>OZ012620.1:7200661-8476485 GCA_963942555.1 Aleiodes leptofemur
TTTACAATTTCAAATCAAGAAAAATCTTTAATGAAACAAAAATTTCAAATTTTCAGGCATTATCACTCGATGGAAGTATTCGCAACATTTGATATAATTAATGCAAGAGGAGAAAAAATTGCCGAAGGACACAAAGCTTCATTCTGTCTCGAGGACAATTTGTGCATGCCCGGAGTAAAGCCGAGGTTGTTTTTTTTTAAATAAAATTTATACTTCGTTATTCTTACAGGGACTTCATTAAAAAATACACGATATTAATTAGCGCATGAAATTGTATAGCCTTGCATTATTATTATTATTTTTTCAGATATAAATGTGCCAATTATGGTGACCAGGGTATATCGGTGAATTGTACTGATATTTACCGATACAATATTGATTGCCAGTGGGTGGACATATCAGAGCTCGAGGCAGGACAATATACACTGAAAGTAAGTGTATTATATATTTTTGTCAAAACAAAAAAAGTTAATTAAGTTTATTGATGAATAATATTTGACATTACCTTTTATCCAGGTTGCTGTTAATCCTGAATTCAAATTGGTGAAATTTCATTTGATAATAATGCCGCTGAGTGCACACTAATTTATACAGAATCTTATGCTGTTGTACATAATTGTGTTATTGGTAGACCGTAATGCTAATTCAGGTATTGTAATGAATCATTGAACGTAGAAATAAATGTAAATTTAAGAAAAAGCAGAGATAAATGGCATTTTTGGAACGCTTGAAAGGAAAAACGTGCGAAATTTTTTTTCGCTACGAATTTTTTTGTATTTAATTTACACGGGCATGAAATCTTGAGATTGCGTTATTTTTTTCATTTTTGAAAATCTATTCGCTTTGGGAGGGAATTGAAGACCTGCCTTTTTCATTCTCGGAATTTTTCAATTTTTTTGGGAATAGCTTCGATTTTAATTGCAGTAGCATTAAAATTCAAAATAAAATCATTATCTATTAATTCATGTGGTTTCAAATTGATTTCTAACGATTTTTAAAAGACTTATAGGAAATTAAATTATTTCCATAAACTCTTCTATAATTCCCCAAAAATTTGCATTTTCGCCTTAATACACTTTATACTATTTCATTGCACTTCGATGTACCTCCTACTACTTCAGTGAATTCTGCTTCCAAATAAAAAAAAACACAGCAGTGGAATCTAACATTGACTATATTGAATTTCTACTACAAATCTCCAGAAAGACCGAAAAAACGTAAATGATGGAATTGTTCTGTACAATAAAATAACATTAAAATACTCATGCACTCATCACAAAAGAATGACTATCGTCCAAAATTCCTAGAGTAATGTTAAAAATTAAATTTAATAACAATAAATATTTTAATTACTCCAATAATAATAATAATGTTTCTCAACAAATTAACAATTAAACAATTTCAAATCTATATAGTTATGATAATTAAATTGTGATTTTATCGTCAATGACGTAATTAATTTGAATAATATGTAAATACAGCCCGTGCCGAGGTATATTCAGTGAAATATTTACTTTCTATAATCCAATCAGTGACGATTATCTCTTCATCCATCCAATCATCTGGATTATTCCTTCAAACAAAATCAAATGATTGAATGAAAAAGAAAATTTTTTAAAAAATGAATAATCCATGTGATTCATCCTTTTTTAAATTTAATTAAGAGTATTGCAATCGTTTGAAAGACAAGAATCCATACAAGTATCGAGATAAATCCTTCGTAAACAGTCGGTTCACTTATACCCCATCCCCTCGCTAACATAACACGTATTGATTCAGTACTTTTCGTTAGTGGCAATACGGTACTAATTGCTCTTAATACTGGATGCATTCCTTCAATTGGCCATATAATACCGCATAACATGACTATTGGTAAAAATGAACCCATTGCCATGTATGTGGCTGTACGTTCTGTTTGACAGCTGCATGCGACCACGAAACCTTTAAAAATAAAGTAATGCAATTAGTTTTCAGTTGAGAGAAAAACGAAAATATCTCGGAAAATAAGGAAGAAATGAGAAAAATTCTGTGCGAAACTTTTTTCGTAGCACTAAATTCACTCTAAAAATGAGTAAATTGAGGAAAAGAAAATTTACTCCCAAAGAGAAGTAGTTTGCGCAAATCAAGATGCTAATTTTCTATAGATATAGATGTAGATGATCAATGCTCTTTTGAGATAAACTCTCCATATTTTCTTGTGCAAAATACATTTCTATGAGACCAGCATTTTTTTTCCTCAGTGTGTAATCCAGTCATTTTTCGAGATATTCCGAAAAAATTGGTCATCAAAACCATTTTATTTAGTCATTATCTCCTGATTACTATCAAAATGAAAAAAATATGAATAATTACCAAAACACATTCCGCATAATCCACAGAGTATTGTCAATACACCGATCAGTATGATATCACCCTCGCACGTTAATTTGAATATTGCAAATGCAAACACGAGTACCATTATAGTTTGTCCAGTCATAACAACGAATTGTGTAACTACCTGACCAAATAATATTTCGGGTCCAGTGATACCTGATACTAAGCCACGTTCTAATAAGCCCTCATTACGTTCCAACAGCATGGCACCTGATGTCAATGCAACTGATAGAAAAAAGATAATTCTGAAATGAAGAAAATGTCAAATTATTGCATAATGTAATGAGGAGATTTGTAAGTTTATGGGAGATTAAAACAATATTTTTTTTTTCTTTTTCTGTATCTTACGTCAGAAGGATACCGGGGGCAGCAAAGTCTGTAAAGTTTGGATCCTTGGGTCCATAAATTGGCGTGTGAAACTGTAGAAATAATAAATTTATTGCGTAAGCAAATTTCTTGGTTCATTCTACAGGCAAATAATTAAATTGAATTTTTTTCTTTTTAATAATTCATTTCTTTGTAATATACTCACGTTGAGGGGGATTGCTGTTAATTTTTCGCTATAATTACAACTAACTGTTACGTCCTTAGCAAAATCTTGGTACGCATAAATAATATCGCGTATGAGAAGCTGGCCAATTTGTTGATCTAAAGGAAATAATTGCAAGGAATTAATATGCGATGAGATTGAAGAAATTTTGTGGTGAATTTTGATAAATTTTCTCATTTGAGAGAATTTACTTTCAGTCCCTTTTTCATGTAAACTTCAATTTTCTACAAAAAAAGGTCTCTCAATAAATTTCCACATAAATGAGAAAAACGGAGAGAATCATCTTTTGAGTGTTCATGAAGTTCACAAGTCCTTGTAATAACACTATTTCCATTAAAACTTTCAACAGTTCCCGACTAGAAAAAAATGAGGTAAAATGGACTTTCCAATGAAACAATTTGCGATAGAACTTCATCATCACCCCGAAGAAACTTCTTCTCTAATCTACGAATGAGAAGAAATAAGTTATTCTCGAGGGGATAATCACTCCTAAAATCTGTGTACACTTAACTTCAAATTGCAAAAATAAAAAAAATTCTCAAATTCTCAGCAGACTTCATGAAAATTTCTCAAGATTTCATAGCAGAAACAAATATGTATGGAAAATAAAAATTTGATTAAAATAATGTTCAAAAAAATTCAAAATTTCCTATGGTTTTTCTCAAGTCCTCAAAATGAATTTTTCAGATATTGTCATTATTTATTTTGAATGGAATTCCAAAGACTTCGCGGGTTTCACGAAATTTCCATTTTTAATTTCCGAAAATTTTCCAAATTTTCAGATTTGATAGAAATTCAAAAAATCCAAAATTTCATAAATCTTCAAAAATATTCTGAAATTTCCTTGTAATTCTTGATTTGAATGTACACGAAATTTTACATATGATTATCCCCTCGATTATTCTTCATACTTGACATATCCAAAGCGACTTGAAAATCAGCATAATTAGCCGTCCAATTATCAACATCCTTTCCCTTCTCGATTCTCTCAACAAGTGCCTCCGTATAATTTCTCGGAAATGACAGATAAGCCCAAGCACGACCCTTTCTAATAGCCTCCTCTGCATCAGCCTCATCATCATAATGCCTGTATTCAACTTTTTTCTCCTTCAAGTGCATCAAGTAACGACAGCTGTATCTCCTGTGATCACAGCCAATTGTTGGTATGCACTCTTGTCCACTGCTATTCACCTCATGATTAACAATAGCAAGATTCAATCCAACTGGATCTTTACCAATTGATAGACAAAATAGTATTGTTTGCATAACCGGTAGAACAAATATAAACAGCATGACCCCGACATTTCTCCACATCCACAAAAAATTCTTCCATATCAGTGCCTTCATGTGCTGTGGATCGAGCATTTTAAAATTATGCCCTTTTCCCTTTTCTTCTGGTGGTAATTCCGGTAAATTATCGAGTGTCATTGGTGCTATGCTCTTTCTTCTACTCGAAATACTAACATTATCACCAAATTCACCGCTCATTTCATCATCAATATCAGTATCTGGTGGTACACCAGTAACTGAACTCAATATACTACTCCTTCTTCTCAATCCCATATTCTGCCTTCTACTTAATTTCAAAAAAACCGCCTCCAATGTATCAAGCCTGTGCATCTCCATCAATTTACGTGGTGACTCTTCGGCAAGAAATTTACCACTTCTCATCAAGCCAATCAACGTTGCCTGTCTCGTTTCTTCAATGTAGTGGGTTGTTATTATTATTGTCTTTGTACCATCCTGAGTTAATTGAACCAGATGATCCCATATATTTTGACGTAGAACTGGATCAACACCCACTGTTGGCTCATCGAGAATCAGCAATTCTGGATCGGCTAGAAGAGTTGCTGCTATTGATACACGTCTCTGCTGACCACCTGACAGAGTTTTTACGAAACGATTTTCATTGGGAAGTTCCAGGAGCTGAGGAAAATAAAGAAAAAAGAATTGTTGAGTTTTTTTTCGTTGACAATCTTTCATTCTTGGAATGAGCAAATTGATAGAAAAAATGAGTGCTTGAATGAATTAATTATTAATGAGGAAAATAATTCTTTGTGTATGCGCATCTGAAGATCATTCAGGTGAGTAGAAAAAAAATTGAATTGATTGGTGAAAAAAAAAGGTTCAATAGAGAAAAAAACTATTACGTCGTTGGAACAATTGTTTTATGTGTAATTACTGGGGACTTATTAGAAGAAGAAAAAACTTTTGGAATTAATTTAAAAATAATTACTCGTTTGTTGCATCGAAAAAAGGAAGCTTTTTTTAACAAAAATTTTCATAGAAATCTTTTTTGTGGATCAGAGTGAGAGTTACAAAAAAAAGTGACTACAAAAATTTCTCTATTTGCCTTAGATTTTGAGATATTTCATGAAATGTGAAAGTTACGTGATAAAATGGGAAATTCGAGTTATTCTCAGGCTTCTGATCTTCATCAACCATTCAAGCTAAAATAATTAATTACCTTGAGAAGGAATTCAAGCCTAGTATCAACTTGAGCTGTACTCATACCAGCACACCATCCAAAGTATATGAAAGTTTCACGTATAGAAAATTCACTGTAAAGTGCAAGCTCTTGTGGCATGTAACCAACACGTGGTCCTGGTACACCGGATCCTTTTGAGCCTGGTTTACCACCAAGTACCCATATTTCACCTGAATTTAAACGGCGTCTACCCACAATGCAAGATAATAAGGTAGTTTTTCCACAGCCACTAGCACCAAGCAGACCGTATCTATTTGTCCAAAGAAACAAAGAATATTTTATCAGATTATAGTGGAAAATTTCGTGTTTATTATTTTGAAAGGATCTCGTGAAGTGAGCGGGATTACGAGAATTTAGATAGAGATCTTTTTTGTAGAGAGTTTCGCGGATTACAAGAAAGGTTTCTCGTTACTTCTCCCTAAATTAAACGATTTCCGAGATATCTTTGAAATAATCCAGATTCACTGAGGTGCTCAAAATTTAGGGAGATCCCTTTTATTTAAATGACGAGACCAATCGCGCACTTTAGCGCACGGAAAATGATTTCATAATTTTTTTGTTTGAATTGGTTTCATCAATTTTTTTAATAATTATTCTTCGAGTTAAATCGAAAACTATCACCAATAAACGATAATTACTTAAAAAAATTGTTTTATCTTTCATTTGGATTTAATTTTTTGAATCAAGCGCGCAATGTTGGTCAACCAATGAGGAATGAGGAATAGACGTTACAGTTTTAGCATTACATTCGACTTACATGAATCCTTTAGAATAGGATCATGAGTACAATAAAGAATATTTAAGCTCTAATGCGTTTTTTCTTCCATTCCCACATGAGCAGAAATACAGAAATAATCCAATTACGACGTTTTCGCATCTGGCAAAGTCAAACTATGAGACGAAAACTGAAAACCATCAAAAGTCGCTCATTTTCAACATTTTTTATGAAAAAACAAATACTACTTTTTATAATGTTCTTTACTGGAAAATCTTTGTTATATTTTCAACTAATGAGCTTCAGTTTTCGAAAACAATTTCAAGAAAATTACCATTGTTGTATAATGGAACATTCGTTTCAACATAGATCGGGATAGAATTTCTATCTTAAAAATGCAAATTTAAATTGCCAATATTTACAAATTTAGTGCTACAAGGACTATTGAAATGTCTTCTACGCATAAAACCAAACGAATTTTCTTGGAAACGTCCTTAGAATGGAAAAAGAATACAAAAGTTTGACTATTTGAAAAAATAGCTCAGAAGCGGTGAGGTTTACGAGAATTTATCAAGAGATCTTTTTTGTGGCCAACAAAATTCTCCACAAAAAATGTATTCAAAAAATTTCCTCTACGCCTACTAGTTTCGAAGATATTCATAGAACAATGTACAACAATTTTTTTTTCCTTTGTTATAAACTTCAAGTTTACTTCAAAATTGTCAGAATATCTTCAAAACTTCATAAAAAATTTAATTACTCACATAGCACCTTTAGGAACAGTCATATTGAGTCCATCAAGTATAATATTTGGATTACTCTTGCCTCCATATTTTTTACAAGCACGTCTAACACAAACAGCCTGTCGTCTTCTCGTGTCAAGTGTTGATGACTGTGTTTGAAATTGTGCTCTTCTTGTTTTCAGCTCAATTGAGCTTGTAATTGATGTAGAACCAGTTGTACTACTCGGCTCCATTTTCAACCTATTCCAAATAAATTCAAAACCACTTGTTTTTTTTTTTTTATAAAAAAAAGACGATAGGGGATAATGATAAACAATAGTAACAGAATTTAGAAAAAAAAAACCCTGATGAGGGAAAAACACCGATTGGAGCTGATACATTGAGTTATTTTCACGAAAAATTTAATTTCTACTTAATAAATAAATAAAATAATGTTTTTGTTAAGAGCATTTGAGTGATAATTCTCATGTTCAACTATTCTCTTTTCTTTTTTCTAATACTAAATTTCTCAAATTCTCCTACATATACATTTTTGTCGATACACTTCGGTGAAGTGTGATGTAACTACTCTCACCGCGTGGACCGATTGCAGGAGCCGAGCAACCAGATAATTTCAAGTGAAATCAATGCCTTTTTCTTTACATCTCTTTTTTTTTTTCTTTCAATTTTATTTTATACATATTCTTTCTCTTTTGCTTGTCAAGTATTTCACTGAGTTGAGACACATTATGGAAAACAGGGGCATTATGAAATTTCATGGACGTTAACAATAACGAATGAATCATCCACGTTGAATAACAATTTCTTTGGAAAAAGATTTTCGGTCTAATTATTATACAAAAAAGAGTCGCGGTGTTTGAACAATTCGGTAATCCTTTGAAATTCAGAGAATTCATGAAATTTTAAGATTTTAGAATTTTTTAGAGAACTTGTTAGAAAAGAAATGGAGCGCGAGATACGAAAATTTTTTGTAAAAAACTTTTTTTGTAGAAGAAAAGAAAAGATTTTTACAGAAATTGCGCTATTTTTTTTGAATTCTGAGATATTTTAAGAAAAACTAAGTTCTTCAAATCATTTCAATTCTTAACAAATAAATTATTCTAAAAAAATGAAAAATAAGCACATGTAGAAAATTCAAAAAACTATAAATGCAAACTTTTTACATATTCTTTTTATAATAGTTTATTCATTTGAAAAAATTCAAAAACTTGTTAAATATGTGCCAAGTTCTTCATCCTATTAATTATCGGTTTTTAGAGAATATCTTTGAAACCGAAGGTGATACAAAATTTTTTGTAGAAACTTTTTTTCAACAAGAAAATGATCCACAAAGAAAGCGAATACAAAAATAATCGTATCTCGCTTATTTTCCGAGATATTCCCAATAACTCAAAGCCACAAAAAAATCATATAATTCCAGTTTTACCTTCCCCCTAACTCCCACTGAATGACATAATGAAAATAATTCCACAATAAAAAAAAAAATAAGATATTTCATGTTCTCAGCAATTCTTCATCTTCAATAAATTTTCCTCTAATGCAATGTCTATTGGCCAAAGGTCGAAATACTTGATGTATCGCGTGTTATTTACCCCAAGCCCTCACTGGAATGTTACTTTTCTGAGTATATTTGCCAATTGAATTAGTCACGTATCAAAGTAATTTGTAAATAAATACCAATTTTAGTTCTTATTTGCTGTCACAAAAGTGTAGTAAATATCCTTCAGCAAACGAATCACTTTTCTCTCTCTCTCCACACGTGTTCACGAGAAAAATATTATTGATGATGAATGGAGCAAACAAAAGAGTAATTACCACTTGATTGATCACAATTATATCGAAAATTTAATTCACACAAAAAAAAACCAGTTGTAATCATTCAGAAAATTCATTCAGTTTTCACAAAAAAAAAATGTAATTTTTCTCTATTATTTCCATGAATTTTGGGCTTTTATCGAAATGAAATTGAGAGTGGCCTGGTTGATTGTAAGAAAGCCACTGGTTAACTGGCTCAAGCCATTGGTAGCAACTCTCAGCTTGGTCATGTATACACACACAGTGCACAAGAAAGGTGGAATCAAAATTCTTGTGCAAGAAACATATTGACGCACACAAAGATGAACGAAGTTTCAGAAAAAAAGGAGAGAAGGAGGAGAATTGAAAAAAAAACATGTGTAAAAAAATCTCGCTGCATGTTGCGATTATTCCGAGGAATTACCATCACCTCGAGCGATCATTCGTTTGTATCAGGTTGTTAGATGAATTGATACACTAGTATTATAATGACACGTGGTAGATGCTGACACTCTGGACCATGGACCATAGAATTGATATACCAATCATTGTGTTCAAGGAGTTGTCACTAAAATATATCGACAATCAATTCATTCTCGTGTCAATTTTTTTCCCTTTCTTTTTTCTTTTTTTTTCATGGAGTGATTGTGGAAACAGGAGGATACAGGGGTCAAGTGGAGGTAGAGGGACTTTTCCGAGCTGTCAGGCAGACAATTGAATTGCAGGGAGGATTAATCAATGGAAATTAGTTTTTTTTTTTTAGCTCAGTGGGGAAGAAAAAAGGTGCTGGAAGGGTGAAATTGGGTTTTTTAGGGTATTTTGGAAGGGGAGAGGAATTTTCGTGATGATATTTTTTTGTAGCTCTGATTAATTCAATTCATTTTATTTAATACATATGATGTATTAAATAAAAAAATATAATATTATTTTCATGAATTAAGCGAAAAGGAAGGTTGGTTGCGAAATTTATATGATATTTATCATATAAATATTCATTTAATGTATTAAATGTGAAAATATTTTTTTTTACAGCTACAAAGCAGAATTCATAGCTCTCCACGAAAAAGGTCTCAATGAAAATTCTATTCCGAAATATTTTCTTTAAAAGAAGGAATTCGCATGGAATTCAGTTATTTCACTTGCAATCAGTTTTTTTTCTTTTTTGAAATATTTCGGAATTTGAAAGAAATTGAGAAATTCCAAGAATCACCTTTTTTGTAGCCCTCATTATCTTCCAACAAAAATAGATCTCTGAAAATTTGTCTATCCCTGTTATTTTTGGAGTTATTCTGCATAAACTAAACTCGAATCACTGCATTTTTTCTAAACGAGAAATTACTCCATTGTGAGGTCAGTTGTCATGGAATATTTCCGAATCCAAGAGAGATAGACGAATTTTTGAAGAGGCTTTTTTTGTGGCTCTTGGAATTCTCCACAAAGAAGGTTTCAACGAAAATGCATCTATCTCTCTCAGATTCGGAGATGAACAATCGAAAGTAATGTTAAAGTCAGAATGACTCACCTTCCTCTTCACCACTGAATGTCATTACGTAATTCATTAAATATTATGTTTCTGATGCAGAATAGAATGAAATTTCTTTAAAAATAGGAAAAGAGTCTAAAAAAAATTATCATTAAATATTTAAATCTCAAGTGATTAAATTAATTCAAAAAGACGGATTAATTATTTCGTGATGATTATTAATAGCGAAAAATGAATCAGGTTTCAGTCACAATTTTAAACATTCTTAGAATATTTTTCAAAGAAAAAAACAATTTCGGTCGTAACTCTCAAATAAACTGGGCTTCAATTCATCTTTTTTAGAAAAAAAAAAAATAGTTGATTCACTAAATTATTAGGAAATTTTTTCTTTGCAGTGAATCAGGTAAAAGTGATGCTGATCAAAAGCGTCATAAACTGCAAGGATTAAGTCAAGTGCGTAAAAAAACCGAGTGGAAAATTTTCATAGTCTCCTCTTGGGTCTTTCCAAAGTGAGCATTGAAGTCGCCAATGCATCAGTATCAAAACCAGTTTTGAACAACGTGTTAGCCATACAAAATGCAAGAGAATTCACTATTTTGAGACAGTCAAGTTCAAGGATTTGGAGGATTTTATGAATTTCATTGAAGAGATCGGAAAATTTGAGCTGAAAAATGATATGATAGAGTCTCGTTGGAGTCGATAGTTCCTGAGATAATGAGATAAATAAGAAAATTACTGAAAGAATTCAGAAGCGAAGAGGTGATATAGCATTTCTCTTTCTTTTTTAATACATTTTTTTCTATTTCGTAGCTCCATTATAAATTCCACACCATTCCCTCAATAAACCCCGAATTTTCATCACTTAAATATATGTAAAAGCCTAAGGGCTGTAGCTATATAAAATAAAACTGTCTAGTTATAACTCGTAAATATTGTATGTTGTCACTGTATATATCTCATGTTAATAAAAATTCTTTAATCAAATTAGAAGTGAAGAGAACTTGTAGGACTTTTTGCTGAAAATACCTTTTCCCCATCTCCAATATCCCGATTAATCCTAACGCCCCCTCCTTCCCTGGTCTTAAAACTTCCGCACATTTAGTTAAATATATCCTGTCCTTAGAAACAAAGGGGCGTAAGTGCTATGCTTATACAATAATACTTACGCCCCTTTGTTCCTGAGACAATGATATATAAAAATCCTAAGGGCAGGCACAATGTATCTTGTAATTAGCCATAAACTTGTAAATATTCTTACATTGTTATTGTATTTATGTTAATAAAACTCTTTAAAGTTCAAAAAACAAGTAGTGAGGAGGTAAAGCTGAATGATTCAATTATTTCTAACAAATATCTCGAACACTAAGCGAGATAGCTTAATTTTTGTGGCGACCCTTTTTTGTGAAGTGAAGTTAAAGCTACAAAAGTCGTAATAATAAAATTATCGCTACCTCGTTTAATTTTCGAGATATTTAGTTAACAAAGTTCATGAAGATAAATCGACTTGTTCTGCTCCGATTTCTTTACCTCCAAACGAATTTCTAAATAACTCCAAAGCTATGGGACTTTATTACATCATTCATCATCTCAAATTCACCGATTTTTTGAATGTAATAAAGAGAATTTAGAAAATCCTACAACATCATTATGGACATATATTAATAATTGATATTTATTTAATAAATTTATAGAGAGATACTTAGAGACATCTTTAACAGTATTGTGAAATAAAGATGTTTCTTGATGAATATGAGATAATATGCATATAATACGATATATCGCATAGAAAAAATCAAGATTGCTCAAGGATTTCAAAATTTGAGATTAAATTGTCATTTTATTCATTGCGAACGAATTTTTCCCTGTATTATGATTCATTCATGACGCTGATAATCTTAAAATTGAAGAAAAAAATCTTTTTCTCAAGTATTCACACTGTTATTAATCCAGAGAATTATGAATATAAAGTAATGAGTCCTGACTTTGGACCTGAGTCAAGGATTCTGCGCTGCTGACACAGTTGACCTTGCTTATTAACACATTACGCAAATATCAAAAGAAATATGTGGAGATTGAAAAATGCAAGATGACTCTCTTCTTTCCTCTCATTTATCATTTTTTTCCTTTTTTTTTTCATTCACCGAAGGCTATTTATATTTCTATTATCATTTTTTCGCGTGTAAGTGTTAGAATAAGGAAAAAAAAGGGAAAACGCACGACCTTGAATCGTTTTGCTGGAGAGATTTTAATGAAATGAAGAGTACGAAAAAATGAGTTTTTGAAGAGATGAATAGTTGATGAAACTGAAAGAGCGAATGTGTTGAAGAAATGCTTTTATTTTGTGTTTCGCAGTTTCAGAAGGGCAAAAAAGCAGTTTACCTTGAGCAACGAGTTACGGTCATGGTTTACGTTCATTTTTGTCTTTCTCTCTCTTTTTGTTTATTTTATTTATTTTTACACTTGAAATGTGTAATTACATTGTTTAAATTCAATTGACTGTGGTGAGTCTTGATTTCATTGGTAACGCTTTTGTGGCCCAATTTCTTGTAAATAATTTGTCGTTGCGATGACGAGAAAGACGTGCGTCAGCAAGAGTCATTGCCTTGGGAAACTTGAAACGAATTTTTTCTTTTTCAGTATTTAATTTTGGGGGAAAATGATCGAGTAATTCTCGAGGAGATGCAGTTTATCGAGAATATCTTGGAGATTAAGCAAGATAGAGCAATTTTTGTGGGGACCTTTTCTGTAGAGCTTCTTTTGTTCTATGGAAAAAGAAAAACTAGAAATTGTCAGACATCTGAAACTCTTAGTGTTTCTTTTTTGACCATTAAATTATTTTAAAAAAATGAAAAAAACACATGTCGAAAATTTAAAAAACTATAAATGCTAATTTTTCAGACATTTTTAAAATAATAATTCAATTATTTGAAAAAATAAAAAAAGAATTCAAATTTTTGCTAACTTTATTTTAATAAAAAGAGGTTTCTATTAAAATTTCTGTACCTCCTCCCTTCTTCTAAATACTTCCTAAAAACGGATTTTCCGTCAAAATTTGTTGGAACCTTCTGTTTTCTTTGGCAATTAGTACAGGTAATAGAGAAGCGAGTTACTCTTGTCCATAATGCATAATTCTACCCAAGTTATTTTTTCTCACAAATAGGTGCAGTATGACATAATGAACCTAAAAACACAAAATACTTACAAATAAGGCGGGTGCAAGTGCCGCCATTTTGTGAAAAACCGTTCGGGCCTGTATCTCCGTAACCGTGCACTTGAGGCCCACCATTATGAGGACCTTTATTATAGATAATTGAATTTCCTATCTTTTTTGTTTGAGAATTTTTTTCGTATCACTTACCATTCACGATTTATAAGATTATTATTGTTTTTTATTGACTTTTTTACCGATATCTCTTCTAATAATTGTTCAAACAATAAATTGCCGATAATCAAACTTTTGAATCGATAAATTTTCTACAACTTTTAATTTAAACTTTTTTCCCTAAAATCAATATTTTCTAAGTGACAACGCGTTCAATGTTGTACTACCGAGGACAAAGTTAATAAGGATGAAGTATGCATAGCGTAATGATGAAAATTCAATGAATATTCAAAAAATATGAATTATAGTATTTTTTTGATATAATAAATAATAAATAGTTTACGTTCTTACCTGCAAAAAACAGCGATTACCCATTGAAATATTTTTTAAATTTGTGTTTTGGCACAGGATTTGTGAAATCAACGCGTTATAACTTCGAAAACATCAATTTTAGAGGAAAAAGTTTAGGATAAAAGTTGTAGAAAATTTATCGATTCGAAAGTTTAGTTATTAGCAATTTATTGTTTGAACAATTATTAGAAGAGATATCGGTGAAAAAGTCAATAAACAAACAGTAATAATCTTACAAATCGTGAACGGTAAGTAATACGAAAAAAATTCTCCCACAAAAAATATAGGAAATTCAATTATCTATAATAAAGGTCCTCATCATGATGGGCCTCAAGTGCACGGTTACGGAGATACAGGCCCAAACGGTTTTTCACAAAATGGTGGCACTTGCACCCGCCTTATTTGTAAGTATTTTGTGTTTTTAGGTTCATTATGTCATACTGCACCTATTTGTGAAAAAAAATAACTTGGGTAGAATTATGCAGGACCAAATCCTCTATTACCTGTCCTAAATATCTCGGAATCTAAACAAGATATAGCGATTTTTATTACAATTTTTTTTGTACCACTGTTTCCGCTCTACAGAAAATTTTGTTAGAAAAATTTCTGTTTCTCTCTACATTTTCAAGATATTCCCCAAAAATATCTCACAAACTGAAATCGTTCCAAGCCTTTCTGCCAATTCACCAATAAATGAAAAGTCCCCAGAGGAATGAGATGATTATTGTCACATGTCCAGGCAAATATTTTTTTCATGATGAGAATCTACTGATTTCCTGGATGAGTTCTGCTGCATTGAGATTTCAAAACAAAAAGAAAAGTGATAACATTGACACATTTAGATTCACATACTTGGATAACAAGGCCGACTAGCGTGCGATAGAGATGCAGGTACTGAGCTTGTTTATTGACCGTTAACATGCCCTTCATTATTCACAATTTTTTCTTATTCACTTCTCAATGAAGTTTTCGAACAGTCGTGGATTAGTAAAGAAGTTATAAATTTTATTATCAGGCTACGGGTAATTGAATCTTCATTTATTAATGATGTGTCAATATTATCGTCGTCGTTGCCTCTGGCGATATTGCTGATGTTCTTTCGTTAATCATTCTTGAAAATGTGCACCGGAAAAAAATCAAGGGGCTAATGGACTGAGTCCAGAGCAATTCTGAATTTCTTTTTTGAATTTCATGATGAGCAGTTTGAACAGAGAAAAATCGAAAAGATATTTTTAAATGTAATAATAATACTTCTGAGAGTAGGAAATCAATAAATTTTTTAAAATAAAAACGTAATCAATTTTTTATTTTTGCCCTCGTCCACTATTTTTGAAATCCTGGTAAAATATTGAGGCGTACCCGTAGTGTAACTGCCTGAAAAAAGGTGATTTTTGGGAATTTCCTGAAAAAGAGTATTGCGTCGAATGTTCCAAAATTTTGAGCATGTATTTGTGCATAAATGATGTATGCATAGCAATTTTTTGGAATGAATATGTTTGATTTTGAGCAAGTTATTCGCCATTTCTCGAATCTCAAGAGAAAAAAAATCCTCAATTGCTGCAGCGATTGTGGCCTGAAATTAAAAAAAAAAAATCGTGCGACTAGAAGGTATTGCCTATGCAATGTAAAGAATGACAAATTTTTGAGAAAAAGTTAAAAATTTCGCTAAAAAATCTGATGGTTTTGAGTATAAAAAAATTACATTTCTCATTGAATTGAAAAACTTGAGATTTATTGTATGGAGAAGTAAATATGCCGAAGAAAAATCAAATCGATCGGACGATTTGTTATTCACTTAGAATTGCAGCATTTGAGGAGTTTTTTCTCGGAGACCCGAAAGATGGTGAATTACTTGTCCAAATCAAATTTTTTCATTCAAAAAATTTACTATGCATACATTATTTATGCACAAATATATGCTCTAAATTTTGAAACATTCAATGCAATACTTTTCTTTATAAAAATTTCCGAAAATCACCTTTCTTTTTAGGTGGTCATACTAGACGTGTCCCTTAGGTGACGGAAATTTCTGCTTCAAAAAATCGTTAATACGAACTTCCAATGGAAAATCTTTGTAAAATATTCTCATATTTTGCAAAGATCAATAACCACGAAAAATTCAGGGTCAAAGAGTCATCATTTAGAATTTTTGAAAGAAAAATCATTGCAAAATTTTAAGCCACAGTAATTACAAAATCCTTCGTTCGATATTCTACCTTTAAACTCAATAGAATTCATTAAGTGATGGATTTCGACGTTTTTTCGATAAATTGAAATGAGGAGAAGGATATGATCAATAAGTAGGCATTAGTTTCGTCAAATAAGATTTATTCAGAAATAGGGTACAAAATAAATGCTTTTGCTGAAGTTTTATCAAGCAGAGTATGATCGCTTTGATGACGTTAGCATCAGTAGATTCAATTTGATGAACGTCTGGAAATTACCTTGCCGACAGTGGGTCAATTAGTGAGTCAAAATGCGTTTTTACTTACCTTTCGTTTTCTTTAAAAGGATGACATACAGGATGTTTCCGAATTGAAGAAAAATCATTTGGTTTTCCATAGATGGATGTTCAAGAGATGCGAGAAAAATACTGAAAAAGTCTTATTACAGTCAATTTTGAATAATTAAACATTGTAATGAGTCAATCATGAGTATTATCACATCTAGAGGAGAGGGAGTGGAAGGAGATTGAAAGTAGGGATAGAAATGTGACAAAGTCGAATTTACGTGCATCGAAAAAAGAAGATATATGATGTGCGTCAATTTACTAAGTTCACGCTTTTCATCATCAGTGAGGATTCGTAACTTTTCCAGAAGATGAATAATGTGTTAATGACAAGTGCTCAAATCGGACCTAAAGTGCATTAGAAGCACGCATAGAACTGAGCGTGACGTGTGCCAAATACGCATCGGTAGTACGCCCAATGCGCACTGAAAGTGCACCGAATGTGCACTGGAAGTGCGTCTAATGCACGCCATAGCACGTAAATTTCGATATACGTAAACGCGACGCTGCCACATTTCCAGTCCTATTTTCAATCTTCCCTCATTCCCTCTCTCCTAATCATGGGATCACTCATCATCAGCCTATTATAATTTTCAATTACTCAAAATTGACAGTGATAAGTTTTCTTTTAGTATTCTTCCCAGATTCCTTGGACATTACTCTATGGAGAACGTCAAGAAGAATAGAATAGATGATGGAATTGATTATTGCATTTCCCATACATTCAATTGAAGAACAAACAGAGTTGGAACCTTTTCCAAATTCATATCGATATATATATTTTTAATTAAAAAAAAAAACCTTTTACCTGAGATGTACTTATTAAGGAAATGTTGAGTAATAAAAAATTAATGATGAATAATTCTGATAATCAATACTTGAGAACAGTAATTTATTTTCGCGTCCATTTATTCAATTTCCTACAATTTTTATTTTCAATCACAGAAATTATAGCTTCATTTATTTGCAGACTTAACGAAATCATTATCAATATTCGGTTCCTTTCTCCATTCTCATCTGAACAGAATGGCTTGATCGTTTAAAATAACATTTTCCGCTACGCGTGCGGTCAGTGGCACTTTCCACACGTTGTGCATAAAAAAACAGTACCTTACGCATGCGGTAAGGATTTTCAGACTCGTGTGATTACAAAACTCGCCTCCGGCTCGTTTCGCAACCTCACATTCGTTAGAAAAGTACTTTCTCGCACTTGTTAGGTAATGTACTATTCTCAAATGAGATGTGTGAATCATTATTAACGGTGTTTATCATTATCATGTATTATTTTACTCGAATATAATAAATAAATTCATTGTTTCCGATGCTTCTTTGATACTAAAATTACCATGATTGCAGGCGTGCAAAACATTTCATCGTCCTCCCAGTATATGCATCTATTGGTAATACATAACAGAAACCGTCGTAAACTGTGTATACTTGGAACGGCACAGCTGTGTATACGTTGATGCTGGACCCTAAAATAATAAGAAAAGAATTGGTTAATCATGTTCCGGTGATCTCTGAACAATGATCTAATCATTCAAATGATAACATTTTTTAATACTATCACTTACATGGAAAGAGTGATGCTGTTTGGTTCCAAGAATTCTTCGCGGCTGAAGTAGCACTGGTACAGTCGACTCTCTCACAGTATCGGGCAGCATTTGTAGCATTGCAGAAGCAAAATTCGCATATTTCATTCGCTGAAGCAGCACCAGTATCATCTACACCAGCATTACTAACTGCACCGCCGCCGCCACCACCACGACCCCCGCCACTGGCAGGACTAACTGGAGCAGCCCATAAGCCACCAAAGCTGCCACTACAAACAGCACCACCGCTGCAGACACAGCTGCCACTGCAGCTGCAGGTACCGCTGCAACTACAGCTTTGTGGATCGCTGCTTCTCCTACTGCGACCACCACTAGCAGTTCCAAGAGAATGATCGAGTCGCCGCGTGATAACACCCTCTGTTTGGCAATTACGTGCTGTTCCTAATGAGAGTAATTAAGTATTTTGGTACTGAGTGCACATCTTCATATCTACTTTATAAATGAACTTCTTATTCCAGTTTAAATTGAAATTCAACGTACATTCAGTAATTCAGCCATAAAGAAGGTAGAAAACAAAATGAATCAAGCTCCAATTCGAGTAATCAAACTTCAGAATACATAAAAATTCGAAAGAATTCGGGAAGTTCTTATGATCACTTCATATGTAATAATGAGATCTTCGCCGATTCTCCCTTCACGAGATCACTCAAACTCACTTTTTTATTCACATGACCACTACATTGAAATTCATTGATAGCTTATTTCCTTCAACTTACGCAAATGGAAGTTTAGCGGAATGTCCCCGCCAATGTTGTCTTGATAAGCAGAGTGCATAGCCTGTATAGCTGTTTCTCCGAATAAAGGCGTAGTAGCTATCTCTATGGAATTGTATGGAGTTAATAATAATTACTCATATTAGGTGAGAGCTAGTATAGGTTTAATACACTTTACTCTAAAATGGATTTGTATGTAATATCGCATAATTTTAGTGCGAGTAACTATGGGAAAGAATTCTTACCCATAATAGCAACGGCTAAGATGAAGAGTTTCGTCAGCATAATGAACTTATAGATCGTTACCTATAATTTCAAAGAAAGTTATACACATTAGAGTGTTGTACTTGGACTGTCTTCTAATCCAGATTCGAAGCTTTATATAAAGATCCGTGAACGTAATGTTGAATTAAAAGGGGATACACTAGAACCTCATTGGACGATTGGAAGATTTGTTTTTTCGTGAGGTGAGTTTCAATTTGATAGTATCTCAAAAAAATAGATTATTTGCTCAGGATGGAAAGGAATAGATAAGCCTGTTTACTCGGGTGAAGAATATTTTTCAGAAATGAAATTTTCACGCTTCCCCTAGCGAATTCGTTTCGACCTGAAAAATACCCAAATTATACTCTGGATTTGGGTATACTTTCAGTGATCTTCCGGTATAATGCTAAAAACATACCCAAATTAGACCCAAGAAATACCGATATTTTGGGTATATTTGTGAATTTTCCCTACCCAATTTATACCTTCTTTTTTTCAAATCAAATTTCAGTCTAATTGGTACTTCTGTACTGTACGAAACGTTGAACCATTATAAAGTAAAATTTATAGAGGAAAAAACCAAAAAAAATCGAGAAGCCTGAGCGGGATCTAACCCAGAACCTTCGGGTTACTAGCCCGCTACTGAGCAACTAAGCTGCCGGATATTCAGATATTTTATAGGGGGAAAAAAGAAGAATGCGTAGCATTTTTATTTATTAAAAAACGCGCCAAGTACGCGTTGGAGAGTTTGATATAAATGGACTAAAAAAGTTGCGAAATCCAGTGTAGCTCCAAGTACCTGAGTAGGGTTATTCACTGGCTCGATTTGAGCTAATAACTGGCCTAGCCTTGGTCAATGAATAGCCCTACTCAGCGTACTCGGTGGAAGAGAAAAAAGGTAAATTCCAAATCCAGAAGAAAATAATAAAATTAAATAAAAGTCAAAACAACAATGCAAAAAACGTGCTTGGCTGTACTGATACATGGATGATATCGTTCGATTATTGATAGCACAGCCAAGCATGTTTTCTCCCTGTGGGTGAACGTCAATTTTTTTAACGTACAGTTTTCCTTCAATAGCACTCAATCAACTACTCTTTCTAATTACTTCAATTTCTGAGAATTTTGGAGCATTCTGAATGACCCGCACATTACTACATTCTAAATGATGACTTTTGGATATCGTATTCAAGTTGTTTTTCAGAGTCCGCTAATATGATATCTATCTCATAACAAATTGACATATTTTAACGCTCAAATAAAAATGGATTTCACAAAGATATCAAACCTATATATAGATATCTTATCACGAAAAAAACAAAAGATATCGAATCTGTATCTCTCATAGACAATTTTTCGGAGTCTCGAATTAAAGAATTATGATAGAAAAAGACCTTGACTATAATGATATTGTTAGTAAGTATATCTGTCATACAGAACTAGTTATGATAGCTAAACGGAGATAATTTGTAATTTTCCACTTTTTAAAATCTTCCAAAGTTTTTTATAATTTTTTTGCTAGGGAACTCATCGGAAAAATTCAAAACTAATGACAAATTTACATGGATAAAATTCTCACTCACGCAATCATTAGTAGATCAAATATGAATTCATAGATTCTATTCTATCTCAGTCAAATAATCCTTCATAAAGTGTGGGTTATAATATGGAAGTCGCTAACAGGACTAAAATATGACAATGTGTATGCTACACGCCTTGACTTAATGTTGTGATTTCAAATAGTAACCATAACATTAAAATTCTGGGTGCGATAACTAATTTCAAAAAGGTCATTTCAACCTTGACTATTCAACAGATAGTCATGGCAGTATGAAAAAATTCGCTCAGTGTGCTCAAACGTAAGATATAGGTATACATATTCTAATATCAGTAATCCTGATCTCTATGATACCCGAAAAACTCTCCTATCAAATTTGAAAACCAGATGCCCATGATTTTGGAAGAAAAAAAACTGGTGTCAGAGAAGCCTAACAGTACACTGAGAGGAAAATTGACTTCTGCTAAATGAATTTATTTGGCAAAAATCTATTTCTCTGATTTATATAGCAGAAATCAGAGAAATTGATTTTTGCCAAATAAATTCATTTGGCAGAAGTAAATTTTTCTCTCAGTGTATCCTTTGCCTGTATCTCAAAAAGTATTCATCATTGATTCAAGAAAGAAATAGTACAACCTACTGAAACGAATAATTTATTTTTTTGAAAATCAAAATAACAAAGGGGCGTTATTGCTAATGTTCAAGTGAAAGGGACGTATCTCCGCATTTACGACACTTTGTTTTTTTTGTTTTCCACGTTACGTCTTGGACTTACGTCTTTTCGTTTTTTGGAATTTTTTATTCGGATGATTGCACTTACGCCTCTTTGTTCTTATAATTTTCCTATTAAATAATTTTTTTGGATTTATACCTCATTGTTATTATAAATTCAAAATAACGAAGAGACGTTTGTGCTGGAGATACGCCTATTTGTTATTAGTATTTTTTTGGTGATTAGAAAAAATTCAATAAAAAGAAAAACCGACGTAAGGGGCCATTCATAAATTACGTAAGGCATTTTTTTTTATTAATTCGACCCTCTCCCTCTCTGTGTTGTAAGATATTGTAAGATTTCGATTACTCCGCCCCTTAGTAAGTGGTTTTCGTAAGAAATCAACGTAATTACAAAATGAAAGATCGTTTAACTAAAAAATATTTTTTATTGTGACTCCACTACTATCAATCATATTAGTACTTGTTCATTGATAAATCAAATGACTTTTGTCGAATCTTCAAATAATAGTGAATGTGAATGGAGATGCTGTATTGAATAAATTATGCTATGATGATAAAAATTATTTTTCAGAATTCAACATTTTGAAGTTTCGAGTCCATCTGATCTCTTGAAGTTTTGCTACTGACAAGGAAAGGGCACGACCTAGGAAATTCATTCGGGGATGAGACTCTGCGGGTAAGGAGTACACCTTCAGGGTCTTCATCCTTCAAGATAAGATAACGCTTTCAAGCCTACCAGAGTCATGCCACTTCAAAATGCAATGGAACCTTTCTTCTTTAACAAAGTTTTTCATTATATATACTTGCTGTAAATACTATCGATAATTTGTTACTTGTGTTTTCCTTCAGAAATTTTTTCGAATTCGAAATTTCCAAATAATTCTATTAATGACTCATATTATTAATTCATATATGAATAATCCTATTTTGGTTGAAAAAATATGTTCATTTATTAAATATTACATGACATTGAAATTAAAATAATAATTATACTTAAGCTGTATAGTAAATTTGTGAGAGTTTTTCTCTAAATTGGCTGGTTATTGCGTTTTAGTATTTTCAGGTGTAAAGACTCTAAAGGTGTACTACTCATGCGTAGAGTCTCAGCCCGAAATGAATTTACCAGGTTATCCCCTCCCCTTGTGAGTCCAAAAGCTAAGTGCAAATACACACAGAAAAATCTAGCCATAGGTTATGCAATTCATTCGCATAATTCATGCACTATTCATGCATGAGTGTCTTGGGCATAAAACATGCACTATTAGTGACGTGATCATGCACTAATTGTGCATCAATCATGTTACATTTTGCGTGCATAATTCATGCTGAAATAGCGCATGATTTATGTTCTTATAAATACATAAAATATGTCAAATTAGATAGGATGAAATATGCTCAAAATAGACATAACTTATGATAAAAAAAATAACACGATTTAAGCTTAATTCATCTAATTGTATTTTAATTACATAGACACTTTTCCCCATGATATTTTAATTTTTTACAAGTTTAACAGTATTATATGATTCTATAAATCTCAAAATAACGTTCATGGTGATAACGAAGAGTTGCATACGATTTTCCGTCTCCTGCAATCCGAATATGAGTTGAGACGGGTATAATGAGATTTTTATGAGAAACAATAAACCATTCCATTGTTTCAATCACCCTATACTTGAAGTAATGCTCTGAGAACCCGGGATAAAAAAAATCGAGTCTTTCAGTGGTCGAAAGACTCCTCTCCCGGTCTCTGACAGAGTCCCTATTCACGCCATGGCAGGGACTCTCTAGAGACACCTTGCTGACCTCCCGTACGGGACACGTGTCTCTCCTACAGGGACTCTCAGTCCCTGCTCGACGAACCAGAGTCCTTACTTGAGAGACTCACAGTCTCTCAAATAAGGACTTCTCCAGTCTTTCATCGAGAGCCATCAGTCTTTCTATTTTTCAAAAAAATATTTATTTTTATACATTTTTTTTATCAAAGAATACATTAATCAATATTTCATTGAAAGAATATGGAGTTTTCGGGAAAATTGATTCAGTTTCGTCACCAGTTTTTTTAATAAAATCTCGGAACCTAAGTGAGATAGAACGATATTGCCTTATTCTTTCTTCAGAGGGAATGGCAGAAAATATGGTTGCAATAGATATAAGTAATGTACTTTCCGTGTGCTTTCTTTTGGAGAGTTCTCAATGGAAGTATTTACATTATAGAGCCCGTGAATTCGATTGAAAAAGAATAATCAATTATGTGTGTTTTTTCTCTGAATGTCCAATATTTTGACTAATTTCAAAAAAAAATTATAATATAAACATCAAAACTCAAATATGTCCATTTTACCCCTATGTCCGTCACACTCCACTTTCCGCTAATATTGAGAATTTTAATCAATGTCAAATATGAAAAAAATAATAATTCCACGCTTTCCAAAAATCATAAAAATTGAGAACTTAAAAATTATTAACTCAAAATGAAAAAAATGATTCATTTCTCGGTCTCTCTCATAAGGACTTATGTCTTTGTAAATCTTTATAAATCTACTGAGAGCCCAGCAAAGATAGAAGTCCTTACGGGAGAGACACTGTAGAGACAGTTGCGGGACTTGCGAGACACTCCAGAGACCGAAAAGTCTTTCTGGGAGTCTTTGGAGACCGTAAAAGACTCTCAAAAGACTTAAAAATTTTATCCCGGGAACGTTGAATAGAATTTTTTGCCCAGGAAAAAAAAATTATTGTCCATGATGATAATAGCTGAAATATTGCCAAATATTACCTCATCTTCACTGAGTTCAACAACAATAGCCATGCTCAAATCATAACGAACACCGTCTATTTGTACAAATTTAACCGAATCCACCATCCGTTCATCCGTAGGCAGTAATTCTCGAATTTCCTCATAACCTGGTAGCTCAATAACGCGGGCAGATATTTTCGTCCCAATCAATACTTTATATTTCAATGGACATGGTCGAGATCGAAAAAAATTCCCTCAGAATATCCAGCACCTTCAGCAATGGCCCAAATCTCTTTTAGATGCAATTTCAGAAATTTTTCATCATCATAATCTAAATTCAAAGGAGGAGAATCGAACAACGAGGAATTAAAATATTTCACATTTGTGAATCATAATCGACGATATCGATGAATTATTTTTTAAGCATTCTGTGAATGCATAATTATTACATAATTAATGAAGAGGGCTGTTGATATGGCGATTTTCTTCGGAAAAAATTTCTTAAGTTGATTCAACGGTGAAACGGCAAAATACGATGAATTCAACAATGTATCAAATTGTTTTTATTCATACTGCTCCGATTTTCAACTTTGCCATTAATTTTATATGAAAAATAGAGCACTCACTATGTACTCCTCAGTATATGAATTTTGCACTTTTTTTCAACATAAAATGTTCCCTATTAGAGCATGTTTCATGTAAAAATCTTGTACATAAATTATGCCCTATTAGAGCATAATTCATGACATGTCAAATCATATTTTGTGAACAGCTTCGCATGAATTATGCTAATGAAGTGCATAACCTATGGCTAGATTTTTCTGTGTGTAACGACGCTATCAAATAACGTTATTTTTAGCGGGGGAACAATGAATTTAGAATCCAAAAACTTACGTAAGATCGGATCCCTCCCCCCCCCCCCCCCTCCCATCGTAAGAATTGATAACATCAAGTCTATACCCACCCTCCCTCAAACGCCTTACGTAATTTATGAATAGCCCCTAAATGCTAGAAATGCGTTCCTTTGTTCGTCGTGAGTGGTACTTAAGCCTATATGTTATTTTTTTACACCATTATTGCATAAAATGCCTAGGAAAACTTATTGGAGCAAAAAATAACATATGCCCCTTTTTTCGAAAAAAAAAATGGGAAAAATCAGGAGATTCGGGAGCATCTCGTGACAAGTATGGGCCCACCATCATCTCTAGAGGCGCCAGAGCTCACCGCAGCTAAAATAGAATTTGGAAAATTCAATTGAATATTATTAGCTCACGATTCCACCGAGCGAGATCATTTTTTCAAATCATATTCATGTGAGCCCTATTTAACTACCCGGGAAAAAATCGACATATATGCCCATATATGAGCATATATGCCCATATATGGACATATATGAGCATATATGTTGATTTTTTCCCGGGTATGGCAATCCCATATATGATCATATATGGGCATATACGTCGATTTTTTCTCGGGATATAGCATCAAAATGTTCTAATATATGAACATAATATATCAGTATTAATTCCCTCGATTATCATTGAAAATAATTTGGTGATAGCGGAAAAGCTGATTTTCGAATGTTGGCAGAACTTTAAATCCTCAAAGTAAGCGGGAAACACCAGAACGTGCATTTACCATTAATTGTTCAAATTCACAATTTTCACGTCCTTATATGAATTGAGCGAGCACTCTCTATATGTTTTATATATGCCCATACACGTTTCATGTACGCCCATATATGCTTCATATATGTTCCATATATGATCTCAAAACATGGAGATCAATCGATAGAATGATTTCCCATTTTCGGGGCCAATATATAAACGTCTCTTATCGAGAAGTTAAAAAAAAATTCATAATATTTTCTTAAAAAACTAAGAAAGTACTGGATCGATTTCGATCGAAATCTAATCAGATCAAATCTATATCGAGATTGCGACATTGATCATCCCGATCGCGTTATTGATCAATGAGAAAATGTGAATGAAAGAATTGGTCACACACACACACACACACGATCGTCAAATCGATCAAAAAATGTTGGGGAGGTCTTAAAACATGGAGATCGATCGAAAAATCGATTTTCCATTTTCGGGGCCAATACAGAAACTTCCCTTGTCGGGAAGTTAAAAAGTAGACAACGCCACGGAAAATCCAACAAATGGCGGTCAGTGGCGTCGTTAAACAACGCAAAAAAAATTCATTAATGATGCTAAGAATAATTCACACGCTTACCGGAGTTTTGTAGATTAATCTCCAAATATAAAGTCCCTCCAATTCCTCCAAGGGCTCCGGTAAATCGATAATTTTAATCAATATCCAATTTCCCTTGTAATGTTAATTATTGCTTTTTTGAAAAAAATTTTAACAGCAACGATAAATCCGTCTTAATTTCTCCACACTGAAACGGAAAGTGAGGAAAGACGCCGGCGTGCGCCGCAAATTTGACCACAAGTGGCTGTTTTCACACAATTAATTGTCCAACGATGTTAGAGGCATTCTTTTATCGCCAGTATATTTTAATTTTAATCCGGTAATTGAATAATTTTAGAAAAGAATGATTGATGAATTCTAACGTCTAAAATTCCGAATCAAATGTTAAAATCATTTTTCTCATAAAGTTTATCGCAATTAATTAATCTTTCATCAATTGTGCAATTAATTGATGTCTTTGATTTGCCTCTGCACTCCGCCAATCAGCTGGAAGGATCCAGTGCAAAACTCCTCCCATCGATTTCCGCTAACTGCGTCGATAATGGGCTCAGCAGTTCCCATGTCCGTCCGGTAGCGCCGAGGGGTTACTCACTCGAGAATTGAGTGACACCATGACTTCAAAATGAAGTCGACTTCACGTGAATTCAGTCGCTGACTTCAATGACTTCAACAAAATGTGAAGTCAATGACTTCAAGCGTTGATCAACGTGACTTCATGACTGCCAATGACTTCATCAATTTGTAGTCAGTGACTTCAAATAGAATGAAGTCATTGACGTCACAATAAATAAAATTTCACGAATAAAAGAGGGTGGGGGAAAACGGGTTTTCATCACATTGAAACAAAAACTTGCTATATAAATGACTCATTAGAATATTTATATGTTTTTTATTGGAAATATTTTTTAACAGCCTTAAAAATATTATCAGGTAGTTTCAAATCCCCACTCTCAGTTATCACAGGGGGTGAAATAGTTTTTCGATACTGTTCAATATCGATGCACCCATGCACACTCATTGGCTCTAATTTCAAACAATTTGTACTTTCATCTAAAATATACCAGTGGCGAAGAACGCTGAGCTTTCTTTTATTACCATGAACGCGAGCATATTCACTTGAAAATTCTCTGCTACGCAAAGTTCTCCCTTCTGTATATATGCGGACGATAAGAAAGGTATCTTTGAACCGTTCGCGGAAAAATATAAAAAATAGAGATTTTTTTGCGTTCGAATGCAATAACTCGCGAAATATTGATGGGAGAAGAAAATGTTCGGGATGAAAAAAATAGGAAATTGAATTTGGAAGAAGAAATGTCTCTATAGTTTTTTTTTGTAAAATGAACCATTCTCGAGATATTGCTATAAGTGTAATACTACATTATTAATTAATTACGCCTAAACTACACGGGGAATCAATTCAAAATTTTGCAGGTATGTAGAGCCAAGTCAGCTCTTTCGATAGAATGCAAAAAATCATGGTGTTAAATGTTAACCCCAAATCAACCGTACTACCAAAAAAAAAGTGCCATGGCTAGAAACGAAAACGCTGGTGCGTTAAAAAAAATGTCGACAAGTACGAGGCATGATTTTATTGACAAAAATAAATATGAAATCAGGATAGTACTAGTTCGTAGATCTACTTCTAGTGCGCAAGTTAATGAACTAATTTTGTTCATTTCAATATAATCAGGGCTCGTACGTGTCGACGTTTTTTTCTTAAACGCACCAGGTTTTATTACCTTCAAATTTCCATTGCTCAGAATTTTGAATGTACAAATCAACCAAACCGCCAAATTACCAGCTCTGCTTCTTCCGCAGATCCCTGCGTTATCTAGGGAATCAATGAAAACGATCAAATTACCAATTCTGCTTTTTCTGCAGATCTCAGTTTTATCTTCAGAGAATAAGGAAAAGTTATCAAATCCCTCTCAATAGTCCAGCGTTCATGAATGAAGAATCATTGATTTCCACTCCTGATAATGATCCCTCTCCCCAAAAAATCAGCTTTAGATAAAATAGAATTTTCTTCTTTCACATTATCAGCATCTACAAAAGAAAACATCATCATCTTCCACCCCCCTTCATTATCAAGCACTGACCAAGAAGTATGAAGCAAACACTCCAAAAAATATTTAAAAGTAATAACAAAAATGATTTACAAGAAAATTCCTCTGTTTACACGAATTTCACAATTTCCCCTCCACTCACCAAATTTTTTTTCCATTTCTTTCGTACAAAATCCGCAAACTCAGAAATATATACTCGAAAAAGTCGGTCAACGAGTCAACTAAAAACTGGTGGGAGAAGTGAAATAAAAAAAAAATGAAAGAAATTCCAGGTGTACAGGTGAGTGAAGAAGCTAAACGAAATACTACAACAATCGAACATTACTTCATGTATTAGTTTTGTGTCTCAGTGTAAAAATACGAAAGGGGGAGAAGAGTAGGAATAATGGACAAACTGACACGAGTTCTTCAATCTTCTCTTCATCTTCATTCGCGCCAGACAGTTGAGCGCGCATTACTCTTGTATAAACAACACAAAACTGCTAAAATTCCTGGATAGTGTAAAAATTAAAGTTAAATAAAAAAATAATAATTGAATTTTTACGTCAATTAATATTCCTCTACAAATGAAAGTTCAAGTTCAATATCATCATTCACTCGTTTAATTAAAATTGGAAGAAAAGTTTGAATTTTTTTACTTCAAAAAAGAAAAGAAGAGGATTTCATTATTCAGTGAGTAATTAAAGGAAAAAGTTTTGACATTTTAATTAACGGGAAATTATAAAAACTAGGTTGTTGAATATTACCTTGGATTTTATTATTAAAGTAACGTGTCCTTCGCCTTGACAGTCTGCTCCAGGAGCCAACGCGAATGTAACAATACCGTTATGAACTCGTGAAACTCAATGAAATTATTATTATCATTATCATTGAGAGTATTAAAATAGTGGATATTGTTTTCGAAATTTTGTGAAACTCATTTATTAGTTGAGTGGTAAAAGTCAGTTTCACTACATTTTTTTCTTTCATATTCTCTCGGAATTTAAAAAGGAGATTGAAAGATTTTTGTTATGACCTTTTTTTATTTTCATTAATAAATGATTAAAACTATAATAGGGGTCATTTGGAGAATTCCGATATCACTAATAGGTCCATTAAATTTCACGTGAACCTCTGCAAAAATATATATCTTGTTGCTCTTTAATGCTATATTCTTTTTTTTTTTTTTGCTTTTTTATCTCTCGCTTTCTAGTAAATTGTTGGAAAATTCTTTGTTTTGATGGGTAAATCATTGGGACAATAAATAGGCGATTGTAGAAAGTAACTTGCAGGAGAGTTCAAATTGTACTCTGTAGAGCATCAAAACCGTGATATAAAGAGAGGAAATAACGTAAATACACACGTGTAATGCAGTTGGCTGATCTTTCACTGTAGTTGATCTACTTGCGGTGTAAAATTTGACGATTTTTGTGGAATTTTTCTGGTGCTACGGATTTTTGGGAAGTATCTCGGAATTCAAGCGAGATTGAGAAATTTTTGTGAGGACCTTTTTACAGTTCTGAATCTGCTCCACAAAAAAAATGCATAAAAATTTTTCTATGTCGCTTGAATTCCGAGATATTCCATAAAAACTCGAGGCAAATGAGAATTCGAGTCATTTCCTCCACTCGATTCTGGAAAATATCTCGGGATCTAAGAAAGAGGTGGAGAAAATTTTGCAAGGACCTTTTTTATGATGATGAAATAAGTCCACATTTCACATTTTTTTCAACAAATAAATTATTATAAAAGAAATATTTAAAAAATTTACACTTGTGGTTTTTTGAATCTTTGACAGGTGCATATTTTTCATTTCTTCTTATTATTTATATTTGTTGAAAAATAAAACAAAACTAAAAATGATTAGATGTCTTGTATTTGAAGAATCATCTTTTTTTTAGTTCTGTTCGTCTTTTACAAAAAAAAATATACATTTTTTAAACAGATTGTTTTGATTTTGTCATCATTTTCTTTTCAATATTTCGAAATCTATGTGAGACAGAGCGATTTGGCTTCAATCCTTTTTTGTCGAGACTTTAAAGAGTCACAAGAAAAGAAATCATGCAAAATCGCTCCATCTCGCTTGGATTCCGACATGATCCTCAAAAAATTGATGATGGAATAAAATCGACTCGTCTGAAAATTTCACAGTTGTTCCAAAGAAGGTCCTTATGGAAATGCCTCTATCTCTATTGAATTCTGAGATATTCCGTAAAAAGTGGCAAAAATTCCCGCTCATTCCATTATTCAAGATAATCTTCTCTTTTCACAAAAAAAAGAAACATGAATTATCGTATAATTTTTTTTTAAATTCCAAAGAGCAGTAATTTTCTCTTTATCGCTGAAAAATTCCACACAAATTGAATTATCGCACTTTTATCTCATTAAATTTAATACCTAAGGAACAAAAAAAGGAAAAAAAAAATGCAAATATTTGTAATTCAAACCTCGAACTTTGTCAGCATCATGTAAAATACTTCAACTTTGTTTTATGCAATTGTACTTGGAAAAGAACAAAAAGATTGATTCAACAGGACTTTTGACCATTACCCATAAAAACGTGATTTGTTTATTAATAAAACATTATTTTAATCGTGAAAAACAATTTAGCAGTTAAATTCCTTCTATCGATGATTTCACAGGTGAATAAATAAATTAAATGAGAGGAAAATATGAAATTTTTTTTAGGCTCAACTATTGATGACTAGTAACGGTAAACCTAATCCGGGCCAGAGGGCTCGTTGACCGAGTGATTTCAACTCAATCTTTGCTCTATTACCTTTAACTCTTTTTATCAAGATTTATTGAATAGAGGAAATGCAGAGAAACATGCGACATTGATTAATGATAATGCTAATTTGTTGTTTTTTTATTCATCGCTCTAGGATTTTAATTCTCCTTGATAACGAACAAAGGATTACGAATCGAGGATGCAACAGGAAGCTATTGTTGTGAGAAATGCGAAAAAAAGATATGCCAATGGACCACTGATATTCGATGGATTGAACATGGTCGTGTCACGTGGTACAATGTGAGTGGAATGCATCAAAAATTTCTTTTTTTGCTAAGTGAAATGAGACGAATTTATCTGTGAAGAAATCCGAGTGAGGTTTTTTTCGTTGGAACACTGAGGATAAAAAATTATTTCAATGAAATCATTTTCCTTTTGCGGTTCTTTTTCATTTCAGTAGTTTTATGAATTGGGATGAGTCTCAAAATCATATAGCTTATTTTGGAAATATTTTGTGAAAGACGAGGTTTAGGAGAAATTATCGAAAGAGTATTACTAGATAACAATAATTGAATATTCAATTAGGAATTCAACAAATCTTCAGTAAAGTGGAATGGATCAAAAATCACATGCATCTTTCGCAAAAATCTCAAGAAATTTTTTTTGTAGAAAATTTTACGAGCTATAATAAAGGTTTCTTGAGATTTTTCGATGAACCAATTCGCTTCAGAGATATCTGCAAAAAATGATACCTCTGATTTTTAATGCATTCCATGTTATTGATGATCTGATAAATTAAAATGGAATATTTAATAGAATCAAGGTGTTTTTTATCGTAGCACATAAAATTTGTTGACATCTTTGACGTATCGCTAAAGTTTTCTCAGACCTTTTTTGTAGTCTACAAAATTTTTGCTATTTGGTAGATTTCGAGATATTTTTATAAAAAACGATGATGAAAAGAAATGGAATTATTCCTTCGCGACTCCAAATATTTAATGCATTCAGAACGTTATAAATGGCTAGTAAATTGAATAAGTCATTAAATCCTGATCTCTACTCATTTTTTTTCACATTCAAAACATTTACATGAAATCCGGGTCTAGTTTGGGATATTCTGCATTCTATTTTTACTATTTCTATTTATTTCTCCAAGTGTGCAGTGTAAATGTAAAAAAACCGGTCTGCCTGAAACTCGTGGGATTATAAATTTCGATTTACCTAGAGTTCTTTCTTCAAAAATTTTGCAATCTCAAGAGGAGAATTTAATTAATATCGAAACTGCATTTTCTCCTCCGGACATCAGAAATAAGAATTGAATAATAAGAATTGTACGTGAGTGTATTTCAAAGATATCTCGAAAATTATCATATTCCAGAGCATTCATCAAAAGACCTTTTTGTTAAAAAAATTCGATTCTCTACAAAAAAAAGTTTCTTGACAAATTTTCCTAAATCCATTCATTTTAGAGATTTTTTTTCATGCAAGTAATCTTGATGAAATTGGAAATAATTTGAATTCAGAAATTGACTTTAGCTATTGATCAATGGAATATTGTTCGAATATTAAAAACGATGAGGTTGAAAAAATTTTTAATGAGTTTTTTTCATGGCCCATGAAATCTTCTTGTAAAAATATCTCCCATCGAGTTTCTCCAGCCTGACTTTCAAGATATCTCCAAAAAAATCTGCAGAAAATTGAGAATTACAAATTCCAGATTGTAGTTTCGAGTTTACAAAAATTCATCAAGAGACGTTTTTTTTTGTAGTTTTCAAAATTCTCTAAAAAAAAAGGTTCCTTGTTTCCAAGATATCCCCAAATCAATTTCCTGAACCTATTTCCAGCTACGGACTACTAGGAGCAAGTGGCTGTGGTAAAACAACTCTTCTCTCCTGCGTTGTCGGTGTCCGTAAACTCGACAGTGGTGAAATATGGGTTCTGGGTGGACAGCCAGGCACAAAATCCTCATCAATACCAGGTCCACGAGTCGGCTATATGCCCCAAGAAATCTCCCTAGTTCAAGAATTCTCAGCAATTGGTGCACTCTATTATTTCGGTAGAATAAATGGCCTCGAGGACGACGTAATTGAGGCAAAATTTTTATTTCTATCCGAATTACTGCAATTACCACCGAAGAACCGTTTGATAAAACACATGAGCGGTGGCCAACAGCGACGAGTGTCATTTGCCTGTGCACTCTTGCATGAGCCAGAGCTGCTTGTTGTTGATGAGCCAACTGTTGGACTGGATCCACTCTTGCGTGAAGGAATATGGAAGTTTCTCGTCAATATAGCCAGAGTCAATGGCACTACGATTGTCATAACTACGCATTATATCGACGAGGCAAAAGAGGCCGATAAAATTGGACTTTTGAGAAATGGCAAGCTGCTTGCTGAAGCATCACCGAGTAAATTATTAGCACGATGTAACTGTGATACCCTTGAAGAGGCATTTCTTCAATTGAGCCAGAAACAAAACGATGCACCGGCTCATGTCTCCAGTATCGTCGACACTGAGCTTGAAGAGATCCAAAACGACCGTAACATCGAGCAAAATCGAAATTTACCAACGACCGATGGTCCACAGAAATTCCAGAACACGTACAACAAGCCCACAAGACTAAAGAACCGCAAATTTGAAGCCCTGATGATTAAAAACTTTATACAATTCATTCGTCATCCTGGAGGCATTCTCTTTGCCTTCATATTCCCATTGATTCAAGTGAACATATTCTTCAATGCAATCGGAGGTGATCCTCGTGATCTTAAAATGGCGGTTGTCAATGAGGAAGCTGGTGACTGCTACGGTGGTCATTACGATGGGAAAATTATCTACAACAGCACTGATGAACACTGCGAGTGGATCGACCTCAGCTGTCGTTTTCTCAATGGCTTTGAAGAGCTAAAAGTCGCGAATAATAAATTTTATGATGATCAACGGAGTGCGTCTGATGCTGTTAAAGAGGGCAAAGCCGTTGGCTCCATGTACTTTAGCAAAAATTTCACGAAGGTCCTGCAGAACAGACGAGACAATATTGTTGATGACAATGAGCTGCCATATGGACAGATTGATGTGTCACTGGACATGGGGGACAGGCAGATTGGGCTATTTCTTGAGAAAAAGTTGTATGAGAGTTTTTTTGAGATATTCGAGGAATCATTGAATCAGTGCAACTTGAGCAAGAAATTAGCCAATACTGGATTAGCATTTGAGGCAATTTACGGGACAATGGATCAGAAGTACACGTCTTTTGTTGCACCAACGTTTATGCTGACGCTGACATTCTTCCTTGCAACTTCTGTGTCATCAGCTGTTATTATTTCGGATCGGCATGAGGGCGTTTGGGATAGGAGCCTCGTACAGGGTGTCACAACTGCTGAAATATTAACAGCACATGTAATTACACAGCTAGTGGTTATTATTATTCAAGTAAGTGTTACATTGATGATCAGCTTTTTGCAATATGATCTGGAGTGCAAGGGCTCGATGACTGTGGTTATTTTCATGGTATTGTGCAGTGGAATCTGCGGAATGTCCTATGGGTTTTTAATATCAGTCATTTGTACGTCACACACTTTTGCTAATTATATCACAACTGGAAGCTTTTATCCGGTTATTTTATTGTGCGGTTGCATCTGGCCAATCGAGGGAATGCCGAGTGTTCTTCGCTGGTTCAGTGTTCTGTTGCCACAAACTGTACCAGGCACTGCACTGCGGAATATTCTTGGGAAAGGATATGCACTTGATGATGTTCAAGTTTATCAGGGATTTCTTATTATTGGGGGGTGGATTACTGCATTATTGTTGCTCTGCTTTCTCAGTTTGAGGAAACAGAGCTCTTGAAGAGGAGGACGAACAGGGTTTTATGTTTTTTTTTTCTTTCATGAAAGTGAAAGAAAATTGAGAAATTGAGGATTTCAACAGATTTAGGATTACGCAGATTGAGGAATTCTTGTAGGGACCTTTTTGTAGCGAATTTTTCGCTATAAAAAAAAGGTCAATATGAAAATTTCACTATCTCATATGTTTTGAGAGAGTTGAGGAAACTGGTTTTTCTCGGCAAATTCAGTTTTTATAAATTATCTCGGTAACTAAGGGCGACAGGGAAATTTTGAAGAAAAAAGCTTTTTTGTAGTTTGATTCTTTCACGGAGATTTTACTGTCCCTTTTGGATTTCGAGGTATTCCAAGAAAAACTGAGAATACATTCAGTAGGAAAAAAGTGAAACAAGATGAGTCAATTTTTCTGCCATTCATTTTTAAAGAATATTTCGGAAATTAAGCGAGATCGCGTAATTCTTGAGGGACCTTTCTTTACAAAGAAGAATCAGAGATGGATAAAGATTTTTACAAGAAATCAAACTATCTCGCTTCATTTTCAAGATATTTGCTGAAGAGTGATCATTGAAATATGCCGACTTTTCTCGTTTTACTCATCAACTTCTGAATTGTTTACATCATTACACTAATCAGTTTTAATTTTAATTTACTAGAATTAATGAAATTTCATGAAATCAATTAATATACTTCTAGTCAGAGCCCGAATGGACGAGAGAAATTTTTTGCCACTTGTAAAGAAAATTACGATTGTATCATAGACAAATGAAAATATTTTTAATGATAAAATTTTTTTTTTAAATATCGAAAAAGAAAAAAAACGGATGAAATGTAATTATTTTAATTGTTAATCTCAATTTTATTGATTGTAAATAAATTATTTCCTTGTGATAATACATCTTTTTATTTTTATCATCATTATTTTTCTCTATAATTTATATCTTTTTGACATTTTCATCTCTTTAATCATCGTATCATACAATTATCTTTAATGCTTAACTTCATTATTTCTTTTTTTTCTTGATTTCTTTGCTATTCAAATTGACAAGAAAAAACTATGAACCTTGACAGAGGTTTTGTACGAGCTTCAAGAAACTTTTTTCCTTCACATTTGTTAATCTATAATATTCAATACAATCTTGAAGAAACAAGTTTACTAATGTGTAAAAGACTTCAGTCGCAATAATAAAGTGGAAAAAAAGGAGAAAAAAAAATTAATTAAATCATTTTTTTTTCTATCTTTAGAAAATTGTACGAATCACGTGTTCGTCTATATTCATGAATTTATTTACAAAATCAATCGAGAAAAAAAATCATTTCATGTGAACATTTTCATTGTTAATTTCATTTGAAAATATATTCGATTCACGATGATGTCAAGAGGTAGAATAATAGATTTATTCATTATAATTTCTTTCATTGTTTTAAAATTTTGAATATTTTAAAAAACTCGTTTGATCTTTGATCAATATCAATATCCGTTCCAACCACATAGTTCATTTTTGTTTCTCAATAAATATATATCTTTTTTTTCTTTCACCAAAAATACACAATTACATTCTCTTAAAAATAATCGAGCAAAGCGATACAACATTCTTTCTATAATTGAAAAAAAAAATTAAAAAAATCATAATAGCTGAAAATGAATATTAAATTATTAATATTAAAAACAAATAAATTTAACAAAAGAATTTAAGAATTCTCAATAAAATGAGCTTTCAGTCTTATTCGAGCAAATGCACCAACGTATAACATTATCGAGACACATTTTTCAGACCAAAAGATGAGAGAAAAAACAATGAATTTCAAATAATTTCGTAGTGGAGTGACTAAACGAGATAAATTAAACTCTATTTGCAAATATCTTTAGAGTGAGTGATCTCAATGAAAAATGCCAAGAGACCTTTTTCGTAGAGAATTTCGCTGGTAAATTCTCCTAGAACTCAAATTCCGCAAGATATCTTCAAAGTAAACTAGGGTGAGACAAAATGGACCTACAGGTCAACATGATTAAGGATTTTTTTTGAGAGTAAAGATCTTTTTGGAAAAATTTCAAAAAATTCACTATTAATATCCACATATTGGAGAATCTTTTCAAATTTTTTGAGATTTTTCCGACCAGTCCTTTACTTTGAAAAAAAATCATGAATCATGTTACACTGAAGGTCCATTTTACCCCAGTCTCCCTACATCAAATTTCTTCGCACTTATCCTGCTCCACTATTGCTCCAGTTTTTCAAGAATATCTCGAGAAATGATAGAGTTGCGAAATTTTTTGAAAGAAACCTTTTTTTTGCCTTTCTTTCCGCTGTATAAAAAAGGTCTCGAAAAAAAATTCCTTCATCTCTTTCCGCTTCCGAGATATTTTTCAAAAAAACTATTTCAAGAAAAAATCAACATTTAATTTCGCCGCTCCACCACTGGATTAGAAACTACAGCAGTTATTAAATTGGCCTAGTGCCCTTCTACAATAATCTAGCAATTATCTACATCGATAAAACAATTACTCATTGGCGACTGCAGTTCTTTACGTTATTTTTTCAATAAATTGACTCTTTTCAATTCAAATTTACAGGTAAGAAATATATTGTCGACGAATATTCTCTATATATATATATTTTTTTACTCAGTTACAAAGACCATCAACGCTGTTATTATTATTATTAGTTGTATCATTGACGCATTTGAATGCGCTAATAATACTACTATCGGTAGTGGGGCAATTAGTACGTTTAGCAGCAAGGAGACAGGAGCCGCATCGTATTGGCATTGGATGAACTGCATTAAGACAGTCAACTATCTGTCTTAGAGTAGGCATGCAGGTTTTGCTGTACCCTGAAAACACACATATACATGCTAACATCAGAACAAAAAAAAAATCATAATAATAAAAGAGACGAAAGTGTCTTGAACTGAAACATTCAATATTCTGAAATGTTTTCCTCCATTTCTTTTGACCTAATTAATATATCGATTAATTTATTATTCAAAAATTGACATTAGAAATTAGATTGAAACAATTCCAGAATTGAGCAAAGAGTATTAAAATTCATAGTTTAATGAATAATTTTTCACTTTTTCTTTGTTCTAATTTTTAGCTATTCAAAGATAAATAGAAAAAGGATAAAAAGGTGGAAACATTGATTTTCTGGAGGAAGAAGTCGACAGTTTTTGTTGAATATCTCAAACATTGATAATTCCTCTAGTATTCAAGATATTCAAGAAAAACTAGAGTGGTGGAACAAGATGTGGCAATTCAACTTTGTCATCGATTTTAATTGAAATAGCGCGAGGCTTAATTGAGGCGAGGAAATTTTCGTAATGACTTTTTTTTATATTCATTAAATTGAAAACTGTAGAGAGAAGGCTGTTACGAAAATTATCCTATTATTCTCAGATCACGAAATTTCCTGTAAAAACTAATGTTGTACATAATCTTTTTCCACCACTTTGCTACTGAATGAAGATTAATAATTTTCCTATTAAAAAAAAAAAATTGTCACTACTGCCTAGATTCTTCGATGTTAAGCGAATTACTTGTTTTAATCAAAGTGCATACTTCATGCCTTATAATTTAATTAAGCGACAAATAAACAGCAGCCTACTGCAATAATAACATTCATTAATATATTAATTTACTGATATCATTTTTGAGATTTCTTCATGTTTTTTCTTTTCTTTTTGCATTTGGAAGCTCCTATTAATAATAATTTTCAACATTTGTGTATTGTAAAATGCACTTTGACACAAAAATAACGATTGTCAGTGATTCATTTCAAACTCCATACCTTTAAAAGGTTTCATTAAGATAAATTTTTTTAAATAAGAAAGATTAAGGTATTATATAAGATTTCAGTCAGTGATGCAGGAAACAAAAAATCATTCAACAAACCGTTAGGAAATGATTGTTCAAATCTTATGCAATAAAATTATTAAAGTTAAAAAAAATTATATTCAATACGCTGAATCACATTTGTTTGGCCTTTTTTTTTTTTCAATTTCCAGTCAATTTCTCCTCGCACCAAATTGCGTGAGACAGCGAGAGAGAGAGTTAACGCTGTATAACTACATTTGAATTGCAATTACTCGTCGAGTTGAGAATAATTTGCATTTCGTTCATTTCGGCTTTTGTTACGAAATTAATTTAAGAAAAAAAAATTATAATTCTCAAGAAAGGAATTAAATTAATGGAGAGCCCTCCACAGAAAGCCCTCACCACATAAAATCTCAACAAATAAAAAAGTTGCTTTTCATATACGGAAATGTTTATAGCATTTCCGTATAAATCCTCAGCTATAAAGCAGTCTCTTTATCACTTATAATCTTAATACCATGTTTACTGAGGATAAATTTGACAGTATCAGATGTAGAACGTGTGCTCTTCTCACTAGTGTGACGTACAAGTCTCACTCCACTAACTCCAGGTCCTTCCTTAATTCTTCCAATATCATCAGCTGATTTTCTGAGGACATTTGTACTCCTTGATTGTCTCTGTGTACGTATATTATCAACAGAACCAATCAATTTTCCATTATTCTTAACGACCAATGATTTTTCATCCTTCACAAATACCTTTAACTGACCACCCCGTGAAACAGGAAGATTATCAACAGACCTGTATCGTCTTCTCGCTTCATTTCTCGTCTCGCTACTTCGACTTATCATCGATGAACCGCGATTCATTCGATAATTACCCAATGTTTCTGCCTTATCTTCTTTAATTTCCTCAATAATTGGTGGCTTTTTGTACTCAATTGGATCCAAATCAAGTCCGCAATTTTCAATTTCAAATTCAATGTCATTAAGCGTTGAATCATCACCGGAAAATTCTTCAATCGATGTTGAAGGTTGTTCAGTGTCCTTTGGCTCATTAATTTCTTCAATTTCCTCCTCTTTCTCTTCATTGATATTCTCACAGTCCTCATCTGTGATATTAAATATTCTACCATCAAGCCCACGTCCAGTCAATAATTTGCGTCTATTTAATTTGGGATTAGAGGCAATCGATAAACGTGAATCCACAACATCCCATGGCTCTGGTCTTGACGATGCAACTATATCCTCGTCCATTGCAATGTCACCGCATATCTCGCACCGTTCGCACTGTGGTAGACCAGTTGCAGCATCTGGAGCTTCACCAATGTTTGTCAATGAATTACAGATATCGCACTCGGGTGAATCAAGCTCCATCGGTGAGCTCTCATTTGATCTCATTTGATACGGGGTCTTTGTGAATTGTTCCTTGCTGTAGCAGACTGCACAAAACTCATCGGTCTCGTCATTCGCCGTTACGAAAACTTCACTCTCCTGCACCGGACTGTTGGGCTCATTCAGGTCAATGTCATCGAACGGTTTGAGAGACAAATCACTCTTCAAAAACTCGAAACTCTTCGACTTGGGCTTCGACTGCTCGAGTGTCTCGGGCTCTTTGTTTATCGAGTCGAGACTGCCTTGGTAAATCTTGCGCTCCATTTTACCATCAATCTCGTCGCACTCCATCATCGGCACTACCTGCTCAAAGTTTCGGACTTTGTTTGGACTCTTTCGTAAATTGACAATTGACTTTATGTATTTGCCATCAATCTCGGTTTTCTTTGGAGACTTGCGCAACTGCATGGCAAGGTTGTACGTGTCCTTGCAGTCATCCTGCTCGTCAAGATCTGGCACAGATGCCGGCTCTTCCTCCAGATCTGGCGATAATTTTTCAATGATTTTGTTGTCACAAAGTGTTGATGAGTTTGACTCGTCGACAATTGTGTTACTCTCGTCCTTTGACTCGTCCACTGATTTCTGATCTGTTGGACTCGCATCATTCATGTCATCGGGTAAACTAATATTAATTTTACTAGAATTTTCACAATCTAATGATAACACATCATCATTATTCTTATCGCTAATATCATCAATTGGATTATTATCATTAACTAAATTAGATTTATCATTAGTCTCAATGTTTGTGCTTTCATGATTTTCAGTTAATGAAGGACCTACCTCATAAAAAATCAGTGATTCACCAGTCTCAGTGGTAATAATTTGTTTTGCTTGACCTGGATATGTTGTTTTACTGTTAATTGATGATTTTATAGCTTTGTTACCATTATTTTCATGCAATAAACCAACATATTTATCATTAATACGTTCATTCTCGTAATTTATTGTATTGATTTGTTGATTTCTTTTCAATATACTATCACCAATGTCAATTGTTATTATTTCCACTGGACTTGGAGTTGTCATTGTTATGTCACTTGGTGATGGTGTTAATAATGTACTCTCATACTTATTATCAATGTGCAAATAATTATTCTTATTATTTGATGATAATTCAAACTTACTTTTGGATGTAAAAATTTATCCACCAATTAGTATTTTTTTTTGTAATTAGGAATTGATTTTTTCGCAGCGTGCAAGGAAATAAAAATTTGGTTACAATATGTAATAGTTTATTGGTATTCAATATATTTTTATTTTTCAATAAAAATATAGTTGAATTAAAATTATTTGCCATGAAAAATAATGGAAAATTTAGGAAAATATTTCAATCTTTCAATTTAAAAAATTAGGCTTTCTCCATCATTTTATAAAATTTATTTGAGACTCACGTTGTCGTTGAGGTAATCGTGGCATCGTAAATTCCATTTTGGTAGATATAATCAATCACCGAGTCGTGGGTTAAGTATCTTATGCTCTCGCCACGTTTCAGTGCACGTCTAATTCGCGATGAACTAACTTCATTTGGTATCCATTCAGTGACAATGTAAATATTGTGCTGAAAATTATGTAATTATTTAATTTTTTCTTTAATGATGAAGATGTAGAACAAGATAAAAATTGTATTGTAAATATTTACCATGTGCTTTGAGAGAATGTCAGAGTCGTAGATGAATTTATTAGGATTTGATCCTTCTCGAGTAATGACGACGAGGCCATGTTGTCCAAGAATCGCTTCAATCTATGAAAATTTGGTAAAAAATGAAATGAAAAGTCTATCCCACTTTTTATGACCAACATCTCGAAATATGAGGAAACTTGAATAACTCGGTGAAAAAAGAGATTTCTATGAATATTTCAGACAAATCAACTCTATTCCACTATCAGTTTTTTAAAAATACATCGGAAACTAAACGAGATAGAGCGATTTTTCCTCAAGTATTTCTTGGAGATTTTGAAATTCTCTACAAAAAGGAATCAAAGCAAAATCGTGCCATCTTGTTTGAAATTCAGTTTCCAAGATATTCTAAAAAAGACTGATGACAAAATGGAATTAGTTTCTTTGAAAGCCTTCTTTCTTTTCTATATTCTCGAAAAACGTTTATTACCAAAGTTTTTTCATCTCCTTCAGATCCTCGAAAAACCAATATGTAAACGCACTACTGAATAGTCAACTAAAATTATCGATTGAAAATTGAAAAAAAAACTCACATCTTCTTCTGCCCACAATCCTGGTTTTCCAAAGCTCTCCAACAAATCAGCACCACACAGTAATTTAATTTGTATCGGTGTTCTGTCACTCCCATTCTTGACATTCTCCGGTATCCAATCAAGATCAGCAGAATCAATACAATTATTAGTATCCGTTGAGTCAATCAAAAAACTGTTCAATAAATTTTGATGATACTCCAAGGAGTAACGTGTTTTTGTCCAACAATTTTGCCGTGTCTCCCAAGTACTCAATCTAATCCATTCGCTGCTTTGTATTGCTAATTTAACCATTTTACATCTGTGCTCAGCCGGTGCCAATTCTTTTTTACCATAATCATCGTGTACCAATGATATAACACCACCAACAACCTCGTAAATACCCATGCGATGCAGATGATCTCTGGCAATTTCTTTGGAGTCAAAAATTAAAAAAAAAATCATTAATTAATCAATAGACTATGAATCTTTGATTCTGTTAATTTTTGTTATTTTTGGTACAACTTGCAGTAATTACAGGGGATTTTATTAGAAGGGGTATTTTCATTAATGCAAAGAGCCGAGAGGCTATAGGGTAACATGACCAATAGATGGACGGTTAAGGAAATATTAGACTTCATTAATTCATATGAAATAGGCAAATCACGTTAAAAAGTTGCAGAAAAGAATGATGTACAGAAAAATATACAGTGAATCGACTGGAAATCAATTAAACTTGAATAATGTAGAAATAATTAAAGAGAATCAAGGAAAAACTGGAAAATGACTTGAACCCCCAATAGATGGACAGTTGCATATTTGCAGTGGTATAATTTTAAATTTCCATCAATCGGTATGTAATAGATACTTTATAAATCTATATGAATGTAATAATCAGGAATCGACGTGAAAAGTATAAGAATCATTCACTTATTTATGAAAATCCTCGATAATAGAAACTGTCCATCTTTTGGTCAGTGTTCATCTATTGGTCGTGTGACCCTACAGGGAAAAATAAATAAATAATAAAAACAATAGCCTATAAATAATTCGAGTATTAATTGATTGGATAAAATTTTGTTTTTCACAAAGTAGAGGCAATGTTAAGACAAAGTTTCACCACTTATTGAATAATAAAATGAAAACGTGTTTTATCGATTTAATTCAATGGATTTCATGTATTTACCAAACATTCGCAAATGCAGATGAGTTGGTGGATTGTAACTCCCGCATGACATCAATACAACTCGTGTTGGTGCCATTTTTTCCATCGTTTTCTATCAGACAATCTTTAATTAATCATTACAACATGATTATTTTAATTTTTCTTTTTCGTCTTTTTATTTTTTCGTATACTTCACTTGTTGATTTACTGCTGAACTTTACTCCCCTAAAGATCGCGAGACACTGATGATGTGACCATGCGTACCTTCACGTAAAATTGACACATCCGCCATCTTTGTTTGCTGAGTAATAGACGAGTCAAGTGTTTGACCATTTTTTTTTCGTTTTTTTCCGTGGGAAATTTGAATGCCTAAAAGACGTCGACTAGTCGATTTTTTTGCTTGCTTATTTTTTGAAAATATCGTGAAAACTAAGCGAGATAGGGCACTTTCGCCTTCATCTCCTTTCGTAACTCTTGAAATTGTCTACAACAAAAAGGATAAGAAATTGCCCTATCTCGCTTATTTTTCAAGATTTTCGGAAAAAAAAGGATGAGCGAAAAAAATCGACTTATCCTGTTTTACCGCTTTGCTAATGGATTTTCAGCCTGCAGTCGATATTATAAGAAAGGAATTTTGCCCACTTTGAAAGCTACATTTGAATACCGTTCCATCAATTATTGAGAGTCATTGATTCGTTGATATACCGTGATTTTTAAAAATTTTTATGTTTGAACCAAAAATCCAAAAAATTTCGCAATATTCATGGAATTATTAAATTTTAAGGATTGAATAAAGCTAATGAGAAATTGATTTAGAAAAACTCGAATTATTTTCTTAGTGAACAAAATAGATTAACATGAATGACATCATCGCCTGAAATAAATAATCTATTTTCAGGAATTAGTCATTTCTTTTTCAATCGATTTCACGTTGACTCGTTAGGAGAGAGGAATTCTACGCTATCGACAATATTCAAATTTAAAGAATAGAAATATGTACATTGCATTGAATTTATTGCCCTATCCATTTGGTAATACACAAAAATTTATTTTGTACAGTTTTTAGGGAAAGGAAGGAGAAAAAAAAGTGATTAATTTTTCTTCCATTCTCCATAACATAAAATTGCGTAATACGAATAGTTACAAGATAATATTTACAATATAATTGTTGTTAAATTTATCTCATTTCTTTATTATTCAAATCAATTTTCATTATTTCCACATTCTTTTATTCATTTTGTTTCAACTAATCAATTAATTGTAACTATAACGATCTCTTTTCTTTCAATTAATGCTATTAATAACATTTTATACGACCGCTTAATTATTACACGTCCAATTTCAGTTCTTTCACTTCACTGCGTTTTCCTCGAGGTTCCTGATTTATTCTTCTTTCTATTTTATTGAGACGCAATGATTTTCGGGCAAAGACCATTCAGTAACAAAGTAAAAGATAATATCGAAAAATTTGGTCTATATTATTAGCAAATATCTCTGGAAGGATGAGTCTATGAATAAAATCGGGAAGACATTTTTTGTAGAAAATTCAATGATTTACAAAAAAAAACATTTGACGATTTTTCAATTTTTTTTTTCAACAAATAAATTATTCACGAAGGAATGGAAAATACGCGGATGTAGAATATTCAAAAAATTACATTTGCAAATTTTTTAAATATTTTTTCATAATAATTTGTTTACAAAATCAAAAAAGTTATCACATGTGTGCTTATTTTATCATCATCCCCCTAAAACTCATCGTATTCCAGATGTTTTCGAAATAACTAACATGCCAGTTGAAGAGAAGTAAAAGCTTATTCAATTTTATTTTAGACTTTTTTCTTCAAATTATGCAAGTGGGTATACAACATTTACCGCACAGTATCTTCTTGCAATACGTGAAGAGGATGAAGAAATTTAAGAAAAAAGAATTGAGTAAGCTCATAAGCAAAATTAAAAAAAAACAATCTGAAACGCTGAAAAAACTAAGAAATTGGGTTAAACAAAAAAAATACAAATTTACTTATCTTTATTGAAAAATTCCATAAAAATAAATTTCAAGTAACAATTGACTCACCTCATTTTACCTTTTTTCTACTGAACTGATCCTTCGAAGCAATCTACTTCACTTTACTTCCAAATTGAAAACGCAGTAATTGACAATGAGATTAATTAATGGACCTTTTCATTTCCTCAGTTGTTTTATTTATTTATTTCATTATCACCTTTCTTCAAAAACATCACTTATATCTTTTTTTTTTTTTTTCTTAAAAACGTGAGAGACACAATTCATTCTTTCACCTTCACATGCGCTTACTTAGGCGTATTACAATATTATTAACATGCACACGTTTCAATTGCACGTTTAAAGTTTTTATTCTTCTTTTTTTTTCATTGTTCATCATCTCTCCATCCATTACCCACACAAACTGTCAATGATCGTTTGAATATTATATAACATCATAAGTTTTCTTTTCTTCATTCCCTCAGTTTTTTTTATTTATTTCTTCTAATCTAAATGTGTTTTCTTTTTGTCATCTTTTTTTTACCTTAAAATGTACGGTACTCCTGGACACTCTGCAAACGTCGAACTGGATAATAACTTTTTCATTATTTTTTTTTATTCATTGATTTGTTAATTTAATAGTAAAGTCGTAAAGAGAATACAACGAATTATAATTTTTATGCGGATTCTCAAGTGAATATCTTTGTGAAAAATTGATTTAAAAAAAACCGATCGAGAAAACTTTTTTATAAAGAATTTCCTGAACCTCATTCTTTACGAGATACTTACAAAATAATCTACATGTAATTTTCCCGAGTATCTCACTTTACAAATTTACTACTAAATTTTTTTTATTCCAGTTTTATCTTTAATATCCGCTAAACATTGTCTACCATTGATTAAATGCTCCTTTAGTGCCGGCGCTCTGTGTTATTACTTTTTATTTTTTCATTTATTTATTGATTTAAAATGGATTTATCGTCTTCCGGCTTTCTATCTCAATCACTTTTGAAATTAACGAGGAAAAAAAATCCATCAACTTTTTTCCTCATTTTTAATTTATTTATACAGATATTAATTGCAACGCCTCGATGTGACACTGACAGTTATTATTATTTGTGCTTTATTATTAAATGACAAGTAGTTATTAACAATCAACGGAGAAAAGGACCGCACTTTTACTCTGATGATGTTTCACCACTGTCATTCAATTATTGTTTTTTTAATTCATTTATTTCTTTTAAACATTTTATTCAATTGATTCGGCAGACACATCTTGGCTCTTGAAATCCCATGCGATTTTGCAAACGGGAAAATTGATTCCAAATATCTTAATAGATATTCTCAAATACTTACAGTTATTGTATTTCAATTTGTAGCACGCATTTCTCTAAACAATGAAAGCAGAAAAAAGTTTTTTTTTTTTAAGTTTTTCTAAATTTGTTAAAATTTATTTTTTTCTTTCCTTTCTGAGGACTGGACTTTTCCTCGATGAAAAAGAATTCATCGAAAAGTATGAATTTTCTGATTGGTGTCGAAATTCTAGTCTATACATTCTTCATGGAAATTCCAAATTATGGAATATAAATTACAAGGCTTTCACATTATTTTTGTTCAATTTCAATTTCCATTTTTCATTAATTTAGCCAATAAATAATTTTTTTTTCGACTATTATTACTATTTCTTTTGGTAAATTCCTCCAATGTATTTCTCACTTTGACCGAAAAGACGTGTACAGATTCTTCTCTTCACTTTCTGCAAAAAGATTTACGTTTAACAAACTTTTTTTTTTAATTTTTCATATATTTTATTTTTGTGTTTTTTTTTACTCTCCCTAAATCTTCCATTTTTCATTTAATTAATAAATCTTATTACAAGTACGGTAGTAGAGTATGTTTTTTTTTCTTTTAAATTTGTATGTATATACCACTTTTTTTGTGATGTTGAAGCATTTGTTTCCATTTTATTAATTTTTTTTTATATATTTTTGTATTTTTTTATCTTTGTTATCTTTTTTTTAAAATGTGGTTCTGATAATCTAATAGACATCTAAAAATAACACCCATTTTTATAATTAATTAATAATTGTTACTTTTCTTTAAAATCATTTTTGTATTTTTTTTCTTTTTTTTCATATTTTTAATTAATTTTTTTTTCTTTATTTTTTTATAATTTATTTTATTAGATTTCTTATTATAGAATTGTTGTCTGGTTGTTGTCCTATCAGAGACAATGATTAATAAAATCGGAGAAAAATTTGTTGATCGGAAGGGTATGATCCTTAAACATTAGACCGGACAGCGTTGGACGCGATGGGATGATTTTTCATATATTTCTCATAACTTTTTTGTTTTTACTTTGATGGTTAATGTTGTGATGAAGAATTTCATGATTACCCCGAACGGTGGATCAACATTCCCAAAAACTTTCTTTTCCATGTTTCAAGAGAAGGTTTTTACGTAGTTTCTTTTTTGTTTTTTTTTTCATTGTAAAAACGCATTTGCACTACATCAATTCGTATTGCTGTTGAATAAAACCGTACATATAATGCCATACTTCTCATCTTCTCACGGTAATAATAATAATATTTTTTTTTCTCATCAACTCATTACAATCATACGTACAAAAAAAAACATTCACAGCATCATTTAGACATTGGACATTTTTAAGAAATAAATGAAAAGGAGGATCATAGTGGTTACACGTTTTTTTTTCAAAGAATGAAATCATCAACGATTGAAAAATCGTCCAATCATACAGAAAAATAAGCAACTAGTCATGTATTTAAAATTAAATTGATTGTGTAGTTAAGATGTTTAGTAAAATAATTTGATTCTATTGTCAAGTTGGTATTTAAAAAATGTTTCAGAAATGGAGCAAGATACGAAAAAAATTGTAGAGACTTGTTTTGTAGAACGAAAAAAAGTCACCACAAAAAATCGCAAATATGCACTGGATTTCGACATATTTTAACGCAAACGTTTCAATAAAATACACATTATCTCTTTTTACCTCTTTCTTACTGGATGAATTTCCTCTCATCCATTAATTAATCAATCAATCAATCAAAAAAAAAAAATTACAGGACAGTCTTCAGCCACGTTTGATACACCTTATCCATTTACAAATTTATCAAATTGTGTTTCTTCTTTTTTCTTATCCAATTGTTTTTAATCAGAGATCACTCGTTTCATTTTTGTTTCTTATCAGTCTCAAGGCATTACCTTAATTAATCAAGCTTTTACATTTATCAATCTCTCAATTCAAATTTGCCCATCACTTGACGTTCTCTCGTTATTCTCATCAACTTCTCAATAATTACAACAATCATACAAAGTTAATCAACGAAACTCACTCACTCAAAATCTCATTATTAATTTCACATACATTCGTTTCATAATTTTTATTCACTTCAATTATATTAACGCTACTATAGGAGCACCGTAGGCAAATGCCTCGCGCATACTTGTTAATTTTTTTAAATCATTTTTTTTTCATTATTTTTAAACTCACGGGTTGCACATGATACAGGGACTTACAGAATTTGTACTCTTTCATTTATAATATTATCATCTTTTTTCTTTTCTTCTTTTAATACTTAATAATATGATAATTTTTTTTGTTTAAGTGCCGCAACACCACCTGCTCGCAAGTTTTTTTAAAATGTAAATTTGTTTTTTTGTTTTTTTTTTCATTAATAATAATATTCGTGACGCGTTGTAAACACGCGTCCCTGTGTCATATTTGCCCGTTTGCAGTTTGCGCTTTTTTTTTCTTTTTTTAATAATAGATTTCCATTTTTTTCATTCAATGATTTTTTAAAAACTATTTCTTTTATCCTTAGTCACGGCCCGAAGTGTGATTTAATGTTGATGAGAGCACTTAAGTTTGGTTTTTTTCTTTCTTTTATTTTTTTATTTGTAGAATTATTAAAAATGTTTTGATAAAGTCAAAAATTGTGCCACAATGAAACATGTCGAATCTATTATTTTTTTTTCTTTTTTGAGAAGAGATATTACTTTTTATTCTTTTATTTAGAGAAAATAAATAAATGGCGATTTTCCTTCATCCTTTTCATCATCTGGGGTGGCGATAACACAGAAAGAGAGAGACAAAGAAATAAACAGTTTGTTTTACACAATATATATGTATATATTTATGTGCAGTACGTATAAAAGATACGATAATCGCGAGCTTCGAGAGCTGGTCGGTGGCGCAAATAATTTAACTTAGAAGAAAAAAAAATTATGTAGTTCAAAATGAAAATAATAATAATCATAAAGATACTTTTTTCTTTAATTCATTGACGAAATACACATATGTCGCATTTTTTTTTGGTAAAATTGACAGCTAATTGAAGGAGAGAAAAATAAAATAATAAATTAATAGTTACGAGTAAGCTTAAAGGCGCCTCAAAGCTTTATTCCTTTTTTTTTTTCTTTTAATGCTTCCAAGTTTGAAAGTGCTGGGCACTGAAATTATAAGACTTTAAAAATAAGAAGAAAAGTTTGGAACATTTTTTAAAAAAAGTTTTCCCTTGCAATTTTTTTTCTTTTCTTTTCTCTCTATATTTTTATTTCGGGCGTTCCGATGTTACACCTCGGTTAGATTTGATTAATGTTGTTTGTATGTTTTCCTATCCACTTTAACTGGAGGAGGGGGAGGAGGATTAAATCCATGATTACAACTTTAGCCTCACAGTGTAGCCAATCCTGTAGTGGCGTTTGTAAATTAATTACATTTTTTTTCTTTTTAAATATATATAATGATTTTTCTCACTTTTTCTCATCCTTATATTCTTCATACCAATTCACGATTAATCGTGATATATCTTTCCTTCTTCTTCTTTTTCTTCTTTTCTTCATATTTTTTACTCTTCAAATATATATACAATAACTTTTACAAGTTACACATTCAAATTAATCTACAGAAAATGCTCTTGAGAGCCAATATCAATTGATTGAATTCAATTAATTATCTTCTACTGGGTCTCAGACTGTCGTCTCATTGTTTAAAGACCCGTTCCATTTATTCTCCTCAATAATTTCTTTTTAATAGATTTTCTTTCTCATCTAATGATTGTGATTGAGCGATGCACATTTGTTAATTCAAATTTTTTTCTTCTTTTTTTCACCAAAAATGAAAATTTACCATTTTACTATTTTTTTTGAAAAAATTCACAACTCACTCAGGTGGATGATTATTATTTTTGTTCAATGCGCAATGAAATAACATTTCTGTTTCAATTTGTTTACTTTGCAGCCAACGTATTTAGTTTCTTTGCAACATCCTTTGGCGCAGCATCCCCCAGAATGCTCCCCTCGTTACGTAATTTCTCACGTGTTTGTCTGTTAAATGTCAAATTCTTCATGTAAGTTTCGAATTCTATTCATCCACTTGTGATTATTTATTTTTTGAATTCTCAAACACTAGCCTTCATTCAAATGAATTGCAACATTAGAGCCAAGAAAAAAACTCGATTCAGTGAATGAAAAAAGGGAAACAAATCGCAGATAGGGTACTCAGCGAATAGCTTGGGAGCCATGCAGTTTAGCAAAATTTGTCAAGAGAACTTTTTTGTAGCTAATGAAATTTTCTACAGAAAAGGTCTCCTATAAATTTACTCTCAAACTGACCACTCCAAAGATATCCGCAAAAGACTATTGAAAAAAAAAAAAAATCTTTTTATCCAATGAAATTGAGCTGTTACGTTTAGACTTTGAACAAAGGCTTGAATAAATGCGAAATAGATGTGGAACATACCTAAAGATTGTCCATCATCTCTGAGAGAGTCAGCCGTGACGTAGACATGGCAACCCCACTGTCACTGCTGCTTTGAACGCTGCTGTGGTCATCCGTATCGGACTGGTTGCTCGTGTAACCAATCACATCAACTTCATCTTCAAAAGAAAAAAAATATAAATTAATTAATGCATACAAGTTCAACTTGAAGTGACGAGAAATGAATATTCTTAAAAAATTACACATTATTACTCGAAAGATTTTCATGATATAACTTCATTCTACCACTGCTGCCGCAATTAACAAGCTCTCGGAGGAATTAATTCATTCGAATGTCAATAGAAAATGGTTTTGCACCAGTTCTCATAATCAAACACTTCTTCACCAGTGTCTGACGGTAGATACGTAATAAATTAATTAAACTGAATTATACATTGAATCGTTGATGAAAGAAAAATATTCTTCTACTTTTCGAGTACTTGATCAAACATTGAATTGAAAATCAAACAGAATGAGTGGAAATGAAGTAATTGGAAAATTGTGAATTTCGAGGATTGATTGATGGAGTAATAAGGCAAATTTTAATTACACACTGCAAGAAACTAATTATTTGAATAATCGGCAATGGACTTTTGAACAGTTATTTTCCTCAAAAATATTTCCCTCAGAAAACGATTCGATTTATAGGTATTCGTCAAGAAATTTTTTTCATAAGAAATTTCAAAATATCCAAAAAAATATCTCTAGCTAAATTCCTCTATGTAAACCGCACAGTTCCCGAGATATTTGAAAAATCATGAAAATTTAATCTTCTTCCCTCATAAAAAATCCAAGTCACAATCTTCACTGAAGCGAGGTTAAGAAAATTAAAAAGACCCATTTTCCACAGGCAATTCAATAATCTCCAGAAAAGATCCCCTTAAATTCCAAAAAAACTCGAGTGATAAAGTTAAAAAAAATCCCCCACAACATGAGTAAATACGAACCGGATTCTGATACAGAGGATGGACTTCCAGTAGATCTGTCTGAATTTCCAGAGCTAGCTGCTGATCCAGTAGATGATACAGTGGTAACAGAGCATTCAGATACGCTACGTCTTTTTGATAATAGTGCAGCGGCAGCCGCTGCCTGACCACACGACGTACCCGCTGGTGCACTAGTACTCAGGCCATGAATACTATCAAGGCTATGTATACCACGTAAACCATGAAGGCCAGTTTGATTAGTCAATTGCTCGAGTCTCCGTCTGAGAAATCTGTGCTCACGTGACAATTGATCTTTGTGAGCAGAATGTTTTCTCTCTCGTTCCTCGAGATTCTAAAATTTGCAAATGAAAAAAAATAGATATAATAAATATACTACAAATAAATCAAAATGAGAGAGGGATATATATATATATATATATATATCTCGTTGGCAATTTGGCCCTTGAGACGTATATAATTGCCTTTTTCTCATAACTGACCTTGATAAATCGTTTGGCCTTGGTGAGAAGACCAAGAGTTGTGTGCCTCGACGTTTCAGGCCCAAGAGGCACAAGTACTTTCAACTTTTCCAGGCAATTTCTGAGATGAGCTCGCCTATTAAAGAGATAATCATTAGCTTCAAAATTTACTTGCAGCTCAACTATATACCTAAAAATTCATGGATTTACGTGATTCAAAAAGGATTCCTATTCTCCATGAATTTTTGAATTAATTAAATATTTTTATTTTCAATGGATATCCATGTCAGACAGTAATACGTCAAGTGACGTGAAACGAAGCGAAAATAAGAAGGCAAAGTTACGAGGTTGTTTACAGTACGAGCGCCCAAGCGATCTAACTCATGGCCGGCCAATGCACCCAGCACCGTTGCCAAGCTTTGGCCGCAATAATCGCGCTCTTGGCCGATGCTCTACTCTCTCACTCTCTCTCTCTCTCTCTCTCTCTGTCTTTCTCCATCTCTCTACTCTCCTACAGCTTGTTTATCCTTTTAAAGTAATGGCGGGACGAATATGAATTAAAGGGATAGAGATAGATAGAGAGAGAGAGAGAAACACAGATGCAATATGAAGTGAAACCTTTGTTCTTCAAGTTTATTAAGAAGGAGAAGAGGAAGAGTGGAGAAGAGTGGAACGATAAATCTAAATTGAAAGAAAAAAAAAGTGACATTAACTAAATCTGTTGACAGATAACACAAAATGGCGTCAGATGAGTTTCCACGTCGACACGTCGACGGTTCCACTGTGTGTTTGACTTCTTCCTCCTTTTTTTTTTCTTTTTATTTTTTTTGCTGTTTCTATAAGAGAAAAATGGGGAAGAGAGAGAGAGAGTGAGGAAGAGGGAAAAGAGTGTGGAAGCGTATCGTCACGCAGAGTAGTGTGAACAGGAGCCCGGTGCGGTGTATGTTCGCCCACGTCACGTATTCTACATAACACCAGGGATATCCCACACCCTTGCCCAGTTAGCGGGAGTATCCGAGTATCGACCGTACGAAATGTTCGTCGTATCGATTACTATCCCTCTGCCCCTCTATCCTCCCTTTGCTAAACTCTCTTCGTCGTCCTCTTCCCTCCTTTTGGCTTCAACCACTTCCTCTTCATCCCTCCAACTCGTCTCTGCACTTCTCTCTTCTGCTCGTTCATTTCTTTCTTTTTTTCTTTCATTCTCTTTGACTCCCCCACCCCCGACCTGGTCCCCCTTCGCCCCTTTTACTTTTTCCCTCATTCCCCGTGTCTCTCTCACCTCCGTGAGAGTCTCGATCTTCAACCACTCCACTACCAGACGTCATGCCAATGACTTTCATCATTAAACACTCTTCTTTGTTTTCTCAAAATCTTGAGGGTTCTTTTTTTTTTTCCTTTTTATGGAAAAGGGAGAAATTGGAGAATTTTCAAGATTTTTTTTTTCTTGTGATTTTTTAGCAGTGAAACGGAACTTTAGGGTATACTGAAGAGATTTGTAGGTTTTTTTCTCTTCAATCTGACTCTTTTCGGGACTCATTCTTTCTTTTTTTTTTCATTCTTGAGTATTCTTCCTTTGCTACTTGTTATGTGCCACACGACGCATGGCACGCTGCCATCTGTACCAGATCGCTTCGAATTTCATTCGAATATATCCAGTGACCTCCATAAAGACAGTGTATTTTTCATGCACTCACAAAGAAGTGCAGCAGAGAATGAAAAAAAAAAGTATAATGACAATAATAAATTTGAGATTTATCAAATTGCATTACTTTTATCGCCTCTTATCACAATATTATCATTCATTTTTTCTTTCTCGCTTCATGTTTATGCGTTTTTTCCTCAACTCTTCTTTGCCTCAATTTCAATTACGCCGATTAATTATTTTCATATTGATACAATGTTTCAATTCATTTCTATGCATGTGTGTGTATGTGTGGGCGTTTTTTTTTACTTCTAATTTTCGCAAAACCTCGGGAATTGAGCTCCACTGTCCTCGAGAGGGCTCAAGGTGAACGGGCTTCAACTGGCAGTGGCTTGGTAGTTTTATATAGCATATATATACGTGTACCCATGTTTGAAAAAGCACGAGGAAAAGAGAGGAGAGGGAGGAAGGCTATTACGTGTATTTGTGTATGTGAGAGAGTTCGCGAACGATAGGTAATCGGCTCGGTGGCGCGTTGAGTCAACGATCCGCAATTGTATTCCATGCCACTGAAGAGACATCTGATAATTTTTCATGAAAAGAAAAAAAAGTACAAGTCTAATCCACGCTCATCTCAAGTTCATCTAAAAATAACCAGAATTGCAAAACGATAATTCTCCAATAAATATTATTTCATTCTGCTAATTTCAATTTCCAATCGATTGCACATTCTCTACACACTTGTACTTCAACTTTTTCATTGAGTCAAGAAAGAAAAGTTGTTTAAAGTAATTTTATGTTATAACTATGTTTTTACTTTTTAAGTGAAAAATAAATCGATGCATGTATCAAAGTTTATTCTAGGTTTAGAACTATTCTAGGTTTAGTGTAGGCTTTTCTTTTTCATTTTAACGAAAGTCTTTGGATTTTTATGCTTGTAAATCTGACAATTTCATTCGACACGTGACACATGCAGAAATCTTCGTAATATCCTTCGGGAAAACCTCAATATAGTTCCGTAATTTCCTTTCAAACGTAAGAAGCCCACTCCACAAAGTTGGAATATGGAGTGCGCATGCGCGGAATACAGAAAAGGGAGAGATTTACGTTATGCGCATGCGCCCACGCGGGATAATGGGAAATAATCAGTCGAAAAATTCAAAATAATTTCACTTTGAAAATATCTCTAAATCTCTGAGATTTAGGAGAATTCATCAAGAGGACTTTTTGTACAGAATTTGACAAACTAAAAAAAAAGGCTTCTTGACGATTCCTCCTAAACCCACTCACTCCAGAAATATTTGCGGATGAATTTAGACGAAATTCTTCAGCTCATATTTTCCTACTTCACCGCTGAATTCATATATTTTGAAAGATTAGAACCGGTTTTGAGCGAATTCGCTACTCTTTCAGGACAATTTCTCCCCTGAAATACAACCTGTTGGAGGTGCGCATGCGTACAGTGTGTAAAACACCAAAAAAACCTAATATTTGGGACAAATTTTTGTTCTTTTCGTTTATAAAGTCTCCTATGTTTTTTTTCTTTTCTTTGAGGATTATAACTACATGGCCATTGGCCACATTCTTATAATGAAATTCAAACTAAAGCAAAGATCGTTGATGCTGAGACAAAGAATAGAGGTAGCGTGTTACGCTTAAAAATTCAATGCATTTCAAATGTTTAGGAGACGAGAAAATCTCCCTGGGGCCTTCTCTCTGGTGAAACACTGCTTCTGTCCACTTCGACCCCTTCCCCATCACCCCTCCTATCCTTTGAACCTTTCAATCTTGAAGGCAAAATGAATTTACAAAAAGGAGAAACGAAAATCATCCGCAATGAGTTACGCAATGGCGAGTGAAATCAGTGCGATTAAATTCACGGTCAAATAAACTCTGACCACTTGCAAACTGCACGGATTAAACTGCAGAGACAGAGAGAGAGAGAAAGAGAGAGAAGAGGGACAGGTATTATCGTAATTCTCATGTTGACTCACCTGTTTTTTTCCAGTTCGTTGTGGGTAGTCCTGAAATGATAAATTTAAAATACAATGATTATTATCATTCAAAAGAAAAAATACTGGGCATTGAGATGAGAATAAAAAAAAACTATTAATGTCACGTGGATCTGTAACATGATCAATGTGAGGAAATCATTAAAATGAAAATTACTAACCGGCTACCCTGGGATTTTTTCGTTTTTGGCCTCTTGGTGATCGTCCGTAGATCATCAGGAACGGGCATAGTCGAGGCATATCCATGCTCAGCTTCTGAAAAATGGAGCAAAAAACGAAGCAAATTAATCTCAGTAATTCATCTACCAAAAAAAAAAAAAAGATTTCTCTCAAGTATCTTAAAATCAAAGGACGATAGATCATTATCCCTGATGACATTATTTCTCGTGAAAACTTCACTCAAAGAAAATATCTCCCTCTGATTTCAAGATATTCCAAGCAAAACTTGATTAGAAAGTAAAGTTGTAAAACGAGTAAACTTCACTTTGCAATAAGTTTCCCAGAATTATCTCGAAATCAGTTGATGATGGAGAAATTTTCATTGCGAATTTCGTTGAATAAAAAAAATCCGCTCTTCCGAATAATTCATCACAGACTTGTCCTAATCTCCCGCAGATTTCGAGTTACTCTCTAAGAACTGAGAGGATAAAAAAAAATAATTACAAAAAAAAATCAATTAAAAATCCTCACCTCTTTCTCTTCGTTCAATGTACTCAGCAGCCCGCAGCAATGCAGCAATGCTCATATTTCCAGCTTATTTTACTGGCTGCGTTACTTTATGCCTTATTTATTTAATTTAAAAAAATCCAATTGTATATTTTATCTTGTTGATTGTTCTTCCTCTACAGCGAGAAAGAATTTTATTTAAATAGAATGATTTAAAAAAAAAAATTAAAAAATTAACAGGAAATTTCCACCCTCTCGTTGAATCTTTGTTTTCCCTCTGGAGCCGGCCGGCCGGCACATAAAAACAGTGTCTATTTTATTATTATTATTATTCCTCCACACAATTCATGTAAAAATTGTACACACACACAGACACAAACGCGGATGCTCCTTCCTTCTTGTATATATATTTTATATATGTACAAAAAAATGTTGTTTTGGTTGGAAAGTCAGAAGGGGCCGTAAATGTACAATGAAAAAAAAAAAGAAAAAGATCCAAGAGCGTTTCGTATACACTCTTACAAACACAAATTAATGTGTAAACGTGTGTTTCTGCCTGTGTGCGTTGCGTGACGTTGTATTGTACCCCTGAACCGTTAACGGCTCCACCAATCTACCACTACACAATAAACATGGGGCTCCTATATCCAGATATATACACAGCCAGTTTTATACTCCAAAATTTGTGTATTTAATCATTGGAAAAATTAACGAGAAAACTCGTGGTTGAATTAATTGCTTTTCTCTCTTTTTAAAAAAAAGAGCAAGAAAAAAATAATAATAATAATCACTTATTTTACTCGATGATTTGTCTTGTTGATAGTTATCACGATTTTTTTTTCGTTCAGGGTCAAAATAAAATTTTTGTCATAAAACAAATGTGAAAAGATAAGAATTTTCCAAAAAGACAAGAAAAAAAAAATAAAGTTGATGTTTTACTCACACTTCCCACTCGTCAATGAATTTTTTTTTTCCTTTAATAATTCAAAAATTCACATACACACGCACACACACACACACAGACACTGTAAATGGACGTCTTGATTTTCTTCACCTCACACATTAAACCACAATTTGACTTGATGTTTTTTTTTTCCTTTAAATGTTTTTTTTCTTCCTCTTCTTCTTCTTCTTCTTCTCCTCCTCAATGTAATCAGTAACTCTTCTTTAATGTAAATTCTTCTTGTTTAAATTTCAAAAAAAAAAAAACTAAACAGTTCAGTTTCAATCCCTGGTCACAAACTTCTTCTCTTGGATCACGATTCTACGTGACACATGTACATTCTGTGAATCAAAACAACAATGGCGTGTTTGTATCATCAAAGAAAGAAAGAAGTGATAAAAAAAAAACAGAGAAGGAGAGAAAATAAAAGAAGAACGTAGTAGATTAGTTTGAAAATATTTGGCGACGAATTTTGGTCGGTGAAGCGCGTTATTCATGTGAACCTTGTTATTCAAAAAAATAAAAAATACTTGTGTGTGATAAGAGCGTAGAAAAATGCACTCACAAAATTTGTTTAAAAAAAAAAGTCAAGTAAATTAAAAAAAAAAAAAAAATAACACTAATAAGGATAAATGAGATCCCGAGCTAATAAACACACTGATACTGTACGGTATACGTGTCAGACATCGCGTTGCAAACGAGTAAAGAAACGTCAAAGTCTCGCTCTACGCTTTCAACACAAAGACACGAGACTGAAAAACACCACACACGTATACATTACAAAACCCCAATACACAACAGAATCGCTCTCAGAAGAGAGGGGGGAGTAGGGGGGAAGGGGAAGAGAATTGTGTGTAGTGAGTGAAAAAAGGAGAAAAAAATAATAATAATAATAATAATAATAAAAGAACCCAAAGGAGAGTTTTCGTTCTGCGCGCTACGGGTACGGGACGCTATCAATGACGCGCATCAGCCGTTCCCGCGCGCGTTGCCACCTCACGGACGTCCAGTGTATATATACGTCCCGTTCACCGACCATACTCGTGCGCCCTTTTCTCCCTTTGTTCCCAAACTTTCCCCTTCCCTTGAAAGAAAAAAAAAAAGGAAGAAGTCGAAAAAGAATCTCCCCTCTGTAAATTTTGAGAATATTTCCTCTCTTTCTCCGTCCTCTTTACCCCAGATTTTTTCTTTTCCTCACGATGCACAAATGAGAATTGAAAGAAGTTTTCTTTTTTCTTGAAAAAAAAATAAAAAATGCAAATAAAATACGAGGTCACTTTGCGTCATACCCTCGTGACTGTCACCGATCGGATGAACCTCTACTACCTCGCACTCCTCTCTCGTTTTTTTTTCCTCTCTTTCTCTCTTGGAGAAACAGGAGCTTGCATATATGTATGTGTGTTTGTTACAGAAAAAAAAAGAGGGAATTGTTATCGAAAAAGTATCAATTTTATTTTTCCACCTTTATTTGTTTATGCAACACGGAGGATTGATGCATATCTAAGTCACGCAATGGGTCATAAATACATTCTGAGATTTTGCGAGAAACGCACTTTTTTTTTCTCTTTCTCTCTCTTCTATTCCAATTTATAAGCATTTTTTTTCTCCCTCCCAATATTATTCTGTATCGGAGGAGAAAAAAAAGGAAAAAAAAGAAGCGGACACATCCACGAGTAAACTCTGGTTCACGCATGAAGCGTTAAGCAAGGGGGAACGCCAATTGAAATAAACGAATCGAGGTGCACGGACTTTGGGTTGAGTTGCGCCCCGAGAGAACGTCATATGTGCGATGGCGCGCTTCGAGGCGTAGGCGTGTGTGTATGTGTGTGTGTATGTTTATGTCCTTGTATGCGTGTTCATCATGTTATTTTTTTTCTCTCTCTCTCTCCCTCTCTTGTTCTTTTTTTTTCCTTCTTATTTTCCCGTATGTCCGTCCTTCTTTCTGTCATGTATACACGTACACATACATACATACATATACATACGTATATGCGCGAAGTACTCTTTCGAGAACTTCACTGTTGCTACCTAAACTCTGTCAAGCTCTCTGCATCTATCTCTCTCTCATTCTGACATTTCAAATAATCTTGTTTATATTTCCCATTATTCTCTCTCATTTCCTCAAATAATGAATTCTCTTTAATCAAAATTCCAAAATTATTATCAAAATCAATTGAATGAATTCACCCGTAAAATCTCTCTGTTTACTTTAATTTCGCAATATTTTTAATTCCCCCTTCTTCTTCTTCTTCTTTTTTTTCCACAAATTTTACGTTTATTTCCGAATGTGTTTTGAGAGCCAAACGCACACGATAACGGTAACGTTGGCGATTTTATTTTTAATCCCCACCCGAAAACTGAGTCGTCAAACTCAAATGGGAGTAGCTTGTGTCCGTTTTTGTCGTTAAAAAAAAAAAAAAAAAAATGAAAAAAAAATCGCTCTATTTATCTCTCATTCTTTATTTTTATTCAACAAAAAAAATGAGAAAAAAAACAATATCTACACATACACATACACTATGAGAATTTGACCTCTAACGTATTTTCTTCATGTTTTCACCTTTAAAAATAGAATATTCATAAACACACGGGTTTATTTACTTTATTTATTTTATTCCCAAGCGTTTCACAAAACCAAATACACATGTATAAACTCTAAACTCAAGAGAGAAAGAGAGAGAGAGTGAGAGAGAGAGAGAGAGAGAGACAAGGATACTGTGCAAATCCTTTGTTACGTTTGCATGAAACTGTCGGTGTTTTATTATTTTCTTTCTTTCAATTCTCATTATCGCTCGATTTAAGCAAACAAAGAAATAAAAAAAAGAAACGTCATTTTCAATTTTCATTAATATATGTTTTATTGATAATTTGGCACTAACCGACGACGACGACGACGGCAACGGGGACCGCGACGACGACGGCGACGAGGAGCCGACGAGCTAACGACAGCTAAGCACCACCGCACTACACGATTACACTCACGCATTTATCGATGTCAAATGTTTTTCTGCACCGTAGTTAAGTACAGTAGTATTTTATAATACAAATTATTTGATTGGTCAATATTATGTTGGAGTGCAGTACAGTAACCAATAGAATTTATCGACATATATGTATTGTTGCGCGGCCGCTGTGAGCCACCGCTGGCGCGTCACGTGAATCTCATGCCCGAAAGCAAAACAAACAGCTGGGGCACACACCACACACATTTATATATATAATATATATATGTACACACAAACACACACTCGCCTTCCATGACCACTTCTCTCTATCTTTCTTTGTGTTCGATTCGCGTTTATCTCTCTCTCTCTCTCACTCTGTTGTGTTCACGTTTGAATTTTGTATATTTGGTTGATTTTAGTTTGCGATACGGCAACGAGTAAAGAGTAGCAACGGCGTTGCCAGCTGTGTTTCCCCACCTTTCTTAATTGTATTTTGTGAAATATAAATACATACAAGTGAATGAATTTTTTTTAAATCTACGTTTTTATTTGTTTTATGATTATGATATAATTTTGATTCATTTTATTTTGAAACTTATGACACGTTTGGTGAGAGAGGTTATGAGATATTTCAGTTGGCTTTGAATTCATTGTTTTTTTTTTCTGGGCATTTGTTATTGTAATTGATTGTCCGAAATGGATGTGGCTAGGGCGATTGAACGGAAAAGCAAGCGAGACACGTGAGTACATTTTTTAAACGATGAGGCTAGAGGTACAGAAGTGCCTTTTGCGGGTATTTGACATGCCCTTTGAGTATATGTTAAATTACTTACACTTAAATGACACTAACATTATATACAGAATTCAATGCATTTATTAAAGGCACTTTTGTACCTCTAGCCATGTCGTTTTTTAAATTGTCGCCTTGGAAACAGAGGGGCCCAAGTGCCGTGCATGAAGACAGCACTCACGCCCTTTTGGTTCTGAGGTGATAAAATAATTTTATCGGGCTTTTCTTGACTTATATAATACGGGGAATTCCCGGTTTTTATGCGCAATTTTTAGTATCGAAGATGCACCGTATTCGCCTCATTCACACACATCAATACCCGAGGATCTCTGGCAAGTTCTTGAAAATCATTTGATGAATTATGAAAACATGACGGAGACTTCCCAGCAGTACTTGACTATCCTAAAGGGCCTGCACTCGTTCAAGGACATGAGCTCTGATATTTATTGGTATATCTGGAAATTACTGCTGTATCTTGAGCAACACCAGGGAATCGTTGAGTGCAGGAAATACACACTCAGAGCAGTAACGATCGAAAAATCTACAACAAGAGGCAGTGATTTTGTTGTACGTGTACCTGGTTTGGAAGAGGACAGACCGTCTGTTCGAATTAGAGATGCTGTTGAAGTAATGCCGAGCGATGGAAAAGCACTTCAATGTGCTATTGGCGAAATTACATGGGTTGGAAAGGATTATGTTCGTTTTAATACTACAGATACCAAGTAAGTTTGAAGGAATAATCACAGTTTCAATGTAGAATTTAATGATAAAGAGGTAAGATAGGATGAATCGCTAATCCTTGTAATGATTCTTGATGGCATATTTTGGAAACTAGTAGAGATGCGCCCTTTCTACCCTGATCTTTTTTTGTAGAGAATTTCAAGAGCTACAAAAAATAACAAGGCGAAAAGCACGTATCGCAAAAAATCTTGCTTAATCTCTGAGAATTTCTCATATGTATAAAAAAGAAAGATAAACATGCTGTTTCACCTCTCCACTACCGAATTATCGGCAGGACTGTTTTTTTGTGACTTTGTTTTTTTTCTTCGTCAGAAATTCTTTAAAATGAGAATCATTTTTTTGCTTCAGGTTTAAGAATCAATTCAAAGCACAGCAGAAATACACAATTGCCTTCAAGTGGGATGATTTCGAGATTAAAAATCTCAATTATGCTATCGATACTGTCAAAAAACACAATCTCATGAGGATGATCTTCCCTGCTGGTGGGAATAAAAGTGCTGCGAAGCAAAAGTAAGTGCTTGAAAACGAGCAATAAGAAAATTCTTATTCAATTAATTTTTCTTCTCAACAGCGAAATCGCCTGGATCAACAAAGACATTGAAAGCAATCCAGAGCAGCAGCAGGCAATACGAAATATCCTCTCAAAATCATCACAACCAGATCCCTACATTCTCTTTGGTCCCCCAGGAACTGGAAAAACATCAACAATAATCGAGGCAATGTGTCAAATTTACAGGAAAAATTCATCAACAAAAATACTAATCTGTACACCATCAAACTCAGCAGCCGATGAGATTGTCTTGAAACTGTTAAAGTACTCGATACCAGATTCTGCAATTTATCGAATGTACAGTGCATCAAGAAACGTCAATGATATACCAGATTCCATAAAAGATTGTTCCAATTTGGTGGACAATGATAAAGTCTATTTATCGAAAGACGTCTTTATAACAAAAAAAATTGTCGTAGTGACATTGGCATCATCAATACGCGTTTATCACTACGACTTGAAGGAAAATCATTTTTCATATCTGTTTATTGATGAAGCTGGTCAGGCAACAGAACCGCAGATGTTGATACCATTGCTCGTCATGTGCGGTTACAAACCATCGCTGAATGGCAAACCTTATGGACAGATAATCATTGCCGGTGATCCAGAACAACTTGGTCCAATCTGTCAATCAAAAATTGCCGAACCACTTCTAGGAACATCGATGCTCGAGAGATTGATGGACTGGGGACCGTACAGACGCAAAGGGCCTCAGTATGATCCAAATTATGTTACGAAATTGGTGCAAAACTACAGATGTCATGAGGCAATACTTCACGTACCAAATCGTCTATTTTATGATAATGAATTAGTGGTATGTGGTGGTAAACATACCAAGAGAGCTGTCAACTGGTTTCACCTACCGAAAAAAGGCTTTCCAGTTATTTTCCATGCTGTCAATGGTCCAGAATCACGGGAATCTAATTCACCGAGTGTCTGCAATCTCTCCGAGGTCAAAGTCACTATGGATTATGTGAATAAATTGATAGGCAGTACTTTGGGTGGTAAGAAAGTTACGGAAGAAGAGATTGGAATTGTCACACCATATAAATTGCAGAAGAGGAAAATCACACAGGCACTCGAGAGGAAGAATTTCAATAAGGTATCAGTTGGTACGGTTGAAATTTTTCAAGGACAAGAAAGAGATATCATAATAATATCAACCGTGAGATCTGTTTTGTACAGAAGTCCAGATGGAAAAGTTCACATTGGTTTCCTGTCGAATCGGAAGAGATTCAACGTTGCTATCACTCGTGCCAAGGCACTTCTCATTGTCATTGGTAATCCCAAGATTCTTCAGCACGATTATCACTGGTGTGAGTTCATAAAATACTGCAAAGCTAATGATGCCTGTTGCGGATTCCAATTCGAACTTGACAAGAATCTCAGTCATTCAAAGATCCGTAAATTGATGGGAAAAAAACATGTGGCACTCCCAAAGTATGATGGTAATGGGAATTTACCAGTTGTTGAAGATCCAGAATCCAGGCCTGATTATCAGGTACCTGAGGAAGATACTGGAGTTAGAAGAAGGAGATTACCAATTGGTTATGATGAGAAAAAGGCGAGGAAGGGATCAGTCTCGTCTGATGACACTATGCGCGATGTTATTGAAATGGATTATTGGCCAGAGGGTGATCATTTTGATTCGGGTGATGATTATGATTCTGAGGAGAGTGATGATGGTGAAAGTGATGATGACGATGGAGAAAAGTCGTCATCTGCTGTTAATCAGAATAATCTATTACGCTCTGATAATAATTTTTCTACTAAATTTTATAGGCGAATGGAAGAACTCGATATTTCATCCAGCAGCAGCACAAAGAATTGCTAAATAAACTATGAAATTCTTGTTGAAAAGGTCACTGAGGTCACTTTCACTATTTTCTCTGGCTTCTGAGATGCTTCATAAAAATTGGAGGAAGATATTATCCAATTTTACAATGTCAAGTGATTGCATTATTTTTTCCTACCAAGTAATCTTTTGTCAGTGTAACTTTATTCATTATGTAGCACAGGAGTTTATTATTATTATAGTGGAGTCTAGTTACGCTTTGCTGGAACAGAGCTTTGCATATTTTTTATACTAAAAAAAAAAGGAAAGAGACAACATTATTCATGAGAAGAAAAAAAATGTTTATTCTCCGACAGAGTTTTCTAATGTTACACAAATGGAAGATGATATATATTTTATTACATTACATCAATTTTTTCTTTATCTCCTCGACAGTATCCACTTTAAATTCAGTTTATGTAGTGAATAATAGTAGTAATAATAAAAGTTTAATTGATTAAATGATGAAATGAGATGAGTTTATTTCACATTGAAATTAGATTCTGGGGAATATCTCGAGAAATAAAAGAGATGCAAAAATTTGGTAGGAAATCTCATTTGTAGCTCTGATTTTCCTCTCGTTTAATTTTTGAGGTATTCTTCTCACTGCCGAATTGATCCCAAAAATGCTTCTCCTCTCTCAAATATCCCGAAACTGTCCAATACTCAACAAGATAATAATCTACAATTATTTACAAAAATACGTAACAATAAAAAAATACCCTTCCTTTACAAATTCAACAATCACCGAAAAATTTCCCCAATTCTCCCTCATTAACTCTGTATTTTCAACCAGTCTCGTGGAGCCCTGAGTACCTCCAATAACTTGCCCTCCTTGGAATCCTCACTGGGTTCATGCATGTACTCCCACCTTGCAGTTAACGGCAAAGACATGAGAATGCTCTCATACCTAGCACCAGGTGTATACAGTCCGAATTTAGTTCCACGATCATAAATCAAATTGAATTCAACATATCTCCCTCTCCTCAGCAGTTGCCATTGTCTCTCAGCGTATCCATAGCCATCATCTTTGTGCTTGGCAACAAGTGGCACATAAGAGGGTATAACAGCTTCCGCACAGGATTTGACAAATTGATAGGCCTCTTCCTGACTCGGCGTGTCAATATCATCAAAGAATATTCCACCGACTCCTCTCCTCTCATTCCTGTGCTTGATGAAGAAGTAGTCATCGCACCATTCCTTGAATCTCTTATAGTAACTCGCGTCATGCTTGTCGCAGGCATTTTTCAGGGTTTTGTGAAAGTGTTGAGCGTCTTCTTCGTTCAAGTAATAGGGCGTCAGGTCAGTGCCCCCGCCGAACCACCACTGGACACTTCCGTCCTTGTTCCTGACCTCAAAGTAACGATAGTTGAAGTGAATCGTAGGAATCATTGGATTTCGCGGATGAATAACTGCACTAACACCAGCAGCAAAGAAGGGCAGTGTTCCCTCGTCCATGTTCTTGCCTCTAGCTCGCATCTGTTGAACTGCACCTGGTGGCAGTGATCCAGAAACAACTGATACATTGACCCCAGCCTTCTCGAAGACACTTCCTTCCTGCATAACACAAGTGACACCACCGCCTCCTTCTTCTCTCAACCACCTGTCTACCTTGAACTTTGTACCATCCTCAAAGGCCTCCAATGATCTGCAAAAATCCGCCTGAATTTTCATTATCATCATCTCCATTTTTACCTTCATATCACCTGAATTCTTTGACAATTCCTGAGTACTCGTTATTGGCTGGGCCATAAATTTTGTTGTGTCCAGTTTACTAGCAGCTGCTGATACATTTCTGGTTTGATAAATTGCCATTCCTGTAGCTAATAATCCAGCACTGCATAGGGTCAATTTTTGGGACACTTTCTGGCGAGTAAAGATTCGCCAGCTCCGGATAAATATTTTACTTCCCATTGTTTTTTATGTGGATTTTTCAGACACCGGCACAGGTTATGGACCTTGGGTGATGTTGATACGTGTGATTTCGGAGAAAGGTTATGGAGGTGGTCACGTGACTAATGAGAAGCGGGAGTCTTTCGAGGCATTACTAAATTCTTATCTTTTCAGTAGGGCAGGTAAGTTATGATATGACGGGGAATTCAGAGTTCTCTTTAAATAAATCTGAAGTTTTTAGATAAATTGATTTTATTTCGTCACCAGTTTTTTTTTAATGTTCAGGAATCTAAGCGAGATGGAGCGATTTCGCTTCAAGCCATTTTTATAGTGACTTTTGATAGCTACAAAAAACTATTAGGATAAAATCGCTCCATCTCGCTTAGTTTCCGAGATATTCTTGAAAAACGGATAATGGAATAAAATTCATATTTCTAAGAAATTTATAGTCGTGTTTTTTTGGGATATTTTGGACATTTTATGGAATTTAGGAGAATTTACCAAGAGGTTTTTTTTTTGTAGAGAATACAATTTTCGGGAAGAAAGGATGGAAAGTGGAATCCTCGAAACCCCATCATTCTCGTGACATTCACATTTTTCTAAATTATAGATCAATTGACGAGTAGAGACAATTGTGAATTTTTCCTTTATAGTTTCATCCAACTAATTTTATTTGACTGATAAAATACAGAGTATTATAATTAAGGAATTATATAGAGCTCAATTACCATTCTGAATAGTACGATGATCATTTAAAAATTATTTTTAAGAAATCTCAAAATTTTTAAAATTAAATCCGCTGAGGAATGATGAATTTGATTACGGGGCTTTCATTTTACAGAGATATCGTAATTGCAACATTTTTAATTCCCCAGTATTCAATTTAACTACTCCCTCTTGAGTATCAATTGATAGTAATGTGCCTACAGCCTCACGCTCTTCACCAAGTACGACTTTGACACGATCACCGTGTGTTGGAACTACCGGCTCCAATTGCTCGCAGACGAGATTGACCACGCGATCCTCAGCTGGCAAAAATACAGCGCACATACCACCCTGGAAAAGAAAACAAGAATTTCCTTTCAATCAAAAAGTCTTCAATTGCCAAAAATCACGACTATAAGCTTTTCAGACAAATTGATTCCATTCAATCATGGTTTTTTTTTCTAGAATATGTCGGAAAATAAGCGAGATGGAGCGGTTTTCTCCTGAACCTCTTTCGTAGCTCTTAAAAATTTTCTACAAAGAAGATCAAGGCAAAATCGCTACATCCCGCTCAATTTCCAAAATATCTGAAAAAAAATGGTGAAAAAATGAAATGAATTGGTCTAAAAACTTTATATCCTTTGGAAATCTCGATTAATTCGCAGAAGTAAGAAAATGGTAAACTCACAGAAATTCCCCTGATAACCCCTTGCTGTCCAGCAAGCGCTGGATCCTGATGTGAATCCCTGATTCTCACTTCAATATCAACTGTATGCCACTCAGTATTGCCCATGAGTCCTCCACTCAATCCAGCATCAAGACTAGCCCCTGGAGTCTGTGGATTGTACGGGCTTCCGGCGACTCCAGGTGTCATTGGACTGTAGCTCATGGGTGAAGGAGACGGGAAAACGCCATGCGGACTAGTAGTGTAGCCAGTAGCAGTTGGAGATGGTGTTGCAACATAGCCGGCTGGGCTAGGACTAGCAGTTGCACTCGCAGCTGGACTTGGACTCGGTTGATAAGGGCTGTAGCTCTGCTCAGATCCGTACATTGTGCCTGGAGTCTGTGGCGTAAATGGTCCACCAGTTGATGGATAGCCTGGTGCATAACCAGGCGAGCCACCATCTTCCATGCTGTAATTATCAAAGTCATTGGCTCTGGCTGGTGTATTGGTGACGGTTGGATCCCATGCACCAGATTGTCCAGGAGTTCGTGAGCCATCGTGTGACGGTGTCATTGAGCCGTAATGAGGAGTTCTCGAGCCATTCTCGTACATGGGAGTCTGTGAGCCGTGCATAGGTGTTTTCGATCCATCTCTGCCGTACATGGGAGTCTGGCCACCAGCTGAATAAGCTGGTGTGCGTGTGTAAGAGCTGAAACCGCCATCTTTTGTTGGTACTCCGACATTGGCGATGTGCGATCTGTCGACGGATATTGTTTGACAGGTTGAGTGGAGCTCGACTCTGACTGTGCTCTCAGTGGCGTCAATGACAATACCAACATTGCCTTTGTATGGTCCACCAGTGATTTTAATCGTCGTGCCAATGAGCTCACGATCACGACGTGGACCAGCACCTCTTCCCCGACCTCGTCCTCCTCCACCGCCTCGACCAAAACCACCGCTTGGATGTATAGGTGAAGATATTCGCGGGGACATGGATCCCGACATTGGTGACATTGCTGTAACAGCTTTGGTGCCACCAGCCAACTGCAGATATCTCGTTTTACATACAAAAATACCGCCATTGTCCACGTACAAACGTGAATGTACAAATGCAAAACTACGATAAAGATGTTTTATTTCACCATCTCTACCAGTGTGTGGTCCATCTACGACTTTAACAATATCCTTTTTACGTATTTCATTCTGCTGATGATCAAGTGCAAATGTATTACGATTTTCACGTCTTTTTGTTAATTCTTGTGGTCTTTTTTGCACAACTTTACCATCATTCTGTAGTACATGAAAATTTTCACGCTCTAAACGCACAATAACACCGACAGTTTGTTTATCAACGTCTACCAGATCACCCCATTGAAATTGTCCAAGTCTGTCAACACCAGTTGCTACATCTGAGCACAATTGTAAATCTCTGGGTAATACCTCGAGTTCGTGCATTGATAAATCAGAGAATAGGACAACTCTATTCTGCTCTACTCGGACAATAAGTCCAGTATCACCCTCGTATCTACCAGCAACAACTTTAACGTGATCACCCATTTTGAAGTATTTCCTCAATTCATTAGCCTGGAATTCGAGGGGTTCATTGAGCTCCTCGTGTTTTGGCAGTACCATTATCATATTGCCATCGATCGAGACTATTTTACCCTGTAGATTCATCAATTCGCCTTCGCAAACTTCGACATTGTCACCAGTGCTGAATGAATGAGCAACAGCAACATCATCCTTGCCAATAGCCCCATTAGTACCACTGAGTTCAATGTCAATACCCTCTGGTGCTTCCTCAAATTTCTCCAATTCCGAGAGAGTAGGTTTAACTCCCTCAGCGATAATTGCACTGGTTGTAAAATTTTTGTACAAAAATCCCTTTCGACTGTATCTATTCCCCTCGAAAATGAGGAAATCACCATCGCTAGTAACTTCACCACCAATAGCACGGATTGCCTCTGGATCAAACGGTTTAGCCGGTGGTCGTCGTTTCTTCTTACGTTTCAGTGCCTCTGACTCTGACTGTGCTGTTCTCAACGCACCTCTCGGTCTCGTATAATCAATTCTCGGTAACAGCTTCAAGTAAACCTGATTTTGTCCAAGATCCACATAATCAACCTGTGCAATATCATCCTTGTATATTCCACGCTTGAGCCTGACCCATTGTTTAGCCTTCAATCCAGTCTGTTCCTTAACAACCCGTAAAACATCAGTCATCTCCTTAATCGGCACCATCTGCTGTTTCCAAATGCCCATTCTAAGATTCCCAACATTATCAATGGCTGCCTTAACATGCGGCTGTTTATAAGCCTCAATATAAATATACCCCTTGACCCCTTCTGGTGCAACAACTGATTTAATCTGTATTGGATCATTTGTAAATTGATAAGTCAAAAATTTCCGCATGAGCAACAAGACAGTAGCTTTTTCCTCACCAATTCTACACTTTATCATCCACAAATTCGGATCTTTGACACCGGGTAAAAGTGTTTGTTGCGTTATCTCATCGCTCATATCCTCTCCACCATCACCAAAGTGTCTAGTTGCAACAGACTCATCGGCATATTTTTTCCTCAAGTACTCTTCAATTTCATCCTCTTTCTGTGAGTCCCACAGATTAGTACCACGTCTTCTGCCTTCAATTTCACGTGCAGTTGGTCCTAATTCATCAACTTCATTGCCAACAATTCCAATTTCTTGTGCCCCTTCCTCCCACTCCTCATCGTCCTCAACGTCGTCATCTACCTCCGCCTCATCATCAATGAATCCACATATTCTGTCTTTTTTTTTCTTTTTCCTTGGCCTGTCATCGTCATCGTCCTCCTCCTCCTCACTGTCCAATTCTTCACCATCAGGCTCCTCCTCGGGTTCGGGCTCCTCTTCCTCGTCTGATCGGGCCTCTTCAGCTTCATCGTGTTTACCTCGATCCGATACAGAACCCGAATGTGACCTTGATGGTGAATGACTGCGGGATCTAGAGTGACTCCTCGATCGCTCACTTCCAGACTTTACTGATTGATTGTCCTCTGCCTCACTCTCAGAACCACCATGATCACTCTCTGATCCCGAGTAATTTCCCTCCTTGGAGATCAACATTTTGGAGTTTTTCTCAGCTCAGTTTACTTGCGATGTGCCTCAACTTCTTGTTTCATTACTCCATTTGGAGCAACGACTCCAAAACAAAATAGAATCATCCAGTGACCGAAGCCACTGTTAATACGTATAATTACCTCGTTACACTCCTTCTCTCCTCATTATCACATATTATTATTGGAGACAATAACATTGACAATTGGAGTAAAATATCCAGACGACTAACCTCACTCACGTGAATATACATACACCCACTTTATCCTCTTTTTTTATTTTTCTGTTGAATACACAAGCTCAGCGGGACTGACATATTAGGGGGTGGCCGCCCCTTTTTTAGCGATAATTCTCTGTCTTATCAACTGAAACGCAATGTTGGTACTGTCCAACATGGCTTCCACTAGTCGTAAAAAATCAAATTATTTCCGCGCCTACGCCGTATCTCTCATTAATCACCCGAGTAGTCTAGTGTAATTTTTCCTTTATCATTAGAATGAAAAAAAAGTTAAAAATGAATAGATTCATCCCGAATTCTGCGAATCAAGGGGAGATGCAGGAATTTTCATAGACAGCTTTTTCGTAGAGCAAAATGAGATTTACAAAAAAGATTTCCATGAAAAATCTCAAATCTACGGTAGATTGCCGGTTATTTTTGATAAAATGAGACAGAGTTGGTTCAACTGAATTAATTGAAATGAAATAATAAAATTCATCTTCAAATTTGTACATCGGTATTTATTTCAGTAGGAAAATACAGAAAAATATGAAATACGATGTAATCGAAAAATATTTTCTTCTCTCATTGAAACATACTGAGTTTTCAGTGTCATGTATGAAATTTATGAAACTCTAATTTATTTAATAACACTTTCTTCAACAGGAATGAATATAGAGTTTTTACTCTTTCTTTTTTGTTAATTTTTTTAAATGTTTCGTTGTTTTTCGTAGGGAAATCTCTACGTGTCACAGTAAAAAAAGGAAAGGCCTAGTGTGTTTTCATTTTACACAGGAATCTTAGTTGCAACATTTTTAATTCTCCACTCTTGAGTTTAACAACACCCTCCTGATGATCAATAGATAGTAATGTACCAACTGACTCACGATCTTCACCAAGTACAACTTTAACACAATCACCGTGAGTGGGTACAACTGGTTCTAATTGCTCACAGCTCAGATTAACAACACGATCTTCAGCTGGTAGAAATACAACGCACATTCCACCCTATCGAACAGAGAAAAGTAATTTATAGAGATTAGTATTTGAAGAAACGGAAGAGATAGATTAGTTCTACAAAAAGGACTATGAAATTCTCAGAAGAATCGATTTTATTTTGTATTTTATTATGACCTTTTCTTTGTAGAGAATTTCAGGAGCTACAGAAAAGGTAATCATAAAAATTGCTCCATCTCGTTTAGTTTCCGAGATTTCCTGACTGACGACAAAATAAAATTGATTTTTCTAAAAATTTCATATTCCTTAGATTCCAAGATATTTTTAAACAAGCCCATCAAATAGTCCAGTGATTTTGCCTCATAAATTAATTATTAAAAAAATAAATAAACTCACAGATATCCCACGAATGATGCCCTGCTGTCCAGCAAGAGCAGGATCATGATGAGAGTCCTTGATTCTAACTTCAATATCAACAGTGTGCCATTCAGCATTGCCCATCATTCCACCGCCCAGAGAATCCAATCCAGCACCAGGTGTTTGCGGATTGTACGGACTGCCGCCAACTCCAGGTGTCATTGGGCTGTAGCCCATTGGCGATGGTGATGGGAAACTACCACGTGGACTTGGTGTATAACCAGAGGGTGATGGTGCAACATAACCAGCTGGATTAGGACTCGCCGTAACACTACCACCTGGACTTGGAGTCGGTTGATAAGGACTGTAGCTCTGCTCTGATCCATACATTGTCCCCGGTGTTTGCGGTGTGAATGGACCACCTGACGGATAGCCCTGTCCATAACTCGGTGAGCCAGTATCATCCATACTGTAGCCATCAAAGTCACTGCTTCTAGCTGGTGTATTGGTGACGGTTGGATCCCATGCGCCAGATTGTCCAGGAGTTCGTGAGCCATCGTGTGACGGTGTCATTGAGCCGTAATGAGGAGTTCTCGAGCCATTCTCGTACATGGGCGTTTGTGATCCGTGCATTGGTGTCTTTGCGCCATACATTGGCGTCTGTCCACCAGTCGAGTAAGCTGGTGTACGTGTGTATGAGCTGAAACTTCCGTCTTTAGTTGGTACTCCAACTTTGGCAATGTGTGATCTGTCAACAGAGATTGTTTGACAAGTTGAATGAAGCTCTACTCTGACTGTACTGTCAGTTGCATCTTTGACGATGCCAACATTGCCCTTGTATGGTCCACCAGTGATTTTGATTGTTGTCCCGATCAAGTCACGCTCACGACGCATACCACCACCGCCACGGCCACGTCCTCTACCACCACCACCACCACCACCTCCGCCACCACCTCTTCCACCGCCTCCACTCGGATGCATCGGAGATGAAATACGTGGAGACATTGCACCAGATGACAATAATGATGATGAATTGTTCTTTGTACCACCAGCCAACTGCAGGTATCTTGTTTTACATACGAAAATACCGCCATTGTCCACGTACAAACGTGAATGCACAAATGCAAAACTACGATAAAGATGTTTTATTTCCCCATCTCTACCAGTGTGTGGTCCATCTATGACTTTAACAATATCCTTTTTGCGTATTTCATTCTGCTGATGATCAAGTGCAAATGTATTACGATTTTCACGTCTCTTTGTTAATTCTTGCGGTCTTTTTTGCACAACTTTACCATCATTCTGTAGTACATGAAAATTTTCACGCTCTAAACGCACAATAACACCGACAGTTTGTTTATCAACGTCTACCAAATCACCCCATTGAAATTGTCCAAGTCTGTCAACACCAGTTGCTACATCTGAGCACAATTGTAAATCTCTGGGTAATACCTCGAGTTCGTGCATTGATAAATCAGAGAATAGAACAACTCTGTTCTGCTCTACTCGGACAATAAGTCCAGTATCACCCTCGTATCTACCAGCAACAACTTTAACGTGATCACCCATTTTAAAGTATTTCCTCAGTTCATTAGCCTGAAATTCGAGGGGGTCATTGAGCTCCTCGTGTTTTGGCAGTACCATTATCATGTTGCCATCAATCGAGACTATTGTACCCTGTAGATTCATCAATTCGCCCTCACTAACTTCGACATTATCACCAGTACTGAAGGAATGAGTAACAGCCGTATCCTTCTTTCTCAATGTTCCCTCTGAATTGTCAAGTTCAATATCAACACCCTCTGGAGCTTCCTCAAATTTCTCAAGTTCCGACAGAGTTGGCTTGACTCCCTCCGTCATAATAGCATTCAGCAGAAACTTTTTGTACAAAAATCCTTTAGGACTGTACGGATTACCCTCAAACATCAAGAAATCACCATCGCTCGTGATATCTCCACCAATAGCGCGAATTGCTCCAGGATCGAACAATTTGGCTGCTGGTCTTCGTGCTTTCTTCCTTTTCAATGCTTCACTCTCAGACTGGGCTGTCCTTAAGGCACCACGTGGCTTAGTATAATCAATCCTAGGCAATAATTTAAGCGTAACCTGATTATGCTTCAAGTCATCGACACTATCAACCTGTGCAATATCATCCTTGTACAGTCCCCTCTTCAATCTGACCCATTGTTTCACTCTCAATCCAGTCTGTTCCTTAACAACCCGTAAAACATCAGTCATTTCTTTAATTGGCACCATCTGCTGTTTCCAAATGCCCATTCTAAGATTCCCAACATTGTCAATGGCTGCCTTAACATGCGGCTGTTTATAAGCCTCAATATAAATATACCCCTTGACCCCTTCTGGTGCAACAACTGATTTAATCTGTATTGGATCATTTGTAAATTGATAAGTCAAAAATTTCCGCATGAGCAACAATACAGTAGCTTTCTCCTCGCCAATTCTACACTTTACCATCCACAAATTTGGATCTTTAACACCAGGTAAAAGTGTCTGTTGTGTTATTTCATCTCCCATATCATCACCGCCATCACCAAAGTGCTTAGCTGCACCACACTCGCCTGCATATTTTTTCCTCAAGTACTCTTCAATTTCATCCTCCTTGTGTGAATCCCAGAGATTAGTACCACGTCTTCTGCCCTCAATATCACGTGCAGTTGGTCCAACTTCATCAACTTCATTACCAACAATACCCATTTCTTGAGCTCCCTCCTCCCACTCCTCGTCGTCTTCAACGTCATCGTCCACCTCAGCCTCGTCATCGATAAACCGAAATCTGTCTTTTTTCTTCTTCTTCTTTGGCCTATCGTCCTCTTCCTCCTCCTCTTCACTGTCCAATTCTTCACCCTCAGGCTCCTCCTCAGGCTCAACCTCTTCCTCATCTGATCTAGCCTCTTCAGCCTCGTCATTCCTAACTTTTTCTGAGCCTGAACCAGACCTTGATCTCGATCGGCTCCTCGACTTGGAACGACTCCGTGATCTCGAACGACTTCTCGACACTGATCTTCCGCTTCCAGCAGCTGATTTTACCGAGCGATTATCTTCACTGTCGCTCCTGCCACCTCTCTCGCTCCCAGAAAAATTACTGTCCTCAGAGTCTGACATTATTAAATTAATCTCTCACAATATTGTAATGATTTTTTATCAAAAATAGAAGAATATTCAGGTTCTTTTGTTTCTCATCAATTGGCGCGGATGTGAACCGCATGAAAATTCTTTCTGTAAAATCAAAAAAATTATGTAATCAACTGAATTACGGAGTAATCAATTATCAAAGATACTAATTTAAAAAAAAAAATACGCAACAATTCTTCATAGATAATCAACATATGCGACAATCGTTACAACATAAACATCAAACATAACCGTTATGCTTTTTATTGGAATTGAAAAAAATTCCAGATACCTACCGTAGACACGCCAACTGAACGAACTGAACTCAACTGAACTTTCTGCTAATCCAGCAGAGTGAAATTATTCCATGAAAAAAACTATTCGCACTGGAGAATGGCGTTTTACTCCATTTTTCCGCTCTTTCTACTGTACTTGTTGAGTTCTGCTCTGTCAGTAAGGTAGATCACTTGACTTTCGGTGGAGTTGAGGGGATGGGGAATGATTTGCGATCATTTACGATGTCAGAACGGTTATGTCAAGTGATAATGAAGAAGCAATTTCCAACAAAATAATTGTCGAACAAATTCTTGCGAACGTCTTTGGTACAAAAAAAACACATATTCTTCAATATTTAGACATTGTCACTGTTTAAACAATTGATTAACGTTTATTGTTTAATGTCGTAGCTCTCTAACCTCTCCAAAACAATAAAAAACATTATTGCAAAATTGATAATACAAAGTTATTGAGAATGGATGATAAAGACAGTGATATTCCCTCGAATGAAGAGGTAATAGAGGGTTTAATGAAGGATCTAAAGAATACATGTGTTCAAGATGATGAAAAAAAGAGGGACAATGAGAAAGACGGTTTTTTCGAAGTTCCACTTGATGCTGGAGTCAAGGAGAATGATGAAAAGAATAAAAGTGAAGATTTGGATGCAAGCGAGTCAGTGACAGCTGAAAAAAGTGAAGATTTCATTGATGAAGAGGCACTTAAAGACAGAGAGATCACATTAACTGAAGTGGAAAAAGAGGTTTGCTAAAAATAATTATAATAAATCAGGAAATGATGATATTTTCCAAAATTTTAATGAAATTCATTAGCTTACTGACGAAATGAAGAAACTACACAAGTTTTTCCTACGTGGAAATCAATTTTTATAAAATATCTTGAGATTTGAGAAAGATGGAGAAATTTGCGTAGAAACCTCGTTTGTTGGCTTTTTTTCTGTACAATAAAGGTTCTTAATAGAGCAAGAAAAGTCAATTTCACATGATTTTTAGTTTCTTAGAAATATCTCAGAAAATAATGGTATTGCGAAATTTTTCGAGAAATCTTTCTTGTAGCTCTGTTTTCGCTCTATAAAGAAGGCAATTACGAAAGATTCTCCATCTACAATCAATTTATTCACTTGAATTATCATTTTTTTTAATTTCAGAAATTGAGGATGGATGCTGAAACATTGAAAAACGAGGGAAATGATAAATTTAAGTCATCCGAGTTCACAGAAGCAAAGTTAATATACACGCAGGCCCTCCAGACATGTCCCCTAGCTTATCCAAAGGATCGATCGATTTTATTCGCCAACAGAGCAGCTGCAAAGTCCAAATGCGACGTAATAAATCCATTGCCTCCGACAATAATCCACTATATCTTTAAAAAAATTCTCTATTAATTCTTTTCACCATCAGGAAAGGCTCACTGCTATCGAAGACTGCACAAAGGCAATTGAACTGAATTCAACTTATATGAAAGCGTATCTCAGACGTGCACAATTCTACGAACAGGAGGACAAATTGGACGAAGCGTTGGAAGATTTCAAGAAAATCCTCGAACTCGATCCACAAAATACAGATGCAAATCATGCAGTTAGAGTAAGTCAAACTTTTTGTTAATTTGCAGAAAATTTCTGGTGAAAAACATGTTTTAGAATTGATTACTACGATTTTCTTGAAAATTCGACTAATTCGAACAAAGAATTGAAGGGGTAGCTACTGGAATTTTTATTTTTTTCTGGAGAAAATCTCTTTTTTTCTCCAGTGAACTCGCGGGAAGATGAGCTCATTTTCCATCGATTTAAAAAGTTTTATAAAAGATTTTCAACGATTTTTGAAGGAATTATGACTTGATTTATAACATTTAATTTTGCCTCAATAAATCACTCGAAAATCGTGAAAAATAAATTCAAACTAAGAGAGTTGACTGGGAATGAGCTCATCTTTTCACTGGTTATCGAGTTTGAGAGCTGTAAAATGAATAAAAAGAGTTTTGCTTTAAATTTTCAGTTAAAAAATTAGAACTTTTTAAAACTTCAATCCTGACACTTGTTTTTCATCGAAAATTTCCTCACCTTTGTCATGGAATCATTCGAAAAAATCTATCCCAAGTATTTTATTCCAATAATTTTCTGCCTCAACTTCCAGAGATTACCACCACTGATTGAAGAGAGAAATGAGAAATTGAAACAAGAAATGTTGGGAAAGCTCAAAGACCTAGGCAACATGATTCTCAAGCCATTTGGTCTATCAACTGAATGCTTCAAAATGGAGCAAGACCCATCAACCGGTGGTTACTCCGTAAAGTTCAACAACAATCAGAATCCAAGTTAATCCATCCGCTGCAAATAATTCAATTCAACCAACCGAAGAGATTCCACATTATCATTAACAAAGTGCTGGAACGTCGTGAAATTTCCCTGAATATCTCTGAAACGGTTGCATTTGGGAGAATGTACAGAGAGGCCTTTTTCATAGAGAATTAAATTTCCGAAAAAACCATCGAACGCTCATTCTCCTAAGCCGCCCCATTTCCGAGATATTCCTAAAATAATAATAAAAAAAAATATAACAACCTAGTTTCATCACTTTACAAATGAATAATGTCAAGAAGAGAAGCTGAAGGAAAATTATTAATAAACTAGGTTAATCATCAATTTTCGTTTTTTCATTAAATTAGATACAGAGTATGTAATTCCCTTTACTGGCCAGCTAGTCTCTTGCTCCCTACAAAAAAAAAAACCCACAACGAGCCAACTTCAATATTCACTCTCTCATTATCTCGGATATCTAGGGCCAATGTGTGTGTGTGACGTTCACTAGATTTACAAGCTCAGCTCCCTCCCAACTTGAAAAAAGCCACCCTCTCCCTCTAAACTAAAAAAAAAAAGTGGCAACAGACGGGGGTGGGCTTTTTGGTTACGCGCAAGCGTATTTGTTCAATCGAAAAGCTTCACCATTGTAACCCGAGAAAATAGTGTAGGCGTCAGAGAACCGGCCGTAAGCTCGGTTGGCTCTTACAACAGTTGCAAAAAAAAAGAGTTTAAAAAAAAAAGCCCACCCTCTGTGTCGTGTCAGTTTTTATCCGTGTGTGTCAATACGCGAGAGATAGCCCAAACGGGAAAATTGCGAGAAAAATTTCCTCAATACACTTTCCTACTATAAGCATCAATGACACAATTCAGTGTTATTCCAATCACTTGATTTTCCCTTTTCATCTGAAATATTCACTCAAGTGTGATGCTCAAGTACACGGAGAATAAACGAGGGTGAATAAGAAAAGCGCGAGTGTGAAATGTTGAGAGCGAAAAAATCGAGAGATTGAAAGAGCGAAAGAGATAAATATATATATATATAATAAATATATACGAAGATAATAAGAAATGCCAGATGCAATGGATGTGACATCGAGCAGTGTGGTAAGTGGAATATCTAAATTTTCATTGAATAAAGTGAAGATTTTACCATCATTCCTGATAATAAAAATTCTTGTCACGTAATTTTCTTGCTGGTACTTTATGTAAATCAATAATGTCATTAGTGTCAATTTTAAAGTTTTTCGTGAGAGGAATTGTCGTTTTTATTTTGTCAATATTTTTTATTTTCTTTTTTTTTTTAAACGAGAATGATTAGACTTTTTTAGGTCACGGTTTCGTGTAAATAGACGAGAAAATTGATAGAGTTTAACTCGTTTAAAAATTTTCCATGTTTTCCATCATTAGTGTTTATTTAATTCCAAAATCCATAAAACGCTTTTTTATCCGCAAGAAAAACTCGACAAGTTGCGTAATTCGGATTCATTTGGTGGATTTAATTCAAGTGAGGACAAACACTAATTGAGTTGCTAGTGACGCGTGAGAGCACTGTTAAAGGTCGATTGAAGGGAGAGAAAAGGGGGAGAGAAATGAAAAGGTAAATGTAATAGCAAGTGCACTTGAGGGCAGCCCCTCGGATACATTTCCTCGCCCTTCAACATTTTCCTCTTTTTTCTCTTCATTCTTCTTCTTCTTTTTTTTTTTTTTTTTTCGTCGTTTTGGGGGTAAACGAGGGATGACTTATTCCATTCAGACAGACGTACAAACTAAAGTGCTAGAGAATTTATATCCCCTTTTTTTGTGGCATCGATCGATACTCCAGTCATCTCTTTGCATTCACAAACTTCCTCAATGAACGATAACATTGTTACTAAATATTTTTCACGTTTTTTTTTGATCTTTTGAATTTTCAATTTTTTCCTCTTCATATCTTTTTTTTTTACTCGAATAATTTCAATTGTGCGCATTTTTCTTTCGTGCATTTTCACTTGGAATTAATGAAATTTTATGTCACGCGGAGAGGATAATGCTAAAGAAACACTGGAAGACGGAGAGAGAGGGAGAAATCGATTGGAGAAGTAGTTTTGGCATGAGTTCAAAGGAGAAAGAGACTGTAGGCAAGACAGTTAACATTTTTACGAGTCATAAATTTATCGTTAATCAAGAATCTTGGAAAATCAATGATTATTTTGGGAGGGACTTTTGTGGCTAGTGGTGGAGCGAGATGGGGTGATTTTGGATTTTACTGATTATTTGGGGGAAAATCTCAATCTAGTTAGAGATAGGGGATTTTCATCATCACTTTTCTTGTAGGAGAGAATCAAAGCTACAAGAATAACCGACTTCCGATAATTTCATTTTTTTTTCATTCAACAAATAAATGATTTTGAAAAATGAAAAATATGCACGTGTAGAACATTCAAAAAAATATGAGTGCGAATTTTTCAGATTTTTTTTTTTTTTACTATAATTGGTTTCTTAAAAAAGAAATTCAAAAGACTGTCAGATATGCGCTAATTTGATTTATCATAAAAATATCGTCACTTAAGAAAAAAATGGCATAAGTATTGTGCATAAGCATAGAATTGACGCCACTTTGATTCCAATGCGATGATATGATAACTGAAGATAGGAGACATCTGACGATCCTTGGCAAATATTTTTTATCGAATAATTAAAAAATTGTTGAATTTACGGAATGTCGTTAATTCAAACAGATTAATTATTTGAATGAACAAATTTCCGTAAATTCAACAACTTTTTTATTTATTTAAAAAAAATATTTGCCAAGGACCAATGGAATCAATCTTTGATAGTTGCTTACCACTTTTTGATCTCAGTATAAGAAATGAGAAATCTGCACGTGTAAAAAATTTAAAAATGTACAAGTGCAAATTTTTGTCTAAAAAAAAATTAAAATTGTCAAATGCCTGTTAATTTGATGATCATAAAAATTCCCTATCACTGCTAGAATATGAGATAAATTAGAGAAACTGATTGCTAAAGGGAGTTGGAGAATGAGTTTCCACTTTGAGATTAGTTTTTGTGGAATATCTCGGAATCTATGTGATAGAGAAATTTTTGTAATGGCTTTTTTTACACAGAAAAAGGTCAGAGCTACAAAAAAAGGTAGAAACAAAAATTTCTCCATCTCCTTTCGTTTCCCAGATAATCTAAAAATAAATTTAAAAAAAAACTGATTGAGTTTAATTGGATTCACCTCTTTCTGTCATTTTACTACTGAATTAAATAATATTGTGTTGATAAAAATAGAAAACAATTGTGTGTGACAATTGATTATTCAGTGAGGGATAAAATGGTAAAAGCCTAGCTTGCTGCAAGCACCGATTGTAAACGGGAAAAGCATTGACTCATCTGTTTCCTCTCGCCCCCTTCATCTCTGCATTGGCGCGTGTTGGAATACGTGACCATTCACAGAATAATGTTATCGTATCGATTTGAAATTGCATTCAGTCTCAGTGAATGCTACATGATAAAATGACTAATAATTAAATTGCACGGAAGTTTTCCATCATCATTAAATTAATTGACAATTAATTTATTAGTGGAGTAATAAAATGATGGCTGAATTGACTTCACTTTGAGGATTTGTTTTTATGGGATTATTTGGTGCTTGAGGGGAGTAGGAGTCATTTCGTTGAGAGCTTTTATCTGCAAAAGAGGTCATTATGAATATTACTATATCTCTCATAAATTACGAGATAATTAGGAAAAACTGATTAAATCAAGGGAAATTGACGATTATTTGTCGAAAATGATAGGAGAGAGTGGGGTGAAATGGACCCCGGGAGCAACATGATTCAGAATTTTTTTCAAAGAGAAAGATTCCATGAAAAAATCTGAAAAAAATTGAGAAGATGCTCCAATGTGTGATTATGATTAGTGAATTTTCTCGGATTTTTTTTCGAAAGTCCTTTACTCTCAAAAAAAACCAACGTCATTTCCGACAACAAGTCCATTTCGCATCCGTCTCCGCTACTTCTGGATAATTTTGATGAAATATCTTGGAAAATAGACGAGATAAAAAAATTTGTGTAAAAAACTTTTTTTTAAGAGGAAATTAAGAGCTACAAAAAAGCCCTATGAAGAATTACTCTATCGCCTATTATTATTTTTGAGATATTCTGAAAAATATTGTGGAATCATAATTGACAATTCAAATTGGGCTTTTTTTCTTTTTGTTACAAAATTCATGTTATTTGTTTTTACCATTGAATATTAATTTTCATAGGCTATGAGAAGGCCAAGACGTTTGACAAGACGACAAAAATGGCCCCTACATTTGGCCTTATTTTTAATTTACGTTCTTGTACAACTTGTAACTTCCTCGAGTTCTTCCACGTCAGCGATACCACCATCAACAACTTCCACAATAGCTACAAGTACTTCAAAACCAATTGCAACAACTGTCGCACAAAAGAAAGAAGTTACAACACAATTGAATAATAAAACAAAGGATGAAGATAAAGGAAAATATGAAACAACTACTGTCAGAGCCGAGGGACGAAATTATTCAATTTCAACGGTATATTTTATAATTTTTTTTTTTTTAATATTTCAATTTGCTTTGAGGAATAAATTTAGAAACCCTTGATCTTTCGAGAAGATTAATCAGCACTTTAATTAAATTTCAACTGGATTTCATAATTTTTTACAAAAAAACAAAGGGGATATCGGAGAGACCTAATTTTAATGTAATAATGCATGAAAATACAAGTGAAATTTTTTTTGAATTATTAATTTTTAGAAAAATCGATGAACGTGATGTCAATCCTTTCGAGTTGTTTCGAAAGTACTGTTTTGAATAATTAATTTCTTTTGGGCATGAATTATTCATGATTTCTTAAAAGTATAGCAGTGAATGCTTTCTTTAATTACTCAATTTACTAAAGGAGATGGAGAAATTTTTGTAGATCCCTTTTTGTCGCGGGAAATCCGAGCTAACAAAAATTTCTTCATCTCCTGCAATTTTCGAGATATTCTCAATAAACTGGAGCAAAAGTGATCAAGGCTGAAAAATTAAGACAGTTGCAAAAATCCTACGTACGTTATTCCGTAAATATATCGTAAATCATGAGGCTTACGAAAATTTGCCAGGAAACATTTTTTGTAGCCCATTTAATTTACCATAAAAAGTGTCTCTTGACAATTTTACTTCAACTCATTCGTTTCCGAGATATTTATGAGATGATTCTCACGAATATTTCAGAATCATTGCCATTGACTTCTTCACTTCCCATTTACCTTCAATCACTTATCATCTCTAGAGTAATCAATAAAATAATCAGTTTTTTTTCCAAATTTTATCAGACACCAATGTTATCAACAACACCCACATCGAAACACGTGCATCCAACGTGGCGTCCAAAACGTGCTAATTGTTCAGCCCCAGCAATTGAACAGTTTCCAAGGCCACTAATGGGAAAATGGGGTAGACAACATGGTGGACTAATAATTCACTTACTAGCAGCAATTTATACATTCTTAGGTCTTGCTATTGTCTGTGATGATTATTTCGTTGCTAGTCTCGACAGAATATGTGAGGAGTTGAGATTATCTCCAGATGTTGCTGGTGCAACATTTATGGCTGCTGGTTCATCAGCACCAGAATTAGCAACTGTTATTGTTGGTGTATTTTTCGCACAGGATGACATTGGAGTAATTAAATAATTTTCCGATAATTTTTATTGAAATTGCCTTTCCAGTAGAATTCACTGATTAATTCTGAAATGTTTCAAATTACAGGTGAGCGGTGTTATTGGCAGTGCTGTTTTCAATATCATGTTTGTAATATCTATCTGCGGTTTGTGCACAACGACAGCATCAAAGTTAAACTGGTGGCCACTCTGTAGAGATTGTTTTTTCTATTTCATATCGATTTTAGTAATGCTTGGTACTATCTGCAATGAAATTATAAGCTGGTAAGAGTCAATTCGAAATAGAATGGCATTGTATTGAGACTATTTTGGGAATGATTAGACTTAGGAGAATTTACAAAGAGACTTTTTTGAACGGATAATTAAATTGTCTACAAAGAAGGTTCTTCAATGATTGCGCCAAAGACTATTGTTTCGGGAATATTTGCAATCAAAAAATAAAGTCAAGCACTTTTGGTTTGTGTTTTTTCAGAGTATCTCGAAAACTGAGCGAGATTGAGAATTTTTTGCGAAAAATATTTTTTAACTCTAGATCATCTCGATAAAGTTCGAAAATTCCTCTATTTCTATTGATTTTCGAGATATTCTGAAAAAAAAACAATTTCAACTCGTTATATTCAGTTTCCATCAAAAGCAATTTTCTTCTTTTCAATTTAATCTACCCTTCCAGGCCTGAAGCACTACTCATGCTCATCACGTACGTAATTTACTGCATCGTTCTCTCGTACAATGAGCGTCTAGAACGTTGGGCAAAATCATACGACATACCATTTCTTCCAAAAGACGAGGAGCCCGCTGAACAGAGTGCATTAGTGAGTTACAGGTCGTTGCAGGAGGACAGGCAATCTTATACTGGTCCAAATTCACCAGTGACAGAACAAGTTAAGAGTCAAGAAGGTTTGTTCAATTCGTTGAGCACGAGTAAAAGAAGAGAATCAAGTTGTGAAGGAGAGGAACAGGATGATAGCTTTTATTTGGAAATTTATTTTTGGTCGATGTGCCGAATTCATTCATTTCCAAGTTGGGCAACACTGGGGCAAAATGGACTTGCCAGACAAAATGATCCGTGATTTTTTTAAGTGTTCTCTGAAGAAAAATTTAAAAAAATTCCACAACAATGGGAAAATGTTGGATTTGAGTCTCAATTTTTATTTTTTTCATAAAGTACTTCACTCGGGAAAAAATTCCTGGATTGTTGTGTCTTGAAGGTACATTTTGCCCCAGTCTACCTCATTTCAAAAAGAATGACACTTTGCAAATTGATCTTTCTCCTTCTTTGTTATTGGATCAATAATAATTTTAATTGAATGAAAAAAATTAATAATCGATGAAAAATCTTTTGGGAAAACAGGAATTCCTGCACCTGGAGAACAGCCGCCAGGTCAACAGCAACCACCACCACCACCAGCACAGCCACAGTACTACAAAGCCAAAGAGGCTGATCCAAATGAAATTTCACCATTGGAGAGACCAGTTGATGCCAGCCAATTGAGATTATTCTTCTGGGGATTGGTTTATCCTATTCATTACACTTGTCGTGCAACAATGCCCGATTGTAGGCAGTCAAAATGGCGAAGCTGGTATCCATTTACATTTTGCATTTCCATGATCTGGATCAGTTTCTACAGCTACATCATGGTCTGGATGATCACTGTTATTGGTAAGATAATTATTGAAATTTTGAAAAACATTGACTGAAATTATGCAGATAATTTTTCGAATATCTCCGAAACGCGTGGATTGCAAAGAAAATGTTAAAAGATCTTTTTTGTAGAAAATTTTATAATCTACAAAAAAAATGCCTTGACCTTCGCTAAATCCAATGATTTCCGAGATAGTCAGTAAATAATGGAGATGTAATCCATCAACTCCAGAAGCGATTTTTTAATGCAATTGTTGGGAAAATAGGCAGCACACTTGGTATTCCTGATACGGTGATGGGTCTGACATTCGTGGCAGCTGGTGTCAGTGTTCCTGATGCACTCTCATCACTAGCTGTCATTAAAGAGGGCCTTGGAGACATGGCTGTCAGCAATGCAGTTGGTAGTAACGTATTTGACATACTCGTTTGCCTTGGCTTACCCTGGTTTATTCAAACTGCTATGATTGCACCTGGATCACATGTCAATGTCACCAGTAGAGGTAAATATGAGCGAATGAAGTTTTAGAAAGTTGATATAAATTGATGCCTGGACACGAATGATAATGAAAAAAATTGCAGACATCTGATAATTTTTTTTTCTTGGCAAATAAATTATTTTAAAAAATTAAAAAAATTTGCACATTTAAAAAATTCGAAAAACTATAAATGCAAGTTTTTAAAATATTTTTTTAATGATAATTTGTTTGCTTGATTTTATCACAATGAAAACAAGACTCGTTGCTGCATTTAGATGATTTTTTTTCAATATCTCAAATTTTAAGGGAAATAGAAAAATTTTGGTCAAAAGAAGGTCGTTACAAAAATTCTTCCATCACCCCTAAATTCCAAAATATTCAGCGAAAAAGTCAAAACCTCACTATATTGAATTTCTTTCCTCTCACAGGTCTGACATACTCAACACTCTCACTACTGTCAACTGTAGTATTTCTCGTTGTTGCTACTCACCTCAACGGCTGGAAATTGGACAAAAGGTACGGTATTGTACTGATGGCTTGGTACTTAATATTCATCATATTTGCAACAATGTATGAATTAAATATATTTGGACAAATGAATTTGCCAGCGTGTCCAAGTGAATATTAGATCATTTCAATAATTTATCATGAAGAAAATTGCGTAAAAGAGATAAGAAAAAAAGTGTTTTTTGTGAAATTATTCATTGAGGATAAAAATTAAGAGTGATTAAGTGTTGATTAATAATGAATTAATGGATCACATCAACTGAAATTATTGAATTATAATTTAATAACAAAATTATAGAGACAATATTGTATCAGTATTATATGTTGTCCTTGTTATAAAAGTACGAAGCCTAAATGGAGGACGAGCATTAATCATTAGCGAAGAAAATAGTTGCCTGATAAAAAATATATATATATATAAATATAAATATATACTGCAAGGTTGAATAAACAATTGATAGTCATGATATCGTCCTGACATGAATAATAATAATAATTTGTGAAAAAAATAACGTGTCACTGAATGAAAACATCGAAGAATGAATTTAAAGAAACTAGAATGGAAGCTCAAAAAGTTCCATTAATTAAAAGAAGAATAATTATTTTTTAGTATTTTATTTAGATTTTTAATTTACATGAAAATAATAAGAAAAAGAAAAACTTTCATCATTCAATTTCACGTATATATTTATGCATAATTAAGGTGCTCCATGTTGATCGATTTATATATTTATAAAATTATATTTAGAATGAAAAAAAAATAACATAAAAGAAACTATGAGAAAACATGAAATTATAGTTGAAAATTTGAAGAAAATGATAATAGAAATAATTGTTAATTTTATTTTCATTTTTTTCCCTTGAGTTTTGTGTTTTCACAATAAATTTAAGATGAAAACGCATAATCGTATAGCTTCCTGTTGCAAATCTTCCCGATTTTTATTTTCTCGCTTATTTGAGCTTTAAATGAATATATAAATGAAATTAATTGAATTATTAAAAAAGGCAATAGTCTTTAAGTGCTGATAACAGCACTTGATTGCGTGATATCGCTCAAAGATTTGTCACGAGATCAAATGAAAAAAAAAATCATGAATTATCCTCATTGGTAGTAGGAAAGAGGCGAGGGGAGTAAGGAAAAAGATGGAACTAGGTAAATTTGCGTTTGTCAGCAGTTTTGGGAAAATATCTTGATAAATAATGCAGATACGAAAATTTTCGTAGAGACCTTTTTAGTAAAGAAGAACTAGAACTATAAAAAAGGTCTTTCCGAAAAGTTTTATCTCAAAAATTCGAGACAAAGTTAAATTAACTTATTTGAATGAACTGTAATCATGAGAAGGAAACAAAAATTCTTGTATAAGAGGATAAAAAAAAAGAAGAAAAAAAAACTGAAAAAATCCAAGAAAGACAATAATTGAGCCTTAATCCGATGAAAGTATCTACAACACTTCAGGCTCTGCGCGTTCCTTGTTCACCTAACGAAAACTGAACTAAAAATTTTTTTAAAAAATGAAAAATGGAAAAAAAACGAACATAAATGAAAAAATGAATAAATAATAATGATAATGAGAAAAAATGAAACGCTTCACATGCAAACAATCATATCGATTACTGTGAAATAATAGAGACCAAATTATTATCAATAGTAATTGAAAATTAAATATTATCTCGATGAATAATTAAAAGGATAAAGATGAAATGAAATAAAAAAAAAAAAATTGAAAAAAAAATTAGTCCACACTCAGTGAAAGTAGAGAAATGAGATTGAAATAGCAGGGATCGCGCAGTTGCTTTAACACACTAGTTAATTATTGTAATGAATTTATGTAAAAAATAATAATAATTATAACGCAAAAACGAATGTTTAGACCAGGTTGATCGTTTCGACGTTAAAAATAACTGTGTTATCATTTAGCTATTTAGAAAGTTTTATTGTTATATATATTAAAAATGATATACTATATATATTATTATTATATGGAAAAAGTAATATAAAATGGCCCTTAATGTTATCCGGGCTGTGCACGGCTTCCGGCACTGAGGATTCAATAATTAAGTGGTAAAAATTAGACGAGCCAATTCTGTATATTACAGTTTTTTTTGAAATATCTTGGAAATCACGGTAGATTGAGAAATTTTTGTAATGATACTGAAAATAGCAGACATTTCCCACGTGTTTTTTTCACAAGTAAATTATTTTTAAGATTTAAAAACTATGCATATATTGGAAATGCAAAAAAATATAAGTGCAAAGCTTAAAAACAAAATTTATAATCTATTTGTTTAAGAAAATCCAAAAAATTCTCTAGTGTGCACTAATCTAGTGATTATTTTTTTTGTTGTAAAACTCATTTTTCTGAAGAATCAAAAACGAAAATTCTTCCATTTCCCATAATTTTCGAGATATTCCGCAAAATCAAATTCAAATTGACTCATCTCATTTTTCTGCTGCATCACTGAATTCGACGTTTGAATATAAAACCACACGATTTAAAAATTTATTGTAAGAGTATACAAGTTTATTAACGAAGAAAAGAGAAAAAAAAACTAATGAAATAGTTAACAATATATTGTGGACCAGTATCAAAGATTGGTACGGTTAATTACCTTATTAAAATTAACGAAAACATCTGGGCTTATTTAATGAGAGCTTTGTGCCGCTTCCAATGTACCAAACGTTGATTAAAAATTAAAAAAATTGTTCTATGTCATTGAATATATACTCAGGCACTCAACGAAAATAAATGATAATCTATTATCTGTCTAAACTACGTTTTCAATTAAAATCTTTGCTTCGAAAGTGAAAGCTCTGTACTTAGTTTTTGTTGGATATTTCAGGATCTGTTGGAGATGAAGTAATTCACGAAATGACCTTTTTTGTAGATTCGAATTTTCTCTATGAAAAAGGTCTTTCTTTACAGCAAATTCTTCGATCTTTCACCGTTTCCGGGATAATCCACAAAAAACTGAGAACATAAAAATGATCATTGTCTTTTGTGGTTTTCCAATTAATTTATTAATCTTCATTTAAATGTATTTCTTCCTGATTATTTAAGATTCAGGAATTGGTGAAAGGGTCAATATAGTAATGTAGCTAATTACAATTTTATCGAGAAAATAATAGTATATTTGTATGGATGTAAAATTTAAGAAAAAAAAACGAAATTCCAGATCAATTTATGAAATCAAAGTCAATATTGTTTGTCTTCTTCAACTAAATTATTAATTATCAATTAATTAATTATCGTATTATCTTCTTGGAGTGATCAAATAGATGAAAATGAAATTATATGAAAAAAAAAATTATAGATGAAGCTTTTACGATCACTTCCTGCATTCCAATATTTCCCTTCGAATTAAAAAGGTAAAAATAAAACAAGAATCTTTGATAAAATTAATTCTCATCACTTATGAAGGTAATGAGTCCTAAAGCGTCAATATGATTAGTTATTAATTAGAATTACTCATGTACATAATTATTGTACCAGTGTACACGTAAAAGTGTATGTATACCGAATGACGAGATAAATAAAATTATTATAGATAATAATTAAAATGATTATCTATAAACGGTGATGAGGCAATACATGAAGTAGTTATTAGTATGTTAATTAATATAGGTAATTTTCAAAACACCTTTATAAACGCACCATTCACAAAATACAGCAGATTATATTAATTTTTAATGCAAGCAACAATTTATTAAAAATTTTATTTAAAAAAATTATAATAGAATTAAATTATTAAATTTTGATTAAAATTACTTGATTAATAGACAGAGAAAGTATATGAAATTTGAATATTAACATAGGTGTTATGTACTCTGATGTAATGAATCGTTTGAAAAAAATAAAAGCAATTGCTAATTACCTAATATTCATTATTAACCCATTTTTCAAATATTGAATAATTCTTTTTCATTTAATTTTTTTCTTCTTTGCCTTTTTCCTCAAATTTTTTGGTGAATGAATTTGCACAAATTTTGACAAGACCGCATCAATCAATTTTTCAAGGTCAATGATTAAATAATTCCGAATATTTGGGTGATTAATCAAATATCAGATGCATAATCGAAGTGAAGAGTAAACTCAATTATTAATGTATTTGTTCAGCTGAATAAATTATTTGAAATTTCAATTTCACTTCAATTGTATAAAAGGTCAGTTTTAATTGATATCGTAATTAGTAACAAGTCGACTGTTAAATTTCAATTTAATCAAAAATGAGCGCAAAATTTTTTGTTGCAGTTTTTACTGTAATTTTCACAGTTAATCAAGTTTCTTGTCGTTTGAAACCATTGGATGTTGATGATGATCTGGAGAATGAGTTTTCTTACCGGACGATCAAGGATTTGAATGGTGAAATTTAATTAAATTAATGAAATATAAATTTTAATGCTTCATCAACTTAATTTCCGAGCATAAAAATGGGATCGATAGCTCTAAAATCGTTTTCAATGAAGATCTCGAAAACTAGAGGAGATAGAGGAATTTTCGTAGTAGCATTTTTTGTAGAAATAAATAAGAGCTACAAGAAAAGATTCATTAAAATTTCTCGTATCTTGCTTAGTTTCCGAGATATTGATGATGAAAGAGTTCGAGAAAAATTCGTTTATTTTTTTTTGAAATTATTTAATTAACTGAGGGATTAATTAATGGTGATTGATGCATGATTCAGATGACGAATACGAGGTGGTACAATTTTGGCACAAAAAAAATGGATCAACGGCGAATGGTGAGAAGGAAATTAGACTCAGAAGATCCGGTGGAACACATACTTTGACATTGAAATCTGTAGAATCAAATTTAATTCGTGAAAATACACCAGTTTGGTTGGCACATTCAGGAAATCGGCTGGAGCGTGCAGATGAAACTGTAAGGATACAACTATTAATTAATTGAAATTCTTTAATTAATGAGGGTGGAAAACGGCGGAATCGACGTGAAATTGAAAAAAGTTTTTTTTTTGGATATCTCCGAATTTAAGGGGATAGAAGAATTTCTGTACAAGAGAGGTTTCAACTACAAAAATTTCTATCCCAATTATTTTCGTAAGATATCCCAGGAAAACTGTAAATGAAGCAAATTCACTAAATGCAACTGCCTTATGATTTTCTTCAGATTATCAAAGAAGCTGTGAGATTTTATGAAGATCCAGGCAAAGTTATTGGTCTCTATGAAGTGAATGCTGATAAAGATGTTAATCCATACTTCGTGAGTAAAATTACATGAGTAGAAAAAAATCATCTCTTTTATGATGATAATACTGGATTTGGGAGAATCAGAGGACTCAATTTATTGTTGAGTTTGCGGCAAATATTTTTGAAATGAGGAGGTCTAGTGGAAATTGGCAAGAGAGTTTTTATTGTAGGAAATTTTAAGAGCCACAAAAAAGTTTTTTTGTTAAACTTCCTCAAACCCACTGTTTTCGAGATATTTCCAAAATAGTCCACAAAAGTTTTGTTACTGAAGTTTCCTTTAAAAAAAGAAGAAAGAAAAGAAAAAGTTATATTGCATGATTTTCTATTTTTTAGACTTTTCGAAATTGTTTTGAAATTACTTTTAAAATATTTGTCACCATTGGAAATTTTTCAGAATTTTCGAAATTATTTACCAAAATATTTCGACATTATTTTCGAAATATTTTGAAAATAATTTTCGATTTTTTTGTAAAAAAGCCAATTTTATTACATTATCAGTTCTTCGAGAATATATCGGACACTATGCGAGATAGAGCGATTTGCCCAAATCCTTTTTTGTAACCCATGGAATTTGCTACGAAAATATTTCAGGGCTAAATCGCTTCATCTCCTTCAGTTTTCGAGATATTTTTCAAAAATTGATGAAAAAATGGATTCAATTTGTCTGAAAACTTTATAATCTTGATTTTGCACAGGTTGGAAGGATAGATAAAAGAAGCGTGAGTCCTCTCTCAGATAAAGCAGCGAAAGCCCTCATAAATCAGAAGCCCTATCTCTTCCAAGATACACTTCCACCAGGAACAGTTGAAAAAGATTACATTTTATCTTCATATCACGTTCTTTCTGATCCGAAACTTGAGGAGGCCTTCATAGGTAATTGTTGCAATGACAGCTAAAATATCAAAGTTAAATTTATCATTCATCCGATGAAACTGATTAAAGAATGCATTAATGATCAATTGACCCATGAGGATAATTCAATTTAATGGCCAATTTAATGTAAATTGATAAATGTATATAATTCCAATTTTTTTTTTCAGATTTTCGGGAAAAATTCGATCGAGTAGTTAAGGAATTCAATGAAACAAGACATTTTAGGCTGAAACGTGGAGCTGATGTTGTTTATCCCAAAATTATGCTTGTTCTTGATTATAATAAGAAGTTTTCTTCGTAAGTATTTACGTGAAATGTATAATTTTTTATGCAAAGTTAATTTTTTTTAAATAGAAGTGACTGGAGTAAAATAGACCTGGGTTTCAAAATCATTCGAAATTTTTTTCAAAAGTGTTTACGAAAAAATTTGAAAATATTCACCAACAATTTCTACACATTGGAGTATTTTCTCAATTTTTTAAAGATTTTTTCATGAAGTCCTTCACTCTGAAAATTTTTTCTGGATCATGTTACCCTGGAGGTCCATTTTGCTCGATTTTTCCCTGTTTCGGAGAATAATGGATCTCGATTTTCTCAACAAAAAAAATCTCTATGAAAATTTTTGAATCTTTCTTAAATTTGGTAATATTTAAAAAAAAGTAAATGCACACTGAAATTTATAAGTTCCTCATGAGTTCCAGTTTTCAAATCTATTTTCTCTGGAAATTAAGGGAAACAATGAATTTCTTTATTTCCTGAGAAAAATTAATCCAGAATTAATGACAATTCAACTTTATTTTACAGAATTCGTGAATTCAGATTCTTAGATTTATTGGGATACGTCATAAGCTTCTGGAATTCAGTTGATCTCCGTTACAGAGCATTGGACAATCCACAAGTGCGGTTGATGATCACCGGAATTGTGGTTAATATGGTAAGCCGAATTTCTAATACATGAATCGAGACATAGCGGATTTTTCGTTTTTTTTTTAATAGAAAAATTAACAATTTTCTTTTTTGATTTTGTAGCAAAGAGATGGACTTTACTTCATCAAAGATGCCATCGATTCTCAGTCAGGGCTCCTAAATGCCTATGGAGCTATTTCAGAGTCGGGAAGGTGGATTGTTAATCAGAGAATTATTCCAACAGAAGATCATGATCTGCTCATAACAATGACAAAGTAAATATTTTAATTTCTGAAGAAAAACGATTTTATTCTGATTAGATTCGTTGGAAATATCATGGAATTGAAGCAAGATTGAGGAAATTTGCTGGAGACCTTTTTTGTACAGCAGATCAAGACTTACAAAAAAAGATGATACTGAAAATAGCAAACATCTGACAATTTTGAGATTTTTTTTTCTTCCAACAAATGAATTATGAAAGATAATGAAAAATATGCACATGTAGAAAATTCAAAAAACTATGAGTGCGAATTTAAAAAACAAATTCTATAATAATTTATTTGCTTACGAAAGATTTTAAATAATGTCAGATGTGTGCTTATTTCATTACCATAAGAAAGGTCTGAGTGAAAAATGGCTTTTCTTGATTCGATCTCCTGATATTTTCGAAAAACGAAAGTAGATTAGAAGAAAAAATTCAGTACACCCAAAAATTATCAAAATATAAAAATCGTTAATATAATTAACAGCTTGGAGCTCTGCGGAAGCAAGTTCGACAAATGCAAGAGCGATGGAACTCTAGGTAGGTAATTTTCGAATTAAACGAAGTAATTAAAAAAATTAGTAGAATTTTTGGAGATTGATTAGTTTTATTGGTACAGGATTGGCTTATTTGAGGGGTGTATGCTACATCAAGCACATGATGACCGGAGTAATTCACGATGAGTATGATTTCTCGGGTATTGGTACTGCCGCTCATGAAGTTGGACATATGTAAGTACAAAACGCAAGGACCGAAGTAATAAAACGATAATAATGAAATTAGCATGGATATGAAATATTTTTGAATTTTTTAAACAAATGAACTATTATAAAAGAAATATTTGGAAAATTTGCACTTGTAGTCTTTTAAATTTTCTACAAGTGCATATTTTTCATTTTGTGCAATAATTGATTTGCTGCAACAAAAAAAATTGAAATTCTTAGATGTCTGCGATGTCCAGTATCATATAAAACGAGTAGAGTAAGTTCGTTGCAATAATTATTTCTTGAAAATTACAGATTGGGTGCAACGCATGATATGCCAAAATCTGCAGAACATTGTCAGGATAAACATGGCTACATAATGTCATGGAACGCTCGATTCCATGATCGTCCATACGAATGGTCTGATTGCTCAAAGAAAGATTTTGAGAATCATCTGCGGTAATTAAAGAATTAAATAATGAATAGACTGAGTGATCCAGTGGTCGGACGGATAAGACTCGTCAGACACCATTGATCGAACATAAAAAATTCGATAATTACTGATATATTAAACAGTTTCATAGGTTCTCATTTGAGCTGATGAACATTATATAGTGTTTGAAAGATTAGAAAAATAATATTTCACTGGATTACCAATTTTTCCCTAGATAAATATGTTAAATAGTTCGATCACTGGACGAGTTTAAACACTGGTCAACTTACCATAATTATTTTTTATTATTAAAATTATTCTCAAACAATTTATTTGTTCCAACGCTTAGATCAAACGATGCACAGTGTTATCAGTCGAATGAACTGAATCATGATCAGGGGAAGCCCATTAAGGAAATGTTGATAGGGAAAGTTTATACACCGGCGATGCAGTGCGATAGATTGGGCTACGGAGTTATTTGCAATGTGAGTTGAGAGAGGAGTCTAAAAATTAAAAGTTCATTATTCTTGGAATATCTCGGAAACGACGAAGTTTAGTGGCATTTATGAAGATACTTTTTTTGTAGACCATTAATTTCTCTACAAAAAAAAAGTATCTCTCAACATTTTCCTGTAAACTTGCTCGCTTCGAAGATATTTGCAGAAGTTACAAGGAATATAGTCTTTTCAAAATATCTCGGAATTTACGGGAGATAGGGAACTCATTGTAATGATTTTTTTTTGTAATTTTCATTTTATCGAAAAAAGGTCTCTACGAACTTTTTCCTATCACCCTTCGATTTACCCAATTAACGAATTCTTTCCTAATTTCTATTCGATTAATTTTTGCAGTCACCGGATATCTGTCAAAATATCAGATGCCGTCACAAACTCTGGTTCTGCGTGTCAACAAATACACCAGCTCACGATGGAACTCCTTGTGACGATGGTGGTGTAAGTAGAAGCCTAAATCTCCAAGTTTTCCATAAAGAATTAAATAACTTATTGATTCAATGTATTTCAGGTTTGTCGTAACGGAATGTGCGAGAAATGAGACAGCAAAAAATGTAATTTTCTGAAAATTTTAAAATTGCACAAGAAGAATAAATTAATCTACGATAACTTCAATATGACTTGTTTATATTTTTCATTCGTAAAATTCTACAGTATAGTAAATAGTCTAATAATAAATATCCTTTATTTACAGACTTAATCGCTGCGCCACAGTTGATTTGTAATTAGAGATGTTTTTCTCATTTTCTTCCCATTTTTCCTTAAGATTCTGCATTAGGTGTTGCAGGCTCTTCTACTTTCGACTCGAGAGAGAATGGAGGTATTCTACAGTCGAATGTGTAGCCATCTTCTCTTTCCATCCTGAATGTACCCCTGATAATTAGAGAAAGAATAATGACTTCGAATTCCGTTATTTTCTTTACTCAATTTGATCAACTTTTTTTTCATGGCCTTCCGATAGGCGTTATTCCACCAATATCTTGGAAAAAATGAAGCTTAAAATGAGTAATGGGCCATTTTGACTCGATCGTTGTAAAATCGATTCTTCTTTTCCGAAAATCTATTTTTCGGGCAATTTTAAGAAACTCGATTAATGGTTTTTTCGATTCTTTTTTGGAAAAATCGTATCGATTTTTTTCTGAGGAAAAAAATGAAAAATGAGATCTTCTTTTCTTAAACTAAAACTGGTGAAACGGAACTATTGGAAGATATGAGATATTTGATACTCAATGCGAAATATGCATCTGATATTTGAAAATGATCGAACTGGATTGAAGTAATATTGTGTTTTAAAATTCTATTTATTCAGAAATCGACTAATCGATTCGTCGATTTCTTCACTACGATTTTCTTTCTTGGAAAAATGAATTCTTAAAAATTGTATTTTGTAAAAATCTATTCTTCGAGAATCGATTTGCGTAGTAGTAAAGAGGTAAAACAGGAAATGCCATGAAATCTTACTGAATTAAAAAATTGACTCATTTTGTTTTACCTCTTCACTACTGAATTTATCAAGAAGTTAATCATGGATGAAATTCATTGAATTATCGACATTCACTACTAGACATTACTCTTTTTAAGCAGTTACGTACCACATGTGTCCACTGGGAGCTTGCAAGCTCACGTGGCTACTGTATTGGAAGGCTGGAAGTGTTTTTGAAAGCACTGGTTCTTGACCTACGACCCCTCTGCCACGTACAGTTTCCAAAGTACCTGATAAACTGAATATTCTCCAATGTCTTTCACGTAATTGTACACTGAGATCGCCCAAATTCTCTAGTCTAATGCAATAACGCCACTGTAAGAATTCAAATAAATCATTAAACAGTTCTGACGATCTCAATTAATATTCACATACCCAATAAACTGATGTGGTTTGTGTTTCTCTGCATCCCATGTAAAAGGGAATAACAGTTACTCTGATACTTTCTGTTGTTTCTTTATGAACGTCTGAAAGTTCCAACCACGGATGATTTTTTTCCTGCCATGCTCTCAGTGTTTCTTGGGCTACGAATGGTGGCTCTCTTTCAGGATGAAACGTCAAGAATTTGTCGAATAATTCATGCTGCAAGGCGGTTTTGTCGTTGGTTGAATAAGGCAATATGTCCTCGTGTGCTACGTAATCAAGACCAGGTATGGCATAGAGACTTCTGCTGCTTTCATTGTTACCGAGAAATGTGACGGCTTCGGTCTGGGCTCTCTGGGATCAATATTAAATGGTTTTTAAAAAAAAAAGTCCATCAATAAAGTTCGGAAATGAGATAATTTTCTTTCTAATTCTTGAAGAGATAAAATAGAATTCAGTTGAGAAAATGGGAACGAAAATGGATACATTGAATTTTTATCGAATTTGTAATGTTTTTTATCATGAAAATTGATTCGAATGAGTGAAAGCAGTTAAATGTTACTGTCAAAGTTGATTCTTGAGGATTTTTCAACAATCTGACGGTTTTTATTCGAAATTGAACACGGAACGCTCTCACATTTTAGGCCAAAATAGTCGAATATTCAAAAAAAATCACGACTATAAAGTTTTCAGACTAATTGATTTTCCATTCCATCGTCAGTTTTTTGTCAAATGTCTGGGAATCTAAGCGAGATGGAGCGATTTCGCCCCAGTCATTTTATGCTTTTGAAATCTTCTGCGAAAAAGTCTTAGAGTAAAATCGCCTTATCTCGCTTAGATTTCGCTTTGTATTTCGAAAAATCTGGTGACAACATAATACCAGTTTGTCTGAATACTTCATATTATTAAAAAATTTCTTCCACCCGGTTTTTTCTTCAATTTCCCGAGTTATTCAACGTCCATAAGAATTTTTGGAATACCTCAAAATCTAAGGAAGATAAAGAAATCTTTATAAGCACTGTTTTTTGTAGGGAAGAAAGAGGGCTACAAAAAAGGTTATTACAAGAAGTGTTCTATCTCCCTTGCCTTCCGAGATATTCCCTAAAACGCAATCAAATTTACAACTTTATTACTGGCATTGACAGTACTTACAATGAAGGGACAGTCCCTTTGATCAATCAAAACCTGATAGAATGTGTGTGTACGTCCCTTAACTTCCTTTCCAACGCTATTATAATTATTTTCGTCGACTCTAGAAATTGAAATTGAAATCTTTAATCCCTCATTCACCAGTTCTTTTCATAGATTCAAGTGATTTAGCAAAAGTAACTCATTAACACTTTTCAATCTAAATTAATAATTACTGAGAGATGAAGAAAAACTTCTCACCCATCTTTTCTATTAGGCAAATCTCTGTCGTAAACTCGGGCAAGCCATGGGAACAATATGACTCCACGATATCCAAAAACTCTGTGAAGTATTAATTGCCCGGTCTCGTATTTACCCTGTAATTTTGGTGTTTCCAATTTTCCAACTTCTGCCAATCTAAAAGAATAATTTCTTCGATAATTCATCCAACATGATTTGTTCATATATCTAAATAAATATTGATCATAAAATAAGATGAAGAATAATTGAAAAAACGAATGACAAAAAAAAAGTAAATGTAAACACAATTTCATAGGTTAATTGCGTTGTATTTACGTAATGACAATTACCTTATATATTTAGCACTCTGTATATTTAGTAACTTATTAGTAACATTTAATAGACTACTTTTAAATTTATGATTCAAACAGATACGCATTAATTCCATAATTCGAAATAATTGATAATTTTGTGTTGGTAAACTCCGAAAAAGAATGAGAGGGGGGGGAGGGAATAACTGAAGAAGCGATTTTGTTTGTCAGCCGGTGTAATTATTTGGATGTATCACTGATTAAAAATTTTTGACATTCCTTTAAGAGGAGAGTATTGTTTAAGTTCATTGACATTTATTGATAACAATTTGTTATCGTTAATCACTTTTATTTATACGTTCGTGTTTATGGGATCTTCGGCATGTCAAGTGCTCTCTTCGAAATGTTGGAATAAACTGATTTTTTTTGTTAGCAGAGGATGATTGAGGTGATGTCTTGCTTATCGACTGGCATGGCAGCTCTGAAAATTTCGGCATACTCGCCCACGACTACTGATTTATTAGTGAACGTGGAAATTTTGTACATGATAATAAATACAAAGAAGCATTGCACATATGCTATTGAATAATGAAGATTTTTGTACAAACTTGTTTTCTTTTTTTTTTTCATATTAATTTCTGAACATATTTCTTTTGCATTCCAATATACTCATAACCTTTAGGGACGTAATAATGTGCGCATTGGATATTGCGCGCCTATTTTCAAATATTGCACAGCCTGTTAATGCTGTATTGGAAATACATGGAATTGTACACTTCATTATCACACACTTCACTTTTAATTCATACACAACATCTTTTTTGCACTCTGTTAATGGAGACCATCAGAATTTGTATATTATGCCTTCGGGATGTTAACATAATGTATCAAGAATTATGTCGTTATTGCTCGGAAAACATTTACACTTCTAAATAATTATACATGTACATTCAATACAATTAAAAAAGCACACAGTATTCAAGCACTGCTAGGTTTTGTACATGAATTGAATTGAAATATTTTTTTCTATTCTTCATGAGTCTACCCACTAGTGGTAGAAAAAATCAGCCTGATCAGAGCATTCTAACTGCAAGAAAAAAAAAACTCACGAAAGGGAACCCTTTTTTTGGCCGTCACACTGGAACGGCCCCTTCAGGTGCGCTATCGGTCTTGTTATTTAAAAAATAGGCGTACTTTAGGTTTTTGTTTCTCAAATTCTCTTTATTTTTCATTCCAATACATAGAAGTGTGAACACAATATTGGAGAAATCGCATATAAGTCTCGAAGAGGACTGCCTTCCTTCTTCCCGTTGTTAGGTCAGTCTACTCCGAGCATAGCATAGTGGTTCCTTTGTCCATGTGTATCCCAATTGTTAGTGGGCAGTAGTTTAATTTAGTCCATAAAACAAATAATACTGAGCTATTATATCATGTTTCAACTTTATTTGCAAGAATTCAAAGGAGAAATATTCCTTGTACACCAGGTTATCACCATATTCTTCGGAACCTGTCGAAAATTTACGAGTAATTTTTTTACATTATTTATGTTCTCAAAATAAATATCTTCTGAACAAAACCATCAAGAAATTGAGAGCTTTCTCTTTGAAAAATTTCTAATTTCTTAATTCACCTAGAATTCGTCTTGGAGAAGAATGGTGAGAACGGTTCTCAAGATATACAGGAAACTGTCTTACTCGACAATGGACGATGAAATTTTATCTTCTTCAAATTTAATGTAAGACACTTATCTTAATCTCCTACTTGAATTTCAACGAATTCCTAAGGAAATTCGTTTTGCGAATGAACTGTCTTAAAATTCTTACATTCCGTCAAATCTGATAGAGCTGAAAATTCTTTCCCAGGATGGTTTAACTCGAGAGAACTTCAAAATGTAGAAGTTCTTCCACCACAATTTTTTGCTCGTACAAATAACTCTATGAAGAAGACGAAAGTAGATAGTGCTAGTCCAGCAGCTAAGAGTGCAAAAGCAAAAGCCAACTTAGCCAGTTGAACAGGTCGATACTCCGATGAAGACCATTCGGCTTCTTCAACTTCGCGTTTGTGCTTCAGCAGGACAGCTTCCTCCCTGAGCCAGAAATTCAGCAGCCCAGCTTCTGAGAGTCTCATTAAGTTGTCATCAACACGATCATGAAAAGGCCAATTATCACGACATTTTAAGTTTCCAACTGCATTGATGAATGGTCGCTTAACTGATTCTATACGCGCTATAGAGTAATAATATTCAAAGTCAAATTTATCAATCAGACATGCATTTCGAGTACTATTCTCCACCAACTCTAGGCACTCTCTGTAATTTCCTAGTTTCAGCTGACATTTCGGGCAATTCGTTCGAACCATTGTTGCCAGTCCGTATGTAGTATGGAAGCTATAACCCAATTGTACCAATACATCTATTGTTTCAATTTGTTCAATTCTCACTTTTGTCGTCAAAAATGAAGCAATCTTTCCTCGAAATACTCCATCATTGATAATCATGAATATTAACATTGTAGTGAAATAAATTCTGAAGGAATGACTCCTCCAATTGATGAGTATTGATGTGTAAGTTAGTAGTCTTATGAGATCCAGCATTGCTGCAGAAAAATCATGATTTTTAGCAACTAGAATTAAAAACAGAATAGAAATTGCTATGAATCCTAATATCAGTACTGGTTGGCTCCACAAATGGAGGATTTTGTGTAGTGTTGATTCTTCAGGACTCGAGTTCACAATTGCAAGTATTTCGCTCCAGTAATGAGGGTACAGAAAGGATATCTTTGGATACTCTTTGACCTCAAACGCGGAAAACGTCATATCCACGCTGTTTTCGTAGACAGCCTTTATCACTTCATCTCTGCTTGACCGACATTCAAGCCAAATGGTGCCATTGAATGCAGCTACTATGGCATGGATGAGTCGAACATTATAAATATGAGATTGTACTGCGTTCGATGGCCAAAGATTCTCATCAGGGTTGCAAAATTTTCTTGAACTAGATGCCATGACCCTAACTATCAATCCAGTCGTCCGTCGAGTCTTGTCGTAATTCAAACTTTCGCAGGAAATATCTGAAAACCAATTGATTACAAGGATTTTCAAATCAGTAGTGAAGAAGTATAAGATAGTGTGTCAATTCAGTAGCGAAGTTGTGAACCGGATAAGTCATTTTTTCTAATAGTTTTTCGGGAACATTTCAGGAATCAATGGAGATAGGCTATGCTCTTTTCTCTTGTAATACCTCGAGTGCTTGAAAATTAGCGGGTATTTCCCGAAAGTTTTGTTGCTCAGCAGCACGTGCGTGAAGTTTGGCAGTAACAAAATCCTAAGCACTCTCGCGCGAGGGATTTTGTGCCAAACTGAACGCACACGTTGCTGAGTGGGTAAACTTGAGGGAAATACCCAATCAATTTTCAAGCACGAGGGGTATTCGGGGGATTCTTTTTTAAATTCTAATTTTGGCGAATGGGTGCACGGATTTGACATTTCGGTGGGATGAAGTGGGTTGGAATTTGTTAAGAAACTTTTGTTTGCTGCTTAGCAACAGCCGTGGTATTGCCTTATTACCAAAAATTATCGAAATAATACACACCACGTGATGTCAAATCCCTTGCTCCTATCGGTCGAAATTGTGATTGAAAAAATAATTATAAAAATCTTTTTTTTTGATGATAATTTTCTAAGGAATTTTATAGATTAAGAATAATGAATTCCTCACTTTTATCAACAGTTTGGTGAAAAAATTTCACATTTCGTATTGGTCTCGATTCCCAGGGTTGTGGCGCGTAATTGCTTACTGGATTCAAGGTATATAATGATGACGAATTCATTGAATCAGCACAAATGTATATTGCATTTATGATATTTGCCCACCACATCGTAATTAGAATTTCTTTAAAATTACTGCAGGTTTCATTTCTCCCGATGATAAAGAATGATGCCATATGATTCCACCATTGAGTACTTTTCAATCTTCTCAGATGGTTGTTTATTTCCATATAAGAATCTTCGACTATAATAAATTTACTTGCTTTAAAATTCGATTTTGCAATCACTCCTAATTTCTCATATCCGTGTTCGCTAACATTAAAAGATCCGTTCAGCCGAAGAGTCGTCGATTCATCAATAAGTCCATTGAAATCTCCAACAGTGATAGTGGGATTGGACATGTTGTTATCTTCATAACACGATTTGAGTATTGTTTTCTAAAATACAAAATTAAATTTTAAATAATATCCAAGAAATTGTTTCATTGAATGAGGATCAAGGACAAACCATAATTCTTTCTCCAACAAGAGAATTATCCAGTTTCCATGGTATTCCCAGTCCTTCTATTACAGGAATTGCAAAAATGAATAGTAAGCAGTTTGTTAACATGATTAGAATTGTATTTCGAGGAACTTTCGCTAGAAACGGACTCAACAGAAACTGGCACAATGATAATGACATTATGGGGACTTCTACGACAGTTTTTACAATTATGATTGATTGATGAATAATTAATGATATTTTCTTCGAGGGGAAGAGCAATCACTTCATGAGTTGTTTGCTCTCCGAGCCAATGCCGAAAATATCCACTGCTACACATTCATCGATTATCAACGAATGATCCCTCTCTATGATACAATATTTATTTGCGTCTTCTTTAATGACAAAAATCCAATCATCTTAATGATAGCCGAATTAAAATACATTTGTGTGATTGCTCATCAAGAAAGATGGTGGATAACGCCACTACCCGGGAATGTTATGCTCACGCATATCTTTCGAAGATCTTCGAATCGTTGTAACACTTATAAGAATCTCAATAAATTTCTTGATTGAATTTCAATAATTAAAATAATAAAAATGCAAATTAATAAATAAATAGTCAAATTCAAAATTAATAGAAAAGTGCAAAATATTTTTATTGCTAAATAAATCATGAATTTAGAGTAAACCGTTAGTTAAATTACATATTTTCATTTTCAACAATACTCAAATAATTTAAATAAACGGCAATTGAACAATAATGTAATTTTTATCGGTACATACCTCCTTACACATCATACTCACACATACAAATATAAGTTATAAAATTATAATTCTTTACTTTTCTTTTTTTATAAATACGAAATTCGTCAGAATAGGCTATTCTATTTCCTTTTTGTTCAATTATAAATTTATATAAAAATATAGCTTTGATTGTTAAAATTTTAGATCGTAAAATTTTTGCTATTATTGGGAGTCGATGTATTTTCTCCAATAGCTCAAGAGGAAGTCCTTAATTATCGTACTGGACACCTCTTTGTGCCTTTAGATCACGTGATTCCCCTTCTCCCTTTGGTGATATTGGTGGGGAAATTTTATTAAGACTAATTCATTACATCGTATTCATGAGATATACTGGTATGATATTCCTGATACACGGAGAGAATTTTTCGGTGTCTAGAACTAAAAAATATAGTAGAAAAAGGCCTTGACTATAATCATATAGTTAGTAACTATTGTCATCAGAAATATAAATTTTTTATTCTGAAAATGAATTTTTGCTTCAAGTATAATTATCAGATAGTAGACATGAGTATCAACTGTTGGTTTTCGTTATGTGAAATTTAATTTTCATAGTTGCAATACAAAATTAGCCATGATACCCAAAAGAAGACAATTTATAATTTTTTCCTTTTTTTATAACTTTCAAAGTTTTTTATAATTTCATTTCTGCTAGGAAACTCTTCAGAAAAATCGGATATTAATGACAAGTTCACACAGATAGAATTTTCATTTACTCAATCATTAGTAAATCACATATGATTTAAGGATGTAGTCTGGAGCTTTTGCACTTTTTACGAACATATTTCAGCAATTTTTTTTTACAACTAAATAAAATGCGATCATTCCAAACTTTTCAGATGTTCTGATTGACATCTTTAACTTCACGAAAATATTTTTTTTAAGTTCATCTCACAATATTTAAATAGCTTTTGTTATGGCCAAAGTAGCCACAAAAAAAAAAAGATATGTGAGTGGCCCGGGTGCTAGCGTTGGTGCACGTACTTCGAAATAGAAAATTCGAATGAATCAGTGTTCTGTAAGCTTGTCGTTATCGCAGGTGCCAGATTCAGACATTTTCATTGAGAAAAAAAAAATGGTGGACTTTTGAAAAAAAAAAATCAAAAACTGCGATATTTTTTTTCGAAAATTCGGGTAAAAAATAGGAAATTTTCATTGAAAATTAATAATTGTGGCGCCTGCGAGAACTATTCCAGTGTAGAATAACATATCCAAATTTCAGCCCAATCGGTTCGGTAGATTTTGTTCTTTGCCCCGGGCCAACCGAAAAAATGTTGTTTCGAAAAAAACGCGTTTTAAGTTTTGATAACAGATATCTAAAACTGTAAAATGCTTTCGAATATGTGTTATAACTTCCTCAATATTCAGAATTCTGGTCTAAAATTTTTACAGTATATTCTCCACATATTGTACTTTCAAAATAAATTATGAAATAAAATAGATTTTATAAACCACGAGCTCCGGATTACATCCTGAGTATTTTAGTAACACGTGTTTGAGACTGTGAAGCGCTTTCGTATATGTATATAACTTCTTTAATATTTCGAATGTTGGTTTGAAATTTCTACAGTATACTCTCCATATATTTTCCTTTCAAAATGAATTATAAAAAAAAAATTAATTTTCCAAATCTGAAGCTCCAGACTACATCCTTAATCGATTCTGTTCTATTGCTGTCGAGCAATACTTCATAAAGTGTGGGTTATGATATGGAAATGGCTAACAGAACTAAAATATAATAATGCATATGTTGTGCGTCTTCATTCAATGCAGTGATCTCAAATAGTAATCCTAACATTATAATTCTGGGCGTGATAACTAGTTCGAAATAGTTGATTTTGACCTTGACTATAAGCAGATAGTCAGAGCGGTATGAAGAAATTTCCTCAGTGTACTAGGAGAGGCCAAACAGGATATAAGTCCATTTATTTATCGTTAATTTTTGGAAAATATATAAAAAAATCAGTGAGATTGGGGCCATTATTTTTTTTCTGTCTCTTTCTCTCCTTTTCAGATACTATATTATATTATATTACATTACTTAAAGGAAAAAAAAAAAAAAAAGTGGGAGGGGGGGGGGCACAGGACAGTATTACACGAGGAATGTTATGTAAAAAGCCGAAAGGTTATGCGCGGAATGAAGATTAAATTAAAAAAAATAAAATCAGTGAGATTGGACAATTTTACCCTTATCTTTTCTTGGAGTAGCACTCATGAAACCCGGAAAAAATCCTATCGATCTAGCAAGGAATAAATATGATAATAAAATCAACGCACATCTGATAATTTTCTGGATTGTCAAACAAACAAATTATTATAAAAAAAATATTGGAAAAATTTGCACTTATAATTTTTTGAAATTTTCTATATGTGCATACGGTGAGTTGACCACCCAGATAGCAAAACTTGCAGATACACTGCTATTTACCAGCAAGTTTAAATTTTCTTCTGCACCAAAATTGTCGATGATTTGCCGCTAGTTTGTCGACATAAAGACCACATATGTAGGCGATAACCTCTCAAGTTATCACCAAATTTAGCCCTGAATATGCCGTGAAAATTTGAAGCTAGAATGCGGATGTCAAGGTCTATGAAAATGCTGTTAAGAACAGCGGTAAATTTGGAGCAAAGTAATAAATATTATTGTCACTCTTGAAAAAAAAATTTGTTAACATTAATTGTGCAGAGAGCAATTGTCGATGATTGTTCTGCAGATAAAATGAGCAGAATGAGCCGATTAAATCAGTGGCTAATTTGCGGATAGAATCCAAGTAAAACTAGCCGATAAAATCAGCAGCAGATTTGTGAATAAAATTGGCGTGAAATCGCGATTGAATCAGTATAGATGAGTCCACGGAAGGAACGGACTCATTCTTAGAAATGCAGGCATCGGCCTTTGACATCATGATTCCAGTCCAATCTCTGAATAAGATCCCCAAAAGCCATAGAAATCTACTGCTTCCTATTGTGTTTAAGGTATCTTATACGGAGATTGGATTGTTATTGTACTTCTCGAGAAAACAGACGACTGGAATAGATGACAGACAAATCGAATTGTTTTCATCACTTACTCACAATGTTTTATTTTTCAAGAATAACAAGTTACATTGGCCGGTACTCAATCAATGAAGACTTCTTTGTTGTTCTGCTCTGAGATAACTTTCCATGATGATGCGGGATTCCTGTTTAATTATTTAAGGTAGTACCGCCGGTACTCGATTGACCGTTCCGATATGGATAAAGAAAAAAGAAATGATAGAAAATGATGTGTGAAACATTTTAAACTCTTGAAAATGCAGCTTCGGAGCATGTAATAGTGATAATTACTAATTAGTGAATAGCTATGGAAAATGTACTTTTTATAGTTTCTTTCCCTCTCTTACTCACTCGGAATGCTATCTAGTGTGTAAATACTGCATGATTCAAACGAGATACTATAACCACTGACTAGGGCAGTATCGGCGGTACGACGTTGAGAATAGTTCTTCCGAGATAGAACAATCAGGCGTGCGTTGAGATATCTAGGAGCATGTATTTCCCCATATCATCGCCACATCGATGGAATTGACTCCGTATTAATATATCGTCAAGTCTGTTAGAAAGTTCATGCCAAAATCGAGGGATTGGGTGAATCTCAAATAGTTCAGATTGTACAAAATTATCAATTCTCCCACGTACATGCCAGAAAAAATTCACGGTGCTCATCCATATTATTTATCGTTGACACGAATCATCTTCGATGTAGACTCAAATACAAAGCGAGGAAAACTGATGATTGTCAGAAATTAGATATTGGTGTGATTTTTAGATGTTTTACATGATATAGAAATTCATAAGGTAAGGGCACTAGTACCTGCTGACTATCCGATTCGGTTCCCCGAAATTCGACGGTGAAAATATTTCTATTGATTAAAAATGTGCATATCGTTTCCGAAATTATTATTAGATGTTTCTAGATATAGAATAATTGAAATTTCCAGTTACTTGATGAAATTGATTGATAATTTTGAAGTTTGAGAATAATTTTGCGCTTAGCCCAGTACCTGCTCACGAAAAAGTGAATGGAACTAGTAGTGGATCAGTACGTTACCCCAATTCCTGATCACTGAAAAGTATTTGCAGCAAATAAGAAAAAAAATGCAATTCAAATGTATGATTTATTGAAAATACGTTTAATTACATAGGATAATTATAATCATCAGTTATCACTCTTCCAAAAAGAAGATATGACTGAAAAGACAATTGAACAGGAAGAAATGCGGTAAAGATACAAAATCATTAAAAATATGAAAAAAACAGCAATAAATGAAAAAACTGTAATTAATTAATTTTTCGTTTTTTCATCCTTTTTGCGGCTTTTTCTCCTTGTTCCAATTCTTTCAGCCTCTTCTTCTCTTCCATTTGCTCTTTTTTGAATTTTCTTTTCATTTTCCTTCATTATTGTTTTTTCTTCGCAAGCAATTTTGGCTTTTTTTTGTGCAAGATGCTGTTCTTCGTTTTATTCTTTCTTCTACTGATGGTATTTAATCCACTCTCCACTGCTTGCTACTGCAGGTAATAACGTTTCTATTGTGACAACGCTTAATAAATTAATAATCAAAGTTTAATTATAAAAATTTCCAAAATAAGTCATGACCTCCCATCGGGACAAAACACTGAGCAGGTACTAGTTCCGTACATGGAAAATTGAAACTAGTACTAGATCACGATTTATTGAGAAATTAATAATATGAAAGTGATATTTACCTTATCTAATAACACAAATTAACTATCGAAGAATAATAAAAACAACATGAGTACACATTAGTTTCATTAAATAACGGTCAAATATGAAATTCGCGTGGAGTGTCACCTACGTTGATCGACTTAGCTCGATGCGACAACTGGTGAAAATTGCCAGAATGAACGACGGCCGTTTGGAAATTATTTAATGCTTTTTCAATGAAAAGTATAGCATTTGGTAGTGTAATGAATTCAAATTCATGGATAATTCACTAATATTGTTGAAATTTTCCAATTGGCTTTTCTCCACAATATAATTATATAAATACGACAAATACCGAAAGCGAGCAGGTGCTATTACCTTATATGTCATGTTCTTTTATTCTTCCTCGACTCTCATGTTTCCCAAAGAATTTGAACAATATACTGCATATCGCATCATGCTCGATGCAATTCCTCAGAATGAAGATCAATCATCAAAATAATACCTCCTCAATTTTTTGAATGAATGAAATTTTCAGTAATAGAGAAGAGTGGGGAAAATGTGCCGGTAGGGTAAAATGGACTGGTGAACAAAAAGACCCACAGGAAGAGATGACCCGGTTTGGAGTATTCACGTACGAAAAAAACGTATAGACAGTTTCTAAAGAAAGTTTCTATAGAAACTTTCTATAGATAATCTTAAAGCTCTGCGTATATGATATTGGGATATTTTCTTATACGCCATGAATGTCGTGTTTTCCTATACGCAAGTTGAGTGGGTATAAGAATGATGTTTATACGGAGAGACTTTCGTGGGTTTCCACACGAAAATTGAGGGTGTATAATAATGATTCCTATATGAAGGGAATTTTATGGGTTTCTATACACGAATTGAGTGTGTATAAGACTTTTTTTTATACCTATGAAATTTCGTTGGTTTCTATAAGCGAATTAAGTGTGTATTTTTATATTCAAAGGAGTTATGATGATCAATTTATGTTGATCAGCTTTCGAATGGAAGCTATTTAATCGTGATGTTTTCCGATTTTTAAGAACTACTGATTTTAAGAAATGTCTGTATGTGTGTCTAAAACATAGATCAGGACAGTTGGACACCTGACATGTAATCAGAGGGTCGTGAGTTCAAATCTCGCCTGCGCATTACATATTTTTTCCGAAATTTGATTCTCCTAAAAAATTTATTAATAGAAATTAATTTATTAATAAATTTATTCGTTTAATGGCGACATTGCCTCGTGGATGGGAGGTGGAGAAAAGATGTGAGAATCAAAATTCGAAGGTAAATATAGTAACTCGCAGTAGCTCAGCGGTAGAGCACCTGACATGTAATCAGAGGCTCGTGAGTTCAAATCTCGCCTGCGCATTACATATTTTTTCCGGAATTTGTTCTCCTAAAAAATTTATTAATGAAAATTAATTTATTAATAAATTCATTTGTTTAATGGCCACATTGCCTCGTGGATGGGAGGTGGAGAGAATATGTGAGAATCAAAATTCGAAGGTAAATATAGCAACTCGCAGTAGCTCAGCGGTAGAGCACCTGACATGTAATCAGAGGGTCATGAGTTCAAATCTCGCCTGCGCATTACATATTTTTTCCGAAATTTGATTCTCCTAGAAAATTTATTAATAAAAATTAATTTATTAATAAATTTATTTGTTTATTTCCATTAAACAAATAAATTTATTAATAAATTTTTTTTTAGGATAATCAAATTTCGCAAAAAATATGTAATGCGCTATAATATCCGATATAATAACCATAGCGGTTTCTTGATCATGGTGAATATTTAGTGAAAAAGTCGTGAATTGACGGTTCAATGACTTTACCGACAAATCACCGTACATTCACCGTCGGACGCAAGTCGTTGTGCTGTGCATAATTAGTGCGTTTGTGCCAATTCGGCACCATGCAATTACGAGGAGTCGACCATTTTTTTACCGTTATTTGACCGTAATTTTTCCGACGATTGATGGTGACTTGCTGGTGAAACGCGAGTAAGTTATCGGTAAGGTAAGAGTGAATAGTCGGTGAATCGCCAGTGGCGAATTTATTCATGTTTTCGAATTTCAATTTTTCAATGTTCATAAAGTTCAATTTGATCATTACACCTCATAAGATACTGAATTTGCTTTTTATGCCTGTTAACATCTAGAATTCGATTCTGTTAGCTGATGAGACGAATACATTCTATCCTATCAGTTGGCCAAATGAATCCTGGCCTAACGGTAGGCCAAATAAGTTCTGGCCTACCGGTAGGCCAAGTAAATTCTGGCCTACCGGTAGGACAAATATATTCTGGCCTACCAGTGGGCCGAATAAATTACGGCCTACCGGTAAGCCAAATAAATTCTGGCCTACCGGTAGGCCAAATAAGTTCTGGCCTACCGGTAGGCCAAGTAAATTCTGGCCTACCGGTAGGCCAAATAAATTCTGGCCTACCGGTAGGCCAAATGAATTCTGGCCTACCGGTAGGTCAAATAAATTCTGGCCTACCGGTAGGCCAAATGAGTTCAGGCCTACCGGTAGGCCAATATAGTTCTGGCCTACTGGTAGGCCAAATAAGTTCTGGCCTACCGGTAGGCCAAGTAAATTCTGGCCTACCGGTAGGCCAAATAAGTTCTGGCCTATTGGTAGGCCAAATAAGTTCTGGCCTGCCGGTAGGCCAATAAATTCTGGCCTACTGATAGGCCAAATAAAATCTGGCATACCGGTAGGCCAAATAAATTCTGGCCTACCGGTAGGCCAAATGGATTCCGGCCTACCGGTAGGCCAAATGAATTCTGGCCTACCAGTAGGCCAAACAAATTCTGGCCTACCGGTAGGCCGAATAAATTACGGCCTACCGGTAGGCCAAATAGGTTTGGCCTAGCGGTGGGCCAAATAAGTTCTGGCCTACCGGTAGGCCAAGTAAATTCTGGCCTACCACTAGGCCAAATGAATTCTGGCCTACCGGTAGGACAAATATATTCTGGCCTACCGGTAGGCCGAATAAATTACGGCCTACCGGTAGGCCAAATGAATTCTGCCCTACCGGTAGGCCAAATAAGTTCTGGCCTACTAGTAGGCCAGATGAATTCTGAACTAACGGTAGGCCAAGTGAACTCTGGCTGACCGGTAGGCCGAATATATTCTGGCCTACCGGTAGGCCAAATAAATTCTGGCCTACCCGTAGGCGAAATGGATTCTGAACTACCGGTAGGCCAAATAAGTTCTGGCCTACTGGTAGGCCGAATAAGATCTGGCCTATTGGTAGGCCAAGTAAATTCTGGCCGACCGGTAGGCCAAATATATTCTGTCCTACCAAATGGCAAGAAATTTGGTATAGGTTTCAACTTTCTCAGCTTATAAGATACAGAATTTGATTTATGTAGCTCATAGAATACGGAATTCAACTTTTGGCGCTTATGAGAGGCGGAATCAGATTTTCGTAGCTTATATGATACAGAATGTAATTTTTGTAGCGTATAAAATATTTATTTCAATTTTTCCAGCTTATAAAATACAAAATTTGATATGTGTAGCTGATAGAATACAGAATTCCATTTTCGTAGCGTATAGAATAGAGAATTCCATTTTTGTGGCTTGTAGAATACAGAATTTGATCATTACACCTCATAAGATACTGAATTTGCTTTTTATGCCTGTTAACATCTAGAATTCGATTCTGTTAGCTGATGAGACGAATACATTCTATCCTTTCAGTTGGCCAAATGAATCCTGGCCTAACGGTAGGCCAAATAAGTTCTGGCCTACCGGTAGGCCAAGTAAATTCTGGCCTACCGGTAGGCCAAATAAATTCTGGCCTACCGGTAGGCCAAATAAATTCTGGCCTACCGGTAGGCTAAATAAGTTCTGGCCTACCGGTAGGCCAAGTGAATCCTGGCCTACCGGTAGGACAAATAAATTCTGGCCTACCGGTAGGCCAAATAAGTTCTGGCCTACTGGTAGGCCAAATAAGTTTTGGCCTACCGGAAGGCCAAGTAAATTCTGGCCTACCGGTAGGCCAAATAAGTTCTGGCCTACCGGTAGGCCAAATAAGTTCTGGCCTACCGGTAGGCCAAATAAATTCTGTCCTACCAAATGGCAAAAAATTTGGCACAGGATTCAATTTTTTCAGTTTATAAGGTACAGAATTTGATTTGTGTAGCTCATAGAATACAGAATTCAATTCTCGTAGCTTTCAAGACATGAAATGTAATATTTGTAGGTTATGAGATACAGAATTCGAATTTTGGCGCTTATGAGATGCGGAATTGGATTTTCGTAGCTTATATGATACAGAATGTAATTTTTGTAGCGTATGAAATATTCATTCGGATTTTTTCAGCTTATAAGATACAAAATTTGATCTGTGTAGCTCATAGAATACAGAATTCCGTTTTCGTAGCATATAAAATAGAGAATTCCATTTTTGTGGCTTGAAGAATACAGAATTTGATCATTACACCTCATATCATACTGAATTTGCTTTTTGTGCCTATTAACATCTAGAATTCGATTCTGTTAGCTGTTGAGACGAATACATTCTATTCTATCAGTTGGCCAAATAAATCCTGGCCTACCAGTAGGCCAAATAAATTCCGGCCTACTGGTAGGCCAAATGAATTCTCAGGGCTAAATAAAAAAAAGCCCCGAGCCCTTGGGGCTAAATAATAAAAAACGCCGAGCCCTCGGGGCTAAATAAAAAATAGGCCCGAGCCCTCGGGGCTAAATAATAAAAAGCCCCGAGCCCTCGGGGCTAAATAAAAAATAGCCCCGAGCCCTCGGCGCTAAATGAAAATAGCCCCGAGCCCTCGGGGCTGAATAATAGAAAGCCCCGAGCCCTCGGCGCTGAATAAAAAATAGCCCCGAGCCCTCGGGGCTAAATGATAAAAAGCCCCGAGCCCTCGGGGCTAAATAAAAAATAGCCCCGAGCCCTCGGGGCTAAATAAAAATAGCCCCGAGCCCTCAGGGCTAAATAATAAAAAGCCCCGAGCCCTCGGGGCTTAATAAAAAATAGCCCCGAGCCCTCGGGGCTAAATAAAAAATAGCCCCGAGCCCTCGGGGCTAAATACAAAATAGCCCCGAGTCCTTGGGGCTAAATAATAAAAAGCCCCGAGCCCTCGGGGCTAAATAAAAAATAGCCTCAAGCCCTCGGGGCTACATAAAAAATAGCCCCGAGCCCTCAGGCCTAAATAATAAATAGCCCCGAGCCCTCGGGGCTAAATAATAAAAAGCCCAAGCCCTCGGGGCTAAATAAAAAATAGCCCCGATCCCTCGGGGCTGAATAAAAGATAGTCCCGAGCCCTCGGCGCTAAATAAAAATAGCCCCGATCCCTCGGGGCTAAATAATAAAAAGCCCCGAGCCCTCGGGGCTAAATAAAAAATAGCCGCGAGTCCTCGGGGCTAGATAATAAAAAGCCCCGAGTCCTCGGGGCTAAATAATAAAAAGCCCCGAGCCCTCGGGGCTAAATAAAAAATAGCCCCGAGTCCTCGGGGCTAAATAATAAAAAGCCCCGAGTCCTCGGGGCTAAATAATAAAAAGCCCCGAGCCCTCGGGGCTAAATTAAAAATAGCCCCGAGCCCTCGGCGCTAAATGAAAAATAGCCCCGAGCCCTCGGGGCTAAATAATAATAAGCCCCGAGCCCTCGGGGCTACATAAAAAATAGCCCCGAGCCCTCAGGCCTAAATAATAAATAGCCCCGAGCCCTCGGCGCTAAATGAAAAATAGCCCCGAGCCCTCGGGGCTAAATAATAATAAGCCCCAAGCCCTCGGGGCTAAATAAAAAATAGCCCCGAGCCCTCGGGGCTAAATAAAAAATAGCCCCGAGCCCTCGGGGCTAAATAATAAAAAGCCCTGAGCCCTCGGGGCTAAATAATGAAAATCCCCGAGCCCTCGGGGCTAAATAAAAAATAGCCCCGAGCCCTCGGCGCTGAATAAAAATAGCCCCGAGCCCTCGGGGTTAAATAAAAAATAGCCCCGAGCCCTCGGGGCTACATAAAAAATAGTCCCGAGCCCTCAGGCCTAAATAAAAAATAGCCCCGAGCCCTCGGCGCTGAATAAAAATAGCCCAGAGCCCTCGGGGCTAAATAAAAAATAGCCCCGATCCCTCGGGGCTGAATAAAAGATAGTCCCGAGCCCTCGGCGCTAAATAAAAATAGCCCCGATCCCTCGGGGCTAAATAATAAAAAGCCCCGAGCCCTCGGGGCTAAATAAAAAATAGCCGCGAGTCCTCGGGGCTAGATAATAAAAAGCCCCGAGTCCTCGGGGCTAAATAATAAAAAGCCCCGAGCCCTCGGGGCTAAATAAAAAATAGCCCCGAGTCCTCGGGGCTAAATAATAAAAAGCCCCGAGTCCTCGGGGCTAAATAATAAAAAGCCCCGAGCCCTCGGGGCTAAATTAAAAATAGCCCCGAGCCCTCGGCGCTAAATGAAAAATAGCCCCGAGCCCTCGGGGCTAAATAATAATAAGCCCCGAGCCCTCGGGGCTACATAAAAAATAGCCCCGAGCCCTCAGGCCTAAATAATAAATAGCCCCGAGCCCTCGGCGCTAAATGAAAAATAGCCCCGAGCCCTCGGGGCTAAATAATAATAAGCCCCAAGCCCTCGGGGCTAAATAAAAAATAGCCCCGAGCCCTCGGGGCTAAATAAAAAATAGCCCCGAGCCCTCGGGGCTAAATAATAAAAAGCCCTGAGCCCTCGGGGCTAAATAATGAAAATCCCCGAGCCCTCGGGGCTAAATAAAAAATAGCCCCGAGCCCTCGGCGCTGAATAAAAATAGCCCCGAGCCCTCGGGGTTAAATAAAAAATAGCCCCGAGCCCTCGGGGCTACATAAAAAATAGTCCCGAGCCCTCAGGCCTAAATAAAAAATAGCCCCGAGCCCTCGGCGCTGAATAAAAATAGCCCAGAGCCCTCGGGGCTAAATAAAAAATAGCCCCGAGCCCTCGGGGCTAAATAATGAAAAGCCCCGAGCCCTCGGGGCTAAATAAAAAATAGCCCCGAGCCCTCGAGGCTGCATACAAAATAGCCCCAAGCCCGTGGGGCTGAATAATAAAAAGCCCCGAGCCCTCGGCGCTAAATGAAAAATAGCCCCGAGCCCTAGGGGCTAAATAATAAAAAGCCCCGAGCCCTCGGGGCTAAATAAAAAATAGCCCCGAGCCCTCGGGGCTAAATGATAAAAAGCCCCGAGCCCTCGGGGCTAAATGAAAATAGCCCCGAGCCCTCGGGGCTAAATGAAAAATAGCCCCGAGCCCTCGGCGCTGAATAAAAATAGCCCCGAGCCCTCGGGGCTAAATAATAAAAAGCCCCGAGCCCTCGGGGCTGAATAAAAAATAGCCCCGAGCCCTCGGCGCTAAATAAAAATAGCCCCGAGCCCTCGGGGCTGAATAATAAAAAGCCCCGAGCCCTCGGGGCTGAATAAAAAATAGCCCCGAGCCCTCAGGCCTAAATAATAAATAGCCCCGAGCCCTCGGGGCTGAATAAAAATAGCCCCGAGCCCTCAGGGCTAAATAATAAAAAGCCCCGAGCCCTCGGGGCTTAATAAAAAATAGCCCCGAGCCCTCGGGGCTAAATAAAGAATAGCCCCGAGCCCTCGGGGCTGAATACAAAATAGCCCCGAGTCCTTGGGGCTAAATAATAAAAAGCCCCGAGCCCTCGGGGCTAAATAAAAAATAGCCTCAAGCCCTCGGGGCTACATAAAAAATAGCCCCGAGCCCTCAGGCCTAAATAATAAATAGCCCCGAGCCCTCGGGGCTAAATAATAAAAAGCCCAAGCCCTCGGGGCTAAATAAAAAATAGCCCCGATCCCTCGGGGCTGAATAAAAGATAGTCCCGAGCCCTCGGCGCTAAATAAAAATAGCCCCGATCCCTCGGGGCTAAATAATAAAAAGCCCCGAGCCCTCGGGGCTAAATAAAAAATAGCCGCGAGTCCTCGGGGCTAGATAATAAAAAGCCCCGAGTCCTCGGGGCTAAATAATAAAAAGCCCCGAGCCCTCGGGGCTAAATAAAAAATAGCCCCGAGTCCTCGGGGCTAAATAATAAAAAGCCCCGAGTCCTCGGGGCTAAATAATAAAAAGCCCCGAGCCCTCGGGGCTAAATTAAAAATAGCCCCGAGCCCTCGGCGCTGAATGAAAAATAGCCCCGAGCCCTCGGGGCTAAATAATAATAAGCCCCGAGCCCTCGGGGCTACATAAAAAATAGCCCCGAGCCCTCAGGCCTAAATAATAAATAGCCCCGAGCCCTCGGCGCTAAATGAAAAATAGCCCCGAGCCCTCGGGGCTAAATAATAATAAGCCCCAAGCCCTCGGGGCTAAATAAAAAATAGCCCCGAGCCCTCGGGGCTAAATAAAAAATAGCCCCGAGCCCTCGGGGCTAAATAATAAAAAGCCCTGAGCCCTCGGGGCTAAATAATGAAAATCCCCGAGCCCTCGGGGCTAAATAAAAAATAGCCCCGAGCCCTCGGCGCTGAATAAAAATAGCCCCGAGCCCTCGGGGTTAAATAAAAAATAGCCCCGAGCCCTCGGGGTTACATAAAAAATAGCCCCGAGCCCTCAGGCCTAAATAAAAAATAGCCCCGAGCCCTCGGCGCTGAATAAAAATAGCCCAGAGCCCTCGGGGCTAAATAAAAAATAGCCCCGAGCCCTCGGGGCTAAATAATGAAAAGCCCCGAGCCCTCGGGGCTAAATAAAAAATAGCCCCGAGCCCTCGAGGCTGCATACAAAATAGCCCCAAGCCCGTGGGGCTTAATAATAAAAAGCCCCGAGCCCTCGGCGCTAAATAAAAAATAGCCCCGAGCCCTAGGGGCTAAATAATAAAAAGCCCCGAGCCCTCGGGGCTAAATAAAAAATAGCCCCGAGCCCTCGGGGCTAAATGATAAAAAGCCCCGAGCCCTTGGGGCTAAATGAAAATAGCCCCGAGCCCTCGGGGCTAAATAAAAAATAGCCCCGAGCCCTCGGCGCTGAATAAAAATAGCCCCGAGCCCTCGGGGCTAAATAATAAAAAGCCCCGAGCCCTCGGGGCTAAATAAAAAATAGCCCCGAGCCCTCGGCGCTAAATAAAAATAGCCCCGAGCCCTCAGGCCTAAATAATAAATAGCCCCGAGCCCTCGGGGCTGAATAATAAAAAGCCCATGCCCTCGGGGCTAAATAAAAAATAGCCCCGATCCCTCGGGGCTGAATAAAAGATAGTCCCGAGCCCTCGGCGCTAAATAAAAATAGCCCCGATCCCTCGGGGCTAAATAATAAAAAGCCCCGAGCCCTCGGGGCTAAATAAAAAATAGCCGCGAGTCCTCGGGGCTAGATAATAAAAAGCCCCGAGTCCTCGGGGCTAAATAATAAAAAGCCCCGAGCCCTCGGGGCTAAATAAAAAATAGCCCCGAGTCCTCGGGGCTAAATAATAAAAAGCCCCGAGTCCTCGGGGCTAAATAATAAAAAGCCCCGAGCCCTCGGGGCTAAATTAAAAATAGCCCCGAGCCCTCGGCGCTAAATGAAAAATAGCCCCGAGCCCTCGGGGCTAAATAATAATAAGCCCCGAGCCCTCGGGGCTACATAAAAAATAGGCCGGAGCCCTCGGCGCTGAATAAAAATAGCCCCAAGCCCACGGGGTTAAATAAAAAATAGCCCCGAGCCCTCGGGGCTACATAAAAAATAGCCCCGAGCCCTCAGGCCTAAATAAAAAATAGCCCCGAGCCCTCGGCGCTGAATAAAAATAGCCCAGAGCCCTCGGGACTAAATAAAAAATAGCCCCAAGCCGTCGGGGCTACATAAAAAATAGCCCCGAGCCCTCAGGCCTAAATAAAAAATAGCCCCGAGCCCTCGGCGCTGAATAAAAATAGCCCAGAGCCCTCGAGACTAAATAAAAAATAGCCCCGAGCCCTCGGGGCTAAATAATGAAAAGTCCCGAGCCCTCGGGGCTAAATAAAAAATAGCCCCGAGCCCTCGAGGCTGCATACAAAATAGCCCCAAGCCCGTGGGGCTAAATAATGAAAAGCCCCGGGCATTCGGCGCTAAATAAAAAATAGTTCCGAGCCCTCGGGGCTAAATAATAAAAAGCCCCGAGCCCTCGGGGCTAAATAAAAAATAGCCCCGAGCCCTCGGGGCTGAATGATAAAAAGCCCCGAGCTCTCGGGGCTAAATGAAAATAGCCCCGAGCCCTCGGGGCTAATTAAAATATAGCCCCGAGCCCTCGGCGCTAAATGAAAATAGCCCCGAGCCCTCGGGGCTAAATAATAAAGAGCCCCGAGCCCTCGGGGCTAAATAAAAAATAACCCCGAGCCCTCGGCGCTAAATAAAAAATAGCCCCGAGCCCTCGGCGCTAAATAAGAAATAGCCCCGAGCCCTCGGGGCTAAATAATAAAAAGCCCCGAGTCCTCAGGGCTCAATAATCAAGAGCCCCGAGCCCTCGGGGTTAAATAAAAAATAGCCCCGAGCCCTCGGGGCTACATAAAAAATAGCCCCGAACCCTCAAGCCTAAATAATGAATAGCCCCGAGCCCTCGGCGCTAAATAAAAAATAGCCCCGAGCCCTCGGCGCTAAATAAGAAATAGCCCCGAGCCCTCGGGGCTAAATAATAAAAAGCCCCGAGCCCTCGGGGCTAAATAATAAAAAGCCCCGAGCACTCGGGGCTAAATAAAAAATAGCCCCGAGCCCTCGGCGCTAAATAAAAATAGCCCCGAGCCCTCGGGGCTAAATAATAAAAAGCCCCGAGTCCTCGGGGCTCAATAATCAAGAGCCCCGAGCCTTCGGGGCTAAATAAAAAATAGCCCCGAGCCCTCGGCGCTAAATAAAAAATAGCCCCGAGCCCTCGGCGCTAAATAAAAATAGCCCCGAGCCCTCGGGGCTAAATAATAAAAAGCCCCGAGCCCTCGGGGTCAAATAATAAAAAGCCCCGAGCCCTCGGGTCTAAATAAAAAATAGCCCCGAGCCCTCGGCGCTAAATAAAAATAGCCTCGAGCCCTCGGGGCTAAATAATAAAAAGCCCTGAGCCCTCGGGGCTAAATAAAAAATAGCCCCGAGCCCTCGGCGCTAAATAAAAATAGCCCCGAGCCCTCGGGGCTAAATAATAAAAAGCCTCGAGCACTCGGGGCTAAATAAAAAAAAGCCCCGAGCCCTCGGGGCTAAATAATAAAAAGCCCCGAGCCCTCGGGGCTAAATAAAAAAAAGCTCCGAGCCCTCGGGGCTAAATAATAAAAAGCCCTGAGCCCTCGGAGCTAAATAATAAAAAGCCCCGAGCCCTCGGGACTAAATAAAAAATAGCCCCGAGCCCTCGGCGCTAAATAAAAATAGCCCCGAGCCCTCGGGGCTAAATAATAAAAAGCCCCGAGTCCTCGGGGCTCAATAATCAAGAGTCCCGAGCCCTCGGGGTTAAATAAAAAATAGCCCCGATCCCTCGGGGCTACATAATAAAAAGCTCCGAGCCCTCGGGGCTAAATAATAAAAAGCCCCGAGCCCTCGGGGTTAAATAATAAAAAGCCCCGAGCCCTCGGGGCTAAATAAAAAATAGCCCCGAGCCCTCGGGGCTAAATAAAAAATAGCCCCGAGCCCTCGGGGCTACATAAAAAATAACCCCGAGCCCTCAGGCCTAAATGAAAAATAGCCCCGAGCCCTCGGCACTGAATAAAAATAGCCCAGAGCCCTCGGGGCTAAATAAAAAATAGCCCCGAGCCCTCAGGGCTAAATAATGAAAAGCCCCGAGCCCTCGGGGCTAACTAAAAAATAGCCCCGAGCCCTCGGGGCTAAATAATAAAAATCCCCGAGTCCTCGGGGCTCAATAATCAAGAGCCCTGAGCCCTCGGGGCTAAATAAAAAATAGCCGCGAGCCCTCGGCGCTAAATAAGAAATAGCCCCGAGCCCTCGGGGCTGAATAATAAAAAGCCCCGAGCCCTTGGGGCTAAATAATAAAAAGCCCCGAGCCCTCGGGGCTAAATAAAAAATAGCCCCGAGCCCTCGGCGCTAAATAAAAATAGCCCCGAGCCCTCGGGGCTAAATTATAAAAAGCCTGGAGCCCTCGGGGCTAAATAAAAAAAAGCCCCGAGCCCTCAGCGCTAAATAAGAAATAGCCCCGAGCCCTCGGGGCTAAATAATAAAAAGCCCCGAGCCCTCGGGGTTAAATAATAAAAAGCCCCGAGCCCTCGGGGCTAAATAAAAAATAGCCCCGAGCCCTCGGGGCTAAATAATAAAAAGCCCCGAGCCCTCGGGGCTGAATAATAAAAAGCCCCGAGTCCTCGGCGCTAAATAAGAAATAGCCCCGAGCCCTCGGGGCTAAATAATAAAAAGCCCCGAGCCCTCGGGGTTAAATAATAAAAAGCCCCGAGCCCTCGGGGCTAAATAAAAAATAGCCCCGAGCCCTCGGGGCTAAATATTAAAAAGCCCCGAGCCCTCGGGGCTGAATGATAAAAAGCCCCGAGTCCTCGGGGCTCAATAATCAAGAGCCCCGAGCCCTCGGGGCTGAATAATAAAAAGCCCCGAGTCCTCGGCGCTGAATAAGAAATAGCCCCGAGCCCTCGGGGCTAAATAATAAAAAGCCCCGAGCCCTCGGGGTTAAATAATAAAAAGCCCCGAGCCCTCGGGGCTAAATAAAAAATAGCCCCGAGCCCTCGGGGCTAAATATTAAAAAGCCCCGAGCCCTCGGGGCTGAATGATAAAAAGCCCCGAGTCCTCGGGGCTCAATAATCAAGAGCCCCGAGCCCTCGGGGCTAAATAATAAAAAGCCCCGAGCCCTCGGCGCTCAATAAAAATAGCCCCGAGCCCTCGGGGCTAAATAATGAAAGGCCCCGAGCCCTCGGGGCTGAATACAAAATAGCCCCGAGTCCTCGGGGCTAAATAATAAAAAGCCCCGAGCCCTCAGGGCTAAATAAAAAATAGCCCCGAGCCCTCGGGGCTGAATAATAAAAAGCCCCGAGCCCTCGGGGCTAAATAAAAAATAGCCCCGAGCCCTCGGCGCTAAATAAAAATAGCCCCGTGCCCTCGGGGCTAAATAATAAAAAGCCCCGAGCCCTCGGGGCTAAATAATAAAAAGCCCCGAGCCCTCGGGACTGAATAATAAAAAGCCCCGATCCCTCGGCGCTAAATAAGAAATAGCCCCGAGCCCTCGGGGCTAAATAATGAAAAGCCCCGAGCCCTCGGGGCTGAATAAAAAATAGCCCCGAGTCCTCGGGGCTAAATAATAAAAACCCCCGAGCCCTCGGGGCGAAATAATAAAAAGCCCCGAGCCCTCGGGGCTAAATAATAAAAAGCCCCGAGTCCTCGGGGCTCAATAATCAAGAGCCCCGAGGACTCGGGGCTATTTTTTATTTAGCCCCGAGGGCTCGGGGCTTTTCATTATTTAGCCCCGAGGGCTCGGGGCTATTTCTTATTTAGCGCCGAGGGATCGGGGCTTTTTATTATTCAGCCCCAAGCCCTCGGCACTGAATAAAAATAGCCCAGAGCCCTCGGGGCTAAATAAAAAATAGCCCCGAGCCCTCAGGGCTAAATAATGAAAAGCCCCGAGCCCTCGGGGCTAAATAAAAAATAGCCCCGAGTCCTCGGGGCTCAATAATCAAGAGCCCTGAGCCCTCGGGGCTAAATAAAAAATAGCCGCGAGCCCTCAGCGCTAAATAAGAAATAGCCCCGAGCCCTCGGGGCTAAATAATAAAAAGCCCCGAGCCCTCGGGGTTAAATAATAAAAAGCCCCGAGCCCTCGGGGCTAAATAAAAAATAGCCCCGAGCCCTCGGGGCTAAATAATAAAAAGCCCCGAGCCTTCGGGGCTGAATAATAAAAAGCCCCGAGTCCTCGGCGCTAAATAAGAAATAGCCCCGAGCCCTCGGGGCTAAATAATAAAAAGCCCCGAGCCCTCGGGGTTAAATAATAAAAAGCCCCGAGCCCTCGGGGCTAAATAAAAAATAGCCCCGAGCCCTCGGGGCTAAATATTAAAAAGCCCCGAGCCCTCGGGGCTAAATAATAAAAAGCCCCGAGCCCTCGGCGCTCAATAAAAATAGCCCCGAGCCCTCGGGGCTAAATAATGAAAGGCCCCGAGCCCTCGGGGCTGAATACAAAATAGCCCCGAGTCCTCGGGGCTAAATAATAAAAAGCCCCGAGCCCTCAGGGCTAAATAAAAAATAGCCCCGAGCCCTCGGGGCTGAATAATAAAAAGCCCCGAGCCCTCGGGGCTAAATAAAAAATAGCCCCGAGCCCTCGGCGCTAAATAAAAATAGCCCCGTGCCCTCGGGGCTAAATAATAAAAAGCCCCGAGCCCTCGGGGCTAAATAATAAAAAGCCCCGAGCCCTCGGGACTGAATAATAAAAAGCCCCGATCCCTCGGCGCTAAATAAGAAATAGCCCCGAGCCCTCGGGGCTAAATAATGAAAAGCCCCGAGCCCTCGGGGCTAAATAAAAAATAGCCCCGAGTCCTCGGGGCTAAATAATAAAAACCCCCGAGCCCTCGGGGCGAAATAATAAAAAGCCCCGAGCCCTCGGGGCTAAATAATAAAAAGCCCCGAGTCCTCGGGGCTCAATAATCAAGAGCCCCGAGGACTCGGGGCTATTTTTTATTTAGCCCCGAGGGCTCGGGGCTTTTCATTATTTAGCCCCGAGGGCTCGGGGCTATTTCTTATTTAGCGCCGAGGGATCGGGGCTTTTTATTATTAAGCCCCGAGCCCTCGACACTGAATAAAAATAGCCCAGAGCCCTCGGCGCTAAATAAAAATAGCCCCGAGCCCTCGGGGCTAAATTATAAAAAGCCTGGAGCCCTCGGGGCTAAATGAAAAAAAGCCCCGAGCCCTCAGCGCTAAATAAGAAATAGCCCCGAGCCCTCGGGGCTAAATAATAAAAAGCCCCGAGCCCTCGGGGTTAAATAATAAAAAGCCCCGAGCCCTCGGGGCTAAATAAAAAATAGCCCCGAGCCCTCGGGGCTAAATAATAAAAAGCCCCGAGCCTTCGGGGCTGAATAATAAAAAGCCCCGAGTCCTCGGCGCTAAATAAGAAATAGCCCCGAGCCCTCGGGGCTAAATAATAAAAAGCCCCGAGCCCTCGGGGTTAAATAATAAAAAGCCCCGAGCCCTCGGGGCTAAATAAAAAATAGCCCCGAGCCCTCGGGGCTAAATATTAAAAAGCCCCGAGCCCTCGGGGCTGAATGATAAAAAGCCCCGAGTCCTCGGGGCTCAATAATCAAGAGCCCCGAGCCCTCGGGGCTAAATAATAAAAAGCCCCGAGCCCTCGGCGCTCAATAAAAATAGCCCCGAGCCCTCGGGGCTAAATAATGAAAGGCCCCGAGCCCTCGGGGCTGAATACAAAATAGCCCCGAGTCCTCGGGGCTAAATAATAAAAAGCCCCGAGCCCTCAGGGCTAAATAAAAAATAGCCCCGAGCCCTCGGGGCTGAATAATAAAAAGCCCCGAGCCCTCGGGGCTAAATAAAAAATAGCCCCGAGCCCTCGGGGCTAAATAATAAAAACCCCCGAGCCCTCGGGGCTAAATAATAAAAAGCCCCGAGCCCTCGGGGCTAAATAATAAAAAGCCCCGAGTCCTCGGGGCTCAATAATCAAGAGCCCCGAACCCTCGGGGCTAAATAAAAAATAGCCCCGAGCCCTCGGCGCTAAATAAGAAATAGCCCCGAGCCCTCGGGGCTACATAAAAAATAGCCCCGAGCCCTCGGCGCTGAATAAAAATAGCCCAGAGCCCTCGGGGCTAAATAAAAAATAGCCCCGAGCCCTCAGGGCTAAATAATGAAAAGCCCCGAGCCCTCGGGGCTAAATAAAAAATAGCCCCGAGCCCTCGGGGCTAAATAATAAAAATCCCCGAGTCCTCGAGGCTCAATAATCAAGAGCCCCGAGCCCTCGGGGCTAAATAAAAAATAGCCGCGAGCCCTCGGCGCTAAATAAGAAATAGCCCCGAGCCCTCGGGGCTAAATAATAAAAAGCCCCGAGCCCTCGGGGCTAAATGATAAAAAGCCCCGAGCCCTCGGGGCTAAATAAAAAATAGCCCCGAGCCCTCGGCGCTAAATAAAAATAGCCCCGAGCCCTCGGGGCTAAATTATAAAAAGCCTGGAGCCCTCGGGGCTAAATAAAAAAAAAGCCCCGAGCCCTCGGGGCTAAATAAAAAATAGCCCCGAGCCCTCGGCGCTAAATAAAAAATAGCCCCGAGCCCTCGGGGCTAAATAATAAAAAGCCCCGAGCCCTCGGGGCTGAATAATAAAAAGCCCCGAAGCCCTCGGGGCTGAATAATAAAAAGCCACGAGCCCTCGGGGCTAAATAAAAAATAGCCCCTAGCACTCGGGGCTGAATAATAAAAAGCCCCGAGTCTTCGGGGCTCAATAATAAAAAGCCCCGAGCCCTCGGGGTTAAATAATAAAAAGCCCCGAGCCCTCGGGGTTAAATAATAAAGAGCCCCGAACCCTCGGGGCTAGATAAAAAAAAGCCCCGAGCCCTCGGGGCTAAATAAAAAAAAGCCTCGATCCTTCGGGGCTAAATAATAAAAAGCCCCGAGCCCTCGGAGCTGAATAATAAAAAGCCACGAGCCCTCGGGGCTAAATGAAAAATAGCCCCTAGCACTCGGGGCTAAACACAAAATAGCCCCGAGCCCTCGGGGCTAAATAATAAAAAGCCCGGAAGCCTCGGGGCTAAATAAAAAATAGCCCCGAGCCCTCAGCGCTAAATAAGAAATAGCCCCGAGCCCTCAGGGCTAAATGATAGAAAGCCCCGAGCCCTCGGGGCTAAACACGAAATAGCCCCGAGCCCTCGGGGCTAAATAATAAAAAGCCCGGAAGCCTCGGGGCTAAATGAAAAATAGCCCCGAGCCCTCAGCGCTAAATAAGAAATAGCCCCGAGCCCTCGGGGCTAAATAATGGAAAGCCCCGAGCCCTCGGGGTTAAATAATAAAAAGCCCCGAGCCCTCGGGGTTAAATAATAAAGAGCCCCGAACCCTCGGGGCTAAATAAAAAATAGCCCCGAGCCCTCGGGGCTAAATAATAAAAAGCCCCGAGCCCTCGGCGCTCAATAAAAATAGCCCCGAGCCCTCGGGGCTAAATAATAAAAGGCCCCGAGCCCTCGGGGCTAAATACAAAATAGCCCCGAGTCCTCGGGGCTAAATAATAAAAAGCCCCGAGCCCTCAGGGCTAAATGAAAAATAGCCCCGAGCCCTCGGCGCTCAATAAAAAATAGCCCCGAGCCCTTGGGGCTGAATAATAAAAAGCCCCGAGCCCTCGGGGCTAAATAAAAAATAGCCCCGAGCCCTCGGTGCTAAATAAAAATAGCCCCGTGCCCTCGGGGCTAAATAATAAAAAGCCCCGAGCCCTCGGGGCTAAATAATAAAAAGCCCCGAGCCCTCGGGACTGAATAATAAAAAGCCCCGATCCCTCGGCGCTAAATAAGAAATAGCCCCGAGCCCTCGGGGCTAAATAATAAAAAGCCCCGAGCCCTCGGGGTTAAATAATAAAAAGCTCCGAGCCCTCGGGGCTAAATAAAAAATAGCCCCGAGCCCTCGGGGCTAAATAATAAAAACCCCCGAGCCCTCGGGGCTAAATAATAAAAAGCCCCGAGTCCTCGGGGCTCAATAATCAAGAGCCCCGAACCCTCGGGGCTAAATAAAAAATAGCCCCGAGCCCTCGGCGCTAAATAAGAAATAGCCCCGAGCCCTCGGGGCTAAATAATAAAAAGCCCCGAGCCCTCGGGGTTAAATAATAAAAAGCCCCGAGCCCTCGGGGCTAAATAAAAAATAGCCCCGAGCCCTCGGGGCTACATAAAAAATAGCCCCGAGCCCTCGGCGCTGAATAAAAATAGCCCAGAGCCCTCGGGGCTAAATAAAAAATAGCCCCGAGCCCTCAGGGCTAAATAATGAAAAGCCCCGAGCCCTCGGGGCTCAATAATCAAGAGCCCCGAGCCCTCGGGGCTAAATAAAAAATAGCCGCGAGCCCTCGGCGCTAAATAAGAAATAGCCCCGAGCCCTCGGGGCTAAATAATAAAAAGCCCCGAGCCCTCGGGGCTAAATGATAAAAAGCCCCGAGCCCTCGGGGCTAAATAAAAAATAGCCCCGAGCCCTCGGCGCTAAATAAAAATAGCCCCGAGCCCTCGGGGCTAAATTATAAAAAGCCTGGAGCCCTCGGGGCTAAATAAAAAAAAAGCCCCGAGCCCTCGGGGCTAAATAAAAAATAGCCCCGAGCCCTCGGCGCTAAATAAAAAATAGCCCCGAGCCCTCGGGGCTAAATAATAAAAAGCCCCGAGCCCTCGGGGCTGAATAATAAAAAGCCCCGAAGCCCTCGGGGCTGAATAATAAAAAGCCACGAGCCCTCGGGGCTGAATAATAAAAAGCCCCGAAGCCCTCGGGGCTGAATAATAAAAAGCCACGAGCCCTCGGGGCTAAATAAAAAATAGCCCCTAGCACTCGGGGCTGAATAATAAAAAGCCCCGAGTCTTCGGGGCTCAATAATAAAAAGCCCCGAGCCCTCGGGGTTAAATAATAAAAAGCCCCGAGCCCTCGGGGTTAAATAATAAAGAGCCCCGAACCCTCGGGGCTAGATAAAAAAAAGCCCCGAGCCCTCGGGGCTAAATGAAAAAAAGCCTCGATCCTTCGGGGCTAAATAATAAAAAGCCCCGAGCCCTCGGAGCTGAATAATAAAAAGCCACGAGCCCTCGGGGCTAAATGAAAAATAGCCCCTAGCACTCGGGGCTAAACACAAAATAGCCCCGAGCCCTCGGGGCTAAATAATAAAAAGCCCGGAAGCCTCGGGGCTAAATAAAAAATAGCCCCGAGCCCTCAGCGCTAAATAAGAAATAGCCCCGAGCCCTCAGGGCTAAATGATAGAAAGCCCCGAGCCCTCGGGGCTAAACACAAAATAGCCCCGAGCCCTCGGGGCTAAATAATAAAAAGCCCGGAAGCCTCGGGGCTAAATGAAAAATAGCCCCGAGCCCTCAGCGCTAAATAAGAAATAGCCCCGAGCCCTCGGGGCTAAATAATGGAAAGCCCCGAGCCCTCGGGGTTAAATAATAAAAAGCCCCGAGCCCTCGGGGCTAAATAAAAAATAGCCCCGAGCCCTCGGGGCTAAATAATAAAAAGCCCCGAGCCCTCGGGGATAAATATTAAAAAGCCCCGAGCCCTCGGGGCTGAATAATAAAAAGCCCCGAGTCCTCGGGGCTCAATAATAAAAAGCCCCGAGCCCTCGGGGTTAAATAATAAAAAGCCCCGAGCCCTCGAGGTTAAATAATAAAGAGCCCCGAACCCTCGGGGATAAATATTAAAAAGCCCCGAGCCCTCGGGGCTAAATAATAAAAGGCCCCGAGCCCTCGGGGCTAAATACAAAATAGCCCCGAGTCCTCGGGGCTAAATAATAAAAAGCCCCGAGCCCTCAGGGCTAAATGAAAAATAGCCCCGAGCCCTCGGCGCTCAATAAAAAATAGCCCCGAGCCCTTGGGGCTGAATAATAAAAAGCCCCGAGCCCTCGGGGCTAAATAAAAAATAGCCCCGAGCCCTCGGTGCTAAATAAAAATAGCCCCGTGCCCTCGGGGATAAATATTAAAAAGCCCCGAGCCCTCGGGGCTAAATAATAAAAGGCCCCGAGCCCTCGGGGCTAAATACAAAATAGCCCCGAGTCCTCGGGGCTAAATAATAAAAAGCCCCGAGCCCTCAGGGCTAAATGAAAAATAGCCCCGAGCCCTCGGCGCTCAATAAAAAATAGCCCCGAGCCCTTGGGGCTGAATAATAAAAAGCCCCGAGCCCTCGGGGCTAAATAATAAAAAGCCCCGAGCCCTCGGGGTTAAATAATAAAAAGCTCCGAGCCCTCGGGGCTAAATAAAAAATAGCCCCGAGCCCTCGGGGCTAAATAATAAAAACCCCCGAGCCCTCGGGGCTAAATAATAAAAAGCCCCGAGCCCTCGGGGCTAAATAATAAAAAGCCCTGAGTCCTCGGGGCTCAATAATCAAGTGCCCCGAACCCTCGGGGCTAAATAAAAAATAGCCCCGAGCCCTCGGCGCTGAATAAGAAATAGCCCCGAGCCCTCGGGGCTTAATAATAAAAAGCCCCGAGCCCTCGGGGTTAAATAATAAAAAGCCCCAAGCCCTCGGGGTTAAATAATAAAGAGCCCCGAGCCCTCGGGGCTAAATAAAAAAAAGCCCCGAGCCCTCGGGGCTAAATAAAAAAAAGCCTCGATCCTTCGGGGCTAAATAATAAAAAGCCCCGAGCCCTCGGAGCTGAATAATAAAAAGCCACGAGCCCTCGGGGCTAAATGAAAAATAGCCCCTAGCACTCGGGGCTAAACACAAAATAGCCCCGAGCCCTCCGGGGTAAATAATAAAAAGCCCGGAAGCCTCGGGGCTAAATAAAAAATAGCCCCGAGCCCTCAGCGCTAAATAAGAAATAGCCCCGAGCCCTCAGGGCTAAATCATAAAAAGCCCCGAGCCCTCGGCGCTCAATAAAAAATAGCCCCGAGTCCTCGGGGCTAAATAAAAATAGCCCCGAGCCCTCGGGGCTAAATAATAAAGAGCCCCGAGCCCTCGGGGCTGAATAAAAAATAGCCCCGAGTCCTCAGGGCTAAATAATAAAAAGACCCGAGCCCTCAGGGCTAAATAAAAAATAGCCCCGAGCCCTCGGCGCTAAATGAAAATAGCCCCGAGCCCTCGGGGCTAAATAATGAAAAGCCCCGAGCCCTCGGGGCTAAATGAAAAATAGCCCCGAGCCCTCGGGGCTAAATAAAAAAAAGGCCCGAGCCCTCGGCGCTAAATAAAAATAACCCCGAGCCCTCGGGGCTAAATAATAAAAAGCCCCGAGCCCTCGGGGCTAAATGAAAAAAAGCCCCGAGCCCTCGGGGCTAAATAATAAAGAGCCCTGAGCCCTCGGGGCTAAATAAAAAATAGCCCCGAGCCCTCGGGGCTAAATAATAAAAAGCCCCGAGCCCTCGGGGTTAAATAATGAAAAGCCCCGAATCCTCGGGGCTAAATAAAAAATAGCCCCGAGCCCTCGGCGCTAAATAGCAATAGCCCCGAGCCCTCAGCACTAAATAATAAAAAGCCCCGAGCCCTCGGGGCTAAATAATAAAAAGCCCCGAGCCCTCGGGGCTAAATAAAAAATAGCCCCGAGCCCTCGGCGCTGAATCAAAATGGCCCCGAGCCCTCGGGGCTAAATAATAAAAAGCCCCGAGCCCTCGGGGTTAAATAATAAAAAGCCCCGAGCCCTCGGGGCTAAATAAAAAATAGCCCCGAGCCCTCGGGGCTACATAAAAAATAGCCCCGAGCCCTCAGGCCTAAATGAAAAATAGCCCCGAGCCCTCGGCGCTGAATAAAAATAGCCCAGAGCCCTCGGGGCTAAATAAAAAATAGCCCCGAGCCCTCAGGGCTAAATAATGAAAAGCCCCGAGCCCTCGGGGCTAAATAAAAAATAGCCCCGAGCCCTCGGGGCTAAATAATAAAAATCCCCGAGTCCTCGGGGCTCAATAATCAAGAGCCCCGAGCCCTCGGGGCTAAATAAAAAATAGCCGCGAGCCCTCGGCGCTAAATAAGAAATAGCCCCGAGCCCTCGGGGCTTAATAATAAAAAGCCCCGAGCCCTCGGGGTTAAATAATAAAAAGCCCCAAGCCCTCGGGGTTAAATAATAAAGAGCCCCGAGCCCTCGGGGCTAAATAAAAAAAAGCCCCGAGCCCTCGGGGCTAAATAAAAAAAAGCCTCGATCCTTCGGGGCTAAATAATAAAAAGCCCCGAGCCCTCGGAGCTGAATAATAAAAAGCCACGAGCCCTCGGGGCTAAATGAAAAATAGCCCCTAGCACTCGGGGCTAAACACAAAATAGCCCCGAGCCCTCCGGGGTAAATAATAAAAAGCCCGGAAGCCTCGGGGCTAAATAAAAAATAGCCCCGAGCCCTCAGCGCTAAATAAGAAATAGCCCCGAGCCCTCAGGGCTAAATCATAAAAAGCCCCGAGCCCTCGGCGCTCAATAAAAAATAGCCCCGAGTCCTCGGGGCTAAATAAAAATAGCCCCGAGCCCTCGGGGCTAAATAATAAAGAGCCCCGAGCCCTCGGGGCTGAATAAAAAATAGCCCCGAGTCCTCAGGGCTAAATAATAAAAAGACCCGAGCCCTCAGGGCTAAATAAAAAATAGCCCCGAGCCCTCGGCGCTTAATGAAAATAGCCCCGAGCCCTCGGGGCTAAATAATGAAAAGCCCCGAGCCCTCGGGGCTAAATGAAAAATAGCCCCGAGCCCTCGGGGCTAAATAAAAAAAAGGCCCGAGCCCTCGGCGCTAAATAAAAATAACCCCGAGCCCTCGGGGCTAAATAATAAAAAGCCCCGAGCCCTCGGGGCTAAATGAAAAAAAGCCCCGAGCCCTCGGGGCTAAATAATAAAGAGCCCTGAGCCCTCGGGGCTAAATAAGAAATAGCCCCGAGCCCTCAGGGCTAAATGATAGAAAGCCCCGAGCCCTCGGGGCTAAACACAAAATAGCCCCGAGCCCTCGGGGCTAAATAATAAAAAGCCCGGAAGCCTCGGGGCTAAATGAAAAATAGCCCCGAGCCCTCAGCGCTAAATAAGAAATAGCCCCGAGCCCTCGGGGCTAAATAATGGAAAGCCCCGAGCCCTCGGGGTTAAATAATAAAAAGCCCCGAGCCCTCGGGGCTAAATAAAAAATAGCCCCGAGCCCTCGGGGCTAAATAATAAAAAGCCCCGAGCCCTCGGGGCTAAATATTAAAAAGCCCCGAGCCCTCGGGGCTGAATAATAAAAAGCCCCGAGTCCTCGGGGCTCAATAATAAAAAGCCCCGAGCCCTCGGGGTTAAATAATAAAAAGCCCCGAGCCCTCGGGGTTAAATAATAAAGAGCCCCGAACCCTCGGGGCTAAATAAAAAATAGCCCCGAGCCCTCGGGGCTAAATAATAAAAAGCCCCGAGCCCTCGGCGCTCAATAAAAATAGCCCCGAGCCCTCGGGGCTAAATAATAAAAGGCCCCGAGCCCTCGGGGCTAAATACAAAATAGCCCCGAGTCCTCGGGGCTAAATAATAAAAAGCCCCGAGCCCTCAGGGCTAAATGAAAAATAGCCCCGAGCCCTCGGTGCTCAATAAAAAATAGCCCCGAGCCCTTGGGGCTGAATAATAAAAAGCCCCGAGCCCTCGGGGCTAAATAAAAAATAGCCCCGAGCCCTCGGCGCTAAATAAAAATAGCCCCGTGCCCTCGGGGCTAAATAATAAAAAGCCCCGAGCCCTCGGGGCTAAATAATAAAAAGCCCCGAGCCCTCGGGACTGAATAATAAAAAGCCCCGATCCCTCGGCGCTAAATAAGAAATAGCCCCGAGCCCTCGGGGCTAAATAATAAAAAGCCCCGAGCCCTCGGGGTTAACTAATAAAAAGCTCCGAGCCCTCGGCGCTAAATAAGAAATAGCCCCGAGCCCTCGGGGCTTAATAATAAAAAGCCCCGAGCCCTCGGGGTTAAATAATAAAAAGCCCCGAGCCCTCGGGGTTAAATAATAAAGAGCCCCGAGCCCTCGGGGCTAAATAAAAAAAAGCCCCGAGCCCTCGGGGCTAAATAAAAAAAAGCCTCGATCCTTCGGGGCTAAATAATAAAAAGCCCCGAGCCCTCGGAGCTGAATAATAAAAAGCCACGAGCCCTCGGGGCTAAATGAAAAATAGCCCCTAGCACTCGGGGCTAAACACAAAATAGCCCCGAGCCCTCCGGGGTAAATAATAAAAAGCCCGGAAGCCTCGGGGCTAAATAAAAAATAGCCCCGAGCCCTCAGCGCTAAATAAGAAATAGCCCCGAGCCCTCAGGGCTAAATGATAGAAAGCCCCGAGCCCTCGGGGCTAAATAAAAAATAGCCCCGAGCCCTCGGGGCTAAATAATAAAAAGCCCCGAGCCCTCGGTACTCAATAAAAATAGCCCCGAGCCCTCGGGGCTAAATAATAAAAGACCCCGAGCCCTCGGGGCTAAATACAAAATAGCCCCGAGTCCTCGGGGCTGAATAATAAAAAGCCCCGAGCCCTCAGGGCTAAATGAAAAATAGCCCCGAGCCCTCGGGGCTAAATCATAAAAAGCCCCGAGCCCTCGGCGCTCAATAGAAAATAGCCCCGAGTCCTCGGGGCTAAATAAAAATAGCCCCGAGCCCTCGGGGCTAAATAATAAAGAGCCCCGAGCCCTCGGGGCTGAATAAAAAATAGCCCCGAGTCCTCAGGGCTAAATAATAAAAAGACCCGAGCCCTCAGGGCTAAATAAAAAATAGCCCCGAGCCCTCGGCGCTAAATGAAAATAGCCCCGAGCCCTCGGGGCTAAATAATGAAAAGCCCCGAGCCCTCGGGGCTAAATGAAAAATAGCCCCGAGCCCTCGGGGCTAAATAAAAAAAAGGCCCGAGCCCTCGGCGCTAAATAAAAATAACCCCGAGCCCTCGGGGCTAAATAATAAAAAGCCCCGAGCCCTCGGGGCTAAATGAAAAAAAGCCCCGAGCCCTCGGGGCTAAATAATAAAGAGCCCTGAGCCCTCGGGGCTAAATAAAAAATAGCCCCGAGCCCTCGGGGCTAAATAATAAAAAGCCCCGAGCCCTCGGGGTTAAATAATGAAAAGCCCCGAGCCCTCGGGGCTAAATAAAAAATAGCCCCGAGCCCTCGGCGCTAAATAAAAATAGCCCCGAGCCCTCAGCACTAAATAATAAAAAGTCCCGAGCCCTCGGGGCTAAATAATAAAAAGCCCCGAGCCCTCGGGGCTAAATAATAAAAAGCCCTGAGCCCTCGGGGCTAAATAAAAAATAGCCCCGAGCCCTCGGCGCTAAATAAAAAATAGCCCCGAGCCTCCGGCGCTAAATAAGAAATAGCCTCGAGCCCTCGGGGCTAAATAATAAAAAGCCCCGAGCCCTCGGGGCTAAATAATTAAAAGCCCCGAGCCCTCGGGGCTGAATAATTAAAAGCCCCGAGCCCTCGGGGCTAACTAAAAAATAGCCCCGAGCCCTCGGTGCTGAATAGCTATTTTTGGGACATTTATTTTGTGTTTACAAGTACTTGGGGACATTATTTATGTATCCCCAAGTACTGAGGGACATTTATATTGTGTCCCCAAGTACTTGGGGACATTTATTTTGTGCCCCCAAATACTTGGGGACATTATTCATGTGTCCCCAAGTACTTGGGGACATTATTTATGTGCATCTCAGTACTTGGAGACATTTATATTTAGTCCCCATGTACTTTGGGACATTTATTCTGTGTCCCGAAGTACTTGGGGACATTATTTATATGTCTCCAAGTTCTTGGGGACATTTATTTTGTGTTCCCAAGTACTTGGGGAAATTATTTATGTGTACCCAAGTACTTGGGTTATCATTTATATGTCCCCAAGTACTTGGGGACATTTATATTGTGTCCCCAAGTACTTGGGGACATTCATTTTGTGTCCACAAGTACTTGGGGACATTATTTATGTGTCTTCTAGTACTTGGGGACATTTATATTGTGTCCCCATGTACTTGGGGACATTTATTCTGTGTCCCCAAGTACTTGGGGACATTTATTCTGTGTCCCGAAGTACTTGGGGACATTATTTATATGTCTCCAAGTTCTTGGGGACATTTATTTTGTGTTCCCAAGTACTTGGGGAAACTATTTATGTGTACCCAAGTACTTGGGTTATCATTTATATGTCCCCAAGTACTTGGGGACATTTATATTGTGTCCCCAAGTACTTGGGGACATTCATTTTGTGTCCCCAAGTACTTGGGGACATTCATTTTGTGTCCACAAGTACTTGGGGACACAGAATAAATGTCCCCATGTCCTTGGGGACATTTATTCTGTGTCCCCAAGTACTTGGGGACATTATTGATATGTCCCCAAGTTCTTGGGGACATTCACTTTGTGTCCCCAAGTACTTGGGGAAATTATTTATGTGTACCCAAGTACTTGGGTTATCATTTATATGTCCCCAAGTACTTGGGGACATTTATATTGTGTCCCCAAGTACTTGGGGACATTTATTTTGTGTCCCCAAGAACTTGGGGACATCATTTATGTGTCCTCAAGTACTTCGGGACAGTATTTATGTGTCCCCAAGTACTTGGGGACACAGAATAAATGTCCTCAAGTACATGGGGACACAATATAAATGTCCCTCAGTACTTGGGGATACACAAATAATGTCCCCAAGTACTTATGGACACAAAACAAATGTCCCCAAGTGATTAGGGACATAGTATAAATGTCCCCAAGTCCTTGTGGACACATGAATAATGTCCCCAAGTACTTGGGGACACAATATAATTGTCCCCAAGTACTTGGGGACACATGAATAATGTCCCCAAGTACTTGGGGACACAATATAATTGTCCCCAAGTCCTTGGGCACACATGAATAATGTCCCCAAGTACTTGGGGACACAGAATAAATGTCCCCAAGTCCTTGTGGACACATGAATGATGTCCCCAAGTACTTGGGGACACAATATAATTGTCCCCAAGTCCTTGGGCACACATGAATAATGTTTCCAAGTACTTGGGGACACAATATAAATGTCCCTAAGTACTTGGGGATACATAAATAATGTCCCCAAGTACTTATGGACACAAAACAAATGTCCCCAAGTACTGAGGGACATAGTATAAATGTCCCCAAGTCCTTGTGGACACATGAATAATGTCCCCAAGTACTTGGGGACACATAAATAATGTCCCCAAGTACTTGGGGACACATGAATAATGTCCCCAAGTACTTGGGGACACAAAATAAATGTCCCCAAGTACTTGGGGACACAAAATAAATGTCCCCAAGTACTTGAAGACACAATATAAATGTCCCCAAGTACTTGGGGACACAATATAAATGTCCCCAAGTACTTGGCGACACATAAATGATATCCCCAAGGACTTGGGGACACATAAATAATGTCCCCAAGTACTTGGGGACAAACAAATAATGTCCCCAAGTACTTGGGGACACATGAATAATGTCCCCAAGTACTTGAGGACACATAAATAATGTCTCCAAGTACCTGGGGACACATAAATGATGTCCCCAAGTACTTGGGGACACATAACTAATGTCCCCAAGTACTTGAGGACACAAAATAAATGTCCCCGAGTACTTGGGGACATTTATATTGTGTCCCCACGTACTTGGGGACACATGAATAATGTCCCCAAGTACTTGGGGACTTGAAATAAATGTCCCCAAGTACTTGGGGACACAGAATGAATGTCCCCAAGTAATTGGGGACACAGAATAAATATCCCCAAGTGTTTGGGGACACATAATAATTGTCCCCAAGTACTTATGAACATTATTTATGAGTCCCCGAGTACTTGGGGACATTTATTATGTATCGCCGAGTAATTGGGTAACATCTTGGACTTGGGTCTTTCCATTTCCTGAATTTTTTATTTCAAGAAAACGCTTGATAGGAGTGGGTAATCAAAAGCGCAAGCTATTTTGAATGATTTCTAAGCACTAAGTTTTTTTTAGCAATTTGGAGAGAAGGATAAATCCAACACTCATGACGATGAAGAAAAATCAATCTGTGTATTGAAGCGAAAAGTATGGGGCATTGGAAGAATCGAATTTTTTATTCACTGGAAGAAGTTATAGCTTACGATGCTTCTTTTCTCGCGTTATTAAGTCTGTAAAATCATTTTCAACATTATCATCTTGTTGCCACTCTGATAAATTCAATATGATGGAGCCACCCCAGATAGCAAAAACCATCACTTATAAGTGACGAGAATTTATTGCCATCACTTATAAGTGACGAGAATTGATTTCCATCACTCAGAAGTGACGAGAATCGATTTCTGTCACTTTTAAGTGACGATAATAGATTTCTGTCACTTGTAAGTGACGAGAATTGATTTCTGTCGCTTATAAGTGACGGAACTTGATTTCTGTCACTTATAAGTGACGAGAATTGATTTCCATCACTTATAAGAGGCGAGAATTCATTTCCATCACTTATAAGTGACGAGAATTCATTTTCATCACTTATAAGTGACGATAATTGATATCTATGACTCATAAGTGACGAGAATTGATTTCTGTCACTTATAAGTGACGAGAATTTATTTCCATCACTTATAAGTGTCGAGAATTCATTTCCGTCACTTATAAGTGACGAGAATTGATTTCCATCACTAATGAGTGACGAGAATTGATTTCCATCACTTATAAGTGACGAGAATTCATTTTCATCACTTATAAGTGACGATAATTGATATCTATGACTCATAAGTGACGAGAATTGATTTCTGTCACTCATAAGTGACGATAATTGATTTCTGTCACTTATAAGTGACGGGAATTGATTTCCATCACTTATAAGTGACGGGAATTGATTTCCATCGTTTATAAGTGACGATAATTGATTTCTGTCACTTATAAATGACGAGAATTGATTTCTATCACTTATAAGTGACGAGAATTCATTTCCGTCACTTATAAGTGACGATAATTGATTTCTGTAACTGATAAGTGACGAGAATTGATTTCCATCACTTATAAGGGACGAGAATTCATTTCCGTCACTTATAAATGACGAGAATTGATTTCCATCACTTATAAGTGACGAGAATTGATTTTCATCACTTATGAGTGACGAGAACGGATTTCCATCACTTATAACTGACGAGAATTGATTTCCATCATTTATAAGTGACGAAAATTGATTTCCATCACTTATAAGTGACGAGAATTCATTTCCGTCACTTATAAGTGACGATGATTGATATCTATCACTTATAAGTGACGAGAATTGATTTCTGTCACTCATAAGTGACGATAATTGATTTCTGTCACTTATAAGTGACGAGAATTCATTTCCATCACTTATAAGTGACGAGAATTCATTTCCGTCACTTATGAGTGACGAAAATTGATTTCCATCACTAATAAGTGACGAGAATTGATTTCCATCACTTATAAGTGACGAGAACTGATTTCCATCATTTATAAGTGACGAGAATTGATTTCCGTCACTTATAAGTGACGATAATTGATATCTATCACTCATAAGTGACGATAATTCATATCTATCACTTATAAGAGACGAGAATTCATTTCTGTCACTAACAAGTGACGAGAATTGATTTCTGTTACTTTTAAGTGACGAGAATTGATTTCTGTCATTTATAAGTGATGAGAATTGATTTCTGTCACTTCGAGTGACGAGAATTGATTTCCATCACTTATAAGTGACGAGAATTGATTTCCGTCACTTATAAGTGACGATAATTGATTTCTGTCACTTATGAGTGACGGGAATTGATTTCCATCACTTATAAGTGACGGGAATAGATTTCCATCACTTATAAGTGACGATAATTGATTTCTGTCACTTATAAGTGACGAGAATTGATTTCCATCACTTATAAGTGACGAGAATTCATTTCCGTCACTTATAAGTGACGAGAATTGATTTCCATCACTTTTAAGTGACAAGAATTGATTTCCGTCACTTATAAGTGACGATAATTGATTTCTGTCACTTATGAGTGACGAGAATTGATTCCCATCACTTATAAGTGACGAGAATTTATTTCCATCACTTATAACTGACAAGAATTGATTTCTGTCACTCATAAGTGACGAGAATTGATTTCCATCACTTATGAGTGCTGAGAATTGATTTCCGTCACTTATAAGTGATGATAATTGATTTCTGTCATTTATAAGTGACGAGAATTGATTTCCATCACTACTAAGTGACGAGAATTGATTTCCATCACTTATAAGTGACGAGAATTGATATCCATCACTTATGAGTGACGAGAACGGATTTCCATCACTTATAAGTGACGAGAATTGATTTCCGTCACTTATAAGTGACGATTATTGATATCTATGACTCATAAGTGTCGAGAATCGATTTCTGTCGCTTATAAGTGACGGGAATTGATTTCTGTCACTTATAAGTGACGAGAATTGATTTCCATCACTTATAAGTGACGAGAATTGATTTCCGTCACTTAGAAGTGACGATAATTGATTTCTGTCACTTATAAGTGACGAGAATTGATTTCTGTCACTCATAAGGGACGAGAATTGATTTCCATCACTTATGAGTGATGAGAACGGATTTCCATCACTTATAAGTGACGAGAATTTATTTCCATCACTTATAACTGACGAGAATTGATTTCCATCTTTTATAAGTGACGAGGATTGATTTTCATCACTTATGAGTGACGACAATTGATTTTCATCACTTATGAGTGACGAGAATTGATTTCCATTACTTATAAGTTACGAGAATTGATTTCCGTCACTTCGAAGTGACGATAATTGATTTCTGTCACTTATAAGTGACGAGAATTGATTTCTGTCACTCATAAGTGACGAGAATTGATTTCCACCATTTATAAGTGACGAGAATTGATTTTCATCACTTATGAGTGACGAGAATTCATTTTCATCACTTGTGAGTGACGAGAATTGATTTCCATCACTTGTAAGTGACGAGAATTGATTTCCGTCACTTATAAGTGACGAGAATTGATTTCCATCACTTATAAGTGCTGAGAATTGATTTCCGTCACTTATAAGTGATGATAATTGATTTCTGTCATTTATAAGTGACGAGAATTGATTTCCATCACTTATAAGTGACGAGAATTCATTTCCGTCACTTATAAGTGACGAGAATTGATTTCCATCACTAATAAGTGACGAGAATTGATTTCCATCACTTATAAGTGACGAGAATTGATATCCATCACTTATGAGTGACGAGAACGGATTTCCATCACTTATAAGTGACGAGAATTGATTTCCGTCACTTATAAGTGACGATAATTGATATCTATGACTCATAAGTGTCGAGAATTGATTTCTGTCACTTATAAGTGACGAAAATTGATTTCCATCACTTATGAGTGACGATAATTGATTTCTGTCACTTATAAGTGACGAGAATTCATTTCCATCACTTATAAGTGACGAGAATTTATTTCCGTCACTTATAAGTGACGATAATTGATTTCTGTCACTCATAAGTGACAAGAATTGATTTCCGTCACTGATAAGAGACGATAATTGATTTCCGTCACTTATAAGTGACGATAATTGATATCTATCACTTATAAGTGACGATGATTGATATCTATCACTTATAAGTGACGAGAATTTATTTCTGTCACTCATAAGTGACGAGAATTGATGTCTGTCACTCATAACTGACGAGAATTGATTTCCATCACTTATGAGTGACGAGAACGGATTTCCATCACTTATGACTGACGAGAATTGATTTCCATCATTTATAAGTGACGGGAATTGATTTCTATCACTTATGAGTGAGGAGAATTGATTTTCATCACTTATGAGTGACGAGAATTGATATCTATGACTCATAAGTGACGAGAATTGATTTCCATCACTTATGAGTGACGAGAACGGATTTCCATCACTTATAAGTGACGAGAATTGATTTCCGTCACTTATAAGTGACGATAATTGATATCTATGACTCATAAGTGACGAGAATTGTTTTCTGTCACTTCTAAGTGACGAGAATTGATTTCTGCCATTTATAAGTGACGAGAATTGATTTCCACCACTTATAAGTGACGAGAATTGATTTCCGTCACTTATAAGTGCCGAGAATCTATTTCCATCACTTATAAGTGACGAGAATTGATTTCCGTCACTTATGAGTGACGAGAATTCATTTCCATCACTTATAAGTGACGAGAATTCATTTCCGTCACTTATAAGTGACGATAATTGATTTCTGTCACTCATAAGTGACAAGAATTGATTTCCGTCACTTATAAGAGACGAGAATTGATTTCCGTCACTTATAAGTGACGATAATTGATATCTATCACTTATAAGTGACGATGATTGATATCTATCACTTATAAGTGACGAGAATTTATTTCCGTCACTCATAAGTGACGAGAATTGATTTCCATCACTAATAAGTGACGAGAATAGATTTCCATCACTTATAAGTGACGACAATTGCTTTCCGTCACTTATAAGTGACGAGAATTGATTTTTATCACTTATAAGTGACGAGAATTGATTCCCGTCACTTATAAGAGACGAGAATTGATTTCCGTCACTTATAAGAGACGAGAATCGATTTCCGTCACTTATAAGTGACGATAATTGATTTCTGTCACTTATAAGAGACGAGAATCGATTTCCGTCACTTATAAGTGACGATAATTGATTTCTGTCACTTATAAGTGACGAGAATTGATTTCCATCACTTATAAGTGACGAGAATTGATTTCCGTCACTCATAAGTGACGAGAATTGATTTCCATCACTTGTAAGTGACGAGAATTGATTTCCATCACTTATAAGTGACGAGAATTGATTTCCATCACTTATAAGTGACGAGAATTCATTTTCGTCACTTATAAGTGACGATAATTGATTTCTGTCACTTATAAGTGACGAGAATTGATTTCCATCACTAATAAGTGACGAGAATTGATTTCCGTCACTCATAAGTGACGAGAATTGATTTCCATCACTTGTAAGTGACGAGAATTGATTTCCATCACTTATAAGTGACGAGAATTGATTTCTGTCACTTATAAGTGATGAGAATTTATTTCCATCACTTATAAGTGACGAGAATTCATTTCCATCATTTATAAGTGACGAGAATTGATTTCCATCACTTATAAGTGACGAGAATTGATTTCCGTCACTTATAAGTGACGATAATTGATATCTATCACTTATAAGTGACGATAATTGATATCTATCACTTATAAGTGACGAGAATTGATTTCTGTCACTCATAAGTGACGAGAATTGATGTCTGTCACTCATAACTGACGAGAATTGATTTCCATCACTTATGTTTGATGAGAACGGATTTCCATCACTTATAACTGACGAGAATTGATTTCCGTCACTTATAAGTGACGATAATTGATTTCTGTCACTTATAAGTGACGAGAATTGATTTCCATCACTTATAAGTGACGAGAATTGATTTCCGTCACTCATAAGTGACGAGAATTGATTTCCATCACTTGTAAGTGACGAGAATTGATTTCCATCACTTATAAGTGACGAGAATTGATTTCCGTCGCTTATAAGTGACGAGAATTGATTTCTGTCACTTATAAGTGACGAGAATGGATTTTTGTCACTTATAAGTGACGAGAAGTTATTCCTATCACTTATAAGTGACAAGAATTGATTTTCATCACTTATCAGTGACGAGAATTGATTTTCATCACTTATTAGTGATGATAATCGATTTCTGTCACTCATAAGTGACGAGAATTGATTTCTGTCACTTGTAAAGTGATGAGAATTGATTTCCATCGATTATGAGTGACGAGAATTGATTTCCATCACTTATAAGTGACGAGAATTTATTTCCATCACTTATAAGTGACGAGAATTGATTTCCGTCACTTATAAGTGACGACAATTGATTTCTGTCTTTTATAAGTGACGAGAATTGATTTCCATCACTTACAAGTTACGAGAATCGATTTCCATCACTTACAAGTTACGAGAATTGATTTCTGTCAATTATAATTGACGAGAATTGATTTCTGTCACTTGTAAGTGACGAGAATTGATTTCCATCACTTACAAGTGACGAGAATCGATTTCTGTCGTTCATAAGTGACGAGAATTGATTTCTGTCACTTATAAAAGACGAGAATTGATTTCCGTCACTTGTAAAGTGTTCAGAATTGATTTCCATCACTCATGAGTGACGAGAATTGATTTCCATCACCTATAAGTGACGAGAATTGATTTCCATCACTTATAAGTGACGACACAATATGAATGTCCCCAAGTACTCGGGGACACATGATAAATGTCCCTAAGTACTTGGGAACACAATATTAATGTCCCCTAGTACTTAGGGACACATGATAAATGTCACCAAGTACTTGGGGACATAATATTAATGTCCCCAAGAATTTGGGGACACATGATAAATGTCCCGAAGTACTTGGGGACACAATATTAATGTCCCCAATCACTTGGGGACACAATATTAATGTCCCCAAGTACCTGATGACACATAATAAATGTCCCTAAGTACTTGGGAACACAATCTTAATGTCCCCTAGTACTTAGGGACACATGATAAATGTCACCAAGTACTTGGGGACATAATATTAATGTCCCCAAGAATTTGGGGACACATGATAAATGTCCCGAAGTACTTGGGGACACAATATTAATGTCCCCAATCACTTGGGGACAGAATATAAATGTCCCCAAGTCCTTGGGGACACATAATGAATGTCCCCAAGTACTCGGGGTCACATAATAAATGTCCCCAAGGACTTGGGGAGGAGTAAGAAATGTCTCCAAGTACTTGGGGACACATAATGAATGTCCCCAAGTACTTGCTTCGACACCCGGCGTTGCCTGGGTCGAAATATATCGTGCGCTCAATGGTAATAGGATTACACACATTCTAGAATGTTCTCGAACTTTCTGGAATATTCCAGAAGACTCTCAAAACTTATGGAATATTCCAGAACATTCTTGAACCTTCTGGAACTTTTCAGTATGTTCTCGAACTTTATGGAACATTCCAAAAGACTCTCAAAACTCATGGAACATTCTAGAAGATTCCTGAACCTTCTGGAACACTCTAGTATGTTCTGGAACTTTCTGGAACATTCCAAATATCTTCGATCTTTTTCGACCATTTTAGAAAATTCCCGAACCTTCTAGAACATTCTAGAATGTTCTCGAACACTCTGGAATATTCCAAAAGACTCTCAAAACTTATGGATCATTCTAGAAAATTCCTGAACCTTCTGGAACATTCTGCTATGTTCTTGAACTTTCTGGAACATCCCAAAAGACTCTCAAAACTCATGGAACATTCTAGAAGATCCTTGAACCTTCTGGAACACTCTAGTATGTTCTGGAATTTTCTGGAACATTCCAAATATCTTCGAACTTTTTTGAACATTCTAGAAAATTCTCGAACCTTCTAGAACATTCTAGAACGTTCTCGAACATTCCCGAATGCTCCAATTTGTTATTGAACCTTTTAGAACGTTTTTGAGAATTCTGCAGCCTTCTGGAACACTCTAGAATGTTTAAGATATTTCTCGAATATTCACACATGTATAGGGTAACATGACCAGTGAATGACCGAACTGTTGTAGTGAGGGATGTTTCTACTGATGAAAAATAGTAATTAATTTTCAAACTCAGTTTGATTAATATAATCGTATTGAGCAGTTATTCTTCTCCCAATATTTATCGTGCTATCTCCTTAATTTCATTACAGTTTTTTTTAAAATTGATTAAAAATAGCGTAAAATACCAAGACCCAATGAATGACCACTCTTCCCCATTGAATGACCGGGAGTGGTCCGGTCAATGACCGATGTATTGACCGATGTTACCTTATTGATTGAAATATGCAAATTAATTTCTACAATTGTTTTTTTTTACCTAAACAAAAAATTATTAATTATACTTCGCGGAGAAAAAAAAGGTATACTGCAGCATTCAGTTAAAAATTCATTTTTTTTATTTAACGAATTCTTGTCATATGAAATAATGATTCTTAGATGCATAAAAATATTCTTGAACTGTATTAACATAACATCAACAATCTCAACAATTTAGAATTATATTATGCTTAGTTAATTATTCAATGATGTAGGCAGATACGTATAACATTTGAACAATTAACAAACTTCAATATAGAATATTATTTTTAATATCTATGACTTCTAAATTTTCATCACCAGTTTGTTATTCTGCTAAAACATGTCAGTCTCAAAAATATAAAAAAACACTGTTATATATCTATTATCTAAATTATCTTCTACATTTCAACTTAACGATAAGGCTTTTGACTCCATAACTTTAATGCTATTTTATTCTTCACAACCTTCTCTTCTACTGATGTGTTTGTATCGATATTATTACATTTTCTTCTTTTCCTGCCAAGACTAGCATCATAATTTTCCAGTTTCAAAGATTCATCTGTTCTCTTTAAGAGGACATTCATTTCTCCTTCTCTTTTCTTTTTTTTAGTTTCAATCTCCGCTTTTTCTTTAAGTTTTGATTCTCTTTGAGCTGCTCTTTTTTGCTTCTTAATTTCCATCTCTTCTTGCTTAATTTTTTTAGCCATTTCTCTCTTGATTTTACTGAATTCTCTGAGACGATTCCGATGCATCTCTTTTTCTTTCCTTTCTTCTTCTCGTTTCCGCCACTCTTCAGATGTAATCGCAAAAATTTTCGGTTTTGTATTTTTTTTTTCTGGATCACTTATTTCAGGATAATGGAGTTCTTTTTCCCAAATTTTATCAATATCAGTTTCATCTCATTCATTATGTTCAATATTTTGTGGCAATATTTTGTGGCTGCAGCTTTATTTGCACTCAAAGTGTCATTCCTAACCTCTTGAATAGCCTCCTCTAGAGCTTCCTGGGTAGATGCAAATCTTCGATAATTTCTTTTTGAATTATTAGTTGCACTAGGCTTTTTAACTTTCTTTTTACTTCCATGATGTTCAGTTGAGCTTTTTTGATTACTTCTTGTTGGAAGTACTGCTTTTGCCATTTTATAACCTCACCGGACAAATTGAAAAAAAAACGATGGTCATTCAGTGGTACTGACGAATCTCTGACTTACCAATGAATGACTGGTCGGTCATTCACCGGCTCAATAGAGTAATGAAGCATACCAGTGAATGACTGACATAAAATTAAGAAAAACTAATTATTATGTTCAATTTCATGTGCAAAAAGTTATTTTTAATGATTATTAACTAATAACAATGATGAGTAATTCTTGGTTCCATATCAAAATCAACTATTAATGTAAAAAAACATAGTTTCCCGAATTCCTTGTTTCCACGGATTTTAGGTCAAAATGAGTGTTTTCCTGAAAATCTCAGGAGCGCCTGTATAATTTCAATTTATTCAAATAATAATTCTATGAATTTCTCCGATATTTTGTTATTAAATGATGATAAATACATGTAAGATTGCATATACAAGTGAATAACTAGTTTAAATTCAATTATAAAATTACTATAATGATTATTCTGTCCATCGGTCATTCACTGGTGAGTGGTCACGGACTGGACCGTTTACCCTACGGGTTATTCCATGTCAAATCACCAGATTTTTAGAATCGTATTTTTTGATTCAGCTGAATTTTTTATATGTTTTGGTACGTATTAAAATATGCCCAAACCCAAATTTTGAGCCCTTAATTTTCAAAAGCCTCGGAGATATGAATTTTTGAATATCGCAAAAAATTAACAATGTGGTAATTTTCAAATATTTATATCTCCTGATTAAATCATCGTAACCATATCTCACAGGTGGCTATTTTCTTTGTTTTGGGATGTAGTTTTCCAAAAAAAATATAAGAACCAATTTTTTTCATTTTTCACCGTTTTTGCTTCCGAATGGAAGCATTGTAAACGCGATTTTTTCCGATCTCGAGATTTCATCGGAATATGACTCAGAATGTTCCAAAACGTCGAGAAATGACATTTTCAAAAAATGTTTGTATGTATGTGTGTGTGCGTTCGTGTGTGACAGATATCAGCTCATGGCTCCGGATCGGTAATACTTGGTGACCTGAAAATTTAACAGTACTTCCTCTCCCCATGCAAATTGCTCTCCGTGAAATTTGAGCGAAATCGGTTGAGTCCTTCTCGAGAAAAATCAAATTTTCGAAAAATCGTTTTTTTGATTTTTCTCCGCGAAAAATTGATTCACAGCCCACACTCTCAGCGATGAAATTCATTTCATTTGAACACGCAATTTTCACTCGGGGGAAATTTTGCTGCGATTTTTCGTTTGCGGATAATTTCAATTACAGTGTTTTTTATCCTGCATTTTGTATACACGATAGCTCAAAAACTATTTGAGTTAGAGACTCCAAATTTCGTGGGTTTGTGCATCTAATGAACGAAAAGTTTGGTATTGAAATTGGGCGAAATCGGTCCGGTAGTTTCTGAGATATTGCACAAAAACCATTTTATGAAAAGAGGTTATATCTCGAAAAATACTGAAGCGATTTCGCCCAAGTTCAGCTTAAAAGATTCATCTCAATGAGCCCCACAAATGGTGAGAATTTCAGATTTTTCAGAGGCAGTCCCTTGTAAGAGTTTTCGATAAATTAGTTTTTTCAAAAATCACGGTTTTTTTCAGCTTTCTCCCTAGGAACACTACTATTTTTTATTTCACCATTCGAAAGTAGACAATTTTCCCTACCAAATGAGTACATTTTCTTCTGACGACAATCGGAAAGAATAGGAATCCTATTTGGAACCCGAATTCCAATTTTTTTCAGATTTATCGTAGGGTCTTCCATTTATGATTGAAAAATTGATTGTTTTTTCATTTGGAATATAAGTATATATTCGTTGAGAAGATCATATTTTGTTACTGCATTTGGAATAATGAAAAATATAAATAGTAATTTCACGAATACCGTATTAAAGTTCATTCGGAAGCATTTTGCCAATTGAATTGGCAAAATATTAAATGTCACATAAGGAGTGGGGTTTGCAAATAACGCACAGGATATAACGCCTCTGCTTGTTTCTTAATTTTTAACTTGAATTTTGAATTTTTTTGAAGAGCGACACTTTTGATTTTTTTGAAAAAAATATATGTTATACTAGGTTATAAAACGTGTTTTCTGAGCCCTCAATGAAAGTGGGATGCAAATATCTTCGATTTTGCAAGCCACTTTTTCGCATTTTTCTAATCATAAATTCGAGTTTTTTGAAATTTTTTTAATTTTTCATGAGAATTTCATTGTAAATACGGTCAATTACTATTTTCCTATTGTGCCGAATGCGTAAATTGTCAAAATCTTCGTCAATATATGGACAAAAAATTTTTTTACTTATTTTATTTTTTTTAACTCATTTTTATGAATCGTGCAGACTAGTATTCCGTGAAATATAAATAATTGAGACAATAAGAGGAAGTTAAAAAAATATACTGACTCAAATTACTAAAAAAATATTCAGCAAAGAGTCAAACCAAAATTTTGATATTAAGATAACTATAAAATTTGGAGAAAGCGTAGCATTTTTATTAAGGGGTCTTCTCACTTTACAGTTTTCAAAAAATATTTTTCTTTCAAAATTCGCCATTTCAGATGCGAATGAACATTATGAACAACTAGAAGACATACTCTATGATGCAAATATCGCTACTTAAGTACAAGTAAGATTTTCTGTAATTTTTCATTTAAAGGGCCTTTAAACGCATTTTTCTCGAAACAACGTTTTTTGACAGCTTGTTGATAAAATCTTCGAAACTAATGAAATTTCGAGCACATATTCTTCACTACCATAGCTATAGCGCATATAGTTCGATTTTTGATATAAGCAAAAATGATGAAATGGTAGACATTGTCGGAAAAAAACAAAAAAAAAACATGATTTTTTTCACGGTTCGTGGCAAAAAAAATGTAAATATCAAAATTTCGAAAAATCCTCTATATACGCTATAGCTATAGTAGTAAAGAATATGTTCTCAAAATTCCATAAGGATCGGTTCAGTAATTTCGAAGATTTTATCAACAAGTTGTCAAAAAACGATGTTTCGAGAAAAAAGCGTTTGAAGTTCCTTTGAATGAAAAATCGCAGGAAATCTTGCTTGTCCTCAATTAGCGATATCTACACCATAGAGTATGCCTTCTATTTGCTCATAATATTTATTCGCATCTGAAATAGCGAATTTCGGAGAAAATTTTTTTTTTGGAAAATGTAAAGTGAGAAGACCCCTTAAGCGTCGCAAAATTAGTTTTTTCTCATACACTAGCGGGAACAATTAAGGGATCGAAGGAAAATTCCCTATTTTCAGCGGTTTTTCAAATGGCCGTATCTTTTTCAAAAATGATCGTATCGGAGCTTTAAAACAACAGTTTGGAGCTTGAAGTCTCTAGTTTTGAGATCTTGGGACGGAAATTTTTTTTGGTCTGAAGATTTCGGAACTAGAGACTTTAAGCTTCAAGTTTCTTTTTTTTAATTCCGATACGATCATTTTTGAGAAAGATACAGCCATTTGAAAAACTGCTGAAAATTTGCAATTTTCATTTGATCCTTTAACTGTTTCCGCCAGTGTATTAAACGTTGATTTCTGATATTTCGAGAAGAAACTACCATAAAACTCCTAAAAACGACTTGGAAAGAATAAAATTAGCAAAAAAAAATTTTTTGTCACATTATATTAGGAAAAATTTCCAATTTACTCATTTGGCACAGGAGGGAAATATTAGTTGTGCATATTTAGAATGAAATTCTCATGAAAAATTGAAAAATTCTCAAAAAATTCGAATTTATGTTTAAAAAAAGCAAAAAGTGGCTTAAAAAATCGAAGATATTTGAATCCCATTTTCATCAAGTGCTCAAAAAATTCGTTTTATAGCCTAGTGTAACATATATTTTTTTCAAAAAAATCAAAAGTGTCGCTCTTCAGAAAAAGTCAAAAATTAGGTTGAAAATTAAGAAAAAACGGTGATAAATAAAAGAAATTGGTTCTTATATTTTTTTTCGAAAACTACGTCTCAAAACAAAATAAATAGCCACCTGTAAGATATGGTTACGATAATTGAATCAGGAGATATACATATTTGAAAATTACCATATTGTTCATTTTTTGCGATATTCAAAAATTCATATCTCCGAGGTTTTTGCAAATTGAGGGCTCAAAATTTGGGTTTAGGTATATTCTAATACGTACCAAAACATAAAAAATTCAGCTGAATCAAAAAATACAATTTTCAAAATCTGGTGATTTGACATGAAATGACCCATACACTTCATGTCATTCAACACAACCCCGAGTCTATCTCAGCCATACAATGTATTGGAGAAGGATAGAAATATCCCAACTGACATTTTGGCCACCCACATCCACCCACCGAAGCCAAACTCTCTTACTTGAGAGTGCAGGCCACGGGCTATCTTTCATTACAACCCATTGTGGGTGGCAGTGGGTGGTAGGAGAGAAAAGGCTGGACAAACCCACTAACACTTTCGTTTTATATATATAATAGATTTGCTGCTGATTTTATCGGCTAGTTTTACTCAGATTTTATCCGCAAATTTGCTGCTGATTTAATCGGCTCATTTTGCTCATTTTATCTGCAGAACAATCATTGACAATTGCTTTCTGCACAGTTAATGTTAACGAATTTTTGTTTTCAAGAGTGACAATCATATTTTTTACTTTGCTCCAAATTTATCGCTGCTCTTAACGGCATTTTTATAGACCTTGACATCCGCATATGAGCTTCAAATTTACGGCAAATTTAGGGCTAAATTTGGTGATAACTTGACAGGTTATCGCCTACATATGTGGTCTTTATGTCGACAAACTAGCGGCAAATCATCGACAGTTTTGGTGCAGAAGAAAATTTAAACTTGTTGGTAAATAGCAGTGTATCCGCAAGTTTTGCTATCTGGGTGGCGTCTGATGAGTCTTATTCGCTTGCTGGACCACTCATCCTATCTTTTTTTAAATAATTTATTTGTTCAAGAAACAAACAAAAAAATTATCAGATGTCTGCTATTTTCAATTTCATGAAAAAATTCAATCTTCAGACATTTTCGTTTCAGCCCTAAAATCATAGAGGGATGACCCCTCCTATAATTTTTGTATCAAAATAAAAATATCTGAAAATTGAAGATTTTTCCATCTAAGTTTCTAGAATTTTTCCATGTTATCCCACCGTTTCATCTAAATTTATCCAACATTGCAATTGAGGAAATGGTAGGGATATCATTTTTCATAACTCATTCATTAATAAATATTATTTAACTAGAATAAAGTCTACTCATTGATCTCATTCTTTTTCTCCTCCTCCTAATTTACCCTAAAAAAATTTCAAAGTCTTTCTTGCAGCGATTTCTACAGAAATTCAGAGGTAGAATATCAAGCGACGGATTTTTCATCAAAAATTTTCAGTGACGATTTTGTGACCTCAAAATTTTCATCACTTAACATTTCACCAGGATTCCATGAACAAAGCAAAGGAAGAAACTGATTATATGTTATAACTAAAGCACAAAGATACTCTTGGGTGTCTAGTCACCTTGTTAAAGAATATTTATTGATTCCCTTCTTACAAAAGCATTATTATACCATTGAAAAGAATGTTCTCGATTGTTGTCCGCTCAAATCACTCATCCCTAAATTCTGAGAAAAAAAAATCAGGAATGCTTTGGACTCAGCCCAGTAGCTCCCTGATTCTTTTCGGCGCACATGTTCAAGGATCACAAACAAAAAGGCATCAAAGCATCGCAGAAGGTGAGCAGCACTCGTACTTCAAACTTGGCGCCACGCAGGCGCTGCATTCACATACCAGAGAATAAATCCGCCAGGTCAGGTTAGTCTCGTTGTTTTCCCTCGTGAAGTGTCGTGCGCCGGCTGCACTAAAACTGTAGCAATCAAAACAAACGTTATTGTCAATTTATAAAGAACAAAACGAGTATTCAATTAGAAAAATATTAAATCAGTGCCAAATGATGGATCGTAGAAAATTCAAACCGCGTCGTGGCTTGCACCAAAACTTTATGAATCCCTCGACGTCAGCCACACCATCGCCAGTCCCAGATAATCCAGAATCCGAGGATATGTTCAGTTCATCACACAGGTCAGGTACATCCTCCCAAAGAGTTTCATCCCTCGAATTGCTTCGTAAACGCACACAAACCCCGACATTACTACCTCCAAAAGAGCCTTCAAAAACCGAGGGATCACAGGCAAAACGTAAAAAGACCCAACCTCTGCAAGATTCACCAACAAAAGTCTCCCAAAAAGATCCAAAACCATCTCAAAATCCAGAAAAACGTCGAGAAACATTCCCACGTCCCAGCACATCAAAGTCCTCATCAAAATTGTCATCTCAATTGTCAGAAAAAGAATCAAGACGTGAGAATATGTCCCTCAGACTACCAAAACCCTCGCAAATACCAGTCAAATCATTAACACAGAGGCAAACAGATAGTGACAAAGAAAATAGCACAAAACTGCGAAACAAGAGGTCAAGAATGGTCTTTGACGATTCATCAGACGAGGAGACTGTTATTCAAAAGGAGAAAAGTCTTCTTGACAAGTTTTTCGAGGACTCGGGTATCAAAAAATCACTTGAAAGCGATGAGCAGTACACGATAACGACCAATCCAGCGGGAATCGTCAAGAAGATTCAACAGGTGCTTTCATCCGGTAGCATCACAAAGAACAATCTCATCAAGGAATGGGAGTCTAGTATAGAACAAGTCGAGAATATCAAAATGTACTTGAATCCAACTGTTGTTGATCACGAGCAACGACTGCTTGGTTCGGCAAGCAACGTATCACTGGCAAGGATATTACTCCAAGTGCCTTTGATACAATCAGAAATTCTCAGCAGCCTGCTGAAACGTTTGAATGAAGAAGTTCTCCTGGCTGATACAAGTGATGATGTTCCATGGGCCTACACGTTTCTGCCTCAGCTGCGGTTCCTGGAGTTCATCGCTGATGCTGACTCGATGACGGCGAGACTCGAGGAGCTACTAGAGACTTCGCCGAATTGGTTCAAACGCGAGCTGATAGCGTATTTACCAGACATTGTCACGGATTCGCATCATCAAACGATCGCCGATATGCTCTGCAAATTGATGGAATCGGATGGACAATTGAAGCAAGTTATACTTGATTGTATAACAAGCTTGACACTGGGCAAAGAGTATCTCGAGGAGCTACGAGACAAGGTATTAGTTATTCTGCAGCATAATAATGAAATTTCTGAAATTCCAGCACTGGTGAAATTCTGCCTCTATGAGTGTCCAACCATTGAAATATGCCAGAAAGTATTGCGCGTTATACGAGAACTGGAGATGAGGCCACTTCGTGATACAAATTTCGAGGAATGTTACACGAGCCAGATGCTGACTGTCAATGCACTTAAAATGAGCTTGAAAACAACGTCCAAAGCAGTTGTTGCTGTTTTGTCAGAGAGCCATGACAGTAGTCCCAAAGCCCTTGACTTCATAATGCTTCTGCTGCTGTGCAGCGATGGATCGAAGAAAAAAACTGCTGATGGTATACTAAAAAAACACGTCAAGAGTGGATACTACAGAGCAAGTTTGTTGAATTTATTCTACAGAGATTTCAAGCAAGTTGCCAAGGATCTTCAGATGATTTCGTTGAATTTATCGAGCAGTCTTTTGAAGTCAGAGGACTGTACATTGGTAGATTTTTCGACTGAGTGGTTCAGATGCCAGTTTTTGTTGCACGACAATTTGTATCACAAGCAGAGTGAGATTATCGGAAAATTGATTCTACTGATGGGTAATGATGATCAAACAGCTAAAAATTCTTTGGCTGTTTTATGCAAAATGACAGAGAAAGATGAGGATAAGATTCAGCTGCAGAAACACTGCAATGAACTCACGGTTTTAATGGAGAAAATTGATAAATTTGATTTGGAAGAAGTTGGTACTATGAATGATTTGCTCTATGCACTATGCAGCACATCAGATTCATCGTCAGAGGCACTGAGAGATGATTTATTTATATTATTACAAAAACAATTGACCAATACAGACAGTATTATTAAATGTAAAGGTGTAGTCAGTGCTGTTATGGCGATAAAACATTTAGCACAACACAATAACTCATGTAAATTGGCACATGAAATATTGATGAAAATTGAAGTTAGTGTTAAAGATTGCCAGAGAGCACGGGCATTATTTTACGATAAAATGTCACAAATAATACATAACAATGAATCTATCAACGAGGAATTTGTCAAGAATTTGACGGAATCATTTGAGGATGAACTTGCTAATAGTTACATGACTGATGCAGAATATCGAGGTGATTTGATACCAAGTTACGGATTGAACAGTCCAGATTATGCTGAGCAGATGATGATACACTTTGGTGAGACTAAATACGGTGCTATTGTATCAGCACTATTCAGAATGATAAGAATTGGCTACATGAGAACAACAGCGAATCACAGCTTGGACGCAGTAAGTGCTGTACTTGGATCTGGTATTATGATGCCAAGGGACATGGTTCTACCAGAGCCAAGGACACTTGATTTATTATTCCACTGTGTCAATTGGTTGAGAGAATTGATAAGTGCGTTTATCACACAATCAGATGATTTGTTGAAGAAGCAGGTGGTCCAGAGACTGGACAATTTGATGAATCTTCAAGGTGAACTGTGCAATACGCTCGCGGTAGCAGAGACGAGATATCAGCCACCGCCATGCTACTTCCACAGATATCCACCGCCTCCATTTGTACGTATTGTTGAGAAGAAACCTGGAAAAAAGAGTGGCAAGAAGAAGAAAGAGGTTGATAAAACAAACACAACGAGCAGTTTACCAGAGTGGGCTGCGTGGGAAAATGGCTCGTTGATGACAATAAAAAATCCCATGTACTTCAGGCGACTTGATGCTACAATTGTCAATTTTCTGGACACTGACGTCAGCAGAGATCTGTCATCCGGTCAGGTTTGTTTTGTCGTCAAAGAAGTTCTATCCATGCTGGAGGACAACAGCATTGCTAATCCGGTATTTATGAAGGATTTGGTGAAGCTCCTGCCGAAAATATGCGCGAGGCTCAATCACATTGTCAGTGAACTGAGAAATGACGACAACAATCAGGATAAACAAGCCGTTCGGCTTATTCTGTCTCTTCTGTCCACTTTGTTCAGTTGGAAGGGATTCAACTCGGTGAGTCATCTCGGTACGCTGAGGGATGGTTTGAGGACACTAGCTAGTCAAATGGATCCATCGAAAGGCACACTGAGGTCCAGCAGCGAATTAGTAACTGAGTCTTATCTTTACTTTGAGTCGCTGGCTGACATTGCTACGCAGATACCAATTGCTCATGGACTTGTAGGTATGTGCAAGACTCTCATGACCCACTCGGAGACGTATACCCAAGCTCATAAGGACAAACAAGCGAAAATGGCTTATGGATTCCTATGCTTGGAGTGGCCAGAGGATCGGCACATGGGTAATCTGTACAAATTGGCTGTCACTGGTTTATTGAAGAATTGGCTAGATCATGAGCCAGATCCACTGGAGACAGTCTCTGAGGTGCTCGAGTGGCTGCCAGAGGAGGCTGAAAAATTAGAAAAACCACAGGACAAACTTTCCAAATTACCGACAATTCACAGAGCTAATTTCCATTATTTCTTCCAAAAGCTCTTTGATGGATTGATAAAGGGCTGTAAAATTTCACTGGCCACTGCTAATGGAGACACTGCTAAGCTTCAAGTTTGGCGACAAGTTGCTAAAAATCTTCAGCTGATGGTTAAAGTCTGTAAGACAGTACCAACTAGAGGAATACTGTTGAGTTATCTTCGTCAAATTCCAAATTTATTGAAGCTTCTGCTCAATGTTGGAATGCCAGTACTTGAGCATAATCTACGTTATCAGCCTGAGGATGTCACTGGTATTTTGAAGATGATGCAGGCAGGAACGAGGTACTTGAATGCAGTTTGTGTTCACAGTACAGAGCGAAGGGATATGGCATTGACTAAACTCGTTCCTGCTGCTAAGACTATTCTGGAGCAATTGGTGTACAGGGTTAAGGGGATGCTGGTGATGAATAACAGTGCTACGGCATTCTGGATGGGCAATCTGGTTAATAAAAATTTGGATGGACAGGAGATACTTTCACAGGTTCGTAGGAAAGAAAATCAAAAGGATTTCTGGAAAATATCTTGAAATTGGAGAGAGATAGAGAGACTTCCATGAGTACTTTGTCTCGTAGAGCAGATCCTGATCTATAAAAAAAAGTCCTTATGGAATTTTTCTTCATTTCCCTTCGATTTCGGAATAATTTAAAAACCGACTGGACTTGGAAATTTTTTTTCTCTTTTTTTAACTCAAATTAATTGTTGCTCTTTACAGTCTTCAATCAGCACAGACGAGCCAACAATTCCTGAAGACACAGCAGAGAATCACAATTCCAGTGGTGATGAGTCATTGTCCGATATTCTTGAAGAGGATGAGGAGGTTCAGGACAACAACACATCGGCCGAGAGTTAAAAAAAAACTCTATCTTCGTTTTTTACATAAAGTTTATTATTTCATAAATTTCTCAGGTGATTAAAAAAATATATTTTCTTGAATTCTTTATTAATCGAGAGTTGTATCGAAACATTGGCGACTCCATGTTTTGTCATCATTTCTTTTTTCCTCTACGAATGTAACTCGATTTAGTGCATCTACCAGTATCAACGAGTGTGCTATTGTGATGTAGTCGATGTGATCTTCATTCAGGAATATGGAACTCAAACTTTTGTACGTTTCTGGGTGCATTGCCTTCAGCAGCTCATCGGGTAGATGTCTGCAGAAGAGAAAAGTGTCGAATTTTTAGAAAAATAATAACAAATACAAACTCGAGACTGGCGGATCTCTTTCTCTCTTTTTGCTAATTTCGTTATTTTTTGGGGATACTCACTTTTCCTCAGATTTCAGAAAATTAATGAGTTTCCGAATAAGTTCATTTTTATCAACAATTCGAGAGTCATCAACGATGTTTTGGAATTTTTCTGTTCCAACTCTGACTTTTTTGTAAGGTTTCTCAAATTCAGTATTTCCGAAACCAAGAACACTGTCTTTAACAGACGAAACTGGACCAGTAGAAGATGGAGAACTGCACAGAAAGCTCACATCCGCTGTTCTGAAGTAATTAATTATAACTATTAATAGTAACTCAGGAAAACCTGCGGAGAATAAGTTAAAAAGACTTTTTTTTTGTTGGAAATATCTCGAAAACCAAAAGCCTTAGGAGAGAATTTGTCAAGAGACCTTTTTCGTAGGAAATTTTATTCTCTACAAAAAAGGTCTCTGTAGAAATTTTCGTACCTCGCTTAGTTTCTGAAATAATGGCCAACGAGAAAGGTTGGATTAAAGTTATCTCATTTCGCAATTAAAAAATTCCAGTATTTTTCCACAATACTCACTTCAGATCCAGCAGAATCAACGTATATCGATTGTACGATTGGTATTTCATGTTCTCCTCGTGCAGCTTCCGCAGATAATCGGATGGCCTTTGATTGGATGTGACATAATTAGCAACTAAAAATCCACGACCTTTCTTTGAATTTTCTGCTGGATTATCGAGTAATTTATCACTGGGGAGTCTTGAGAGATTCAAAACTACACCCGCTCGACCTCTTTTCGAGAGTGCCAGCCATGTACCACCTGCTTTCGTCTGTGTTTCATCGATTCCTGGAGGATAATCAAATGAATTCAGTCGTAAAATTGGAGGAATTTACGAAATTAATAGATAGTCAAGTTTTTCTCAATTTTCATGGTGAGAAATCAATTTTGGTCCATCAGCTCATAGGATATTGGAAAAGAAATACATATTTAAGGGAAACCGGGGCAAAATGGACCTCTGAAGTGAAATAATACAGAATTTTTTTCGGCGTGGATTATTTCGTAGAAAAAAATCTGAAAAAAAATTGAGGAGATTCTCCAATATGTTGACATTGTTGGTGTATTTTTTCAAATTTTTTCGTAGAAGCCTTCACTTCTAAAAAAATATCAGATCATTATACTCAACAAGTCCATTCTGCCCCTATATTATTGAAAAATTCTTCCTCGTTTCTTACGTTATCTCAATAGCTATTCGAGCGAAATCGACTGTCTTATCATGTTTTGCAACGGAAATTTCCTTCACTCTCCAATCAAATTTCAAGAACTTCAAAAATCCGGCAAATTCACTATCAACCATTAAAAATTTGCAGCCTTCTTTTTTATTCATTTACTTCATTCCACAAATTGAATAATTAGGTGAATAATTAAGAATTATTTTCATTTAATCCCATCTTATTATAAATATTTTAACCTCAACAATTGCCTCTAGAATTTAAACAATTGTATAATTTTCAAGATGAAAATGATGAAATTTACTTCATAATTCTAGTGAAATTGATTTTTTTGATTTTTTAAAAAATAGTGTTCCTTTCTTCATTGATAAAATTCATATATCGATGTATTGATGAATAATTAGTTCATTATATTGATTGATGATTGTTAAAATAATATTTCTCATACCTCCCAAACAGTCTGGATGATTTTTCCAATAATGGGCAGCTTTTGCGGGTCGACAAACTGTCTCATCTCTATTACTAGCAACAATCAAACGATATGAAGAACCAGTTGCATTTGGATTACGATAAATGAATAGAATACACATTTTTTAATTCATTGAAACATGAAATAGTGGATACTCCAACTCAAGCACTCAATCTCTAGTCATAACAGAGAAAGCAATGATAATGAATTATGAAAGTGAAGTAAAAAAAAAGTTTATGAATATTGATAAAAGAAACTCGCTAATTGTTTCACTTTTTAATGAGTTTGGATAAGAAGTTCGGGTTTTATTTACGAAAAATCATTTTTATTATTATTAGTAAAACTTCACAATTTTTCTCCTTTTATCTTCATAATTAAAAGAGCTGATCATTTTAATTATTAATACACCAGCTAATTATTAATTAACATAACATAAATCGTTAGTGAAAAGGTGAAACAGTCTAAGGAAATTTCTTTCTGCGCAATTTTACAAGGATATATTAGGAATTAAGAGAGATACAGAAATATTCATGAATCCCTTCTTTTAAGAAGAAAATTAAAGCTACGAAATTAGCTTATCAAACCTTATCAGTCTCTCTTAGATTTTGAGATATTTCCAAAAATAAGTTCGAGCCAAAATTTACCACCAGAACATTCAACAACTGCAATTTTTAAATACTTTCGATCTCTTTTTTTTTACATAATAAAATTTGAAAAATACGAATTATTTGTTCCTCATATTTGAGCATCAATCCAGAGACACGTCGAACCTGTGCCGATTCCACGTTTTGTCGTCATTGACATTTTCTTCGATGAATGTGAGATGATTTTTTGCATCAACGAGAATTATTGTGTGCGTTCTTGTGCCGTAATCAAGCCCATCTTGGCTAATGCATATCGAGCTCAAAGAGTTGTATGCATTGGGGTGAATTGCGGTCATGACATCATCTGGCAGATGCCTGAGCATTAAAAAAATAATTCATTATTAAAATGCGAAAAAAGATGATTTTTCTTTGAGCTATGAAATTTTTTTCTTTTTTTACTTTTTTTTGGACTTTAGAAATCCAATGAGTTTATCGATGAGTTGATCCTCGTCAACGATTCTGCGGTCGTTAACAATATTGTTGAATTTATCTTTTCCAATTATAACTTTCTTATAAGGATTCTCAACTGCAGTATTTCCAAAGCCCATAATTGATTCATCCAAGGATAATACTGGTCCAGTACAAGACAGTGAACTGCTCAAGAAGCTCACATTAGCTGTTCTAAGAAAATAAAATGGGAATCGAGATTTTCATCATTAATCGTGTTGGAGAATCATGCTTCTGAGAAGTGCAGTTTATACTGTAAATATCCCCGGACTTGTGGTTGAATTCGTAAACCCAAAAGTTCTTGAGATATTCATGAAACCGACCAGTTTTTTTTAAATATCACGATTATAAAGTTTTCAGACAAATCAATTTCATTTCAGTAAGAAAGAGATAAAACAGAAGATATCGATTTATTTGTTTCGATCCTCTTCCAAGAATATCTTGAAAACTAAGCGGGATAGAGAATTCCTTTCGTAGAGAACTTCAAGAGTTATAAAAAAGGATATGGATGAAATTGCCCTATCTCGCTTACTTTCCGAGGTATTCTGAAAGAAAAATCGGCAATTTTTTTTAAATTTCTCCGCTTTTACCTCTCCATTACGAATTTCTCCGTCAGTTTCTTGAGGATATCTCGGAATCTAAGCAAGATAGAGCAATTTTCATAGTCGACTTTTTCGTGAAAAGTCTCAAAGGCTACAAAAAAACTTAATAAAAATTGCATTATCTCGCTTGAATTTCGAATTATTTCCAAAAAACTGGTGACGAAATGAAATAAATGTATCTGAAAACTTCATATTAGTAGAATATTCGAGTATTTATGGGAGCTAAGGAATATTTCGAAACAGACCTCTTTTGTAGCCCTCAATTCCTTTACAAAAAAGATTTTCACAAAATTCTCCCGATATCCCTTGGATTTCAAGATATTCCTCAAATACTAACCGAATAATCGAAATTACTCACTTAAAATCTAAGAGAACCAATGTGTACGGATTATACGACTGATATCTCCAATTCTCCTCATATAAATTACTCAAATAATCCTCAGCAGTTACCTTCGAGGTAACATAATTAGTGACCAAAAAACCGCGGCCTTTTTTCTGTGTTTCTGTTGTATTATCATTATCTTCGTTACTCGGTAATTCAGCAAGATTCAGAAGTATTCCACCTCGTCCTTTTCTAGATACTGCCAGCCATGTGCCACCCTCTTTCGTGGGCTCTTCATCAGTTCCTAGAATATCAAATTAATTCAATTACTTCATCAGTGGAGTGGTGAAACAATTCGAATCAATTTCGATTTCCTTTTTTTTCGATAAGGCTAAAGGTACAGAGGTGTCTTTTGCGTGTATTTAACATGCCCTTTGAGTTACGTAATATACAGAATTCAATGCATTTATTGAAGGCACTTCTGTACCTCTAGCCGTGTCGTTTTGTTTATTCGATTCCGATTTAAATTCAGTTTTTTAAAGAATATCTCAAGATCCGTTGGAGATATTACATTTATCACAAGGAACTTTTTTCTAACTCTGAATTCGTTCTACAAAGAAGGTCTCTTCTAAAATTTGCGTATCTCCAGTAGTTTCTTAGATATTTCGAAAAAACCGGAGATGAACCAAAATCAATTGCAACTCCTTCACAGCTTCACAATCAATTCATTTTTTATATTATTGCGGATTGCGGACTTCGCCACATAATTAACCTTAAAAATTGAGGGTCAAAGATTTAAATAATTGCAATTTTTTTTTCATTAGAAAAAGAAGCGGAGCATTAATTGTAATGCAGAAAATAGTCTTCACTATTTTTCACCCATTTGTTCTCCTATTCACCCTAGTTTATTATGTCTGAGTGATTTATTCTTCTAACGAACAGGCAATATTATTCTACACATAATTAATTGAATAAAATTGATAATTACCTCCCAAACATTCTGGATTATTTTGCCAATAATGTGCTGGCTTTGTTGGACGACTGTAAAATTCATCTCTGTTCGATGCAATAATCAAGCGATAAGAGGAACCAGTCGCATTTGGATTGCGATAAATAAATAATATGCACATATTTCATTAAACTAATTGAAGTCATAAATCAACAATTTTTTTCCACTCCCCCCTTTATCGGAGTTCTTTCACTTGAATTTGGTACTTTGAACTTCTGCATTTAAAGAATTCTATCAAAAATCACTTGTGGTACAGAAAGACAATGCAATTCTTGTATTTATACCTGCGCACTGAATATACCATGAATAATACCTGATAAGGAATTGAGTGATGACGGTTATCCGAAAGCAAATAAATTCATTAAATTTTTTTTATACGATAATTACGATAAATTGAATGTAGAGAATCGTATATTTGTCAAATTTAACAATGTGTCAGTCATTGTTCATGCGATCATATATATTGTTAATGATTCAGGAGTGAATTTTTTTTCTCTAAATTGATTCCTGGTGAAAGGATTCATTTTTTTGCAACTATCCAAAATTAGTAGTCAGTAGAAAAATGTAAGAGGAATCGATCTATTTTTTATGGTATTGAAATTAGCACATATCTCTCAATTTTTTGTATTTTCTTGAACAAATAAATGATTATCAGAAAAATATTTAGAAAATTAGCATCTGTACTTCCTCAAATTTTCTACATGTGAATACTTTTTATTTTTTTTTAAATAATTTATTTCTGCAAGAAAATAAAAATGATAAGAATTGTCAGATAACTGCTATTTTCATGGTAATACTGTTTTTTTTTCTACATTTTCCTGCACATATTTTGGAAACGTGTGAGTCTAGGGGAATTTGCAAAGAGATAATTTTTTTACGAATTTTGTGGAGCACAAAAAAGATCTCACGAATTCTTTTAAACCTCATAGTTCTCGAAATATTTATAAAATAAGCTACACATGACTTTTAGACTTGTCTTCATCTCCCACTTCACTCCAAAGGATTAAGGAAAATGACAATAATTTAGTCATCGTCACCTGCATATATATTACACAAATTTCCTTCAACAACTGTCGATGTAATCATTTTTTTTACAAGATAAAGTGATTACTCGCAATTTTTTTAATCGTTTCCATCTGCAAATGTTGACATGATTCATCGAAACGATTATCAATCGTTACTACAATTGTAACAAATCACGATTTTTCTTTTCATTCAACTAAATATTAATTTCGTTTTAATTAAATTGCGGCATGTGTCACAGATATTGGCTTTGGTGGCTCTGGATCTGGATATTCACCGATTTGTTCCATGTAGTGAGATTCAATCTTGAATGGTCTCAATTCCCAAGCAAATCTCGACTCCATGTCACATGGATAGACTCCAATGTCTTCAAGTGTTGGAAGTCCGTCAATTACGATGTCTGATGTATGCTCCTATAAATAAGAGAATTTTTTGATGAATTTTCAAAAATATAGAATTCTGTGAATATTTCCAAAACGAGTGCGTTTAATTGTCAATATATTTTTTTTCTAGAGGAATTTCTCCTCTAAAAAAAAAATCACCTGATAAATTCTCCGAAACTCAATAGTCTCCGAGATATTTATGAAATAACCAGCAGATAATTCTTCAAACTCATCTTTTAATGACAGAATTATCAAAATACCTTTTCCAAGCCTTCCCAATGCAAATTTCCGAAAGGATAACCAGGACTCATCGCCTCTATTAGAGTTACTCTCAATTTAAATAGTGGCGTCATTTTAATGTCCCATCTTTTGTAACCATATGCCTCCCACTCCTTCCTGATGTGATGGTTCATCCAGTCAACGAGATCACCGAGCAGGTAGCGTTTGGGTCTGTAAATGAGAATGGAAAGAATTTGTTGAATTGTTGTAGCAGTTTCATTTGAGAAAATAAAAAATAATGTGTACCCAATGAATTGATAAGTTTTCCCGGCAGTACTTGGATCCTTAACTAAGGCAGTGATACCAGCAGCTACGTCACCCGCCCAAATTGGCTGTTTTTCGGTTTTCTCACCCCTTTCCCACAAGGCAGTACCCCTGATGGACAGACACAATCAACTTTGTAATGAACTGTAAGATCTTTTTCAAGAATGTTCCATTAAACATTTCGGAATTCAGTGAAGATAGAAAACTTTTGACCATCTTGCTTGTCGAGAAGAGTTAGGGTAAAGAAATTGCCAAAAAAATTCTTCCATCCTCATAGGATTTCGAGACATTTCATAATAATTAACCCTTGAGAATTGACGCTACTCAACTCACGGTGCTTGCTTGAGTGCAAGTGAGATGCTAGAAAGAGCGAGAGTTCTCAAGGGTTAACGACATTATCGAAATAATCCGCTCTTCACCACCTAACAATTAAAATAAAAGTTTCAATTTGTCAAAATCATGTCACCTGAAGTGTCTTCGCCAGAAACGACAGTAGGTGTTGATAAATCTGTCCTCTTGACCATAAATAGTTGCAGGTCTAACGATAGTAGCCTCAGGGAATTCTTCCTTAACAGCTTGTTCACCCTCCCATTTTGATTGGAAAAATCCTGATCCATTCTCCAAGAATATAGGCTGTTGAAAAATGAAGATATTCTTTATTCTCTGCTCTATTCGATGCATAGATGAGGGAAGAAGATTAAGGGATTTTTCTAATTACTGTATCGAAATGTAAACTTCACCTTCGGGCATGGATCACAGCTGAGCGCCGAAAGATGAATGAATCTGTCAACTCCACATTCTTTAGCCAATCTGGCTAATCTTCTGGCTCCATCAACATGAACATCCTTGAATTTGAAGTTCTTCGTTTCCCAATCGCGTCCAATCATATTGACAACAACATTGGAGTACTTTATGCACTTTCTGATTGAATCCTCATCTTCGAGATGGAATGGATGAAACAGTACTTGTCCCAAATCTCCAGCGAGCTTCAGCTTCATGGATCCATAGTGCTCACCTCGGTAAGGTAAGATCATCTGTAACAATTGGAATGAAGAATTGAAACGAAAAACAAATTGATAATTTAAAAAAAATGATGTTGATTATTTTGCGAATATCTTTCAAATTATTAGGCTGAGCAGAAATAGTCAAGATGTAACGACCGCTACATACACGTGGACAAGGAGCTATACAGTTGAGATGCAAACACGCCCTGTCTCCTTCCCATTTTATTATTTCGCTCTATCCTATTGTCACGCCTCTTCTTCCTTTTATACAAATTTAAATTTGAAATTTAGTTCAGTTATATACGTGACACGCTTCACATTGCGAGCTCATCTGTAAATAAGCCTGTTCTACTCTGTATATATCTTCTAATTCGACGCGATTCAAATGAACTATAATCAAGATAATAATCCCATTTGTCAGTGATAAATTTTTGATAAATTTCATTGACAAGGAAACATTTTCCGGTATTCCTTTCCGATTTCAGTGAAATTGGGATGAATTATTGAGACATGTATTTTTTCGATCAGCAGATAAACATTTCTAATGGGTGAAACTTCTCCTCAATGTTCAAGACCAAAAGAAGTGCTCTTGAAGTTCTACATACTTGAAATTCAGATAATTAAATGAAACCAACGAGATTTTACAGGATTTTTCACCCCGAGAATAATGTCGTTAGTGTAATTCAATTATTTCAAAAGTAATTATGTTCAAATTTCAAAACTACCCCTTTGGGTCCAGAACTTTGAGGAGTAATTTCCCCCCTCAAAATTATTATTCTCAGATTTCAACAAAGAATAACATATTCCATTTCCATCGAGATCGGAGAGGCACACCGAAAATGATTTCCTTGTAAGTCGAATAATTCTTGAGATATCTGCAAAAAATAGCCATGAAACAGTAAGAATTAAAAAATACAAAGTTTTCAGACAAATTATTTTTATCTTGTCATCAGGTTTTCCTCGAAATATCTCGGAATCTAAGCGAGATAGAGCAATTATTAAAAGTACCTTTTTTGGAGCTCTTGAAATTTTTCCAGAAAAAAAGTAATTAAACAAATTGCTTCATTTCGCTCAGATTCCGAGATATTTCTTAGAAAACTATTGACAAAAGGAAATCAAACTCTATAGAAACTTCATATTCGTTAGAATTAGATTAATGAATCAATTGGAAAATAACCTCTCCCTCACCTGTGTACCAATTTTTCCAAGACGATTGCAAACATAACGTCCGATGAATCCGGTATTACCGAAGACTGTGCAGACAATTCCATTGAATGAACTCCTACCACCTGTGCCTCTCTTCAACGATGTTGTAGTTGGATTCTTTATTATTCTAGGTACATTTGAGGAGTAATGACACTGCTGAATGGCAATTGGTGCCAAGCAGAGTATAGTCTTCTTCTCTATAATTGATGAAAGAAAATAAAATTAGGAAAATATGAAAAAATCATCTCAATCCACTACAAATTCGATTGAAATAGATTTTTACACTTACGTGCAATTTGCAAATTACTGAAGGATGTAATCACAGCAGCCATCGCAATCAGTTGCTCCGACTAATTGACAAATAAATGTTCAAAAAAAACAATCCTCTTTCACTGCATCAAGAGAATTTTCGCAATCTCCACAATTGGGTGTTAAAGCAATTAATTATTTGAGGTAGTAATTACCTCAAATTTTTTTATTCTTTATTATTCTTTCGGAGGACAAAGTACCGAAGAAGATCCACAGATGAAAATATGTCATATGTTGTGATATTACATAAAAAAAGGTTAGTCGATGAAGGTGTTTACGCATGCGCGGGAAGGGCGGCCATTGATGTTTTATTTAAAATTTAAAATTTTCAATTTTGGGAAAATCACAATGTAAATTATTCTCAGAAAATCTCTGGAAGGATAAAGTTCACGAGAATTCATCAGGAGATCATTTTTGAAGTTCATGAAATTTCCTGCAAAAAGAGTCGATTGACATTCTTCTCCAAAACCACTCGTTTCGGAGATATTCATCGAATAATTTCTGCAGGATCTCGCCCTTCTCTGCGTTAGATTATAACATTACTTATGATAATGAGGAAATTAATATACATCTGACAATTTTCAGAATTTTTTAAATAAATAAATAAGTATAATAAAAACATTCAAAAATTTGCACTTTCAACTTTTCGAATTTTTTAAATGTGCGTATTTTTCATTTTTTCAATGATTTGTTTGAAGAAAAAAAAAGATAAAAATGAAATTTATCAGACTTTTGCCATTTTCAATATTATCATTACTCTGCGTTTGTCTCCTTTTTAGTGCCTCCTTCGTTTTCGACGAGAACGACGATGCAGAATCAGAAAATTATCCCTTGCGCTTCTTCGTCTTCTCTTTTTATTTTCGTTACTAACTCGTCGCAAAAATTCGTAAACTAATTCGGAGACTTTAACAACTCGTGCCTTGCGATATTTACTGTCACGATAATCGCGATGATTTTTGAATAAATCATTATTCATCTTTCAATTTAAAAAAATCAAATTTCACCCCATTTATTTGTTCAATCGTTTATCAAGAATATCTACGAATAATTTTGGAAAAAAATAGGAAAATGATTTTTGCTGCAATTTAAAGTATTTTCAAAATCCTCCGCAACGTCAGCACTTTTGCTTCTCTCCCTCACTAGCTCCCCCACTAGTGTCTCCCCATAAACACATAGATACACACATTTTTTGCATATGGTCCCCCGAAAAAGTGTTGAATCAGTCGGTAGGTGTTAAATATTCTCAATAAACAAACAAACCTCTCCCCCTCCCCCCAGTTACATTGCAATCCTCAAACATCAACAGTTAAACGGAAGTAAAAAAAAAAATTCAAACTGTAACGACATTTATTGAATTGAATTTAGATAAATAAAATGCAGTGAAAATCTGGACGTCATAAATTTCCATACCTCATGCACGTTAACTTCAAATGACGTATATATAATAAAACTATATATAACAAATACCCACACACGTACACACGCACACACACGAAATGTTTTATTAATCATAAAAATCCATGTTGAGTTTTACATTAACAATAAAGAAAATCAATGATTTCATTCGACCGTTGAGATTTGTCAAGTGAAGTGTGAAGCCCAGTGTTTCCTTCAAATCAAAATTAAAAGGACAGTGCATTTGTTTGTGTGTGTGTGTGTGCATGTGTGTGTATGGGGCGTGTACATGCAGGGATTGATACATTTACTGTGTTAGTGTAAAGAAAAATGTTCTCATCAATAATTTGAGGTAAAAAAAGGGAAAATCATTTTTCTCGGTGAATAGTCATTCGGGAAATTCGATTGGAGAAATCCGTGACACTGGGCATCGTGAGCGCAAACGTTCTGCGACTTGATAATAATCTGGAAAAAATAAAATTGAGAAAGGGAAAGAACAAGAGAGAGAGAGAGAAGGGAAGAAGTGTTTGCCCGTGAAAGGGTAGGACCAAACCTATGATCGGACAGTCGCGCGCGCATGTCTCTGCTCACGTTATCGCCATTTTGTAGGTGAATATTACTCGGTTGAAAAATCTATTCTTCTTTTCCTCTCCCTTTATCTTCGAATAAATCAGAGAAAAAAAAAGGAAAATTTAGTTCAACAATTAATTATCAATAATTCATCGTTTAAATCAACGTGAAACAATAGTTGCACAATGACACTGTGCAAATATTAATTAATGTGATTAAAATTTATCATTGCTTCTAAAATTGAAGGAAAAAAAAAAGCTGTTCAGTGTGTCTTATTATGCATTTTACCGAGGAGTATTGAGCAAAAAAAAAAATTATTACACGCAAGTGTCCAAGGCATTTAGACAGAACACGAGAAACCCCTGAGAATTTATCCTTTATAAAAAATTTTCTCTCTTTCTCTTTCTCTACTTTTTTTTTTCTTCGGTGGCTCAATGATTTTAATAGGAGAAACATGCAATGTGTGTTATGACTTGAATTTTGTTTATTATTTTATCTTGAAAAAAAAAGAGGCCTCGTCTTTGAAAAAAAAAAGAGAGGAACAGTGAGGGGCTTAATTAATGTTTCAACTTATTGGATTTTCTACATCTTTCATGCTCCAATTCAATTTAAAGTAGATAGAAAGAAAAAAAATCCAATTTCTTCGGTATTTGCCACGAAAAGAATTTCATAAAAATAGAAGTGTTGGAGTGTAAATTTTTCTCGTCTCTTTTTTTAATTTTTTTTTCAATTCTTTTTCTTATTGGAGCAATCAGCTTTCGAGTGAACACCAAGCCTTGGTTATATATTTTATAATACACACACACACATACATTTTCTCACTCTCTCTTTCTCTCTCTTCAGAGTTTTTTGACCACACTCACTTCAGGATATGTGTCACTACATTCCTGTGAGTGACGTGACAAAACTCCACAGATTAACACGAAATTATTATTATTTTTTTTTTTTAAGTGAAATTTACTGGATTTGTGTTTTATCAGTGAATGAATTTTTCGTTAATTCCTGTATTTTTTTCTTTTTTATTCCAGGGATTTCAGTGAGGCAAGTGGATGAACATAAATGCAGATGATGGATTGACATGAGAAGTGCATTAGACACATGAGAAGAGGATAAAAGAATTTGTTTTTAGTGGTGGGGTGGAGCCCAATTGTGTGTGGCTGTGTTATTCTGTGTGTGTGTATGTGTATATGTGTATGTGTTTATCCAAAGTGGTAACACAAAGTTTGGGAGGATAAATTAGTTATTAAATACAGATAATATGCCAGCTATACCACGACCTGGTAGTCTCAAAGATCCAGAGATTGCTGAATTATTTGAAAAAAATGATCCTGAAAAAATATTTGAAGATTTACGTGAAATTGGACATGGCAGTTTTGGTGCTGTTTATTATGCACGATGTCTTCTTAGTAAAGAGATTGTTGCTATCAAAAAAATGTCATATCTGGGTAAACAAACGGTTGAAAAGTGGCAGGATATACTGAAGGAGATAAGATTTCTGAGACAATTAAATCATCCAAATACTATTGAATATAAGGGATGTTATCTGAGAGATCACACTGCATGGGTGAGTTGAATATTTTAAATTTAGCGAAAATCTGAAGTTTTCAGACGAATTCATTTCATCTTCCCATCAATTTCTTTGGAATTTTCCGGTTCTGAGTGAGGTAGGATGAATTTGCCCTAATTTTTTTTTGTAGAGGATCTCAAGAGCTACCAAAAAAGATGAAGGCAAAATCGCTCTATCTCGCTTAGTTTACGAGATATTCTCAAGAAACTGATGATGGAATAAAGTCGATTTATCTAAAAATTTCATAGTTGTAATTTGCCATCAGTTTTTGTGGATTATCTCAAAATCTGAAGAAGTTGAAGTTTTTTTATGGATACTTTTTTATAGCTCCCCTTTCTCTCTACAAAAAAGATTCAAGCAGAAATTTTTCTGCCTCTCTTATTTCCCAAGATATTCTCCAAAATCCAATCAGGAAGTGGAATTCAGCCATTTTGTAATTCCATTCAATTGACGATATCGACAAATCCGTGGAAGATAGTACATTTTTGGTAATAACCTTTGTTATAGCACTCATTCTCCTCCACAAAAAAGGTTCTGAAAACTCTTCCATCTTCTTCGTATAACGAGATATTCCAAGAAAACTAATCCGCCTCTTCTCTTGCGTTCTTTAATTCACGTGATTATTCAATCATAAATGTTTTTCAGCTTGTTATGGAATATTGTCTCGGTTCAGCATCTGATATAATTGAAGTTCACAAATGTCCATTCAAAGAGGATGAGATAGCAGCAATTTGTGATGGTGTACTACGTGGATTACATTATCTTCATTCACTTGGTAGAATTCATCGTGATGTTAAAGCTGGAAATATACTATTAACTGAAAATGGTACTGTTAAATTAGCTGATTTTGGTTCAGCAAGTATTAAATGTCCGGCAAATAGCTTTGTTGGTACACCTTATTGGATGGCGCCAGAGGTGATACTGGCAATGGACGAGGGACAGTATGACGGAAAAGTTGACGTATGGTCATTAGGAATTACGTGTATCGAATTGGGTAAGTTTGGTTTTAAATATTCTATCTCTTCCGTTTTTTTCTTTCGATTTTTTTTTCTCACATTTTCCAACTATTTCCTGCTTCTTATCGCCATTTCGTGATTAGAGGATTGTGTTTTCATACGTTTTTTTCTTTACATTTTTCAACAGCGGAAAGAAAGCCACCGTATTTCAACATGAATGCCATGAGTGCATTGTATCATATTGCACAGAATGACACACCAACATTGAATTCACCAAATTGGTCCGATGTATTTGGTAGTTTTGTTGAAGTTTGTTTAACGAAAAGTCCAAATGAAAGGCCATCGTCTGGTAAACTCTTGTCGGTGAGTAAATTACTTTATTAGCGATGAGATAAAAAAAGGTGGATAATTTCATCACTAAAGTGGTAAGATGGGTCATCCCCTTACGTCAAGAAATGAACGGAAGGTATCAAGAGACCTTTTTGTAGGGAACTTTATGAACTACAGAAAAAGTCTTCTTATAAAATTTCCCAAGCCTAAACTCAGTCTTTTGGGAATATCTCAGAACTTGGTGAATATAGAGGAATTCTTGTAATAGCGTTTTTTCGTAGCTCTTATCATCTTCTACAAAAAAAGATTTTTCAAGAATTTCTATACTTTGCCGGCATTTCGAGTTATTCTAAAGGATTCTCTTTGGGATTATAGGACGTTGGAAAAAATTAATTTAACAATACTAAATAATTGTCAAATGAACGACGTTTCGCCTGCTTTATTGAGGCTTCCTCAGGTTCTGGAAACCATGATACAAAAATCAAAAGTTAATTCGAAAATACGAACCAAAAATTAAATTAAATCAATGCATTGATAATACTGGTTATTTTTTACGTAATTAACTAGAAAACATTAATAATCACATTATCTTCTCTTCAAGATCTTTCTTTTTTCCTCTGACACATTAGTTTAATATTAATTTTGAGGTTAAACAGACAAAAATGTCAACAATAAGAGGAAAAAAAAAAGATCTCGAAGAGAAGATAATGTGATTATTGATGTTTTCTAGTTAATTGCGTAAAAAATAACCAGTATTATCAATGTATGGATTTAATTTAATTTTTTGTTTGTATTTTCGAATTAACTTTTGATTTTTGTATTATGGTTTCCAGAACCTGAGGAAGCCTCAATGAAGCAGGCGAAACGTCGTTCATTTGACAATTATTTAGTATTGTTAAATTGATTTTTTCCAACGTCCTATGATCCCAAAGAGAATAATTTCAACATGGAAATGGAAAACACAATTGATTCCAAAGAATCTCATTGTGGGAATGATGCACCTCATTGATTCCTTAATCGATTCGCCAAAAAAAAAGTAAACTAATTGAATTGTAATAATATGCCTCTTCATTTGCAGCATCCATTTGTGACAAGAACACGCTCACCACAGGTACTCATTGATTTGATTCAACGTACAAAAGCAGCTGTACGTGAATTAGATAATTTAAATTATCGTAAAATGAAGAAAATATTGATGATTGATGCATGCGAGAGTGAGAGTACAGTTGGTGATGCTGATGATACGCCAGATGAACAAACTGGTGGTGATAGTAGTAAAAGTAATTCAATAACATCAGAGCATTCAATACATTCAATGGGTGTATCAGCTAGTTCCCAAAGTTCATCAACAAATAGTTTACCACTGCCTAATGCTGATTCAAATGATTATTCATCTGGTTCAGTTAGAAATCGTCATAAAATATCAGCTGGTGTTACTGCCAATTTACTTGAGCATGGTGCAAATAATTTTGCAACAATACGAACGACATCAATTGTAACTAAACAACAAAAGGAACACATGCAGGAAGAAATGCATGAACAAATGAGTGGTTACAAGCGAATGAGGAGAGAGCATCAAGGTGCACTTGTTAAACTTGAAGAACGTTGTAAAGTTGAAGTTGAATCCCATAAACAATTATTGGATAAAGAGTATGAAACATTGTTACAGCAATTCAGTAAAGAACTTGAGAAATTACAATTCAGGCATTTACAAGAATTGGAACGTAAATTGAAACAGAGCCAGAATGCTGAGAAAAAATTGCAAAAAGAAATAATAAGTAGACAGGAGGCTGATCGTAAAGCACTCGAGGCACAACAAAAACGTGAATACAAAGCATACAAAGAAAGATGGAAAAGAGAATTGTCGCAGGATGAGGTAACACCGAAAAGACAACGTGATGCAACATTACAAAGCCAAAAAGATAATTTACGACAAATGGAGGCACAGGAGGAGCAACGATTAACAAGAGGACAACGAGAGTATCTTGATTTGGAGATACGTAAATTTCGTAGAAAAAAATTATTAATATTCCACAGTCTTGAGCAAGAACTTTTGCGTGAGGTAATAAATATCTTTATTAAATTTACGTGAATAAAACTGAGTATTTTTTTTGAAATATCGCGTAATCTGTTAGAGATGGAGTAATTCTTTTAAGACCCTTTTTTGTAGCTCTGATATTTCTCAACGAAAAAGGTTCTGAAAGTAATTTTCCTATTTCCCTCAGATTTTGAGATATCATTTCAGAAAAATCCAATTAATTCGTTTTAACTTATTATTTGTTAATTAAACTTAATTGAATGATAATTATCTAGGAATTAAATAAGCGCCAGCAACAGTTGGAGCAGGCGCATGCAATGTTACTAAGACACCATGAGAAAACCCAAGAATTAGAGTATAGACAACAAAGGGCAGTACATTCACTACGTGAAGAACAAATTCAACGACAGCACACTACAGAACTGTGTAATCAACACGATTACATGCAGCGAGCTGAGCGTGATCTGCGTAAGAAACATGCACTTGAATTGAAACAACAGCCGAAGAGTTTGAAACAAAAAGAGATGCAAATAAGAAAACAATTCAGAGAAACATGCAAGATACAGACACGCCAGTATAAAGCACTTAAGGCACAGATATTACAAACAACACCGAAAGATGAACAAAAAGCTGTTATTAAAAAATTGAAGGAAGAACAGAGGAGGAAATTGGCATTACTTGGCGATCAGTATGAGCAAAGTATTGCTGAGATGCTGCAGAAACAGAGCATCAGGTTGGACGAGTCACAGGAAGTCGAATGCCATCATCTCAAGGTGATTATCATTCATTTGAAATTCGAAGGAGATGAAGAAACTTTTGTGGGAAGCTTTTCTCAAGATCTTATTCTTTTCTACCAAAAATCTTTTATTTCGATTTTATTTCATTACAAGCTTTTTGAATATATCTTGGAATTCAATTGAGATGGAGCCATTTGTATAGTGACCTTTTTGTAGAGAATTCCAAAAGCTACAAAAAAGGTCATTGTAAAAATTGCTCCATCTCGCTCAAATTCCGGGGTATTCCTAGACTGGTGACAAAATAGAATTAATTTGTCTGAAAATTTGATTTCCTTAAAAATTGAGTTTTAAAAAAGATTTCTCCATTCATTAATGCGGAAGAATATAATGTCCAATTTTCTTTTTTATCCTCACTGCGTTGCGGTTTGTCACACGCAAAATGAATTATTTCTAAATAAAACATAGAGGAATGAATGCGAATGATAAAGTCAACAGGATTTACTAATATCTATATTTCATTAATCAGGAGAGGCTCAATTATGAATTGGAGATACTGATGGCATACCAGTCAAAGAATAAAATGCAAGCTGAGGCACAACGTAATCGTGAGCGACGTGAATTAGAGGATCGTGTTTCAGTTAGACGAGCATTGCTTGAACAAAAAATGGAATTAGAGACACAGGAATTTCTTCAAGAGCGTAGTGAAAGGATACGTCTATTGCATGAACGACAGGAGCGTGAGCTGCAGCAGTTTGATGAGGAGAGTGCGAGAATTGGATTCAGGTAAATTGAACAATCGATGGTTTTACAATTATCTGCACAATTGCAGTAATAAAGTTGGAGAACGAAATGAGTCAATTTATCCAGCTTTTTTTTTCAATATTTCGATAACGGCTACAGATGGAGGAATTCTTGTATTGACCTTTTTTTGTGGATCTGAATACATTCTACAAAAAAAAGGGCGTTACGAAAATCTTTCTTGCTTAGTTTCCGAAATATCCTAAGAAAACTATAGGAATCTAGTAGAAAAAATTGTCTCTTTTTGGTTTCTTCATTCCACTGATTATTTAATTGCAATAATCAATTATGAATTGTTGATACCAGTGCTCTAGCCATTGCCGAAGCATCAAAAGAGTCTTATCCAGATGACGAGAGCCTGAGTGGTTCAATGCTGAGTTTAGCCCACAGCAATAGTTCCACATCATTTCCTCCAAATAGTCTTTAATTAAAAAATAATCGTCAATATACCTAAAAATGAAAAGATGCCACGTTGTTAAAAAAAAATCTGCCGACTCGTCCAATACTACGAGTCGATAGTACCAGTGGACTATTATTATTTCTCTCGTTTCCTTATCATTTTTTTATGTAGAAAAAAAAACTCGAATTTACTTTGACAATAGTCGCTGCAAGATTTCATTATTCATTTAAAAAAATGTCTCTTCATGAAAAAATTAGCGTAATTGTATACGTGTGTAGTGTTCTCTGTCGAGTCCTCCAATTCAGCCGATAAAAAAGTCCTTCCTCTTTGCCCAATATCCCCGCCCCTTCCTCAATTGTAAAACCGTGAAACGGAATTCAAAGAACAATTTGGAGATAAAGAAAAACAGAATGAAAAATAATTGAAAAAAAAATAAAAAGACAGACTCCGACGACCACAATGGGATCATTATGTGGCATTCTGCCTCAATTTCACTCTTTCTCATATTCGAAAAAAAAAATATGTAACAATGTTTAATGTCAGTCGCATTTTTCCCATTTCTCTTGAATTTTTAATTCATTTTTAGCATAAAAACATTGAATAATTGAAATGTGAGTAATTATGAATGGGGGAAAGAATGATAAAAAGAATTGTAACAAAGCAACGATTTTATTGCGATCATTTTTTTTTACATCATTATCATAAATATTATTATTTTTTTTATTGAAAAATAATTGATTTCAATCGATATTCATTGAAATAAAACAACTCTCTCTAATTCTCTCTCATAATGTGTAATCTGAATCGTGTGAATTAGTAATTAATTCAAGTAACAATTCAATAGCAATGAAGTGGAGTAGAATGAATCAATTCTTTTTAAATATCTTAATAAATAATGAAGAAAGAAAGGCCACCTCCAATAATTAAATGAAGGAAGGAAATTTTCATGACGACCTTTTTTGTAGTTTACATTCAGCTCTACAGGAAAGGTTTCTATAAAAAATTTCTGTATCTTCAATTTCGAGATATTTCATTAAACTTCTTAACTATTGAACTCGGGGAAAAAAAATTACAGGTAGTGCAATAAATAATGAAAAAAAAAAGAAGTTTTTCACAGACTCGGTAATTTTATAAAATGAAAATTTTTACGCTTAATCAATTATGATTGCCACAATTGATACCTGGCATATTGTGTAGGCTAAATTAAATTTCCTTATTTTCTTCCTTATTAAATCTCAATTCTTGTGTTTATCTTTTTCTTTCAATGAGCTGTGATGTTACTTGACAAAATTGAAAAAAAAAATAATATTAAAAATCATCTGAATCTCAGTGTCGTCGTCAAACGTCATGTACATACTGTCTACCAATATTTTATATGAAAAAAAAAAATTAACATGGAACGAAAAATACCTGCCAATCGATAAAAAAAACATTTGTGAGGCAAGAGACAGCATTTTTTAGGTAAAAAAGAAGGAAAAAAAACAAAAATGAAAAAAAAATTAAGGAATAGAAAATCACATTTGTGATTTACTTCAATAATATTTCTTTCCATATGAATGACATTTGTTTGTATTATAAGTAATTGCTGCGAGTATATATCAATCAACTATTAATAGATTAAATACAGTTCCACTAAGAAACAAATAATAATAGTAATGATATTAATAATGATTATGATAATAATATGAATAATATTATCAACAGAAAAAAAACAACAATAATAATATTCTAATGATAGTACGATTAATAATTAATAATGCACTTTGCTATCCTCGCCGTAAGATTTTAGAAACAAAAATAATAATAATAATAATAATCATAATAATGAAACGAAAAGGATAAAAGGACAAACTTTTTTATGAAATTTCGAGAAAGCATGTTTTTTTTGTTGCTAAATTCTAGTTACAAACATTTCCACAAAGCCGCTTGTTTCATCGGTGTTGAAAATTCAGAGCGCATGTGACAAATATGAAAATGAAAAAGAAAAGAGAAAACATTTTAAAGAAAAGTTTCTCATCTATTCATTTTGCATAGTAAAATAATTATTGAAAGATTGAAGAAAAATGAAACGAACTTTTAGTATAAACTTTTTTTCTTTGAGCAAAACTTTGTGGATGAATTTTGTGGCTTATCCATGCGCTTATAACGGTAATACATAGATACCGTATGGCATGCCAAACTCCAGCAAAGGATGATAAATAAATTATTTGACTAATTAAAGGAGAAAAGTAAATTTAGAAAAATTGAAACATAATAATCCACAAAGCTGTAAGAGAAATCCAAAGATAGCCTCGAATGTCTATCGTTGATAATGATTTAATTTGCATTTTTTTTCTCTATTTACATTAAAAAATTATTATTATTATTATATTAAAAAGACAGAAAAATCTGATGATCAAAGAAAAAAGAAAATTGTATTAGCTCTCAGCATTTAATGAAACCTGTTTTTTTTCGAAGCAACGAAAAAGAAAGATGAAAGAAAAAAAAATAATCAAAATGAATTAGTAACAATATTTATTACATATTTTACACAAGTCTTCCCGTACACTATTTTTTTCTTCTTTTTTTATTATCAACAACGACGATACAAGATCATTTAATTTCTATTCCATTTATACATTGAATATAAAATTAACGTAAATCAGTTTTTTTCAAAAGAAAAAAAAATAATCGAAAACAAAAAAGAAAAAGCATAACAAAATGTGTTTCAAGAAAAAAAACTGCCAAAATTCATTACTGGCAGTTTTTACTTTAAAAAATTGACGCTTTATGTGTTTATTCTCATTTCTTTGTTCGTATATGTTTCCTTCTTTTCTTTCTTTTAATTGTTTGTGATGTTTCACTGAGTTGGGGAAAACGACGTGGGTTTCAAAATACGGGAGTGCATCTCTCTTATCAGTGGTACAGTGTAAGCAACACACTCGTCCCATCCAGGGGAACGCCAGGCACTCTCACGTGTTTCTCTTCTCGATTGAAGATCCTTGTAGCCTGAAGTTAAGAACAAAAATTCATATTTGAAATTCAATGAACGACAAGATTTGAAAGAATTCATGGAGAGATCTTTTTTGTTGAGAAAGAATTGAGTAAAAAAAAAGGATATTATAAATATTTCTCCATCTCGTAATCATAATTTTACTATTAACTTATTTTCTACATTAATTTCAAAAAAGATTGTTGTCTTGCCATTGCAATAATTCTCACAAAAAAATTTTGAATAAGAAAAATCATCGTTTCACCCCATTGAACATAGAAACAGAAAAAGGAAAAGAAAAAACTAAAATTTTTAGGAAAAAAGAAAACAATTTCATCAATAATGTTAAATTATTGTTCATTATCAACTGACGTACAGTGATGATGTTGCAATATCTGCAACAGCTCGAAACACTTCATCTCATCATTCACGGATAAAAAAAAGAAAAGAATACTTACACCAGATGTGATGGACATTGTACAATCTTCCAATTTGTGAGAAATAACCAGCAAATGCCTCATCATTATTTCTCCTGTGATTTATAGCTCTTGCCCAATTATTACCCCATTCAATCATAGTACCTGGTCTCAATCTGTAACTACGTATTTCATAAATATTTGGTCCTTCTCTTGAAATGATTTGTGGCCAAAAACTAAATGCCAGTAGATACTGTAGATGACGAGAGCGCAGATAATTACCACGCTCTTTGAGTAATCTCTGATAAGCCTAGAAAACATTTCAATACGTATAAAACACAGATAAATTTCAATCACGTAACGAAGGAAGAAAGAGAAATCAAAGATAAAACAATTTATTAGAGGAGATTTATGTGAACTGGAATACTTTTAGTTTTCATGAAATAATTTGGAATCTACGAGAGATGGAGAAATCTTCATATGATAATGCAATTACCACACATCTGACAATTTTTTGGATTATTGTTAACAAATGCGTTATTATGAAAAAAAAATATTGAGAAAAATTAGCACTTGGAGTTTTTTAAATTTTCTACATGTGCATATTTTTCATTTTTCAAAATAATTTATTCGTAGAAGAAAAAAAAATTACGGATGTCTGTAATTTTCAGTATTATATTTTCATAGAGACCTTTTTTATAGCTCTGATGCCTCTACACAAAAGGTCCCAACAGAACTCATCGAAAACTAAAATTACTATGATAATGAAATTAGCACACATCTGACAATTTTTGGGATTTTTTTAAACAAATAAATTATTATAGAAGAAAATATTTAAAAGATTTGCTTCATAGTTTTTAAAATTTCCCACATGTGCATATTTCTTATTTTTTCAAAAATAATTTGTTTGTTAAAAAAAAAGACTAAAAATTGTCAGATGCTTGCTATTTTTGGCATCATAAACTGCTCCACTATTTACATGATAATGAAATTAACACACATTCGACAATTTTTTGGATTTTCTAAAAGACATGAATTATTATAAAAAAAATGATTGAAAAATTCGCACTTTTAATTTTTTTAATTTTCTACGTCTGCATATTTTTCATTTTTTAAAACGATTTATTCATTAGAAAAAAAACCTAAAAATTTTTAAATGTCTGCTATTTTCAGTCACATTTACCTTGTCTTCCGATAAATAAACTTGTGCTCTATCTATTCGTTCATATCCACCAGTGTATTGCCACAGGTGTATAGCCTGATCAAGATCACCAACTTCAACTGTCCAGGAAGCAACGAGTTCAAGATGTAATTCATCCTTCTTGGAATGAATGAGATTAACATTCTCACGGCTGCAATATCCCAACAATAATAGCAAACAAAAATTCGTAGAACATACAATATTAAATTTTTTTTAAATTAATATAATATCGTAGTTACTAATTGTTAATATATTTGTCGAGTGAATCAGGTCGTATGTTGTGCGTATGTAGTGCATAAATGACCCCTTTATCCGATAGCATACGTGAATGTGATTCCTTGGTTGGTTCCATTCTACGTACACCAAGTTTACTCAGCCATCCTTCACTGCTGTCCTGACACGTTGTCGTTCTGCTGATAAATCTGCGCCAAATAATACAAATATAATAGTAAAAAAATAGGAATTAATTAAATTAGCAAAAAAAGAAATAATGTAAAAATAATTGATTTCATACCGTGTTGCCGCGAAAATCGGCAGATTTGTTTTTCCAATCACCGGTCCACTGATTCTACATACCCCAATGACAGTGGCGGCCATTATACCAGAGTATTAAATTCCTTAGTACTCTATTCAACAACAAAAACAATAGTCCACAGGTTAATTCACCTTTCTACAAGCACGTGAACAATATTTTGGAGCAATAACAAAAATACCGCCAACAATTAAATTGAAAATGGGAGTGAAGAAAAAAATAGATCGTAGAATGGTGTTACAAGTAGCCTGATTATTTGGCAGGGGTTGCGGGGAGGGGGATGAGGGGACTTTGGAGTCTGCAGCGTCACACAGTGGTTCACGCTCCAACTCCAAAATAATGAGAAAAAAAAAATTTAAAAACATTGAATACCATACTTGCGCAAGTTTTGCGGTGATAAACCAGATAACTGCTTGAACGATTGAGTTTCACTGCTTTTATTTGTTTTCTTTTTTTGGAAATGGAGAGAATGATAGTGGAGAGATATTCGAGAGTACCTAATTAAATTGTATAATTAATATAATTGAAATTTTCAATGAATATTGAGTAACACGAGAATTGCATGAACGTAAAATACTCACAAAATAACTTGTAATTAACTTTTCCTGTGAAAGGTCATGAAATTACTCTCTTGTAAACCGCAAGGATATTTATGATTATTTGAAACTCGTCAGGGTGACTGACTCCTCTTTCTCGTGCCATCTCTCTCTTTTTCCCCTCAGCTCCTTTCCTCTCTCTCTCTTTCTCTCTCTGGCAAGAGAGGGAGAAGAGCACGAGCGATAGTCGCGTTTCGAGGGGATGGAAACTGACGATGGGGCGGATCGAAGAACAGCCACTACTCTGTGTGTGTCTGCTCACTGTGGAGGAGAGGTGGAATAAAGGAGCAGAGACATAAGAAGAGAAGGGGAGGGGAAGTGGGAAAAAGGAGCGGGAAGAGATGGGTGGTTGGTGGTGAGAGTGAGACAGAGCATACACAGGTCGTGTTATCCGTTTTCGTGCAGTGACGTTTAATACACGGAGAGTGAAGGAAGAGAGGGAGAGTCGTTGTCCTCGGATGAGTCCTCGTTCACTCTGTGTTTTAGCCTTTTTTTTTTCTTTTGCTTTTTTTTCATTATTCTTTACATACACACACGGTATAATCTTAATAGACAAGAGCTCTCCTCTTTCAGGTAAATCAGTTTGACGATGAATTGGAAGTATTGGAAGAACGAAGAGATAAAATTATAAATTGTAACACACTCGTTTTCATTCTCATTCATCTGTGATTTGAACGTTCTACTCCTTTTTTCGTAGTGTTTTATTGTTATAACATTGTTTGTTTTTATCATGAGTTTTTTAACAATCGTGCTTGGAGTGCAACTTTATACATGCAATACACGTGATGATTCTTCGGAAGTGACAAATGTGATTTAAAAATTGACGAAAAGAAAAAAAATCATTTGCTTGTTATTTCAATGAGAAATTGAAAGTTACAAGGATCAGATGAGATTGTGGAGTCAAATGTGTCTTTTTGCCTGAGGGAGATTGTCGATAAAATAATAAAATAGTAGGCCTCGGCAGCGGTGCCTCAAACAGGTAGGTGAAGAGGGATTAATCAAGTTTTTTTTCTTCCTAAAAAATCATTGTTATCATGCCTCCCCTCCCCTCTCGGGAAACTTTACCCCTACATCCGTTTTCATATCGTGTCTTTTTTTTTAAAACTCCCTTTTTTTCTTTTTGTTCGCTTTGTTTGTGTCTACCTGTGCCAACCGCCTACCTTTACAACGTGAATTCCGGTTTTATACAGCGATGCCATATCTATCCAATCGGTTATGATTCATCTCAATTTTTTCTTCGTTCACACGTCCTTTGACATTAGAGAGATGAAAAACAGGATGGAATGAGTAAGAAAAAAAAAGATACGTTCATAATAACGGTATTATTTTTTTTTTGTTGAATATTCCGTTGGATTTGATTGAAAAAAAAATTCTATTTTGTTTATGTAATTGTTTGAAAGGCACGTGCAGCGTTACATAAAGTTTTTTTCTTGTTATTTATTATTTTAACAGATTTAATACTATGGAGTAAACAATAAAACGAATAATGGCAGTAAAATATTTGTTGAATTGTAAAAATATCCTTTTTGCTCTTTTGCTAATTAATTAATTCATGTAATTATTTCAGTGATGCGACTGATCAACGATGTGATAATACTGGAATGCTTGATGTATCCACTCAAATTATTTAATGTAATAGATAAATATTATAATTTGGGCACTGTATTATCGTGATACGCTACTGGTGGTGGTGTTGCGGGCCCCTTGGGACTAATCCGCAATGCCAGTAGTCCCAACAAGTCAATGGGCCCTTACGATTCTATGTACAATAATACTTGTAGAAGCGTGGCCACTACATCCCCTACCACCGCACGAAGGTCAGTTTATGCAATTCATATATCTATATATACTTTTTTTTTTTACATCAACATAATTAACGTTATTCACGATCACGGTACCATGACGAACGAAGAAAAAAAGAGAATGCTTGTTTTTTTTGTTAATGTAGGAATTGTTAAGAGAACGTATATTGGCCATTATGGTCCTGCATGGTATGACACGAGTATTCTCCGGGATCATCGGAATCGTGTTAGACGAGATACCAATGATGATCTCAAGGATCAGGCACTTGTTCTTCATCTACGTGCACTCGATAGGTAATTGCAGTATTTGGGATTTTTTGAATTGAGGAATTAAATGAGTTTCGAGGGGTAATTGGAGAATATCTTGGGAAATGAGGGAGATGGGAGAATTGTTTTGGGTACCTTTCTTGTAGTTCTCATTCTGCTCTACAAAAAAGATTGCATATTTTGTTTTGTGTCTCTCATAGAATCTGAGATATTCTCGAAATACTGAATTTATTGTAAAATAAATTTAAGACGAGCCGATCTATTCAACATATTTATCCTGAAAAAAATTGTAATTTAGCAAAATATAACTTTTCAAAACTTCAAAAAATAATATAAGGTTCATCAACCCAATGAAAGCCTATAAAACTGTTCAATATCGAGGAGACCAGGGCAAAATGAACCTGTGCTCCAGAATGAGTTGGGATTTTTCTTGAGAAAGAGAAAAAAATCTAGAAAATTCACCAACAATGTTCACATATTGGCGCGTCTTCTCAAATTTGTTCAGATTTTTTCATGAACTCCTTCACTCCGAAAACAAATCCTAGGTCATGATGCCACGAAGGTCTACTTTTGCCCGACTCTTCCCTATCAGTAATTATCGAATTTCATTTGTTCGATCACTGGCATCTGACGATTCTTATCCGTTCAAACACTGGACGACTCATCCTATCAGGAGTATAAAATTTTCAGATGAATCAACTCTATTTCATCATTAGTTTTCTCAGAATATTTTGGGAACTAATCGAGATCGAGCGATTTCGACTTAATCCTCTTTTGTAGCTCTTGGAATACTCTACAAATAAGGTTTCATATAAAATCGCTTCATCTCGCTTAATTTCTTGCGAAATATTAAAAAGAGATGATATCAAAATGAAATCAATTTGTCTGAAAACTTTGTATTCTAATTTTATCTCGTTTCACCCCTTCACTATTGAACTAAATGAATTTCATGTAATTCAATTGTGGTGAATGGAGAAAAAGTTGTTCAATGCAAAATAAAACAGGCAAATGAAGCCATTTTTAATCCCATTTTTACGGCTTCTTACAGAGTTAATGTCCTTGAAAATTAAGTTAATTTTCCCGATCTATTTCAATAGAATTTATTTTTATTTAAATTCAATTAAAATTAGATGAATAAATTGTTGAATTTATTTTTAGAAAATTTACGATGCGCCTCGTGAGGGATTCAAATATTTTTTCCAAAGATGCTGTATTTGAAGATACAAATGGACCAATAGCATTCGATACTCTGCACTCATATGTTGGAACAATCGAAGGTACTGAAATTACAGTAATAATGAATTTAAACTCATACCCATGTTATGATTATTCGGAGATTGAGATTATCAGTGGGTTGAGTTAATTAGTAATCATCTAATGCCATCGTATTTACATAGAAGTTCATATCCATTCGAAATATCTCGAAAATACTCGACGCGAGAGTAATGAAATGGATAAACAAGATAAGCCAATTACACATTATCATTAGTTTTCCAAGAGTATATCTCGGAATTCAGGGGGGATCGAGTCATTTTGGTAACTACCTTTTTTTGTAGCTCTTATTCTGCTCTACAAAAAATGTAATTATGAAAATTTTATGTCTCAATTACTTTCTGAGATAATTGCACAACATCACAAAAAAGAATTGATTAGAAAAAGTGCTTTTAAGGGCTCACATACCCCTGGGCGCTCTAAAAAATGAGTAAATTTCAACAATTATCATAAAGGTTATAGAATGAAATCTAAATTGAATAGTCGATTTCACATGTTTTGTTCACTTTTCAACTATGAGAGATTTCTTTGTTCTTAGTCATACCAAAACTTTTAAACGCCGTCTTCTCAAAATTATGTTTTTGGACTCGGCCAGCACGATAACTGTCAATTTTTAATATTTTTCAACTTTCTTTTTAAATCTCGATAATTACTTTCCTTCTTTGTTTATTCTTCATGAATCATTGAACATTATGTTTTCTTTTTTACATAAAACAGTTTGAAATACTGAAGTTCCTTTATTTTGGAAGGAAAAAGAAAATCCCTGTGTCAGACTCTAACTATAGTCTTTTGCTTTGCCGATCGGATAATTTTCGATGAAGTTATTATGCTGACCAGGAGGTGCCATGGTTTTTGTAGTAGTAATCCATTGAAACCAGTGAAAAATAATGTCAATATTATTTTTAAAAAACAAAAATTTCTTCCATATAATTGAAGAGTCAATAGATCATCCCTTTAATTTATTTTTTAATAATTCTTGAAATTTTGTCGGTTGTCAGAGCACTCAGGGATATGTGAACCCTTAATAATAAGAAAATCCACAGATGTTCGAAATATCAAAATTTTCTTACATCTTCCTCGAGATATTTCCAAAATGAGCCTTCCGTGCCTCTCCCTATCCCTTCCGAGAACCGAATGGGTTCGATTCAATTAAATAACTCAAGAACTTTTGCAGAGGACGAAAATGCTGTGGTTGAGGGTATAGTGACAGCCGATGGATTATTCGATGGTTCAGTGTCTACACCAGTTGAGGAATATTATTTTGAGCCAACAAGCAGATATTTATCACGAATATCAACAAATGAATCGAATTATGATGAAGAAGTTGATATATCACCAGCCTATCACACAATAGCATATCGTTCGACTGACGTGGTTACTCCGAAATTTCCAAAAAAATGTCAGAGCCAAAATTTGTACAACATTAACTTGAATAATACACATAAACATCACCAGCAAGTTGACGAATCTTTCGAGCCATTTTTCGAGCAACTTCAGGATCACAAAATCCACAATTACGGTGGCTACTATTCGAAAGAATTCAATTCAATAAAACGAACGAACGTAAATGTTTTAAAAATCGATAAAAATCGTATTACACGACATTTACATAAAAGAGCAACTGTTGATCCACGTAAAACAACTTGTATGCTTTATTTACAAGCTGATCATCAATTTTTTTCACGTTATTCAACTGAAGAGGCATGCATTGAAGTCATGACGAGACACGTACAGAGAGTTAATTCAATTTACAAACACACTGATTTTAATCAGGATGGTAGACCAGATAATATAAGTTTTATGATTAAACGTGTTAAAGTACACAATGGTGATGCGATGAGAGATCCAAATTACAGGTTTCCTGGCAATTATGGAGTTGAAAAGTTTCTTGAACTTTTTTCAGGTAATCACTTCTTGGTGAATTCAGTAGTGAGGAGCTAAAACGAAATAAGTCAAATTACCTTCATTACTATTTTCTATCAAATTTTTTTAAACTGGTCTTTCAGTTTTTATGCTACAGTGATGAGTTTTTTTTCTTTTTGAATTACCGAAAATCAATGTCGATACGTATATTCAAATGGGAATCATCTCATCTTTTCAATGGAATTTGAATTTTTTATTTCCAAAGTCGACTCATTCTATTTTATCTCTCCACTGCTGATTTATAATTAATTATATTCTATAATAGAAAGCCCCCATTCTTTATTCAACTTCTCTTGTTCTCCATGCCCTTTAGTTATTAAAGTTTATAATTTTTTCTATGCAATTCATTAATTGGATTTTTCTCAATTTAAAAAACTTTAGAGGAGGATTATGATGCCTTTTGTTTGGCCTACATGTTCACCTACAGGGACTTTGAAATGGGAACACTTGGGTTAGCATGGACTGGAGATTTGAAGAATGCTGGTGGTGTTTGTGAGAAGAATGGGGTAACTTTTTCTTATTTTTCTCTCTTTTTTCTTTTTTTTTTAAATAAGTTTGAGTTGGTGAGGAAATTAAAAAGTTTTCTGGGTAAATTGCTTCTGTAATTAATTTGATAAAATGAATTTTTCGGCCAAATTAAAGTTAAGAGTTTGCGGAGTTGTGCATAAAAAATTATTACGAGAGTTTCTCCTGAGGGATAAAACATCGGAATTTCCAGGATTTTTTTCGAGTTTCAGTAAAAAGAATAGGAATTTTTAGGTAAAAAAACGGCGGGATACAATTCAGTAGTGAAGAGGTAAAATAGCATAAATTAATTTTTTTCACCGTTGTTTAAAATAAAATATCTCGGAAGTCACTGGAGATATGCCCTTTTTGTAGTGAATTCCAAGAGCTACAACTAAGGGTCAAGATAAAACGGGCGTACCTCCATTTTTTAGCGAGATATTTCAGAAAAATTGTTGAAAGAAAAAACTGCCTCATCCTGTTTTACCTCTTCACTATCAAATAAATGAAGTAGTTGACCAACGAATTTTCAATACAATTGACAAAATTTTCGTAATTCATCAATTTCCATAATTTCAACAAAAAGATGAGCTTTACAAAAATTCGTCAGACCTTTTCCGTAGCTCACGAAATTCTGTACAGAAAAAGTCTCTTGAGAATTTTCTCTAAATCCATCCGTTTCAAAGATATTCTCGAAGGAATTACCAAGAGGATTTTCCAACTGATCTTAATTCCACCGAAATTCACTGAAATATTTTATTAATCTTCCAGCATTATCGTGGGAGCATGAAATCCCTCAATACCGGTATAGTCACCCTGCTGAACTACGGTAAACACGTACCTCCTGCTGTTTCCCACGTGACACTTGCCCACGAGATTGGCCATAATTTTGGATCACCAGTGAGTCTATCAAATCTATTACGATATGAAACTTTGATGTATTCCATGAAAACTTTGATCATAATTTACATCTATTAAATTGTTACTTTGAATGTTACAGCACGATCCAGAACAATGTACACCCGGTGGTGAGGACGGCAATTTCATAATGTTTGCACGTGCTACCAGCGGTGATAAACGTAATAATAATCGATTCAGTCCATGCAGCTTGAATGCAATCAATCCGGTATTGAATACAAAAGCACGATCACCAAAGGGATGTTTCACTGAGCCACAGGCATCACTGTGCGGCAATGGAGTGGTTGAAGACGGCGAAGAATGTGATTGCGGTTGGGAAGAGGATTGCAGAGATTCCTGCTGCTTTCCACAGAGACGCTATCCTCCAGCTGATGAGACACCATGTACACTGACACCAGGATCAACTTGTAGCCCGAGCCAAGGACCTTGTTGCACCAATGAATGTAGATTGAGATTTGGCGACAAGTGTAGAGAGGATAATGGATGTAGAGATGCTAGTTTTTGTGATGGTAGAACTCCACACTGTCCGCCATCGATTAATAAACCGAATAAGACTATTTGTAATGAGGAATTTGTCTGTTTCATGGGGGTAAATATGTTTCGTCAACTTTTTTTTTTTTTTTGAGTATCTTGGAATTTATTTGCGTTAGGGACCTTTTTTGTAGATTGAAATTTTTTATACAAAAAAAAATAATTGGCTAAATTTCTCCATTTCCTTTAGACTTTGAGAAATTTCAGGACAGAATTAATTGTCGAGTCAAGTTTTGCAATTTTTCTTCATTATTGATTTGCGAATATCTCAGAAATAAAGTGGTTTACGAGTAGAGGCTCAATAATTTCTTAACAATATTTTATTATCTACAAAAAAGCGTTTTCTATACTCAATAATTTCTGAAATATTGGTGGAAAATACTAAATATTTTTGCTGATATTTTACCAGTGAAATTTCATTGACGACTATTTTGAATTTCAGGAATGCACAGGAAGCATTTGTTTGGCCTTTGGCTTGGAATCCTGTCAATGCATACCAGGCCCAACTGATCCACCGACAAAAGCATGCGAGCTCTGTTGTCGTTTGCCCGGTGAAAATTCACCATGCCTGTGAGTTGAAATAACAGAGATAATTTAGTTTAGTCATAAAGTATAGGAAGAAGTGATAATTCGAAAGATTCGTAGGTTCTTCTAGAAATATTTCGGAAATCAACAGGTATTAAAGAAAAATTGTGTTTAAAAATTTATCATTTCTCTTGAACCTCATCGTTTCCTAGATATGCTCAAAATAAATGCCAAACGATTAATCAAATTGTTCTTTTTGCTTTTTTGCTAATCTTCTTGAATTAATTGTCAATTAAACTTTTTTCTTTATTGTTGGAAATAGATCGTCGTTTGATTGGAATTCACCGCCATACGATATACCCGACAAATTTGCCAAACCTGGTACTCCATGCAATGATTACAATGGCTACTGCGATGTATTCCAAAAATGCAGAGAAGTTGATCCAAGTGGTCCCTTGGCAACATTACGAAAACTGCTGTTATCAGATGAAAGTCTTGCTACATTTAGAAAATGGGTTATTGAGCACTGGTATGCAGTGGCTCTACTTATTCTGGGAACGATATCTCTCCTCGTAAGTATTCATAATTCAAAACCTGATGGTTATTGATTATCGATTTTAATCAAATTACTGTTTATTTAATTTGTCCACAAACTTAATTATTTTTTTTTTTGCTTCACCATTCTCACATTATTTTCAACGCTTTAATTACTTTAATTTCGTTACAAATCAGAGCCACTGTAAAAAAAAAACTAAAAAGGATATCTCTGAGGAATGTAAGTTAATTTACAATTCCAATTTTATCTCCATCAATAAATCCAATTATCCAACTATTGATTTCATATCCAGACACTCATAAATTCATTTTTAAAGTTTATATAAATCATGAATGATGTTTTAGAATCGTTGACTCTTTTTCGTCTTTGATTGGTTCAAGATGATAATTTAATAATTTTTCGCCATAAATAAATGAGTTTGAAAATAATATTTCGTAAATATCTCGAAAACTACTGGGTTTAAGAAAATTTATCGAGATACCTTTTTCGTAGCCCATGAAATTCTCTACAAAAAAGGTCTTTTCACATATTTTTTTGTAAGCCTCCTCGTTCCAATAGATGTTCGCAATACAATAATCTCTCCATCCGTTGTTTAATTGAAACCTAGAGAATTTTAAATTGTTTCGTTCGAAATAAATGTTACGGTGTGCTGTACTCATTGAATAATGACTAAATCATTCAAAATTATTAAAGGTGGCCAGCATACGTTATCTGGGCAAGCGAACGGACCTAAAATTGAAGTCAGTAACGATAATCCACAGCTCGACAACGGAAACAGTCCGACTACCACCTGAGGGTACTGAGGGTGTCACAGTACATCCACCAGCAGTGCGAGCAAAACTTCCTTTGAGTAGAAAAGTCCGTGAGAAAAGGCACCATGCTAAACAGCAAAGTGCCTCGAGGAATGACAAAACTGCAAAAATCAATCACACTAGTAACAATAAAAAATTGAATAAAAAAATCATGATAAAGAAGAAAAAAAAGAAGAAGAAAAAACGCGTTGCTCCATTATTTGTTGAAGAACAGCCACGCAAAACGCTAATGGAAACATCAACTCAACAGGCAAATGATGCAATAAATTTACCACAAATTAATGAACAATCTGATGATGCACTTATTAAAAAGCCAATTGTTAAAAATTTAAAAAAACGTAAAAACAAAGAAGTTATTGATTATTCAAAGGAACAGGCTGATAATGTAGATAGTGTTGATAATGTTGTTGTTACTGATAATGCCGATCCAAAAAGCAAAGTACGTTCATGGCTATTAGCATCATCATCACATTGCAGAATTGAACCAATGATTAAAAGTAAATCAACACCAGCTTGCTTAACAAATAATTTAAACTGCAATAGTAACGGTGGTAATATTAATTTACCTGGTATTATACAATCATCAGCAAATAAAAATCGTAGAAGACAAATTGTTGAACCATTATCACGTACAAATGCAACATTTTCACGTGATACAAAAACAAATGAACGTGTACGTTTACAAATTGTTTATAAACCACCGTTTAAATTTTGTGTTAAATTAAAAAAATGTGAAAAACATGGACAATCTGGAATTAATAATCAACGTGTTCATAATCGTAATAAACCGAGGCAAGCTGTATTATTACGTAATACTAAAATTAATAGTAATGAAAAATTTAAATTAAGTAATTCAAAAAAATTGACAAATACTAAAACTGGTATTAATAATACTTGTTTAACAATTGAGTCTTCCAATAATGCAGCCAATTCTGATTTACACACTGTACCATCTGATCTTGAAGTTTTATTGTCAGAGAGTGAATTTTTATTTTCTGAATGATAATTGTTCTTTTTTTTTTTTAAACGAATTATTTATGGAACATAAAGAAATAGTTTTGTTGAATACAGTCTTTGTGAAATATCTCGTAAATTGTCAAATGCTAAAATACTTCCCAATAATTACGATAAAGAATGAAAATAATTGTACTAGTCTTCAGTTAAGCTATTGAATCATACAGAACACGTGTCTCTCAGTTATTTCATTAATTAATTAATTAATTAATTAACAAATACGGTGCAATAAACCGTGATACTCATATGCATCATTAACTGTGATTGTTCCAATATAATTAATTTCCCAGTTTCAGAATAAACTCGTAGGCATTTTTAATTATCGTCTTCCGATAATTTACAGTTTAAATACAGACAATTTGAATGAATAGCGGAATTATGTTACTACTTGCAAATATTCTGTGCTATTTTCTAATTTTAAAAATGAAAAACAAAACAAGAAGAAGCGTGTTACTAATTGTGATATGTGCCAATGCGACAGATTGTTTATTAAATATTATAACTTACTCTATTTGCACTGCCGAGATGAGGATTTAAAAAAATAGGATGAGATGAGAGAAAATGATGAATTCAAGATGATAAAATTAGTGATGAATTTGTAAATATAAGATGAGACGTTATCGTGTAGATTATTTTTCAAAAAAATCTCGAAAACATGGAAATCCATGAAAAATCCTCTACATGGAAGAGACATTCTCTCTCGAGAATTTCCTTCAAAGCCACGCATTTACGAGATTGTACGAAAAAAAATCTACAGAAAGAATTCAAAATCATCGACTTTTACTACTTCACCACTAATTGAAGAACTAGTAAATCTCCTGATACGCTTCTTATTCAAAGCTGTCTATGTATAGATATTTATGAATAATATGGAATAAGTGGGGAATTGTATTAATTAATATCCGAGTTCCAACAGTTTTAATGAAATTTAACGTATCAAATTGTACGTTGTAAATAATTAATGCAAAAAGGAAGAAAAAAAGATAAATGATGACATTATGTGCGATAATGTTTAGGTACTGAATAATGTTTAACGTTGAAAAATGTATATACGTTAGATTGCTTTTTACATAATTAAAAGTGTTTTACGTCCAATCTTCATCCTCCGAAATGATAAATTGAAAAGAAAAACAAAAAAAATTGAGATATCTACAAAAATGCAGATTATATATTAATACAACATATAAATATGTAAAAGAATTATTTGGCTGTATTTTTGCACGGGCTTTGTATAAATAACAATACATAATAACAAAATTATATTAAATCATTGTTTATTCATGATTTTTGTAGCAAATTTTTATTTACAATTCAGATTTTCTCAATGATTGATTCAAGATTTCCCAATGTTGGAGTTTCCCTGGTCATGAGGAAGTTCCATAAATCTCTTTTGTGAAGAAAAATCGAAGCTGCAGAAAGGGTTCCAAAAATTATAAGAATTCTTCAATAATCAGCAGCATTGCTTGCCAAATAATCTCTGCGTCCAATATTCGAGGCTTGTTTATTCTGAATGGCCTCCAACTTTGGACACTCAGTAATTCTGTGACCAAGACCACCGCAATAACTGCAGCCCCTCTCATCCCCAAGATTGAGATACTTTTCATTCTCCGAGCACAATTCTAACAAGAATGGTGGAACTTTTTGTTTAGCCTCCATGAGTAAATGCTTCAAGTCAAGTAGAACCGATTCATCATTAGATTTATTGATGAATGTCGTAGCAATACCAGTCTTGCCAGATCTACCAGTACGTCCTATCCTGTGAACATAATTCTCCACATCATCTGGCATATCATAATTGATGACATGCTGTACATCAGCAAAATCAAGACCCTTTGACGCAACATCAGTAGCAACCAAAACGTCTTTTCTCCCTTGTCGAAATGCCTCAACCGATCTCGATCTCTCTTCCTGATCTTTACCCCCATGAATAGCAACTGCCTCAACGCCTTTCAGCAGCAAGTACTCATGAATAGCATCGACATCCTGTTTCTTCTCAGCAAATATGAGTACAGGCGGTGTTGTCTTTTGCAGGCACTCAAGTAGATAAACAATCTTGGCTTCCTGCTTGACGTATTCAACCTCTTGGATAACATTCATCGAGGCTGCACCAGCACGGCCAACATTGATCGTAACTGGTTTGACAAGTGCTGATCTAGCAAAGTTCTGTATTTTCTTCGGCATAGTAGCTGAGAACAATAATGTTTGCCTTTGTCCCCGGAAGAAGGAAAATATTGTTCTAACGTCTTCCTCAAAGCCCATGTCGATCATTCTGTCTGCTTCGTCCATGCACAAGTATCTACACACACTGAGCTTCACCATTTTCTTGTCCAGCATATCCATCAGCCTGCCTGGCGTTGCTACCATAATGTGAACGCCCCTGTTGATGATGTCGAGGGATTCAGAGACTGGTACTCCACCAATTGCGAGGCAACTTCTTATCTCAGGGCATCCATCGGCCCTCAGGCTGTTTGTATAGTGCTGAATAATGTCGAATGTTTGCTTTGCCAGTTCTCTTGAGGGGCAGATAATAAGTCCGTAGGGTCCCTCGTTCCTAATAAACGGCATCGCCACTTCTTGCTCGAGACAGAACATTATTATTGGCAAGACAAAAACCAGGGTTTTTCCACTGCCTGTAAATGCTATGCCAATCATATCGCGACCTGATAATACAGTCGGTATTCCCTGCACTTGTATCGGTGTTGGTTTCGTGATACCCTTTTTTTCTAGACCATGAAGTATACCCCTGTGCAGTTTCATCTGCTTGAAACTCATCAGTGGCGGTGGCACATCCTCTCCCTCAGCCAAAATCCTCATCTTTCTTCTTATTTTCTCGTGGCGATCTTCGCCCATCGTCAAGATCCCCTTTGGCGGTTTCCAGCTTGTTTTTATCGGTTCCTCATACTGTATACCCTTTGCCAATTCAGCCACTCCCATCAACGCCTTGTTCTCAGCAACACTCTCGAGGATTTTCTCTTCTTCTTTGAGCTGTTTTTCCATGGCACTCTCTTTTTTTGCTTCTGCCAATTTCTTGAGCTCGGTGTGCTGATCCAACAGGGATATATTTGATTTCCTACCCCAAACTTGACCATCGTCCTCGTCACCATCCTCATCACGGTCTCTCTCATTCTCACTGCTGCTTTTTCCCGCTAATCCTTCTTCCTTGAGCTGACGTAGACGACCTAGTTTCATCAACTGTTGCTTTTTGCGCTCTTTCACAGGGACGTAAGGTGTGTAAGTGTTGTCTGAATCTGAATCGCTTTTCTCATCTCTTCTACCGTGTCTTCTCTGAAAAATTGAGGTGATGAGTTTATAAGGCTGGAAATAGTAAATATGTGACGGGTTTTTTTTTCAACAAATAAAATATTTCAAAAAAATGAAAAATATGCACGTGGAGAAAAATTTTAAAAATTAAAAAAGCTTATTTTTTTAACGATACAGCTAGAGGGACAGAAATGCCTTCAATGAATGCATTGAATTCTGTATGTAATATTAATGTCTTTGGGTGTCATTATAGTGCACAATATGTTAAATTACGTGCACTTTATTCAAAGGTCATGTTAAAGACTTTGTGTGTCATGTCAAGGCATTTCTGTACCTCTAGCCTTGTTATTTCAAATATTTTTTCAAAGATAATCTATTTGTTAAAGAAAAATCCGAAAAATTGTCAGATGTGTGTTAATTTTATTATCATATAAATTTTGTGACGATCTCTTGGGGAATTGTTGATTGATGATCGTGAGGATGTTTGACAGACGGTTTTTTCTTCATAAAAGTGAATTCTTCAACTAACCTTCCTCGAAGAATCATTTCTATCATCTCTATCGTCATTGCCCATTGTTTATAAATTATTATTGTAACTTTATTCACTTGAGTGTAATTGTGAAACACTGATTTGATGAATGATTCTCGTTGATTAATCTATTTAATCATGGTAAATTACGATTGGAAAGAACAATTATACACTCATATACACTGAAGATCGTAACGTGAATCCGATGTAAACATGAAGAACAGCTGATTGGTCTGTGATTGGAAGCGGTTTGACTGGCCGTGTCGGTATTATTGGGAGACTAGCGCCACTGGCGTTGATGTCCTTGGAAATGTGCGCCACTAGCAGTATTTCATATAGTCACCTTATAAACAAAGTGGCGTAAGTGCTATGTCTAAGCATAGCTCTTACGCCCCTTTCATTCTAAGGCGACGATATATTCTTTTCTTCAATATGAAACGATAATTTCTATTGTTTTCTCTAAATCCATTGGTTTTGGTGCTACTCACAATCAAAATATCACTCGCTCCTTTTCTTCGAAACTCTGCTTTATCTTCAAATATTGGCGGAAATGATCAAATTACCAATTCTGATTTTTTCGCAGATCCCTGTCTTATCTTGCTTTTGGTATGAAAAAGGACCGGTCTCTAGTTTACCTGTAATACGCAGTAGTTTTCATTCTCTTGATAAAAGAGAAGGGACTTCCCCCGAGCTTGTGATTATTCGCCAAAAAAGGACTACGAGGGTCAACAATAATACAGGAGCATTTGAAATTGTCATGAATGGATGCTGCAACAGAACAATGAATTCGAAATTTTTGAGAAATTCTGCAAATTCGAAAGGCTCAATCCGGAAATATCCTCCAAATGAATTATTAAATGGATTTTTCAAGCCTCCGGACAAGAGGAAAATAGATTTCGCGTAAAATAGATTTCGACAATGAATTTCAAGGAGAGAAATCTGCGTTCGGAGTTAATTTATGAATTTTTGGGAATGACTATGATGTTTTTAGGCAAATAGAGATAGAGAGATTTGATCTCAATCCTTTCCTATAGCTTTTGAAGTTCTTACACAAACGGATAAGGGCAAAACCGCCATATCTCGTTTACTTTCCGAGGTATTTTTAAAAAACTGGGTGATGAAATGAGACCAATGTGTCTGAAACCTTCAGATTCTTTACTGTTAGAAAAAAATGGAAATTCCATAGACAATTTGATGGAAATTTTCATAAACGTGATATTGAATTTTTTTTAATGAGAAGATGGTTATGAATCTGTTCCAGAGAAAATTCAAAGGAATCTATGAGTCTTAAGGATATCATAGTGGCAGGTTCAAATGATCGACTTTTTTTTTTCCTCTTAGTTATTATAATTACTATAACTATTTCGATTTTTCAACATTTTACCGATACTAGAACGATGTCCGAGATGATGAATTTTTAATAAATAATATTATGAATATTCAATATTGTTCCGCATTTGACTCACGCTGTCCCAGCATCGAGGACTGGGATTGGAGGATTCTCGGATTTCAAATACCAATATGGCCGCCATTGATGTTTTCATGCAATCAATTGAATTAATCGTCACTATATGTCCGGTAACATACATTTTTCACGATTTCAAGAAAAAATAGATATTCTGACGAACAAAAAACATATAGGGTTATATAAAGAAAAAATAGTTCTGTGACCATGAATTTTTGCAGTGAAACTGAAACTGAGCCTCGCTTATGGAGTTTTTATGTTAATTTAATTATTTTCAAAAAGTAATTTTGGCCTTAATTGTCCGGTAACATGGGGTAAACAAAATTTTTAAAAAAATCTACTCATGCTATTCTATCGAAAGTGACCAAAATTGACAAGGAAAAATAGATTGCCCCAACCACTATGACATCCTTAAGTAGAATTGAGACGGAAATTCTACAACTTACTTGAATTTTCAACCGAATATAAATATTCAGAATCAAAATAACTTGAATTTTCAATTTTTTTTTTAATTTTCCTATTTTCACTAAATTTTCAAGACAATTTAACGGAAATTTACAAATTTCATTGATATCCAGGCGTGAAATTATTTCGAAATCGATGATGGGTTCATTTATCAATGACGTAATTATTTGAAATTTCAGTAAAAATGTGATTTGTTTTTAATTTCTGGGATTTAGCACGGAAAATTCAGACAGAAATTTTTAACAATGTACACAAACGGATTGGAGCAAAACCACCCCATGTCGCTTAGTTTTCGAGGTATTTAAAAAAAACTGGATGATAAAATGAAATCAATGTGTTTGAAAACTTCAGATTCTTCTTTGAAAGTGCCACATTACTCCTGCTCTTGAATGAACGTTTCTTTATTTCTCTCTCAGAAAATAGTCTGTAATTTTTTTATGTTCAACGAAGATTAATTATGAAGAGCACCTTGTCTGTTTGGAGCTATAAAATTCTCTCCACTCCAACAGCCTACCACGATACTCCAACTTATCAATTCATTCAGTCGCCTCGTGAATGAACAGAAATCAACGAAAAATGACGCAGTAAATTATAACGATGACAAAAAATCAAAAATCTTATCTTCATTTGCTCAACAATTTTTTTTCTATTCATAAATAAGTTCAAATATCATCATCTTATCACGTTTTCCTCTCAGCATTTCCTGGAAATTTTCAAAGATTAACTGATTTCATTCCACACTATTATATAATCAGAGTGGGGATCTGATTCTCAGTATAAATGCAGATGTGATTGTTTTTCAGAGTTACTGCATTTTCCAAGTGTCTTGTAATAACAGAGTCAGCATGAGCGAGATAATTATTATTATTCATCAGAACGATGAGATTGAGCCGGTTGAAATGACTTTGATGAATTCAAATAAAGAAAAGAGATTTGGTGCAGAATGTAACGAGTTTGTAAGTAAAATTTTCTTCATACTTGTAATAATTATTTCTGGAGTATCTCAAGAACTAGGGAAGATAACGAAATTTTTGTGAAGACTTGTTTTTAGCTTTAATTGTCTTCTAAAAGAGGTTATTACCAAGTACTGATGGGCGATCTCCGAAAAAAGAATCGATTCTCGAAAAATCGATCTTCATAACAAACGATTTTTGAGAATCGATTTTCTCAAAAAAAAAATTAAAAAATGAGACAATAATAAGAAAACACATTTTTATTAGTTTAGTTTTGTCATCGTTTTCTTCTTAACTGGTACATTATTGATAATAAGTACAAAAATGTTAATTTAATTGTTTTCAAGAATTATTTTTAGCTTGATTTATCCGGTAACATGATGAAGAGTAAATTTTTATAAAATCGTCTCATGCTGCTCTAATGAAAGTAACCAAAATTGAAAAGAAAAAAAATATTATCGGAACTACTTGGAGATATCCTTAAGTTTTCAACTTTATTTCATAAATTATTTGAAGTTTTCCTCATCATTTGATAATAATTTTGATCTCAAGAGACTATATTTTATTGTTGTTCAAAAACAATCGATACGATTCTGCTAAAAAAGGATCGAAGAATTGATTAATCGAGTTCTTGGAAATTGCCTGAAAAGATCGATTTTCAGAAAAAAAAGAATCGATCGATTAAAAATCGCCCATCACTATTACAAAGATTGCCCCATTTCGCTTAGTCTCTGAGATAATACGAGTGTAAAAACAAGAATTTGAAATTTTTAGATAAATTAATTTTGTTTTGTCACCATTGTTTCATAATATCTTGGAAGATGAGCGAGATAGGGCGATTTTGCCGGAATCCTTGTTTGTATAAAATGTCAAGTTTTATAAAAACAAAAGGATCTAGCAAAATCGCTCGATCTCGCTTAGATTCCGAGTCATTCTGAAAAAAAATGATGATGGAGTGAAATTCATCTGTCTGAAAATTTCAGATTCATCTGAAAACTACGTGTATCTTTGAAAATATCATGTAAACGACGAGGCTTAGAAGAATTTATCGAAAGACCTTTTTTTAGTCAATAGAATTCACTACAAAAAGAGTTTCTTGACATTTTCCTCTAAATCTAGTCAAATTAAAGATATTTGCAAGAGAAAACACACGTGATTTTCCAAATTATCCTACTTTTGAAGAATTCATCGAATACTTTACGATTTTCGTAAATATTTTCAATTTTTTTTTCATCACTACATTTCTGAATGAAATTCTCTTTTTGCAGCGCGCCATTTCAGCAGTTCAAGAATCAGTTGGGCTGAACGTAGAACGCCATTCATTTATCTTATAATGAATAGAAGGAGAAACTGGTAATTCAGGAGCTATTATCGGTTTGTATACTTATTGCAAATTTTATTAATGAATCGAATAAAGAGAATCATCAATCGATTCTTTTCATTCGAAGCCAGAAAAATAAAAAGTAATACTTAACGTGGTTTTAATGGTTTTTACAGGGAGAAAAGCGATGAGAATTTGTGGAGGAATTCCGGAATTGAAATTTTTGAATTGTTAATACGAGAGAAATATTAGTCTTAAAATGTAAATAAAACATTCGAAACCTATTTGATTTGTCTTCTGATTGGTTGAAAACTATTTTCATCGATTATTTCTGTGGTAAGTTGATGATATAATCTTCATGGACCTTACCTGAAAAAGCAAATGATGTTCAATGTTTAATGTTTATTCTTAAAACTCGAGGCTAGTAAGAATCGGAGATAGTACAGTAAAGTACATACATATAAATTGAAAGTCGCATTAACAAAATTCTTATATATTTTTGTTTCTTTTTTTTCTTTTAAAAAGTAAATTATTTCAAGAGAAGGAAATCTTTAATATTTAGAAAATTAAATTTTTTAAATATTTTTTGTTTTATATTAATTTATTTGTTCAAAAAGATTCAAAAAATTGTCAGATATCCGATAATTTCATGATTATCATAAAATTTACAAGTTACTTATGAAAAGTACAAATTTTTTAATACATTTTGCTGCAAATTAGAACAAGTTTTATGGAGATTCAGAAATTGAAAATCAAGAAATTGAAACAAATTATGATTAAGGATGTATGATCATGACAAAAATGTTCGATTTGGAGCTTCAAATTTTTTTAGAGTTAGATTATTCCTCAAAGAATTTCATTATAAAAAGTCCGGGGTAGATAACCATCCATATAAGAAAGAAAAAAATTAATGAAAATTGACAGAAAATAGATGGACTCTTATGGAGGAATGGAGGTTATGATCATAAATTAATAAATATCCAATTTTCAAGCTCCCGTAGTACAAACAACAAATATTCATGAGAAAGATAGATATTGTAGTAATTCAGCAATATTAAAAAAATCCTATCCATCTATTCATTCTGAAGAGAAAAATAGATTTGAAATTCGAATTACTTCACTTCATCATTCATTTCTCGCTGTGATTGGCCAGTTTCACAGTACACGTCACGTGGTCATTCACTTCGGCTTACCCCGCAACCGTTCGTGCCTATCCCCACCCATCAAAATTCGCGGTTCCCCCACTCTCTCGATCGTACATCCTTAAGTACCCATTATTTAATGAATATCTGAGAAAATAATGAGTTCACCCGATTTTATCAAGAAACCTTTTTTGAGGGGCATGAATTTAACTACAAAACAGGCCTCTTTACATTTTCCTTCGAACCCGTTCGTTTAGGAGATATTTTCAATAAAGTTATTTTTTCTTCTTCTTTCATTATTTCACTACAAATTTGTTTACCGGCACGTAAAATTGAAACCTTCTGTAATTTCTATTATGTAATTTTTCCACGGAATCAATTCAAACTATTTGTTCAATGATAAAATATTCTCATCTGCTCCCAAAATCCCCATGAATTCTTCCACTAAGTCAACAAAAATTAACTTCCACATTCCCAAATCACTGTAATTGAGTCAGAAAAAAAAATCCCGTAAATGCCATAAACCGTAATGCCTAAAATTAGACTCTAAACTTCTCCACCCAATTTCTAAAAATATTCCCACCGTCTCAATTAAAATCACATAAACAAAAAATCCCCACCAAAGTAACGAAAAAAAAACAAAATAAGTCTAAATTATATTCAGTAAATCCTCCGCTTATCAGTGACGATTTGCTCGCTTGATAAACCAAAAACTGATTCAGCTCCTCTCATATTTGATTTCTTTCACGAAAAAAAAGAGCTCGATAGAGTAAACCGGTCTTTTTCAAAACCACAAGTTAACATTCACCACTTATGTTTTACCGGTATAAACGTCCGGATGACGTAGAGTCCACCTCCTCCAATGCTCGAAGTAGTGTCGAGGGTGGGGTTCACATGTTTCTTTTCATTCTCTCTTTTTTTCCCGTACGATTGCCAACGTGCCAGAAGCCGAAGTGCCGTCAGTGACTGAGTTAGTGCATGAAGATGAACACTTGTTGTATTGAATGAACGAATAATTGAACGTCTAATTTACACGATATTTAATTAAACACGTGCATGGAAATAATCAAAAGTGCTTTAAAACTTATTGGACAAGTGAACATGTGAACGATTGGTGATACGCGCGAGTTTCGAAGATAAATCTGAAAAATGACTCATTTATTGAAAAATCTACTCATTTTTCTGATTTTATCAAAGTGCGAAGGTGAGTTTTTTTTATGCTTTTAATTGGTATATATTCAAAAACGAAAAATTAGAGATAGCACTGTCATTCTATCGTAACTGGGCTATCACGTGGTATTTCATTGAATCACTATCTTGCCAGTTACTCTCACCTGTGGAACGCAACAACTGCCCCACCACTGACTTATTCATTCTCCTCAGACTGCTGGCCTTGCTGCAAGAACTGAATACACTTTAGTATATCCACTAAATTGTGACGTACTTGCCTTGGAATTTCCACGTTAATCGTAGATGCCCTTTGATTTTTTTTTATTATTTTTATTTTCATGTTCTTCTTTCAATAAACTCCAATCACAATGTGAGTCATGATTTTTAATATCTCTTCAAGAAGATGTAGATTGAAGAGACATATTATTATTACGACTGTGGTTTAGTGCAACTGCGTTAATTGGGTTTCGCACCAAGCGTTTCTTCATTGTTGCGAAAGTAGTTTCTTTTCGATTTTTTTCGGCGACACCTGTTGCACCATGGATAAATGAGGATTTATTAATTAACTTGTGATGAATTTATGAATTTTATTAATTCAGGAAAATTGCAGCAAGAAGAGATGAAGGAGCATGAGTCAATACTGTTCATCAATTATTTCTGGGGAATATCTTAGCAATTTAGAAAAATTGCGAAAATTTGGTAATATTTTTTTCAGAGAAAAATAAACGCTACCAAGAGATGAATAAAAAATTTCGCCATCTCGTTTAGTTTGCGAAATATTCATTAAAAACGAATGATGAAACAAAATGGACCAAATTTTCTGTTTTATCAGAATTTTTTTCTATTCAAGTATAATAAATTATTTTCATTGATCTTTGAGAATGAGAAAAAGAATCGTCTAATTTTATTTTCACCATTTTGCTGAAGGATTAATAATTAATCGTAATTAGCTTCTCATATTGCATTTAATTTTGATGATAAGAGTATTCTCAAGAGCCTTGACATAAAAAAAATGTTATTTCTATTGCACGTAAAACACATTTTACCATTGAATTTTAATGTTCCTGCAAACAAATAGGCATTCGCAAGTGTTTTAAAGCATCATCGAACGTGATCAGTACACGTCATTTTCTGCCAATTACTCAGCCTCTACTGATGCCAGTATTCTAGACGAACGATTCATTTTTATTTTTAAAAATCTCCATAACTATTAGTAATAAAAATGATAAAACATCGATCAGCTTCTCTCGGAAACTCATTGAGATGATTTTACATGAATCTGCAATTGAGGCAGAAGATACTCATGCTGTATCTAGACTTTGTTGACTCAGGTCTGATGATTTTCGTTGATAAATTCAAGGGATTCTGTAAATTTATCGGTGAGGAGGAGCAGAGACAATCGTTTCAAATGTCACGCCCAGGCATTGTTGGTTGCTACAGCCAGTAGACTGTAACAGATGGTCTGTAAACAGGATACAAGAGCCTGATTTCATTATTGAAATCTCCAGTGGAGTATCGCAAACTCCACCCTCCAAACATTCAGTAGTAAAGTGGTAAATAGAGATAAGAGCCAGATTTTTCTTTCCATAATTCTGAACTGAGAAAAAAAAGTGGTAAAAAATAGTCAAATATTGATAGCATTGGTCCTAAAAAAATATTTTTTTCAAAGTAATTAGAAAAAATTTTGAATTCACTGAATTTAGTTGATTTAAACCGATTGAGTGCTTTTTGAAAATCCACGAAGAGACCTTTTTTCTAGAGAACTAAATTTAAAAAAAGGTTCTTCGATTAATTACTCGACAGTTTATTAGTTTCCGAGATATCCACTGAATTGAAAGAAAATGGAGTTTTCAGAAGATACGAAAAGCGGTGGAAATCGAACCATTTTCATTTTTTTTTTCTTCTTAACGAATGAATTATTTCGATAAAATGATAAATATGCACAAGTAGAAAATTGAAAAGCCTATAAGTGTAAATTTTTAATTTTTTTTAAGTAATAAATTATTGGTTTAAAAAAATCAAAAAAATTGTCAGATGTATGTTAATTTCATTTTCATGTTTAAAAAAAACTGATTTCATTCTGACATCAGTTTTTTATAAGGTAATATAGTGTATCCCCCTAAATCCATGCGTTCCCATGATTTTTTCAAGTTTGAATGCACAAAAAACTCGGATTTAGATTTATCTCTTTTAGCACAGCATTTCAGCACTTGAGAATGGTAAACATGAGTATCAAGAACATTTTTATCATGGTGATGTATTATCTAATGCGGACGCGTCTACTCGAATTTCTGACGGTATCGATCTGATGCACACGTGCTAAGAACAGATATTTGTCATAGTTATAATTTTTTTTTCCCTCCTTTTTAACTCTATTGCTCTGGATAGTTGACTAGTAATCGGCGGAGAGTTTGGTAGTGTTGAATGGTAGGATGGAGAATAGTTTGATAAGGCCTTTATCGCGAAAGGAAAGAAAGAACTTCCTTTTGGAGAGAGGAGGGGAGAAGTTTGTACTCGCACTGCGCATAAATGAACTTTATAGAATAATTTTTGAGGTTTTTATCTAAAAAATGATATCATATTTTGATGCAATATTTAATCGTTCCTGGAATTCACTGCTTATTATTATTTTTTAAAATGAATACTAGCAGTAGAGTGTCTATTTTGTGCTATGAATTATTAGATGATTTTTTTCTTGCAGATGTTTTTGGAGGAAAACCTGAGATGACACCTGATTTTGAAGAAATTCACGTGAATGAGGGTGAACCTCTTGAAATTGTCTGCACCAGCAAAAATCCATTGCAATTCATTTACCCTGAGAATGAAAATGAAATGGTGAGGGTAAATTTTTTGAAATTTTTTGGTGGAACAAAAATTATTCCATTTATTATTAGAATAATCATATTTTCTCTCTCAGTGCAAATTTATTCCTTTAATTTTCTTTTCTTCAACGGCCACATTATTCGAATTTTGAATACGACGCGCGTAGATTATTACAGCCAATGAGAAAGCAGCGTAACGGGTCATTAATATTATTTTTCAATAGGAAATCGAATTCTTTAGTGAAATATCAGAATAGAAGCTATTGAAATTTTAATTGTAACTTTTTCTAAAGATATTTTTGGATTGAGAGCATTTTGAAAAAAAATGTAGAGAAGCCTTTTTTGTAGAAAACGTTATGAACCGACAAAAGGGCACTTGAAACGGCTCAATGAACGAAATTCATCGTACAAAAAGCTTTAAAGATTAGTAATATAATGAAAGTAATTATTCACAGATAATAACATCTCCTGTGAACGTGACACCATCGAAATTTTTGGGGAAATACGTGTCAACTCTACGTAGAGAAGAAACGGTCCATGGTGACACCGGATACTATGGCTGTGCAGACGATGACGTCCAAGTCACACCCAGTTTTCACAATGAAACTAATGTCAGGTGGATCTATGTTTACGTTGAATGTACGTCATTTTTTTACTAGACAACTTTGACAAAATTTAACGGCTGGAAAAGACAGCAAAATTACTCTATTTCTTTTCACATTCATTTTAACAAAATATCTCGTGAAATAAGCGAGATAGCGCAATTTTCATAGGGACCTTTTTTGTAGAGAACTAGAGCTGCCAAAAAGGGAATTACAAAATCTCGCTACATCGCTTAGTTTTCGAAATATTCGAGGAAGAAAGATGACAAAAATGTATCGACTTGATTTATTTCAAATCTTCACACTGAAAAAAGAAAAAGTGGTAAAAACCATAAAATATTTAGACCATTGGTTCTTAGAGAATTTTTTTTTCATAATAATTTTCTGAGTTCACTCCATTCAAGCAGTTAATCTCTTTGAATTATCTAAATTCAGTAAATACAAAAACTTTTTTAATTATTTTGAAACAGATATTGGCTAAGGACCAACAGTATCAATATTCGCTAGTTTTTACCACTTTTTTTTCTCAGTGCAGTAATGAACTTGTTTGATGCTCTTTTTTTTTATAGCAAATACCACTTTGTTCGTTGCTGATGACATCGACATGCAATTTTATCATTCAATCATCGGAGATTCACTAGTCCTGCCATGTCGCCCAACATCGCCAGACTACAACGTAAACTTGCTCGATGGTTACGGCGACGTAAGACTTTTCTCTTTGCTAACAAATTGACAACAAAATATCCTTGACTTTAGTCAGCAATCATTCTCAATTACAGAATGTCAAGTTGGGAGAAAAAGTTCTCTACGATCCCAGAGTGGGATTCACCCTGAAACATCTCACTGCTATGGACAGTGGCTACTACAGCTGTTCGATAGATAGGGAGGACATTAATCAGGAATTGAATTTTCACGTTGCAGCTGAGAGTACGCTGGATATTATTTCAACATTTCTACTTTCTTCAGCTTCATTATTTATCAATGATTCATCTATTTGTGCTCTTTTTTTTAGATGCACCAGAGCTTTTTCCACCCAGGATATCCGAGGAACCATTGCGACATGTCACGCGAGGCCAAACTCTTCGAGTTAATTGCAGTATCGATGTTGAAGAAGTTATACAATTTAAAATAAAGTGGACGACTCCACATGAGGTAAAATAGGATAAATCTTGAAATCATTTAAAATTTATCAAGAGATCTCTTTTGTAGACCTTGAAATTTTCTACAAAAAAGGTTTCTTCATATTTTTTTCTAAATCTAGTCAATTCAAAAGGATTTACAAGATAAATTAGATGTGTTTTTTCAACTTATCCTCGGAAATATTTCTCGAACGCACTCATTTTGAAGATATTCTCAGAATAATGAGCATTGAATTATTTAATAGTAAAATAATAATTCATTAATAAAATTACGTAATGACAACTCACTATTCGCAGAGCTCGAGAGTTTCGACGAAAGCCTACAGCAAGAAACTCAATAACGTGAATAAAGAAATCATAAGTGAATTACAAATTAAGGGCATAACTGATGAAGATCAGGGAGAATACACATGTACAGTTTCTACATTTCACAACAATCGATCAACAACTAAATATGTAGCTATACATGGTTCGTACTCAATTTTCATCAATCAATTATTAATTGATTCAGTTTAATCAATTATCTTTTCTTCCTTAGATCCTAACAATAAATACATAAAATTGACACCCCGACATCCTGACACGAAATATCACGCGCGAGAGAGAGAGGACATCACGTGGGTTGTTGACGTCGATGCTTATCCACGACCAGAGATAAAATGGTAGAAAAAAAAAATTTAGGGATTGAAAAAATTCCGTTGAATAATACATTTTATTCTATAATAACATTCATTTTAATTCGATAGTCTTCAAAGCATTAAAAAGAAATTATTAACTTGAAAAAATTCCATCCACCTTTTTCTGCAAATATCCTTGAATTAAGTAGATTGGAAAAAAAATGATCTCTTGATAATTTTTTCTCAATCTCATCCAATTTATCCACTTTACTACAGAATTATCATATATTGCAGGTTTTTAATTCAAAATTCCGTGCGAATAACTGAAATAAACAGTTCATCAAGACATGAAATGATAACTTCAAGTGTATCAACGATAATGAAAATAAAAAATTTAAAAGTATCAGACATGGGAACTTATGTACTACAGGCAATCAACGAGAATACAATTGAGACACTCAATTTCACCCTAGAAGTCACATGTAATTGAACTTTATGGCTTACTATTTCATCAAAATGTCAGGCGTATTAAATAATTAATTGAAATCCACCCTTTTCTTTGTCTCACAGCAAGACCACTCGTTGATGACCTCAGCCTCGTGGACAATGACATGGATGAGTCGTACTTTATGCCGAATTCAGAAGTGGAAATACGTTGTAGAGCCGTTGCCTATCCAGCACCCAATGTCACCTGGACCTTTTTGCCACTCTATGAAGATTTTGAAATACATCCTGTCAGTTGTTGTACCATTATTCTGGCTATTGTAAGGGGTGACATCAGACATGAATAACATGGATATTTCCATTTTTTTTTTAGAAAGCCAGGGATCACTTTGAATTCACGGAGACCGTTTCAATAGCAACACTGTGGACAAATACCAGTGGAAGACTCAATTGTTCATCTTGTAATGATCATGGATGTGATTCTGCGGTGAAAATGATCTTTGTTTCCGGTGAGAATTGCTTTTTGAATACTAATTCGGATTTTTTAACGGGATTCTTTTTTTTGCATTTTTTTGGGAACATTCATTTCGAAATCTTTTATTCTAAATTATATTCTCCGAATATTGACTCATGTGATGAACGAAGAATTACTGAATGTCCTGGAAATTAATATCGTTGCCTTAACGATAGAAACAAAGTGGCGCAAATGCTGTACTTATACACAGCACTTATTTCAACTCAATGAGAGTTTATGAAACTGTTCAATATATAAGTAATTATTGAATATAATATGTTCGATAACTAGCATCTGTTTATCCTGTCTGCTGATTTTTTTTCCTTGATTAATTTTCCTTCCATCATCGAGATTTTCAATGGTAATCGGAATAATTGCATGGGAAAGTATCGATTTGATCTGTGGATCGATGGTCTATTATCCATTCCTTTAAACCTTTTCATTTATTTACAGAGGTAGAGAGAGGATTTGGTATCATTTTACCAGAGCAGAAGAAAGTCACTGCTGGTGATAATCTACGCCTCAAGTGTGCTGCGTCAGTGTATAATTATACCGGTGAGATACAATGGCTGAACGAGAATAATTCAAATATCATAACCAGTGGTGAGCTAATGATTCAAGTATAATTATTTCCGGATGCATATTACTCAGAGATTCAGGTCAACATTGGACTTGACATTTTCAGATCGAATCAGAATCATCGAGAGTCAGACTCCATTTACTTATCAGTCGATTCTACACATAAATCCAGTGGAAAAGTCGGATGCACAGACTTTTATGTGCAGTGGTGTACTTCAGCCAAATTTAACTGAACGAGCGGATTACACGCTTCAAGTTCACGGTATTTTGCTGAAAAATTTTACTCCTCAACCCCAGACTGGTCCCCCTACGAAGGATTTGCCGGTCTCCGCCGTTTTTATTTTTTCATAATCATTTGGCTGAGCGTAAAAATCTGAAAAAATCGAATTTGTTCATTGAAATGTTTAACAAACTATTTTATCTTTCAAATTCCATATTCTGCGAATTTGATGAAAAAATACAATTAATTATAGGAGCTGGCGTAATTTTTCCAATGCTAAATAAAATTGTTAAGTGAGCGACTTTGCCGAAAACTCGCTAAATGCGCTTGGAATGTGTAGAGGGATTTCGGCAACTATAAGTCTTTGCATTAAATTTTTAGAGAATTGTCTCCTCTGCAATAGAGTATTTTCATTTTTTTTTATGCTTTTAATAAAAATGGTGAGAGTTTTCGTAGCAAATGACGAATTTTTTCATTGTTTTTAATCAATTTAAATTATTTTGGCAAATTTTTACGCGGACCCATTTTGATATGCTGTCCAGAACAATTCTCTGAACACAATAGTATTTTTTTTCAACTGTTACGGATTATTCGAATTTAAACAATTGAATTGAGTAGACTAGACGTTACAGCCAAAATAGCGCATCGGCGAATTCCTCATGATAGGACCAAAGGCCGAGGATCTTCAGAATTTATTAGGAAACATTTTTTGTGGCTCTTGAAATTAAAATGTACTTTCCCCTCATTCTCTTGCAGATCCACTTCCGCCATATTTCCTGAATGAGACGAATTTGAATGGAACTGAAAATTCTTACAATGCTGGAATAGATACACTCGAAGACATTACGCTGAAATGCTACGTGGATGGAATGCCGGAACCGATCATCACTTGGCTGAAGGTAAATAGACAAGAGTTCATATACTACACTGAAAAAAATAAAATTCTGAGCTCAAAGATATGTATTTTGCGCAAGTAAATATACTAATTTTCTATAAATATAGATGTAGATGATCAATACTTTTTGGAGATAAACTTTTCATATTTCCTCGGTGAAATACAACTCTTCGAGACCAGATTTTTTTTTTTACTGAGTGTAACATATATTTAACACTTTGACGAATTTTTATTTCTGCAATTGCAGGATGATGTGCCTATTACCTTTGAGAATGGATCGTCCTCGCAGGACTACACATTAGTCAATGAAAAACGTGAACTCCACATTGAGCACCTGCTCGAACGTGTCAGTGGTACTTACACCTGCAGAGCGCAGAATAGAGTTGGAAAGATCGAAGCCTTCCAGAAAATAACAATTAAAGCTAAAGAAATATCAACTGGTCTGATTATTTTAGTTGTGATTTTAATAATTGTCATGACGATTCTTATCGTATTCTTCACGATTAAAGTTCATCGAGAAAAGGTAAATCAGAGTAGATATCATAAATTAACATCTTCAGAATTTCCCTTTCAATTATTATCAGTATTGAGTCCATGAATAATTAATTATGTCCATTCAACAGGTGCTGAGGAAACAGTTGATGGAGGCAGGTTTGACCCACTTCGAAGAAGGTGCTTTGGAGTGTCTTAATCCTGAATTAACTGTCGATGATCAGGCGGAGCTGCTTCCATACGATAAAAAGTGGGAATTTCCACGAGAAAGACTGAAATTCGGTAAGTGCATCAGCAAAGAATTAATTGGAACAATTTACGATATCCTGAAGAGAGTTGTCATTAATCAACTCCACTTTTCGTGAACAGGAAAGCAATTGGGCAGTGGTGCATTTGGTGTTGTCATGAAAGCAGAGGCTCATGGTATTGCCGAAGACGAAGATGTAACTACAGTGGCTGTTAAAATGGTGAGGCGATCAACGGAATCAACGTACATTCGTGCACTTGCGAGTGAACTGAAGATCATGGTTCACCTCGGAAAACATCTGAATGTCGTCAATCTTCTTGGTGCCTGCACGAAAAATATTGCGAAAAGTTTGTATTCTTTCTACAGTTTCACGTGATAATGAAATTAGCAAATATCAGCCGATTTTTTTGATTTTTTTTAAACAACAAATTGATATAAAAAAAAAAATTAGATAATTCGCTTTTCTAGTTTTTTGAATTTTCTACATGTGCATATTTTTCTTCATTTCTTCAATTTTTTTTCTGCTAAAAGAAAAAAAAATATAACAATTGTCAAATGTCTGCTATTTTTAGTATCATATTTCCACCATGAATGTTGAGTATCTATCAAGAAAATAATTCATGTATTCTTGAATTGCAGGAGAGTTGCTGGTAATTGTTGAATACTGTAGATACGGAAACTTGCATAATTATCTATTGCGTCACAGATCTGAATTCATAAATCAAATTGATTCGGCAACTGGAAAAATTGATCTGACAATTGGATCGGAAATACTGAAACGTTCGGTGAGCGTTAGCAGCAACAACAGGTCAGTAAATGAAAAATTTTAGGGAATTCCTCTATCATCCAAGTGATGTAATCATACTAACATATTTTTACGTGCTTGAATTAACTATGAATAAACCTAATAACGCTTTTGGTATAATTTCAAATAAACTTTCATGGTCTTCTGGTGGTTTTTCGTTGATGATCTCACATTATTACAAAACTCGGATGACAAATTGGTGCATGTGGTCTGTGGTTTTAACAACGTTCCTGTCAATTCTATCCCATGAAGCAGGATAAAATATGCAGCATTATCATTTTCTCGTAGTCTCAGCATTGGCTCAGGCAATGGCGATTCAGTTAGCTACACACATGGACCCGATTCGCAGGGTGTTACTATGTCACCAGATGGAATGATACTTAGTAATAATTCAGTTCAACCAGGATGGAGATCTAATTACAAGGGTGATTACAAGGATTCAAATTTGAAGCCAATTTGTACACAGGATTTATTATCATGGGCTTTTCAAGTTGCTCGTGGAATGGAATATTTGAGTCAGAGAAAGGTACAGATAACTTTCCTTCTATTTCATTTTTTAAGGAATATTAGGGAAACTAGGCTCATACCCATAGTAAATTTGAAGCTACTGAAAAAGTCTTAGTAAAATGTCGTTATCTCACTTAGTTTCCGGGATTTTTTCCAAAAATGCAACAATTATTGTAAAATTTAGTATTGATAAAAAGCATTTACATTTTACGACTATAAAGTTTAAAAAAAAAACAATTTTATTTTCTAATCAGATTCTTGAAGATATATCGGAAACTAAACGAGATAGAGCAATTTTAATGATGACCTTTTTTTTAGAAGCGAGTTAGAGCTATAAAAATTTCTTCCTCTCTCGCTCAGATTCCGAGATATTTCGACAAAGCATTTATGGCAAAAAATTTCCACAAAAAACAGAGACAATAATTTTTATAAAAAAATGTAAATTCAGTATAATGGATAGAATTCAATTAATTCAATACTTTATCAACAAAAATTACTTTATTCTGATCATCATTCATTGGATTATATTCTCAGGTACTGCACGGAGACTTAGCAGCAAGGAATATTCTTCTTGCCGAGGACAATATCGTAAAAATATGCGACTTTGGTCTAGCAAAAACAATGTACAAAGACGACAATTACAAGAAAAAAGGTGATGCACCTCTCCCCATAAAGTGGATGGCAATAGAATCAATAAGAGATCGTGTATTCTCAACTCAATCTGACATATGGTCATTTGGTATTGTTCTATGGGAGTTCTTTACACTCGCCAAGACTCCATATCCTGGAATGGAAGCTGAAAAACAATACGAGAAATTGATTGAGGGCTACAGAATGGAGAGGCCTGAATTTGCAACCGAAGAAGTTTATGACATAATGTTCCAATGCTGGAGGGCAAAACCAACGCTTCGACCGACATTTACAGACTTAGTGAATGGCATAGGTGATCTGTTAGATGACAGTGTTAAAATGCACTATGTTGATCTCAACACGCCGTATTTGGATATGAATACAATGATCAAGAATGACTATTTGACAATGATGTCAGCGCCAGATCACGAAGCTCTGTCATCGCCCACAGGTGATTACGTTAATTCACCATGTCCAAAGGGTGCTGCAACTGAAAATTCGTATATCTGCATGAGTCCAACAAGCGGCAAAGATGCTAATATTTTCAGTCCCAGAGGTAATTCCGAGAAGGGACACTTCCAATTTCCATCGCCTCAAAGCAATCCTGGGCATTCGGATTCTGACTCAGAGGCCGTTGAATTATCGCCAATGTTGAAAAATAATGATGACGACAATTATCTTAAACCAATAAACGTTCATGAAAGAAGAGCCGAATTTGCAAGACAACGACAGGCCATGAAAAATGCTGCTAATGATAATTCAATTGAAAGAGATTCTGGATACTGTAATGCACCGCGTAATTTGAAGTTCCATGATCACAGCGATGTGGAGATTCACGATGAAATTGATAATAGAAGTGATAAATTTACAATCAACAATGATTATAATCCTGAAATAATTAGAACACAGGATAATTATGTTAATATGCCAAGACAAAAGAATGATTTTCGTAAAGATACTCCTGATAGTTTTACTAATCCCAGTTATGTTTTAATGACTAAGGAACTCGGCCAAACTGAAGTTTAAAAATTTATTATTGATAAGTTTCTATTAATATCATTTATGTTTCATGTACAAATTTACATCACATTTGAAATGCAAATATGAGATTATTTTTGTTTTTTCATGATAAATCTTGCAGATTTCTTGTGGTGAATTACTAATTTTTACGTGCAATTTTATATGATCTGGTGCCATTGAAAATATATTTTACTTTGAGGACATCACTCGAGCTGCGAGCAAATGTTAATGGATTTATTATCGTTCGTTATTGCATAGTTCATAGAGTAATTTTGTGCAATAAAATTTATACTTAAATCAGTGTTTTTAAGAGAATTTTAAAAACACGTATTAATGAAGATACTTAAGAATCATGTGTGACAAGTTTTTTTAAAACTTTTTTATATTAATTGTGGTGTATCGATTTTGTCAGTGATCCTGATAGATAAATGTACATTGTGAATCATTGTTTTATTAAACAAAACTTTTTACTTTTTTTTATATTCTCAATCATCATATGCGCCTTGGACTTTGTCGATTCGTCGATGTATGCAAATGTGTATATAAGTAAATATTGATTGAATCTTAACAAATTTGTTTATCATCCTTTAAACTCATCATGTAATCATGATTTTTATTGTTCTATCCACTCTCACAAATCTCACCGACTATGGTAAATAGTATTATTAAATACTGTTTATGCACTTCATGAATAAGTTTGCTAGTGCAATTTCGTATTCATGTAATATTCATTGATGATAATCAAATGTGGGGATTTGGCTAATATTGATGATGATTGATTTTCCTCAGGGTAAGAATAGTGAAATGATCAAATTCATGTAGAATCCTTCTTTGTAGTTTGATTTTTTTCTACGAAAAGATTCGTACAAAAATTTACCTTTTCACTAGTGAATTTTTTTGCAATTATCTCAGAAACCATTGGATTTCTGCCAATACCTTATCAATTGATACTCAATTTATTAATTAATATGAGAGATTGTATTAAATTATTCAACTCCTTCTACAAATCAGAAGTCTTGATACAAGAAGTCCTCGAATAAATAAATAAAATAAGAGAAGAATACTATAAGTTACGATCACCTAAAATGTTTGCAACTATTTTTGCAGACTTTTCACGTAATTGAGCGTGCTTTTCATTGTCAAAAGCTAGAGCACGATCCATCGCAGCATGTAATCCATTATTCAAATAATTCTTCATCCATTTGAATCGACAGGGATATTGTAAGAGTTTTCTGTAAAATAAAAATTGTATTGTTTCAATAATTACTCGAATATTTCACGTCATTCTGTGATAATTTACATTTGAGCTCACTTCATAAAATAATATTTGAGCCAAGATGAATAAGACATGGACGCTTTCAATCGGGGCATATCAAGGCCCAACAGCTCTGTCAAGTACAGTAATCCTCCATCGTACGTTACGCTAGATAAATAAAAATTTCCTCCTTCATAAATACATCTCATCATGTGTTCGAATTCAGGCGTAATGTCACGTAAATTTATCTTCACCCAGTACTCCACAAGATCACGTGACCGTTGTTTAATTTCTGTGAAGCTGCCATTACAGTAATTGAACCTGGAAAATGTTAATTTCAATCAACATTATATATATACATTGAAGAAAAAAATATTTGTTTAATTGAACAAATAATGAGTTGCAATAAGGAAAAATTTCCTCCAAGGAATAATTTCACAAAAAAAATTAGAGGACCACTTGAAATGAAAAAGTTTTTGAAATATTGATAAACTTCAAATTACTCATCAGAAATTCCCAGGAGATACGTTATACCCCTCCAAAAATGACAAAATGCATCTAAGTCTTCTTCCGTAGCATCGTGAATGCCAAAAGCTTCTGGATGCAAAATCAGCAGGCCAATAAATCCAAATGTCGTAAATGCCATTTCCCCCTGATTCATGCCACTGGTTTTTTTTTCTCTGTATTCTGGCATCAAAAGGGGACACTGTCCGTATTCAGCAACAGGACAGGCATCACGAAAGTCCTCCAACAATAGTTTCCTCCGAACAACCAGTGGTTCATCTATTCTTGTAGCCTTATCCAACTCTGACAAACTCAACTCATTAGCTTTCTTCCTTGCACTGGCGTGCAGACTTCTGACAGCTTGTATGTCTCTGTATGCAGGTGTACCCTCTGCCCATGGATCAGTAGTTTTCCAATTTCTCAATCTCTGTTCCGTTGAGAGAAATCTTGGGAAAAGAAACAAGAAATTAACGGGAGGAAAATTCTCAAATAATTCAGTTTCTCCCTCAGATATTAGTATACTTGATAGTATTAATCATAATTCAATATTAGAGCGGTGAAATGAAATGAGTAATTTTTTAAAAATTAAATTCATTTCAAACTCGACTGAAAATCGAAAAGAAATGGATTACTATTTTCTTTTGTGTGGATAAATTAAAATAGAATCATTCTTTGGAAATAAGGGGAGAATCGCATTACATATGTTATGGATATAGTTTTTTCTGTTAATCAATTAACAATTTTTCTTCCGTATGGTCAGTATTCGTTTCATAGATGAAGTATAATCTTAGATTAAAATTTCTCAGTCTGATGTTAATATGTGCGACTCCTACACTTTCAACAATCGGAAGAGTATTCCAAATACTGTTAGATTCCTCAATTATTATTATCAAGCAAACTTTCATTTCTTTTTTCATCTTTTTTCAAATCATCTCAAAACATTGGTACTTTTCACAATATTTGTAAAGTTCCGATCATTTTTCAAAAGCACCAACAAACTTCATTTTTGGGCAATTTTTCAAACCAATTTTAAGAATGAAAATTTTTTTTCCGAGAAAACATCAAGAGTCACTCATAGAGCATTGATTCGAGTTTACGAAACACATCATCCGTTCGTTGTACGATTCGTAGTTCACGAGATATCGATGATCAAAGACAAAAGTATGTTTTTTCATTCAACTGCCAATATCTCAGTTCAGAATGGTCGTGCAGAGAGAAAAAAAACAAATTGGAGCTGCATAATCAGGCTGAACGACCCTGACATTGGTCAAGTAGAAACAAAATTTCGGAGCCTGTGGTACGTTTTAAAAATTGAAAAAAAAAAAATGTTTCAGTTTTTCTTCGCGCTGATTGCTTTTTTTCGCGCCATAAGTGATGCCAAAAACCATTTTTTTTCTCAAGATTTCAAAAGTAGACATTCCAAGCTTCAATTTGTCTCTTTTCTTTCATCTCGATCCGATCTCTTTTCGCGAAGTTACAGTTCTTTGAAGAACACTGAAAAAAATGGAAAAGAAATTCTGCTCCTTTAATTGTTTAGCTGAGTGTAGTTGAAGATTCATCGATGGTAACGATTCATTTTGAAGTATAACTCCATCAATTGAATTTTACGATGATTTAAAGAATTGAAATTTTGAAAAATCACTTATGTGTCAAAAAATTGATATTATCCAGTTACAATACCAGGATGTGGATTCAAAAGATTAAGATATGAGTTAAATTTGGAGCTCATACCTTCATTATTTCAGTTGTTATCGAGGGAACTTCATGGTTTATAAGATAACATTAAAATCAAAATAACTCAACAACAAATGACGACAAAGATCTGGGAAAATTCACGCAGTTAGATAATATAATGTCTAGTTATTCCTCGATCTGTATGAATTTGATTGAGAACTTATTCTGAATTTTAAAACGATTTAAAAATTTTAAAACTTTGAAAAATCACTTATATCTCGAAAAATATCCAATTAATATTATCCAGTAACAATACCAAACTAAAGATTTAGAAGACAAAGATATGAGTCAAATTCGAAGCTCATAACTATATTATTTCGGTTGTTCACAAGATTGTCATCGAGGGAACAACATTCTTCATGAAATATCATTAAAACCAAAATAACTCAAAAAGAAATGATGAGAAAAATCTGTAATAATACACATAATTAGATAATATGTGGTCTAATTTTATTCCTCAATCTAGACAAAAACAATTGAGGACTCATTCTAAATTTTATGAAAATGAGAAAAATTGAGATTTAAAAAATCAATTATATTTCAAAAAATTTTTTATCAATTTATCCAGTAACAATCCCAGGCTGTAGATTCAGCCAGGGTGTAGATTCACGCAGTTAAAGAATATGATATTAAATGTAAATCAATCTGGACGAAATCGATTGAGAAATTTTGGTGAAATTCATTTGAAAAAAAATAGAAAATTGATCATAACTCAAAAAATACTGAATAAGTTCCGAACTACAAGGTCTCAAGAAGAAGGATCTATCACGATGAATATAGAGTCAAAATGTGAAATTTTTCGGTTAAAATTTTAGCATTTTCGAGTGCAAAATGAAAACCATCCAGATACACATACATGCATACACACACAAACAAATTCCAATCGAAAATTTTCACCTGTGCAAAGCTTCCATTGGAAGCAGAAATTAGTTTTTCAAATGAATTAACCTACGGATTCTTCTATAAGGGATATCTTTAATGAGAATAATAGCAATTGCAGTAATTATCTTAAGAATACTGCCGAAAATAATTATTTAATTTGAAAAGTAGCTCTCTTCTTCCAGTGGTACATATTCATTCATCAATGCACTTATTCTACCTTTCATTTATAAAAGAATTTATGAGAATCTGAAAGAATTAAAAAAATGGATATATATCATATTTCCTTTTGTATTCCAAATTTACCTCTTGTAAGACCTGTAAGGATCTGCAGAACGTCCCGTATATATAATAAACTTCAGTGAATCTTCAAATGAATAGAGTACATAGAGCGATAAAGCATTGGCGTATAGAATACCAAAAGCATTATCGCGCTGAAAACGCTGACCTCTATTAAATTTTTTCCTGTCTAACCAATCTGGTATCTCACTTGGAAGTCTACCACAATCACCAGGAAACATTGTCCCAATTGTAATCCTCAGTAGCGTCTTCGGCAAATTTGGAAAAAATTCTTGTAATTTATCCTCAAGTATCTTGAGTCTCTTTGATCTCTCTATTTCATTCCAATTATGCGGTAAATTTAATCCGCCGAATGAAGATGACCATCCACTTGCTTTCATCAATTCCTCGTAACTCCATGGATCTGGAGTTGATTCTGATGAGTCATCAGCCTTATCAGATGAATCAATATCACCTTTTTCGTAGGAATCTTCGAACATTGCTGATGTTGCAGAATGTTTGTCTAAAATCACATCCTGACAATCACTGTCTAAATCACCCTCAATTGATGCACTGCTTTGCTTGATGCTACCAGGTGATCTTAGCTGATTACAACCAGTATGCACACCTTCAACCTTATGCCAAGACACTTGTTCCATGATATTCGATGCTTGGATTATTTACTGCAAAATGAATGAATTTACCGTCAAACTAGTTGTGAAGATGTAAATGGCATAACTTTATTTTTTTTGCTATTAACTTTCGGAGGATTATCAGCAACATCTTACGTTAGAATTCGGAAAGCCGAATTAATACGACTATCGCTGACCCACGAATTAGCAACACAACGGATCACTCTCTATCAAAAATCTGTAAAGTGCACACACGAAAGTTCACAATCTTATACTACTTACGAGAGTTACAAAACCCGAACAACGATTAAGTTCGCAAGTTTAACAGAATTACGATTACGATTAATTCATACAAAAAAAAATATTACATTGTGTTCCTTTATTATTTAATGGAGCTAAAGTGCAAATTAATGACGTTTATTTTCTTTATACAGAACCAAATTTACTTTATCATTTAATCTTATGACATTCATTTATCTTCGAGTTTAATTATTTTAAGACATCAACAAATATCCTGACGAAACGTAAAGATACTGACATGACTACAATAAACGCCTGAAATAAACGATTAAATAAATACAATAACGAATCAACAGTTTGGCTGTTCGGTCTGCGTACGGCTCGGCAGATCCACCGGGTTCAGCACCAAAGTATGTGGTTAGCACTTGGATGGGTGACCGCTTGCCGTATGCAGATCGGTATGAAAAACTGAGCGGAGGAGGTTGCGACTATGAGGAATTGGTGTGGCTTTTTCATCAGCCTGATTGATCGGGACATTCAAGCTTTGTATAATCGACCGACTGTATTGATTAGAGTTTTCCATGGTTTTCCCTGGTCCCCGGCGCATGCGGTGCAGTAGGGCAAGTCGACCCATGTCGTCGCAATAGATAGATAGATAGATTTGTTTATTAACGACTGTAGGCATATGTCCATGTAGCCGAAATAGTACATATAGCATTATAATAATAGCTGAGTAATTGTGTGATTTACAGCTTGTAAAGACTTTATGAATATCAAAAATATCTTAACAAGTTAACATGAGATATTTCAGTGACGACTTTCAAATGGACAACGAATTTATTCTGAAATAAATTGATTCTGAAAATTGGACTCAATTGAACGCAATAGAGCAGGGAGGTGACAAGGCAGTTGGCGGGTATAAAACCTTCTTCTTCCTTTTTATGGCTCTGATCATTTGATCACCCGGCCGGGGTATAAAACCTGATTAAAAGGTAATACCAATAAGCAAACAAATGAAAAAAAATATAATAAATACAATAAAGACCACTAACAGGATCTTTCGGAAATGAAGTGAGATGGTAAAGTTTTCGTGAAAATTTTAATTGTAGAAAAATAACAGAACTACAAAAAAGCTCATTATGAAAGTTTCTCAATACTGCTCAGTTTCCTAAATGTTCAGTAAATTCTAGTGGAAACGCAAGAAGTCTGCCCCGTTAAGGGATTTTCCACTGTTATTCGACTCAATAATGCTTCCCCTATCATATCTCCAAGCTACATGCAGTCATTGCCTCGTTTTCTTGAAATTATTACTGATAAAAGCTGAATAATACTCGAACAAATCGTGTGAATGTTTAAATATGAAATTCATTACTTACGTTATCTTCCAAAGAAAGATACAGTTGTCTCTATACTAAGATAAATGACTTAAGACTGCATTTTAGCACTTTCCTTATATAACTGCCAACAATGATTCCTAGCACCTGCTTTTGTTGGTCTCTCAGGAATCCATCGACAAGACCGTGTCTTTCACCTTATCCTGCAGTTTCTTTCATTCGTTTTCTCTATCTACGTTCTCACGGAGAGTTTTCTTTCATTACTGGAAAATTTCCATTAAATTATCATATGAATTAAAGAGAATAGATGAAAAACAGCAATTTCCTCTCAGACAATTAATGCATTCTTACACTTGCCATTTTTTGTGGTTCTTATCTTGAGCAACGAGCCGTTGTGAGTGATCATAATCCATAATCAATCATTTTGTGCGAAAAAAATTATACTTACATCAGTGTTTTTATGAAAATTTCGAATACCTATACCACTGGAGATAATTGAAATTAATATGGGTCAAGATACTTTTTATACAAGTATTTCAATACTTTGAAATACTTTTTACATCACAATGTATCAATTTTTTCATTCATTCTGATGGAGCAAGGCACACCGTGAATTGTCGGTTTATTGAGAATCATTTTATTTTTTCTCAATATGTCACGCGTCATGAATTCCTTGTACTTTATCCATCTTTTGGTGTAAGTAGAGAGCTTTATAATCGGATATCTATTGAATTTAAATTAAATGGTTCATCCAATTACCGTCCATTCATGCGCGATGGATACTTCATGTTCATGAACAGCTTCTTTTTTCATGATGAATCTTGCAGATTTCTCGTAGTGAATTACTAGTTTTTATGTGCAATTTTATATGATCAGGTGCCATAGAAAATATATTTTATTTTGAAGACACCACTCCAGCTGCGAGAAAATTTTAATGTATTCATTATCCTTCGTTATTGCCTAGTTTATAGGCTGACTTTATGCAAAATAAATTTGTATTTAGCTCAGTGTTTTTATGAGAATTTCAAATACACGTATTACCGAAGCTACCTGAGGCAGGATTCTACTTTGAAACTATGGAAAAAAGGCTATTTTTGGCAATATTCTATGAGACTATTAAGGAAGGGATTGATGTAGGGTTTGTGAGGCTCATAGAATACACGCTTTAATTTTATTTTTTTTATCTTTGTTTCTAAAACCCTGAAGTGGGTTTATTCAGCATAACACTCGTAAAATGCATTTAAAATTTTCTTTCCATCGTAGTAAACTGACGGAAGGTTTAACTATTCAGAATTTTCTATTATTTTTCCACTCGAGCGATTCTCGGATCGTTTTTGCGTCCGAAAACGGAAATATTGGATAGTTCACCATTAAGTGTATGACACATCTCCTGCGTCATTGGTTGGGTTCATTAATGAATAAGAAAAAAAAATTATAGATTGATTGATTTCATTTCATCGCCTTAGGAACAAGGGGGCGTAAGTGTTATGTATAAGCATAGCATTTACGCCTCTTCAGCTCTAAGGCGACGATTTATATTCCTTTTTTTTATTGAGAAAAACTTGATTTCTTTAGTTTTTCGAAATTAATCCTCAAGTACATATACCTTGAAACCCCAAAATTTTATTCATCTCCTTTTTTTGTTTTTGTCAATATTTCAATGGAAAATTGTGTCGTACCGTGGTTTACACCGTGATGTTAATTTATAGAGAATCTATGAATTTACTCTCTTTTGTAAGAGCTATTTTATTCGTTATGGCTCAACCTTTGTTGAAAAAGTGAATTCTAAGAATAACAAAAAATTTAGTTGTAAAAAGTTGTTTGTTCCTCAGTCCTCTTCCATACGCGAGTTTGGAGCAGGAGGTAGCCGACGAGGTTTTTCTTCCGCTAGGCCGCACTCGTCCGCCGACCCGCGATTCCGCCGCACACGTTTTCGAGCCGATGGATGATTATCCTGGAAAATGACTCGAGGACCTCGAGTCATTTTTTCACCGAATTTTATTCTCGAGACAATTGGTATTAATGTCCTACTTTTCTTCAGTCGATAGTCCAAAATTTTCATATATTATTTATCATTTTACCGGAATTATAGATTCAAGCCCGAAATTCAGAAGAATAGTACATTACGCACCTAGGGTGGAAAAAAGTTAATTTCGACAAAATTTTCCTCCTGAGCGAAGCGAGCTGCTAAGGGTGCTGGAAAAATGCGTTTCAAACCAAGCAAAGTGAGTTTAGAAACCCATTTTTCCAGCACCCTGGGCAAAAAAATATTATAATCCTCAAAAGTTTCGTTCAAAATCGGAATTTTTTAATTCACTTAAATTCTAATAGTGAAGTAAGAGTTTACCACGGACACACTTGTGGATGATATGCTTCACTTTTCGGCGAATATGAAGATGGGCGTAATTTTACTACGATCACCCAGATAGCTTCCACGGTTCACCGATCGGTTAGGCCCAAATGCATCAAAGGGAAACGAACTCTTATTCGGGACTAGATAACTGATAAGAGCGGCGTCAACCGTAACAAAATTGCAACAGAACTGATTTAATTGTCTACACGGAGAGGAAAATATGGGAATTTTTCCAAATGATTTTTTAAAAAATTACCACGCCGCTCCATAAACGGGATGCGATTTGCTTCTGAACCGGGAAATTGTAATTCAAAGGAGAAGCTTTCATGAAACACGACCGAAAAATTCCCATGCTTCACATCATAATTTTTGCTTTTTATTTTTCAAACAAGGAGGCATTTTACACTTGGCTTTGGATTGAAATATCTCGAAAACTATGCAAAAGTTATCGAGACATGCTGTGATTGAAATTTAGAAGGAAGATCAACGAATAAAATAAGCAAAACTCCATTTTTCTACGACATGTAGTTATTAATTGAATATTAATTAATTAATTAATTAATTACTTAATTAATTAAGATATTGATGTTCTTATGAAAAATTCAGAAAGGACGCCTGAGCGCCCATTTATTTGCTATCGGGCGTCGAAAAATTGATATCTCGGAAACTACTGGTCGTAGGAAAACGGCGTTTTGCTTATTTGCTTCGTTAATTCTCCCTCTAAATTTCATTCACAGCATGTCTCGATAAATTTTGCATAGTTTTCGAGATATTTCAATCCAAAGCCAAATGTAAAATGACCAATGGCTCAAGTACCGAAAACAGTCGAAGGTAGCCGACTATGCCCCTTTATCTACCACATTATTAGGCTGGCATGGGAAAAATTCGGAAGTAAACGTGTGAAGATTCTGAGTGGCAACCTAAAATTTCTAAGTGCTAGGAGAATTTGTTATTGGATGAATGGAAAATTTTTCTTTAATTGTCAGGGAGAAAGGCATTGGCTAATATTTTCATGATGCCACTTCACAATTAATGTGACACTTTTTCCTGAAAAGTGAATCGGCCCATGTATTAATTCCTGACAAAAGGACATTTTTTCCATTTGTTGACTCATAAGATGCCCCCGGCATGTATTTTGCATCTGCTTTATGGAGCTGAGCATCATGATTTTCTCGAGAATTTTCTCTCCGTGTAGGGATCATTTTTGAATAAGTCTCTATCAAAAGAAAATGATGAAGTTAACATTTCAGGAGCACACGTGCATATGCGTAAACCTGCTTGGAAGTATGGGTGTAAGTGACGCGATCGACTCATCGCTTTTTACATCGCAGCATGTCAATTTTTGCATTTATCTTAATGGAGTAAGGCGCATCGTGGATCGTCGTTTCATTGAAAATTATTCTATTTTTTTTCATGATGTCACGTGTCATGGATTTCTTGTACTTTATCCACCGTTTGATGTATGTAAATGGCTTTATAATTGGATACCCATTGATCTTGAATTAATTTGTCCAACCAATTATCGTCGATTCACAAAGAATTTATTAAACAACTCGTCGTACGATGGATACTTCATGTTCATGAACAGCTTCACTCTTTTCCAAATATTTTCACGATCGTGCCCAAAGAGCCAGTATCGTGAAACCAGGAGACATCTGACTGGAATTGTTGATACAATTCTACGATTTTTCATTTCTGTACCTGAAAAGAGCAGTCTATACCAGTAATGAAAAATCATATGCAGTTTTTTGGCGAATATATCTTGTAATCGAGCAGTTTGAGAGGAAAATGTCAGGAGATCATTTTGTGTAGCTCATAAAACTCTTTGCAAAAAAAAAAAATCGTTCTGCATTTTTCTCTGAATTACTACTTTTTATGTGCAACTATGCATGACAAATTGTTTTGAATGAATTGGATGGATGACCGCTTGGGAACACCACGTGCCGTTGACATTTCTTTAAAAATAATGTGATTTCAACCCAAATGACAATTTATTAGACCTGGAGGCCAACTGATGTTGAGCGGCAGGTCGTCTTCAACTGAGACTGCTTCTCTTTTTATTAATGAATTATTTGTCGAATTTTTATTTTATATGAAAACCACGAAGCTAAACCTGACGCGGCCTGGGTCAAAGGCTGTCAGGGCTCAAGATTTGACAATAATTTTTTTTTTGTTGAGCGCCAGTTAACTCATATAAAATTAACCAAATATCCATCACTAATTTGACTAATTTTCTTTGACGATAAACTGTAATTCCCGAGATAATAGGTGAAAATAGGCCAATGAATAGACGAGAAATGCCGAAAAGTACTTACAATATCGTCGAATCTATTTTATTGTTCTAATTAATTTATACGTAAAGATCTTACAATTGGTATCGATGATTTTAGTTAACTCAATTAATCTTAATTTTTATACAATACTTCAGTTCTAATTGATAATTTTACAGACAAAACAAATTTTACAAAAATTACAAGTGACACGGTGTGCTTTGTGCCTCACCGGGCAGCTTGAGCCCGCTGCTTCTCTTCAAATTAGTTAATTTCTTTTGTATTTGTGATTCGCCAATAGAAATCACGATGATTATTGTGGCGCTATTGTCATTATGCAAGCGCTCCATTTCGTCAACGTGGGAATTAATAAAATTCTAAACTTCATCATCTCTTTCGTCTAGATCATACAATTACGATCAATTGTCAAATGACCCCCGATATTAACTTTTTTATTTATCCTGTCACAAAACATTTTTCATATTAATTGCATTCCATTGATCCTGATCGATTAAGGTCCATTGTGAATCATCGCTTTATTAAAAAAACTCTTTGCTTTTCTTTATAATGTCAGTCATCATATGTTGCTTGGACTTTAACGACCCTTTCATATATGCTAGAGGTGTATATAAGTGAATATTCATAGAATCTTAACAAAATTGTTTATTATGTCGAATTCGATTGATGAAGATTTCTTCAACTGCATCATTCCATCATGTATTTCCTTACTCACTGGACTCTCACAAAATTCACAGACTATATTGAATACTGTTCATACGCTTCATGAATAAGCTTGCTGTGATGCAATTACAATTGCAACTGCTCATTCATGTAATATTCATTCGCGATAATTAGATGTGGCGATTCGATTGATATTGTTGATGATTGATTCTTCCCGTGCTATGAATAATGAGATAGTGAAATTTTCGTAGGATCCTCGTTTATTCACCTCTTCACTAGTGAATTATTCTGCAAATATCTCAGAAACTATTGGATTTCAACCGACACCTTACCATTAATAGTCAATTTATTGAGTCATGTTACACATTGTATAAAATTATCCAGTTTTTTTCACAGATCCGAAATCTTGAAACAAGAAGTCTTCGGACAGTAATAAAAAATGGAGGAAAACCCGTCCTACTATAAGCTACCATCACCTAAAATTTTCGCAACTATTTTTGCAGATTGTTCACGTAATTGAGTGTGCTTTTCATTATCAAAAGCTATAGCACGATCCATTGCAGAATGTATTAGATTGTTTAAATAATTTTTCATCCATTTGAATCGACAGGAATATTGTAAGAGTTTTCTGCAAAATGAAAATTATATTAGTTTGTTAATTACTTGAAAACTTTGCATAATTCTGTAATAATTCACACTTGAGCTCACTTCATAACATAGTATTTGAGCCAAGATGAATAAGTCATTGACGCTCTCAATCGGGGCATATCGAGGCCCAACAAATCTGTCAAGTACAATAATCCTCCATCATACGGCATACCAGATAAATAAAAACTTCCTCCTTCATAAGCACATCTCATCATATGTTCGATTTCAGGTGTAATATTACGTAAATTTGCCTTCAGCCAGTAATTCATGAAATCACGAGAACGTTGTTTAATCTCCTCTAAGCTGCCATTACACCAATTAAAGCTGAAAAACATTCGTTTCGATCAACATGATATATATATACATCGTCGCCTCAAAGTCAAAATGGTGTAAATGCTGTGCTTATGTATAGCACTCACGCCACTTTGCTTTCAAGGCAAATATATATATATATCTATACTCTTTTCAAGAAAATATTGTGTTCAATTAGGCGAATGATGAGCTACCACAATAAAAAATACTCCATCCGGAGAAATATTTTCAAGAAACAATTAGAAAGCCACTTAAAATTGAGAAACTTTCAAAAATTTGATAAATTTCAAATTACTCATCAGCGATTCCGAGGAGATATGTTGTACCCCTCCAAAAATGACAAAATGCATCTAAATCTTCTTCTGTAGCATCGTGAATCCCAAAAGCTTCTGGATACAAAAGTATGAGGCCAGTAAATGCAAATGCCGTAGATGACATTTCCCATTGATTCATGCCATTAGGTCGTTTTTTTTTGTATTCTGGTATCAAATAAGGACATTGTCCATATTGAGTTACAGGACAAGAATCCCGAAAGTCCTCCAACAATAGTTCCGTCCGAACAGCCAGTGGCTCATCTATTCTTGCAGCTTTATCGAGTTCTGACAAACTCAACTCATTACCTTTCTTCCTTACACTGGCATGCAGGCTTCTGACAACATGTATGTCTTTGTATGCAGGTGTACCCTTTGTCCATGGATCAGACGTTCTCCAACTCTTCAGTCTGGATTCCGTTGAGAGATATCTTGGAAAAAGGAACAGAAAATTAATGAGAAAAACAAATTCTCAAATAATTGAGTTTCACCTCACGTAAAAAAATTCTGATGGCGGCCGCCATGGCGGTGGTCATGGCGCTGACCATGACGGTCGCCATGGCCGCTGACATCACAAATTTGCCGCTTTCTATGAAGTTCTTTCCCATGGCAATTTTTCCATGGCAATTCTATCCAAGGCATATTTTTGCACGGCATTTCTTCCCATGATGATTCTTTTAATTTTTTCCCATGGCTTTTCTTTCATAGCTTTCTTTTCCATGGGCTTTTTTTCTATGGAGGGTGTTTTCCATAGTGACTTTTTCCATAGTGATCCTTTCCATGGCGATCCTTTCCATGGCGTTTCTCTCCATTGCATTTTCTCCATGGCAGAATTCGTCAATGCAAAATTTGCTATGGAGAAATTTGCTATAGCCATAAATTCATGAAAGGCATGAAAAATTTATGGAAAAGTCATGGAAAGAATCATCATGCAAAAAATTGCCATGGAAAGAATCGTCATGAAAAATCGCCATGGGAAAGAACTCCATGGAAAGCGGCAAATTTGTGATGGCGGCCGCCATGGCCCGCGCCATGGCGGCCGCCATCAGAATGTTTCTACGTGCTCAGGTAATACTATAATTAAAAAAATATTATATAATTATTTATTTAGAATAGAGCATTGAAAAAAATGAATTATTGTTTAATGAAAAACAATATTGACGATTCAGTTTCAAAGAGGTGAACAGTCATGCCTTCTGTTATTAATATTTTCAAAAACCTGTTTTATAAATGAATCAACGTATGTTTCCGTCTATAAGGAATATTGTAAAAGAGGATAATAGCCATTGCAATAAGTATCTGCAGAATAACACTGAGAAGAATAATTACTTCATTTAAAGAAGAACTTGTGTCTTTCAGTGAGACGTATTCCCTCACTAATGCACTTATCGCATAAGTTTTATCCTATCTTTCATCCATAAAAGAATTCATGAGTTCTAAGGAGAATTTTGGAAAATGAATATTTGTAATATTTTCTTTTGTATAGCAAACTTACCTCTGAAAAGAACTGTAAGGATCCGAGGAAGCTCCAGTGAATATAATGAACTTTGATGAATCTTCAAATGAGAGGAGTGTATAGAGCGATACAGCATTAGCGTAGAGAATACCAAAAGAATTATCACGTTGAAAACGCTGACCTCTATCAAATTTTTTCTTGTCTAACCAATCTGGTACCACACTTAGAGGTCTACCACAATCACCAGGAAACAGTGCCCCGACCATAGACCTTACTAAAGATTTGGGTAAATTTGGGAAGAATTCTTGAAATTTATCCTCAAGGATCTTGAGTTTTTTAATTCTCTCTAGTTCATTCCAATTATGTGGCAAATTCAATCCACCGAATGAAGACGACCATTTACTTGCTTTCATCAATGCCTCATAACTCCATGGATCTGGAGTTAATCCTGACCATTCGTCAGCATTATTAGATGAACTAATATCACCTTTTTTGTAGGAATCTTCAGACATTGCTGATGTTGCAGAATTTTTGTCTGAAAGCGAATCCTGATAATCACCGTTTAAATCACTTCCAATTGGCGTACTACTTTGTTTGATGCTAGCAGGTGATCCTAGATCATTGAAATCAGTATCCACAACTTCAACGCTACACCAAAAAGCTTGTTCCATAACATTCCATGCTGGGATTATCTACTAAAAAAATGAATGAATTTACCGTTAAATTAGTAGTGAAGAGATAAATGGAATGACTCTATTTCTTTGCTATTTATTCTTGAAGGATCTTTCCGTAATTAAGCGGAATAGCTAATTTGTCGTGAAAATCTTATTTGCAGAAGAAAATCGGAGCTTCAAAAAAGTTCACCATAAAAATTTCGCAATTCCACCTAATTCCTCAAATGTTCAGTAAATTCTAGTGAAGATTAGATGAATCTTCCCTGTTGGGGGCTTTTTCACTGCTACTCTGCTTAATATTGCTCTTCCTATCATATCTCCAAGCCACATGAAGTCATTGCTTCATTCCTTTTGAATAATTACTGATAAAAGCTGAATAATACTCGAACGAATTGTGGAAATATTTAAATATAAAGTTCATTACGTACATTATCTTACAAAAAAAATTCAATCGTTTCTCTGCCAAGATGAACTGATCAAGACTGCATTAGAGCACTTTCTCTATAAAACTGCCAACGATGATGTCTAGCACCGGGCTTAGTTCATCTCTCAGAAAGCCATTAAAAAGACCACCTCTTTCACCTCATTTTGCAATTCAAATAGTTCGGTTTTTTTTCTATGTTTTTATAGTGAGTTTTATTGAAAAAATTCAATTAAATTATCATATGCGTAGAAATTATCTTATAAGGAGCTGGCAGAATAGATGAGAAAAAAGCGATATCCTCTCGGATTATTGATGCATTTTTGAACCTATTATTTAATGTGATTATTATTTTGGGCATTTGGCTCATATCTTCTGAATAAAATTTCAAAGGATTCCAATGTTATAATTAAGGAACATCAGTAGTGGAGATCAAAGGCGATTTTATATAGTAATTCCATACAATAAAATATACTTACATAAGGGTTTTTATGAGAATCTCATACACGTGTACTACTGAAAAAACTTAAGATTTATGTGGGTCAAGTTCTTGGAAATACTTTTTACATCACAACGTATTAATTTCTTCATTTATCCTAATAGAGTAAGGCACATCGTGAATCGTCGTTTTATTGAAAATCATTCTACCTCTTCTCATTATGTCACGTGTCATAGATTCCTTGTACTTTATCCACCTTTTAACATACGTAAATAGCTTTATAATTGGATATTTATTGAACTTGAATTAAATTGTTCATTTAATTACCGTCTATTCATGACGAATTTATCAAACAACTCATCACGCGATGGATACTTCATGTTCATGAACAGCTTCACTCTCTCCCAAATGTTTCCACGATTGTGCTCAAAGAGCCAGTATCGTGGAACAAGGAGACATCTGACTGGAGTTGTTGATACAATTCTACGATTCTTCATTTCTTCACCTGAAAAAAATAGTCCATCCAGTAATGAATATCCAAAATCATATGCAGTTTTTTGGCGAATATATCTTGTAATCGAGCAGTTTGAGAGGAAGATATAAGAGGAGGCTTTTTTTCGTGGAGCTGATAGAACTCTGTTGAAAAAGTGGTCTTACATTTACCTCTCAGTCTACTCAATGAGAAAACATTTACATAAGAAGCTGTAATATTGCAAAAATCTTTTCAACAGTTTAAGTTACATCATAATCATTACCCAAACCGAAACAAGCACCTCTATGGAATTCACAGACTTGCATGAATATTGTTCGCACACCTTCTGGATAAGCCTGTTGTGATGCAGTTGAAGGCTGCTTCATGAGAGCCGCTGCGACATCAGTAATCTCGTGCCATTCATTTATCTAATTCACAAATATTCACACATGATAATTTGTTTTAAAAATTTTTCAGATGTTCAGGAGATTTACAAAAATGAATTACTGTTTTTATGAATCGAACAATTACATTAATGAGAATCTACCAGAACCGAGAATTTTTTTTTCGATATAATTTGATCCAATTATATATAATTAGATTTGCAGTCATATCTCGGTAGATATGACTTCATATCTGTGGAGATATAGGTACATATTCTAGTAGATCGGATGAGATCTGAGAACCCCACGAAGGAATGGCCCAGATCGGCATCAGATAAAACTATATATATTCAATCGCAGCCGATCTGTAATTTAATAGAATTGGATCTGATCAGATCTGAAGTTCGGAATTCTTTTTACACTTTCCGAAATGTAAATATATCTGATTCGATATAATTATATCAGAATTTCTTCCTGGGAACCTTTAGGCGCACTTTTCTGAAGTTTATGAAATTTGCTATAAAAAAGGTCTCCACAAGGCTCGATCCACGTGCTTTCACGATTTTACCTACGAATTACTTACGACGTCTTGGAGAGTCGTTGTGACGACACTCGTACGATCCGAGTCGATTGCTTCTTGTGGTCTTTGAGAGATCATTGTTGCAGCATAATCGGGCACTTCAGCTCCGTCATAATTCTCTTCAACTCCCTTGAATTTAATTGAACGACTTGAAAAATTGATGAAAAGGGAAATTTTGAGGAGATCATTACCAATAATGAATCGTCTTTTTTTTCAGTCTGCGTCGATTTTCGACTCTTTCGTCTGTCATGTTCTCCTGATGATTGATACTTAGTTGGATCGTATAACTGATATTCCACGTGAGTGCAGAATTCTTGTTCGAGAATCACCATGTGCTCGATTAAGCGGCATTTTCCAGTTAGTAAAAAGTACACGTAATTCACCATCCCCTTACCGTCACCTAAAATAATCTTTGGGAACAAAAATGTTATGAGCATCCTTTCTCAAAAACGAGTAACGAAATTAATGTAAAAATACAAATGTTGAGATATTTCTTGCCAGGTGTTTTTGACGAATTTTGGGTAAGCATTCCTCACCTCATTTGCTCCAAAATCCTTGATTTTACTCAGAATACAGCACTCTCGTACTGTAACTTCGTCCCAAGTTTTGAAGTAATTGAAGGTAATGAGAGCATCTTGAAGAACATTCCAATTCTTCAGCAATATTCTCTTCAACAATCTATCGAAATCCGATTTTGTGATGTAAAAGAGATCCACAGGAGCTGTTGAATTAACGAATGATTCATTTTCTCTAAAATAAATGATTGTTATTATTGTGTTTCTTTCGACTCAAGATGTACACTTCAACTCGGCTCATGATGTTATATTTAAAAGAGCGACAATTCCGAACTACCGATTCTTGTCAAATGAGAGATATGATGAAACCATATTTTAGGAAATATTACAATATTTGTCCGGTGTCGTCATATTCTCACTTTACCCTCAATTTGCTCTAGAATAAATAATTATTATTAGCAATACTTTTTGTTGTGACAGTTGTCGATCTTGGCAGGCAATGAAGAAGTGCTATTTCTCCAAACACATCACCAGGTCCCATTGTACCTTTGTTCAATTCCACTTCGTCACCTAGAATTTTTGATCCAATTAAGGGATTCAATTATGAAATCAGTAGGAAAGAGGTGAAATAGGATGAATCTATTTTTTGTGATTCATTTTCGGGAAAAACCTCGCAAATTAACCAAGATATGATTTTTTATGACTATCCTCTAGTTCTTTTCCCCTACTAAAAGAAGTAACAATAAAGAGACTCATCCTGTTCCACCTCTTCACTACTGGAATCTTAAAGTCTAGAAGTCACAGACTGATTATTTCCGAAATATCTAAAAAATGATAAGGTTTAGAAGAATTTATTAGAAAATATTTTTTGTAACCCATAAAACTCTAGAAGAAAGCCTTGCGAATATTTCCTCTAAATCTAATCTTATCAGAGTTATTTGCAGAAGACTCGACAGTTTTTCCGGATTTTATTGATTAATCCGTAATTACCAGTGACGGCATCCCTTTCGATTTTCGTCAACGAAACTTCCCCTCTGATAATGTAATACAGACAATGAGCCGGATGATTCTGACGGACCAATTCTCTTCCTGCTCCAAAGTAGAGATAACCACAAACAGAACTCAGAGCATCTCTGATATCTTCTGGATATTTCCGGAAAGCTCGCAGAGTTTTTATCAAATCATTAATGTATGCTTTGTCTTCTTTGGTTCTTCCATCCACGTGGGTCAGGAGATACGAACGATCCTAAAGTGCAGTGATGGGATTTTTTTGTTAATCCTTTCGTCATTTAAAAAATAACCAGGTAATCTGATGAATTCAACACATTCGTCATTTTCAATGATAATAAAATTAGCACAGATTCGACAATTTTTTGAAAATACATGAATTATTATGAGAAAAAATATTCAAAAAATTGCACTTATAGTTTTTAGGATCTTCTACATGTGCATATCTTTCATTTTTTTAACTAACTCATTTGTCGAAAGAAAAAAACTTAAAAAATTGTCAAATATCTGCTATTTTTATTATTATTATTATTTTTACCTGCAATGTTAAGCCCCTTTTCTCAGTTTTTCTTCGTTGTGCTAGAGCAATACTGACTTCGTCAGTTGGTTCTTCAATTTCTGATTCCTCTGTGAACCAAATCATGTACTCCAGTACTCGTCTTGCTCCTGAACGGAATAAACGTTTCCCATGTAATCTTGCGACCTGTAAGGGATTTATTATATTTCATTTAAAGTATAAAAAAAATAAGAGATATCAAATTATTTTATGCCGAGAATTACCTGCTGAGGTTTTTTCTTCTTTGGTTTTATGAAGCATATTGATTCTCTCAATGAGGCTTTACGATTCAATTTAGACATTATTGATTAAAATTGAATTTTCTTCTTTAATTTATATCGGAGGAATTAATAACGAGCTCAGAAGCACCGAAACCTGAATTTTGTGGGATTTGTTAGATCAATAGCAGTGGTCTGAAGGGTCTCGTCAGTTTCGCATTTGAATTGAAGAATTATTTCGCAGTAAAATGTTCCTTCGATAACCGGAATTTCTTCAGTATCGGCGTGATATTCCCTCTATAAAAAAGAGATGGCAGGAGCAGAGAAAAGACTGCTTTGTTAACAGCGCAGACTTCTTCCTTACCAATTTCCCACTCAAATCGAATTACTATCCTTCAAATCAAGTGAGAAGGAATGAAAAGTATCATGTTAATTGATCACTAGAGAATTGATTTATTGATATCACAGATTGTGTATAAGCTCACTGAACTATCACATTATCAAGTTCTCCTATTGAGATTAAAAAAAAAAAGTAAGAATAATTACATATGATACATTCAATGCTTTTTACAGATTAAAACCCTTGACATAAATATTCTTCGAGTAAATAAAAAAATAAGGAAATAACCTTGTGCTATAAGGTATAATGACTAATATCAGTATAATTTTCAATGTTACTATCAGCTAAAATAGTTTCAACTATTTTTTTTGATGTTTCTTGTAATTGAGCATGTTTATCTGCGTCAAACGCTAATGCACGATCCAGTGAAGCAATCGTTCTACGATTTAAGTAATCTTTTATCCATTTGAAGCGACAGGAATAACGTAGAGTGGCTCTGTAAAATAAGAATTATATTATTCAATAATTGTCAGTCAATTCTAGTAATTTCCATTTTGCTGCACTTACTTTATGACATTATATTTAATCCAAGATGAGTAAGTCATTGAAGCCCTCAATCGGGGCATATCCAAGCCCATTAGCTCTGTCAAGTACAATAATCCACCATCGTACGTTGTACCCGGTATATAAAGATTTAATCCTTCATAAACACATCTCATCATATGCTCGAATTCAGGTGAGATATCACGTAAATTTGGCTTTACAAAGAAATGTAAAAAATCACGTGAACGCTGCTTTATTTCTTGTAAGCTCCCTTGACAGAAATTGAACCTGAAAAATATGAATATTCATTTGAGAGAAAATATATGAGGTTTTTCTAGGGCTTTTTGTTACAGCATTATTTTGTATTCCATAATTTTTTATTTTCTTTCGATTTTTGGAAAGAAAAAAAAATCAATTGGCCTTCATCTTAATTATATGAACTGTTTAATTACACCATTAAGGGGTAACACCACTAGAATTTTCAAAAAATCGACTTTTTTTAATGCTTTAAAAATTACATTGGGCCTTCCAGAATACGGGCAAGAAAAGTTATCACCTGAGACCCATTATTTCACGTGAAATTTTGAATTTTTCCCAAGGCATTTCTTCATATTCATAGTCCAAGTCAAAACTTCAATCGTGTTTTTCTCGAAACATGATTTTCCGAATTGGCACGCAGCGTAACTCCAATAATTTTCATTATTTTCGCTTGAATTTTCCACAGCATCTCGAAAACAATATTTCGAACAGCAATACGTAGGGGATTTTCAAAAAGTTGATTTGCACATTTTTTATTGATAAAAAATTGCCGGTTTGTTTGCCGAAATTTGAATTTTTCCATTCAAATGGTCACCAATCCTACAAAAAACAATATTTTTGAAATCCCCTACATATTGCTGTAGCTATGTGTATCTAGAATGACCCAATTTTTTTTAAATTGAAATTTGCACCAGTTACACTGCGTGCCGCAGAGTGTTTTAAATTCGAGAAGCCTGGCAAGAATTACTCTTGTGTCGTCATTTTTTGATATTTTTTGATGAGTTTTTTTTCGGAAAACTCAAATATATCGAATATATCTCATTATTTTATTGCCACTTATTCTATAGAAAAAAAATAGCTGCAAAACGCCTTTGTTTTTAGACTTTTACAGTAGAGTTACCCCTTAATAAAAAATTATCAGAGAGATCATAAACGTGATGGGAATTCAGTAGCGACGAGGTGAAGCGTAATGATCCACTTTTGAGCAGTTCCTCGGAAATTAAACAAAATACTCTCATCTTCATGTCTCCACGTTTTCTATATTGATTTGATAAAGAATAACTAATAATCGCGAAGAAAAATAGACTTGAACATCCGTGAATAATAGACACTAGAGAGCCCAATCCCACCGTCTAAATTGGACGGTGAAATGCTCGCCGAGCGTTTCAAAAAGACTAAATCTCAACCCTGGACTGGTCGTCATAAAGTATGAGGGATTTCCCGCGTTCCGCTGTTTCTATTTTTCTATAATCAATCCCTTGACGCGAAAAATTCCGAAAAAATTTGACTTTATCCATTGAATTGTTCAACTAACTATTATATTTCTTGAATGACATATCCTGCAAAGTTGATAAAGAAATGAAATAAATTCTAGGAGCTAGCGCGATTTTTTTTATGCTAAATGACGTTGTCTGGTGAGCAAGGTTGCCGAAAACTCGGTAAACGGATCCAGGCAGTATAGAGGGAATTCGGCAACGTCGCAGACCGATATAACACGGCCGGGAATCTTTTATCACTCGACCAAAATCTTTAGTTTGGGATTAAAAATCTCGTGAAGTGTTCCAGAAAAAATAAACTCTAATAGTCGGAACAAAAAGCAGGAAAACTGAGCTGAGACCAGCGCACAATTATTTCACGATCTACGTGATTCGTAAGGAAAAGAAAGATGGTGAATATCATGCTCAAAGTCTCACCGTCAGAGCACAAAGGATCGATGAACTACGAATGTCTTCATCCACAGAAACGTAGAAATCAAATGAAGATGCGAACGTTTTCCTTCTACGCTCTCACGAATGACGTCATTCATAACTCACCCTGAGGTCCATTGTACTCAACACGTCCTTTGTGACCTCAATGCATAATTCCACCTCCTCTGAATCCTCAAAGGGGCAAGTCCAAGACTTCGTAGGATTCTGTACAATATCTCAGAACAAAAAGCCCATAAAATTATAAAAAATACCAAAATTACTCGTCAGAAATTCCCAAGAGATATGCCAAGCCCCTCCAGTAGTGACAGAATGCATCAAGATCCTCCTCTGTAGCATCGGGAATCCCAAAAGCCTCTGGATACAAAATCAACAAGCCAACAAATCCAAATGTCGTCATGGACATTTCTCCTTGATTCAAGCCCTTGGGTCGTTTATCTCTCAATTGTGGCATTAAATAAGGACACTGTCCTGGTTCAGCTGCGGGACAAGCATCACGAAAATCCTTCAACAATAGTTCTCTCTTAACAGCCAGTGGTTTATCTATTCGCGCAGCTTCATCGAGCTGTGATATACTCAACTGTTCGAGTTTATTTCTGACACTAGCGTGTAATCTCTTGACAGATTGCATGTCTCTGTACGCCAGTGTGCCCTCTGTCCACGGATCACTGGTTTGCCAATTTTTTATTCTATTCGCTGTTGATAGAAACCTGCAGAAAGAAAAAGAATCATGAATTTCATTTTCAAAATCAATTTTTAATCCTCCAATAATTCAGCAGTTTTTTTCGATATAATTAGTTTGGGAATTTAAATAAAATCAATGAAAAATGTAATTTGTGTAGACAATAATGCACTTATGATGAATGGAAGAATTTAAGGGACTCAGTAAATGATAATTTACATATTTGTCATGAAATTTCTGCTTTTCAAAATAGGAAAGAGAAAATCGTGAAATAAGAGTGTGTAAAATAGGATAAATTAATTTTTTTTGCTTATCATTTTTGAAGATAATCTCGAGAACTCTCACTGAGATACCGAAATTTTGTAATGACTTTTCGTAGCTCTATTTTTTTCGGACTATCTCCCTTTTGGAATATTCTGCAAAAATGAATAGCAAGAGCCTTCCTTCAATTTGGTACGAGAAACATCGAAAAATTACCTTTTAAAAGAAGTGTAGGGCTCGGAAGAACGTCCAGTAAGAATAATTGGTTTTAATCCATCCTCAAATGAATAAAGTACATAAAGCGACAAACAATTAGCATACATGATACCAAAAGTATTGTCACATGCAAAACGCTGACCCCTATTAAACTTTTCTTTGTCCAACCAGTCTGGCACTTCACTTGGAAGTTTACCAGAATCGCCAGGAAACATTACTCCAACTGAACAGATAATTAGACTTTTTGGTACATTTGGAAAGACTCTCCGCACTTCATTCACAAGTATTTCCAGTCTCTTTGTTCTCTCCAACTCATTCCAATTACGTGGTAAATTCAATCCACCGAATAAAGATGACCTATCACTTGCTTTAGTCAATTCCTCGTAACTCCATGGATCTTTTCTTCTCGATTCTGTCGATTCATTGGTATTATCAGGTAAATCAGTGTCAGATTCATCGTGTGAATCCTTTGACATTGCTGGTGTTACAGAACGATTATCCAGAGAGACATCCTGGTAACCACTGTCTAAGTCACTCTCAATTGACGTATCACTTCGCTTCATACTACCAAGTAATGATCTCAGGTCATTGCACTCAGTGCTCACATCCTCAACGTTACAACACAAAGTTTGCTCCATGCTGTTTGATACTTGCTATTATCCACTGGAAAAAGAAATAAATTTTCTATCAATTTAATTCAATAATGAAGAGGTAAAACAGGATAAGTTGTTTTTTTTTCTATCAATGTTTTCTAAAAAATATCTCGGAAAATGAGCGAGATCGGGCGAATTTATCGGATTTCTCTTTTGTAGAGGATTTCAAGAGTGACCGAAAAGGATTAAAGCGAAAACGCCCTATCTCGCTAAATTTCCGCGATATTAAAAGAGCAGGCTAAAAAGAGTTCTCTTCTCTCACTTTTTTAACAGTGAAATTTCATTACTTTTTGGCAAATATCTCGGAAATTAAGCGAGCTCGAGCGATTTAGCCCGACTCCTTTTTTTTGTAGCTTTTGAAATTAACAATATTTTCTGAAGAATATCTCGGAAAGTCAGGAAGATAGTACAATTTGGCACTGGTCCTTTTTTGTAGAGAATTACAAGAGCTACAAAGAAGGATTGAGGCACAAACGCTCTATCTCGCTTGATTTTCAAGATATTATTCTCCAATACGACTAGAAATTTTTTTTTCTCACTTTTTTTAACACTGAAATCGCATTTTTTCCTGAATATTTTCAAAACTAAGCGAGATGGAGTAATTTCGTCCTGATCCTTTCTTTGTAGCTTTTAAAATAAACAACCATTTTTTGTAAAAAATCTCGAGAGCTACAAAAAAGATTTAATTGAAAATTGCACAATCATCTTTCGTTTTCGAGATATTTCCAAAAAATTACTCATAAAAAATCGACTCATCCTGTTTTACCTCTTAACTATTAAATTATTTCAGGATTATTGATTCAGTCTAGTTTGATGAGATACAAAACATTTTTTTTTTAACGAGGATTTTAATTGAAATTGTCACGCCAGGCAATGAAGATTCATATAAAATACTACCCACATGCAATTATCGTCTCGTTGTTTTAAGGAAATTACTGATAATGACTGAATTGTACACAATATTTCTAAATATTTGAACAGCCATTACATACGTAATATCTTGAAATACAGTCGAATCTGACTTCCTCGAGATTTTGTTGATTTGATCGAGAGTACTTGTGTTTTGATGATCGAGTTAGGTAACGGCAAAACTGCATCCATACACTTTCTGTGTACAACTGACAACAAAGATCTTCAGTGCAAGTCTCAGGAGGCCGCTTGGATGATGTACCTCCCTCTCCTACTCCTGTCAATTTCAAACGTCACGTTTGCGATATTCAAAGCTAGTAGGATGTGGGAAAAATTGCACAGATCCATCTTTTTTCCTCATTCCAACAATGCTAATGGGAATTAATTAAAAAACGAAGTTTTTACTTAAGAAAAATGGCCTTGTGTGAGAATTCACGAGCAGCTTCCTTTTTTTTCATCTCATTTGTAAATTTAGAGGGCTTAGAGAAAGATATGGAGAGAACTCTTTTGTAAATTCTCCTGAATTTCGTCGGTTCTAAGATATTTTAGGAATTATATATCGTCACCTTAGAAGCAAAATGGCGTAAGTCCTTTCTGTAAGAATAGCACTTACGCCACTTTGACTTCAAGGTGCCGATATCCACTGAGATAAAAAAATAATGGTAAAGGCTATCAAATGTTTATTCCTTTGGTTCTTAGCAGATCTTTTCTTTTTTAATCATTTCAAAAGTTGTTGAATCAATTGAACTTTTTTCATTCAAAATTTAATCTATTCAAACACTCAGATGAACAAGTGCATAATATCATTTTTCTCAGTGTATTATTCATGTTATCAATTAATTATCGAGACTTCCTTCTTGTATTATTTAGAATATACTGACGCCAGAATATTTCTATATATATATACATATTGAATGTTCTATTTTAATTAATGCAAACTCGATTCAAAAAAATTCTGAAATACATGAAGAAAAAACGCATATAATGAAAAGAATTATCACATGTTTATCATATGAAACAAACATTGCACATGTGTGCACAGAACTTTCATTGATAGTACTCCATAATCCAACGTCCTTGATGGAAAAATGTTGATTAATGTTAAGACCAAGGCTGACTGAATTTTTTTTTTTTTTATAATTCACGTAATAATCGGTTATTTATCAGTAGAAAGGAAAAAAAGAATTAGCAATGTAGACGCAACAAAAAATTTGCAATTGTCGTCTAAACGTGAGAATTCGATTTAAAATAATAGAATAATTATAAAGATTGAAAAAAAAAAAATTTCGAAAACTTTTGTACAATAAAATTTCAGTAATTGTTGAGATATACACAGAACGTCTAATTTTCCCTGCAATTTACTTTATTCAGGTAAAACGTAACCTCCCCCCTTCCCTCCGGTCCTCCCCCCTCTTGCAACTTCTCCCTCTTTCTCCACTTTAAACTCCATGAGTTGTAAAATTACGCAACACAATTGCGGAAAAGCATTTCACTCGGTCGTTTTTTAAAGCCGTAATCCTCGCTGGATTATTCTCGTACAAAAAGCGGCTATAAAATTTTGCTGAACTAAGCAGAATCAACGAATGGCCTTACTTCAAGTGTCCAAATACAGTTGAGAGATAATAATTTTCTTCAATCATTATTACCAGTGATTGAAGTAGGAAGGACAATCTCTTTCTACTTATTCTGCAGGATTTTTTTTTCTTTCTATTCTCTTTTTTTTTCATCTTTTCTCATTCGTTTACTAACTTCTTACGTATTCATCGAGAATGGAAAAATTTACGTGCACATAAATTCAGTCGTACGATGGATTGATTTCAAGTAAATTGATTCATCTTGCTCTACATGTACAGTACTGAGTCATTGAATAATTCAATTGGTTGAGGATTAACAATAAATTGTGGATAATTTCTGATGAATCATTGTTTTTGCTTCCGAATGGGAGCTTTGCTTTCGCGATTTTTTTTCGACATGCCAATTTTCATTGCAAACGACTCAAAATGATCCAAATTGTCGAGAAATCATAATGAGAAAAAAAGTAGACATGTATGTGTGTGTGTCTATATGTACGACTTTACGTCTCTCTATTACTCAGGAACGGTAAGAGATAAAAATCTGAAAATTTGGCAAGTTATCAGTTTTGATGAAGTGTGTGTTCCGTAAAAATTTTCGCTAGATCGGTCGAATGGTTTCTGAGATATAGCAATTCTATAAAAATCGTATTTTTCAAAATTTCTCAAGATTCGCAACCATAATATCTAACTTTTGGCAAATTTTTATGAATTTAATCCCATTATTCTATTGGTTATTAATTTTTTTGTGCTTTTTTTCAAAAATTTGATGTCTCCACCATAGCTCAATAAATAATTGACTAAAAGACTCCAAATTTTTTCTGTATATGTAGTTTTTGATAAAGATGGTTGGGATTAGATCTGAGACATATCGGCTGAACGGTTCTCGAGATACTTTGAATTGAAGTTCTTCCGGAAATAGGCTGTATCTTCTAAATTACTCATCCGATTTCAACGGGACAAAGCTCAAAAGATTCGTCTTCATGAGCTGAACAAACCCTCAATTTTTGGAATTTTTAGATGAAGTTCTCCGCTTATTACATTGAAAGATGTATTCTTTCCTCAATATTTCCCAAAAAAATCGGAAAAATACAATTTTTCTCTATTTTTTTGAATGGACACCCATATTTTTTATTTGGTTTTCTGGAAAGACACATTTTTCTCTTTCAAATAAGCTTCTACTCATCTTCGTAGGACAATCAGAAACTGTACCCAAAACGGAATATTAAAAGTGAAAAAGTGATTTTTTATGTAAAATTTAGTATACGAGACCGATCGCGCGCTCTCGCGCACGGAAAATGATCTCATGATTTTTTTATTCAAATTTATTTTCTCAATTTTTTCGAGGATTATCCTTCGAGTTAAATTGAAAACTATTACGAAAGATCGTTAATTACTTCGATAAATTATTGTATTCTTCATTTCTATTGTTTTTGGAATTGAGCGCGCAATTTTGGTCAACCAATGAGAAATGAGGAATAGACGTGACAGTTTTAGCGTTACATTCGACGTGTATGAACTTTTTAGAATAGGATAGGATATAATTTTTTTTTCGAGAGAGATGATAGAAAAACATGCAGGAGCCACACTACTTGTGCGTAATTTGAACATCGTACATTTAGTATTCTGCCGATGCAATCGGCAGAAAGCTTCCGAATGAATTTTTTAATTTTAAATTTACCATTATCGATCTGTGCGTGGAGTGGGGAAACCAAAATAGGCCTCAGAGGGTTAAGCTCATCCCAATATAATCAATTGAATAGTTTTGAAAATATAGCTTGCTTTCTTGGATGTTTCTATGCTAATATCTAAGAAACTACTGGACCGACTCCGCTCAGTTTCAATACCAAACGTTGCGCTCATCAGATGAATAACCTCACAAAATTGAAGGTCTCTATCTCAATTATTTATTAAGTTATAGAGGGATCAAGATTTTTACAAAAAATCTCTCAAAAGTTTCAGACTGGATAACCTAAAAATCTGAGCTCCCACCACCCCAGGGGTCAAAGATGCAGCTCATAAGCGCGCATCTCCTCGCTGAGAGTGGATGCTGTAATTTCATTTTTCATCGAGAAAAGTCGAAAAAGCGATATTTCGTCATTTTCATTTCTCTCAAGAGCTATCCGACCGATTCAGCTGAAATTTTTGAGAGCTTGGGGCATGCATGGCAAACATATGGTAAAATTTTCAGATCGCTAGCTAGGCCCGCTCAGAGAAAAGCGGAAAATACGTAATCGCACACACACACACACACACACACACACACACACACACACACACACACACACACACACACACACACACACACACACACACACACACACACACACACACACACACACACACACCGACATACATACACACCGACATTCTCTAAAAACGGTGTTCTTGACGTTTTGGGTCATTTGCAGTCATATTATGATAAAATCTCGAACTCGAAAAAAATTACGATTATAAGCTTCCATTCGGAAGCAAAATCAGGAAGAACAATTCGGAAGCATCCTGCTAATTCATCAGCAGAAATTGAAAGGAAGAAATAGCGACTTAAAGGATAACGTAGAAGAAATAGCAACTAACGCAGTGACGAACGCCTGCTTGTTTTTATCAATTTTTATTATTCCATGTTTTTTCAAATTCATATTTTCGTTTTTTGCTTCCGAATGGAAGCTATGTAATTATCAGAACTTTCGATTGTAATTTTTTTAATAGAAGATACTTAAGATGATCTAAATAGAGAGGAAATGATATTTTAAGCCCATGTCTGTGTGTGCGTGTGTGTATATGTGCCTGTGTGTGTATAAAACTCTCAATTACAGCGAAACGGTCTTAAAGAAAAATTTCATATTTTGTGGAAAACTTCTTCTCGACAAACTCCATTTTTTAAGCTTTATTTGTAGAGAATCCGATCGATACTTTTTGAGACATGTTCATTTTTCCAAAATCACTTTTCAATGGAATTCCTGGAAACTATTCAAATGATGTTATTCATACTCATCTGTTAGCTCGAGAGTTGTATCAGTTAGATGACTGTCATTTTTGAGCTTATTTGCATGATTAGTTCTCGAGTTGTCGCCGTTTTAATGAATTTTTCAAAATTTGATATTTTGATGATGGTTTGGAAAAAATTGTATCACTTCCATTCGGAAGCATATTGCTAAAGTATTAGCAGAAAAAGCTATATGAGTTGGAGAGCAATACTATTATCCACTTGTTTCAATCGAAACCTAGTTCCGTGGTAGAGTAGCAATTTCAGTTGTTTTTCGTATATTTCTTCATTAATATCGTCTATTAATTATGGAAAAATATTATTTTTCCAATTTTACGATCGTCTGCTGTCTGGAGTTCACAATTTCAATTTTTCAAACGTTAAATTTTCAGCAAATAATCAGGTTAATCAGAATAAACGACAGGGTAAATGGAAATTGATGTTATGAGGCGCTTCAATCTATTCTCAAAAAAATGAAATAGTGAAAAACGGGTCGAAACAAACCTGTGGGGAAAAAGTTAATCATAAATTTCCTCCTGAGTTCAAACCTTGACGAAAAAGTCGGAAAAAATCATGGAAATGCACCGTAAAATTCGAATTGTTGGTTCATTTTTTTTCCAAATTTTTCTGCAAAGGCTTTAACCCTTCAAAAAATCCTGATTTATTGCGCTCCGTAGGTCCGTTTCGCCCGCATCTCTCCCACATAGCGAAATAGTCAATTAACGATGAAATAGAAATGTTAATTACAGTTTAAATTTACTCTATTTTATCACTAAAATAATAATCAATCACTGCAAAATAATCCCCTTCCAATTTAACATTACTCTATTATCTCAAAAAAAAATACAATTGAAATTTTTCAAAGCATTGCAATAATATTTCACTTCAAATAATTACGTAAATGAGAATAATAAGCAGCATAGACGTAGATTATCGTTCTTTTTTCCACAAAAAAATACATCCTCTTCGCTCTCATTATGATACGATATTGACCTTGACCATTGTACACGTGTGGGTCATGGGCACATTGCGAAGATGTTACTCCATAATTTCTCATTATTTTGTAATTTAAATTTTCGCGCAAAATAGACTGCTATATTTAATTTTTTATTTTAAATGAAAAATAAACTGCTACATAAATAAATTTTTCTACTATTCACTCACAAAGATTGATTTATAAACACGAGAAAATGAAGAAAAGACGGAAAACGAAAAATTAGCGAAAACCAAAAAAATCCAGCAAAATTGCGTCAATTCATGCAAAAAATAAAATTTCATGTTAAAAACCTTCACTTCGAGTCTGATACTATCTGCTTATGCGTAATTACCCTGACAGAGTGGAGTCACGAGTGCAATAGACCGGTGACAATGTGAGACTCGTAGCCTCAATATCAGTATTCACTTATTTTTCATATAGATGCATAAATGTTTAGTGTACACTACTATTCTGAAATATATGAAAAAAAAACTGACTCTCTGTCAGTTCCTTGCTCATCGATCCGTCTAGTGGCAGATATAACTGCAAGCATTAATGCTTGTAGACATGCGCATGAACGTTTCCAAAATTAGAAATGCACTCTGCACTACGTCAAATTGACGAGTTAAATTTTACAAATCTGGGAATAATAAACATTTAATCATCTTGAACAAGTAAAATATATTTGGAACTAGAGTCATTGGCATTTCTCAAAAATTGATGGAATTGTCTCTCGAAAATTCAAGGGATTTCGGTTATAATTATTTCGGTACTGAGAAGTCATTAATTGTTGAAGGAAATGGTTTTTAAATAATTTAATTGAAGAAACTGAATTATCGACTGCGATAGACGAGAACACGAGCTTATCGTCCCGAGTGAGAATTCTATGAACAATGAAATAGAATAGGGAAAAAAAAAAAACGTTAAAACCACTTTGACTGAATTTCCCAAGTTGGCTACGTGTATTTTTATTTTAAAGCCCGAGGATAATTTATGGGATATGTCCAAAATTGGCGCGATGAAAAAAAAACAGGATGCCCGGTTATACGCTGGGGTAAGTGCACCAACCCCGATGACCCATCAGAGACTTGTTCCTTTTTTTTTTCAACGAGAATAGAATGAATGAGGAATGAAGAATACAGAGGAAGACAATTTTTTGGGTGAAGAGGAAGTGACTCTCCAGTTGAGTTTGTTGGGGGAAAAAAAAAAGAGAAAAATTATGGTACGTGAGCAAGGGCGCATAAATCAGCATTTTTATTGCACCTTTGTTCTGTGGGAAGCACAAACGATTCTCACTCGTACGACGATTTTAATGGAACAATTAAATTCAGTAATAATTATCATTAACATATTGGAGTCCCCTCAGGGGCTTGTATCGATTATACAAACAACAGAATTTGCTGATTTTACGTAATTAAAATTTTGTCGTTAATATTAATATGCATTTATAATTATTGGATTTTTATCGGATAAATTTATTTCATTTGTGTTTCTACTGATTATGAGAGATCAGTACTTCTTAACAGTGTATTAATAGTATGAGGTTTTCGAAATTCAATGAATTTTAGATATCGTCGCCTGAGAAACAAAGTGGCGTAAGTGTCATTTTTTCCTTTTTTTAGGAAAAATAAAGTGACACATGCTTTTTTCCTTGCTCTAATCGGTTCTACTGGGCTTATTGTGCAATAGTGGTGAAAAAAAATAACATATAGTCGTAAGTGCTACCTACTACAAACGAAGAGACGTATCTCTAGCACTTATCCTTTTTTGTTTTTAGTTCTTTATTGAATCTTCCTCCAATCTTCAAAAAAATACTAATAACAAATAGATGTATCTCTGGCACATACGTCTGTTTGTTATTTGCATTTCACCGACTCCACTTTCCTTTTCCGGAAATTTATATTGACAAAGAGACGTATCTCCAATTTTTTAAAATTATTCCTCAAATTAAAAAGTTAAAATTTTTATGTACTCTCAGTACGTCGTCTATATACTCTGAGCTCGTCGTCTATGTACTTGAAGTACGTCGTTCATGTACTCTGAGTACGTAGTTTGTGTATTCTCAGTACATGATTCTGTTTTAACATCGGTCATGGGGGAACCATAATATTAGGGATCGTACTCTCTTATGAGATTCCAGACTGCCTTATCTGAGACGTACACTGCATATAATTCAGTCGTTTTAATCTCAAGTAAAGTATGTACTGAGGGTACATGAATCATATACTGGGTGTGACTAAACTACGTACTCAAAGTACATAGAAAACGTACTCAAAGTACATTGTCTACGTTTGTACAAGTAATAGAGGAGCGAGTTACTCTTGTCCATAATGCAAATTTCTAGATAAGTTATTTTTTTTTACAGATAGGTGCAGTATGACCTAATGAACCTAAAAACACAAAATACTTACAAATAAGGTGGGTGGAAGTCCCGCCATTTTGCAAAAAACCGTTTGGGCCTGTATCTCCGTAACCGTGCACTTGAGGCCCATAATGGTCATGACCTTTATTGAAGATAATTAAATTTCCTATCTTTTCTGTTTCATAACTTTTTTCGTATCACTTACCATTTACGACTTATAAGACTTACTTTACTAGCATTTTATTGTTTAAACGATGATTAGAAGAGACGTCGGTCAGAGAGTCAATAAACGAATAGTAATAGTCTTATAAGTCGTGAATGGTAAATGATACGAAAAAAAATTATAAAACAAAAAAGATAGGAAATTTAATTATCATCTACAATAAAGGTGACCATTGTGGGCCTCAAGTGCACGGTTGCGGAGATACAGGCCCAAACGGTTTTTCGCAAAATGGCGGCACTTCCACCCGCTTTATTTGTAAGTATTTTGTGTTTTTAGGTTCATTAGGTCATACTGCACCTATCTGTAAAAAAATAACTTATCTAGAAATTCGCAGGACAGAATCCTCCATTCAAAATACATCTTCTATGTTCCATTGGGAGAACTTAGAGTACGCCCCACATGAGCATCGTCTACGATCAAATTTTGTTGTGTGTACGACTTTTCTGACTTTGGTTTCACCTATTTTCATGATATCTCTTACCGTTCAAGAGGAAAATGCAAAAAATCAAGTTTTTTGACCTGTGACCTCGCATAAAAAATTTAGCCCAAGCGGGATCGGTGGGGACTTTCGATATTTCATTTGTGACGATGTATCTGAGATCTCTGCAAATTTTCAGCCTCATCAGAATTTTTTCAAATTAATGCATTTTTTTATCCATTTTGACTGGACCAATTTCCTTCGAATTAATTCAAGCTAAATGAAAGAAGAGTGATAGAAATAGAATTCGAACTTTCCTTTGCAATAATGAAAAACTGAGAATACATGGAAGCAGAAGCTAATTTACATTTTATTCCTCACTTCAAAATCTTAAAGACAAATAGGCGTAAGTCAAAAAACACAATTGGATAGAAAAACTATATAAACCAAAAGGTGTTAGTGTCATAATAGAGCATCTTTGAATGAAGAATTCCAAAAAAAAGAGACATATGTTCAGATATTTTCATATCACATGAAGGAATTATAAAAACAACAAGCAGGTGTCCACTGCTTCATTATTATCCATTTCTTCTACGTTATCCTTTCATTTTCTTCTCCCTTCCAATATCTGCTAAAGACTTAGCAGAATGTTTCCGAGTGATTCTTCCGAAATTTCGTGCGCATTATTCTTCTAATGGTGGATAATTGATGATTAGATGCTACATAAAATTGATATAATTGATACTGATGTTGATATCATCAATCCACATTTTTATATTTATATAAAAGAATTCAAGAACTAATGATTATTAGACTTCGTACGATCAGAGTTATGCGTTATAGCAAATTCTGAAAGTTCAGTACGAGTAATGAGAATCTGCGAGACCAGTTACCTGAAGAGGTGAAGAATCCAACTGATGTAGATCCCAACACTTAACCAATTAAAATGGGAACTAAATAATAGGAAGAGAATCAAGAAATAGCGTTTAATGTCGATACTATAGATATCGATCAGATTTCTCGTAGACCCAAGAGTTCTTTTTTTGTGTAATGATAAATTGTAATATGGAATAAAATTATTGAGATTGATTAAATTTGATTATTATCAATTTCTACTAAAGTTCACATAGAAAATTACGTCCTCACTTTTAATGGGCAATTTTGGCTACCCTTCCTGATTGTCCTACGGAAAAGAGTATGGGCTTATTCTGAAGACCAAAATGTGTTCTTTCTCCAAATAGCTAAGAGAAAATAGAGGGGTTCATTCAAAAAAATCGAGCAACATATTTTTTCAAAAAAAAATTTTTATGTAAGAAGCGGAGGACTCTTTCGAAAAATTCCAAAAATTGACAGTCAGTTCAGCTTATGAAGAAACATCTTTTGAGCTTCGTTGGAATGAAATCAGATGAATAGTTTAGAAGATGTAGCTTATTTCTAAAAAAAAATACAATTCAGAATATCTCAAGACCCGGTCAGCCGATTTGACTCAGATTCATCCTCAATTATCTTCATTAGGAACTGCATATACACACGAAATTTGAACTTTTTGAGGCAACCTTTTATTGAGTTACCATTGATAAGTCGGATTTTTTTCAAAAAGTACAAAAAATTGATAATTCATGAAATAATGGAATTCAATCCATCAAAATTTGTCAAAAATTAAATATTATGAATGCGAATCTTGTGTTAAAATTTCAACGAAATCTGTCTTACGCAAATTTAGAAATCTCGAAAGAACGATTTTCACAAAATTACTATGTCTTTGAAACTATTCAGCCGATCTTGCTGAAATTTTATAGCCTTTACTTTATCAAAACTGGTATCTAGCCAATGTTTCAGATCTCTAACTCTCTTCGTTCTGAAGTAATAGGGAGTCATAGAGCCGTACAGACAAATCCACATACATACATGTCAACATTTTTTCTGGTTATACTTTTTTGATGTTTCAGATGATTCTGAGTCATTTCCAATGAAAATTAGCATTTCGAAAAAAATGACAAAAACAAAGCTTCCATTCGGAAGCAAAAGGGCGTAAGTACCAGATTAGGATTTCTTGAAATGAAAAATACTACAACCAATATGATGTACGTTTAAGACGTAGCGTGGAAAATGCAAAAAAAACAAAGTGACGTGAGTGCAGAGATACTTCCTTTCTATTTCAACATTAGCAATTACGCTACTTTGTTATTTTAATTCTCAATTACCAAAATATCATCAAGGGTGCCATTCAAAACACGTCGCCGTGATTTTTGGAGATGCGTCTTTTTCACACAAGTATTTTGTGTTTTTTTTGGCACTTACGCCACTTTTTTTCTAAGGCTATGGTATTTATTTTTATTTTTTTTGAAAATTATTTGATGAATATACATTTGTGAATTATTAATTACTAGGGGTGAGCGCATATTGTTTGAATTCGATTGAATATTCAATAACCCGTCTTACCACGTTATAAGATTTGACCCCGTTTTCTGTTCAAAAAAAATCGTAACTACAATGCTCTTTCACTCATTAACTCTACTCTGAGGGGGATTCTCCCCATTGGCATAACTATTCACTAACAGCTAAGGTCGAAATGAACTATGTCAAATTAGTAATCACAACCAGAATTATAATATCAGGGTTACTATTCAAGATCACTATATTAAATCAAGATGCGTAACATATCCGTGGCTACATTTTTATCCAGCTAAAGATTTTCATATCATAATGTACAATCTACGAAGAATTATTCGGTTGAGATAATCCAGAATCCATGATTTTAAACTTGAAGTACTAGTGATTGGTTCCATGAAGAAAGGTGGAAATTTATTGAAGTAGAGTGAGTTGACCAATGTTTGACTTCGTCCAGTGATTGAACTATTTAACGTATTTATCGTGAGTAAAATTGCTAATCCAGCGAAGTATCATTTTTTTAGTCTTTGAAACATCATATAATGTTCATCAATTCGAATAAGAGTCTATAAAATTGTTTGATATACCAGTAGTTATCGAATCTTTTATGTTCGATCACTGGTGTCTGAGGAGTCTCATCCGATCAACTACTGAATCACTCATCCTAGTAATTTTAGATTTGTCTGGAGAATACCTCAGCAGAAAAAAAACTTGTAAGAAACTTTAGAAGATTTAAAATAGTGAAAAGTCATGAATTGTCTCTTTTCAGTTATCATGACTAAATATGCATCACAACTGTGAAAATCAAATTGCGCATAACTAGAACCAATAACTTATATTCATGTTGACCATCTAATAGTTATACTTGAAGTTAAGAATAATTGATTTATAATCAAAGTTTGTTTCTCATATTTTCTAGTTTCACACTCCGAAAAATTCTCTCAGTGTAGACTTGTGACCCTGAGTGATTCCATTCCATCCCATTATTGTTATAACCCCCTTTCAAGGAACAAGTACCAATTCTTCTCATAACGAAGTTCCATCTTATAGTTAAATTTGGCAGCATTTGTTTTCACCGTGACCCTGTGCGATCTAACGACTTTAATCAAATGACGGGGGATTCCACGGCTATTTAAATTGCGACGTTGTCGAATCCCCTCTACATCCCCCGAGCGCGTTCACCAACTTTTCGGCAACGTCACTCACCGGATAACTTTATTTCGCATGAAAAAAATTTCGTTTTTTCTACAATTTTTTTTTAATCCTTCATCAAATTTGCAGGATATATCCCGTACACGTCATTCGAAAAATTTAATAGTTTTTCAAAAATACTTCAATGAATAAAGTTGAATTTTTTCAGAATTTTTTGCGCAACCGATTAATCATAGAAAAGTGAAAACCGCGGTATGCGGAAAATTCATTATAAGATGACCATTCTCTAGAATTGAACCCCTATAGGGTTGAATCAAGTGAAATTTTGTTTTAGAGACCTCAAATTTTCCCAATTATTAAAATATCGTTTCCAGTATTCCATTTGAATTCGAAAACATAGTGATTCGTAACAATTATTACTCTCATTACATTCTCAATAGAGCTTCGGTAAGAAATACGATAGGCATTACCATACAATCAATATCACAATTTAATTGGATACACAGCCCTAATAATGCTTCAACCTTCCTCATCATCTCGTATTAAATTCATCCCAACCAAAAAAAGAGCCATCATGCCCCTTTTGTGGATGAGTGGCGAGTGCGGCTTGCCGGCTGTCGCGTGCCGTCTGTGCACCTGTCCTACCCACTGTGTGTTTCGAAAAAGTATCTATACCTCTTCTTTTTTTTTCGTTGAAGAAACAGTACCAGAGGCTTTTTAGAAAGAAGCGCAGGAGGCAGCTCGACTTTTGCCTGTCAGCTGCTTCGTGCAGGACGAGAGCGCCAGAAAGAGAGAGAGTGAGAGAGGGGCAGGAGGGGGAGGGGGTGAAAGAGAACTGTTGCGTTCAGCGCCAGCTGAAGAGGAAAATTATATGAGGGCGGTCACTGAGATATAGTGACTCGAATTACAAAAAAAAAGTCGAGGGCCACTCTTCGATGAAGACAATTAAAATTATTATGAATTCTTCACTCAGTTTCTCAGACAATGGAATGAATTTTTTCATAAGTTTTCTTCTCATCTCCTGAAAAAAAAAAAGTAAAGGGAAATTTAATCAGTGAAATGAGAAGTTTTTCACTAAAAGTTTGCAAAAGAGTGGAGTGAATAGAATGGGAAAATTACAGAATCCTTTTTTTTTTCCACTTTCATGTATCTGTAGCCATTGAAACATGCAGTATTACGGGAATTGAATTTTTTAGGCACTCTGATAGGAAGGCCTGCTGAATGATTGAGGAGTGGCAATAGCAGTAGTGGGGTAAAGAGAAACAGAAAGGTAGAGAGGGAACATTTACCTGGGGGCCACGTGATACAGAATACCGCGTGTTATTCCCCAGTTGCAGCTGCTCCAGCAACAGAATATACTCGCGCGTTTGTTTCACTTCTCACGCGACCGGCATACAAGTAGCATCGCTATCATTCGTGCTCTTCAAAATTGCAAATTGGATCTATTCAGTTGATACTAGAAAAGTTAATTATCAAACTGTATGTATGGAACTTGTTAGTTGAATTGTGTGAAAACATTTCAACTGACAAATAACGTGACTGGAGAAAGGAAAATTCGAGATTTTTTTTGTTGAAAAAAAAAACAGAAAATAGTGTTGAGTGATTTTTAATATTTTTTGCAAGAAAAAAATAACTTGAGATGTACTCTAGTCGAGCAGCTGTCACTTTCTTTACTCTGTACTTGATAATTATGATGCTTGAGGTGAGTTTAAAAGTTTATTAATTATTTGAGAATTGATTAAAACCAATATTTCATTGTTTTTTGAAGAATATCTGGGAAACTAGGGTAAAGGAGAATTTTTGAGAAGACCTTTTTTTGCAGAAGAAAAATTTTTTTGTTAAGGTTTATTAAATTTCTTAAGGTACATATAACTTTACTCAGTTGTTATTGATAAGCTTTTCTAAAAATAAGAAAACAATCAATTTTTTAGTGAGGAATTAGGTGCCACTGCCACATACTCATTCTTCTCATATATCTAACCTTTTGTTCTTCATAATTATTCAGATTTTATATTATCTATTTTCAGTCCCATCAACTTTTCATTGGATCTCATTATCTATTTTTGATTTGAAGTTAAGCTATAAAAACCACATCTTCATTTTATTTTCAACTCAAATTTAATTTTGGCGCTACTATTTACATATGTAGAAATTATTCATTAACACAGTTCCACATATTATTTATTATTAATATTATTAATATTTATCTTTTAATTTCTTGTTTTTCTGCTCTTTACGGTTGCACTCATTTGTAGAAGGCATTTTTTTTTCAAAATTTTAATAATTTAATGAGTTTAATAATAAAAAACTAAACAATAATAACTTTTTTTCTTCGTGAAAAAATAGGCGGCATTACTGCATACTCATTTTTCTAACATTTGTAGAATAGACAATGAGAGCTCTGAAAAAGGCCTCCACAAATTTTTTTTTATCTCTCATAAATTTCAAGATGTTTCTCAAAAACTAACTTTGCCTACAAAATCTCGTCCGTTTTACCACTCCACTGCCGAACAAATGACTTATGTAAACTTCTGATGATAGATTATCTGGGGATTAATACTTTTTCCAACTCTTTTCTTTAATCCATCGTAAAAACGTGATTTAATTGGTGCAATCGAAGTTATTCTGGCGCCAGGCGTCTCGACGCTTCAGTTTGTCCCCATTAGTCGTTGCTGGGTTAATTCGACGTTTGCCAAATAAAAGGATACGCTTCGCAAGTTTTCTGTAAACAACTTATCAGGTCACGGAGATGAATATTTTTCGCTTTAACTATTGAGGATACCAAAATTTACAATAATCTTCAATTTTATTTGAAAAAATGCTTTATTTGTACATTAAACCATTGAAATGCTTTCATCGAGAATTTTAATCGTTTTCCGATGTTCCATTTTCTCATGCACCACAGAAAAAAATTGTCTAATTTTTTCATTCGATTCAATACTTTATGTAAATACAATTATTCAAAAATTTGTGAAATAATATATCATAAATGATGATTAAATAATTTTCCAATAAATTTTAATTTACAACTTCAATTTGTACAGTTTTCTGTGAGTACCAATTAAAATTTCCATCGAAAGTTCAATATCGAGTTTGGAAAAAAAAAGTATTATAAAAAAAATTAATTCAGCAAATGTTGAAGTATCAAAGTGTTTCAACGAGTTCCTCGAAATTAATTGTTAAATTTTAATTGAAAATTGTAGATTTTCATTTGTGAAAAGGAAAATGAGAACAATTACTAATTTTCATGCTAACTTGTTTCTGTTCTCTACACTTCATTTATTACTGGGGATTCCGTTACGGTGCATAACAAAATAAAATGAAAAAAATATGTGGAATACATGTATTATTAGAGATGAGAGAGGTTTTGTTTCTTCTCAATGCAAAAACACCTGTCAATAGTACTTTGTTTCATTGTCATGGATTATAATGGAATTGAGAACAAAAGTAACGTATGTGGAATGAATGTAAAGTCTGAGATTCGTATTATAAAATTAGAATTTTCTATTTATTCAGTTTATACAAAGGTATTAAATTTCATCATATATTATTAATAAATCAATTCAAAAATTCACAGAAAGAGGAAATTCACAGGTAATGGTGCCATTTGATTAATTAGTTGGGAAAGAAACAACTAGTATGGATCATACACGATTTTTCTTGTTTCTTGTCGAATTATTTAGCAGATATTGATCACTGAGTTTCTAGATATTACCTTGGTAGAAATAGAACTACAGGAATATTCCAAAACCCTGAAATTACTCCGGAATAGTAATACTCATGGACGATTCAAAAACAGTTGGCGGGAAAAACATTTCAGTTGCACGATGCAAGCAAAAAAAATTAACTCGTCCCACAATCTTCGGAGAATACCAATGAGAAGTCACTTGCGTTGTCACTATCTCTTTCTTTCTCATGAAAGTGGTTTGAATTCATAAATGAGGGTAGTAAAGGAGAAATCCAGAAATCGTATGTGATTTTTTTTTATTCTGAAAATATTTTGGAAAGGACGAAGTGTAGGAGAACTTATCAGGAGATCTTTTTTGTAGGGAACGAAATTTCGTACAGAAAGGTGCTCTGCAAATTCTTTCGAAATCCATTAATTTCTAGAAATATTGAGGAGAGAATCTTCAGGATTTTTCAAAGTTTCTCACTCTTGATTGGAAATATCTCAAGAATAATGACGAGGATTAGAAGGATTTATCAAAAGAACTTTCTTGGAGATTGGAAAATTCTTTTCAAGAAAAGTAATTTGATAATTTCTCCTAAATCTACTCGTTTTGAAGATATTTAGGATGGGAGTAATATCTAGTTTTTTCTTACGTGAGTACCGAACGCCCTCTACGTTTAGTATTGCAGCCTGATCCCACCTCGCGTGAAACAATGCTCATAATTACTATTGAATGTCACGATTCGTCATTTAGAGTAGTGCATATGAGATAGAAAAATTGAACAATCATTTTTCTACAGCAACAAATGTATTTTTTTTCTTTTTTTTTTTTAATGTGCACACGTAACCTCAAGTGGACTATCAAAATACCTACAATATGATGGAAAATATCCGGTGGAAAATGTTATAATCATGAAGCTATGAGCGCGGCACTCCGAAATTCCTGAAGTATTTCCATTAATTATAAAATTGCAACCGGAAGCGACATAACGAGGATTGAAGCACGGATGGGAATAGGTAGCATTTACTTTAATGCCATCAATTTTGCCCCAATAAATTTAGTGATAATTTCAAATTAGTTCCATTTTCAACTTCACTTTTCTAAGATTATCTGAAAATTGACCCTAATGACCTGAACATTCCTAGGTGTTATTAATAGTTTAGTAAGTAATGAGGAGCTCTTTCTATGAACTTTAATCTTAATTTCCTGATGAATTATTACTAATTCGAAGGATTCTCCTTCAATTCACTAGAAAGTTACACTATCCAAAATAGATGAAGTCTAATTCCTTGAGTGAAAGAATCACTTGCCATTATATTTAAGGAAAAAGTACATAAATTCAGAACTTAGAGAACATGATATCCATGCTCTAATGAAAGAAAAATTAGAGTTCCCTTCAGGAAGGTACAATTCTCAAACTTTCATTATCGTGGCGAATAAAATTTCACATTGAGTTAAAAAAGAATTTCAGATACTATCTATTCACATATAATTTACATAACAATAACTCCATCTTGAATTTCCGAATAAAGACCAAATGAGCTCAAAAGAATGAGAATTATTAACGTCAATGGGTTAAAGTACCTTGGAAAATGTTGGAAAAAAAGGGTAGAAGCTAGTGACTGGGGCTGGTGGATAGAGGTGAAGAAGAGGTAGAGTTTTAAACTCGTGGGAAGCAAGTAGAGTTATATCCATTGTTCCTTAGATGGTAAATGGCATTGTCCTACCACTTTACTCTTCCACCTTTCTTTATTCCTCTGCTCTTTATCTTCTTTTTTCCCATTAAAAAAAAAATCTCAGCCCTTAGCGTCATTGTTCAACTGATCATTCGGCTCACTGTCCCCTCCTGGCAACAGGTTTCCAAGAGATTCAGCAATAAAAGACCTTTTCTCACATTTAAAGTAAAGAGTGAATTTTTTACTTTAAAAAAAAAAAGGAAGAAGCGAAAAAAAATAAACGCAATCAGCAGCGTTGAAATAAAAGTTTCAAGTGTTTTACCTAGTATTTTAGTAGTTAAAATCCAAAGTCTCATTAGCATGACAAAGTGCACCCATGGGAACTGCATTTAAAATGTAGAAAACATGAGAGAATCACGAGACTATAGAGTCAACCCCTGAGAGAACATAGAGAGCTCTCACTCCCTCACTTTTGACAAATCTCATTTTCTCTTTACCTTTCATTTTTTTTTTTTCATTCACTCTTCTATTTGTTCATTCTTTTTCTGTCTCTTTCATCCACGAAAATTCACTCAGAATATTTCTACACAGAAATAATTGACGTTCGCGTTAACGAGTCCGTTCATGCATGCTTCTTTTTTCATGTATTTTTAATTAAAATCTGGGCCATCATGTCAACGTCAAACATACTTGAAGGAGTGATTTTTTTTTCTCAACAGAGAAAGATGGGTGAGCGAGATCCTCCAAGAGAAATTATAAGGATTACGTGGGAAAATAAAAATTTTCAAAAATTTTAAAGCAGAAATATTTCATTATTTCACCAAATTTTCTTAAAATTTAGTTTTTTGAATCATGCATTGCTTACAAAATTCTCATTATTTGAGGAAGCACTAGGATGATCTGGAAAAACAGGGTAAATGCTAAAATGGAATGTATTTCCATCAAAAATAATTTTTTTCACACTTTATCAAATTATTGATAGTGCCTCTTTAATTAACCCTAGAATGGTCATCTTATGTATTTTGAATGATTAATCCGTTTAGCGCAATATTTAGAAAAAGTTGGCTGTACTTATTAAAGTGTTCAATAAACTTCCATATTTTTTTAATGACATATCCTACTAATTTGATGTGGAAATAAAATAAATTCTAGCAATTAGCAAATTTTTTCGCGTGCTAAATGAAGTTATGCAGTGAGCGACGTTGCCGAAAACTCGCTAACCGCGCTCGAGCAGTGTAAATTGGATTTGACAACTCCGCGACTGGAATAACACGGCGGGGAATCCCTCATCACTCGACCAAAGTCATTATGTCGCTCATGATGACCAGTCTACGGTTAATTGAAATCAAAAAATCTCAAAGCACATGGATACAAGAGAGAAATTGAAGTGTTCAACAAATTATTATATTCTTTAGATGACATATAAAACAAAAAAAAAACCTTTAGAAATCCAATACGGATTAATGGATTTCCGGAAATACTCATCTAGAATTGACGATCAGATGGTATTTAGTTGTGACGCAGAACTTTTCTACAAAATTTTCACTGTCTAGTTGTAACACAGTAGACCACCAGAGAACACACTGATCAGGAGAAGGCTCAAGTGGTTGTTATGCCGAAATTGCCCTACTCCTTGACCCTTGGCCTCTGCTTTTCATTTGTGTTCATCACCAACTGTCCTTTTTATTCAAAAATATCGATTTCCGGATTTCCTTATCCTGCGGAATTGATGGAAAAATAAAATAAAAACTAGTAGCTAGCGAAATTTTTCTCATGCTCAATGGAATTGTCTGGTGAGCAGTGTTGCCGAAAACTCGGTAAACGCGCCCATGCAGTGTAGAGTGAATTTGACAACGTCGCAGCCAGAATAACACGGGGGCGAGTCCCTCATGACAAGATCAAAGTCATTAGGTCGCATTAGTAGACCAGTCTAGGATTAACAAAGTGTCAAATAGTTTCCGAAAACTCTTGAAAGTACCTCGGTAAAATAGAATGCATTGTACTATCAATTTTTCCATAAAACAATTTAATCATAATTTATTTAACGTTAACAATACGAAAAACCGGATGTGTCACTGTGGCGTGACCCCGTCTCGTTCCTTCCGGAACTCTGGCTCTCCTGTTTGGTGCATTTGTTAGAGGTGATAAGGAGAGGGGGCGAGAGGTGAGGGTGAATAGAGTATGAGGGGAAATAGGAACAACAACAATACACACCCATAATACACGGTTGCATCCTTGTCACGTCTGGTGAGTTTATTTACGATGGTCCCAACCCTATTTCCCATCCGGGTGTGTCCTCTCGTACGTACGAGCACTAAAACGTGTGCAGTCCCTCTCTCAACTCACTTTGAAAATAATTAAATCCGTTGACTTCTGAAAGGCAAGGAACGTACCAAACTGTCTCCACTAGGCCTTGTAACTTGTTGAGTCCAATCCAGACTGACTGGATGCAAATGTGCAGGTGTTAATTTTTTTTTTTGCATTTTTATTTACTTTTTCCTTGGTGAATTAGTGACTGAGTTGAACTTCATTAAGGGGAGGAAGTGATGTAGGGGTGGAGGAGAAGTGTTTAGTCGTTTGCTGGTGAATTTGTAATTTTTTTCTCCATTTTCGCGTTCAAACGATTTACTGTATAAAAAAAGAGTAATAGAATTCAAGTATTTCCACTATTTTTCGTGAATACTTAATAATTCAGAGATTTTTTGGTGATTTCATCGTTATTTTAATGAAAAACTTTAATACCACAATTATTATGAAGCATCAAAAATTTATGAATACAGTAAAATTCATTTTAACGATGTAAATAGATTATTCATGAAATTGAAAAGAAAATATACATTACAAATGTGATTATTTCTGGCACAACAAATGTGTAATTTTCGAAAAGGGGAAAATAATCATTTGAACTTCCTCAATAACGACACGCTGTTGAATATTTTCTGCTGTGTACAAAGTTTGCATTCTGAAAATTTTGTGTGCATGAACATTTTAGCCAGAGGGTGGAAAGTCTCGAAGGTCGTTTTCATTTATTAGTGAATACTCACTAGGTCCCTTGGGCAATCTGTAGCTCACTCTATTTGAGCATGATGGGAATATGAATATCATATCGGGATGTTTCCTGATATTTTTAACTGTCATAAAGAAATTTTTTTTTGTTTTATTTGAATTTAATAATTTCATTTTTTTCGGATTGTTTTTAAAGAACATCTCAATGAATAATTGAGATAGATTTTTTTTGTTGAAACTTGTTTTGCAGATGAGGAATTAGAGCTACAGAGAAATTTTCCATCCAAATTTTTTTTCTTCCCTCATTTTTCGAGATATTATTCGTTAAAAACTAACGAATTCCGTTGTTCTTTATTTCCAAGTTTTATTCCGTGGAAATTCCAAATCGGCAAATACAACTGATTTTTAAGGAACCACGTGGGCAAAGGAAGTTTTCTGGAATTTAATTTGAGAAAATTAAAAAAGAAACAAAATCGAAATAATATTAAAAAATATATTTTTAATAATTTCAAAATAATTTCGAAAATTCGAGAAATTCTCAAATATAACCGTTTATTTTTGTTTCCGCAAAATATATCGGATTCTGACGGAAATACGCGAATTTCCGAAAAGCGCTCATCAAGGCCTATCAAAAGGTCATCACAAAAAAGTCGTATCTCCTTTAGATTTCGAGATATTCTTAAAAAACCTAATTCGCAAAAAAATCAACTCTTTCCATTCTGCCACTTCACTGCAGATTGTTATTTGAAAATAAATGAGAATCATTGGATTGACCGTAGATACTTTATTCTCGTGCTATTTTGGAGACAGAGAGAAAGAGAGAGAGAGAGAATGACAAGATAACAAATCCAATGGGTCCATGTTACTTGTCCAATTAACTTGACGTTCGCCAACAATTCGCTCGCGTTTCTCTATTTTACTGAATTTTATTAGATTTCTGTGTACAGTGAAGATTATAATCTTTATTTATCTGTCGATTGTTCCCATCACCGAGAGCTTCCTGTAAATTCTCATCGAGAATTGAGAATAGTTATTAGCACAGGAAGTAATGGAGCAATTTAATTTGGTGAGGTTCAATACGAAATTTATTGGAGAAAATTGGGCAAAATGAACATTTCAATGAGAAAAAAAATTGATTTTCATGAATTTTTGAGCGCACTTCGCCGAATATTAAATTTGCAGGCAAATCTATTCCATTTCATCATTAGTATTTTGAAGATAACTCGAAATCTGAACGAAATAGACCAATTTGTATAGTGACTTTTATATACAAATTTTTAAGAGCTTCAAAAAGATCATTATCAAAACTATTCTATCTCATTTGGATTCTGAAAGATCTAAGGAAAACTGATGATGAAATAAAATTGATTTTTCTTGAATAAATGTCAGACCCTTCATTTTGGATTAATTTTTTTTTTCAATCTTAGAATCTGAGTGAGATACGGAAATTTGTGGAGACTTAGGTAGTTCACATTCTGCTCTACCAAAAAGGTTTTTTTGCAAAAATTTCCATATCTCGCTTCATTTCCGAGATATTCACATGAAAACTAATTAAAATAAAAACACCATTAAATCATTAAGTGTCACGAAAGTAATTAAAAAAATGAAAGTTGATAATGAGTCAATGAAAGGTTCATTGTTCTCGCAGAAAGAAAAAAAACGGGAGCACAACGAAACCGGTCATAAAAGCGTCCTCAATGATTTCATTATCATCAAATCCCATCAAAATGCCTGAACGTGTAAAATTTGCCCGAAAATGTAGCAATATCGACCTAGCAAATGCACTTTTTCTTTTTTTCCTTTCATTCATCAATGACACGGAATTCCAAAAGAGGACCAGCCGGCAATTGGGTGAGTGTAGGATTCACAAGTTTTCTGAAGACTGGTGGCGCGTGCCTTCGACACCTGCCGAACGGTTTGCTACACAGATGGTTTCTTTTCACCACAGCAACTCGTTATTTCGTTTCGATGATTTTTCTCAACGGTGAGAGATATTTTCATCGTTATTTTTTTCTTTTTAACGGAGTATCTGCATTTTTTTTCAATTAAGCAGTCAAGATTTTTCTCTGGAAATCAAGGGAGATGAGATGGAAGAAAATAATTGGAGGATTTTTTTTTCAGAATGAAGGCTGTTATGGAAAATTCGATAAAATTCTCCAATGATGCAGGCATACTGAAAAATGTTTACAATTTTTTGCAGATTTTTTTGTAGAAGCCTTCGCTTTAAAAAAATTGGCTAATACAAGAAAAGTCGATTGTTTGAAGTCAACTCGGAAAATAAGGCGGATAGTGCGATTATTGTAGAAGCTTTTTTAAAAAGAAGAATAAGCTACTCTAGAAAATTCTTGAGAAATTGAAGCCATTTCGTTCCGTTTTCGGTACATTTACCAAAAATTATCGGAAAAAGATTGGCTCATTCCATTCAACTTTTCCATTTTCTTCAAAATCAAAGAATGTAGAGTAATTTTCATGAAGTTCCTTCGTGTAGCTTTGATGTTCCTCTGAAATTTCGCAATCTCCTTCCAAAAAAGAAAATTTGAAGCGAAACGAAAAATTGAACGAATTTATCTCATTCGATCTCTCCCACTACTGAAGCAAAATTCGACTTATCTCATTATACCTTTACGCTTCTAAAATATAGTTTTCAGTAGCCCGGGGCTCGATAATTATACCTGCCGATTTGAGGAAGACGCGAAGGAGGATGGCTCTATAAAAAAAAAAAAAAAGACGAAGGACCCGAGGAAAGGATAAAATTGAAGGTATTGGAGTGGGTGTGGGTGGCAGATGTTGAAGTTTGGGGTGTAAAATTTTAGAATTCGCTTCCCACGGAGAATGAAATTCACAATGGAAGATTTATATTACGGTTTATTATTATTTTTTTTTTTCTTCGAATGGGAAAGAAGGGAGAGAGACAACGTTAGTTCCTCCGGGCACTTCTGTTCCAAGGATCCTTATCGATACTTTAGACTATACTCTACAGTTTGTGCATTCAAAAAAATACATATATTTCTTGTAACATTTGAAATATACACGTGTATTGTACCTACGAATAACCGAAAACCAATCGAGGCGGAAGGAACTCACTGGCTATGTATTTATATTTGTAAGTGTATGTGTGTGTGCAAGGTGCTTTCAATGTCAGCTGGCTCACGTCCTTTTTCCTTGTGCACCTGTTCAACATTATAATGTACCATTAAATTTATGCTACAAAAATGAATAGTGAACTGAATTTAATATTGGAGTTTCTAAAATTTCGTGGAATTATTATGGAAAGCGAAGGATTTTTAGGGACAGGAAACTATCGGATGGAAATCACTTTCAAAAAATTCGATCCGAATACTTTTTATATGTAATCTAGAAAATTAGTAATGAAACGATGAGATTTCATCTAGCATCAATTTTTCGAAGATATCTTGGAATCTAAACGAGATAGAGTAATTTTCATGGTAACCTTTTTTTAGAGAACTTCAAGAAATACAAAAAAAGTTATTATGAAAATTGCTCTATTGCACTTCGATTCTAGGATATTGGTGACAAAATAACGTCAATTTTTCTGAAAATTTCAGATTCTTCAAAAACTTAAAAATGTTCCATTGTATTTTATTGCAGACATCTTTAAAACTGGTTTAGAGGAAAATATTAAGAGAAATTGTTTGTAGGTGATGGAATTTCCAACAGAAACAGTTCCTTCATGAGTTCCCGTAAAGCCATTAATGCCCAAAACATATCATAATGAAATTATCATACATCTGACAATTTTTTGAATTTTTTGAAACAAATAAATTATTATTAAAAAAAAAAAAATTAAATGGCACGGGTAGTGTTTCAAATTTCCTACAGTTCTATATTTTTTATTTCCTTTTAAATAATTTATTTGTTGAAAAGAAAGAAATTGTCAGATATCTGCTATTTTCAGTATGGCGGTGACCCCGATTTCTGACAGCAATCGAAGGCAACAATTATTTGCTTATTAAATGTAGTTTAATTGAATCAATACATATTTGTTGAACTGAACGAGCTCAGCAATGTAAAATTAAACAGCATATTGTACATTTAAATATAACTGATGAATTTGCAAAAATTGTCAGTTACTGGGACAATGTAAAAAACCTCGGCCACCACGATATTATCGAAATATTCGAATTGAAAAAATCGACAAAACAATGAATATGAACTATTTCTGTTTTCAGATGACAGAAGCAAGGCCCAGAATCAGACACCACAAGGGTGATACTAGATGCACAAGATGTTCACCAGGCTGGGGTGTATCATCTCTCTGCACACCTGGCAAAGATACAGAATGCAGCAAATGCGAGCGTGGTACATACAGTCCACATCACAGCCTCCAGCCCTGTTGGATATGCTCAAGATGTGGACCAGGTCTCTACGAGGCTCATCCATGCACAACTAAAACCGACACTGTCTGTGACTCATGTCATCGTCATGCAGTTGATAATGCTGATTATCACAAAAAATGTAGAGGACGTAGTAATTTATTTTTAGCACCAGAGGATGCTAAAAGTACAGGCGAAGAGACATCACTTATTAATGAAAATAATGATGAATTAAATGAGGAAGAACGTGAAATTATATTGGCAAAAGACATCGAGGCTGATATACGCGAGGCACAGAAGCACTCGATACAGAGGTTCTAATTAAAATCAATAATAAAAGAAAATTTAATTGATGGATTGATTGATTCATTGATTATTTTATAAACTAGTCAAAGAGACGTTCTTCTAAACAGCAGTTGTACATATATATTTATTCGATCTGGTTAATTACAATTTGATCGTTTCTAATTTAATTAAGTTTCTTTTTTTTTTCACCCGATCGAATTCACAATAATACTCGTAATTAATCATTTTCTCAAAAATCTAAACTACAAAATTATTTCTTATTCAAATGGATAATTTTTCGTAATTTTTTTTCTTCATCAGAAATAAACATGTACATTTTCTCAGCTACTTTGCACTCGCAGTTTATATATAATATAATTTTTTGGTGAAGAGGAAAAAATGAGATGAACTGGTTTCAATGTTACTAAGTTTTTTTGGTAATATCTCCGAATCTAAAAGAGACACGGAATTTTTTATATCTCGCTTAATTTTCAAGATATTTAACAAAAATGAGTATTTAAATTCAATCAATTCATCTCATTTTCACCTATTCACTAATTATTTGTATTATCTCCATTTTTTTTGTTAATAACATTTTGTATCAGTGTATATATTTAGTTGATCACGTATACAATTTACTTGTATATAACCAAAGACATTTACTCAGCTCATACGCACCTTTTTTTATGATAATGATTTTTTGTGTGTTTTTTTTATTCTGCGAGGTTTTTTTTGCGTTAACATTAACAAGTGCGGAAATAATGGCAAATACTTTTTCTTTCAATAAAATTATTATTTGCAGTCATAATAATTCATTTACTAAATTAGTGCCAATTAAATATTAAGTAATTACAATTTCTAATTGAATTTAATAGCAAAGAAGTGAAAAACAAGTGAAATTGATTTGTATTCCAAAAGAATTTTTCTTCAGTGTGAGGGCCTTTTTGAAAGACTAATTCAGCTCTACAAAAGAGGTCTCAACCAAGAAAATTACTATCTTCTTTCAATTTCGAGAACTAAGACAAAATACAACTCAAAGGTTTCATCTCTCTGCTACTAAATAATTCCCCTTTTATTCTCATCACTTCAAAGATCTCAAAAATTAGTTAAAAATTTAGATAATAAATAAAACTAGTGATCAGCGTGTCTGTTGTGTAGATTAATTTTAAGTGTAATATATATATATATATACTTTAATATTTATTCAAATGTTTAATTACAACATAATTATTATATTTGGTTCGGCAATCCCGCTTGCGCGAGTAATTGGGAGCTTATCAATTATTAAATCATCGGTTTATTTTTAAATTCTTATTTCTCGTACAATTGTAAAGGAGCCTGGATTTAACAGTAAATGAAAAAAAATTACGATAATGACGACAATTGTATGGGAGCTCTCTATTTTTAAAAGCCAACAATGCAAAAGTTTAGTGCCAAACTGAGATTTAAATAATGTCAGCAATTACAAAAGCTCAATGCTTATTTAATCATTATTATCGTTATTATTATTATTATTATTATCAATTCGTAGAATCGACTGTAATTCATCATTCTCCACATTTTTCCTTCTACTTCCTGTCATAATTGGAGATTGAAAAGAAAAATTAATTAATTTGTGGAAATTGTTAAACATCTCAATGAATATAGGAGATGGCAAATTTTTCGAAGATATTTTTTAAGTAGCTCTCATTTTCCTCAAGAAAAAAGGTCTCAAATTTTTCCATATCTTGATTAAATTCCGAAATAATCAACAGAAACACACGACAAAGGAAAATTAGATTATCTCATTTTGACATTCAATTAATGAATTAATAAGCTTGCGATTATTACGGATTTAAATATGATGGGCAGTCTTATTTCACTTTCAAATTGTACGAGCTTAATTTTTAAGGACTACTGTATGTTTTTTTAAAATTTCTTTGTTTCTTTTTTTTTCTGTAAACACACAATTTTATGTCATAAACACACAAATTCTTTCAATTTATCATTGTTCTCATTTGTAATTCCATTATCTTTATTATTATTATCATTCAATTTTTTTAAAATTATTATCGTATGACTTTGTAATGACAATTGACCACCATGAGGCAATTTTCATAATGGAAAATGTATGATATTGAATTTATGGATAAAAAAAAGAGAAATGCAATAATGGATTTGTTTTTGGAATTAATGCAACATGTGTACGAGATATTATATTGTTTAATAATATAAATCAATAGTGTCTTACAAACATACATGTACAATGGGGACTAAACCATAAAAGGAAAATTACTCAATTATTACACAAAAAAAAATTGAAACATTTTTTTTTCTTCTTTCTCTTCATTTGCAACAATAATTTCATTCATTTTATTCATTTTCAATGGGAAAAAAAACGTATATTGAAATTTAATAGAGCAAATGATATGAGACAAAACCCAGCATATACAGGAATTATCAGTACAACTTTTGAAAATTATCGCTTTATCGTTTTATAATTTATTAGGAAAAAAGTAAAATGAGATGAGATTTTATTTTTTAGTTTTTTTTTTGCCAATATCCTGGAATGAAAGTGAGATGCAGAATTTTTTGTAGAGCAGAAAGAGATCTACGAAAAAGGTCGTATCTCCATTAATTTCCGAGATATTTGTAAATAAATGATCTGTTCCCATCACTCTATCGATAAATCACTATTCAATTTAAATTATTACTCATTTTTCCACGAGTCAACATAAATTTGGAACAATCGTGCATCTTTCACACTCGTAATTAATGATTTTTGCCATTGAAATATTTATTTGTATATACGACTTCATGTTACATATATATTTTTTTTATATATCTAAATATATGACGAGCATGAATTAATTCAAGTATTGTTTTCTTTTTAATTATTCATTTTCTTTTTTTCTTTAAATAATTAACTTTCATTTCATAATTCATTGAAATCCTTTGTACAATAAAGAATACCTGTTTCAAAGTTGAATGAAAATTATATTTGAAAAATTTCATTAAATTAAAAAATTATTAAACAATATATAAGTAATTTAATTTTTCACTTTTAATTTCATTATTTTCATTCAAATTTTACGTAGATTATCAAGATACGGAATTTTTATTAACACGTAACGCATTGAGATTCAGTGTATACGGCCAGTTCAACCGGTTTATCAACTAATTGCCGGATGTTAGACCGATAATAGTTATTAAAAAATAAAATTGAAATTTATTTTTTTCATTAATTTTAGTATCCTGTGTAATTTCAAGTGAAAGAACATGATATCGAAATTTTCTCGTTTACATTTTTTCGCAGATATCCCCGAAACGAATAGATCTAGAGACAATTCACAAGAAAGCTTTTTTTTTGAGGATTCAACTCTCATCAAATTCTCTACAAAAAATGTCTCGAGATATTTACAATACAATGTGCACGTAATTTTTCAATTTATCTTCTGTTAAATTGAAAATGGAAAATAAAATTAATTTCCATTATTTAATAATTCTTTCATGATTTTCCAATAATTGATATGAAAAAGCGAGTGTCTACAATTTTTTTTTACATTCAGGGAAGAAAATAGAGAAAAATAATATACATACATCTTGGGGGAAAAAACATTATAGACATCGTCTACTTTTTTTTTTTCATTTTAATTAACACTCAATCAACACGCAAGCAGATATTAAAAATGAAGAAAAACATAATAATCATAAACATAAAGAAAAAAAAAGCGATAATCAGTGAGAATTGTTTCTCCATCGAGTGCAAAGTAATTTGCAAATTTCATTTTTAATAATCTCTTATATCGATTGCGATCAACAATCAGCGTGACATTTATGTACAATTATGTTACTACTAGCCTTTACAAGGTGTTTTTATTTCTTTTTCAAATTAATTCATTATTTGCGAGGCTCTTATCAATTTTTTTTCGACGAAAAAGAAACGAAATATTCATAAAATTTTAATAAAAATAAACGAATTGACTGATTAACTTTGACGTCTGACACCACTAATGAAAAGTTATAAAAAAAAAGATGAATTAATTCGGACAAAATTCGATAATTAAACAGTGATTTGAACTAAGAAACATAATAAAAGAAACATCCCCTGTTTTTTCTGTTATTCTTTGAGCTTCATTAAATATTTTGGACTTAAGGATAAATTAATATTAACATACATCTATTCGTCACACCCGCGCACACAAAAAAAAAAGAAAACAGAAACATAACTCGCTTGTTTTTAACAGAAGAAAATTCAAGCGAGAGTACGAAGAATGAGCGGGGAAAAATGAGACAATTCAGACGACACGAACCACTGAGCCAGATGAGGAAGACTAACAGGAGATTTTTTTTTTCATTTACCTAGTAAAATAATGAATGATTGAATAATCTGTTGATCTTCCTTCGTGCTTAGCGGTAGTGAAATTAAAAAGTATAGAAAGCTAAAGAAAACAATAAGAGATTATTTTGAATTTGAATGAATGGATGAAAAAATAATTGATTTGATTAGATTATTAAATTCATGGACTTAATACTGTCCTTGGTAGCCAATCTACGTCTTTTATGCTCGTGTATTCATCAATTTGTGGCCAAATAGTTAATTTTCTTTGATTTGATCAAGATCAATTGATGTGAATAATTAATTTGATCGATCTTGAATTTTTAGATCTTTTATAATTATACATGAGTGATCATTTCTCATTGCGGAGTTTATGTGGCATTTTGTTTTTTTTAATGAGTATAATCTTGGGTACATGCAGATACATCACCGAATTCATATATATATATAACAATGCTCCCCCGTTATTTTTTTTATGGATACGAGTGAGCATTACGATGAAATTCCCCACGGAATGTTGTGGGTTTCGATGCATCAACACAGAACATTGGTAACAATTAATGTTTCTGGATATTGTGTTATTGTAATCTCTTGGGAACTTTAAAATTGGTCCACCAGGAGGTCGCAGACCTCTATTGACATCGTCTCTTTACTCGAGCGTACTGTCAACCGGAACATCTGGTGAATTAAAAAGTTTCATTAATTATTTTGTTCACTTCATCATGAATTCAGTGTTTTTACTACGGTTATTGGGAGATATCATGAGATCTAGAAAAAATGGGAAATTTTTTATTGCGATCGTTATTGTAAAGAAGAATAGGAGCAGTAAAAAAAATAAATATAATAATTTCGATAGCTACAACAAATTTCGAGATATTCTTCCTTCAAAAAATGAAATGTTAATGCCCCATATTTTTATTAACTTATAAATTGATGAGTTTGCGGAAAAAATGCTCCAATTCTCCGTTATTTTCTTTTGAAATATCATGAAAATTATTGTGATTTACCTGTGCCTGTTTATTTGGCTCGAGGCGTAAGAGACAGCCGACTTGTTGTGCACGCATGTGAACGATACCAGCGCAAACGAAATTGTCTGGATTTGGATCGATACCATCAAGTAGTTGCATACCAAATCCTTGTAATTTCGTACGTACTTGTTGAAGATCCATTGGCTGTGATGCTTTGAATATCTTTTGTGATCGTTGTTGATTTGCACTGAACAAACAAAGATATTTATGGGTCAATATTGATGTTTTCTCATTGCAGAGAGTATAATTTATTCAATGGATTGAACTAATTGTGTAATTAAATTTACCCTCCGAGATTTTTCCATCTTGCGAAAAATGATTCTCCATTCATTTCCGTTGGTTCAAAGAATTTATTTATCGTCAATGGTAATTTCATTGTTATTTTCTGTGGCACGTTGTTGTATACAAAGGATATAAGTATAGATGGTGCATCTGTAAATTAATTTTACAATTGAATTAAATTATTTTATAAAATCAATAGTGAAGAAGTCAATTTTATTTCGTTTTCCAATTTTCCGAAAATGTATTGAAATCTAAACGAGATACAAAAATTTCCATTAAAACCTTTTTTATAGAGGCTAAAAAGCTACAAAATAGATTCTCATCGAAAAATGCATATCTCCATTAAATTTCAAGATTTTTTCAAGAGAACCAAATTAAAATGGAAAATGAAAAAATAGAAAATTATTTATTACCATTGTAATCATCAATGCATTCTGCATTGATCATTTGCTGTATCTGAGCCCCCGCCTCTAGGACTGGATCAACTGGTTTAACTTGAGTAGCAAGTTTAGCCTGATTTTCCTCGGACCAGGAGAGCTGTACTTGAAAAGTATTAAGTGCATACTGCGTTTTATTGCCATAAAATAAGCCAATGCGTCCAAGATTTTGTCTAAACTCTGATTTGACGCCAATTTGAATCAAGTCATTCTCAAACAGTACTCCATTATTCTTACAGACGAATCTAAACAATAATAAAAAAATAATTGTCATTATTCTAATTTGAAAAATTTTCAAAATGAAAATGGTATTTCTCTAAATTTGTAAATATTTCTAAAGCCATTGGTCTCGAGAGAATTCATCAAGAGACCTTTTTTGTAGACAGTAAAATTCTCTATAAAAAAAGTCTGAACATAAAACTCTCCAAACCTACTTTCCTTTCAAGATATTTACAAAACTCTCCTGAATGCATTTCAACTTACTTTTTGGGATTATACGTATTCTGTGCACCATTAGTAGCACCAACTTTGTTGGGCATATTGTAAATATCCCCAAGCACATCAAGCAAAACTCCAGTATTACTAGCAGGCTGTGAAGACGGTGGTGTAGACAATCCCAACAAATCAGCAGACGTATTATTAACAGTAGCAGTTGTAACAGCAGCAACTGTTTCACCATGATGATTATTATTTGGTGCAGGACTTTTGCTCTCTCTAATTTCATTTTCCGGCACTCTACCAGGTTTCTTTTTCTTAAGAACTGCCAATATTGATGATTCACGTTCTGGAAATGCTGGCATTTCTTCAAGTACAGTTGCTAGTACATCAGTAGATGCTATTATACTCAATTGCAAATACTCTGATGCTCTCTGTTGTAATTCAGCATCAGCACTACGTAAATTACTGTGTTGTCTAAATACATCCTGTATTTGTCCTCTTATTTCCGGAAATAAATTAACAAATTTAATATAAGTTGATAATAATAATGCACGTGTCATTGGTGAACACAAATGATATTTGGAATGTAATAATTGAAACTGTACAGCTGGCGATGAACGCTGATCACCAGCAATTAAATTACCAAATTCACCAAGTATATAACCACCAACTTTAACCATATTTTCATGACACGCTGGTGCTTGTAATGCTTCAAAAACAGTTTTAGCAGCATAACCCTGTACATCATCACGATTAATAACAATTTGTATAACACGATACCATACTTCTTCAGAAACATAATCACCAGCTATCCTTATTAAATTCAATATAACATCAACATACCACGTATAATCAGTTGCATATTTTTCAGCTAATATAGCAACTTTTAATACCATTTCTTCTCTTATTGAATAATCAGCTGTTTCCAAATAATTAAGCATTTCTTGTACAATTTCTTCTGCATTACTTTTATCACACATTGCGTATAATAAATCAACAGCCTGTTGGCGTACTGAAACATCTTTTTCCATTTTCATTGACAATATAACGACCTCCTGATGCTTTTTTACAGCCTCATGAGAGAATTCAGATGTTGCCAAATGACACATTGATTCTAATGCTAAATAACGCAAATTTGTTTCGCGATTTGATAAAAATTGTCCAAGCTGATTGCAAGCACGTACTAGAAGATTTGGCTCACTGTCGTTGTGAATTATCAGGCTTATTGCCTCGAATAGTACGGCATTCTTTGCATTTGAGTGCTGTACTTTTTTCGATTTTGGCGGCTCTTGCGCTTTGTTTAGAATTGTTTCTAGGCATTCGTTAAGTCTACCGCGTACACCTGGATCCTCGGCTGGTGGTGTGTAATTCTGGAGCAATCGCAAAAGCTTTACCGAAAGCCAGGGCGCTGGAACGAAGTAATAGGTGTAATCCTGCAGGTCTGTGTAGCTCGATGTGACGATTCTACTCAGTCGAGAGACTGCTAGGCTCACGCAGCCTTTGTATTCTTCGGGATTACGTTTCACTAGAGCATCAATCAGAGATGCTGCTGCTGTTACGACACCGAGATGCTGGTCGTTTAGAAGGTGGACTATGCGCGATGTCCATTCACCACCTGGTACCACATCCGGTGCTGTACGTAGTAAACGGAGGAGACAGAGGGCTGCACTCTGCTTCACCACATCCATCGTATCCCTGGGATTCATTGAGAAATTAATTGATTTGTGTGGAATTTTTGGGTTGTATGAAATGATGAAAAAAATTGGTTTTATCGGTTTTTGTTGATTGGAATTGAGGAATAATTCAGCGAGATGCTTTGAGAATTCTGCAAATTTAGCAGTGGCTTTTGGGGGATTTCTCAGAGTATATAAGAAATGAAAAAATTTTGATGAGGATCTTTTTTGCAGAAAAAATTTAGAGCTAAAGAAAAAGTCTCCAGGAACATTTGTCAGTTTTCAGAGTTGAAATTGTTGTTATTGGGTGTTGTTTAGGAAGATGATGGATATTTTTTGAAATTAAATAAAACATTTCTACGTGAAATTAATTTTTGTGAATTTTTTACCTAATATCCAGGCGTCTAGATCCCATTAGCAGGAATTCGTGGAAATAATGTATTTGTGATGTGTTGTTGAGTGTAAATTTTGTTTTTTTTTCTATTCATAAGAGATTTTATAATATTGATAAACTTACCCAGAAACAAGGAGTTTTGGTATTTCATTTCCAAATGCTTCTGCCATCTCTTTGCTTCCAATATTTGCAATACATTGTAGTGCCAAATTCACGTGAATTGGATTACGTGATCCAAGATCATTTTTTATACTTTGAATGATGAGTTTAATGAGATCACTGTTTGTATTAACTAGTACCGATATGAAGAGATATCCCTGTGGATAATTCATTACGATCAGCATACTTGATGAAATTAATTTGAATTTCAAATGAATTTAAAGTTGTTAGCAAAGTGGAGAAATAAGATGATACGAAAGATCTGGTTGTTTTGCAAATATCTTTGAAATTAGTGAGTTTAGATAAAAATTCTCAATTTTTTTTCAAATACTGCGGCAAGAAAGGTTCGTTCATAAATTCTCACGAGTCTCATTGTTTCAAAAATGTTTGCAAAATAATCTGCACGATATCTTCAGATTTCGCAAAATCACTATTGTGTTTTAATTTGCAGTCAGTTTTTTTTAGAATTATTTTGAAAGAAAAAAAGGGAAAGAGAGATTTTGTGATAATATTTTCTATGGCTCCAATTATTCTCTATAAAAAAACATTATCACAAAAATAAACAAAAAAAAATCTTCCTCAGGAGAACCTGTGGCGGAACGAAACAGACTCATCTCGTTTATTCCACTTTATTGATTTAAAGAAAAAATGAGTAAATAAATATGAATATACATACGATTTGTTTTTCCGAGTACTTGTTTGATGATAGTAAATTAACTGCCTCCATGTGGCCAAAATCAATGTCGTGTCCAAGAAGAAAAATAAACAGCAATTTGCAGACATATTTTTTCTTCTGATATCCATCCAATGTTTTATCACCTTTGAATTTGCTTCTTATATTTGCCAATTCTTTGTTTATCCTCTTGATCTCAGCTTCTTTACTCTTGCCTAATTGAGAATTGATCAATCATTAAATAAGTCATTCAAAGTGTTTCTGAATGAAATGAACTTTTTACGTTACATTTGGATTCAGGAGAATCAAGCAAAATATCTCATATGTACATAGAATTAAATTGTGCACGAAAAAGGGTCTAATTTCCATTTTTCCAAGATATTCTCCATTAAATTAATGAATTATTCTCCGTCTCATCTCCTTCAATCACTCGACTTGATCAATCAAGTGAGAGGATTCAATTAATAATGGTCATCGTTGGATAATCGAAGCAGAAAGCCTCATTAACATAGTAACATCTCATCAAGATAAACACCGAGTATCAATCGAATACGGCACATCAAAGGTGGAGTAAAATTTAAAAGCAAAAGTAAACCAATGTATTGCAGGAGAAAAGGGATGGAAAAAAGCACTAATGGCAGAGTGCCACTTGGCCTGACCTTTAAGATGACGTATTAAAAATTCATCAACAACGACCTTGTAAATAACAATTCCCCTTCAATTATACTGATCAATCATTCAATTAAAAATAAAAAAATTAAAAAAAATGGCAAATTTACTTTATATAAAATAATTTGATTTTGCTTATTGAAGAAGCAGAGTGTGTTGATTGAAATAAAAAAATGAAAAATCATTCGTGAAATATACTGTGTATCAAAAAGATAGTGCTGTATCAGTGCTCCGCCCCCCTTGCATCATAAACACGTACACACAAGAGAAGAAAAAAAAAAGAATGAGCAGAAAAAAAAATTACGAAGCGAAACACACTGAATCTTTCCGTTCAATTTCAATGACAGTTCATCTGTACTTGTTGGGATAGACCAAGAAATATCATCAATGATGCCACACATGTATCTAAACAAGTAGCAATTGTGTGTATTACCAACAGGCTGAACTAAAGAATGAGCATTGATCGCATGCAATTGTCACACTAATTAATTTTAATAAGAATATTTTCCAAGTAAAATTAAATGAAAAAGTGATGTAGTATAGATTTTTTCTTTTTTTCAAAAGATATCTTGAAAACTAGGCGGGATGAAGAATTTTTTGTAGAAACCTTTTTTGTAGGTGTCATTTCACTCAAAAAAAAAGATTTTCACAAAAATTTTCGTAGCTCTTTTGAATCCCGAGAAATTCACGAAAAACAAAAGAGTAAAATTGAAAGATTATTAGGGTCACACGACCAATAGATGGACGGTTTCTATTATAGAGAATTTTCATAAATAACTGAATGATTCTTAGACATTTCACGTCAATTCCTGATTATTACATTCAGATAGATTTATAAACTATTTATTACATACCGATTGATCGAAATTTAAAATCATACCACGGCAAATATGCAACTGTCCATCTATTGGGGATTTAAGTTATTTTCCAGTTTTTCCTTGATTTTCTTTAATTATTTCTACATTATTCAAGTTTAATTGATTTTAAGTCGATTCACTGTATATTTTTCTGTACATCATTCTTTTCTTCAACTTTTTAACGTAATTTGCCCATTTCATATGAATTAATAAAGTCTAATATTTCCTTAACCGTCCATCTATTGGTCATGTTATCCTAGTATCAATAAAAATTTGATAACTTACAATTTCTTATGTCCGAAATGAATACAGCGAGTCCACGCATGCCATCCCCACGTACCGCTGGCATCTTTGTGTGTTTTTATTTCGGCACTGGACCACCACCTGATTGATGAAATTAAGATGATGATTAGCAGTGATAAATAGTAAGTTTTTTTTGTTGAAATTTATTGAAAAATTGAGAGAAAAGGAATTTTGCCAAGTTTTCAATGATAATGATACTTTGATTTTATGCAATTGTCAATGAATAACGTGTAATTTATGAAAAAAATTGTAATCAATATAACAGTCTTGTATTGTACATGATTACGACCACCTTGCATGCATTGAAAATTGTCATTCTACTCTAACTCTATTAATGCATTGTTGAGATTAAAGTGGTGACATTACAATCTAAGAGAGTATCCATACGATACTCTGAGAGAATGAAATTTCAACACTCAAGTATGCTTGTAAATGACCTAAATTTTTTTAATTGACTACAATAATTGAGAAAAATACTTTTTTACTCAATACACATATGTAAATTTTTTTTGACAGCAATTTTGTGTCCAACAACCGCGCGCGCAACACCCAAAAGTCAAAGATCGAGCGGTGTAGAGTGAATTTTTTTTCATCCACCTACACTACAAGACAATTAATTCACTGAATTCACGAATTATTTCAGTATTAATTATGTTGATGTGTTGAAATTTGATGAAATGTGAATGACTTGAATTGAGGGAAGAAAAATGGTGAGTTTTGAGGTAAAATTGTGGTGTCGGTAAAACGTGAGAAAATGTGAAAATTACGAAATCCTTTTCCCCATTAAAAGCCCAAAGTTTTTTTTGCATTTTTTCATATCAAAATTTATGGATAAATGAAATAATTAATTTTACCTACCGAATAATAAAATTTTTATTTACTCGCGAACTTTTTTTGTCGCGTTTTTTATAATGTAAACCGGGTTTGGGGGGAGGCGTTAACTAAACGCGAGTCGGTGCCACGAATTTAGTGGCTGTCGCCATTTGCAACCGCTGACTGGCTCCAACTTTCCTTGAACGGCTGGACGATGAAACGAGAGGAAAGGAGAATACAGTGCCACTATTGGGTCATATTGGTTGCGCACTAGTCGTGTCTTTTGGTCTCTTCATCATTTAGAAGAGTGATTGGAGGCACATGCGCACTAGTGTTAACCGCGAGAATTTGAATTACGAACATAACCTGAAAACTCAGAAATTCGTCATCAAATTCAGAACTATTTCCTAAGTTGTCAAGAATTAGTTGGATAAAAGTCTAAGGATTTGGGGAGTTATCTCCAAAATATGAAATCATTTTGAGAATCATACAGGACGTTCCTAATGTCATCATTATTATGTAGTATTTTTTTCAAAATTGCCATGTCTTTTGTTTTTAGACTAATTAACAGTCAAAATTGCATCTTATACGTGGGCTCTTATCGCTCTTATGCATCAAAACTGGTTTAGCATCAATCTGCGCTCTATCAACTCAGGTGGTAACAAAAGTCTCCTGCTATGACAGATTTTATGCACAAGAGCCCATGTATGAAATGCAATTTTCACTGTTAATTAGTCTAAAACAAAATACATGAAAATTAAAAAAGAAAAACTACATAATAATGATGATAGGACATTAGGAATGTCCTGTATGATTCTCAAAATGATTCCATATTTTGGAGATAACTCCCCAAGCCCCGTAAATTTACAGTTGATATAAAAAATATGGAAACTGATAGAGTTTCACTCATGATTTCAAATTCAAATTTTCGCACCTAATGCGTTGTGCGTATTCGCTTCCATCACTCTTCTCAATGAGAAGAGACCAAAAGACACGACTACTGCACGCGTTTATCACATTCTGCGCATGCATGCAGATTTGTATTTGAGGAGATGAATTTTTTGTGAAAAAACAAAGTGCATTACAAAAATAAATTATCTTTATTTTTTTAATGATTGATTCAGTTGATCATCATAAGCTCTTCATTTCTGAAGACTCTCACCCCGTTTGATTAGAATTCCACTTCACTTTTCTTTTAATTGATTTATCAAGAGAGGGGGAGGGAATATTTGGAAATTGAAGCTAGATAATGCAATTTTTGTAGAGACCTTTTCTGCAGAGCAAAATTATTTACTGCTCCAAAAAATCTTATCATGAAAATTCTCATGTTTCTTTTGGATTCTGAAATATTTCAAGAAAACTGCATATTCAGTATTTTGGGTCAAGTTGTCTGCTGAATTTTTTCTAAAAGCATCTCTAGCCGGTCCTTCATTACTGGCTGTCCCTTCTTCGTTTTTTTCGACAATTTTTTGTAGTTCTCCGTTCGTTTCTCTTTGTATTTCTTGAGAGCCTCTTCTTTCTCCTCCTTAGCCTTCAAGATCTCTTCCTTCTTTCGTTTTTTTTCTTCTACCTTTCTCTGATACTCGAGTTTTGCTTGGAAAAAGGCGTTTGGCTTCTTTTTAGGTGCTCTGTAACGTAAAAATTATCGATTAATCGAGGTGTTTCAAAAAACAAAATTTTTAAGACTTACGCGTCTTCTGGATTTTTTGAAGAAACTTTATACGATGCCTTTTTATTTTCTCTCTCTTGATCCTTGTAGAATCCGCGTATCACAGCCTTCTTCTTTTTCTCCTCCCATTGTTCAACTGAAAATCAATCAGCACTCATCAAAACTGTTGTCGGTAATTGTTATGACACAAATCACGTGGCCTAACCTAACTAACATTCAAAGTAAAAATTCAAACCTTTATATTTGTTGCTGTACTTTTTCAATCTGTACGTTTTCTTGTCAAATGGCTTCTTCTCCCTCACTTCTTCTTTATTCTCATTCCTCCTCTCATTGAATTTTGATTTATTGAAATTTTTGCCATCGGGCTTCATTATTGAATGAAAGATCCGCAGAACTTCGGATCAGCAGTGGGAGACAACTTCTTTTTTGTAGTTCACGCGATGAACACCAAAAAAGTTGAGCGCCTGAAGGAATTGCTCGATTACTGGGACGATAAACGAGGAAACTACATTTGCAGAAGAGGAATTCTGCGCGTTTTGAACGGGTATGGTGCCTAGTATAAAAGAAGAAAGAATATGAAGTTTTCAGAAAAATTGATTTCATTTTGTCACCAGTTTTTCTTTTAAATCCCAACCCTTTTTGTGGAGAATTTCAAGAGCTATAAGAAAAGATTCGAACAGAATCGCCCTATCTTGGTTCGTTTCCAAGATATTCCCAAAGAACTAAAGGCGGACTAAAATCGATTTGTCTGAAATCTTCACAGTCATCATGAAAGTCAAAAGTCCAAACCTATTTTTCCAATTGTGGACTTATCCTTTTGCAAAAAACTAAATCCTAGACGCTGCATATGATCTCAATCATTTCTTTGAAATTCGTTTTTTTGGGAATATCTCGGAAACTAAACAAGATAAGAAGGTCTTCACTTAATCAATTCATTTTTGGGAATTTCTCTTGCAAATATCCATAATTCAACTCGTGAATGTCTTACCTACCCAGTTTTGTAAACAGAATACTCGCAATTTTGATTACTATATTTGCAGATGCTATATAAATTACAAATAACAATGCCATAGGACAGAATCACGTCTACAAACAAGGTGTTCATGAAAAATCCTGTATTGCACTTATTCTTTAAGATATCTGAAAAAAAACAACATACGGAAGGATCTTGTATACTGGAGAAAAAGTTAAATGGAATTGTTTTTTTTTTATTTTCAATTAAAACAGACTTTGATGTTACTTAACATCATGTGGCGAGTGTCAAAGTCATCTGCACCATTAAAATCCATTAAAATTCTTCAATGTAATTGTTGCATGAAACGTGAATCTCGATGGAATGCACAAGAAAACACGTGAAAATTGAGTTAAAGTAGCTAGTGGCGGGTGAGAAGAGATTTTGGACGTCAGTTGTTGCTATCTTTTTCTCTCTCTCCCTCTCTCTCTCTCAAATCTATAAATAAATTGTTAGAAATTGCGAGAAGTGTCTACATTTATCTGAAGAGTAAATTACATTGCAGTAATAAATTTTGTAGAATTCACTTTACAATTCAAAACTCGTTAAACATTATTTCAACTCTTGTCAACATTGTAAAGAAATTGTAATGGGAATGTTGAATTTTCTTCTAGATACAAGCCAGCATATTCAACCGTCGACGTGTGGATTTCAAAAGAATCCTGATACATAAGGGCACTGGAGCGTGTCGTCATGATATTATTGTCCCTCTCTCTTTTTCTGTCTTTCGAAAATAAAATAATAGGAGCTAAAACGCCTACACACAATTGGTGACGTGAACGGTTATATATAATTGTACATTCTGCCTCGATTTCTATACAGAGTCACGAATAGAGAGTCCAACATTTTAGCGGCCATGGTACTACCAAGGACGTTGAAACGTTTGTGTTAAGGTAATCCCACAGGTACAGTCTCTGCAGTTGAATTGATAGGGTTCATGGATAATGAAGGGCGATAAAGTTGGACATTTTATGAATTTTGTGTTTTGCTCGGTGCTTGACCTCCAATGAGAAAAGGATTCGTTAATGAATTAACTCACGGATTTAGTTGTATTGAACGAATATTAGATACCCTCAAATAATTGGTACTTGCCCCTCTAATAGGGGATATAACCATTGAGGAATAGAAGGAGATGCCCTCAAATACTTGAGCCGGCTCACTCAACAGTGTATTCGTTAAATATTAACGAATGCGCAGTTGAAGCACTACGATACGTAAATACAATCGTCATTTTTGCTTGGATGTATTTTCCCTCGTTTAAGGCAGGATTCTACTTTGAAATTTTTTGAAAAAAATGATTTTTGGAAATTTTTCATGAGTGTATTAATAGAGATATTGGTATAGGGTCTGTGAGGTTCAATAAATACACTCTTGAAATACATTTTTTAAAAAATACCATGTATTTTATGTACTTTTTATAGCCAAAAATATCATTTTAATACAATACCCTCAATTTATGCGTCGGGACTCGAATTTTGAAAATGGGCAATGCGAAAAAAAAAAGAAAAATTGTCTTAGGTTCAATATATCTCCAGCAACCGCCTGAACTAGGATAATCTCAAAATTTTGATTTTTACTAATTTTTTTTGCAAAGAACAGTTAGGAAAAAGGCAATTTTTTTCTTTTTTTTTGTTTTCGCCGCCATTCCTTCATTTTTGCATGCACATTGAAAATCCTAGTTCAGGCGGTTGCTGGAGTTACATTGAACCTAAAACAATTTTTATTTTTTTTTCGGGTCGCCCATTTTCAAAATTCGAGTCCCGCAGCATACCCACCTATAAATAGAGACATTTGATTAAAGTGATATTTTTGGGTATAAAAAGTGCACAAAATAAATGGAAAAAAATTTTCTAACGTATTTCAAGAGTGTATTTATTGAGCCTCATAAACCCTACATGAATATCTTTATTCATTCTCTCAAAAAAAAAATTCTAAAAAAAGCATTTTTTTCGAAGTTTCAAAGTAGAATCCTGCCCGAAGCAACTCATTTTGATTATTCTTATGAAAATTCAATTTTTTCGTCAAAAAAGGTACATTTTGGGGCATTCGGATTACTGAGTCCACTTGCCTCACTCGAAGCTCCTTAAACCAACCATTTGTTAAATATTAACAAATATTAGCTTGGTTACCATGCTAACTACCATTCGTTAACAGTAAACGAGGCTCGTTTCAAACAAACAAATCAGTTTCTCAGTGTAGTTGAGCTGACGATTATCTAGTAAATGTCTCGGGAATCATTGGCCTCCTGAGAATTTATCAACAGACAATTTTTGAAGGGAATTTCATTGGCTCCGAGAAAAATCTTAACATTTTCCACCCAACCCATCCATTCCGGAGATGTTCGCTAATGAATTATCAAAATTCAAGGAATATTGGCAATTTCATATATTTAGTATAATATATACTGTGAATCCTCGAATAATTGAAAACAAAACCAGTTCTCTGAAAGAATGCTATTCAAAATAATAATGTCAAGAGCCTGAGGAAGCTGGAATTGTCCAGCGAAACGCCGTGATCTGACAATAATTGATGTTAATAATTTTCCAAAATCCCTATGAACAATTATAATATGAAAACGCATAAAAATGGAAATGAATCCGATAATCTATGATAAAAATGTTGTAAATGAAATAATGAATACATAGGTGAGATCGGGGCAAAATGGACCGTTGATGTGAGCTGATTTACAATTTCTTTTAAAGTGACTGACTCTACGAAAAAATCAGAAAAAATTTCAAAAAAGGCTTCATCATCTCTACATTGTTGTGGAATTTCTCCGCAAATGTCTTAGCTCTCAGAAAAAATCTTGGATCATTATGTCTCACAGATCCATTTTTCCCCCATCTCCGCTATATATATGTAGGGTTAACAAACCTCAAATTAAGGTTTCTAAATGCCATAAAAACTAATCATAATAAGTTTTAATTATCAGCTTTTATTATTTGAATGTCTCTGCAACTACGGGATTTGGATGAATTTATCCAAAGATAATTTTTATAGTTTATGAAATTGTCTACAAAAGGTGTCTCTTGTAGATTTCCTCTAATCCCACTCGTCTCAATGAAATCAACAAAAGAGTCTGTAACGAATTTTTCTCATCTTCATTTACCCCTTCACCGCTTAATTAAGCCATCAAAAAATTATCTAATTTAATGACAGTTTGTTTACTCGCAAGTGTCATTAAAAAAAGAAGAAAGAAAATGATTTTTCAAGCTTCAAGAATTCGTCAAATGTATTACTACTCGAACAAATTCAATTTCATTGACTGTACAGCTTGATTCACTCCAACTCTGTGGATTTGCCCATGACATGATGCAAGGTCATCGTGCTCTCCTAAAGCTACTTACAGCACGTAGTGATGTCATCAAGAAATATCCACTCCAAACTACCCACACACTGTGGCCCTTAGTTCTCCTCTTCTCTAAATAAAAAAAAAACAAATTCTCGTTCCCTCGAGCACTCTTCATTCCACCGCTCAAGGGCAAATTCTGGCGTTGTTTATCTTCTGCAAACAGTTCTCTACTGCTCACATAATTACTGTTATTCCAAAAAAAAAAAAATATTCTCGAATTTTGAAATTAAATGGAACATCAAAGACTGAATGTTTTTCCTCAACTCGCAAATGTCTGAGCTTTAGGGATTTCTATCGAGTTCCTCGTAGGAAGCCCAATGTCTTTCTTCCATGTTTGGTCACTCTAACGCTACGACTTTGGATCGATTCACGATTGCGTCACGCACGATTCACGTCCCCCTACGCTTAATTTGTAAAGAGAGAAAAACGAGGATAAGCACTGAAAATAGAAGAATGTAAAGTTTTCAGATAAATTAATTTTTATCACCAGTTAAAAAAAAATCTCGAGATCTAAGCGAGATGGGGTGATTCTGCTTGAATCTTCTTTTGTAGAGAATTTGAAAGCTACGAATTTAGGCAAAGTCGCTCCATCTCGTTTAGCTTTCGAGATGATCCTTAAAAACTGATGATGGAACAAAATAGATTTGTTGGAAAACTTCATAGTGGTGAAAATGGAAATAATTTATGGCGTAAAATTTTGAATTAAATTTTGGTTCTTTGGAATATCTCGGAATCGATGCGAGATGGAGCAATTTCCATAGAAATCTTGATTGGACAAAGCACTTTGCTCCATACAGAAGGTTTTGAAAACGTGCTTCAATTTTGCCCAAAATAGTGATTAAATTATTTGAATGTCATATCTTTGCACCACTATTTATGAATATAATTTTTTTTGGTTCCTCGAAATTTTTCTCATACCACTAATCTCCTATCACATGTATGAGATGGAGAGAGAGGTAAATATTCATGACTATCTTCTAATTAAAATTTCTCAATAACTATACGGAGAATTGAATATTTTTTTCTCCTATTATTTCGTTGAAATGCTGTTCTCTTCGCCAATTGTTTTTAAATAATGGATCAACTGTGTGGTTCAATTAGTGATTTCGTTATTTCTGTCCGATTTAGGGCATTCCATCCCCACTACCTTTGATAATTCATATCTCATAAATTACATGTGTTAAAATTATGAAAAAACTCTGAAAAATGTAAAAAAAATATCATTTTTGATACAGCATCAAGAAAATGAGGGATTAACTGTACTTCGAGTTCGATAGGAGACTTCGACCTTAAATTCACGAGTAATTCAGTCACAATTTTTCCCATACTCTTAATCGATTTAACATGGTAAGATCGATTAATACGCCTGGATCTCGATTATTCGGCATTGACACACTTGTGCCTTTGGAGTCAGCCCAAATCAGGTTCTGCATTACCCATTGCCGAGAGTGAAGAAAAAAGGAAAAATTAAATCGGCCAATTCTATATTCATCGATGCATCACCGGAATCACTCAATTAAAATTCATTCAATTGCATCACACTGAGATATTAAAATGATTATTAAATAATGCGTAATTTATAGAGCACTGCTGAGAAATGTTAATTCAGGCTGTTTCTCTTTGATCTGAAAAATCTCGAGTCCTTGATTCAGTAAATTTCGACGGTTTATGTAGGAAAAAAAAAAAATTATGATAACGTCATTTCATTGAGAGACCAAAGGAAGAGAGAACATTAAAAATAGCAGGAAGGCATCACAACGATCGAAAAAAAAAAAATCACTCTCGCATTCCGCGATGATGCAAACCGTGGGTTTTATATTGCCGGCTTCATCACGTGTTTATTCCGAGAGTTTGTCTGCTAACATTCAATAACAGTAACTTAAGAGCGAAGAATTTTAGTGTTAACTAATTTTGATTTTTGAAAAAAAAGAAAATTGTAAAAAAATAAAAATTATTTTTTCAGTGATTTCTGTTTTTTATCATGAAAACTAAAATACCATCAGGATCAGATCCAATTATATTGTAGCATTTTTTAATTTCTAAAACATAGTTTAGCAAAAAATTGTTGAAAAAATTGGACTTTGACTGATTTTTTGTATCGTCAATTTTCGATGTCCAGCAATCTTTTTTATGTAACTTTCACGCTCTTTAAAAATAATCTGAATGAATAAAAAAGCCTGAAGGATAAATATTCACATACAAAAATAAATTTAACATGAAAATGCGAGTGAAAAAATTATTTTTATATTATTTTCAACACAAATGAAAAAAAAAAAAAAAAAAATTACATATATTTGGTATCAGGTCGTTGAAATGTAGAATACGTCCTTGTTGTACATTTAGTAAACGTACGTTAATCACATGCATAACACGAGTTCTGTACGACAAATGTTTCATTGCTATTCAACTCTGTCAGAATTTTTTTAGATCCAAACGCATTCTCCCTTTATACATTAATAAAAACCCGAGTGAATATAACAAACACATAATCCAAACACATCTGTAGGATTAGTCATACAAAAACTTGGAATTATTCTCATTCTTACAATACCATTCACCCACGTATTTTTGACATCATAACTCAAAATTATCAATTTGAAGAAGACAAAAAAAGAGTTTTTTCTTAAAAAAAGCCATTTTCGGTGAAATGACGAATCAAAAATTAAATGATCTTCAGCTCACCAATTAATTTCAAACGGCATTCATTACTCATGAATCACGATTACTCACTTTATTTCATTTATAGTCAAATCTTTTTTTAGTTAAGCTATTTGTTCTTAATCTATGATGCCATTGAAAAAAAATAAAATAAACGTTGACAATTTGAGAAGAAAAAAAAAGTGGTGGATTTTTTCAAAACGAAATAAGAGTGAAATCGTCGCGCGCATTCGTGAACATTCCAACAGCGCGCCGAATCATTCCGAGTCACAACGAACAACAACGAATGACACACAAACACCCACGAGCCAGCACAATGTACGTGCCACTGCTATTTAAGGAGTAGACATCGACGTGCTCTGCTCATTCCTATACCCGAGCTACTTCAGCAAACACTACTGTATTTTTTCAGAGAGAATTAAGATATAACTATCACAAGCCGGTTAAAGTGAAAGTGTGTGAATAAAATATTTAAAGTGATAATTATTATTGTTTTCATTGATTATTAAATTATATTAATATAAGTAATTAATAATGGCTGACAGTGGTACTAAGCGTAACATTCCGATTAAACTCGGTGACTTTAGCGTCATTGACAGCGAATTCTCAAATATTCGTGAGCGTTTTGACGCTGAAATGAGAAAAATGGAGGACGAAATGGCTAGATTCAGGAGCGAACTTATGAATCGTGAGAGCAATAACTTCTTCAAATCAACAACTAGGTAAAAATGAATTTTTTAGAAAATTATCATATACTTTAATATCAGTTAATCAAACAATACGTATCTTGAGTCTTGATTAAAAATTCATATGCTCCTTTTTTTTCTTGTATTTATCCAAGATAAGAAGAATTTCGAAAATTATTAAAGTCTCATTGACTCAATCAAATCATTGATATTTATGGCATTATATTATCATTGAAATATAAATTCAGTGGCTCAATATAAAATTAAACGAACAAACCGGAAGTCTTTGAAATGTAGCTTTGGTAGAATTCTAATTAATTATATATGCAACGTGAAATAATTTTATCTCCCTCGAGCAATCAGGGGAATATAATGCACGAGAGTTGAGCTCCATTATGGTGTTTTTTTTTCTTCTTTCCTTTTAATTTATTGCTTCAGGTGGCAGTGGGTGAGAGAGATATATATTTGTACTACTCGTTTTTTTTTCTCGATCTCTGGATTACAGTTTATTATGTATTACCTCAGGCTATCTTTAGATATTCGGTCAGACAACGAACGAAACGTCCTCGTCAAGTTTTTTCAATATTTCGAACAGAAAAAAAAGTAGAAGAAAAAAAACTACAAAAATAAACGCAGCAGTTTCAGGGATTTTTTTTAAAACCCCTTTCTTTTGTTTTATATACAATCCTCTATCCATTCTCCCTGGGTCGCATCGTAAAAGCACAGGCGTGGGTGCAAGCGAATAAACTTTTTCTGGCTGAATAGAACTCGTTCCGATTCGCTGTTTCTCCTTACTACTTTTATCCTTTTTTCGTTCTTCTTCGTCAGTCTGGGCTTTTACTACTTCAACTCAACTCGATTCTGGGCGATGTTTTATGTTATTTATTCTTGCGGCACATGGAAAGAGAATGAACACGTGCTAGCTGTAAAATCCCACATGGAGAATCGTGGATTTATTGGTATTTTTTCGATTGAGAAGAGATCAAATGCCTCGGGCTCATCCCGGGCGTGGTGGCTACCCTAAAAAATACGATCAATTTTCTGACCCACTTCTTGCAGACTCCCCCGATTCATACTGAGAAATCCTTTGTTCTCGAATAGGTCGAAATTTCGGGTGAGGAGAGCCAGAGGCGTAGGAAAACAAAGTATAAGTTAATTCAAACTGAAAATCTTTGCGATATAGTTTCTTTGGGAAAATACGGTATTTTTCATGGAAAAAGAAAGGTGACAGTAAAAAATTTCACTATTTCACTGTAATTGAAACTAATGATGAAATAATGTTCATGAAACAATGTGGAATAATGTACATGAAACTGATAATGAAATAATATCGCTGCCTTAGAATGAAAAAGACGTAAGTGCTATGCTTACATATAGGACTTACACCACTTTTTCTCTAAGGTGACAATATGAACTCATCTGTTCTTCATATTGCTTCAATCACAAATACATGAATTATTTATGAAGTCTGAAGCTAAACAGAATTATTCTAGTTTCATTACGTCAGTATTCCTATGTTTATATTTACCAACTGTTTTGAATAGATCTTCGAAATGAAAAAAAAAATGTAATCACCATCATCTTTGTTCCTAATAGAGTGGATATAGAAGAAAAAAGGAACTAGCTTTATGTTGGATGTTGTATTCACGTTTTTTTTTAAACTCCCCACTTAATTTTCATCACGTTTCATTACTTGCACCTTTTTGCGCAGTCATTTTTCCGTCACCAGTTAAGCTGGACGCTTCGAATTTCGTGCTATCCATGAAGATAGTTGCACACAGCATCCGCATTCCGGTGTGATTTTTACGTATTTCTGTGTTCATCACTCTTTTATGTGATCAAAAATATTAATTGATTATTCGGAAATTGCCGAATTTTTGTATAAAGAATCAAACGAAATGGCGAATATTTTTAAGAGCCAGTGGATGAAAGACAACGTTGGAAAATTGACACTGGATGAAAATCTTTATCCGCCCCGCCACAAAACTGTCATAAAATACCGGTATGTAATTTATTACATGAATTGCGCAATTGTTCATTGCATAATTAGAAGGTGAAAATGGGAGGGAGAACTATGGGGTACACTGAGAGAAAAAATAGGGGTAAGAACAATCAAATATTGATACCATTGGTCCTCAGCAAATATTTCGTTGAAATAATTTAAAAAATTGTTGGATTTACTAAATTTAGTTAATTCAAACAGATTAACTTGTTAAATTGACAAAATTCCGTAAATTCAACATTCCGTTTTTCAATTATTTCAAAAAAATATTTGCTAAGAATTAATGGCATCAATATTTGATTGTTTCTACTACAATTTTTTTCATCAGTGCAGAATAGGCATTTATTAAGATATAGGTACCAAAAAATTTTTGATGAAAATAACGTGAAAAAAAGTTTTATTTTTCTATTTTTTTTTAGAATTTGTTTTTTTTCTCCAATATATTTGGACAACCAATTTTTTTTGCAAATATCTATGGTTCTATCATGACGAATATATTTTTTCAGTTCTCGTTCAAGAGCAGTTGCAAAAAAGATTCAAAGGTTCAAACCAAAAATATTTGGAAGGAAAGGTTTGAGAAAAAAAGAATAACAAGTTTTTCAGACAAATAGATTTTATTTTAACATTGATTTTTTTCTGCATATCTCAGAATCTAAGCAAGATGAAGCGAGTTTGCCCTAATTCGGTTTTCGTGGAGAATTTCAAGGGCTATAAATTTTTTTTTAGATAAAATCGCTTTGTCTCGCTTAGTTTCCGAGATGTTCTAAAAAAGTGATAATGAACTTCAATCGATTTGTTCTGAAAACTGCATTGTCGTAAAAAGAAATAGTAATTTCAAAGGAAAATTAGCTCAATTCTTTCACTGATTTTCATCGAAAATTTCTCATGGCAAAAATCATTAGCCCATGCATTTTGTCCCATGTTTCGTCAATCCGTTCTGCTTCACTCTCGTATGCATTGCGTGAAATTTCCGCACCGCCCTCATCGCTATTCACATAAAGTATTCAGTCATTTTCTCTCATCGATACTCGAGACAAGATTAAATCATATCACAAGTTCATACATAATTCATGAAGAGAATTAAAATCAATAAACGTGTAAATTTTATCAGCTGAAACTTGATAAGAAAAATTATGAAATTGACGAGGCCGTTCAAGTCCCTTCGCCGACTAATTAATTTAAAGTTAATTTCTGACGTTCCATTAAATTTGAAAAAAATATAATAATAATAATAGTGCTCCTCCCCTGATCTAGTTCGTGAGCTATTACAAGATGTTGTTCTAGTAATTTAGTGAGTTTCCGGAAATTCGGCCCCGTTAGAAACTTATCCACTGAGCGTAAAGTCCAGACAGCTGAAGAAGGCTGTAACTTCCGGTTTTAAAAGAACTTAAACTTCCTGCGCAGGTGGCGATGGAGAAGAAGAATCACTAGATTTATTCGTGTTTTGTGCTCTTTTTACTCTCTCATTCGCCAGATAGATGAATAAATTATTTGTTTGTTTATTTGACCTAAATTGAAAAGCATTAGCAGTTATTTTTGGTTAATTAATGGATTTTTTTTTTTAAGTTTAAATATTGTGTCAGTGTCAACTGGTGCCAAATAAGTCAATGGTGATCATTGAATTATAACCATTTTCGATTTAATGATCCTGACCTGTTGCATGGAGATAAATATATTTAGCCCACTTTCGGTTTATTTGATCATTCTTGAGACAATTGTCGTATCTTGGCTGAGTGCCAGAGTACGTGAAAATTATTGTGATTCGATGATTTGATTGAGTTGAACATAAGTTTAGGAATTTACTTTAAGAATTAGAAATTTTATACCTTATGATTTTGCAAATCTCTCCGGAAATCAGCGAGTTTTGGGAAATTTGTCGGGAGACTTTTTTTTGCAGAAAATTTATTGGGCTGCAGAAAAGGGCACTTGTAAGATTTTTGGAAACCTTATAGTTTTCGAGAGATTCACTGAATAGATAATGTGAAATTTTTGGATTTCTCATCTTTTCATATGTCAATAAAGAATTCTCTTTAAACAAACAAATTCGATTGAGAAATGCAATATTTTCCATCGATAACTAACAAATCAATTAATGAATTCTCCCATTCTCCACGACCCTCTTGGTCTGCCTATTGCAAATGATGCTGATTAAAAAAGAAATGAGTGAAAATTATGATTTTATTTGAGAAAAAAGACAATTTATTCTTCTCTGCACTTTTTTTTTTGGTGACTAACTGCTATATAATCCCCTATATTATGCTATATATGCAAATACCAGCCGGCATCACACGAGCACCAGTGAACATCGTAGCTCGACGACCTCGCGGACAGAGGGTTGGGACAAGGTTGATCCTGCCGCGCCACCAAAGCGTTCCGCGTTCGACAAAACTTTCACCAGGTGAAGCACAAAAGCCTCGCTTCGAAAAATCAAAAAGTTAAAAAAACAACAACAACAAAAAAATATATTTTATGAATCATATTTTATAGTTGAGATGCTGATAAATATAATTTTGCTCACTGTCACTGCACGGTTCTTACTAATTTTTCTTAATAGAAGAGAGAGAAAAATACATGAAAAATATTAAATTTCAGGGAAATTATTTCAATAAAATTTCGGAATTTATTTTCGGATAATATCTCAAGAAATGAAAGAGTAAAATGAACACCTGAGGGAAAATGAACCTTTATCAATTCAGAATATTAAGTTTTTGTTATATTTTTTTTTAAATTTACTTTATGTTCAAAAAAAAATTATTTCATTTACTCTTTTTTATTTTTAATTAAACTGATTTTTCAATAAATTTATTGTATTTAAGAAGTCTATTTCTGAACCAAAGAAAAAAATCAACTTTACTCTGAATTATCTCCAACACAATCACAGTAAATGAAAAATAATTTTTCTCTCTCAACTATTCATCAGCTTTGTTTCATCAGTAACTAATATATTTCTTGCACGCACATTAAATTTGTTTAATTCAAATTACAAATTAAAATCTGTAGATGAGAACGCTTCGCTATTAATATTATCTCCCAAGTGGAAATAAAAAAACGCATTAAAATTCCTTCACTGTGATTAAATCCTCATTTAATGAAACATAATTAATAAATTGGACAAAGTCTGTCCGAGAGTTAACGATGTTATTCATCAGGGCTCATCAAAAATGAATTGATGTAATAAAAGGAAGAGAAAAAATAAAAATAAGACTAGGATTCTTTATATAGTTACAAAATAGCTCAACGATTATTGAACTACGTGAATCATTTGTACTGTAATTTTAATTTTGCACTCATCAAACGTACAATTAGTTTATTTATTTTTCCATAGCATTATTGTAGATCGCACCGATGCCATCATGGATTTCGATCATCGCACAAAAAAGCATCAGTCGTTGTCTAATCATCTGAGTGTTTAAATTAGTATAAGAAGAAATGAATCAATATTCAATAACAACTAATTAATCTATAATCCTTTAATTACAGTACTACGACACAGAGCACCCAGAATAGTTCTCTGAGTCCCCAGCAAGACTCTCGTACCTGGTTGGATGGTCTCAACAGTCCGCTTATTCAGGACGAAGGCGATAACAAAACACTTAAATTACGTTTCGATGTTTCTCAATATACACCAGAAGAAATTGTCGTCAAGACTGTGGACAATAAACTGTTGGTAAGTGCTATTTGTGATTATTAAGAAAAGAAAAAATAATTTCTCAATGTCAACGTCTCTCGAAGCTTCATGCTGAACGATCATATTTGATATTTATTTGATTTTTTTTTAGTCTTGATGAGAAAATTAAACTGTGAGCAACAGGTCAAAAGTGTCAGGTCGACTCATCCTCATTGGTCTTTCATAGGGCCTTTCGCGCGTTTTATCCAAACGTTTTTGGGGAAAAATTATACGGAAAAAGAATAAAGAACTTGTGATGAAATTAGAAGAATTTAGGAATTTTAAAGGGAGATGATTGATTCATAACTTTTATGGTTCGGAGTGAATAAAGTGATATAATTTTGAAGAAAAATTATTTGAAGGGATCAAATTGTAGTGTAGAATAGACGTGATTATCGGAGACAAGAACTTTAGTATTATTTATCATTTATTAGGAAATTCCTTGACGAAATGACTCTTCTGCATCGCCGCAATATTTTTCAGATTATGAGGGAGGGGATGTCAAATGGGATTACAATAAAAGCATATGTTCAATTCCCTTTTTGTTTGTTTCTTTTTTTTTTGAGAGAATACCTCCGGTTCTAGTTTTTTTTGAGAAACGTCATTGATTAGGATGGTTTCCTAATCATTTCCATTTTCCCGAACGAGACATAAAAGAAAAACTGATTTACATAAAACTTTGTCGAAAATTCATTCAAAGCTGCACAAATCAATGGAGACTGAACTCATCTTCATATTCGTTTTTGACTTTTTGCGCTGCGACACTTAAAACCAGAGATATATTCAGTTAAGAATCTGTTACACACTCCTCATTTCAAATTTTCTCAGCTTTAGATCGAAATTCATTCCGTTAATTCGAACGCAACTATTAAAAGAAGAGGCAACAGGCGCAACATCGTTGTTACAGATTGTCTCATTCTATGAAATTGTGCATAACTCAGACGCAAAAACTCGAAAAACTGTAGCCCCAATGTGTTCATTGCATAATCACCCTTGGCACCAGACGTATTTAGTTCATTTTCTTGCGTAATAATATTTTCTGTAATTCATTGAATCCATAAATTACATGAAAAGATAAATTCTCAGAAATTGAAAGATTCTATATCCAATTAATTGAATTAATTTTGAGAGTAATCAACATAATTCAATCAATCTGATTTTTTTCGAATTGAACTGAAATAATTAAGAAATTTTTTGAATTTTACGTGAAGAATTTTGAATATTTTTTGAAATGAAAAAATAAAGAATTTACGGTTAACGGGAAAGAAAAACCTATTGCTCTTGGATGGAGAATTCATGAGGAGTTTGGTTGGTTACCGACTAACGAAAATAGTAACGTCTAAAAATAATCACCCACTTTGTCTGTGTGCGTGTGTGTGTGTGTACTCTGCTAACACCCGTCACACCATCCAATTGGTATAATTCCTGTCATTATAAAAACTCTCGATTTTTTTTCCACTTCTTCCTCAGCATTTAATCCCACTCGCCCTCTCCAAGTCCCCGTATCCGTTCCATCACTCTCTGAACAATTGAATTCGTTTGTTGCCTCATAAGAAAGAAAAAAAAAATTACCGGAGACGACGAATAAACTTTCATCGTTCTTCCTTCATGTGGGAAGTATTTCATGCACCGTTTCGCATGAGATTTTTCTGAATCTCCATGGCCTGAACTTTCCAAGTAAGCTGTTTAGTAAATAAACTAATCCTCGAAGTCACGAAGGGAATAGAAAGAAGAAAAAAATAAATTCTGGACCGTTATGCAAAAGGGGATACGATCCGGGTCGATGCACCCAAGACTCTAATGCTCAAGATACATTGATGGAGTTTGAAAATGGGTTCATCCTTTCTCTTCCGATGTCGTGATGCACTTCTGCCCACACTAAATGTATATCAAGTTTGCATGATTTTGTTCAGTTAAATGTCGACTTTGAGAGTCTGTGGAGATTTAGAATCTGCACTCAACACACTCTGACCTTTCTGTTGCCTTTTTTAATCGAGGAAATTAGAGAATTCTGACTGAATGTAATGACCATAAACGATTATTTTATGAGAACTCAACGGACAGAGAGTGGTCAAGGTTTATTGTCGCATTTGGGTCGACAAAACAGACCTTAAAAGTTAACCAATGTCCAACTCAGGGTCATGCTTGCTACTGTCGTTGGCTGTCAAGGTCGAAGAAGACTTATGGTCATGATTTGTAAGGCACCTTGGGATTGACCGTGTTTATTATTTCACGGGGATTAAATCGATTGGTTATTTTTGAATTCTGAAGAAGAGAAATGGCCAATGAAGAATCCTTGTTTCACGTACGGTGAATTTTTTTTTTTAGAATAAGACAAATTGCGATTGGAAAGCTCCCATAAAGAATGAATTCATTTCACCATCAGTTTTTTGAGGATATCTCGGAATCTAAGTGGGATTTCGAGATTTTTCTAGTAAAATCTATAAAAAAATGAAAGCGATTTACCCTTAAAATTCTCTCTACGAAAGCGGTCTTAGCGAAAATTGCGCTATCTCGTTAGTTTTGGCAGAATTTTTCAAAAACGAATATCAAGAAAGATAAATAAATTCTGTTTTTGACCCAGACTCTCTCGAAATAAATTATTTATTCATATTCAATACTCATATTTAATTTGTGTTTTGTGGGTTCATGAGACACAACACCTTTACGCAATTACGGTAAAAATCCGTAATGTGATACGTTAGTCAGCGTAACTCGGATTCAAATTACCTCATAATAAGATGAAGGAGAAGTGGCCAGCACTTGTGTACCACCCCTTCATTACCATAGTTGGTAGCTTACGGCAATATTTTTTACTCAGTCTACGTGACTCCTCCAGTTACTTGGAAGCCTCATTCCACCAAGTGGAAAATTCTCTATTTTCTTCTTTCTTCGCTCTTTTTTTCTTAGCCAGTAAACCAGAAAATCGATACCTCCGTGACTCATGGGACGTGGTGCTCGTGACTTTAGAATTATTCTTCCTCGTTCAAAATTAGTTCAAAATTTTTGCCCTGAGAAGGTCTTCAACATAGAACAAGCCTGGAATTTCTAAACTCAGAAATCAAGAAGAATTATTCAAATCATCCAGTGACGCACACAATATCTCTCCTGTCAAACCAATTAACACATTATGTAATGCAATTAACGTAGAGCCACGGTGTTTGTTTGAGTATTGAGAGGGTGCGGCTGTAATGATTCCACGCCTGCATTTTTTTTTATTCACCTCAGTTTTTCTTTCATCATCGATGCAATGAATCGATGGGCTCCGCAAAATTTGGCTTCAAGAATTGATAGGATTTTTTTTTTCTTAAAAGTGACAAACATCTTCAAATTTTCTTTAAGTATTAGGAAAGATATGCAGGATTTTTTGTGGAGAGGGAACAGACTTGAATCAAAAAATAGAAATTTACTGCCTAATTGTAAATGTATCACGATAAAGTGCAGGAGGTCTCATCCGTGCACATGGCGCAAGATACTATCGCATCTTTTAGGCCGAATTTCTCTAAGCTAAACCGGGTTAACTTAACTTGAACCAGTGGTTGTAGTTTAAGTTAATTTCCCCTTCTACAATACCTTCTATAAGCGCCTGACGCTAGGTATTGTATAGGGGAAGTTAACTTAAATCACAACCACTGCTTTAAGTTAAGTTAATCCAGTTTATCTTAGAGAAATTCGACCTTAATCTGAATAATTAAGAATTCAGATGTCTCCTGATCTAACTAGCGTATGCTTCTACTAGAGATGGGTAATTTCGGTCATTCTTCAATTGACGTCAAAGGACATAAAAATAACCGTCTTATGACAGTTACATGACGTCACAAAAATTTGAATGAAAAGTAATGATTACAACTAAATTTATGACTGTTAGGAAATTAATTTTTTTTGTGACGGTAAAATACATTTACATAGATGTAAAATGATCGTCATTCAATCTCTTCCATTTGTGACGGTCAGGCTTTTCTTTTTTCTTTTACGAGAGCATCCACGCGTGCTGCGCACGTGCCTTTTCATCCAATCTTATAAATGACGCCAGATGTCGCGTCGGTTTTATAGTAGGAAGATATAGTAGGAGGATAGTAGGAGGAATAGGAGGAATTATCGTCATTCACTAAAATTTCGTGATGGTCACTATTACTCGGTGATGTGACGTCACATGACTGCCATGTGACTGTTTTGTGACGCATCATGTGACGCTCGCCACGAATTGCAGCAGTGGCGCCGCCTGTGGGGCTTGTGGAACTACAAATGTGGTGTAGTGACGTCACACTCGCTGTTGGGTTGTTCAAGATTCATTGAATAGCTCTGAAATTACTAGAGATACGAAAATATTGGTAGAGACATTTTTTGTGACTAACATTCCACTCTACAAAAAAGGTCTATAGAAATTCTCGCATCGGGATACGATTCAATTCTGAGATATTGACCGAAACGAAATTGAGTCGACTCGTTTTCCCCCTCCACTTGAAATGATTACTGTCGTTCAGTAAGATATTCTTTTCCGAGTCATGCGCAAGCTCTCAAAGGGGAACTCAGTTGCGTTCATTGCCCTCTAAATCACCTTTAAAAAAAAAAAGATAATTCCACTATGACAGGGACGGAAGTATGACCTTTTACGAGACGTTAAAGCGCGTGAAGTATTTGTACTGCGAAAGGTGGAAGCAGCGTTGATAGAAATGACAAGTAGCTGTTACTCGTGGCACTTTAGTCTCTGGTCAGGGTCAGGAGTGATCAGGGCCTCTTTCTAAAAACGTCGATGACTCGTACTCACACAAGCGCAGATTATATTTATCATTAATCAAGTATCAAGATGAGTTTGATAAAGACATCCGGCTGTTTTTTTTCTTCAAATATCTCAAACTATTAGATTTAGGAAAAATTTAGGAGAGACCTTTTTTCCAGGGGATGAAATTCCCCAAAAAAAGTTCTCGAGCCTCATCTCTCTGAAGCCATCTATTTCTGAGCTATCGAGACATTACTCAATTGATAATCCTGATAAGTTACGAAGAATTACTGAGGGGGAATATTTACTGACCATTGGTTTCGTGTTTATCGTTGGGTATCGATCCTCTGATGGATCAGAGGATATGATAAGATGCGAATAAACATTTGCAGTGGACGTGAGCCTTTTTCTTCTCTTTCTTTATTACAGGAAATAAGCCAACCCCAACAATCAACCCTCGGCGCCACAATGTCGTTGACTTTTCGACCCACTTTCATGAAAAATTTTCGATGATTTTATTTCTCTCTGCCATTCTTAAATTGAAGGCAGTAAAAAAGAATTGGAGGGAAAGAAGTATCTCGATTCTCGTAAATTCGTAACGCATTTTTTTTAAATTCATTCTTTTTTTATTTTTCATTCTTTTTTTTATTTTTTATCGTTCTTTGGCTTCTGGTTCTTGTGTTACTGAACACAAGAAAAAATAACGACCTTTACAAGCATCTGTTCAAATATTCTCAACTTCATAACTGCGAATAAGACTAAATGAAGAAAAAGTTTTTTTTTTGTAAAAATGGTATTTCTTCAAAAATTAAACTGAATCATTTGAGCTGCCAATAACGATGACGCACAAGATTTTCTTGGCTTTTATTTATCCAAAAAAATTTCAGCACTTTGGTAAAATACATTTAAACGTGAATGCATGAGTGCTTACTGACCTGCTCCAAATTACGAATAATACGTAGGTGGTGTATATGCGTATTTATTCTCGTGAGAGACGGACAAAAAAGACCGATGACTCAGACACGCGAGGACACTTAACGGTGGTCGATAGATTTTCTTTTTTTTCAAGTCTTTTTTTCGTTCTTTCTTGTTTATTCAGAAAAGTTGTTTCATCTGTTTGTAACGCTCAGTTAATAATAGTTCGAATTTTATCGGTGAAAGTGAGACTTTTGCTTTTTTTCTGGTCTCTATTGTCTTGGGAGAAGCAGTTATATTTTTAGATTATTAATTCTATGAGGAGGGCAATATTGGGGGATTTATTTAGGTCAAATTTGATGGGCTCGCGTGCTGTATTAATAAATCAGTTGAGGCGCATTTTGTCACGCGAGATGTTTGACACAATTGTTCTAAATTCGTGGAGAATTGATTTTAATTCGCTTTTTTTATGGAAGAGAAGGAAATGAGATGGAGGAATATTTGTGATAATTTTTTTTTATAATCCTCATTTTTTTTCCCTACAAAAAAAGTCATTTGAACAATTTTTCCATCATTGGAATCTCTGAACAGAAGATTCATTGAACTTTTCTTTGAAATTAATATGAAATTTTTCTTTCCAGGTTCATGCTAAACACGAGGAGAAAACAGAGAGCAAATCAGTATACAGGGAGTACAATCGTGAATTCTTGCTTCCAAAGGGGACTAATCCAGAAACAATTAAGTCATCACTCAGCAAAGATGGTGTATTGACTGTTGAAGCACCATTACCAGCTCTTGGATACGGTGAAAAACTCATCCCAATTGCACACCAATAAATTACAAAACAATAAGAAATGAAAAATTAATAACATCCGGTTATTCACGCTAAGATGATCCAAGTACTTTGTAATTAATTTTTGCACCTTTATAATTCATGTATAATGTATAATTTCATTTGAGTTGAGTTGATTTTTGTTTGGGCATATCTCGGGATTTGAGAGAGATACGAAAAAATTTTGGACCCTTTTTTCAGGGTCATTTTTCTGTTCTATAAGAAAGATTCTCATCAAAATTTTCTCTATTCTTTTTAGTTCCGAAGATATTCCACAAGAACTAAGCTAACGTCTACTCAATTATTTTGTTACTCTCCAACTATTTTGAAGCAATCGAGAAATTGATAAATAAGATTTAGGTCAAATGATTTTGATGTGATAATTATTTCAGAGAATTCAATACTTTCATAATTCAGTTAAAATGTGGAACAAGATAAAGCTTAAACTCAAAAATAATCTCATCTCTTCAAAAATATGTTATTTTTTTCTATTGAATTCTTCAGCTTCATTTTCAAATTCTTTTAACTTCATTTAAACATAAAAATTCGGTGCAGAGACACTGGATTTATTGCACAGTGCTTGGATCCCCTTTGAATTTATTGAATTTCCTCAGTTTTTTTCTTTTCCAAATTTTTTGTCCATCTTCTTTTCCCCCACTTCCACAAAGACTCGAAAAAAAAAATGTAATTCAGTTTTATTTTTGTCAATAAGTCATTAAAACTGAAAATTGATCAATAGTTATGAAGTGAATTTAACTAAAACAATTCTCAATAGTTTTTTCTATTGAATCAATAGTTTCTATTTTTCGATACACTGAAAGAAACATTTTTCTAATATTTTGCTAACAAATAAAAGTGAAAAGAAAATAATTATTAAAAATTTGGAATTCAAATTGAAGCCTCATTGAAAGTATGTGGAAAGTGGAAAATTATGAATTTTGTCTCGTAATTTGTATACGCGTTTAAAAAAGAGAATGTATGTTCAAAAGACTAAAAAAATGAAGAAAAAAAATGAAAAAAAAACACAATTGCCTAGCGTATTTAAGCATTATAATTATTAATATTATTTATGAATATTTGAATATTTTTCATGCATAATGTTTAATTGAAACTTTATTGGCTGAAGAGGATTGAAAAAATGATATTAAATAAAAATATAAATTTGATGATAAAATGTGAGTTCTTTTTCTCAATTAACCATTATTATCGTTATTGAGATATCTGTGAATGGAAGTATTAATTTTTGCGACTAATTATGACGAATCATAATTTGAGAAATCTCATGTAACTTATACCTATCTTTGGAGTGGGTGATTTCAGAGGAAACTGTCATGGGATTTTTTTTTAGAGAATACAATAAAGGTCATGATAATGTTCTGTAAACTCGATAATTTCTGAGATTAATAAACTAATGTCAAGGGAAGATGATTCGAAAAAAATCACAGGTAGGTCATTCCATCAATATCTCCGAAACCAGTTGGTTTGGAGGAAAATGTCAAGAGAACTTTTTTATAGAGAATTTCAAGGATTACAGAACGATTCATCGATGAATTTTCGTAAATCAACGACTTGCGAAATGTTGTCAAAATAATCAGAGCACAGAAGTTTCAAATCAGAGTACAAATGGAAGCCAACGATAGAAACAACAACTCATTTTTCATCTACACTAAAAATTATTAACTACATTGTGAGAATTGATTTGTTTTTTTTTTTCAAATAAATTCAGATTAAACTGTGAAAATAATGTGAATGGATTGTTATCACAGCTTTATAATTCGTTACGAAAATATTTTATCTTATATACATGAGAATATGTCATACACTCTCTTACAATTTTTTAATCATATTCATATAAAATAAAATCTATTTACCAAAATGGTAGCATGCGATTTGAATAATTACAATAGACATATACAATTTTTTTTCTTCTTATTCTAAATGTATCTGACTTTACTCAATGCTGGACTCAACGTTATTAATCCAAAGTTTTATTTCTTTCTTGGACAATTTTCGTCGACATTGAGTCGATTAAATTGCCCTGTGTATGATTCAATGTTTATCTTTGTATTGCAACAGTTAATTGTTTTTTTTCTTTGATGTTCCTAAGGTTGTTATTAAAACTAAGAGTAATACATATTCAGAGCACCAGCAGTCTCATAAAATTTTCCATATAATCGTTATCAAGTAAAATATTTAAAATAATTAAAAACAATATATTAATAATAATGCAGCTTTGCTTGTTCGTAATTTCTTTTCTCACAAATTATTAAAATTGGTTTCTTTAATTCAGTAGTGAAGTCGTGAAAGAAGGTGAGTAGATTATTTTTCTGCGAATGTATTTGCAAATATCTTGCAAATAATCGGATTAACAAAAAATTTCCTGGAAATCCTCTTCGTACAAAATTTTATGTTCTAAGAAAGAAATCTCTCTACAAATTCTCATGGACCCCATAATTTTCGAGATATTGGGAAATAATTACTCTAGATTTTTGGATTAATCCTACTTTATGACTTCACTACTGAATTGTATTAGTTTCGTTGAAAAACTTGGAACATCCGAGGGTAGAAATGCTGTAGAATAATTCGTACAATAATTTCCAAGATATTTAAGAAATTATTCCAGTTTATAATTGAAAAATATCCATGTAACGACCTTCTTTATGGCTCTCGTTCCGCTCTACAAAGAAGGTCCTCGCTAAAATTTGGCATATCTCCATTAGATTCTTGGATATCATTAAAACATTGAGATGTCTCATTATACTGTCCCTCTCTCGGAGTCCATTAAAAAATTGGGAACTGCGTCCTTACCTCAACATCTGATCAGCAAAACGAAAAACCTAAGTGCTAGGTATTTCGGCAGCAAACAGCGAAGAATCAGAAGCATTAAATGTAGCTGATTTTCCCTCTCTGGCAATTCTCAGTGCCTGCAGTACAGCAACAGTATCCAATTCTTTTTGATTTGGTTTTTCATTGTCAAGACAAATGTCAGAAGCACGTTTACCAAAAGGCACAAGTACTTTGACTCTGTAATCAACAATTGTCGATACAGGATTGCCAGTTAATCTCAAATTTTCCAAGCACGGTAAAAATCCAATGTACTTAACTTCATCAATATTATCAATTCTATTGCAGCTAACATCTAGCCATTCCAATGAATAAAGTTTTGAAAAACTTGCCAATGACGTTAATTGATTTTGTGATATATCCATGTAAACAATATTGCCCAATTTAGTGTGCAATTGTTCTGGTAAATATGTAAATTTATTTGATGATAAATGTAATTGTGAAAGACGTGGTAATAATGTGACATTCATTATTTCTGATAATAAATTATTGTTCAAAGTTAATGATTCAATGTGTGGCATCAATTTAATTGCCTCATCTATTGTCTCAATTCTATTGTCACTCAAATCAACTTGTGTTACTTTTAACCAAACATGTGAATCATTAGCATTCTCAATTCTCTTGTGAACTTCCTCGCACATAGCTAATTCTACGATATTCTTCAATTTTGTATTGTGCACCTCGAGGATTTTAACAGTGTCTCTGAGATTACCCATTCCATAAATTTTGTCGACTGGATAATGGTCTATTATCAAGTGTTCGATATTCTTGAATGTCGAGAGTTCAATTGGCAGAGTTGATGGATTTATGTTGCTCGTACCATAGGGCTCTGTACTACCTTGAATTGTTAATTTTTTCAAGTGTGAATTCAAATCCAGGACATGACTGAAGTCAAATTTACGATCGACAACTTCGAGAGGAGGACAGGGCTGCTTTAGTCTCTCACTTATTGCATACAGCTGAAAACAGAGATAATTTTTTAGACATTTTCGGCAATTGTTGATTTTTGGAGTAAAGTGGAATTTTTTTTTTGCAATAACATTTTTCGCAGTCTTTAATTCTTTCTAGAAAAAATGTTATATAAAAATTCCTCAATGTACCATTTTTATGGTACATCAAGGTACATAAGTGAATAATCGTAATTTTCCACATCACCCCTCATATCTCATTCAATACTTCTTCACAAAGTGCTATTCCAATTAAAAATTAATCTCACTTGAACTGGCGTAAATACATCGCTCTTATCACCCAGCAACAATGTTTGTCCCTCTGTAAAAAACTGCAGTGCCATATTTTGAAGGAGAAAAAAAATATCATAAACGTGTAAATCCAAAAAAATAGCCAATTCTCTGGGCATTGTTTTTTTCAGATAATTATACACGGAATTCAAATAAATTTCAAGTGCTTGTCTGCGTTTCTCAATGAATGCCTCACTTTTATTGCCAATTAATTTTTTAGGAGGAAGATCGTCTTTTTCAACGCAGTGCTCAGACACTAGAGTTTCATGCAATTCAGCAAATTCATTGTACCTGTGCTTCAATGTCCAGGAAACTTCATCAATTCTAACCTCAATTTTGTAGTATGTAACACCGTCAATTGTCTCGAATGATGGTATTTTAATAATTATATTCTCTGGATTTAACAATAGGCATGCCATTGTGATGCAAAAATCCAATTAAATCCTCAATTTTTCACCTGAACTTGAACTGTCAGAATTCAATCTCTGGTTTTTTTTATCAATCAATTCTCAACATCTTCTACAAATCATATTCCAATCACAAACTCTTGGCCATCGTATTGACGATTTTCATGTTCCCTTGGAGTTATTTGCACACTCTCGTTACCTCACGATTAATATTTTATGCAACTGAAGCATTATTGTTGACGACAAGTTTTGACAGAATGAGACTGATAAAGAGCTTTATTTTTATGGGTTTGAGAGATTAGACTTCTTTGCTCGTCTTGTCATTCAGTTCGGAGTTACAAATTCTACCACAAGATGGCACTTGGAGTAGAGAATAGTGCAGAAATTTTGAGCAAGAGACCTTTTTTCTAACTACTACGGAACAGTTTCAGGGGAGAGATTCCGCGCGTTATAAGGTACTGCGTTATAACGTAAAAGCGTTAGCTTTGTGTTATATTTTATTCAATTACAAATAACCAATTAACTCTTAAATGATTTTAACAGCACTACAATCACTCGCGAACGGAATACTAACGTTTTAGTAAATGCAATTATAAATAATTCAAAATTAAAAAAAAAAAAAAGGCTAATTGGATACTGCTTATAACGCGCGGAATCTCTCCCCAGGACAAATTGATTTCAGCAGTAATGAAATAGCCATAACCTTTTTTTTTTAATTATAAATGATTGACAATCGCACTTACTAAAACGTTTATTGATTTCATTCCATCGTCAGTTTTTTGAGAATATATCTTGGAAACTAAGTGAGATGGAGCGATTTTGCCGTAATTATTTTTCGTAGTTCTTGAAAATTTCTACAAGAAAAGATAATGCCAAAATCACCCTATCTCGCTTATATTCCGAGATACCATGGTGGACCCGATTACCGGACGGGTCGCAGTTTCCGGATGCAGCTGCATAATATATTAAGGGGTTAGATCACTGTAGAATTTTCAAAAAATCGATTGTTTTTTCTTGGCTCAAAAAATGGTTAGAGCCCGTGAGAAGATGTAGAGACAAAGTTTGTCACTTGATACCCATTTTTTCTAATGAAATTTTGAAATTTTCCTCAAGCATTTCTTCATATTTAGAGCACATGTCAAAACTTTAAACGCATTTATCTCGAAACACGTTTTTTCAAAACTGCAAGCAGCATTACTCAAACAATTTTCATTTTGAAGCGAAGTACGTGGGATTTTTTTGAAATTCTGATTTGCCCCTTTTTTATTAAGAAAAAATGACGTTTTTTTTAATCAAAAATTGAACGTTTTCATTCAAATGCCCGCCAATTACTAAAAAATTAATATTTTCAAAATCGGCCACGTACTTCGCTAGCTATAGACATGTAGATTGAGCTAATTTTTTTTTTCTTCAATCGACATTTTCACCTGCTACACTGCTTGCAGTGGAGCCTCGAAAATTTGACGAGCTTCGGGGGAATGGCCGTCATGTCGCCATTTTATGGAATTTTGCTATGATATTTTGAATTTATAAGGTCAAATATATGCCCGATAAGTCTACAAAATGTTATCCATTCGTTACCTTTCTTGCCCCCTCAAAAAAAATCCTGAAAAAACCCTGTTTTTCACGCGTTTAGAGTGGTCTACCCCCTTAATAATTAAGGAGTCGTTCCAGTGTAAAGCACAAAAAAAGTGCTCATTTTCGCGATTTTTTTTCTTACAGTTAGAATGCTCTGATCAGGCTGATTTTTTTACCACGAATGAATAGACTCATGAAGAATAGAAATAAATTTTTTCACGTTATTTTTATTGATTTTTTACAGATTTCTTGAACGTTGAAAATAAAAAAAATAAAAAAAAGTGTCTCGATGGTGTGGACGCTAGGGGTCGTAAATCTTATCGGAAACAAATTTTCCAAAAATATTATTAATCGTAATGGATAGAGCTATCGCCTGATGGAAGCCTTTTTCCTTTTTTTTTTCGCAAAATTGGAGAAATGGCGGCAGTTTGAAAGAAAAAATCGGATCAGACCCTATTTTTTCGATGGTTTTTCGTTAATAAAAAAAGGAAGTTTTTGGAACAAAAAAAGAAAAGCCTCCATCAGGCGATAGTTCTATCCATGACGATTAATAATCTTTCTGGAAAATTTGTTCCCGACACGATTTACGACTTCTAGCGTGCACACCATCAAGACACTTTTTTTTTTAATTTTCAACCCAGGTAAAAAAATTTCATAGAGAAAAGATTTTTTAAAGATCTTGAAAAAGTTTTCTATCGACGTCGCCCAAATGGGACTGAATTCGACCTCTAAAATATCTTTTCATTACTAGTTTTCGGCAGGTCTTCTCCAGGACGTCTCCAGGTCGTCCGAGTGGAAACTAAAATATAAACTAAATTATGTCGATACGATTTATGGTCGAGATCTTTTTTTTAACTATTACTTTCAGGAGGTGAAACGCTTTTTTGTCGACGAAAAAACTTTTTTAAGTCTTTTTTTCGGAGAATATTGAGTCGATTTTTCGGCGAGTAAGTATTTTCTCAAGAGTATTATTTTTCAAATGACATAATATTTATATCATAATGTTATAATTTATTAATTTATTACGTTATAAATTTATTAATACATTAATTTATTAATTTTATTAATTTATCAACTAGTTAATTAAATAATTTATATATTTATTTATTCATTCATTTATTCGCTCATCTTCTTTGAATTCAGCTTATGCATTTGTTCATGAAAGAAATTTGAGATCGTTCCTATTTTCACAATGAACGATTTTTTCGCGACTTTTCCGAGCTTCAGGAATTCATAATATTAATTTTTCTGAACTAAATACAGTCTTCAATTCATAGGAACACTTCTCGTAGCCTCTGGAAGCCTCTCAAAAAAAACTAATATTCATTTCTCGTATTCTCTCAATTAACATTTCAATAAACTGATCTTACAGAATTAACAATCTACAAAAACAAATAGGGGAAGATGGAGTATAACGGACACAAGGGGTAAAACGGTCATGGGCTGATTATTGTATTTTATATCATGAAAATTATTCGAAATGAATTGGAATATTGGAGATAGATTTTTTCTGATGATCGCATTGGAGAGAAAAAAATTTACCATGAGAATCATGTGTCAATAGTTATTTTTTTGAGTTTTTCAGAAATTTCACTTTTTGTGCAAGATTTGAACGTAAAATTCTTCTGTTTTTTTTAAATTTCAGGTTTTTGAGAATATTCCTGGTTCTATTGATCGCAGCGACATGAGATTGATCGTGAATGAAAGGTGAGCTCATTTCCCATCAAATTATGGGGTTTACGAATGGAAAATATCAATTTTTTCAAGTACTTATAGGGCCAAAAAATGATTTTCAGAAAATGGCCTCTAAATATTAGAAAAATTGATTTAAAAAAAAATTTGAACCACATAAATTGATGAGAAATGAGCTTACCTTTCATTTGAGATCAACCCCAGGTCGCAACGATCAACAGAACCGGAGATATCACCGAAAAAGTGAATTTTTTCGATTTTCAAAAGGGAAACCCCTTCAAAACTTGGCCAAAAAAGTAGATTTTTCCCGAAGTTGAAAAAAAATTTGACACCCGTTTTCCACCTGGAATTTCTCAACTTTTCAATGGAATCATTAAAAAATTCTATCTCTAACCGTTCAATTGAAGTGTCCGTTTAACCCCAGCTTCAGCTATTTCCATTATGACCACTTCTTCTACGATGATTCCGCCCCAAAAAATTTCAGTCCAATCTTTCCAAACGTGTCGATTCCAAATTCATTAGAATATCGCTTGAAAGAGCTCGTTATTCTCTTGCCTGTCGCAGCTCTTCAAAACCAGCAATATATCGATCTTTCGAACTGCTTCAAAATCTGCAACAAAGTAGATTATCGGGTCAATATTTTTTCATTGTGATTGGACGTGAAATTCAATATAAAATTAAAAAAAAAACTCAAATCAAACGTCGGAATAAAATATGAAAACTTGCTTACCTGAACACTTTGAATTCTCACACTGGATCACTCAATCCATTTAAACACTTTTCTTCTTTTGAGGAAGAACTTGAAAACTCCTGACTCTGTCATTCCTTAGCTGTCAAAGTATTTTTTTCTTCTCCGAATCTCTCATGAGCGAAGTTCACTCATATCAATGGAACAACGATTCGAGTTGTTTATCGTAACCAAGGGAATCAATTGATCAGTGAAGAGAATTTAATTCATTTGCTACATTTTCATTGGAGGAAACGTCAGCAGTTGAAACGATTCGTTTGTACAGGAGTATTTGAATTTTCTCTGTTGAAAAATAACAAACTGGAGTGACAAATCAAGCGGGGAGTCAACTGACGATTGGAAAAAAATGTGAGTTAGGCATTTAAATTATTATTTATTCTATGAAAATTGTCGTGTATCCGATATTCTCCTTTTATTGAATAGAGAATAATCAGGACCACTCCAACTTGTTTTCGGTTTTTCTGCTCAACTCATGATTACACTGATTTTTCTGTTGATTATTTTCAGAGCTACATGATGATGAGGTACGTGGTACTGTTGAAAGGAAAAAGGCGAGTGACCGAGAGAAGAGAAAACGAGAGGAGTGAGAACGAGAGGGTAGAGGACGCTAGCCGAGAGAACGAGAGGAGAGAGGACAACAGCAGAGAGGATGGGAGCTGAGAGAATGGAAGCAGAGAAAAGGAGAGGATGAGAGGAGAGAGAAGAAGAGGACGAGAAGACGAGGGGACGAGAGGACGAGAAGATGAGAGGATGAGGGGACGAGAGGACGAGAGGACGAGAAGACGAGAAGACGAAGGGATGAGAAGACGAGGGGACGAAGGGACGAGAGGACGAGTGGACGTGAAGATGAGAGGACCAGAAGATGAGAGGATGAGAAGACGAGAGGACGAGAAGACGAGAGGACGAGAGGACGAGATGATGAGGGGACGAGAGGACGAGAAGATGAGGGGACGAACGGACGAGAAGACGAGGGGACGAGAGGACGAGGGGACGAGTGGACGTGAAGATGAGAGGACCAGAAGATGAGAGGACGAGGGGACGAAGGGACGAAGGAACGAGAAGACGAGATGACGAGAGGACCAGAGGACCAGAGGTCGAGGGGACGAGAGGACGAGGGGATGAGAGGACGAGGGGACGAGAAGACGAGAGGACGAAGGGACGAGAGGACGAGGGGACGAGAGGACCAGAGGTCGAGGGGACGAGAAGACGAGGGGCCGAAGGGACGAGAGGATGAGGGGACGAAGGGACGAGTGGACGTGAAGATGAGGGGACCAGAAGATGAGAGGACGAGGGGACGAGACGATGAGGGGACGAGAAGACGAGAGGACGAGGGGACGAGAGAACGAGGGGACGAGAGGACGAGGGGACGAGAGGACCAGAGGTCGAGGGGACGAGAAGACGAGGGGTCGAAGGGACGAGAGGACGAGAAGACGAGGGGACGAAGGGACGTGAAGATGAGAGGACCAGAAGATGAGAGGACGAGGGGACGAGACGACGAGGGGACGAAGGGACGAGGGGACGAGGGGACGAGAAGATGAGAGGACGAGAAGACGAGAGGACGAGAGGACGAGAAGACGAGAGAGAACGAGTGGGAAAGAACGAGAGCAGAGACGCCGGGAAGGAGAGATCGAGAGCAAAGCGACTGAAAGGAGAGAGAACGAAAGGAAAGATAACGAGAGGAAAGAGACCGCGAGGGGAGAGACCGAAAACGTAAAGATAAGGACATCTTCAAAAATTATGGGAGAGGAAGGATCGAGAAGACGAATACGAGAAAAAACCATGAGAAGAGACAAGAGACTTACTGTATTCTCTGAACTAATTTAATCACGATGACTACTATTACAAGAGAAGTCAAAATTAAGAATTTGTTCCCGCTCGCTCTTTTCTTCCATTCTTTATTCCATATTCATTGCCTTCTAAATTCATCGTCAGAGACATTGTTTGTGAAAATTTTTCTACGAAGCGTAGCGGTACTAACTATTAAAATAAATTTCTTGATCCAATGTTACGTACGGAGTTATATGTAAAAGTGCTGAAGAGTTCTACCAAAATAAATAAAATGAAAGTGAAATTTTGTTTGCACGTCAATACTGTCCATTCTTCTTCTCAATGTTTCTTTTCTCTCCAGGATCATCACCATGGATCAAGAACAAGTAACGGAAAGTGCATGATACAAGAAAACTCGACTTTTTTTCTCCCTTTCATTCTTCTTTTTTTTGACTCTGACAACAGTGAGTCACTCGGCCGTTTTTTTCTCCTTCAAGTTAAGTACACAATATTAGAAATAATAGCGTGAACAATTTGGGCAAAAATAGAAAAAGTGGCGATTTTTTTTAGTTCGATAATCATAAAACATCGCCAGTCTCTCTACTTAAAGTCACCTCAATAACGTCAATTAAGATTCGCAAAGGTAGTTTTTATCTTTCTCATTTATGAAAACTCTGTCGACTTTTTTTCTACAAAAATTCACTCCACATTCCCTCGCAAAACAAATCTCGTGAATGTCGAATTCAGTCCCATTTGGGCGACGTCGATAGAAAACTTTTTCACGACCTTCAAAAAATCTTTCCTCTATGAAATTTTTTTACCTGGGTAACGTTTAAAAAACGAATTGATTAGCAGTATATTTGTTATTACTTAATAATTCTATTCAATTTCATTGCCATTGTATATTTAATTTATATTGAGTGGAATTGTTACGAAATAGGATGAAGATACACTCTAAAAAAAATATACTCATGGCAAGTAGAAATTGTACTTGTAACTAGTACATCGGAAAATCTGGGCTTGAGTAACTGTTTATACTCGTCAGGAGTATGAAATGGTCTTCTCATAAGTATATCAGCTTAATCCCGAATATACTCATGAGAAGTATAAAGTATACTCAGTGCTAGTATACATTGTACTTGTTACAAGTACTAACTATACTCGACAGTAGTACTACATATACTAGAGAGTAGTACTAAATATACTTGAATCAAGTATAAGTTGTACTCATGTCGAGTTGTTTTTATACTTGATGTGAATATAAAATATACTTGATTCAAGTCCCAAAACTACGCCCAGCGAATCTTTTTAGAGGGCAGGGAGAGGATAAGAGGACAATGCAAAATACATAGATACAAGGCGTTTGTAGTTATATGGCTGGATCAAATCGTAAGTTTGTAGAGACACGCTTCCTTGAAGCATTAGAGACGTACAGTCGATTAATGTGCTTTCCCCTCAATTCAATGTAAGATCTCTTTGCACTGTGACTTTTCAGTGTCCTTCCAATGTGTGTGTGTGTTTGTATGTTTTCAAATCGTTGCACGAAATAATTGACGTTACAGAGTGATAACTGAACGACGAAAAATTTATTGAAATTGGGAGAGAAACACAGACATTTTGTATAAAAACGCTAATTTTTTTTATAGCTTTCGGAGTGATGAAATTGATGGATTTTTCTTCTTTGATTGCAAAAAGGGGGGTTTCCTGGAGAGCTTTTCAATTGATGATTGAACGATCAGATCAGTTGTGAAGAGGTAAAAGGCACTAAGAACGAACAGATCAGAAAAAAAAGTAGTAAAAATGATGGAATTAATTGTTTCAGTAAATTCATCGAGATAGGAATAAAAAGAAAAGTAATTAGGTACTAAAACCTAATTTTTTTCTTTTTTCTCTGATTGAAAAGAAAAAGAGGGAGTTTTTAAAATAATGCATTTTTTTCAGAGTGAAGGACTCGATGAAAAAAAAACTGTAAAAATTCAAAAAGATCCCCCGAAATATGAACTTGTTAGTGAATTTTTTCAAAAAATTTCGTAGAAGCCTTCACTCTCAATAATTCAATCGAACAGAGAATGAATGGGAGTCGAAAAGAGGAAATGCATGAGGAATCGATAGACCCAATAAGTCCAGTAAAGAAATGGACATCCTTCATTTACAAGAAAAAAGAATCAACATTCATTCTCGGAATCCAGCTGTGTATTTATCAAATTCATTTACAATGATATTCGGGTTTAAGGGATTTACAAATGATAATACTTAGCATGGGCATCGTAAAATAATGTGACTTGTGCCATCAACACCTGTTCGAGTGGCTGTGGGTGCACATATTTTTGAATTATGAAAATCTTTATACATCGCTCTACTAGATACAGTGACACCATAGGCATTAGGACGCGGGTTGAATTCGTTAGTAATATATTTGTTCACTATAAAATGAACTTTTTGCATTTCTTCTGAAAATAAAATCGAATGAATCATTTCAAAAGCAGAAAAGTCATTGGTAATTCCAACGACAATGACTGAGTCATGATGATACTCATGGCCTGATTTTCCACCCATGGTATCACAGTAATATTTCCTAAATTACTTGGTAAAATGTGTGAAAATACTTCAAACTTGTGAAAATACTAGTGATGCATGCCAAAAAATACAATTGACGCGCATAAAACGATACTTGTGACAAGTACAAGGAAATACTTGTGACAAGTACAAGGAAATACTTGTGACAAGTACAAGAAAATACTTGTGACAAGTATTTTTTATACTTGTCCCAAGTATCTTTTATACTCGTCTCAAGTACTTTCCTATACTTCATGCGTGGCCATTGTACTCATGATGAGTACTGAATTACACTCATCGCTAGTATTTTTTTATCCTTGTGACAAGACTACTGTACCCAAGTACAAGTTTGTACTTGTCATTAGTATATTGTTTTTAGAGTGTAATGTTCAAAACATAAATTATCCATTTGGAAGCGAATTGCTCATAAATTAGCTCACAAAACTATTTTATTGTATGTACAATGCAATTTTGCACCTGTTGCCTTTCCAAAAATGACTCTCTCCGAACTCCCCAGCCCTAATCATACACAATTCGAGTCAATGATGAATTAAATATTCAGTAGAGACAATATGGGATGACGTGTGAAATATTCATATTTAGAGAATATTTAAATAATTTTTTTGAATTGAACATTGTCATTCTGATAATCGATATTTGAGTTTTAGGCGTATTCTGTCCTCGACTTTGGCAAATGTTCGCTCCACTTCCAAAGTCAGTCAATACGTACAATAGATTTTTTTTTCCTGAAAAGAGGCTTCTCATTCGTGGCCTATTCATCAAATGTGAAATTTTTGAATTCTATAAATATCACGTTCTCATGTTATATCTCACCAATGTTCTGAGTATTACGCAGGTGTGCTAATTATATAGCTGCTCTACATTGGAGGTCTTACGATTACAGATAAAATTAAATCATATTATTTTAGAAGAGATAAAGTATGTTTTTTTTTTCATAATTCCGTAGTTAAGAGGAATCGGTGGTCTAGCGCTCGAAAATTTGAGGTATTTTTAGTTTTGTTTTTTAAAGGTCTAAATAATGTACAACGATATTAAAAATTTTTGGGTGTATTATAACACTCATGCTGCATACAAAAACTTTTTGTTTTTGATTGAAAAAAAATTTTAATTATGTGAAAAATGGCGATAAGCAAGACCCCCTCAAAATAAATGGACCTTGGTGGCGGGGTTCGTTTCGACTCTTCTATTCATCTGGAAAATGAAAACCAAGAAAATTTGTGATCAGTACGAGTGCAGTTACGGCCAGAATTAGGAAAGAAGAAAAAAATTGAAAATTGCCAGAATGACGCGCTTTTGAAATTTGAGTTCTCGAAATTTTTTTAGGACCCCTTTAACCCTTCGTTACTCGCATAATTTCACCCGCCGTGTTAAATTTCAAGGGTTGTTGTCAAATGATCAATCGGCGATTCGTGTCTACATTTTTTCAAAAAAATTATTTTACAATTAATTTTATATTAAATGAAAAATTGATGGAAAAAGTACACCGTAAGATGATTGAAAGTTATGTTCTCATATTTAGGACTAGTAAGAGCGGGAAAACGACTTAGCGAAAGTGCAATTTGAACAAGAATCTCGCATGTAGTCGTCCCGAGCGGCGTAGCGCCGCTTTTCAATCCGTGATTCACAGAATGATATTTACACTCAAGTTTTTGAGCGATTTTATACTTATCAATCGTTCTTATCCATTTTAGAAGGTCCAATAAGGGCCTTAAATTTTTTTGAAATTCTTCCATTGCTAAAAACGATAAGAGATGAGAAATATGTCAGAAACCAAAGAGATAGAAATTATTATCTCATAGCCTTTTCTCTAGAGGAAATGAGACTGCTCTAAAAATAGAGGGAATTATTCCTTTTTACCTGTTGGGCATTAAGGAAGAACATCAGACCTCTACGAGGTATGGTGCAAGGAGAGGAACATCAAAGGTTCAGACGCCTTCCACCAAAGAAAGAAAGAAGATTCTGAGTAGTAAAACTTTAGAATCATCTGGAATAGTAAAGAGAAATCCTTTTTTTCTGTTTTCAAAACTGTAAAATAATATCATTTTTATATATTTTCAATTTTTCGCCTCTAAAAATTATAATTCTTAACAACTTTAGAAATTCGTGAAAAACGTGGCAATGTCATGCCGACTCAGCTGGAGTGGCAACAAGTCGAAAATTGTGTTACCGACATAATAACGCGAGAAGAGAAGCGGGATGAAGAAAAGCGTTCGTGGGTTCAAACAGTTTCAAATAGCGGGGTAGTCGCAAATAGGAAAGTCGCAGATAGCGAGGCTGTACTATATTCAGATGGTTGTCGGATTTTGTATTTGAATTTGGTAATTGTTCATTTCACTTATAGTCGAGAAAGTCAAGATTTGTAATGAATTTTTACCTAGACACAAGGCTCTTATCTGTGGTCTCATCATGAGATATAATGTATTTGAGTTCTGTAAATGTCGAGTTTTTATGTTATATCTCACAAATTCTCTGAGTATTGCGCAAGTGTGCAAATTAAATAGTTACTTTGCAATGAGGACCGAATGAATGCTGGTTTGAAGGAGATAAAATCTGTTTTATGATGATACAATAGTCAAGAGGTAGGGAATTTCTCGGAAACTAAAAAAAATAATAATTATTTTCTAAGGGCTTTTTTGAAAATAAGCCGTTATATTTCCCCATAATGAGTTTCCCGCACATTATCTCTGGCAAATCTTCCGTTGCCCGAATTGGTCTAAACATAAACAGAATTATTCATCTTCACCTCTTCATCATTAAATTATCAATGCACAACCATAAATATCTAGTTTCCCATAAAATCACTATATTTCATATGGATCGAAAAAGATATTTACTTGGAAACTATCATCAATAAAATTCCTCGAAATTTCTAAACGAATTTCTTGGAGTACCTGTGTATAGAAAAAAATTTGAATCGTTGATTAAAACATGTTGCTAAGCGCGAAGATTTTTGACGATATATTGTCATCATTCTTCCACAATCAAAAAATTCAAACGACAGCCCATATATTCAATTTCAAACGGAGACATTATCCCAACAGATTTACGTAAACTCGAAGTTCTTAGATTCATATTGATTTTCTCGGATAGTTTTATCAGATGCGTAATAAGGATACATATCTACCTCTTTGTGATGTGATGTTATTACATCACAGATAATGAGTCTATTCAAGGATGTTATATATGGCCGTGATAGAAGCACGTTCTCTCGTCTAGATGAAGTCATTGAGAAGGTTGGTTATGAGGTATTCCAGACTATTTCACTCGATTTTTGGATGATGATTTTCGATTTTGTTCATTTTTGGATATGATGTTGAAATGGCTAATAGAAAGCATTTTCACTGGTAAAAAAAAAATTTCAAAACTTCAAAATTTACGTGCATTTTTGAGTTTGCAAAAAACACAGTGGATACTAATTACTCGCCTTCTTCAGTTGCTCGCATCTCATTAAATATTAGTTCTATCAAAAAAGTGAAAGAATACTTTTTTGTAGGGAAAGAGCATGAAATTGCATTAAAAATTTCCCAGAGTAAAGCGGAAAATGGGTCACCACATACACACACACGCACAGAAATTTTTTAAACACGGCGCTTCTTGACAGTTTGGCTCATTTGCAGTCATATTATGATAAAATCTCAAACTCGAAAAATATTACGATTACATAGCTTCCATTCGGCAGCAAAAACATGAAAGAAAGTCATTATTGGAGGAGCCACCATGAATTTTTATTATCATCAGAGGAAAAATTACTTATTCAACTTCACATCTTGAGCCGGGTCACCACGGTTTTGAACTGTTTAGAAATAATGCTACATGATGGGTGATGGTGGGAACTCGGTGGAAAAACAGTTGAAACACGGTGTGAACATGGTTTTAACATGGCTTGAACATGATGTCGTAGATTATTGACGCGTATTTGTTTGTGGTTATTTTAGCATAGATATTATTGAACACGGGTACTTCATAACGGGTATTTCATCGCGGGTCATTTCTACTGTTACCTCGAATTTCAACTGCAATCTAACATGTCCTAGTTCAGTTCACCGCATCTTCCCGTACACTAGTGAATATTCATTTGTTTATAATTTCTTCTCTGATTTGATACTAGGACTGGAGATGTTTCAAGGACAACTTTTTATACTACTTGTCATCTATGTTAGTAATTCATCGTGTGCCCTCGACACCTTGTATGATACAGGTAAGAAGAAAAAACCAATTGAAAAATAACAAGCAGTTTATGCACTCAGAGATGAGTGTAAGAATATCATTAAACTCTTCCTGCAAAACTCTTACTTATGAAGAAATTCACGACAAAACTCTAACGTCATATATAGGGCCAGAGACTTCATTCAAATTTGAGTCTCACTAAGTTGCTAAGCAACTAGGATACTCGAATCAATCAATGAAATTGATGATTGAATGATATTTTACATTTCAAAGTGACATTTGTGAGATGTTTCGCGCGTTTGAATTTTGTGACTTCTGAACGGAACTTTGAGGGGACCTTTGAGCGGAACTCTGAGTAAAATTTTGAGGGGAACTTTGAGGGGAACTCTGAGCGGAACTCGCGGCGAACTTTCAAGCGCCTGAAAGTTTACAAATGTCACTTTGACATTCCAAACTTCATTCAATCATCAAATTTATTTATTGATTCGAGTATCCTAGTTGCTTAGGAACTTGGTGAGACTCAAATTTAAATGAAGTCTCCGGCCCTAGTCATATAGCTCATTCTGTTAAGATTTTGCAGTAATCCTTTCAGATGAGCTTTTTATTTAAGTCTTCATAAAAAGCAAATAAGAGAACAGTGCATGAAACTTCGGAAATTTATCCCGGAAAACTTTTATAGAAGAAACCACAACAGAATGAGTATCACAGAAAAATCGAAATTTATGGCATATTTTTATTAGCAATAAAAAAAAGTTGACTTTCTAACTTGTTCATGCGTGTCGAATTGTATTATGGGAATTCTCGACCAGACTGTTTGCTGAATGCTTCGAGTATATACTGTTGAAAATATTCTAATTTTCAGGCAAAGAATTATGGAAATTATACTCGATGATAGACAACGTAAATTCGGCCGATATCAGCGATATCAGGGATGTCGCTAAACTGTTTACTGGTAACAGAGCAACAAATAGAGACATAAGCAATCAAGTGAATAAGATTGATGCGCTGTTGAAGCGATTGGAAAAAAGCGTCGAGCCTAAAATGATTAGATATTCATGGAAATCATTGTTATCTCAAGCACTGATAAATAGTTATCTAGATAGAATTGATATATTCACTTTTAGCATTGATCAATATTACGAAAAATTCCATCAATATATGAATGAGACCAGTACTAATGTTAGTCTTCCGCTGGAAGATTCAACACACAGTATCATTTCGAATGTCGAGGAATGGATGAGCATTGTACGCAGAATTATTATTGAGGGAGATGAGGGTCTACTGGAACATACAAATTTGATATACGCAATTACTGGTTATGCAACTGTAAGAATCATTCGGCAATAATTCTAATTTTCTAAGATTTAATAGTGACGTGGCACTATAAAATGGATCAAAAACTTTCAAATTTGAAAATTGTTTCGACACTTTATTTATTTCTTTTACCAGGCATCTCATGACACCATGTGCAACAATCCTGCTTCAATTTCACAGATTCTAATTGATCTATTGAAAATGGTAATGATAGCTGAAATTAAATTCAACATCATGGTAGCTGTTGCAAATATCCATCGATATGCTGAGAGGAAAGGTAGGCTTACTAAAAATAGTCTTATTTCTCTTTCTGAAATATAACTCTGATCCTATATTCGCTGTAGAAGCAGAAGGGTGTAGGTGCTGAAGAGAGCCATCGTTCAAAATCGAAAGGATGTATACGAGGCATTCCACGCTATTTCATTCACTTTTGAGGTGATGTTTTTTGATTTTCGTCATTTTTTAGGTCACGTGATAACTGACGCGTAAGTTTAGTACGTGACCTGCTGCTAGTGCGCTATGCGCGTATGCATGGCTCCCAAGCGTTGGCCGCGGGGCACGCGAAAACATAAGAAAAATCGATATCTCATGAACTATTCAACGAAATGAAGCGAAAATTCACAGAAAAATCGAAAATAATTCGATTCACGAAGTCTATGATTCAGTAAATTTTTTCTTCATTTGTTGATAAAAAAAAGAAATAGTACGTTTTAGATACCAGACTAAATTTTATCGCAAATGACCACCTTTTTCCAAGAGAAAAGTATTCCATCGTTTTTCTCATAACACCAATACTTAACAAGGTATGAGCATTCAAAGTTCACATGGGGAACAAGCACATTTGTCATTTTTTGAAAATTAGAACTGGTCATAACTTTGTGAAGAAAAAGATTTATTTTTCTTCTTGATCTGAATTCACTCTCGATAATCATTTCAACAGCATATCCAAAAATGAACAAAATCAAAAAACTTTACCAAAAATCTAATCAAAAATCAAAAATGAGTGAAATAGCATAGAATACCTCATACACCGGCATTGAATCTTTTTTCTTGTTTCAACTAATCCTAAAAAAATGAGCCACACGCCCTTCTGATTCTAAGGCGACAATATAATCATTACCAGGGCCCGGAACTTTGTAGATCTAAAAGTATTGCCAGCCCTAGCTGATACCTTGGTTACGAAAGTAAACAAACTTCGAAAAATGTCAGTTTTTATACTAATTTTATTTAAATATTTTTAATTAAATTTTTCAAATTGCTAACTGTTATGGGTGCAAAATATCTTGATACTAATCAAGTAAAACAATGCAGTGAGTGGCAAAAGCGAGTGAATCCAATAGATTCATGAATGATTGGAAAAAGTCAAGCCGAGATACATGACAGGAGAAAAAAAATCAATAATGGAAAACTGGTATGAAAACAAAACTTCTCTGAACTTGCTTCTTTAAATCTCCCCCATGTGTTTTGGGAATCTCCCCGCTGTCTTTTCCAAATCTTACGATTGTCTTTGTTAAGTATTCCTCAAGTCTTTTTTAATTTTTCCCAGTCCTGAAAAGGAAAAATTAAAGATATTTTGCACCCATACCAGTTATCAATTGGAAAAATTTAATTAAAAACATTTAAATAACATTGGTATCAAAACTGACATTTTTCGAAGTTTGTTTACTCTCGTAACCAAGGTATCAGCTAGGGCTGGCAATACTTTTAGATCTACAAAGTTCCGGGCCCTGATCATTACTTTGTGTATTTTATTTCGTATGAATAGAATGGAAGACAAAGAACTCCCTCGCGAGACAGCAATTTCAGGAGAAATTTGCAAGTTACTTGGATCTTTTCGAAATTAATACAGAATTAACAGATTCATTGTATGTGAGAGCCTGTGACCCTGAAGATGGCATTTGGATTCGAAGTATTTACATTTTCGTAAATATGATTATGATGAAAACTATTGCGATTTATGATTTGTATGGATATTTTTTATTTTGAGACGTAAATTTGCAGATAAAAACTTTTATGAACTAGAAGGGGCTTTCCAGACAACAATATTCCGCTATCATTGGGCAAAGTGTAAACTCGTCACTTGTAACAGTCTGTGGCTGAAGAAGGAACTGAACTGTGCTTCTGAGGCTTACGATGATCGGAGTAGCTGTTCAACTACTGCTAGTGACTGTTTCTACTTAAGTGCTGTGCGAGCTTGTGTATTGGTAAACAAAGAATTATTTTGAAATGGAATGGTAGGAAAGACCAGGGTCAAATGAGCCAGGATCATTTTCTAAAATGAAGGCCTTCACGATCAAATCTGAAAAAAATCGCAAAGACATGTCAATATTGTTGGGTAATGTTTTCGAATTGTTTCGTAAATGCCTTCACTCGGAAAGAAAATCATTGATTTCACCCTGGTTTCCCATATTGCGTTACAAGCGAAGCATAATCCAAATTTTTCTAAATGAAAACAGGAAAGTGGTCCCTACAGATTTCAGTACTTAAATTCATCGGAACTTGGTTCATTGGGAACAAATTTCAACTGTCCAGAAAATAATGGTTATATGATCAACGATGGTATAGCATGGAATTGGACTCATGCTGCATGTGCATGTGATTGTTACAGCAGCGATAACAAAATCAGTCTCTTGCTTATGGAGAGCCGCAAGAAATCGAACATGTAAGTTTATAGCTTGCAGTAGGCAGCTCGAAGAGTTCTATTCAGATTGATCAGATTAATCAATTGATAATTTGTTTGAAGGGTTATTACTGGCTTACGATTTTTTCGAAAAAACAAAATTCTATACATTCAACCGAGAGAAGGAAAATTGGAGCCTGATGGTTATATTTGCAAATACTCACAGAGATGGATACCAATTCCCAAGAACAACAGGAAAGTTGATAGTCATACAATAGATAGGGAAAATAGAGTATTTTTCTTAGATCAATTACGTTTACCACCAAACCACGTCCTAACAGGTACTTTTGACGAAGAAGAGTAGGTAGAAATAAGAAAACTCAACAATAAGTCGATTTTTTTGGTCAATAGTTCTTTGGGGATATTTATCTCAAAAACTAAGCGAGATAGGGCAGTTTCGTCTTGATAGTTGTTTGTAACCACGTTTAGAAAAAAGATACAGAGAGTCTCTATAGAAGATCTCTATTTTCGAGAAATTGGGATTCGATAATTCATGACACTGCTATGTACTTCTATACAGAGTGTTTATACAGATTCTTCTCATAGATACTAAATTTCTGCACGGAATTATATGAAACTCTAACGATATAGAAATGGTTCTCGTAGGAACAATGCCTATGGAAAATATCCCAATATCATAGCAAAAAGCCCATAGGATTCTCGATATATCGATCCTATAGGAATCTTCTGCAGAAACTCTCTATACGTTTTTTTTCATACGTGAGCCCTTGGAACTCTCTATGGGAAAGGATTCAGCTAAAATTTCACTACAGTGGACTGTGCCTAACTTTCCACGCTGCAGAGTCTCGATTCTTCGGAGTGGACACTCAGAAGGGCCCCTTCTCCATCACTGAGATAGCAAGTGCGTCGAGTCTGGAAAAGTATGCGTATATAGGTCCCAAGGGATGTGTATATAGGATGGTGTCGGAAGCGCCAATCGATGCCTCGCATCAAACAAAGAAGGTCAGAAAACAGGGCGAGAAAAGAAACAGAGGGGAGAGCAATGGCAGAGTACACTATATCTCGCTTAGTTTTCAAGATACTGTCAAAAAATGATCGACTTTCCATTAATTCATATGACTCTCAATGAACTTCCGATAGTTCTCGAAGAAGCTATAATTAAAACAGTTTCTCTTCCATATTCACATAAAGAATCATAGAAAATTCGATTTTATGTTGTTCACTGCAACTTTTATTGGAAAGATCTGAAAGTCCATTTCACCCCAACTCGAGGTCGATTCAAAAAATCAATGAATTTCAAATAAATTCTAATTTTAGGAGTAAAATTCAACAAGGTTACAAGAGGAACTGTACAAGGATTCGCCATTGAAATATTCGGTGCACAATTTGATTATAAAAGTGGCAAGTTGAATCTTCGAAGCGGTGACGAGATATCCCAGAAGCGGACAGAGGAAAATGAAGAGTGAGAACCGTTGATTTATCAAAGACAATCACCTTCACATTTACTCAATAATGTGAGACAGGCAAACAATAGATTGATTCTTCTGTTTTTGCATTACTAGGAAAGAGCTTTCATTCGAACGAATAAGTTCGTTCTTTCAAGAGACTCTCCAAACTTTCGTAACTCGAGACGAAAAAACGTACATAACCCTGAAGAAATCCAAATTAGAAGTTGATTTTGGACAGTCAACACTACCGTTTTTCGATGCTGTTCCAATTCAACCAAGGCCATCATTCTTGAATGGAGTTGGAATATTTCATAAAGGAGCTCAAGGTTACGCGGGATTCATTTCGCTCAGGGTATATGGAGTTCAGTACAAGAAATATTTTCGAGACTTCGCATTCATACACATAGAAGAAGGAAAAGTCATATTTGACAATTCATAGTATTGGCCGTCCATGAAGAATTTATAAAATTATTTAAATCTGGTTAGTTTTCAATTTATTCATCATTAAATCAAGTTATGAACAAATAAATTTCTGTATTGTTTTATTTCCACAACACCCATTCGTTCCTCAATGAGTAAATATATGCTTCTATGGGAGCACTTGGGAAGTTGAACGGGGAGGGGAAAAATGGTTGAGACTGAGGAAACTATGATTGGCAGTCGAAAATATAATAGAGAGAGAAAGCCAAAAGGACAGTGGATCCTGGCAGAAGTGAATTTTTTTCACACTCTCTCTCTAAGTGTCCGCATATATATTATTAATGAGCAAAAGGGAAATTTTTTTCATTTACAAATGAACATAGTTGTTCCATAACTTGATGAATGAATAATATAAAATATGAGTGAACGTTTACGTAATCTCATTGGCAACTATAAAAATAAATTTTATTTTAAATTACACTCTAAAAAAAATATACTCATGGCAAGTAGAAATTGTACTTGTAACTAGTACATCGGAAAATCTGGGCTTGAGTAACTGTTTATACTCGTCCGTAGTATGAAATGGTCTTCTCCTAAGTATATCAGCTTAATCCCGAATATACTCATGAGAAGTATAAAGTATACTTAGTGCTAGTATACATTGTACTTGTGACAAGTACTAACTATACTCGATAGTATTACTAAATATACTTGAATTAAGTATAAGTTGTACTCATGTCGAGTATTTTCTATACTTGATGTGAGTATAAAATATACTTGATTCAAGTCTCAAAACTACTCCCAGCGAGTCTTTCTAGAGGGCAATCGAGTCTTCCTCCACGAGTTATATCGAGTATATAATCCAGAATATAATCGAATTATATACTTAATATAATTCCTCTACGATATTTTGGAAGGGGGACCTCATATTATTCTACTTAGGGCAACGCGAGCTATGGATTTTGATTTTCACATAAAAAATCGATTGATACCCCCTTTCTAGGTTCTAGAGGTCCTTGAAATGAAGAAAAAATAATAATTTTTGATGATTTTCCATAAAATATCCCGGTAAGAAGTGGAATTGAACCACTAGCCACGGAAGGCTCGATTCCTCCACGATCAAGTATATTGCTTTCTCTATTTTCCAATTCTCGTACAATAGCTGTCAATAATCGATTAGCCCGATCCAGTTCTATAGAATGCATCAAATCCAATGTATAATTTTCAGCACAGTGTAATGACTCAAGTACATTCCATATAGATTCTTCTTTAATGTCAGGTTCCGAAAGCGGTAATCTTTAACCGTAATTACAGAACTACCCTATAATTACCGACACTGAATATTATCCGTAATGTAGATATTTGCATCACTTCAATATCTCGTCGCCTCAGAGTTAAAGGGGCGTAAGTGCCATATTTCCCGCTTTTTTTCTTCAAATAACAAAAAGGCGTATCTCCACTATTATTGTTCCAACAGGCTTTCCAAGGCCTTTCACGCAATATTAGTAAAAAAATAATAACAAATAGGCGTAAGTACCACTGACTAATAACAGAGAGGCGTAAATGGCGGAGATACGCCCCTTTGTTTTTAGTGTTTCCACTGAATTTTCCCTAATCATCGGAAAAAAACTAATAACAAAAGGGCGTAAGTGGCGGAGATACGCCCCTTTGTTTTTAGTGTTTTCATTGCATTTCCCCTAATCATCGGAAAAAACTATTAACATAGGGGCGTAAGTGCCATAATTTAGATAAAAATCGCAGAAAAACAAAGAAGCGTAAGTGCCAAAATTCAGATAAAAAATAATAAAAACAAAAGGGCGTAACTCCAAATATTCTCATGAGAGAAAAAAATTATAAAAACAAAGAGGCGTAAGTGCGGAGATACGTCCTTTTCACTTTAACTTCAAAAATTATATAGCGTTTAAAAAGAAAATAACAAAGGGACGTAAGTGTGGAGATACGTCCCTTTCATTTTAAAATTGGCAGTTACGCCACTTTGTTATTTTAATTTTCAATTATCTAAATAATGTTCCAGAGGTCATAAAAAACATTTTGGAGTGATAAGTGGACATACGCCCCTTTCACACCAGAATTTCGTGTTTTTGGCACTTACGCCCCTTTCACTCTAAGGCGACGATATATTCTGAGAGTGGGGAGGTGGCGAGAGCCAGTCGGAAGTTACATGCCGTACGAATAACAAGTACAGTCGGATTTAAAAATACTTGTGATGCATGCAAACAAATACAAGTGACGAGCATAAGACAATACTTCCCAGGTAGGAAGCGCCGAGGCTGACGACGAGTACAGCCCCTTACTAACCTTGGCGCACTAAGGCTTGGGGAACCAAGCCTCTGCCAGGCTTGTTCTTGTCGTCAAAATTAGGCTGAGATTATGAGTTTTCATTCCTTCATTTTCAAATTTCAACCTAGGCTTGAATCAGCCTCGATTGAGGCTTCCTCTACAAAGGCTTCATTCTGAAGGGTGGACGAGTCTTGGGCCAGCCTTCACTCATTAGATAGGAATTTCCCTATTATTATTGCAATAACAATAACAATATTAGTGTTAATAGGTAAATTCCATTTTTTGTGTGATTTTTGGAATATTTCATGGAGCCTCATTCGAGGCTTGTCTCAGTCTTGGGCTGAGCCTGATTTCGATTCAAACCGACAAAATTCTGTTATTAATTATTTAAGCGGATAGATAATTGAATAAAATTATTATTATAACATTGGAAGGATAAAAAATGAAATATATGAACATAGAGTTTTAGAGTGTCAATGAGAGAAAAGGTTGAGTCACTTTATAGTTCGGGTTTATGTCCTATGAACTCAAGAAAGTGAAATAGCCCAGTGGGCTAGATACATGTTTCGAGCACAGTCCTTTGGTGGATATCTTGGACAACAGCGGCACCAGGACGATCTTCTCTGGGGAACAACATCCGGACGCGGCATCTGAATAAATATATTCATACCAATCGGGTCGAGGATAATTAATAATAATAAAATAGCCTTTTTATCATTAAAAATTTTTAGAATCAATGGCCGTGGGTTCGAATCCAAGCCGGAGCAACTTTTTTTTCCATATTAATGTTATTTTCAATACTATTTGAGCTGATTTATCTCGTGGAAGCCTTATAATTCAATAGTAATTAATGTTAAACAATTGTTTAAACATTCTACAGCCCCATTGTCTGGAACGGTTCACCCTCATTTCAGACTTAGATCTGAGTGTTGGGGAAAGCCTCAGTTTCCAACCTTGGGATGATCTTATCATTCTAAGGCTCATCAAGGCTTGTTTCAGCCTTGTCATCTGAGCCTCAGACTACTCAGCCTCAGCCTTGGGCAAAGGCTGAGCAAGGCTTGTTCCGATCGTCAATTCCTACCTGGGTTGTGACGAGTACAAGAAAATACTTGTGACAAGTACAAGGCAATACTTGACACAAGTATTTTTTATACTTGTCCCAAGTATCTTTTATACTCCTCTCAAGTACTTTCCTATACTTCATGCGTGGCCATAGTACTCATGATGAGTACCGAATTACACTCATCGCTAGTATTTTTTTATACTTTTGATAAGACTACTGTACTCGAGTACAAGTTTGTACTTGTCACTAGTATATTTTTTTTAGAGTGTAAGTGAACGGGATAGAAATTATTTTCCAAGGAAATTCCTTGTAGAAGAAAATCGAATGCTATAAAGATGAATAGAATTATTAAATAATTGGAATTCAGCCTTTTTGAGTACTGCTTCGAAAGAATTATCCTTTTTTTACCCATCACCAGTGAAACATCAATGCACAACTATGGACAGTCCTTTTCTCATAAAACCAATGAATTACGGATGAATATTGGATAGAATTTACTGGAAAATTATCATCTGTGAAATTCCTCGAAATTTTGTAATTTCTTGTATAACTCGTTTATGTATAGGGGACATATAATTTTCTTTCTTCTGATCTTTGGAGACTTCTTCATCAAAGCTTATTTGGTGTGATACGGAAGTATTCCCTAGAATAAATTCTTTGCTTCCGAATGGAAGCTTTGTTTACGCTATTTTTTTCGAAATGTCAATTTTCATTGGAAATAACTCAAAATGATCCAAAACGTCGAGAAATCATAATGAGAAAAAAAGTAGACATGTATGTGTGTGTATTGTAACGGGAGGAAATACGACCAAAAACAAACGCGTAGCAAAAAGCATTAAAATAAAAAACGCGCTCGTGATTGGTCGGTAGCGAGTGAGTGGGGGGAAACGATCGCACACGGTCCGCGCTGCGGGGATATAAGAAGCCCACAGCACAGACCGCAGTCACTCTGCCTCGGACAGCGGTAGTAGTCAGACCTCTCCTCTCCGACGAGCTCACGCTCCTAGGATTCCTTTCCTCTGAACCCAAGCGACACGACAGCGTCTAGCCCTGGTAAAAGCGACGGTGATTCCTCACGACGGCGTAAGCCCTAGTGAAACTCCCAGGCGACGAGGAAACCCTTAGCCTAATCCACCTGAACATCAGAACATTGAAGCAGCCAATCCGAAGTCCAGAACGCAGCAGCCAATCAACGCAGAGCCTAGCAGCGAGGGAAGGGGAAACTGCAGAGTGGGGGATCGGAGCCACTGACCACATCGGGCATATAAAGAGCCCACAACGACGAGAAAACTCAGTTCGCTTCTGCCAGCCACGGCAGAGACAGCTCACCTCTCCGACGAGCTCTCGCAGCTCCTAGGATTTCCTTTCCTCTCTACGACGGCGGATAGCCCTAGTAATTTTCCTTGACGACGGTGCCGCAACCCTAGTCCGACAAAGCCCCCATCCTTCACGACGGGGAAAATCCCTAGTGCCCCTTGCGACGAGCCCCGAGCTCCTAGCAAATTTAATCAAGATTTTCCCACAGACAAAGGAGATCACGGAAGCCACCCACGGCGAAGCCTTTCGCGGACGCACCAGGTCCCAGGAAAGCAAGGGCCAGGACGATGAAGAGCACCCGGAGGTTCACCAAGAGGACGTAGCCGTCGGCAGCATTTTATCAATGAAAATACTACGAATTTTGTAAAATCAAAGGGTTAATCATTCATAAAATGAAAATATTAAGATAAAATTCTAAAAATAAAGATCATTTCCAGTATCAAGAGGATAAATGCTCCTCTTAAACTTCCTTGTAAATAGTTAAAATAAATATGATTCTTTAGAGCATAACCAAATAGTGTCGACTACATCATTTAATACTTTAGAATAAGTCTCTCTGGTTCGTGGACAAAGACCCATCCACTCCTTTCGTTCTTTCGTACAAAAGTGGTACGTTACAGTATCTGTATATACGACTTTAAGACTCTCTATTACTCGAGAACGGTGAGAGATAAAAATCTGAAATTTTGGCAAGATATCAGTTTTGATGGAGTGTATGTTCTATACAAATTTCAGCAAGATCGGCCCAATGGTTTCTGAGATATAGCAATTTTGTAAAAATCGTATTATTCAAAAATTTTCAATTTGCGTGAGACGAATTCCGTTCAAAATTTGACTTAAGATTCGCAACCATAATATCTAACTTTTGGCGAATTTTATGAATTCAATCCCATTATTCTATTAGTTATAAATTTTTTTGTGTGTCTTTTCAAAAACTTGGTGTTACCACCATAGCTCAATCAATAATGGACTTGAAGACCTCAAATTTTTTCTGTATGTGTAGTTTTTGATGAAGATGGTTGGGATTGAATCTGAGGCATATCGGCTGAACGGTTCTCGAGATATTCAACCTGAAGTTTTTCCGAAAATAGGCTGTATCTTCCAAACTAGTCATCCGATTTCATCGGGACAGAGCTCAAAAGATTCGTCTTCATGAGCTGAACAAACTCTCAATTTTTCGAATTTTTAGATAAAGTTACCCGCTTATTACATTAAAAAATGTATTTTTTTCTCAATATTTCAAAAAAAATCCAGAAAGTGCCACTTTTCTCAATTTTTTTGAATGGACGCCCCTATTTTCTATTTGGTTTTCTGAAAGAACACATTTTCTCTTCCATATAAGCCTCTACTGACCTTCGTAGGGCAATCAGAAACTGTACCAAAAAGGGAACATTAAAAGTGAAAAAGTGATTTTTTATGTAAAATGCAGTATATATAATTTTTTTTCGAGAGAGATGATAGAAAAAATTCAGGAAGAACCATCCGGAAGCATCCTGCTAATTCATTAGCAGAAATTGAAAGGATGAAATAGCGATTTAAAGGATAATGTAGAAGGAATAGCGACTAACGCAGCGACGAACGCCTGCTTTTTATCTTCAAATTCACCTACAAATGTGTCGATGGATACATAATTAATTTTACACAATGCTTTACATTATTAAGTATTGTGGTTGTATTTATCTCTTTTGACTCAATTTCGAAAGATTTAGATTTTCATGTTAAACTCCTACAGAAATATGTAGACTTTCATTAATTCTATGATTTTTGTTTCCACTAGAATACAAGAATAAAAATTTCAATCGTTGATTACGAAATTGTTGCTAAGGGACAACATCTTTGCGAATACATTGTCATCATTCTTTCATAATCAAAAAATTCACATGATAGCCTCGTGAATCTACATTTCGAACGAAGACAGTATCTCAGGGAATTTACATAAGCTCGACATTCTTTGATTTCTGTCGTTCCTCTCAAGTAGTTTTTTCAGGTGCGTAATCAGTCTACATATCTCTCCCTCCTCAACCCCGGCATTTATCGTATCACAAACGAGGAGACTATTTGAGTATCTTATATATTTAGTGATAAAAGCACGGTCTATCGTCTGGACGGAGGCATCGAAAAGGTTAGTCATAGCTCATCCCGTTTAATTAAATTTATTCAATTCAAGTCGAAGATAAAAATTCGAAAATTAGATTTTGAAAAAACATTCGATCTAACGAGCGTTCATTGCTTATTATTCCGAAAAAATCATATACATATCTTTGTGGGTGAGATGTGAGCTTCACATCAATTTCTCAACAAACAAATAGTAGGGTGTTTTTTCTTCTGAAATTGGACATTGCAATGAAGAGGCTCGAGATAGATTTTCTAAAATAATTTTACTGAATATTTTTGAGAAATTACGAAGAATGAATTATGAGACTTTTCTTGTTAGATCTTGCCTCGGCCTGTCAATGTCATTCTCGAAAATATTCTTCTGAAACTGGGGAGATTGGAACCAAATATATCAGATTTTTTTCGGAGTGAAGGATTTTATGAAAATATTCGCAAAAAATTCCGAAGACTATCGACATATTGGAGCATCTTTCCGATATTTTTTAGCTTTTTTTCGTGAAGGTCTTACTTTTGAAAGAAAATTTGATTCATTCTGCTTCGCAGATCTGGCTTGTCTGGTCTCCCTTATTTCAACGAATTTCGAGCAATTTTCTTTAGCTGACACATAAAATTTCAATTATCGTCCTGCATGGCCTAGCTCAGTTCACTCCATCTTTTCCTACATCACTGAATATTAATATTCATTCGTCTATAATCTTTTCTTCGATTCCATTCTAGTACTGAAGATGTTCCAAGGACCGCTTTTTATACTCCTTGTCATCTATGTTAGTAATTCATCGTGTGCCATTACCACCTTGTATGAGACAGGTAACAGGAAAACATATATTAATCAATTAAAAATATATATATTCAATCATTGAGAGGTGAGTGTAAAAAAATGATTGGAATCTTTCTGCGAGACTCTTACATATGAAAAAAATCGAAACAGTCTAACGCTATGTAGCTTATTTCGTTAAGATTTTTATGCAGCCATTTTATTTCGGTAGATTTTGAGGGGTCATCATAATCTAAAACTTTACAAAAATCGGCTTTTTCGGGTTATTCCACAATATGGATAGTTACGCACATACTGCTAATTTTTCCGGGTGAAATTTGAGTTATTTCGGTCACTATTCGAGTCGACATTTTCCAACGTTGATTTGATGTGTCCCAACGTTCTCCTTTGATCTCCGAGTTCACCGCCAGTATGTACGTTGAATTACGGCGAGGGACGACAACTGTTGACGTTCTCCACCGCAGTTCAACATCAAAAGTGGAAGTATCACTGGATAGTCGATTTTGGGAGGTTATCCATCAGGTTTATTGTTCAAGAAGGACGGACGTCTTTCGTCTATTTTTCTTCATTTAAGAAAGGGAGCGGTCAGGACATTATCGTGAACAAATGAGTCATTGGAAAAAGTGGAGGGAGGCTTGAAGAAAACCTATCCGCTGAGCAGTAGGTACAGAAGAAGGGATTCAGCAATAGGAATCACTGTTTTACCCGGTGAAGTACCAAATATCCCGCTCATTTTTCACGCGTGACCCGGAGTGTTCGGTACTCGTTTGAAATATCCAAGGTCGTTGTCAAGTGTTTTTTTTCTGTGCGAATTGTTACAAGTTTTTATGTGTAGTTCCGGAGGTTTTTTGAAATGCAGGAATAATCATTTTCATCATTTTTAAACAACAGAAAGTATGGTAAGTCCATTTCAATCTTCATTCATCAATTTTTTGTATGGAAATAGGAAATATAATCAAAGTTATTCAGTGCTACCCACGTAGGAAGACAGTCATTAGGAGATTTTGTTGTTGATCATCGGAAGATTAGATCTGTTAGTATACCTACTGGCATTACCATACATCATTGAATGATGGTTTAAAAGACCAAAAGTCGCCTGAAACGATGAAACTTCAGTGTTTTAATCACACCGGAACTTCAAATTGCTGAATAAGCATTCCCACGCTCTGGCCAGTATTTTTCTCTCGAAGCAGATTTCTATAATCAAATAGCTCTCGAGATGAACTACTGGACTCTTATTTGCGGCGGGAAATGCTTATTCCGCGTTTTCTCCATAAGTCCAAGTTTTCTTTATGGAATTATTTCATTAAATAATGAAAATGCGTGACTTGTGACTTCTCCACACGTCACACAGTTCAAACTCATAATAGTGGACATCGCAAAAATCATTACACTACTATTTCGATTTTTCATTAAATCATCATTCAATGAAGTATGGCAATGCCATTAGATATGCTAGCAGATCTAATCTTTCGGTAATCAACAAAAATCTCCTAATAACTATTTTTTCCACCTGGATAATTGGATCACAATAATTGAATGACCTGATCCCCTGATTTATTTTCCAGTTTGGCCAAGAGAAAAATGTGAGCAATACGATACAATGATCAACTGGACAATATACACGCAACTAAAGAATGATGTGGCACCTAATGAGAGGCAATAGTCGAAATCTGAAGTATCCTCTGGAACACAATACTTCAGCAGAAGAGCATCCTAGCAGTTCTATATTCTATTTTCTTTCCATTGTATTCCTCTATTTAAGAAACGATTTGTATTTGAATGGATAAAAATAAATTTTTTTCATGAGAATAAGGAAAGAATACTGATTTTTTACGCCAGAAACAGAAAAAGTTTCTCCTTTCTTTCCAGTGTACAGGTACATTAGGCTATGTTGTAGGATCTCGAAAATAGCTTGAAATACGTTGTAACTGCTATCAATGCTCGACGTACTTTTCGGGTCCTTCAACGTCATGAATGGAAGAAATGGACATAACCTCCACTTTCGATGTTGGCAGACCTGAAATCTACGTTAAATTCTATATTGTCGCCTATACGCGTAGTCAAGGCTATTTCAACGTATCTCAACGTCTTTCAACGTTCGAAGAGCGTTTAAAAGCAACACAATATTCCTTATTCGAGTACAGCATTTTTTAGACAGAGGTTTTCGAGTACCTGGAAACTTTCAACGTATTTTCCTCATGTTTTCCAAAACGGGTGTAGAAAAATATTTCTCCACACAAATTTCTCGAAAAAAATTTCTCTGAAGAAAATTTCTCCATAGACTTTGTATGTGTTGAATATGAATTTTCGACAGAGAATTTTTTTGTTGAGAAATATATTCCGAGAAATTTTATCCGAGAAATTTCTGCCCGAGAAATAATTGACTGCTCCCCTTTGATTTGCCATACCAAAATTAGATTGAATAGCGCATTTCAATCATCGAAAAAAAAAAATTGCGCAACTCAAAATTTGTGGACTCTTTTCATCAGTCATAGAATAAAGTTATCTCTGATTTTTTCATCCGTCTCGAATTTCATCATAATATTTAAAAACCAGAGGGTTTGCTCAATACTCTGAGTATATACTGTTGAAAATATCTCAATTTTCAGGCAAAGAGTTATGGAAATTATACTTGATGATAGACAACGTAAAGTGGGTTGATATCGACGATATCAGGGATGTTGCTAAACTGTTCACTGGTAACAGGGCAACAAATAAAGACATAAGCAATCAAGTGAATACAATTGATGCTCTGTTGATGCGATTAGAAAAAAGTCTCGAGCCTAAAGTGATTCGATATTCATGGAAGTCATTGTTATCTGAAATAATGATAAATAGATGTCTAGATAAAATTGATATACTTATTTCAAGTATTGATACATATTACAAAAAATTCCATCAATATATGAATGAGACCAGCACCAATTTGGCTCTTCCAGTGCAAGATGTAACACAAAGTATTGTTTTGGATGTCGAAGAATGGATGAGCATTGTACGAAACATTGTTATTCAGGGAGATGAGAGTCTATCGGGACATGCCAATTTGATATACGCAATGACTGGTTATGCAACTGTAAGAATCATTTAGCAATAGTTTTCATTCTCTAAGATTCGATTTAATAGTGATGTAGCACTATGAAATCGATCAAAAACTTTCAAATTTGGAAATTGTGTCGACCCGTTCTCCATTTCTTTTAACAGACATCTCATAACACAATGTGCGATAATCCTGCTGTCATTTCGAAGATTCTAATTGATCTATGGAAAATGGTAATGATAGCTGAAATTAAATTCAACATCATGGTAGCTGTTGCAAATATCGATCGATATGCAGGAAAAGCAGGTAGGCTTGGCGGCAGTAGTTTTACTTCTCTTTCGAAAATGTAACTGTAATCATATAGTCGCTTCAAAGTCAAAAAGGTGTACACGGAAAGAAATTATCAGTAAAAAGTCCCGAAAGATCTTGCTAAAAATTACCGAACTCTCTGGAATCGTGGGACATTTCGTGATGTGTACAAAATATTGAAAAAATTCCATGGCAATTTTTCACAGGGGTACATCAAAAAGTCACATCTGAACATCTAAAATGGCGCTGTTAGTGCGTCAAAAATTAACGAACATGGTTGAGTAATTTTTGACGCGCTAACAGCGCCATTTTTGATGTTCAGATGTCACTTTTCGATGTACTCCTGTGAAAAATTGCCATGGAATTTTTTCAATATTTTGTACACCTCATGAAATGTCCCACGATTCCGGAATGGTTCGGTACTTTTTACTCAGATCTTTCATTACATTTTCGTTAGAATTTCTCTCCGTGTAGGTGCTGAGAGAACCCATAGTTTAATATCGAAAGGAAATAGACAATCACAGAGGGATGTCTCTAGCACTTACTCTCGTTTCATGTTTTAAAAATCTGAAGAAGTGACACGCACGTATTTTTGACTTTAGAACGATGAAATAATCATTATTTTCTGTATTTAATTTCGGATAAACAGAATGGAAAACAAAGAATTCACTCGCTAGACAGCTATTTCAGGAGAAATTTGCAATTTATCTGGATATATTCGAACTTAATACGGAATCAACAGATTCACTGACTGTGAGAGCTTGCGACCCTGAAGATGGCATCTGGATTCGAAGTATTTATATTTTTGTAAATGTGATTGTGATGAAAAATATTATGATCTATTATTTAGTTGGATATTTTTTCTTAAGAAATGCAAATTTGCAGATAAACACTTTTATGAACTAGAAGGGACTTTCCAGACAACAATATTCCGCTATCAGTGGGCAAAGTGTGCGCTCGTCACTTGTAACAATCTGTGGCTAAATAAAAATTTAGACTGTGCTGTTAAGGCTTATGATGATCGGAGTAGCTGTTCAGCCACTGCTACGGACTGTTTTTATTTGAGTGCTGTGCAAGCTTGTGTATTGGTAAAAAAATCTCAAACACAATAGTAGGAGAGATCGGGGTTCAATGATCCAGCATTATTTCGCGGAGTGAAGGCCTTCGCAACGACTCCGAAAAAATAAAAAAAAAAGCTCCAACATATTTACATTGTTGGGTCATTGTCAGGAATTGTTTTATACATGCTCTTCATCTGAGAAAAAACATTCATTCTGCCTCGGTCTCTCATATTAAATTAAAAACAATGTCTAATTCAAATTTTTCCAATCAAAACAGAGAAGTGGCCCCTACAAGTTTCAATACTTGAACTCAACGAAACTCGGTTCATTGGGAACAAATTTCAGCTGTCCAGAAAATAATGGTTACATGATCAACGATGGTACATCATGGAATTGGACTCATGCTGCATGTGCATGTGATTGTTACAGCAGCGATAACAAAATTAGTCTCTTGCTCATAGAGAGCCGCAAGGAGTTGAACATGTGAGTTTATAGCTTGGAGTGGCAGCGTGAATAATCCCATTCAGATTGATCAATTGAAGATTTGTTTAAAGGGTTATTATCGGTTTACGATTCTTCCGAAAAGATAAGACTCTATACATTCAACCGAGAGAGGGAAAATTGGAGCCCGAAGGTTACATTCGTAAATATTCAGAGAGATGGATACCAATCCCCAAGGACAGTAGAGCAGCTGATAGGCATACAATAGATGAGCAAAATAGAGTATTTTTCTTGGATGACTTACGTTTACCACCAAACTATATCCTAACAGGTATCTCGGGCAGGACGAGTGGGTCAAAATAGCATAACTTAACGTTAGAATTGATTTTTTTCAATGCTCTGATAAATGGACGATTTCCATGAGAGAATTGAAGTCCTCTGTAAATAGTTTCGGTTCTGATTCAGTAGCAAAGAGATAAAACGGGATAAGTCGATTTTTTTAGCCCGCAGTATTTTTGGAGATATCTCGGAAACTAAGCGGGATAGGCTGATTCTGGCCTGATATTATTTTTTGTAGTTCTTAAAATATCTTACAGAAAAGGGTTCTGCTAGCATTTCACCATCTCGTTTGGTTTTCAGAATATTTTCAAAGAAGGATCGACTTGCTATTAATTCATATGACTCTGAATGAACTATTGATAATTTCCAAGGAAGTTATAATCAGAATCAATTCCTATTCCCCTATTTCTGTTTCATGTTATCCACTGAAATTTTTGTTGAAAGTTAATTTTCAAATAACTTCTCATTGTAGGAATTAAATTTAACAGTGCCACAAGAGGAACGGTGCAAGGATTTGCCATTCAAATATTTGGTGTACAATTTGATTATAAAAGTGGCATGTTGAATTTTCAAAGGGACGGAGAGATATCCAAGAAGCGCATGGAGGATAATGGAGAGTAAGAACCATCAATTTGTTGATTATTAGTGAATAATTGCGATTCAGGATTGACGTGAATGTTAATCACCTTCACATTCAATGAATGATGTAAAAATAACAAACAATAATTTTATTTTTCCTTTTTTTGCATTCTTAGGAAAGAGCTCTCATTCGAACGAATCAGTTCGGTCCTCGAAGGGACTCCTCGAGCTTCAGTAACTGAAGAAGAAAAAATATACATAACCCTGAGAAGATCCAAATTAGGAGCAGATTTTGGACAGTCAACGCTACCATTTTTTGATGCTGTCCCAGTTCAACCGGTTTCATCACTATTGAATGGAGTTGGAATATTTCATAAAGGCACTGAAGGTTATGCTGGATTTATTTCACTCAGGGTGTATGGACTTCCATACACAATGTATTTCCAAGACTTCGCGTTTGTCCACATAGAAAGAGGAAAAGTAATATTTGACAATTGATAGTATCGCTCTTCCATGAAAGATTCGTTCACTTAGTTATATTTTTTTGGATCCTAATTCATTGATTATTGAATGAAGTTATGGACAAATACATTCATGGATTCTTTGAATAGTATTTTTTTTTCGCCGCCATTTTCTTATTTTCCCATGTATATTTAAAATCTCAGTTCACGTGGTTGCTGGAGTTACATTGAACCTAAAACTTCTTATTTTATCCTTCTCAAATGGCCCATTTTCAAAATTTTAATATCAGCGCAGGCCTACTTATATATTGAGGCATTGTATAAAAATGATATTTTTGGGTATAAAAAGTGCAAAAAGTACATGGAATTTTATTTTTAATTTTTTTCAAGAGTGTATTCATTGAACCTCACAAAACCCTACATCAATCCCTATCCCTACTCTCATGAAAAATTCCCAAAAACAGCCTTTTTTCGAAGTTCCAAAGTAGAATCCTGCCTTGAAATGTTAACGTAATAGCATCACTACAGTTCTACGACCGTAGTTATCAATTAGAATACAATAACATTTTTAACATTTTAGAAGTTTTTCTGAAGTTTTTTGATAATTATCATAATGTCACGTTGAGTGTGTTTATACGATGGTAGACAAAGGAACAAAATTATAATAGGAAAAATTATTCAAAACAAAAACCCTATAGAGATACAATAATTTCTCTAGTGACATGAATACGAGTAGATTCAATTCAATGAATTCTGGGAGTTGCCTTGCTGACGGTGAGTACTTCGCCAATGTCTCCAACATTGCTTCATTTCTCAGGACTGTAGAGAATTCCGTTATCGACAACCATTATGTTGATCATGATGAATACTCTCGTTATTCTATCGGTTGATGATAATTTGGAGGAATTTCCCCTTCAGATGAGTATGGACATGCTATTTTGGGTCTGTTGAAATCGGGCCGCATGCCTGTATCTCAACAAGTATTTATCTGGATCAATTTTGAACCAGCACATGTGATAGCCTGGAAAAAATGCTATCCATATATTTTAGAAAATTTTCCATCTTCAGACATTTTTATTTTAGCCCAAAGATTACAGAAGGGCTCATTCTATAATTCCTTCGCCAAATCGAAAGGTCTGAATATTGAAACCTCCCCTACTTATATCGATAGCAATTTTGCGGCCTCGTACTGCATTTTTGGGGTCGAAATGAAGCCCATGGTCTGCAAATTGTCAAAAAATTATTCAAAGTGGATCCATGGTGTAGCAAAAAAATGGAAGAGGCAAGGCAGTAGAGTGAGGGGATAAAACATGCACACGTGATACCAAAGTAATAAAAAAGAATACATTCAACTTTTTCTTTGTTATTTTTAGATAATGGTGAATGACTATCTTCCTCTTTTCGTAAGAATACATTCAAATACTCGGGCTTGAATCAAAATTTCCAAAGAATAGTTTAGACTAATAATCCTCGGGTATGATATCGACTGTCGTACTTCGACTCTGTTTTGCCCTCAGGTACATACTCCACTTCGTAGTTGCGTGGCGAGCCACTCAGGGATTGTTGTTAAATTTCTCCCATATACCCTGACGATTTTCTGATCGATATGGTGATGTTCGATACGACATTCATCCATTGATAAGTTACATTTGGGGTACTGAAATATAGAGCACGTGATTCTCTTCTTCCAATCCCAAGGAGGTCAATATGAACTCAATGACGAAAAGTTATGCAGGTGCAGTTGTAGAGAATCAAATACGTTACAAAAAAGGTTTTCGCATTTTTTTGCAAAATGCCAATAAGGGAAGGTGCAAAAACTGTTTGCAACATTGTTTCAAAGATGGCGGGAAAGTGAACGAGAATAGTAGAGTTCATGATCACAAGTATAGGTACAACCATGAATACACGATTATCAGGAAATTTATAGTTATCACGTATTTCCTTTACAGAGGTAAAAAAATATAGTTAGAATTGTAATTTGACGAGAATTTGCACGAGCATCAGTATTACACATGGCAAAGCTGACCATATAAGGAAGAATAAATGAACTAATAGGAACACCACGATCGGAATTACGGTTGGTTTCCGCGGCTGCTGTTCAGTTAGGGAACTGTCTTCGGGCTCATCAACCAATACTGCAGGCGGCAGCTGTGCCACCACAGGGTCGCGAACCTGAGAATTTGAATCCAAGCTCACATTTGATGATGGGCGATCTCTGAAAAAAGTCAATTCTCGAAGAATTGATCTTGAAAAAATGCGATTTTTTTCAAGTAAAAAATAAAAACGGGATAATTGATAAATGGATTTCTGCCAATAAAAAAAAACATATCACGTTCAATATCTATTTCAATTTGAAAGAAAGAAAAGCAACTTGAGATCGATCGATTGCAAATATGTAAGTAATCGATGCGATATTGTAACATTAAATTCGAGATATCGCACATCATTTGACAGCTCCATTTCGCCACTTTTAGTTCAAGGAGCAATAAATCCTCTGCTTTATGATTGTCTCTTCAGAAAAAAACGATGCTAATCTTCTGAGAAAAAAACCAAGAATCGACTAATCGGGTCCTTAAAATCACCCAAAAAAAATTGATTTTTAGAAGAAAAAACAATCGATTTTAGAAGATCGATTAAAAATCGCCTATCTCTGCTCACATTGACCCCCTTTTGACACTGAAGGAAGAAAATTGCATGCTGCATATTTCACTCTTGAGGCCAAAAAAATATGACATTTCAATGCTCAGAAACTACATGTGAAACTCAATTCCTCAAGATAGCGGTGCTCAATTTGAGATGCCTCCAACATCTTTTTTATATGAGGGGAGAAACTACTCGAAATTAGCTATGGGAATATTCAAAACTGAATGATCCTTGATCAATTGATTATACATAATTCGATTAGATAATGAATTAGATATTCAGTGGGAAAGCATAGAATGATGGGTAAAATATTCATATTTCGAGAATATTCAATAATTTTTTCGATTTGAACGGTATGATTCTGCTGTTCGATATATCAATGTTTGTCGGATTTTTAACTTCACTTGTAAAATGAAAAGTCAATATTTGCATTGAATTTTTTATTTTAGAAACCAGGCTCCTACTCGTTGCCTAACCATAAGATATGATGTATTTGAGTTGTCTGGATATCAAATTTTTATGTTATATCTCGTGAAACTTCTGCGTATTAGTGTACGTGTGTTAATTAAATTTTTCGCAATGAGGGTTCAATGACTACAGACAGAATAAATTTATGATCGTTCGAAGAAGATAAATTATGTTTTATGATAATAATCAAGAGGTAAAGAATATCTAGGAAACTAGAGGAAATAGAAATTATTTCCCAATCAATTTTTTTGTAGAGAAAAATGGAATGCTGCAAAATTGAATTGAGAAATCATTTATTTTCACCCATTTACTGTTTTTCGCAGAATTTTACTTTGGCTACTTCCTTTCGTCCACATTGGTCTAAAAATGAATAGAATTATCCTTTTTACTTCTCGACCATTAAACTATTAGTCTCTAACCATAAGGACTCATTTTTCCGTATAACCAATGGATTTTGGATCATTTTTTGAACAAATTTGTTCAAAAATTATCATTGATAAAATCTTTCGAAATTTTAAGAAAAAATTTGAATTCTTTACTGGAGAATTGTTACCAAACGCGAACATTCTTGAGAATATATAGTTATCAATCTTCCACAATCCAAAAATTGACATGACAGCAGCAGAAATCCAATTCTAAAAACGGAGATATTATCTCAACAAACTCATGAAAGCTCGAAGTTCTTTCATCTATATTAATTTTATGACTTAATTTTTTTCAGTTGTGTAATCAGTATACATATCACTCCCTCCTCATCGATGTTCGTCAAATCTTGGATGATAAAATTATTCGAGAATCTTATATATTGCAATGAGAGAAGCGCGTTTTCTCATCCAAAGGAAGTCATTGAGAAGGTTGGTCATAATTTATCACTTTTCATTGAATTTATTTAATTCGATTCGATTATTGAAATTAGAATAACCATTCGATCTAACGAGCATTTCATTGCTCGTTATGTCAAAACAATTCACCTATATATTCCTGCAGACAAGATATAAGCCTCACATTATTCTCTCAATAGACGGATAATGGGATATTTTCTTAAATTAAACCTTACAATAAAACAGTTCGCGATAAATTTTTTGAAATGATTGTACTGATTGGCAGACCAACGGATTTCAATTTAATATTGTTATTAACATAATAATTCACTGACAGAATTATCGTATTAACTGAAGAATTGCTTGAAATTCGACACAGTTAGATCCTGAAAGACTGATAGAGAATTCAACATTTTTCTAAATTTAATGTTTCATTATGCATACTGTAAATACTGTAGGTGATTGGAAATTGAACTACTGTTATTAAAAGAAAACAGGTCAACGGATTTTTAATCCTAAGGTTCTGGGTCTAAAATCTTATCTTTGCCGATTGACACGAATACCGCTGCAATATTCCTCGGATGAGACATGGAACTTTAACTACAATTCATGTCCTAGCCTATATCCCCTATATTCATTGTTATAGAATTTCTTCTTCGATTCGATACTAGGATTGACGATGTTTCGAGGACAGCTTTTCATAGTACTTGTCATCTATGTTACTAATTCGTCGTGTGTCATTGACACTCTGTATGATGCAGGTAATAGAAAACAGTCAATCAACCTATAACTAATAATATTAAATTATCCCCCATATGAAAAAATTGAAGACAAAACTCTAACGCTATGTAGCTTACACTGTTAAGATTTTTCTACAGCAACTCTTTGAAATAAGTTTTTTATATGAGTTTCATGAGAAGTGGAGAAAAAACATTGACTAGAACTTCAAAAGTTTATTTCCAAAAAACTTTAATAGGAAAAATTCCAACGAAATGAGTTGATTAGAAAAATCAAAAGTCACTGAATATTTTTATGAGCAATCGAATCAAGTTTTCTGTTCAATTTATCCATTCGTGCGGAATTCTATCATAAGAATTCTGAATCCGATAGTTTATCAAATATTCTGAGTACTCCCTTTTTTGAATATTTCATTTTTCAGGCGAAGATTTATGGAAACTATACTCGATGATAGACAATGTAAGGTGGGTCGATATCGACACCATCAGGGATGTCGCGCAACTTTTTACTGGTAAGAATGCAATAAACAAAGATATAAGCAATCAAGTGGATAAGATTGATAAGCAATTGACACGATTGGAAAGAAGCGTCGAGCCTCAAACGATGAAAAGTTTATGGCCATCATTGTCATCTGAAATACTGCTAATTAGGTGTCTAGATAGATTTGATATATTTGTTTCAAGTCTTGACGAACTTTACGTAAAATTCCATCATTATATGAATGAAACCAGCACCAATGCTAATTTTCGACCGCAAGATGTGACACAAAGTATCATAATTGAAGTCGAGCGATGCATGAATGGTGCCCGAAAAATTATGAGTGAGCCAGAGGCGTGTGTACTGCAACATAGAAATTTGATATACGCAATTCCTGGTTATGCAACTGTAAGAATGATTTGACAATAATTCTAATTTTTCAAGGTTCAATTTAGTAAAGATGTGGTATACAAGTGATTAGAAACTTCCAAATTTAGGAATTAAGTCTATTTTTCTTTCATTTCTTTTTACAGCATTCTCAATACACCATGTGTGATAATCCTGCTGTAATTTCAAAGATTCTCATTGATTTATTGAAAATAATAATGATAGCTGAAATTAAATTCAACATCATGGTAGCTGTTTCAAATATCGATCGATATGCTGAAAATGAAGGTAGGCTTGGCGGAAGTAGTTTTATTTCTCCTTCGGAAATGTAACTGTAATCATTTAGTCGCTCTAGAGTCGAAGAGGTGCATGTGACGGGAGAACGCATTATCTGAAATCGGAAAGGGGTTTTGTTTAAAATACTTCTTTCCTTCACAGTAGAGCACCCCTTATGTCAATTCCTCTCGTGTCAAATGACCCCGTGTGCAACTTTTTTGTTTCCCTTGAGTCAATTTCTCCTCACTTTCTTCATCCTTACTCCTATCTCGAAGGACTAATGCGCAACTCATTGCGCATCGATATCTCAGTGTTCATAACCCTATTTTGCAAGGTAGGCCGAAAAAATAGCCGGGGAAAAATAGCCCAGGAAAAAATAGACTGGAAAAAATAGATCCGGAAAAAATAGCCCATGGAAAAAATAGCGGATGGAAAAAATAGCCCATGGAAAAAATAGACCACGCTAAAAATGGTCTATGGAAAAAATAGGTCGACTTCTAGTTCACCATTCACCCAACCCCCACACCGACCATATTAACCACCCACCCACTGCCCCCCCCCCCCACCCAACTCCCCCACATCAACCATATTAACCACCCACCCACTGTCCCCCCATCCAACTCCCCCACATCGACCATATTAACCACCCACCCACTGTCCCCTCACCCAACTCCCCCACACCGACCATATTAACCACTCACCCCCTGTCCATCCACCCAACCCCCCTTCCCTCACCCAACCACCACATCGACCATATTAACCACCCACCCACTGTTCATACACCCAATTTTTTGCAGGGGCTATTTTTTCCGCGGCTATTTTTTCCATGGGCTATTTTTTCCGATCTATTTTTTCCGTGGGCTATTTTTTCCGTCGGCTATTTTCTCCATGGACTATTTTTTCCGATCTATTTTTTCCGCAACTCATTTTGCAAACTGCGCATGCATTAAGACTCCCAGGTGGGAGATTGAGGAGAAGTTGATGCAAGGGAAGTGGCCTGGTCTCGACGAGTTGATACAAAGGGAGTTCTACTGTATATCAAATAGGAACAGCTCAGCCAAAATGAAACTAACGAAGAACGTATTTTGCAATGAATAAAGTCAAAGCAGTGTATTGCCAGGATTCACTTCCTTTTGTTATCTCAGAAAATGAAAAAAAAAATCGCACTCCTTCTAACTCTAGAGCGACAATATAATCATGACTTTGTGTATTTCATTCCGGATGAATAGGATGGAAGATGCAGAATTCCCTTGAGAAGCAGAAATTTCAGGAGAAATTCGCAAGTTACCTAAATATTATTGCAAATAGTATCGAATTAACGGATGCATTGTTCATGAGAGCTTGCGATCCTGAAGATGGCCTGTGGATTCGAAGTATTTACATTTTCGTGAATAAAATTATGATGAAAAATATTGCGATAAATATAATAATATTTATGGATATTTTTCCTAAAGAGGCGTAAATTTGTAGATAAAGACTTTTATGAACTAGAAGGAACTTTCCAAACAACAATATTCCGCTATCATTGGGCAAAGTGCAAGCTTGCCACTTGTAATAATCTGTGGCTCAATAGAAAATTAGATTGTGGAATGGCAGCTTACGATGATCGAAGTAGCTGCTCAACTACTGCTACGGACTGTTTTTACTTGAGTGCTGTGCAGGCTTGTGTATTGGTAAACAAAATATTTTTCTGGAACAAAATAGTAGAGGAGACCGGGGCAAAATGATCCAGGATTATGTTTCAAAATGAAGACCTTTGCTAACAAATCTGAAAAAATCGCGAAGATGCTCCAGCATGTCTGCATTGTTGAGTACTTTTTTCAAATTGTTTCATAAATGGCTTCACTCTTGAAAAAAAAAATTAATTTCGCCCTAGTCTCCCATATGAGGTTACAAGCGATGCATAATTCCGATTTTTAAAATGAAAACAGAGAAGTGGCCCCTACAAGTTTCAATACTTGAACTCAACAGGACTTGGTTCATTCGGGACGAATTTTGACTGTCCGAAAGATAATGGCTATATGATCAACGATGGAGTAGCATGGAATTGGAATCATGCTGCATGTGCTTGTGATTGTTACAGCAGCGATAACAAAATTAGTCTCTTGCTTATGGAGAGCCGCAAGAATTTAAACATGTGAGTTTATAGCTTGCAATAGGCAACGTGAAGAGTTCTATTCAAATTAATCAATTATTAATGCGTTTGAAGGATTATTACTGGTTTACGATTCTTTCGACATGATAATACTCTATATATTCAACCGAGAGAGGGAAAATTGGAGCTTTATGGTCGCATCCGTAAATATTCGCAGAGATGGATACCAATTCCTCAGAACAGTGGAGCAGCTAATAGGCAAACGATAGATGAGCAAAATAGAGTATTCTTCTTGGATGACTTACGTTTACCATCAAATCACGTCCTAACAGGTATTTTTGATGAATGGCAAACAGGTTGAAATAAGCTAACTCAACGAGATGGTTCTGATAAAAAAATTCTTCAGAATGTTTTGATAAATGAACGCTTTTTATAAGAAAATTCAGATTCTTTGTAAATATTCTCAATTCTAATCCAGTAGCAAAGCGGTAAAATAGAATCAATCGATTTCTTCTGACAATAGTGTTTTGTAAACATTCCGGAAACTGAGCGAGATAGGGCGACTTTGTCGTGATAATTTTTTAAGCTCTTGGAACTCCCTACAGAAAAGGAGACAGCTAAAATTTTCCGGTCTCGCTTAGTTTTCAAGATATTTTCAAAGAAAGATCAACTTTCCTCTAATGTGTGTGACTCTGAATGAGCCTCCGATGATTCTCGAGGAAGTTATAATTAAAATCTGTTTTTCTGCCATATTCGTCTAAAGAATCATAGGAAGTTCTGATTCATGTTGTCTACTGGAAATTCCAAGGCTCCATCAACTCAAGGTTGATACAGGAAATCAATGATTTTTGGATTAATCTTCGTTCTAGGCATTAAATTCAACAAGGTTACCAGAGGAAGTGTGCAAGGATATGCCATTGAAATATTCGGTACACAATTTGATTATCGAAGTGGAAAGTTGAATCTTCGGAGTGACAAAGTGGTATCCACGAAGGTCAAGGGGAATAATGTGAAGTAAGAACCGTTAATTTGTCTATGTTTAATGAATGATGGCGATTCAGCATTCACGTGAATGGTAATCGCTTTCACATTCAAAAAATCATATAAAAATGACAAACAGTGGATTGATTCTTTCGTTTTTGCCTTTATAGGAAGGAGCTTTCATTTGAGCCAATAAGTTCAATCCTTGTACCGATCCCCCGAGCTTCAGTAACTCAAGAAGAAAGAGTATACATAACCCTGAGAAGATCAAAACTAGAAGAAGATTTTGGACAGTCAACGCTACCATTTTTTGATGCTGTCCCAGTTCAACCGGTTTCATCACTATTGAATGGAGTTGGAATATTTCATAAAGGAGCTCAAGGTCACGCTGGATTTATTTCGCTCAGGGTGTATGGAGTTCAATACATTAAATATTTCCGAGACTTCGAATTTGTACACGTAAAAGAAGGAAAAGTAATATTCGACAATTGATAGTCTCGATCTTCCATGAAAAATTTGTAAAATCATTTATACTTGTTTGATTATTAATTCATTAATTATCAAAAAAAAGTTATGAGTAAATAAATTTCCATATTGATTTGGGGTAAATATGCAGAATAGAAACCTTAAAAATATAATCAATCTAAAATTAATTCAAATTTGCCTCTGGAAGGGAGGTGAAGAAGATGAGGTAATATATCGGAATCAAAAAATTCGAAGGTAAATATAGGAAATCGCAAATAATCTCAATTGGTAGAGTATTAGACTGGTAATTTGAAGGATATGAGTTCAAACCTCGCTGGCGCATTTCATATTTTTTCCAAAGATTTGATTCTGGTAATTATTAAATTTTATGATAGGCCCCTAATCTGCATATTCATCAATTTGGTTCAACAATGCTCATTCGTTGCTCAACATGGCTAAATAAAATGTATGCCTTTACAAAAATAAAGTTTTTCATTAAAATTCCAAACTTTTGATTGTATTCATCATCATCTCTCTCTAATCTACGTATATTCTATCCTTTGGGATTCCTAAAAATAAGCCTAAAATATTAAATTACAACACTTGGAGAATCCTCATTTTCTACTTCAAATCCGGTTTATTCAACTGACCAGCGATCGTCCTAAATCTAACAATCCAAGTATCTCATCAATTATTCTGAATACTCATGAATAAATAATTAATAAATTATTTTATTAAAAAAGAGGTACAAAGTAGTTACAAAGAATTAATCTATAACAAATGTCAATGAATTAGTACAAAAAAAAATGTACAGTTAGTTACTTCTTTCGAGTCACAGAATTACATTGCCCATAGCTATCACATTCCAATCGATTATTTGTCAGTGAAGAGGTGAAACCGGATGAATATATTTTTTTTTTCGTCAGAAAATACTGAATTGGAATGTGTGATAGTAATTCTGGACTCGAGAGATTTCAAACAAAAACGAAGAATCTACGAATTTTCTGATGAAAGCGACCGGGAAGTAAATGGGCAAATAATCAATTGTTATTTGCTCCTCATTTTTCATGTTTATATCGATCAAAACAAATCGCCGGTGTAATCACCGTAATCACCATAATCATCGTAATCATCAGCGCCTGGTGGTACAAAAGCTCCACCCAAAAATCCAGATAATCTGTCGGCAAATCCCATGCTCTTAGCGATGCCGAATATCAGTCTCATTACCAGAAGTCTGAAGAAATTGGGTGCATTGGTCTCTTTTGTCTGCAATGCAAACTGTCGTGAGTCTGTCTCCGTACAGTTGATGGCATTCACCTGTAATGATAAAAAGTAAGATATGAAATGACTGGTCAAGCAAATTGATCAATGAGTGAATAGACCCGATTTGATTAAAGAAAAAAATTAAACAACGATTAACACACGCTGGAGTATCTCTACTTTTTTCACTAGATTTTTTCAGGAAATTTTGCCCAAGACAAAAAAAATTATCCCAACAAGACATCCCTTGAAAATCATTATTCTCCATAAAAAGATTGACTCAAAATTTTTCTATCTTCTTTAATCTTCATTCCCTTCTTCATCAAGTAAAACCAATCAAATACCCACCCCCACCCTCTTCTTCCTGTCAATATCGAAGAAATAAATCGTCATACATACATTAAAGTAAATAAAAAAGAGCCCAAGAACAATGGCAGTTCTCATTCCTCTGAATCCTCCTTCAGTCCACATGATGAATGGACGGAATCACTTTCTTTGAAACTGAATAACGTCAATTTGCAGATGCAAGTACTTCTATTTTTCACTGAATAAAAATAAGGCAAAACAAGCTCCACGAATAATGGAGTTTCCTCAATTAATTCACTTCTAAAAAAGGCCTCTCTACGATGAACAATGGATACTTCAGCGACAAATCCATCTGATGAAAGCTCAACTGCAGTATACTTGAGGTAATAAACTCAGTTATTTTCGTACCACAGTGCGTGAAAGATGAATAAAATGTATATTTTAGTACACAGAAAAAAAGCGAAATGCAACACGTTCTTTCTGGCTGACTCTTCGTCAGACTGCCGTTCTCTTCTCAGTAGCGTGTATCCATAAACGATTATTCCTTTCTGACGCTCTTCTTCTCTTCCTCGCTTCTCTTATTTTTTATTTATCAAACGCATGAGAAGAAAAAAAAACCCGGCCTTTGAGGAGGACTCAACGCTTAACTCAGGGAAGAAGACGAGGAGAACTGGCAATGCCGAACTCTTGGTACTTAGTTATTCTACAATAACGGTATAACACGAAATAAAAAAGGAGGCATCCAGGCCACTATGAGTCCTCTTCTCTTCCAAACAACGTGCGACACCAAGATAGGCTTGAGCGCGTTGATTGGTTTCGTAAGTAGATGGACACTAAACCCACATTGGATGTGTACAATCACATTAGAAAATATTTCATTTCTTTTTTTTTTTTTTACAGTTTTTTTTGTCGAGTTAATGGTTGAGGGACATTGACTGATTGCTCGTGGCTGATGAATGGATTCAGGTGAACAAAAGGGTATAATAATTAAGGAAATGATATTTATGGTGATGCAAATGTTTGGAAAAGAATTGTTTATGTATTATTTTTTCCTGTCATTTCTTTTTTAAAGAATATCTCGAAAACTAACAGGGTCGAACTTTTGGATAGAGCTTTTTTGTAGGGGAGACTTTGAACTACAAAAAGAGTTACGAAAATTTCGCTATCTCGCTTAGTTTCCAAGATATTTTATCGAGAATATAAGAAAAATAATCGATTCAAATGGTTTCATCTACTAATAAATATTTTATAAAAAATCTTGACGAAGTTCATTGAGCCCTAAAAAAATATCTATTTTAGAAAGTTGATTCATCTCTCTAGGTCATTACTCTAAAAATGTAAATTTTTTAACCGACCCATCTAATGATGAACTTGAAAAATTAGCATGACCAACTGTTCAGTTTCAATGTTGAGATTGAGTAAGTACACAATCATCATCATCGTAGGTTGAATGTATTCCACATCTTCATTGAGGCATGATTCTTCCTATTGAACGTAAAAAAAAATATGACCAAAGTGATTATCATTCCGGATGAATACTACCATGACTATCGTCTTCTGATATTAATAATAGAATTCCCTGGAAATAGGTCACAATATTTAATAAAAATTCTGCCACTAAATAGCAGATAAATTAGGAAGGATTAAATTATTATTGATATATGAAAATTATTAATGAAAATTTATGAATTACTCATAACATGAATTACGAAGTCACGTGACTGGCATTAGTGTTGTAATTAACCAATTGAATGGAGTGATTGAATGGAACGTGGAAGGAATGAAGACTTGTGCAGGTTGGCATTCAAAAAAATGGCAGAATTTCGCAGAAAAGAGGTAAAACGGGATGAGTTGATTTATGTTTGAAATTATTTTTGAGAGGAATTTCGTTGGTTAATTTGATCTTGACAATTTTTTGTTTCCAGATGAACGATACAGTTGACTCTCTTCAAGTGGCCATTCTTGAAGTGTTCATGCCCCTCATTTAAACGTTTGGTGTCTCTCCCCTCCCCAGCAATGGACAGAAATGTTTTTTTTTAAATACTTTCTGTAGACGTCAGCTAAAAATTTTTTGTCACACTCTTTTCGAATGTCCGCATAAATTTGAAGTATTTCTTTCAAATTCAAGAATAAACAATTCATTTATCCTATGAATTATCCGCAGAAATTCATGAAAACTTGAATGTTTGTTAAATTGACCCTGACGGAAAAAAAATATATTAACAATATAAAAATTCTATATAAAATATATGTAACAATTGTATAGGGAATGTGAAATAATAGATTTTTTATGTATCTTATTTACGTAAAAAATATAATTCAATTATAGAACTTTTGGCCGAAATTGATACATATGTTATAGATAAAATTTACAAGATAGAAAAATTTATATACGACGAATATATAATTATAATCATGTAAGATTGATAGAATTTGATAGAAAAAAGACATGTTTGGGGAATATAAAAAAAATATATAAACGCAATACATAATATCATTTGTTTCAATTTTATAAAATTATAATTGTATATTAGCCGTATACAGAATTTTCATCTTTTCTTGTCAATGTAATATATGAAATATATATTAATGTCGGCTAAAATCCCTACAGCCAAAGTCTTTTTTTTGGTAAATAAACTATAGAAAACATATATTATTGTAAATTTACAATACATTGGCCACATATAGTTTATACAAAAATTTAACATTTTACTATATATTTTCTTTATGTTGTTACTATATATTTCTTCCATAGTGGGCCCATTTTTTCTTTGTAAGTGTCAGGAGAACTATGAAGAATAGAGAAATTTTGGTAGAAACCTTTTTTGAAGTTCTCATTTCACTCCATAAGAAAGCTCCTACCAAAACTGCTCCAGTTCTCTCAATTGAGATAATTCGCAAAAAAGACTTATTAAACAATAGAATATACTCCTATCGATTTCCCCTTTTCACTATTCAATTCTGTTTCCATTTAAAACGAAAATAAGAAAAAAATCAACGGGTTATTCAGTGAGTCATGGATATCCATGATTGAGAAAAACGATACAAACGTAGTTGAAGAGATAGAGAAGGGATGTACAGAAGAGGAATGATGGAAAAAAAATGGAAAAGAATTTTTACGTAGTAGGCAGGATGCGCAGTGGGAGAGGAAAAGGGGGAGGACCGGACGTAACCGGCTACGAATACTCAAGCAGTTCCAGAAACGAAGGAAATGTGCTCTCCCGCATTCACGTGGATGCGCTTTAAGAATCACACACAGACATCAACACACACCTATAGAATTCTTAATACGGCATATTACAAAAAAAAACCCTTTGAGGCTTAAACAAGCCGTAAAATACTGGCACAATGTGTATTGATTAATAATTTATTGATGTTTTTAATAAAACTGATATTCGACATTATCCAGAATTCTACAGATTTTATGTCTATTGAAAATGAAGCGAATGAATGATTTGAGAATTGTGCAGATTATATTGTGGATATCTCCGCAGCGAAGGGACTTGGAGAATAAAAGCCAAAGTATTTTTGCAGAGAATTTAATTCCTCACAAAAAGTATCTCTTGACAAATTCTCTTAAATACATGATTTTTTGAAATATTTTAAAAAACATCCACCCTCGACAGAAACATTGAATAGTAACCCTAGAAACTAGTCTCCCTACTAGACATTCTCTGTGTCCCGCTGTTCTCATTTTTTCATGATCAATAAGTTGAGCGAAAAATTCTAAGGAAATAATAAAAATTGTAGTAGTTAAGAACAATTTTGTCATACTAAATGGGATTAAACTGTAAAAACAAGCAACTTAGCTTAAAATATCAGTTGGAGAAGAATATCTTAATATCCAAAGATATCTTAAAACTGCTATTTCTTCAGCAACGGGGTCTTCAAAGTATTTCAAAAGTGTTCACAAAAGTATCTTAATTTCAAACATTTGTTTTTGCAGTGTATCTAGTGAGTGACGTTGCCGAAAACTCGAAAAACGCGAACGGGCAATGAAGAGGGGATTCGGCAATGTTGCAGCCGAAATAACGCGTCAAAAATCCGTCATCACCCTACCAAAGTCGTCAGATCGCTTACGATGACGAGTGCAGGGTTAATTTCACGAGAATTGTTTCATCAAGTGACTATCAAAAAAATCAACAACGTGAATACGAATATGCAAGTTACCAATAAAAAAACAACGATCATTGTTCATCTGCATCACAAGAATGGATGAAATCGAGACAATTGAGAATAGGCATTTCAAGTAGACTGTATTTCGTTAAATTGAATTGAACGCATTCGAGCGTTTAGTGGTAAAAACAGTGATCAATAAGACTCTTGGGTAACGGCCTTATACGTGTTTCATACGTATATATATATATATATGTATATATATATGGTGCAACGATGCACACAGAACCCTAAGGTAAAGACAATTCCGGGAGGGAAGAGAGAGAGAGAAAGAGTTCCTCGACCTGAAGCAATGCGACGTTATCCAACATCGCATACGTCGTTGTATGTACCACGATGAGACACGAAGTCGCATTATGCTCAACCAACACCCCCGTTGTGTTACAATCGGCTTGTTCTCAATGTATCAATGTTTCTGTGTGAATAAAACATACTGGCACACATCAAAAATTATAGCAAGTCTTGTCAATAATGCAGCTATTTATTGTACTTTTGTCAATCAATTTTTTATGCTTCGGTTTGTCTATTCATTGGATATTATTGGTTCAACGCAGTTGGTTTGTTAATGTGGAGGTAATTCAGTATAGGGGAAGGATAAAAGTGGATAAGTTGATTTTTCGAGAATATCTCAGAAACTGAGCCATAAAGAGCGATTTTGTTCGAATCCTTTCGTGCAGAGGATTGCAAGAGCTACAAAAAAATATTAGGACAAAATCGTTCCATCTCGCTGGATTTCTGAAATATTCTTGAAAAAATGATTGCCAGAAAGAATCGACTTGCCCTGTTCTATCCTTTCGCTACAGAATTGGAAGACTTAAAAATAAATTGCATTTATTGCATAATTTATTTTGCACAGATGGTTTCGAGATGGATAATTGAAATAGGAATTTAGGCCCGATGAATTCAACTCATTACGTTTTTTGAAAAAATCCCAAAATTCAGGGGAGATGAAGATTCTTCTTGGAGATCTTATTTGTATCGAAAATGAGAGCTACAAAAAACAGATGATTTGAAAAAATTATCTGATTTTCATCGATTTCGACATATTCCTAAATAAGTCAAATTTTTTTTTTTTTCGTATTCAAGACAGATTTTGGGAATTCTTTTGTGAATATTCGAGATAGAAGATTTTTTTTGATTCTACGGATTGATAATAATAATAATAATTGAACGAGCATTCAATTGAGGCAAAATGAATGGCACTATACATTTTTTTATCGGAAATTTCCCTGGATTTTCGATAGAGCTGATAAGAATTCTGAAGAACAACGTTGTTCATTATTCAAAATTCCCACACCTCCCTCTGTTTGAAAATGAATTTTCAATTGAACCATCAAAGGAGGTCATTCATGAGAATTTAATCTCATTCTTCGTGTGTTTGAGAAAATATTTGAAATTGTGAGAATGACTGGAATTCATTGAATAAACCAATCATTATGTGTGAATGCGCAGGCTTTGGATAGAAAGAGCTTGGGATAATTGAAAAATATGACGAATAAAGAAGTGTTGGGATTCACTAGTCATCGAAACGGCGCAGCTTTGTCACACCGCGTGTGCGGTCCTTTAGCTTGAGGACACCTTCTGGCATTCATTCAGTATTACGACCCTACTCACACTGGACACGACGTTTTTAAACTCTCGCCGCTTTTTTTTTTCAATTGAACAATAGAATAACTGTTTGTAGTGATAAATGAAAAATTAATTTTCATAAATTATTTGTTCGAACATGTGATTACCTTTTTTTTCCTTCTACCACCAAAGTGTTATTTAATTTAAATATTTGTGCAAAATATTACGGAATTAAAATGAAAATGCCGAGAAAGGAAGAGACTAGAGTGGGTTGTTTTCAAGTGCTTCTATTATTCTTACTTGCAATAAATTGCATTATTGTAGCAATGAGTCACGCATTACCAGCATTCCACAATTACACACCAAGATTTTACTGCGAGGTAATTTGCGGCAATTAATTTATTCTGATAAAGGCAATTTCTGAAGTTTCAACAATTTGTTTTAACATTTGCCTTTTATTTTTAGAATTCTGAGCGTGGAAATAAAACGTACGGCTGCGTAAAGGCTAATGCATCGACAAATCTGACGTTTGATCATCCAGAGAATTTGGAATTTTGCACTACTGAATACACATTTGTTACGGATAATGGAGAGAGAAGTGTCGTTACTGATTGGGGCCTTGTGTGTGAAAAAAATTACTTGAAGAGTCTTGGTACAGTTGTTTATTACTTGGGCGTATCGATCGGTGCTTTGATCGCGGGCATTCTTGCAGACCGTGTCGGAAGACTTCCGGTTCTTGCTATATGTCTTTACACACATGGGACGATGGCTGTTGCTACTTATATCGTTCAGGTAAATTTTTCTCCGAGGGGGTGAGAGTTTTTTCCTTTTGGATGAATATCTTAAAAAAACCTTCGAATCCGGAAAATTCTGAGAAATCCCAGAAAATCTGTAATCGGGAAAAAATACTAATTTTACAAAAAATTTGAGAATATTTTGGAAAATTCTGACAAAATTTCAAAAAAGAAGCGTCTAAAAAAATTTCGAAAATTCAGTAGAATCCCAGAAAATCTCAAATTGTGGAAGAATACTGATATCTCAGAAACTATGTGCGCTAAGGACGGTTACTGAAGCTCAATTTGGGAAAATTCTAAAAATTTCTGGAAAATTAAAAAAAAATAAAAATCAAGAACTCCGGAAAATCCCAGAAAATCTCGAATTGGGAAAAAATGCTTATTTTAGAAACCATGTGGCCAAAGAAAGGTTACCAGAGTTCAATTTGAGAAAATTCTGGAAAATCCTTGGAAAATTTAAAAAATGTTTTTCAAGGAAAAATCGAAAAAAAAAATTAAACTTCTGAAAAAAAAAACAGAAATTCTCAAGTCGGAGGGAAAAAAAATTTCCATCGAAATTTCGTAGGCACAGTTTTCGTAGATTATCCTAAAATCCACGAGTCTTTGTTGTAGAAAAAACTCAGTGCTTCAAAGAAAGGTTTCACCGAAAATTTCCCTATTACCCTTAATTCCTGAGATATACCTTAAAAACCAATATCTTTTGAAGTTTATCCTTTTTCCCACGTTCAAGATGGAAATACTAATAGATAAAAAAAATTGTTCTATGCTATTTAATCAGAGTTACCCAGTATTTCTTGGACTTCGCGGACTTCAGGGAGTTTTTGCCCAAGGATTACACTGTTCAACATACATTCTAATTGTAGAGCTGTTTCCGACAAAGTTCAGAACACTAGTTTTCTCGGTTATGGGAGTAGCATGGTCCCTCGGATTACTGCTCTTGGCTGTTCTCAGCTATATTATTCTTGACTGGAGAATTCTCCAATTGGCTGTTTCCGTACCCACGGCCATTACTGTGCTCTACATTGGGTAAGTATCCGTTCATCATTTCCATCTTCTAAATAGTTTTCTCATCAATACAATTGATCGATTTATTATTACTTGAAAAAGGATTGTTCCCGAGTCACCAAGATGGCTGCTTGCTAAAGGAAAAACGACAGAGGCTGACATGGCAATTGAAAAAATCACAAAATACAATTCATGCTGTTGCCGTGGAAAATCGAGGAAAGAATTAGTAGCTGATAACAGTGAAATTACGACACCAGTTAAACCGGAAAGAAAGTCTCGGGTTTTCAATGAAATAAAGGAAACAACTGAAAGCGAAGCTGCTAATCTGCTAACGCCAACCAATTCAGGACACCGCAATTCTCGAAGTGTGTTCATTTACGAGTCTTTCTTTTTTATCGTCTTGGACATTGCATCGTTTTACTTTCGTCATTACTATTATGACTTTATAGTGAAGGATTAGTGGGAAATTGGATGAGATTTATTTTGAAAATAGCTAGAGAACCGTGGCGTTTAGTAGGATTTCTTAAGTAATCTTTTTCACAGCTCGTAAAATTATCTACAAAAGAGGTTTTCTAGAAATTTTCTGTAAATTCACTAGTTTCCGTAAAATTGTCCAAAAAATTTGTAACAATTTTTCTGTTTGGGAGAATCTTATTTTGAGGGCTGATGAAATTCATAGATTTTCCCATATTTGTCCGAAATGTATGAAATTCATCTATTTCTGAAGATTCATAATTTTTTTTCGCTATTTCTTTTAATGTATGGACAATAATCCGTAACAATGTTTCCAGGAATAAGTTTACGCGCAATTTCGGAGAATCTCGAGAAGCGACTATCGAATTCAACACCTGAGACGTTCGACGTTAATAATGACGAGGAGATTGGTGAATCGTCAACGTCTCGCAGTAATAGAAGTTCCAAGGCACTTCCTGAGGATTCAATTATCGAAGACACGAAGGACATTGTAGAGTTGAATAATTCAATGGAAATGGATTCAAAAATAGTGAAAAATACGGTTGAAAATATTCAAATTGATGAGAATAATGAGACCGTAGAGACAGAGGAGAAGCCGTCAAATAAATTTGGAAATGTATTCATTGTTAAATACAGCTGCATCATGGCTCTTCAATGGTAATTGGATTTGATAAATCAATTGTATTAGTTTTGATAAGTGTCTTGGTGAATGATTAAGATGGAAAAATTATTGTGAAAACTTCTTTTTGTAGGAAAAGTTCAGAGCTATGAAAAAAGTTGTTACGAAAATTTTCTATCTCGTTCAGATTTTGAGATACCGTGGTAGCTCCGGTGTCTGGCAGTACCCCAGAAACTGATAATTTTTACGAATTCCTCTATTGTATTTAAATGTACAATATATTGTGTAATATTCAATTGCTGAGCGCGTTCAGCCCAACAAATAAGCTTTAATATAATTAAATTATATTCAATGAGCAGATAGTTGTTATCTTCGATTTATGCTGTCAGAAATAGGCTCTAAAGTGTCAGAAACCGGGGCCACCACGGTAATCCACAAAAACTATTGCCGAAATTAACATGACTTTTACTTTAACTTTTTCTTAAATATCTCGAGAATTAAAAGAGATACAGGAATTTTCGTAGCATTTTTTCCTGTAGTTTTGAATTTTCTGTGTGAAAATATCTACAAAAATTTCAGTATCTCCATTATTTACCGAGATATTCTATTAAAATTGTAGAAGAAACGATTTTTTCAACTTTTACCACTCCAATTAACAATTACCCTTACCCCTAAATTATCACATAATGTAATTTTAAAAAATGATTTTATTACAGGTTTTCAGTCTCACTGATGAATGCAATTGTACTGAATACAATACCAAATTTATTAAATAATCGTCACATAAATTTTGCACTTGGCGGCATAATAGAACTTGTAATTTATCCAGTAATATATTTTATTTTGTCACGAAGAGGTAGACGTTTACCACTGGCTATTTTTCAATCTCTCAATGGCATTATTTGCATCGTGATAGTTTGTCTTGTATTTCTACCAAGTATAACGGTTATTTTTATTGGTGAGTAAAGTGCGTGAGCGTGTCTCTATAATTTTACTATTTTTTGTTTTTTTTCTTACAGTATTTCAAACGTTTATTTTAATCGTAAAGAATTTATCTAATAATTCTTTACCTTTTTCATCTCAGATATAGGAAGAACGACATTGCTTCTTACCGCAAGAATAACGAGCACTAGCACACTTGGAATTGTTTATTTGTACACCCTTGAATTATTCCCAACTGTTTTACGAGGTACCTGTTTAGGATTTTTCACAATTATTGGTACAATTGGTTATCTAAGTGCACCACATATTGAAATACTTGTGAGTATCAATAACAATTCAGTAGGCAATAAATAAAAGGAAATGAGTTGATTTGCATCTGTAATCGGTTGCTATGAATATCTTAGGATCCACGAGAAATAAGAGAATTTTTATGAGAATTCTTTTTTGTAAAAAAAAATGAGTGCTAAAAAGGTTTATACAAAAATTCCTCTATCTCTCATGGATTCTGAGATATTTAAAACAAAATTGGAAAAGTTGAATGTACTGTAACATGGATTTTGCAAATTATCTCCGGAATCGAGGGAGATACAGAAATTTTTGAAAGAACATTTCTTGTTGCTCTCATAAGAAATGTTTTTACGACAAAATCTTCGTCTTTCTTAGTTCTCGAGCCAATGAGAAAAAACGCTTGTTTTTCCAATTAAAAAAATTATGTGCGAATACAACAATACATCCATCATATGCTTTTTTCAAAGTTATAATTGGAGAGTTTCAATTTTCAAACGAACCTTTTTTTTTCTAATTTCAGGGTAACTATGTGATCATGGGACATTTAATTCTCGCCTCATTGCTCAGTCTATTCTGTGGATTCTCATGTTTCATTATGCCGGAAACATTGGATAAATTATTGCCTGATACAATTGAAGAAATGAAAATAATGAATATTTGTAGAAAAATTAGTCATTCAAATGAACAGGATGCTGCTACTGAAAGAGAAGCATTGAGAGAAAAATTATTTTCCGAGGACTGGGTAGACGCTGGCAATGGTATAATCGTTAATTTTAGTGATAATAAAAATTAAAGTAATTTAATGTTATTATTAATCGTTAATCATTCGACTTTTACTATTATTGTTAAAATGAATTTGTACATATTAATTGTAATATTATTTTTTTTTCATAAGAAAGCTAAAGGAACCAAAGTGTTTTTACGATTTTTACATGTAATATTTTTTTTTGCATTGTCAGACTGAATTATTTCGTGTGATGAATCTTCTTCATTTTCTAATTTATTTTTCATTGTAAAATTTATAAACATTAAGTTTTAACGTATAAATGACATGACTCAATGATTTTTTTTACATGTATTATTTACAGTAAAAGGAATAATTGCTGGATTAAAGAGGAAACATTGTTTTATTACGAGATGTAATAAATATAAACGTGTTATTTTTATTTTAAATTTGCTTTTACTTGCGATCTATCACAGCTAAATCGCTCGATCCAAATATTATCAGTTCGTTTGGAGAATTTTTTTTTTTCATGTGGAGGACGTCAGCTGATAGTGAATTTCACAGAAATGAAGCGAAAGAAATAGGTGAAACGAGATGAGTACAGTTTCATGATGAGTTTTTGCAAAATATCTCAAAAACTAGAGGAGATGAAAAGATTTTCATGGAGACCTTTGCATAGCTGTACTAACAAAGTTCCATTGAAGATAGCGGAGTTGTGGAATTTCTTACAGATTCATCTCCAAATATCTTCAAAATACATGAATGTAAAGAAAATTTACAGGAGACTTTTCCTGTTGAGAAAAATGCAAGCTAAAAAAGATTTTCATGAAAATTTCTCCATCTCCTTCACATTCCGAGGGATTTGATAAAGAATAATTACAAAAATGAGTAGACTTATCTTATTTCACTACTTCATTGCTGAATTTCAATTTTTTATAAGAGAATTTTAGAAATTTCAGAAATTCCATAGTTCTTGTGTCACTGTATCGAGGATTTTCTTCTCCTTATTTTCACCAAATTAGGAACTAGTCTGTGCCAACATCCCCCTGTATTTGCGGCAGTAAGAAACGCAGTAGGCGATAATCATCGAATTTTCTTTCACGAGCGAGTATTGTTGAATGAGTTATCTTCTTGATTCATTTATTAGGGAACTTTAGGCTGAGCGATTCCATTATTCTGTGTATTAACGTGCTGTGGTGTTTGCTCAGCTGCCTGTTGCAGCAATCTCGTTCTACGTCTTGTGTAATGCTGCCAGAGTAAAATTTGCTGATCGTCAATGAATTTTGTACACTGTGAATTGACAACTTCACGTCTAAAGTGTTCGTACTGAAGTAAATCAAGGAAATAAAGACACATTGGGTATTTCAAGTATTTTGCATACTCTGGCTCCTTCCAGTACAGTAAGTACTTGAGGTAGTTTATGAATGTTGCGTCTTTGAAATAGCCACGTTGAGCTAAAACTGAAAAATCGAAAATAATTTCATCAGTAATGGAATTCATTAACTCATTGATTTCAATCAAGTTATTGATAAAATAATTAAGGATGATAACTCCAAAAATTAATTGACAAATATTTCGAAAAGAAATGATACTGAAAATAGGAGACATCGGAAAATTTGTAGCTTTTTCGTTTTAATTAGAAAATAAATTATAAGAAAATGAAAAATACGCATATGAAGAAAATTCAAAAAAATATAAGTGTAGATTTTTGTTAATATTTCTTTTTTATAGTAATTTATTTGTTCAAGAAAATGAAAAAAATTGTTCAATGCTAATTTCATCATCATGAAAAGAACGAGATTTATAAAAATGTCTTGAGAGACATCATCGGAGTTTATTAAATTCTTTGTTAAAAGTTCTCCTGACGAATTTTCCTAAATCCATTTGTTTCGAGGATATTTTCAAAACCATGTACAAGAAGTTTTCCGGGTTATCTTCGTTTACTGCTTAATTACTGAGTTTTCTCAGAATATTTTGGAATCGATAGGGGATAGGGAAATTTTTGTGATGACCTTCATTGCAACTCTAGATTTTTTTTTTTATTGCATTAGAAACCCAATGATGGGTTTATCAGCAAACTCCAGATTTCCATGACAAAAAAGATCTTCACGATAATTTCTCCATTCTCCAAAGATTCCAAACCATTCAACAATAACTCAAGAACATGAAGTCTTTTTTTAAATATCTCGGAATCTAAGCGAGATACAGCTATTTTACCAGAATCCTTTTTTGTAGAAAAATTCAACAGTTACAAAAAAGAACCAGGACAAAATCGCTCTATCTCGCTTATTATGCCAGATATTCTCAAAAAAACAGATGATGTAAGAAAAATCGATTTATCTAAAAATTTCATACTTTTTATACTTCATAAATAAATATTAGAATCATGACTTACAGTTCAAGTAATTCGGATTTGCTAAACACTGTACAAACTCGAGTTCCACTTGAAAACGCAAACGCTGCTGATCGTCTGTTTCTGGTCCACCTGATTCGAAAGAACATCAAAAAAATTCATATCAATTCTTGTATTTTCTCTAATTTTTTTTCTTTCTCTAATTCTTATAATTCTCTTTTCTAAAATTGCAAAAGTGTCCTTCATTCTCACCTAAAGTACATTAAAGGCAATCCTTCAAAAAAAAACTCCCATAAATTAAATTCGATCTATTTTTTTCATCAAGTTCTTACCTTTTTCTGAGTTTCTGAGAACATAAAATACGGTGAAAACATAACCTACCGTTCATTGCAATGTATGATGGCTTTCTGCCTTTCAATAGACTCGGTGGATCATCCAAACGACTCATATTATAACTCCACCGAAGACTATTGTCTTTCTCTCACTTTTTCCCCCCGTTGTTATGAATTAATTACATACATTTGTTATTCTCTTATAAATTAATTTCAAGCAATATCTAAACAACTAATTAAACTTCAATAACACGAGATCAGAAAGTGTCAGGCCATGAATTAATCTTTTTTTACCTCAGAGATAACAAGCGTCTCTGTTTTATCGGCAGAGTTGGAAATTTCTTCGGAAAAAGAAGACAATTGTTTCGATAAAATATTGGGAGTCTTTCAATCGATGAGAAAACGTGCCAATTAATTTTCTTCATTTATTTACAAAATTAATTGAATTAATCCTGTGAATAACTTCATATTGTTCTCTTTTTTTTCTCTGAATAAAAAGCGAGAAATTCGACGAATGCTAGTGGCGTCTCTACAGACAGTCTAACGAAACTCTTCAATTTCCCGCGCATTTTAACGAAACCAAGATGGCGCCTGTGCCCCTTTCATGTGAAGCAGCATGAGTAAGTTCTTCACTCTGCATTTCACTGAATAATCATTGTCCCATGCCGGTTTTGACGGATCAAAACAAACAACAATTTAGTGTACAGACGATTTCCACGAGAATATTTAGTGATAAAAGTTGAATAATTGTGAAAATGAGTCGTCGTAAACGGGCAAAGGTGTGTAAAATTCATTGTTTTTCTACATTTTTTACTGTATTAATCGTTGTTTCAATGATTTTTATTAGGTTGAGTATCGTGAAATGGAGGAGAAATACAATCAATTGGAGGATGAAAATGCATCTGATACATCGGAAAAATCAAAAACTGGACTTGGTACACCGGAAAAAAAAATTTTGAATGAACCAGTTAAAGTGAGTGATGTACCTGCACCAATACCAGCAACTTCAGCGCCAAAACCAGAGGTTAAGGAGGAGGACGATCAGGACAGTGATCACGAGGATCCACATGGTATTTTTTGTTAATTGATTTATCTTGTGGATGTCAATTAAAATGAATTTTTTCAAATACTTTGAAGCTTTTAGGAAAAATTAATTCACTTTTGTCACCAGTTTTTTCGAGTTATCTTGGAATTTAAGCGAGATAAGGCAATTTTTGTAGAGAATTTCAAGAGCTACAGAATAGGATGAGGCCAAAATTTCGCTATCTCACTTAGTTTCCGAGATATTCGAGAAAAATTGATGATGGAATAGAATTGACTTGTCTGGAAATTTCATAGTCGTGTTTTTTTAATGCAGTTAAAGAGCTTCTCAATGGATTGGAGGGTGCTGCATTCCAGAGTCGTCTTCCATTTGATAAATTAACATCTACTGAAGCTGTTTGCTTCCCCGATGTTTCCTCTGGACCTCCACAAACACAGAAGGTTTTTCTTCATATTAGAAATCGATTGGTAAGTGCAATTCAGCAGTGGAAGAGCGAAGGAAATGTGCTGATTTTTTCGAGTTTGTTTTTGTTGGATATCTCAGAATTGAAGGGAGATACGAAAAAATTAGTGGATATTTTGTTTGTAGAGCAGAATGAGAGCTACAAAAAAGGTCCCTGTGAATTTTTTGTAACTCCATTATTTTTCGAGATATCACAGGAAAAAAGAGTTGAAAAACAATTGAGTTTCCTTTTATTTAAAACTTTATTTGTCTCTTTTTGTATTATTGCAGCTCCAATTGTGGCTGGAGAATCCAAAACAACAGCTCATAATTGAGAATGCACTGGTTGCCATTGAACCACCTTATAACAGCGATCCAATTCTTACTAGACGAATTCATGCTTTTCTTGAACGTCATGGTTTTATCAATTTTGGAGTTTTCAAACGCTTGAAGCCAATACCAACGAAAAAATTGGGCAAAGTTATTATTATTGGTGCAGGAATTGCTGGACTTGCTGCTGCACAACAGATGCAACAGTTTGGCCTCGAAGTGGTTGTTTTGGAAGCTAGAGTGAGTGTTTTGATATTTTAGGAGGATAACTATGGAAATCATGGGTAGATTATTCTGAAAAAATCTTAAGAACAACCAGGTTTACGAGAATTCATGAAGAGATTCTTCTTGTAGCTTATGGAATTGTGTATAGAAAGAATCACTTGTAAATTTCTCCTTAAACAACACCTTTCAACTATTGGATGGACTTATCCCATTTCATTGCTTCTATATTTCATTCTCATTATCAACTATTCATTTTAGAGTAAAAATCAATAGAGGAACGTGTGATTTAACATTGAAGACCAATCACTGATAATTTATGATCACAATTACAAATGTTCTGGTTCCAATGAATTCATTTATATTTAGAACTTGATAGAGATAACAAAATTTCATAATTACATATTTTTGTAGAGAAAATTGAAGCAATAAAAAAAATTTTTTTATACAAATTAATCGAAATTATTTATTCCAGGATCGCGTAGGTGGGAGAATAGCAACATTTCGCAAGTCCTCATACATAGCTGATTTGGGAGCAATGGTGGTGACCGGCTTGGGTGGTAATCCTGTAACAACCCTGAGCAAACAAATTAGCATGGAATTGCACAAAATAAGGCAAAAGTGTCCACTTTACGAGAGCGATGGTCAAACAGTGAGTAGCTTGATTGAACTTCCAGTGAATATAAATTATTTTCAATATTAAAAATGAATATAATAATATATAATTATATTTAATAAGTAATGAGAGTGAATAATGTATACAGTGCAGAGTTTTGAAATAAGATATTTAATTAGTTAATTCGTATTCCTCTACTTTTTCAAAAGGTACCAAAAGACAAGGATGAAATGGTTGAGAGAGAATTCAACAGATTATTGGAGGCAACATCGTATCTCTCTCATCAGCTTGATTTTAATTACATTGGCAGTGGAAGTACTGGACAGCCTGGTAATACAAGGCCAGTTTCATTGGGACAAGCACTGGAATGGGTAATTAGACTTCAAGAACAGGGCGTCAAACAGCGTCAGGTTGCGCATTTTCGCTGTGTTCTTTCACTACAAGGGAGACTCATAGCTAATCAGCATCGCGTATGTAATTTTCATCTTTTCCATGAAAACGAAGGATAAATAATTTCTTTAATGAAATTGTTTCAATTTATATTTTCTTCCTTTTTGTTCTTTAACTCAAACTTCCTTTTTGATTGCATGTCAAATTATAGATGATCGGTATTAAGGAGAGGCTGGCTGAATTGAATAAGCAGCACAAAGAAATGACAGATACTAAATTACAGAGTCGGGATATTACACAAGAATTTGTACTAAGATCTAAGCTCAGAGATTTGCACAATGCCTGCAAGGTAATTACGAGTTTAAATTAAAAATCAAATTCTTCTCGTAAGAATTTAATTAGTGAGAAGATGTCTTATATCTTTTATTATTATTTCCAAGGAATGGGATCAGCTTGCTGAACAGCAAAAGGAGATTGAGGCAAAGCTGCAGGAATTGGAGGCATCTCCACCAAGGTAAGAAGAATATTAATTTCAAATAGTCTCTCATTTTCTTATTCAATCATCTGTAAAGATAAGAAGATTTTTATTTAATAATCCTCTAAGGAAAATGTAAAATTCTTCTCTACGAGCTCTGATATTATATTAATTCTGTTCTCTTTCAATTGAGGATGAAGTAGAGCGAAATATATTTCCTCGAATAAATTAAAGAGCCAGTTTCAATAGAGTATCATTATTATTGTAATGAACTATTTCTTTTCAGCGACGTCTACCTATCGTCCAAGGATCGTCAGATTCTCGATTGGCACTTTGCGAATCTTGAGTTCGCTAATGCTACTTCATTATCAAACTTGAGCCTGAAGCACTGGGACCAGGACGACGACTTCGAATTCACTGGAAGTCATCTAACCGGTAAGTAACACCAATTCAAACAAATAATTTACATTTCCATTGGTTTATTCATTGGAAATGCGACTTCTCAGAGAAGAAAGAAGCCCAAAAAATAAAGGAGCTTGCATGAAGCCAAAATCATTTGGTCCCTAATTGAAATACGCGCGCCTGAAATTAATCTACAATCTCTCGTCGTTAAATTCAAGAGCGTACCGCTAATCGAGAGCCGTGCAGGAAAAAAAAGGGGGAAAAGGGGCCCGCAAGGTAGAAAACGAAAACGATTGGAGTTTTGTGAATTGGGTGGATGAGAGAAAAGAGGGGGAAAAAAATGGAAAAGACCCAAGAGGAGTGTACACCGACCCTGCATACTGTAGGGTGGTGTAATCCATGTTGAGTATTCGTGTAAGCCAGTATGTACTTGGTGCAACATGTATGCGGTACTCTGTTGCACCATGGAGTACCGTAGAAGATACTGCACTCCAGGGAAGATTGTGTAGATAACGCGTGAATTATTCCCAGCTTGCTGCATCCCTCTCTAAAGAACTCATTCTCCCTCTTTCTTTTCATCTCTTCCTGCCCCTCTACCTCGCGTTTCTCCTCACTGAGAAAATTGTCTTCGATATATCCCACCATTCATCGGCCAGCAGTTGACTTTATCAACCTTATTAAAAACAGATAGCGATGAGATTCCGTGTAGATTAAGGTAACCCACACGTAATCTTGCAGCCGATCTGTAGTGTCTTTCCTTTTTCGGGGGACACGAGGAAAGAAGAAAGTAAAAAAACACGTTATATATTAATGATATATTTAATCAAGTGAGTTGTGTATCATTATTGTTAGGCCCTCGTAACTTGCCGAGGCTTCGTTAAGTGCATGGTGAGCGCTGTGCTCCTGTAGTGAATCGTGCAACGTTGCCAAATTCATTAGTTGAGAGAGACAATGATGCACTGAGAGATGAGTCGAGGGTACGAGTTAACGGCAGCGTGTTGGGAATACTCGGTTCTTTCACTTTTCGAGGATGTGAATGCGGTTGTTTTTTTTTCAGTGAAAATTTTTGGATTGTCTTGCCCCAGACGTCCTGACTCGGAGAAATCGTTTAATGAAGATCTTTAATTAACGAAAAATACCAAATTTCTTCGTAGGGAAATTCATAGACTACAAAAGAGGTCTCTTGATACACTCCCAGAAACCCCATTGCTGGAGAGTGATTTCAATCAAATCAACGAAACACTATTTGACAACTGTGCTTCCATGTTCTAAGTTCCTCTTCATGACGTTCGTGTCTATTGTCAGCCTAAGATAATATTTGTAGCGTAACAATGCTATCTTAACTGCGCTTGAGTGAATGGATGTGGATTGAATCAATGGGATGTGCTGGAAAAATTATCATGTCAGGAGCAATTGAAGCTTTCAGAATTATGTAATAATTCAAAAATGCAATTTTTCCGAAGTAAAAACCAGCGAATTGTTGTAACTAAATAATCAGGAAAACATCACGTTGGAAGAGCAATTGGTTGTGACGAAATTATCTGCCAATGAAGTTTCCTTCTCAATCTGATCAATCAACGATATTTCCTCTCAGAGAAATACTCAAATAATCATATTTGATAACCATCATTTCATCCTCAATTTTCATCTCTATTTTTGCCGTTTAATCTCATCGAAAACATTCCTAATTCTCCAGAGAATACCAAAGGATTCATTCAATGAAACCAACAGACTTACCCAAACCAATAGTAATCAACTTGATCATTGTCTTTTATTCTCTTTCCATTCATTTCCTATGACATTATCTTTGAAAATCTTCTCCTTTTTTTTTCCTTCATTAACTACTGTGTATTTGATAAAAGTGTCTGCGTTTGTGTGGTAAAGTCGTTAAATTTCAGTTAATGGTTATACTTCTGTGCGCTATGAGAAAATAGTCAATGACATTCTATGGGAATGTGATCGGTATGGCGATACTGATCTTTATTAGTGGAACACCTAAGTAGATACAAAGGGCTTCGATAGGGTAAAAAGAGATTTCTACTACAGTGTGGTGTGGTAGAATACGATAAAGATAGTAATATACTCACCAGGGAGCTGAATGAATAAACTTTATTTCCCATTCAATTTAATGGAATTTTAGTTCCTCCCTAAAAAAAAAAAAAAGAAAAGAACGTCTCATTTTTATCCTACTATTTTTATAAAATTACTGTGCAAGCTTTTGTTTACGTTAGAATTGTGTCTATAAAATTACTGTTGTTTTCATTATTATTGCTGTTGATGAACAGCAATATGATTGTGTTTGCCTTAGGAAGTCGAACGTTTTCATTGTTTGCTGTATCTTGTTTTCGTTAGAGCCGTTATGGAACAGCAAACAATAGCACTGGTTATTACTCATAATCGTGGAGCTAAGAAACGGATGAAAAAAGGAATCATACCTCTTTTTTTTTATTTGCATCATAGTGAGGGGTGGAGTTATTTGGTATTTACACTTATTTTTTCACGGATTTCATGAAAACCAACCGAAGCATTTCAACTCAACGAAACTCGTGAAGAGAATGAGACAGGCAGGCTGAAGGGGGGATTCCCCCGTTTGTTTTGGAAACCGTAGGCAACTTGCAACTATTATTATGCGGTAATAGTCAGTGTTTAATGACAGTGGTTTCGTGGTAGAGTAATTCCGGGAATAGTGACACGAGTTACTATACAGCTTCCTCTTTACCCCTGTTTGTGTTCTCCCTCCCTTTCTCCTCCTCCTCGTTCCTGTCCACGTTCTTCTCCTTTTCCCCCAACAGGTAGTTTATATATACGACTTTGGCTTTTAGCTTCAAGACCAAAAGGAGTAAAATTATACGTAGCAGTCCCCTTTGCTGTCTCGGTTTCCCACTCACAGTGACATTCCCAGCGGTTACAGACATTTATTAAACTGAACACTCTGACTCAACCCACCCTTCCCACCTCTCACTCTTTCCAAATCTACCTTGTGGAATGTGTGTCAAGTTGACTTTAGTAATTCTCCCTTTTTTTCCAACCACTAAATTCAATTAAAAACTTTTCCTCTTTTTCTTTTTTCTCATCAAAAAATCGTATGAATTTTTGTGTCACAGGGTGCAGAAAGTAATATACGCACTACGAGAGTTAAAAAGGCAATTCAGACCAGAATTTGTCACCCGCGCTTCTCTTGGGCCTCTTCTTGAATTATCTACTTTCGTCCTTGGTGTGCAATGTATTATTTGAACGTTGAAAGAATGGGAAATTACGAGCTAGGCATAGCAAGAGGTAGTAGATGAAAGATGAAAGTGTGGCGGTTTGAGAAATCATGTCTAGCGATGTGAATCACTGGCTTCGTTCAAACATTTTTGGTATGGAGAGAGATAAATGCCACTTGGATACCTTTCAATTAACATTTTGCGATAATTGTACGGTTGTGGAGGATACTTCCCGAGGGGTTCATTTTGGGTTATGATCATTGTCAAGTGGCCGAGGCCTGCGCCACATTAATCATGGGCTTCGGGGAAAAATTGTGTCACGAGTACCGGAATTGTTTTTGTATCTCAATGAACAACTGGGATACGCCTAGGATAAAGGAGCGACTACAGTAGACTTCCAAATAAGTTCACCAAGTTTGTCCAGGACATCTTATTAAGGCTCCCGTTTCCTTCTTATCTGTACTCTTACGTAGAGTATATCTATGCGCGGTTCAATGTGCAGGATGTTAAAATATGTGCAAAAAGTACATTTCAGATGTGTGTTTCTAACTTCTATTCTCACTGGGCCACTAAAGAATCAAAGTGGAGGAGCCTCCGAGGAACTTTAATGGAAGAATCCTGAGAACTTGAACAAAAAAAGGAACTTTAATGGGCGGAATTTTATTGGAAGTTCACTGTATATTAAAGGAAGTTATGAAGTATATCTAAATGTTCACATCTAAAATATTAGGAACATTGCACTGAGTACTCAGTGGAAATTTTCTGCGAATAATTGAAGAAGCTGTTGAATTGACTACATATAGTCGATTGAACTAGTTAATCTGTTTGAATTAAATGAATTCAGTAAATTCAACAACTTTTTTAATTATTTCAAAGAAATATTTGCTGAGAACCAATGGCATCAATATTTGATAGTTCTTACCACTATTTTCTCCTCAGTGTGCGAATAAATAATTACGGTTGAAACTCAATATAGTGATACATCCATTTACTACACATTGAATTTAGAATTTTGCCAATTGTATTATACAGTTGAAATATTTCTCCTGGAGTTCCTCCTTCAAAATACCGAAGTCGAGCATCGTTGTAATTCTCAAAAACTTTAATTACCAATTAGTTTATAAATTATGCATTAAAAATTCTCTTGAATTAATGAATTTTTCTCATTCTATTGATGACAAGGTGCTTGCGATATTTCAAAAATGCGCAAAATTCTAATGAAATTTGAAAAAAAAGGTAATCACCCAAGTGGAATGAAAAAAATCAAACGCTTAATTTTTGAAAGAGAAGCCTTATATAATACTTTAAACGATATTTAATTCTTTGGACAACACCAGGAAATCTACATCCTCTTCTTGAAGAGATAATATCTGTTGAGATCAGGAGAGACAGAAGTCCCCCTGCGATAATCACTATGTGTGTATGTGTGGGTCTTCTCACTGTTGAGTAAACTCTCCTGAGGTTTTGGGTTACAGAATAGCGTATTTAGCAAAGCGGCGAGGCTATCGTTAGCCGGTCTCTATTCATAAAGTAAACGAATCTTATCTTGATTAACCACACGTGTTTTACGCACCCAAGTTTAGAGAGTCCAATGCCTGGTTTCTTCCTCCTACTCTTTCCACCTATTTTTTTTTTTTTTCTTGAATTTTAGGTAGCAAGTTTGTATCAAGGCGGCATCAGGAATTTTTCTTCATTTCGTTAATTCCAGTGATTAATATCAAATTTGAGAAAATCAAAGAAATATATTGAGGCATAATTTTTAATTTATTTTCATATCAATCTTTATATATATATATTTTTTTTTTTATCGTCTTTAATACACGTCAACTGACAAGGATTTATTTCTCGTTCGTGATTTTTTTTTCTTCTCATCTTTCTCCATTTTTTTGTTTGTTTTAACGAACGACGATAAACAGGTCGCGCTACTCGTCCAAATAATCGTGGCCAGTGGTTAGGAAGGATGTCAGAGAATGCGACATGGCATTTTGGTCTTAAATATTTTTCGTTTTTACTCTTGTCCAAGGAGGATGCTGAATTGAAGAGTCAACGTTTTACCAACACACACACACACACACAGTTATGGGTTTTATATATTACGAAATACTTAAAACGTATATAACCCAAGAAATCTTTGAGTTAAAACTGTTGGTGCATCAGTTAAAAATTGACGAATAAAATGAACCTGTGTTGTATTCAATATACACAAATATATATTTTGTGTGTATGTGAGCTTTTGTTATTGTATTGCTTTCTTTGCGGCTCTGAGCTACAACTGCAGCGATTCTTATCGCTTCTCGCTCCTTTGGATCGCGCGTTTCACATTCCATTCCGCTTCAAGTCGATCGCAAAAGACGAATCGGATAAAAAGTGATTTCGAGACTTTTCAATTACTGGAGGAGGATGGTATTCGGGGGATGATACCTCTTCTCCAATTTTTCTGTATCGAAATTTCAAATTTTTTTTCATCATCTCATTTTTAATTGAATTAAAATGCTAAAAAAAGAAAGGGGGGATTAATTTTTTTTCTTCTATTTTCATTTTCTCCCTCTGGTTTAATGAAACGGAGTGTACAAAAACGAGGCGAATAGTGCTCTAATTAATGAAGCTCTTTCTGTTTCATGGCGTAGAACTAAAAAAAAAAAGAAACGAAACGGTAGATCCTTCAGGGGCGAATTTTTTATCATTAATTTTGCCTTTTTCTCATCCCTGCCTCCTGCAAGTCCGTTGATGGCGTTTTGATCCTTTTGAAGAGAGAAGGAATGGATTTGAGAGTTGACCAGGGGAAAGAATAAAAAAACAAAAAAAAAACAAAGAAACTGGATAAAAGCGTATTGGAATAAAAAGAGGATCGGTGTGTGACTGGCCAGCGCCTAGTCTGTACCATACCAGATTGGGCCTTGGTATTTTAAAACGTGGAATCCCACGTGAGAACGTGAGGCTGACGCTCAAAGTGCATTCTATCTCTTGTTGTTCAATAAAAATCCATCTGTACAAGAGTGAATAAGAGAAATTTAACAAAAAGAAATGGAATTAAACGAAAGAGGAAGAAAGAAAGAGAATGGTGGTCTTGAAGTCGGTACTTTCAATTTGTGGATAGTGAGTTTTTGCGAGAAACGAGTGGAAGACGATGAGGACTCTGGGCACGAAGTGACCGAGTGAGTCAACTTGCAGCTTACTATTTTCAAACGCAATGGATTGAAGAGAGATGAAAGTTATTCTCTCTTGAGAATCGACCCGGTTCATCTCTCTCTCTTTCTTCCTCATGCTTTATGTATTTTCCTTTCTGATTTTATACGTAAACTTGCTAAAAATCATTCTACTCCATTCGTTTATATGTATAAAATGCAACACTGCATGTGTGTGCGTTTGTATAGGTGAAATCATAAAATTCCACTGCTGAATGACACTCTACCCCCCTTACTACCGCTGTACTTGGGGCGATGCCAGCTATAGTTTTTCTTATTACACTATGAAGAAACGTATCGTATCGACACGTTCCAATGGATTTTTCTTGTATTACCACGAGGCATTCTCATTATCTCAACTCTCTTTCTCTCGCTGAGCTTCTACGTGATCGTGCATTTAAAATTCATACCAAGTGCACATTCGTTTGATTTTTATTCAACTTCGTTGTTTTTTTTTGTCATTTTTTTTTCTACCTCAGCTACCACCTCACATTCAGCCATGACCATATTATTATTATAAACACACTTTGTTCATTTAATGTGAAAAATATTCACTTATTTTTATGCAATTACATGTGTTACTCAAAGAGTCAACTGTTTTACCCGTCTTTTTTGTTAAATTTAATGAGTAAAAATAGTTGGAAAAATATATTTTTTTAAAAAAGTTTTTTTTTCTCTAAATTCTTATGAATTTTATTCAACGTAATTAATGCAGTTTTGTTTTTCCTTTCTCACCACTTCCTTAATGATCAAATTTTTTTTGTCCCCCACCACTCGAAGGTGGAATTTTCAATGGGGGGCTTTTTAATATAATTCCCGTATTTTGTGCTTCAGGTTGGGATAATTGTGTTCATATCACTAGTTAATAAATTTAGTGTATGAGCATAGTAGTAGGCTAATTGACAAGCAACTGCCTTTGAATTATGATCACTGATAATAAACGCGATAATCCACACTGGAAAATCGTGATCAAGCTTTTAACTCTTTTGCTTACGTAAAATTCAACCTTCGAGCTGGGGATAATGTTAGAAAAGTTACACAGTAATTGGCCTTCAACTATTATAGTGAATTTTTTTTCTCATTCTTTTAATATAAATTAAGAGAAGGAAGCAAAAAATCCAGCATTTCTTTTCCTACTTTCTCGTAAAAATTTTATACTTATTTTTATTTTCATCGTCATTGAAACACGGGGGTAAGCCCAGTGGAATCTCCATTGTGGGCGATGATGTACGTGGCACCAGGGCATTCAATAGAGCCTACTACTTAACGTTTTCTACCCATTTATGCCTCCTCCACAACGACCTTGAAGGCAGAATACGTGTATGTGTGTGTGTATATATATGCGCACACGGTTGGAAAGCTTCTCTCCACTTCTTCATTCGATACTTGGTAACTACTGAGAACCAGTTATTGTATACTTGTATACACTCAGACACGTCCAGTGTCGGTGAAGTGTAATGGGAGAGGGGGTAACGGGAGGGGTACATAGTGGTCCAGAGTTACGAATCAATTAATTTTCCAGAGCGTACCGTAATGAGCCTCTGTCCCGGCACTCTGCATCGTAAAGTAGGAAAATTAGTACACCCGTAATGGCTAGCTTATAGTTGCATTCTTTTTAAAGTTTGTACGTTTATAAGGGCGGCCCGTTAAATTACGTGATTAAGGGGTTTTTTTTTTCTTCACTTTTTGTAACAATATAGTCCAATGTAATGCACGGTATCTTAATTAATTATTTTCTATATTTTCATGGCTATTTTCTTTGCTTTGTTGATAATAAAGGTGAGTTTATTTCTTCTTTAATCAAGGAAAATTCGAGTGTTAATTATGGAAAATTCGTAAAAATTAGGTTTTAGTAGTTGCTGGCAAAGTGCAGCAGGATTATCTTGCGTCTTATCATTTTTTTAATGGCTCTCGTGATAATTTCTATGGTTTTTTTTCCTCCATTTACCTTCGAATAAGAATTTTCTGGCGAGAGATTTTTTTTTGGTCCAACCACTATATATTAGTGGAAATCCTCGGGGGATTGTCTCCTCGAAACCAAAAGACAGTGGCACTGGAATTTTTTGTATTACGTTGACGAAAATGTTCACGTATTTTGTTGTAGGGCCCCTCTTCGAAAACGGCAGACGTGTGTACAGTAAGGGGTGAAACTGTGTATGTATTTGTGTGTAGTGTACAGATAGATTTTACAGATGCAAGGCAAAATCGTGAGAGGGGTAAGCCGTCTGACGGTTGGTTTTAGAACTTACGTGACTTCATTGGTCGATGCGTACGTGTACGGCCTTCTGAAATATGCCTGTCAAATAGTCTACAAATTCCCTATCTACTTTTTTTTTTATCTTATTTTGTGGCTTATTCTTTTTTTCTCCAAATTTGAAGGACAGGGATGGAGTAAAAATAAACGGAAATTCAATGTTCACTATCTCGTGATACATTTATTGACGTTGGATACTCTCAAAATGCAGGTCACAGGGCATTTTATGGAGTCTATTTTATCGTTTCTTCTCCTTTTGTCCTTCGCCTTTTTTTTTATTTCAGCGGCGAAGTGGTGAAACGAGATGAGTCAATTTCATTTTGTAATCACTTTTTACGAGGTATAATCGGAATTTTAAGGGGCTAGAGGATTTTTCTTATGAAGCCGTTATGTTGGGAAAAGTTAGGGCTACATAATAGTTGAAATGGGGAAAAGCTTTAATGATGCAAGCTCGCGATTTTCACAATTGAGACACTCGCTCGCATTATTTATTCTTTTATTGGTAAAAAAGATATTAGTCACATGTTATGCTTCTTTTTCATTGGCTCATTATGTTCAACTGTCGAATCTATTTCTTATTGGTTCATCGCACTTTTAAAATTGAGGGAATTTGGAAAAAAATGACTAGAACCCTATTTACATTTGTTATGATATTATCCTCCGATACCTGCAGATGAAAAAAAACGAGCAGTAAGCTGTACCAATGCCTTAATCCCGATGCGTTCGTTAATTTTCAGCCAATTGTAGTGGCAGTATGCTTTCGAATGAATGTATTGTAATGGATCCCAATTCAAAAAGGAATGAATCTTCAAATATTTGTATGCAATGATTGGTTCGAAAAATCAGCAGCTTGAGCATTAATTGCACTCATTACAAAAAAGTTTTCCATATAAACTTCAATGTACCAACTCTAATAGTTTTTATGATATAACGGTTTCTTAAAAATAGTTTTTCTCAAATATTTCACGAACTAGTAGGCCCATTCCCCACAGATTCTCTACAGTTCTTCAGAGACATTATGATTATAAGCCTGCAGAGTTTCAGCTTTCTATTCCAATTCATTCTTGAATTATCGGAACTACAAGAAATCTTCTAAATTTTCAATCAATGCTCAATAATAGAAAAAGTACTGGCGGGCATTCATTACACTTTAAGAACGCAAAAGAATTTGGACGAAATCGATCAAGTCATTATCGAGTATTGCAAAAAAATGTATCTCTGAAAAATTGCGTTCTTTTTTTGAAACTATTTGACAGATTAAGCTGAAATTTTGAGGAGAGTGGATGACACAGAGGATAAATATACTGTAAAGAAATTGAGTTTCTATATTGAGTAGTTGCTTATTGGAAAAGCCACGAAATGTCAGACACATCCCCACACGAACATACATACATGTGGAAATTTTTTTCCACTATCATTTTTCGACGTTTTGGATCATTTCGAGTCATATTCCGATGAACACTCGAATTCGCAAAAAGTTGCGATTTCAAAGCTTTCATTCGGAAGCAAAAAGGGGTAAACACTATTGAATATCAATGTCATTGGTCCTTAAGGAAGTTCATCCGGTATGGGATTTAATAGTACGAAAAATTATCACGACTAGCGTAGTGGTTATACGACTAGTGTAGTCGTAACCTGTACAGCTGCTATGTACTAGAAATTCTTGTTCGTCGATCATAATTGTTTTTTTGTAAAAAATCGAATTTATAGAAATAATTTTTTTGAAGATCAAATACAGAAAGGTCAATTCAGCACATTTTCAACTAGTTTTGTATGATTTAATGTCCAAGCATAACATACATTGCGTTATTCGGAAAGCATTCTTATTGATTTCAAAAAGCGCGTGGTTCTGACGTCACTGTCATGCGAGTAAGACAGAGGTTAACTTCCCAAAAATCAGCATTTTTCGAGACAAATTAATTTATTCTTAAATCACCAAGTATCTAATGCATTTGAGGAAGCTCTTAAACTGTTCTTTACATATTTATTTATCCATTATGGAAGTTTCTCCCCAAAAAACCTGTTAATTGCCACAAATTTCATGTTTATAGACGAAAACCCATAAGGGACCGTGTTAATTGAAAAATCTTTATTTATTAATTTCTCCCGAATAAGATATCCGAAGAGTTTGAAATTTTAACAGGTGACTTTTTAGATTTTCAGAAGTATATTCAAATTTTTTCATAATTATTGGTCTGTTAATTCAGTTACCGGATGAACTCCCTTAACAAATTTTTTTTTGAAATACTTAAAAAAGTTGTTGAATTTACTGAATTTACTTCATTTAAACAGATTAACTAGTCAAATTGACTAAATTCGGTAAATTCAATAGCTTTTTTGATTATTTCAGAAAAATATTTTTGCTAAGAACCACACTCGAAAAAAAGTATACTACTGTCTAGTATGAATTATACTACTGACAAGTATTTTCAGGAAACTTGCTACAATTCATGATTTATATTTGTCAGTAGTAGCGAATAGTCCCCTCAGAAGTAGATCAACTTGATCCGCAAGATACTTGGGATGAGTGTAAAATATACTCAGTTCTGGTATAAAATATACTTGGATCAAGTACTCTTCATACTTGACGGGAGCATGGAGCACTTGCTTCATAAATCGAAAATACTTACATTCAGAGCTTTGCTTGAAGGATCGTATATTGGATTCAGTGTTGAACAAATAAAAAAAGTCAATATAACGCGTTTATCCAATGGAAAATTTCGAGATATTTCCTCTAGAGATTTTTTCTCAGAGTACGGTTAAAACTAATCACTTCAGTGGTAAAAATTCATATTTGAGGCATTCTACGCTATTTCACTCATTTTTCAAACTTTGTTCCTCCATTTCGTTCATTTTTGGAGATGTTGTTTAAATGATTTAGGGAAATTATTTCCCATGTGAACAAGAAATTTTTTTTTCCATGGGAAATGACTTCTCTAAGCCATTCCAACAACATATCCAAAAATGAATGAACTCGAAAAAAAAGTTTGAAAAGTGTTCGAAATAGCGTGGAATGCCTCAGCTACAAAACAAGATGAGGGCTAAGTCACTCTATCTCCCTTAATTTCCGAAATATTCGCAAAAACAATTGGAGGAAAAAATCGATTAATCTTATTTTACTTTCTCACTGGATCCATTTTTTCATGAATATCTTGGAGACTAAGTGAGATGGAGCAATTCTATTTCTACCCTTTTTTGTAGAGAATTTCAAGAGCTACGAAACAAGATGAGAATGAAATCACTCTATCTCGCTTCGTTTCTGAGATTTTCTCAAAAACAATTAGAAGAAAGAATTGATTTATCCAATTTCACTTCTTCACTGGATTCATTTTTTTATGCATGACTTCGGAATTAAGCGAGATAGAGCAATTTCGCCTCTATCTTGTTTTGTAGAGAATTCTGAGAGCTACAAAACAAGCATGAGCATAAAATCGCCGTTTCTCGCTCAGTTCCCAAGATTTTCTCAAAAACAATTAGATGAAAAAATTCATTCATTCAATTCTACTTTTTCACTGTCTTCATTTTTTTATGAATATCCCGGAAACTAAACGAGATAAAGCAATCTTGCGTTCATCCTGTGTTGTAGAGCATTTCAAAGGCTAAAGAATATATCGCGTTACTAATGCCAAAAGGGCGTATCGCGGATTTTACGCCCTTTTGGCTTTGCAGAACCAAAAGGGCGTATCGAAAACAATGTTCCTCTCCTGTTTGATTCAAAAATGTTGAAAACGTATTTTTCTGTCAGAAAAATACAAAAAAAATTTTTTTTTTGTGTACGCCCTTTTGGCTTTAAGAGACAAAAAATTTAAAGCCAAAAGGGCGTATCCCAACTTTTTTTCATCGCAATTATTATTTGGGATCAGGAGGGTGTTTATCCAGTTCTTCGTGATTATCCCGGTAAATAAGCGAGATAGAGCGAAATGGACATTAGTATGGGATCAGGAGGGAGTTTTATCAGATTTTCGGGATTATCTCAGTGAATAAGCGAGATAGAGCGAAATGGACATTGGTATGGGATCAGAAGGGAGTTTCTCTAGTTCTTCGTGATTATCTCGGTGAATAAGCGAGATAGAGCGAAATGGACGTTAATTTGGGATCAGCAGGAAGTTCATCAGTTTTCCGTGATTATCTCGGTCAATAAACGAGATAGAGCGAAATGAATATTAATATGGGATCAGGAGTGAGTTTTATTCAGTTTTTCGTGATTATCGTGGTGAATAGGCGAGATAGAGCGAAATAGACGTTGATTTGGGATCAGGAGGGAGTTTATTCAGTTTTTCGCTAGTATTTCGGTAAATAAGCGAGATAGAGCGAAATGGACATTAATTTGGGATCAGCAGGAAAATTGTCGTTTTTTTCGTGATTATCTCGGTGAATAATCGAGATAGAGCGAAATAGACATGAATGTGAAATCGGCAGGGAGTTTTTCCAGTTTTTGCCGATTAACTCGGAAAATAAGCGAGATAGAGCGAAATAGACGTTGATATGGGATCACCAGGGAGTTTTCCAGTTTTTCGTGATTATCCTGGTGAATCAGTAAGATAGAGCGTAGCGGTCGTTAATTTGGGATCGGAAGGGATTTTATTCAGTTTTTCGTGACTATATCGGTGAATAAGCGAGATAGAGCAAAATAGACATTAATATGGGATCAGGAGGGAGTTTCCACATGAAAGAATTCCTCTTGATCCCAAACTAACGTCCATTCAGCTTTATCTCCCTTGTTCACCCGGATAATCACGAAAAACTGAAAAACTCCGTGATGATCCCATATCAACGTCCATTTCGCTCTATCTCCTTTATTTACCGAAATAATAGCGAATAACTGAATAAACTCCCTCCTGATCCCAAATCAACGTCTATTTCGCTCTATCTCGCTTATATTCCGAGTTAATCGGCAAAAACTGCGAAGACTCCCTCCCGATTCCACATTAATGTCTATTTCGCTCTATCTTGCTTATTCACCGAGATAATCACGAAAAAAACGACAAACTTCCTGCTGATCCCAAATTAATGTCCATTTCGCTCTATCTCGCTTATTTACCGAAATACTAGCGAAAAACTGAATAAACTCCCTCCTGATCCCAAATCAACGTCTATTTCGCTCTATCTCGCCTATTCACCAGGATAATCACGAAAAACTGAATAAAACTCACTCCTGATCCCATATTAATATTCATTTCGCTCTATCTCGTTTATTGACCGAGATAATCACGAAAAACTGAATAAGCTTCCTGCTGATCCCAGAATAACGTCCATTTCGCTCTATCTCGCTTATTCACCGAGATAATCACGAAGAACTAGAGAAACTCCCTTCTGATCCCATACCAATGTCCATTTCGCTCTATCTCGCTTATTCACTGAGATAATCCCGAAAATCTGATAAAACTCCCTCCTGATCCCATACTAATGTCCATTTCGCTCTATCTCGCTTATTTACCGGGATAATCACGAAGAACTGGATAAACACCCTCCTGATCACAAATAATAATTGCGATGAAAAAAAGTTGGGATACGCCCTTTTGGCTTTAAATTTTTTGTCTCTTAAAGCCAAAAGGGCGTACACAGAAAAAAAAAATTTTCTGTATTTTTCTGACAGAAAAATACGTTTCCAACATTTTTGAATCAAACAGGAGAGGAACATTGTTTTCGATACGCCCTTTTGGTTCTGCAAAGCCAAAAGGGCGTAAAATTCGCGATACGCCCTTTTGGCATTAGTAACGCGATATAGAGGTAAAATCACTCTATCTCGCTTAGTTTTTTAGCTATTTTCGGAAATAATTAATTGAAAGAATTGATTTGCTCAATTTGATTTTTCCACGTGATTTTTTTCTTCAATATTTCGGAAACTGAGCGAGATAGAGCAATTTCGCTTAAATTGAATTGTAGTGGATTTTAAGAGCTACAAAAAAAGAATTGGGGCCAAATCGTTCTATCGCGCTTATTGTCCGATTCTCAATAGAATACATGACAACAAAAATAGACTTATCCTGTTTTACCACTTCGTTACTAAATTATGCATTAATTTTATCCAAATGAAATATAGCTTCGTCTCAGTACCTTATTTTCCCTTCACATCATTCAGATATTTATTCTAGTACCGAGTATCTTCAGTTCTCCTGAGATTCTATGCCCTTTCATACCCATTCCAAACCCGCCAAATTCACAACTTCATCCCGAATTTTAGCACTACCTGCTACCGACTAATCACTCCTAACAACTACACTTCACTAATTCTCAAAGTTGCCGTGAGGTGTCGTTAACGTGCAGCACAATTCCAAAGTCACAATAAACATCTCATTCCCTCCCCCCAAAGATTCCTAGATACGTCAAAACAATGAATTTCCAAGTGAATTAAACTCATCTTAGCTCATGACTTATCTAATTTATTGTTATATTATTTCTTATTATTCCTGAGGGCTCGAGGTTATTCAAACATATAACTGATGCATCGTTGCTTGTTTAACTGAATTTGTTCATGCATGAGATATAATTTCACTGCAACCTAACAATGTTAAAGTGTGTTTGTGTGTATGCGTGAATTTCTCGTAAATGTGCAGAGATGCAAAAGGGCAGAAGGGATATATAGAAGACCATCATGGAAGGTTGAAAATAGCCAGGACGCAGGGTTTCACGGCATGGCGCAATGTAAGTAATGGCAGTTGTTTCGGAAGCGCGCCACGTACTACACTGCCAAATAAATATACACACAATTCACGCTTGGGTGATAAACAAGCCGCGAATATAAAACAAGCTGCAATTTTTTCCCCCGCGATTCGTTGCCGAGGAACTTCCCCATCACCCCTACATTGCCCATCTCTGTTTATTCTCCGATGCCACTTTATTCAAAGTTTTTCTTTTCAATGAGACAGTCTATTACTTCTTTCCTTTTTTTTTTTCTTTTTTCTTCTTTCATCGTGTTAGATGGGATATTTTAAATTCCAATGTTACCTTCAAAGTTACTCTCAATTTGGTGAAATTGTTTCTTTTTTCCTTCGTTTTTTTTTTCTATTTCGTTTTCCCCTCGGGATCGTTGGCCCAAGATTCAGTTATGGCCTCTTTGAAATTTATGAGAATGGTCCTTCGTCGATCTGTATTTCATCTACATTCTGTTAATCCCTCTATTGAGAAATTGGTAGTGATGGGCATTTAAATTTCCGGGGAAATCCCTCGACGAAAAAATCAATTTTTACGGGAGTCACTGAATGAAGGAAAATCAATAGAGCTTTCGTTGTGCTTTATCGGTGAGAAATGTGTTTTTTCAGGAATATTGAAGCGGGTGGAGATTTTTTTTTTTCATTGTAAATTTTGGGCGTTTTAAGCTCATGATATTGGTGAATTCTCTCTTTTGATGCTATGAGTATCATGGGGGAGCTTGAGAATTTGAAATGAAAAACCCAGGTGATGCAGGAGTGTGAATTATTTTGAAATTTCATGGAAATTGGAAACTTTTCATGAGAATTTCTGTAGAAAAAAATATTCAGGAACATTTCTGTAATTCGCCTCGTTAACTTTGTATCAGAGGGGTGCAAATAACACAGCCATGTCCTTCAATGGAATTTTCTTCGTCTTTTTTGTGAAATCTTCAAAAATAAATCGACTTCGAACCATTTCATATTTTGCATCCATATTTTTTGAAATTAAATTTGCTCAAGAAGTTGCAAAAAACTGATTTTTCCGATCAAATTACACTTCTTTATTGTTGATAATTCTTCTCTGTCTCCCAAATAGAGAATATTTTTTTTTTCCGGAATAATTTCAATGAAACCCCGATGCATGACACATTACATTGATTTTATTATGGAATATATTCGAAGATTTTGGGGTATTGTGTCACGCGCAGGTAACCCACACATGCCACATGGTGTGGTTGACTCACCGCACATGCGGTTAATCTGCAAATTAGCATCATCATTACTGAGATAAAAAAATGAGAAGGAAAAAACTGCCAATAATATTTATTGAATAATTTGATAAAACGATTTTTTTTTCCTCCAGATCTAAATATAACGAAATTCTCTTGTAAGTAATCTCATTCGCGAATCATTTGTGGAGAAAAAAATTCCGCGTTCTTCAAGTGAATCATGAGAGAAGAGATGAAATAAGGGAAGTGAAAAAAAAAATATGAGAAATCATATATTTCCATGAGCATAACAAGATTATTATTATTTTTTGTTTTTTCGTTATTTATTCATTTTTTTTATTATTTATTCTTTTCATTATTTCATTTGCCCCGTAGGATATAAAACGCGTTGCGGCACCACGATTGTAGCATCAAACATATAACATTGAAGAGGTCCCGCGTGATAAGAATCGTCCGTTGGAAAGTGAGGGAATGACGGAGTAGTATATAACACACGCAGTACATATACGTTATATGAGTCGAGAAATAACGAGTGAAAAAAAAATGAAAGAAGAGATGCGCACGGAGGAAAGGGTAGGCCAAGAAGGAAGAGCTTGAAATAGAGTGAGAAAAAAAATATTAAGAGAAAAAATAACAATGAAAAAAAAAAAAAATATGGTGAAAAAAAAAATTGAAGAAGCATGCATGCACGTGCGCAAAGAGAGAAAGAGAGTGTATAGTGGGCCGTGAGAGATTCCAGAGAAACGGGCGAAGGAGGTGAGCTGAGGAGGCGATATGACGGGATAATAATCGACGCTGGTAAATTTCTTTTGGGGTTCCATCCTGTTTGAAGTAACGGAACGGGGCTCCAAGAGGGAGATATAATGAAAAAAAATGATGAAAAAAAAAGGAGGGGGGGGGGGGAGATGTTTGTGGAAAAAAATAACAGCAATGGAAAAAAAAGTGGATACAATATAGCCGCAGTATACACGTGCGTACCCCGTACAATGTACAGGGTTATGTGGACTCACTCCCCGTGGTGGGTGTGCAACTTTATTGCGTCGAGTTCGTAATTTTTTTTTTTTTTTTTTGGTACTGCATGAATGTTCTTTCTGCTTATACATTTATATTCTCTATCTTCCTTTCCACTGGAGCATTCTTTTTGGTACGCATGAGACAAGACCAAAGTGAAAATGTGATAAAGAGAAATAAAAGTATCACTGTGCGAAAGGTAAAGGAGATAGAGTTGAATTGTACAGTGAAAATTTGTTGAAGTAGCAGATAGCTTGAGAAAGAGTGAAGTGAGGAGTATAGCGTTCGTTACTTGAATTTCAGATGACCGGTATATATAGGGTCAATTTGGATAGAAAAAATACCTCGAGACACTTACACACACATACACGTTTTTTCTGTCGTATGTGCCCTGCACTGCATCTTATACTCGAGGGTTTTTTTTTTCTTCCCTTTACTCCGGTAAAATGTAAAATCTATTTCAAACAAGTTTAAATAGTTTTCGCCTCCTTTGCCATATCCAATCGTTTCACAGCAACGAGGTGAATTTACAATGAGTTTGAGAATATATAACTATTCTCTATATATATTTCTTCAGTTTGATAAATTTACTTTTGAAATTGGGTCATTCTAACTTTTATGCTATCGTTGAAATTGGAAATAGCTTGAGACGTATAATAATCATGAGAATAAGTGGGAAAAAAAAGAGGAAAAAAAAACACGTGAAAATTAAATTACGTTTGGAGCCTTCAATCATCCGTGTCAGGCAAGTCAACGCGGTACTTCACGCGGCATGGGGTGCTCTCTCTCTCTCTCTCTCTCTTTCTCTCCCTCTCGCGCCAAAGATTTTACGGACTGTCAGTGCAGGTGTGCACAGCAAAAACTTCAGAATTGAAATCGCGTGAATCATGCCAATGTTATTTTTCATCTCTTTTAATTTCTTTTTCATTCACTCTCTTTCTCTCTCTCTCTCTCTCTTTATCTCCACTCTTTCTCATTTGGTTCATTACTTTTTCCAACCGGGGGCAATACCAGTTGATTTTTAAAAGAATAAGGTAGCAGACAGAGATCGGTATGGGAGCAAATAATGGTCGTTTGTGTATATCATTCGGCTCTCGAATTCAACGCATGCATACAGGCTATGGAAAAGATGAGCGACATTAACAAGGATAAGATTTTTTTTTCGCAATTCTCTTTACTCTTTTTATTCAATTTCTTATTTTCTTCCTTTATGTTCATTTCTTTCTGTCTCGCGATAGGAGGCCAAATATTTCGTTGAGATTTACTTGACTCGAATAATATACAGCCAATACTTTTTTTTACCCCTCCTGTCCTGTGAATCATCATTAAAATTTTTTATTTATTCGACCTTTTTGAGAAAGCTTTGTCGTTCTTTTCTCTTACTGCAGCCGAAGTTTGACGCAGAAAGCTGATGCCTTTTGTGCTGAGGTATTTTTTTTTTCAGGTTTTCACGTTGATCAATATCATGAGCATGATCGATACTTTATTCAATCTTTTTTACGACTATGCCATAAAAAAAAAGTAGTCATTTAGGAGAGTGACAAGCTATCCTCGTGTAACTAATGTCATAGACATTCTATGCGATGAACTTCCAAGATAATTTTCGAGATAAAGAACGTCTCGAAAGTCTCGAAGAATTTGTTTCATTTGAGAGAAGAAATAAAAAATGAAAAGAAAAAGAAAAAAAAACGTTGCGTATCGATTAGATCATCGAAAATATAATCAGCGAAATTGATAGCTTCAGGGGAGTTTCTTTAACTCATTTAACTAACTCTCTTGATTGGTATGTCGTTAAAGGGGAATTAAGTGCTCGATTGGAATATTCAGATTTCATCTCCCTCTCTCTCTCGGTACCATACTCCACTCGAGTCGCGATTGAAGAGGGGAAAAGAAAATAAATAAAAAGGAAGAATTAAAAACCGTTAGTTCATTCGTGGATTATCAAGTTGCGTGGGAGAGTGAATCCTCTACTGAATGCCTCGTAATTTTTATTGATTCGCACATATGACTAGGTTATTTTTCATTTGCACATTTATAATTAATTATTCACATAACTGTTGACACTGATAGGACATTGAATTAACATAATTTCGCATGGCTAATTTTTTTTTCTCGTAATTCTTTTTTTTTCTCGTCATTTTAAGTTTATCAAATTCTCATTTATCAATACATTTTTTCCGATAGTTTTACGGTAAATTAAATCTCGTCTTTTACATCAATTGAGAATTTTCCGTGAATGCCTATCTTCTGGATTATCGGTAGGATTGCAAATTAATTTAAAACCTGAAATGAAGTTTGCGAATAAGACGTTTGAATTGTGGCGCGAAGACGCAGAGGTCCGCGCTGCTGCGCGCGCATCCATGTCACGTGATCCGAAATACTCTCATTTATTATAGTGAAAGAACTTCAATCTTTTATAGCTCTGAAGCCGAATATACGAAGTCCTCGGAATTTGGACAGTAATTACAGAAGAATCATGGCTAAGCTTCTGTCGAAATTTCGAGGAAATAGAAAATAACTTGAAAAATAATCGACTAAACTCGATATTCGTCAGGATCCCTTTTTGAAAAAAAGGAGAATCATCTCATCCACTTTTGCTACATCACTGAAATATATTTGTCGATGAAATAGTCGGGATGTTGAGCGATTGAGTCTGAGCAAAACCATCCAACAAACTTTATAATCAGTTAATACATGAGATTGAGTGGGACAGCTCACTGCCGGCAGGCTTTTGGCATCCACTTCGTCTCGGTGATGTGTAGCATTATTGCGTCGTACTAGATTGCAGGTTATCAAAGTCAACCAACCTATTCCCTCCCAGAGGAAGTGACTCTAAAAACCCACACAATGTATAGTGAACTTCTCTCCGTTATACGTGAAGTTTTTTTTTATACGAAGAAAAGGGGGAAAGAATGGAGAGATGAGGAAAAAAAATAGAAATAGAAAATATCAATTCTGGATTATCATTGATGATTCCAGATAGATGGTTAAATTTTTAAAAATAATTACTGGAAAGTAAACTATGGGGACACAATGTTAGTCACGTTCTATCGTGACTTCCCATTGTATCATTACATCTTGTGTCAGGTCAACAAGATTTACTGAACTCTGGGCCGTTAGAAATTTTGTTTTTTCAAGATGCACTTTAACCAGAAAAATTCTGTAAAGTACCGATGGAAGTATGATTTGTGGATATTTTTCAGTGAAGTTTCACTGGTGATAATTGATTGTTATTTTTTATGAGTGCTCATTGAGTCACGAAAAACTTGGTGAAGTCGGTGAATAAGATGTAATCTCTGGAAAATCAGGAATTGTGTCATTGAAAATTTTAAGAACAAAATTCATCCATGCAATTTTCTCCAGATTCGAAAAATTCCAGTCATTCCCTTTTCTATCAGTTTGAATAGAAACTTTGAAGCACAGTCATCTCTCCGTATTCTTCAATCAATCTAGCCAATTGACCTAGATTACAACAATACCCAAAATCTAATAATACATTTCAATAACACAAATACTGTTTATGTGAGATTCAATTTACCGCAATAGCTATATGGAAATACCAATGACAGTGAGGCTGGTATTTCAATGTTAATATACGTGTAGTGGTAGAATTAAGGATTCCTATCAAATCCTTTGGGGAATTTGGTTTGCCGCGTTGTAGAGGAGATATTCAAATTTAACCGGTAAGCATCATTACGTTGCTCGTAGCCAAACGGTCACGTTGGGGCGTGACTCAACCACACTGTAGTACTATTATCGTAAGCGAACATTTGCCTGGACACAGTCCATCTCTCTCAACCTCTTCTGGTATCCCCCTTATCTCCTCCTTTCCCCCCTTCACAAATGCCATGACTCAAGAGACTTGAACGATGATTGACTATCGATAAAGTGTACTTGAGTTGGTTAGTGGTTTTCAAGAGTCCCGAGGATGAGATGAAAAATTACAGAACAAGTACCATATCAATTCAATGATATCATTATTCTCATTAACAAGTTAAAATTACTGTGTCTGAATATTTTGCCTCGTAATAAGAATAATGAAATTTTGAAGAAAAAGAATTCAATAATCATTGTCACAGTTTCATATTTTTAATTTATTCAATAAAAACTAATTAATTGTCAATTTAACACTAATGATTAATTTAATAAATTATTTGCAGAGTAAGAGTTATAATATATCATCGAAATAATTCAAATTACCATAGCTTTTACGATTGCTACTAATTGGGTAGACTAATTGAAAATTAGTTTCACCGCAATTTCCAAGTATTTGCAAACAGTATCCATCTTTCTCCTTGCCGTATCATGTTATATAGTAAAACGTGTTCAGGTATTTTCCCCTCTTTGTTCAATTACTCGAAATGTTAAAGCTCCTGTTTCTGCCAACGACCACACCGAGCAGCAATTAATCTACTAATTTACGCAAATATTCGTGACACGCTTAATTGCACTGATTATTCATTTGATTTCATTCTTTTTTATTTTCTTTCTCGCTCTTCATTTTTCTTTCTATTGCTTCGTGACGGGACTGTTTTTTCTCTTTATTTGCATGAAGTAATGCTGGAGAACGGATACGTTGTTGACTAGGGATATTGTTGGAACTGCGTGTATCATTTAAAGGCGTGAACTTCCGTCCGGTGTTCTCGACGTATCGTTTTTATTTTCTTTTTTTTTTTTTTGAATTGTATATTTTTCAAATTCATTATTTTTTTTAACGTTCAAGTCACAATCTCTGTTTATTTATTTATTTCATTTTCATGGAGTTAATCACTAACAGCACGCTGTGTGTTCCATACAGCAGATAAAATTATAGCCATTATTAATTCACCAGGGCTTATCTCTCTACCATGTGGTGGGTTATTAATTCCTTCTTTTTTTTCCAAAATTCCCTTCAGCTTTAATTTTTGCCTCCATTTTGTTTATACAACATGTACACCTGTTGCAATAATCAGTTTGGTAATAATTAAAAGAAAAAAAAACTATGACTCTTTATATTGAGCATGGGTAGAAAAATGAGTGAAATTTATTTTTAGATTGTAAAAAAAACATGGAAAAATGTCAGACACTTTGGCATTTTTTTTTCAACTCACCCACGCTTCCATTTAATTATTTCCGGGTAAAGAAATGAATGAGCTGCCGGGATTAATTTGGATTTTTATCACTCTTGGACTTCGCAAACGATCCGTCTGACAATTTTTCAAGGGGAATAACCCCCAAGGCACTGATGCACACAAACATACAAACTGTCAAGTATTCGCTAAGGCACAAGAAACAATGTTTTTCCACAAAACCCGTCGTGACAAATAAAATAAAGTGGGTGGAAGGTTAGATTTTATGGTGAAGAACGAGGAACCACCGAGGATAGTGAAGGGAAGAAGAATAAGCTTGTTGCGTCATTTCACGGGACTTTGTTTCTTTTTTTTTACCCCCAAGTCCCCTCTTTTTTTTCTTCTTCTTTTTAACGAAAGTGGAAGAAGAAAAAATTATGAACATTTACCTTGGGGCGTTTTATTCATCTCTGAGTATATTTCGGATAAGAATGTGTATGCTATATCAAATCAAACATATCACAACTGGTTCTACAGCTCCGCCTTCGGTAGGTCAAAATATGCTCTGTCATGAGTGCACACAGTGTACCAGTGAATAGTCCACATGTGTATACCCAAAATACTACACACTCCCCAGGACCACAACCAGCAATCACGTATTACTCGTCATGATCGTTTCAAAGCATTCGCGATATCTCGTTTATATTCTGTGTCACATTCTCCAACTCTTTTGTTCTCTTGTTGTTTGTTTCTCTGTGGAAATTTCCATCGAATTTTACTGATTTCATTGGATAAACTGTGATGTCTCTCTGATTAAACCCACGCGGAGCTGAGAATTCACGGGAAATCAAAATAGAGAGCCTCATTCGTCCAGCTGCAGAGATAGAAAATTCGATGCGCATGCGTGCTAGTGACTCTGTCATAATCGCACAATAGTACATTACGCATCTAGGGTGGAAAAACGATAATTTCGTCAAAATTTACCTGTCGAGCGAAGCAAGTGTGAGAAAATTATCTCGAAATTATCTTTTATCCGTCCCTGGTGCGTATAATATTTCTTTGCTCAAGCGTCTTGGAAAAATGCTTATAAAACCAAGCGAAGTAAGGTTAGAAACCGATTTTTCCAGTACCATGAGACGAAAAGGTCTCACACGTGAGGAGAGATTTCCTCCAAATTTCAAAGCAATTGTTCCTCATAAATTTATGAATTTACTAGATTATGACGAAGCACGCAATTTGCGAATTGTGACTTTAACCTAACCAATATTTATGCATGTTTTCATGCGCCATCATTTTTCAAAACTAAAAAGGAAATTTTTCTTCTCTTAAATCATAAATGTTTGTTATCATTGATGGGGAGAAATGTAACATATTAGGCACGATATTTTGAGACGAAACATTCATTCTTTGTTCATCTGCGTTTAGGTAATTAAACTTCAAATGTGCTTCAAGAGGCGCAGCTTAGCTCTGATTGTTCTTGCCAACAAATATTTTGTATTTTGAATATTTCCGTGCAACTTGCCAACCAATGAAATTTAGACGTTACAGAATTTCGATATATTCGATATCAATTATCGCTTATCCCAGTTCAATAAAATCTCGTAATATGTCGTTTTTTAGAAAGGAATTAATGATTTTTTCATTTATTTCTGTTTCAGGTGAGTGACAATAAAGATTTTTGAACTACTACCAACCAGAATAAAGTACGTAATGAATGCAACAAAAAAAAAAAGGTGTTGACATGAAAGAGACATAATCACGAGCTGGTTCGCCATAAAGTGAGCATGGCAATTCTTGTCTCTGTTATTGTTCAGTTTTAGTACATAAATTAACAACCCCCAGTGTGGTTTGAAAAAAGTGAAAAATCCAATCGAAATCGTTTGTCTTCGTCCTGTGTGTTTATGTTTAAAACACAGGCTATCCCACTTTGTGGCTATACAACGCTCTTTTTCTACTTGCAATTTATTCACACTACGTGGTACGGGGCGTTAGAGATGCAACAACAAATTTCATTAAAGCGTTTTTCACGCACACTTCCGCGTAATTAAAGTAGCAAATGCCTATTCGATAAAACCGTTTTATTTCCACATACATAGACATACACATACACACAGACAAATAAACGTACTAGTGCAAAATTTTCGTGTGGATGAGTATGCTCTCCATATCCGGGTTTAACGGGCTGAAATGATATTTATCTTCTTCTCCCACCTTTTTGCTACCTATCTCACTCTCTCATTCTATTCTTTCTCGACATTATTAATAACAAATTAAATCGTACGTGTTCATGCAGAACATTGTAATTGAAATGAAACAATAATTTTCATTCGTTTATAATTATTGAAATTTTATTTACACAATTTCAACAAAAGAAGATGTATTTGTATGTGAATAGTGCCTGTAACACTTGGTGAATGTGTGAAAAATAGCCAATGAGAGAGGCGCGAGGACGAGATGAAACAGCAAGAGTAGAGGGGGGAAAGGGGAGGGGAGAGGGCGCTGCCTCCTGTTTCCACGTCTCGTTCATTTGACTTCAATATTTACCTTTCTCGGTATTCGGCCGTTCGTTATATTTGCATGAATATCGTTTTGGGGGCTCCAGTGTATTCCAACAGCTATAGAATTTTTGGCGTTTGGGTTTGGACCAGAAAGAAATGGAAGAAAAAAAATAAATAAAAATAATAAATAAAAAAAAGAGAGAATTATATAAACCAATTCAGGAGTATTCTCTCTTCGTACGTTGACTCTCAATAACGAGATTATCTTTCAATGTTTCTTCCTTCTTCTTTTCTTTTTTTTCTTCTTTTTCTCTCTTGGAAATACGAATTATTATATTCGTTTGCTGCTTCTGTATATTCAGAGAAATAATAAATGGAAATAAGAAAAAAAAATAATAATAAAGAAATGCATAAAACGAGGACATTGCTGAGAATGAGGGTGTTGGGTGTGGAGACATGTTTTATATATATAAATTACGTTTTTTTTTTTTTTCTTCTTTTTTAATTTTTTATTGTTGGTAAAACATTTTTCGTGAAGCGTTCCATCGACGCAAACGTGAAACGTGCAAAATATGCCACATGCATCCAAACGAAATACACTTTCGCCTCACTTTTACACAAGTGAAAGAGAGAGAGAGATACAGATATTCAGGGTATATACCTACACTTCTACTTGAGAGGCGCGCGTTATGTTGACGCGCTGTTAGTGATTTCGCGTGACGTTTTTAGAGCCTGGGAACCGGCTCTATAAAATGCCTTGGCCACGATGAGGAGAGAAAGCAACAGTGCAAATAAAAGAGCATAAAGGAAAGAGAATTAAAGAGGTGAAAGAAAGAAAAAAACGAAGAAATGAGAATAACGAGGTACGGAATGAGTTTTAAAAAAAATTAAATAAATAGGGAGAAAAATAATACGATTAAAAAAAAAAGGAAAATGACGCGAGTTATCGTGTTTTATCCACGTGCAAATCAGTTGCGACGCGAATCTCTGAAATTTAAAATTGGATGCGAATATAAAAATTGACCGCACCCCGCATCAATAAACTGGGCGTTGAGAGGATCTTCTCTCTTTAAATATAACCTTCCAAGTTGTCGATAGAATATAAAAAGCTGCGATACACTGTTGGGCTGAAGTGGGAGGACACTCTATGAGATTTTTAGTGGGAGGTTATTTGGGCTCATTTCGTAAATCGTTTGATTCTACTCACAAATAAAGGCAGATATAGAGGGGGAGACTCGCAAAATTTTTCCCTCCTTTCATCCCATCGAATATTCCTTTTTTTTTTTTTTTTTTAATTCTCGTGTATTTGAACTTTTGATTGGGCGGTCATTTTATTCGTTAGCCCAAAGTTATTAACTGTAAATAATGATACCCAGTTAATTTTCGGTGAGAAAAAAATTATTCTCTGATATTTGTTTAATTATTGGAACTCGCAACTTTCATCCCTTCATGTCTTCTACTTTTTTCTCTTTTGCTCCTAAAGTTCGTAATTTTATTGACAGAAATTAATAATCAAAATTTCCAAATTGAGAGAAAAAAATGACAAAGGCAATTAAAAAATATTAATATCGAGATACAAATACCTTGATGAATAATAGAGGGGATGAAAAAAGATTTTAAAAAAACAAAACAAAAGGTGTAACCAAAAACGCGATACGAGAATCAAATTCTTAATGAGCCCCCTTGGCTTCAGATTATTATCATTTAATTTATTTTGGGCTTTTCGTGACTTATCGGAGTGGATAATTAGCAAACTCGCGCGCTTGTTCTCGAGGTCCTTGCGCTCTTGAACTTCACCAAGAGCCCATCATTCCCCTCTTCTTTAGCCCAATCTTTTCTCTCATTTTTTTTTCCTTACCACACTCACTTGGTTCCACTTCATTTCTTTCATTTCACATTCCTTTTTATTTTTAAAACTGAACAAACTTCACGAAATACAACCTGCGTGTTGTACACGTGTGTGCTTCACTCACGTTGTATGATTGTATATATATATATATATAATCTTTTTTATACTCACTTTCCTCAGCGAAAATTACGAGTGTGAAAGAGGACAGTGATATACGAAACAAACAGGCACAAAGTGGACGAAACTTTTCCAGTTCGTGAAACCTCACTTCTGGCCAAAATTATACGCTCTCATTTTTACGAGATGGGATTGCTGACCGTTACGCGAAAAAGAAGAGACGCTGGAGAAAGAGAGAGAGAGAGAGAGAGAGCGAAAAAAAAAAGAAAGGGTTAACCCGTAAAAAAGTATACGAATTGCCCGCGCCCCCTTCAGAAAACCAGAGAGGAGAAGAGATACTCAACGAGAAGAGCCAAAACGATTATTTCTTTCGATCATATTGCGGTCTGCCTGCTACCGTTCAATCTCGATACAAACTCCGGAATTCACATATTGAATTCACCGTATTTTTTTTCTCTCCCTTATTCTTTTTTCGCCGTCAAAAGCACCCTCTAATTTTTTTCCTCATAATTTTTGGTGATAAAAGCCCAAATTGAACCGTCAAATAGTCTGAAAAAAAACAAATTGTACATATTAAATTAATGATTTTCTTGTTGTACAAGAATTATGGAATAATAATTTGATTCTTTGAATGAAATCCCAATGGTAAACGGAGGCGGTGAGGCCGGTATCACGTGATTAAAAAAATTATCCAGCAATTTATCACCATTTATCCTTCTTTTGTTTCCAATTACAACGGATTCAGTGAAACCCGAAACATAAATTGTTCCATGTCGATTGAAAAAAGATTTTAAAAAAAGGTTAGAAAACACCCGATGGTGGAAAAAAACATGGACAAAAAAAGGAAAAAAAGCAAACGCAAACGTATCTGCTATCAACTGCAGTTTCTAGGTTATACAGAAAATGCCGCAAAGGTCGTAGTAACCTTCCTCTGCTTTGAAAAATAAAACTGTGTGTGTGCACACATATACACTTGGATATATCCCGAAAAACCCGCATCGAACGGAGAGAGGCAATATATCAAGTTGCCTGACGGCCAACACGATTTCACGAGTTCATCGGGACGAAGACTCGCCCACCGTGTGTCGGGTAATTGGCCAGGTTTCGCAGACCTCCGATATAACGTTCTCTAAAAATTATTACAATCCTTTGCATTAATTTCCCATTGGCCGCAACACAGTATTTGAATTCTCCACACGCATACTAATACAATATATATATATATATAAAGCATATATATATTTGTAAAAGACGAAGAAGAAGAAGAAGGAGAAAAAAGAGCAGAAAAAGAAAAAATGAGAAAAAATGAAAAAAAAAAGAGAGAAAAACATTTATTACCAAACAAATATTCCAATTCTTACCTTTCCAGTTACTAAATAAAAAATTTACAATCTTTGTGACGATAAATTTTATTCTCGGCTGGATAAAATATCAATGTCGTTTTAAACTTAAAATCATTTATTTCTGAATTTCATTATTTTCAAAATCATTTGAAATTCTTAGGTTGTACCTTTATTTTTTTTTTTATTTTCTCTCCTTTAATCATCGATATACTGCATATAAATGTTTTATGGTAAATTCATGAACACTCAAGGTATTTATGTTTTTCTATTCGCAGTAGAATGGTGTGTTGACAGTATTACAGAATTAAAAAGTGTCGTCAAGACAAAAAAAAAAGCTTCTTTTTTTCCATCACTACGTTATTCTCCTTATTTTAAACTTTAATGAAATCATGAAAAACGGAGAATTATAAAGTGAGATGAGAGATAATGCCAACTAGTCTGCCACCAAGTTTCAGTTGAGTCCAAAGTGTTCGAGAATATATATATATATATGTATATATTTCAAACATATATGGGTGCAATCATTCGTGACTAACGTTCTCTCAACGCTTACAATCCATGGAATGTTCATTTGATAAGCACACGCTGTAAGATATAAGTCCAATTTGCATATGTCACTGGTGCACATGTGTAACTTGCATCCTTGGTGCCGGGCGTGTAACTTTGACAAGTTTATGCACTCGCACACAGCAAACCCATGCGGTATAAAGAGGGAAGAGGGGAAAAGGGAGGCAGTTAAACTCTACTGTCTAACGTGCGGTACAGACTGAGAAAGTGAGTGAGAGAGAAGAGAGAGAAAGAGTCATTGCAGTGTCTTATGCAGTTGGTGTGTCAACGTGAGCTATGTGTATTCCTTGCATGCAGCATGCAAGAATATTTCGTCAATTTTAAGTGCATGAATATATATAATATTAATAAAATTTTTGAATTTATTAGAATTGAGAATAAAGTACATTAATAAGGAAAAAATAAATAGAAAAAAGAGCACTGACTGTTCACTTGACGTGCGAAATGAAGAGTCAGTGATTTACGATGTCTCTGTGATGATACTACCAAATACCATAATAAATGGTAAATCTTATGATAAAACATGGGGTAAAGAAAATGAGAAGAATTGAACATTCTTTGAATGTTAAAAAATAAATTGTTGAGTTTGTGTTCACGAGAATATTCGCCTTTATTTTCACTGATATTATCCCCACATGGCACGTGTCGAAAATTGCCTGGTAAATGGGCTTTAGTGTCACAGGTAACACAACGTGCAGTGACTTACTTATGTCGTGTGAACTTGCTGAGAGCGAAAATGTTAGAACAACCTATATGTATTGGGTTCTAGTTCTAAACAGATAACATTGAGAGAAAAATGCCGATGGTGAGAAGAAGACTGAAGAGAAAAAGCAAAATTCATCATGTGTGAAAAAAAAAAACAAATTTACCCAAAATACAAGATGAGAAGGGACGTAAAGTCATTCATAATGTGTACCAAGTAGAAATTAACTGGAACCCAGTACTGACAAGGGAGTAACCACCCTGACAGACTATACCGACAGTTGTATAAGACGAATTGAAAGCAGTACGTGTACTGAATTTGAATTGAGGACACAACCCAAGTGGTTTGTGTATTGGTTGGAGAAGAGTGAAGGGCGTAAAGGATAAAACGAGGGAAAAAAGAAGAGGTGATGCAGGGAAAAAGAGAGAGATAGAGAGAGAAAGAGAAGAGGTCTTCAGTCGGTAGAATCGCGATTTCTCGAGAGATCGATTATCGCAAGAATCGGATATGTACATGGCCGCTCGTTATCGAATAAAAAGACAGCCCGTCACTCTTCTCGCTCTCCTTACCACCTTGCCTCTCTTTTTTATTCTCCTCATATATTTATTTCGTTTATTTTTTATTTTTCCTTTTTTTTTTTTTTTTTCTTAAAAACTGCTGTCTTCGTTCTTTCCGTTCATTCGCTGCATCTCTCATCCGCTTACACACTTTTCGAATGCTCTGTTTCTTATCCAGCAAAGTTTTCTCGCACAGAAGACTTCCCTCGTCAGACACCCTCTCCTCTCTCTCTCTCTTTCTTAAACTCGTGTGCGCGCAGTTTTTATTAAAAAAGTTCGTCAACTCATTAACGGCCGTTGGAGAAAGGCAATCTCATTATCGTCGCAACTTTATTTTCCCTTCTTCTTCTTACCTACCTTCTGTATATATACCCATCTTGAATTCATCCACGACGTGCTTCTACCGAGTAGCCCCTGAGTCTCTTTTTATGAACTCCCCCGGCTTATAAGACCTCTTTTTCTCTCTCTCTCTCTCTCTCTCTCTCGTTTTCTCGCTCTTTTCATTCTCCATGAAGCGATGAAAAGAGCGAAGAAGAGTGTGAGAAGCATAGAATGGACAAGAGGAGCTTATTAGCAAATGTTCCTGTTCCTCTTACAATTATTGTCTTTTATGTTCTCCTTCGTTAGAAACTCTTGGCAAAGTGAATAATTAAAGTTGAAATATTTGCAGTTACACTCTGCATGAAATATCATTATTTTCTATCTCTCATAATTTAGTAACCGTGAAGTAAAAAATTTACATTGAAATGTCAAATGAAAACTCCATCAAGTCAATTTAAATTTCACTCTTATTTTTTTTCATTCTCGTCCTCATTTGTGCCAGAAGTTTACTACATGCAGGCACGAGTGAATAAAAATAATCCATCCACTTGAACACTTCGTCTTTATATAATGATTGTATAAAAAAAAATCGATAGATTTCCAATCATTTAAACACTCAATCACTGAAAATTTTTAATCTTGTCAATTCACATTTGAAAATGGCATGATGCAGCTGGAGTAGAATAGTCGACATCCTCCAAATGGTGAGGAACAACAGAAAGAGGAGAAGGGGGGAGGAGAAAAGGTAGAAGCATTTACTCGTGTCTGTATCGGTCTGGTAGTCTATCTATATGAGGCATGAAAGCCCCCAACGCTGTTGGAGATCCTCAGGCGCGTCAAGCAATTCCGATATAAATCGGTCGCGCGCGGCGAATCGATTTATCGGCGCTGAAGCCGGGGTTGTATACAAAACAAGAGGTAGATGGAGGTGTGCAGGCGTTAACGGTAGAGTGTGTTGATCAGTGTGAAAAGAAGAGAGAGAGAGAGAGAGAGAGAGAGAGAGAGAGAGAAAGCGTTATAGCACGGTGAAAAACGTTAATCGACTGATTCCCAGAGGTATGGGCGGTGCAATGAGCTGAAGATGAATCAGGGGTGGTATATAAACGATTGAGACACGCCGAGAGTGAGACAGAGGCCTATTGAAAGAGATAGTTTTGGGTATAAAAGGGGTAGGAGGTATATGGCGCCTTTGGCCGTTTTGCACGGTACAATGAAACTGGAGCTTACGCGTGGTTACTTCTTTCGTTTACGAACAAACGTGTGTGTACGTTTGAATGAACACTAGATATTTGGTGTATTTTCAGGCAAAAGAATTGAAATTATTGGCAGTTGCTTTGGATAAAACTCGAAGAAATACATAAATCTGCAATGGATTATTTTGCATTGATACGAGAAGCTTTTTTTGGCAGCATGTTGTATTGAGTATTCATCTTCAATTTCAAATCGAGATGAAGATAACTTGCATGAAGATATTGTACAGTGGAAATCAATTGACCGATCGTGCTATTGGGCGAGGAATTTTTATACGCTGTGTGTGGGGCTCTCGATCGAAACACAAAACGCCAATGTTGCTTTCTTTTGATCGTAAATAATGTAGTGGCCTCTTTTATCCTTCTTTTTCTACTGCAATAATGTTTGCTCAATATGCCATTGAAGCTTGTATTTCCGAGGTGAAATACTTGAAATGAAGATGAAAAAAAAATGAATAAAAAAAAATGGATGAATCGTTGTTGATTTGCCAAGTTATTTTAGGTTATTGCTTTGGGTGGATGAAAACAGTAGCTGAAAAATTTTATAGTTGGATTTATCCTCATTTCTAGTTTTTCTCATTGTTAAAGTATTGTATGACCATAATGTTATTTTGCTTGTAAAACAATGCAACAAACCGGTACTGAGAGTAAAACGAGTGAATCGAAGTTTTACCGATAAAAATTCATAAAAATCATAAACCGTGACCGTGCTAGTGATCCCGTTGGAATTTATATTTCCTGTTGGTTGGTTAGAGCGAGAGAATAAGAAGAAAAAAAAAAAAGAGGGGAAAAGATGAAGGTAAAAATGCTATCGTAATATTCTACGTAATAATAGTTGTGGGGAGGAAAATCTTTGATTCTTCTGAGTCTATAACTTTATTCGTAATAAAAATGAGTGAAAATGATGAGAGCACAGAGAGCGGAAGTGAGAATTTTCTTGGGGATAGTTTCATAGGAAATCGCTGGTGAGTGAAATTTTCATTCGTGATCTATTCTGCACATTTGTACGGCGATGAAATAATTCAATGTGAACACGATAATAGGAGGGGAAAAAAATGCGGAATGAAGTACGTGGAGGGAATAGAAAGAAAAAAAAGCATTACTTGAAAATTATGTTGTAGGAATGAGTGCTGACATTGAGATACATAGTAGGGATTGGATGACGTGCGATCGAGTAGAAAATGGAAAGTATCCTTTTTGCTGGATAGTTATTACAGGAGGAAATGAGATTGCAGGAAGTACTTTTAAAACGTGTTATGAAAAGTATTTGATTGCTCGCATTATGAAATAGTTATTTCTGAGACTGAATTCAGATTGAGACATTAATCATCACGAGATTTATATGTGAATATTTTATTGAAGCTTAGAATTTTTTTATCTTCAGTTATTTTTTACTTTTTTTTTCCGTTGTGATTGAGTAGTTCAGTTTGAGATTTTTCTTGTTCAATCAAATAAGTGAATATTTGATGGATTAAATAATGAGGGAAATTTGAATTTTTCTGGTCAATTTGAAGGAAAATGACTTGAATCAAATTATTTGTGTTAGAATAACATGTATTTGTTACAAATTGCTTTTCTCAGTGTAACGGGACGTTGGGCAAAATAGATATTCCAATGATACTATTTGAGGTGGAATGTTTTCAATCATTTCATTGGAAAGCTGAAGAAATTTTCGATAGCAAGCATGTGTTATTATATTTTTTTTGGATTTGATTGACAATTCGCGAGTTTCTGGGACAAAGAAAAGGCTACATTTTTCTATTTTCGAAAATTTTATTATTTTTCAGACAACATTTTGGTTCTGATAGTTGCAGAGTAACAAATGAAATATCAGGTCAAACATGAGTTCATTCTTCATCGATTTATGGGCTTTTTAATCAATTTCGAACGAATTTCGGTGAAATTACGAGCATTTGATGAAAATGACTTTTTCCCGAATTCCTAAGTCGAAAATTAGAAGAATTACTCAAGAATCCCTTATTTTATTTTTTTTCTGGCAAAACATTCAAAGTCAGATAAATTTCCAAAAAAATTGAAAAATTTTGGAAGTGCAAAGAGATGAACTTCCAATTCTCGATTCCAGTACGTGTTTCTCATCAGAAATCCCCTCAACTCTCCAACGAAATCATTGGGAAGATCCCATCTCAAATACACTCACTCACACCCTCATTCTCATTGCATTGAATATTCAAATTTCCACTAAAATCCAATATAAGTCCAACTAAAGTCCATTTCACTCCACCCACTCCTACTTCATATTTCAAAGTTCTCCGAAACTCCAATGAAAATGAGATTATCCTACAATGAATATTTTTTATTCAATTGACCTCAAAAAGTGAGCCAGAGTTGATTAAAACTCAGAAACTAGAGCGGGGAAAACGTGAAATGTTCATTCTGTAAATTTTCAATTGATTCAAATTTTCACGTTACAGATATAAGGATAAAGTCCAATTATGAACTTTAGATCTAAACTTGGCTTTCTACATTTGAATTCACGCTTTGAGCGTCGAAAAATTATGTATTCTATTGATTCTGAATATCTGTGAGTATAATGAATCATTACGATATCAGAACGACAATTTTATTGATATTTCACATGTAATCATTGTAATGAGGAATCTGTGAGAATTTTTACGATCAATAAATTTAAAGAGGAATTATTGTTCATTTAATCGGGTGTGATTGATGCGAGTATTAATTTTGGGTAATTAAAGTGATTAACGTATCACGAGGTGATCTATTGGAATAAAAGAACATTTTTTTAGGCAATTAAAATTCATTAAAATCACGGGGCATGACGGGGTATGGTCCCGTTGGAATTTATCCTCAATCTCAAACGAATACTTCGGCTTATTGCTTCGTATCCTGTGGATTTACGTAAAAAGAAAAGAAAAAAAGAAGGCGAAGAGAGATCCCAATTCGTTTTTTCTTCGCCACTTTAAAACAATTTATTATCGTACTTTTATCGCCTGAGATTTGAATTTAAGGATGAAATCACACTGAACGATCGAAAAAAACATGTCATGTCATTCTTTTAAGTTTGTTCAATTCACTTTGTCATTGATCATTAAAAAATAATTTATTTATATTCATACACAAGTTTATTTTAAAAAACATTTGAAAATACAACGGATTCTTTTTTGAAGTGCTAAGACCTTCATGTAAGAATTTGGAAAAAAATTACCCAACAATCTAGACAGGCTGGAGCATTTCTCAATTTTTTTTTGTTCTGATTTTTCTGTGAACGCCTTCACTCCGAAAAAAATCCTATCTCCACAAATTATCAACTTTTTCTAGTTGCAGGAGTATTTTCGCTTGTTGATGCTCGTTTCTCGGTGAAATCGTGATGCCCTATTCAACACTAGAACAAAATTGCAAGGACCTCTTCATGAACTTCGACAGTGGAGAAGTGCAAGTGAAATGTTTGGAAAATCAAATGCCGTAGACTCCTAACTGGTCTTATGTTGAATTTCCTGTGTTGGTACTGAGTTTCTGGTTTATCGTAGATAGATGGATCGAATGAGATGGTGTGTGTGTGTGTGTGTTTGGTTGCCCGGGAAGATTCAAGGAAAATGTTCCTCTTCAGGTAGCTTTCGAACCAATTTACGGCATCACACTTGGCAAATCCTTCCGCTGGGAGCTTCCCACTGGATTATGTAACTTCAGCAGAAGCGAAAGAGAGAGAGAGAGAGAGAGGAAGCAGGAGTGAGAGTGAATCTCTGAAATTAGAAATAGCTCCGCTCTCACTGACTAGAAATGCAGTTTGGCAAAGGGCGGGAGAGTAAATTCAAACACTTGTGAAATTTACATTGAAAGTTTATTGAATTATTCAAATTGTCTGTCAACATTAATACGTATTAATTCTATTTGAATTTCTACTCTTGACTCATTCTATATAATACTATGATCGTTGGAATAATCCGATATGTCTTTATGATTTTTTTATTTGTTTTCATCAACGTAACTTATCCCATATATGAAGTTGTCACTCCCAAATGTGTCACTCATATTTCTGTTATAATTCCCACGTAAGCCCTACACTGACTGACGGATCATCTAACTGGGCATTAAAGTTGTGTGTGTATTCACACTGTATTTCACTCTACATTTACATTTTTGTGTTCTCATCTTTATACATTTTTTTTAGGATGCTCAGTGTATATGGTTTTTCGGTGTGCATTAGTAGGCACTTTCTCTTATCACTATTTTTTATCTCTCGGTTTGTTGGTTATTCTCTTGAGAATAGTGTTATACGTGTCTAACGAGACGGAATACATGCATGCATTATTGCGATGACGTGAACACAGTTTTTCACTATCTAATGTGCGCGTTTTGGTTGAGATGCACTTGCAACTGTCACTTTAGGTTGTCTTGATGTTTTAACTGTCAGCAGTGAATGATTGAAGGTTCGGTGATGTTTTTAGGCCGTTGAGAGATGAATTGACAGGTCCTGAAATAATCATCAACTTTTGAAATTTACAGAAATATATATGCTTTTTACGTTCATCATTTTTTGAAGAAAATTTCAAAAGATAAATTGTTGAATGTTTCAATATTCTTTAAAAATATCTTTTTCAAATGATTGAAAAGTTGTTAAATTCGGTCAATTTATTCAAATCAACGAATTTTTTAGTTATTGGAAACAAATTCTTGTTTGGAATTTCATGAAAATAAAGAAAAAAAGAATTTTCGGAAAAAAATATTTGTTAAGGACTATTGAAAAAATTTATTTTATAATTTTTACGAATTTTTTTTTCTCAATGTGCAAAAAAGGGGTTAGGACAAAATCAAACAGAATAACAAAAAAGTTGAGCCATTCTGTCTTACCTCTTCGTTATTATTAATTGAATATTCGGAATATGAATATTTTGCCCAATTAATGTAACATTCAAAATTTTATTCAACAGATTTTCTTGAATCACCAACATTTTGTTTATCATAGACATTAATTAACAAAAAAATATTGTACTAATTTGAATTGATAAATCATGTAGTTAATTTGGTTGGACAAACACGTCAATGTATTCATCAAATTATTTCTCAAATAAGTCATAAACGATCTTCAGCAGCTGGTACTTATCCATCGTGTGTCCGGTTTTCAAGGTGTCCTCATTGGGGTCCTCGTTAATTTATCGTCTCGAGTGAGGACATCTGTCAATACATCCTCCCCTCCCCCACTGCTTGGCTTTTGGAAACAAGGGCACACATACAACGCGGCAAGAGCTCCCCCTCCCCCTCCAAATTCAGTTGGGTGTCTTCCCCCCCACGTTACTGAAAAGTGGAGCCAATGCGAGTCACAGAACCAGTGATAGGGCTGACAGAGAAAATGAGAAAGAAGAGGAAAGAGAAAGGAACTGATGAGGCGGGTAAAAAAGCTCAGGTCTGAGTGGACAGTACATGTTTTGGTGGATCTAATTTGTTCAGCTCTAATTTTAAAAGAAGCCTCTCGACGTGGTGACGGCGACATGGAAGATAAGTGATGCTAAAGAGCGAACCCAAAGACCGGAGAGAAGGGACGATTGCCTTCAGATTCAGAGACACGGGGTATACGTATTTGGGTGAAGAGAGAGAACACAGAGAAGTCAGAACGAATGAAAGAAACAGAGAGTAATGAAAAATAAAGTGAGAGAGAAAAGAATAAGGGGGAAATCAAGACGATATAGAAGATGGTGGAGTAAAGTGAAGAAGAGGGGAGTTCGAGGCGGCTTCACACCGATCACCGGCTGACGTGACACGGCCTGCACATTCCTTCATGGGAGAATGCTAATCGTGGTCCAGCCAACTCTTGCCTCCTCTTGCCCCTTTACCTCTCTTGCTTCTACCTTGAAGCTTCTCTCCTTACGTTATTCTTTCTTCAACTCTCGTTTAGCATCCACCTCTCTGCCTCACTCACTCCCATTGAAATCCAATGAAGGCTTCAGTATCCCAACTCTCGTGTGTTTCCAACATTTCATTCGTAACTCAGTTCACTAACCATTTCGTCTGAATACATTTGCCAGTTTTGTCAAGTGCATTGCGTCAGGACAAAAATAATGGAATCATTTAAAATGAGATTGATTGCATCAAGACCAGTACAAATGCACATCTCTCCACCAATGTATAAAATGTGAATAAGTTTTGTTTTATCGGTAGATTTGTCTCGGGGTTACATGAGTAGAGACAAATTTTCTTCAAGTATTCATGGTGAAGATACTCTATGACCCTTATACCGCAAGTTTTTTTTTTCTTCTCTCTTCGCCTTTTCTTTCTCTTGAATTTTATATTCCTTGACAAACTTGCCTGTTGGAAAGTTCAATGGTACATCACTTCCGTCTTTCCAAGCGCCGTTTAAACTCCATGGTAACTGATTTATACCCGACACGTTTATACCATTGGATTCCCTCGCTGCATTTTCTCAACCCTATTATATGCAGCCCTCTCACACTCTCTCTTTCTCTCACTCTCTCTCTCTCTTTCTCTTCAGTACCATCGTCTCTTCATACGGTTCTTAACTTCGTCCTCTTGGTATCTGAATGTTGGGATGTCCTCAGTGGGGGCTACGATGGGACCTCAACGCGAATTAAAGTTTGAAACACTTGGTCCATAATACCACCATTACCTTATAATTCAAGTTAGGGTGAGTACGTGCCCGTTGGAATATAGCTGCTGGTCTACCTACTACTTCTGTCTTCTCCAAAGAGAAAGAGAGAGAGAGAGAGAACAGCTACGAGAAGATAAGCCGAGCGTGAAATGACTGCGGACTGAAATTAAGTCCAACGTAAGGAACTTCCAGATATTTTGAATTCGTTTTGAAAGTCGTTAAAAGTGACTACGTTATATTCATTGCCTTTTACCTTTATTTCTATCAATTCTCATCAACCACAAAAGTTCAACTGTCGTTGAACACTGTTCCTAATTATGGAATTGATAATAATGGTAATGAGCCTGGGGCTTTCATTATTTTTGGACGCTACCCAGGCTGAGGTTAAATGCCCAAGGTAGTCAATAATTGTGAGATAAGTTGGCTCAGTCCATTACAAGTTATGAGGCCAATCATTTCAGTGTTCAACTGGCTACTTCATTACAACACAGCTTGTGATGGACACCTGGCCTCTCTACGATGCTGCTGTGTTAAGTACGAAGGACAACCTGTCATATTTTTCTTCTTCATTACATACAAGGGCCCACAGTCTGCACCAGTTACTAGTTAGCAGCTACCAGAATGGTAATCACTGCTACTATACCTGCTTTCAAACTGTGGAGAAGAGAATTGGCTGTTTTTTAGTCACTTTTTTTTTATACTTCCACTTTAGCCTCGTTAAAAGCAACACCGTAATCTTTTATTTATTCATAGACACATTTTATTTAGTTGAGTTGGACTTGAACTTTAATGACTCGTTTGCTCTTTCTCTTCCTTCTTCTTCTTTTTCATTGTGGGAAAAGTTTGAAAAAACAATGAACTTATTTTCGATACTTGCTAAAAACTTGGAAAGGAATGGTGCTCTTGCTCCCCTTCTTGCATTGATCAACCCCAAGAGCTACAGATCTAGATTCCATAATTTGCGGTAATTTCTGTTTGAAACAATACATATATTTATGAGAATGCGAATGATAGATGATTGATGTCGTAAATAGGTTATGTCTAACGTATCTTCAACAACACTAATGAGTATTAGATCATAGTCAGATTTTAGGTATATTGTTGGAAAATTTTTAGTGACTCACTGCATATATTTGAATGAAAATTCTCTAATTCATTTGAGTAATAATTATATACAATAATTACTAATTTGTATAATTTTTATAAATAAATGTGATATCTCCTGAAGAGGGTTCCGGACCGGAACCGAAACACCGGGAAATGATAATTACGCTTGAATAATTTATATCATTAAAATTAGAAGATTCAAAATATTATTTGAACTGAAAAAGGTCATACTATTCAAATGAAAAAAACTTGAAAAGGAATATCAAATAGAAATGGAGTGTAATTTGAAAGTTCACGCATTTGCTACTATTGCTTATACATGATGTATTGGCAATACTTTGTCCGTACTCAGTTAGAGTAGAATTAATCATACATACCTTGTTCACCATGTGGATAAGTATCGTACAGTTGAGATGAAATCGAGTGAATGTAATATGTGAGTGGATCCATTGAGCTAATCTTCGTGTTGTTGAACTGCGTTACTTTTACCACGCTTATTAAGCCAAACAAACTGATGTGAATGAATGCCTCATTTTTTTTCTCTCTTTTCCACACAGCTGATAAAGCAATTAACATTAATTGCTAACCACTTGTTGATAATACGATTAACAAGCTGAATAGCAATGTTTACATTGTTAAAAGATGAAAATCATATTTAGCAATAAATAATGTTCCAGGAAGTGTATGCAGTGATTTGAATTAACTGGATTCCACATCGTGATTCTGATTCTACATAATCCAGTGGATATAAAGTATGAGAATAAAATTGAATGAAAATACCTGCATAGAAGATGATTCAGTGAAGTAATTCTAATTGAAGTTGAACACAATCGTGGATGTTTTTTACCCATTCATGTATCTGAGAAAATTGGTGATAAAAAATTGTTTCAAGCATAAATTTAATACTATGTAGGATTGATCGAATCTTGCTCGCATTACAGCAAACGCGTGCCATTTAAGGTAATACCCCTATCTCCTTTTATATAAGTTAACGTACGGGTTATTCACAATGGGTGTAGGGTACGACGGTGTTTAGATAATGAACCAATTAGGCTGAACTGAGGATATACCTTGGGTGCCCTCCTTCCATTCTACCTAGTCATGCATAGATACATTTATGGACAAAGATGCTCGCATTCTCTCCTGGTTAACTTTGTGGCGTTTACTTGTTACATTAAGCTCTGTTACTTGCGTAAGCGCATTGCATGCATTGATATGCACACGTGGTAGCTTCATGGTGGTTCATGAGGTACGATAGGCGGATGGAAAATGAGGTGGGGAACAGTTCGTGCTAGTAGATGGTACTTGCAAGAAAGTGCAAAGAGGGACAGTTTGATATGTGGAAAAGGGATGGTAATAGGAGGAATCTACTAGGAGAGATGGAACGTTACTCTTTGTGCAATGCATTCTCTTCGTCGCGCTCAATGGCCCTTTGTAGTGCACTCGTGATGCAATAAAGCCCTCAAAGGGCTCCTGAGAGCCATTATGAAGAAAGCATAGCGAAATGGTTGCACTGCAAGAAGCTATATATCTATATGGACATATGTGGATTAAGTTCAGGTGGTAGAGTTGCATTCAACTTGTTGGAATTCGTGAAAACTCGTTTGACACACAAGAAGCGAATAATTTTTCAAATGCATAGCAATGAATATGAGATACTTTGTGTCTTTTGAACAACTTTATAACGCTCTAGAATTATGCATTCTCTTGCTTAAACTTTTCACCAAGGATGATTCTCATAAATTCTTCAAGTGAACTTTATGGATTATTACAAATTGTTATTACCCATTGTTGAAGTTTAATGTGCTTTGAACTGTGAGAATTTAGGATGACGTTGGAATTAAATATAAGGAATAATCAGACGGACAAATTTTTTGACAAAGGCTGAGCCATACATCAAAGATGGGGTAAAAGAAGAGAGAGGCGCTTGTATCGAGTTTTGGGCTGACTGAAAGAATTATTTGAATATTGTTTTTTTTTTTCCTATTCTTAATGCATCTGTCTCTCTCCTTCTACGCTTCTTCACCATTGAAGTTGGAGACCTCGAAGTTTTTTATGCTTCTCTTGACCTCTGCCCAAGGAGTGCCATATATTTTATAAACCAAATGTTCCTTTTTCCGAATGGAAAAAAATACCGAAGCGAAATCGTATAAAATTAGTATTCCGATGATCACGGATGTGTGTGAATATATGTTTCTTTTTTGCATTCATTCGGAATGCAAAATGTACAATTCAGGAATTTTCATCGAGTCTCCTTCTCATGCACTGATTTTTTTCACACACATACAAATCATACACACACACACACACGCACATGTTTCAATGGAAAAAAACGTGTACAACTGGACATGGGGGTAGTGAAGTGCGGATATGTCAGTGTAGATCGTAATATTGGAAACTTGATTTTCCACTTGGAAATTCCTCTGTGCCGAAGCATCTCATCCGCTCTTGGGAATTTTCGTACGACAAAGCAGTGTATAAACAATAGCATTTATTAGCCTCAAAGTGGGCGGGGGACAGGAGGAGAGGGCAAAATGTTGGCAGATTGTACGTATATTGCAGGAGAAAAACCATTTACATACAGCCCTCTCTTCATTTCTCTTTTTCTCTCTCTCTCTCTCTTTACTTCTCTCGCATTCGTGCAAAGCAATCCTATTTGTATTCTACGTGTGGCCTCTCAAGTATCCGTGTGTGTGTATGCGTCTCTTTCTGTCTCTATCTCTCTCCATTTTCTCTCTCTCTGCCCTATCTCTCCCAGCAACATTGCAATGAAAGTAGAGAATCCTGCTTCTTCTCGTTTATTGACATCTCGGAAAATGTCCAGCACGAACTCAGTGAGTGTCGAGGACGATTCATTTTATGGCCCAGCGTAAGTTACGGATGAAATGACTTGGGGCGTGCTGAGATTTCGAAGTGTTTGCGCCTTGTTTCACTCACATACACACACACATGCATACTTATTCGTTTTTTTCATCGTTAACTTTTTTTTTATTCACCTTTTTTTTTTATAGGGCTGCATATACTTATCGCCGTTCGGTGAAAATGAGAGAAAAATTGAGAAATCGTCGATCGATTTTGCGTTTTATAAAATTGCAAACCCTTTGGAAATTGGAGGATTTCATTTCAAATGGGGGCGGAGCGCTATATTGGGTAGTAGAATAGTTTTTTAGGCCATTGGTCGTTATGAGAATGCTTCAATTTCCAATATGAGGGGATACTGCCAAGTCTGGTGAAAGCATTAAAAGCGTTTATCACTTATTTAATTTCACAAAATGGAATGAAAGAATGAACAAAAAAAACTAAATCGAACAATCAATAAAACCGCTTGTTCTCTATTTTTCTTTTTTATCGATTTTGCTGGAGATATATATACATATATATTTTCTAAAAATTGTGGAATAAGAGTGACATTCATTTCCCACGACTGCTATGCATCAATGCACGAAACTCGTCAACCAACTATCTCGCGATTAATGAGATGTAAACAATTTAACGGTAAATTAAGCACAACAATGGCGCGATGGTAGTCTCACTGTGGTCCTGGTTGATTCATTTGGTTGGACTGATTTCACATTGGGATTTCTCACATTCGCAATTTCGTATGAAACGCGAGGTTAGGCTCATTGACAGTATGCCGAGTAATTTAGTGAATCAGCTGTGCCAGAGACACGAGAAACGAGAGAAATGATAGCACCTCATACTCACTACTCATTCTCCATGCATTCCACTGCCTACAAATGCTTCATTACGTCTCGTATCATCGAACTTTACCATTCAACTCATTCCAACCCTACACTTCTACCCTATTCTGGAAATATCGTGCAATTTATGCGGTAGGGAAACTCGTCACAGGAATTTCATATATTTCATGTAGAATATTTTCTATTTCAATAGAATCTTTATCACCTCGATTCTCCATCAATTTTATCGTCGTAATCATCTTATTATGAGATAGTACCTATGGGAATATTTAATCAAGGAGCAGAACCAGTGAACTGAGAATGAATTTCAAATTATCGTGGAGGAATTCAGTAGCGAAGAAGTCAAACAGGATTAGTCCATTTTTTTTGAAGATCTTTTTTTTTCCATATCTCAGAAACTAACGGCGATGGAGCGATTTTATTCTAATTCTTTTTGGTGACCACTTGAGAATCTTTGAAAAAAAAGGCGCAATCGCACTATCTCGCTTCATTTCCGGGATATTTTCCAAAAAAACAAACTTATCTTGTTTTACTTCTTCGCTACTGATTTTTCAGACATCATAAAAATTGGACAACTTTCTGAATCAAATGTTCCCCTTCAATGAATTCCCCCTGAAAAATCATAATTCATCCAATTATTACTGTAGTAATTTTACAAAATTGAAAAATATTTAATTGCTAATTGTAAAGTTCGAATGATATTAATTGCATAACAACGAAAATTCATTTGCAAATTTTAATTTCGATTTTTTTTCCTCTCCCCATGTTAAAAAAAAAAACCCCAGAAAATGTTAACGCTGCATTGCACTTTGAATTACCAAAGCCCCGTACGTCCGTGTATCCCCGTCACTTTAGTTGATCGGCTACACGATGTGCCAAGTAGTATTCGTGATACTCTCAAAATGGACGATACGTTACCGATTCCGGTGGTATAGAGTGTATCTTATCTCGTTGATGGCCACTTAAATTATTAAGTACGCCTTTAATCGGGCGTTTGAGAATGTTTTCCCGGTTAGATTATACAGAATTGCCATAGTGGGAGAAGGGTGGAGGAGGTACAAATCCCTCCATTATGCCAAATATATAATTCATTGAGATTTTTTTTTTATCACATGGAAATTTTCAAGATAGAACTGTTGATATTCAATCTGTTTGATTAAACCAAAATAAAACTGGAATGAAGCGAATAAAAGAAGAAAAATAGAAGCAAAGAAGAAGAAAGGGGGTGGAGGTAAAAGAATTACGTGAAAAAAATTGTGAAAACTGGTTCCCCCTATCTTTCTTCATGTTCTACACATTCTATCCTCTCCTCCTCCTCCGCCTCCATCCCGGAATCCCTCAAACCGGCTGTCCTTCTAATTTCACATCGGATAAATGCATTTCCATACGGACAGGGCGGTAGGCTTTACGTCATTCTTAGTTAACTGACGTTGAATTTCCAAACTCCTTAACATCTCAGCTACTCTTCTTCTCTCCATCAACTACACCAACCAACTACTTATCACAATATTCCCTTAACATACAAACGTACCTACTGGCGTATTTTATACACATGTGTGTATTTTATATGTGTACATGCTGAAGGCAGAGTGCAGATAGAAGGACTTGCGAAAAGAATGTTGAAGGGAAAAGAGACTGAAACGTTGGGGGAGTCCTCTCTTTTTTTTTTCTCTCTCTATCCCTCTATCTCGTCGTTCGGACACACCGGATGAAGACTTAACTCATCGCCGGTGTTTGCAGTGCTGTTGTGATGGTCTTTTCACGGTGGACGAAAACATAGCCGGCTTAGTACCAACGCTGGTTAAAGAAGCGGCTAGAGGGAAAATAAAAGAAAATAAAATAAAATAACAAAAGAAAGGAGATAGGAGGAATACACTGCAGTGATTGCAGTGGTGAATGCGTTGTTTCATGGACTTGGTAGATGTAGAAGACGAGAAGCGTAACTACGAAAGAGGAGAAGGCAACACGAATGAGGCTGAGGAAGAGAATGAAACTAATAAAAATAAGAAAAGTTAAGTTAGGAAACAAGCATTGGCGAGAGAGAGAGAGAGAGAAAGAGATGAAGAGAAAAGGGCTTATTCTTGCTGAGTGTATAAAGCCTATATAGGCTGAGTGAGTGAGATGGGGAGACGGTAATTTACGAGGTATCGAAGACCTTGTACACTCCCACCCGCCAACGAGACTACGATGGTGGTGTTAGTGTTCCTGGGCCCTGCCCTCGCGGAATCCTGCTGCAGCACTAAACCCGATAAATTTTCCCATGCCTATACCAATACCTACTTTGGGACCTATTCCCTACCAACAATCGAGCAGGGATTCATTCGATTTCTTCTCATTCCTTCTATACACGTGCCTTTCCACCATTTACCATTTTCTTATACCAACATTGCACGAGTAAGATGCAATATGAGATGGTTAAAGATGAGGGGAATTGGAAGAATTGAGATGATGCTGTTCTTGGGAAGTATTATGTGTGGGTAAAGAATTTCTGGTGAAGGATTGATGGAGAAATCGGGAGAAAAAGGATACTGTCTTGGGAATTTTCTGATGGATCATTCTTGGGACTACTGGTGCCCATGAACTTTCTGTGAAAGCCATTAATATTAGGGGTGAATATTAATATTTCATTTCATCATTTTTACGTTCTTAATTAATAATTAATTGCATTTATGAAATTTTGGTTCGACTCTAACTTTTATCCACAAATTTACATGAAAATTTATTGTCACATCGAGCATAATTTGGAAATTTTCAAAAGTGTCCAAAATAGAAAGAAAAAAATCCGTTTAATTCTTCGTATCCTGTTGTTTGCCCTGGAGTAAAATTCAATGGTAAATTTCAAGTGGCTCAATATTAATGGGGAATGATTGAGAGACACACATTGAATGAACCAGTACTGAGAATGAAAGAGTAAATTACTTTTCATTAATTTTTAACCTCCCATTTATTTTCTTCATCCGCTGCAACCAAAATGAAATGCATCATTATTGTGTCTCCTGGTCCGAAGCCTGAAAAGGAAAAAAAAAAAAACTGAGTCACAACCAATAAATATTATCGAATTGGTATACACTAATTCAATATCGTATTGACTTAACTTATTATTCTTAACGAATATAAGATTATATTTCACGATGACATGGACGCTGGTTCCTGAGTACGGTTAATTGAAAACAATCATTCAATTTCGTGAATGCAGTATGTATACACATTTGCCCACCCAGATGAAGTAGCCAGAGCATCAAAGCTGAATGAAGCTAAATCTCTCCCTTTCAGTTGTGCCTTTCATCGAGAGATTAAAGTCAATTGTATATATATATATATATATATATATATATATAATACTCACCAGCATTAGTAGCTTTAATATCTCAATCCCTGGATTCATGATAGTTATAACAGCAGTACTAAACGACTTTCTATTCGTTGGGAGTCCAATGGAGTTTGAACTTTATATACCAAATCACCAGTAAATTCACGATAAAGTGTGAATGATATAAATAACACATTTTGAATTAAAAGAAAAGCCGAATGGATATTATCAACAGTTGGGATACAGGAAAATAAAACTAAAAAGAGAGTTGTATAAAATGAAAAGAAGTTTAAAGTCAAAACGACGTGGGGCGCGTGGCGAGCTGTAATCTAAATATCACCAACGAGCGTTACTAAATGGAAAGTAACACACCAGCTCCATCTCACTGCTTTTTTTTCCTACCTTTATCATTATCCTCTTTTTATCATTTTTATTTATTTATTCACTCCTTTTATTATTCAGAGTCGACTGGGAAGTGAAATAGTGTGTGGACTTGTATCACGAGGTGAACAAGCCAGAGAGAAAGAGAAAGAGAGAGAGAGAGAGAGAATGTTAGGGGCACGCCTCATGAGAGATCCTCGTGGAGAGATGTGTTATTTTACATTCGCAACGCATCGTTTGTAAACAAGTGCGTATTAACGGGTTGCACAAGCCAACGTCTTCACGAGTACTGTAATTGTTTTGGGGGCTGATGCCAATCTCCTTAGCTCTCTCCCTCTTTCTCTCTCGCTTGAACTCTCTCTCCCCTTGCTTTGGATAACGAGGGGCAGTCACTGCTGTTATATTATTAACATGTTTGGAATGAAGCAAAATGAATGACAGGCTGGCCAATGAAATGAGACGTAAAAAAGTGATTGGATTTGTTATTTATTTTCTCCTTTTTTCTGTCAGTCGTTGGTGCCTTCTCTCGCTTTAGATGATTGTGATCTACGTTCAATTTTCATGGCTCCATTTTTCATCCAAAATTGAGCTTAATACCGTTAACAATATTCAATCTTTATTCATTACTTGCCTTTTTTTTTTTTCTTTTCCATCTCTCATATTATTCTTCAAAGTGTAGAAGACACCTACGCACTTTTCATTCTCTCTTTTGTCATTTGCCATTTTTCCCACACCAGGCCTGTGTTTTGAGAAAGGAGCGGCAGATGAAGGAGGAGGAGGGAGGAAACGGGGTTTAAATAAAACCTTATAGCCATATCCCTCTCTCCACTTCTCCCCATGTCCGGAATGCAATCATCCAAGCCACAGCTCGTTGAGATACGAAAGTCCGGTTTGGTTGGTTGAGGTCGAAGAGAGAAGCCGAGGGAATACTCTTCTCTTCAGCCGCTTTTGCCGCTGCTGAATTGTCTTTTATTTCACTCTAGCACAAAACTCAAACTCCCATACTATCTCTCTTTCTCTCTCTGTCTTGTTCAAACGTTTCACCAATTCTTTTTCCCTTTTACACTTTAACATCAAGTTGAATTCCTTCACCTGGGTCTCTTTTTCCATGGGGTTACTTGTATTATACCAACTGACTTTTGCCCATCTCTTCTTTCTGTTCTTTCGGTTTTTCGACGTAATTTTGTGGTTTAGTACTGAGCGCAAATCTGTGACTCTCGTTCTTAAGTGATCGCGACAAGAAGACGTAGCAAAACGTTTGCGTGTTTTGTATTATTTCCACTGCGTAGAAAAAGAGAAGAGAATTAAACAAATAGAAAAATAATGAAAGAATTGAAGGAGGAGAATGAAAAAAAAAAGAGACAATGATGATTTTCTCGTTTTCAACTGATGCTGCGAAATCCACAGATGGATGGACCGCATTCTGTATACAAATGCAATCAACATTTTCACTATTCCTAAAAACGTTGAGTATACAACGATTTACTGAGTCGATTGATGTCTTTTCCTGATGGTTTTTCTCCCTCTTCTTTGGTAAACGATTTTTTCTCGATTAAATTCAAGTACTCTATCTCTATACAACTAATTTACAAGTAATTCAGTACATTGACTGCTGTAAATAATTAAAATTTCCACCGACAAAAGCCCATTGTTGATTAATTAATCTGAGAGAATATTGCAATTTATTTGTCACTCAGTCACAGACATAAATGTCCAATTAATAAATTATCAAATGTACAGTTATAATTTCATAACACATCTGTCTGTTTTATCTGAAGACTCAAATATGCTTTTTTTTTTTAAATTACGTCTGCCTGTGTGTGTGTCATTAATTAACCGTCACCCAATGCTCAAAGGTACAGAGTGTAACCGACTGCGATAATTAGCGCCGTAAATGTCGTTAAGAAGATAAAGAAAGTGGTGTTGAGTTTAAAAGAGAATGAAAGAACTTCTTGTGTGTATATGTGTGTTTGAGTGTGTGTGTGTGTGTGTGTGTGTATGTGTGTATTGAGGCGAGTGAGAGAAAAGAGCTTTACCGTGTGGCGCCACTCTCTCACACTCTGAGTATGCGCTTCTCCTTTACTTGCATTTTTCATCTCTTTCTCTTTCTCTCTTTTTCTCTTTCTCTCTCAATTTCTATTCTCCTCTTTTTTAATCTCACCTCATCCTCATATTCTCACCAGGGGTGGACACGAGGCGGTACTTTTGGATTTTTAACTCGCAAACACACTCACAACACATACATAACTAAGTTCACTCTTTTGTTCCTCAAGGGACGTATGGACATATCGTACTCGCATACTCGTTTGCCGCATAACTTCTGATGAGCATGCACGGTTTTCTTCTTAACTCCGTCCGTGCATGTAACGCTTCCTCTCCTTTTTTCCTCCACCAAATGTTTGCAGCACTTGTAACTGAAAAAAAAAAATATATATGTATATATATATACTCATTTGTATGTATTCTTCAATTCAAAGGACAGGATAATAACGGAGAAATGCTCTCGAGTTAATTCACCATCCTCTATCTTTCATTCAGAGAGTTATCCAAAAAGAGCCTGAATTCAAAGTGCAAAAAAGGATTACTTCAATACTCCCTCTCTCTATCTCGCGAGAATGATTAAATGGACTACGTGACGCACGAAGTAGAATGGCACTGACCCATTAAAAATTAATGCCATTGCACACGCCATACAACGATTACACAGGTCACACATATTTAATTAATAAAAAATCTCCGCTTTTCTCCTCTTTCTACTTGAATAATTCAGTTTTTTATCTGTAAATTGATGAAAAAAAAAAACAAAAAAACAAATTCTACTCAAATCGCTCTCAGTCATTTTCATGTTCCATCTTTAGTCTTCTGCATGAACGCCTACGCAAAGCCAAGAGGTGTCTCTTATCTTTGAATCATTTGGTGTCGCACGTTTGGCATCGAAAAAGAGAGGATCGTCCTGTCGTGTTATACGTCTAACCGGCAACTGTCGTAAAATCGAGACCGGTCGAGAGAGAGAGAGGAATGTAAAAATAAAGCAAGTAAAGAGAAAGAATTAAAGTTCTCTTGTGGCACACCACACACTAAATTTTTCATCTCTCTCTCTCTCTCTCTGGCTCTTAGACGAGCCCATAATACATTTAGATTTGAAAAATAATTCCTTGCCAAACATGTACCAAAGAGTATATATACGATCAGTTGGTTGTACGATGAGAAGCCGATCGTTGCTGCGATTCCAATGACACTTCTCATTTTTTCTTTTTGTACATCATTTGACCATTTCACTTGGGTGAGATAGCGACGAGTACCAGAGAGGAGGAACAGCAAAGGGGACAATTTTGTGATCGCGTCACGCGCGCACGTGTATAACCCGAACTTGTATACTATTCTTCTCGACTGTGTGTGAGAGGAGAGAACGAGAGAGAGAGAGAGAGAGAGAAAAAAAGAGAGGCATGTTGGAGAGACCGGTCGACCGAGAAACAGCCGGATTCAACGAGACTATAATCAAATCGAACAGTCCACAGGACAACATCCGAGGATGTATAAATTATCGTTGGTGATGGGTTGTAGAACGATTTTCATGGCGCCTGAATATGGTGGAAAGAGGCAGTTGAATGTTTTCATACATATATTTTTCATTCTCAAGTTTATTTCTTGAAAAAAAGAAATAAAAATAGAAGAAGAAGAAGAATCCTTTTTATTTCACAAGTGAAAGAGTTAGGACACTTTTAAACCGTGACGATGTTTCCAAGTTTTTGGCTTTAAATGCCAATAAATTATTGAAATCTTATCTTTTGAATTAAATGAAAAAGATGGCAATTTAAACTATGAATGCCATTTGTATTATCGCATGGGTCCGATAATTCTCGTGATATTTGCTGATACGAAAATTAGCTACCGAAATTTGCCTTGGATGCGTCATTCCAGTTGGTCTTCACAAACAGCCTCTTTTCTCTTTTCTTTTTTTTTCTTGTATTGGTGAAAGATCGTTTCGGGAAACTACCAACGCAATTTCGTTTTATCTCGTTGTTATCCCTTTACTCTCTTGGGCTTGCATTCGCACTCCATTCTCCATTGATCTTCACTCTGTAATTTTTTTATTTTCTCTCTTTTCTCTCACGGTTCGACCATCTAATTAATTAACTTTTACGATGCTGCCAAGTGCTTGATGGAGATTGCGAATTGGTGTTGGTTGGTGCTGATGCTTGTGAATCCTCTTGAATCCATACGTTTAGCCAATACACGATAGAACCGGTTGTTCGCGTGTCCATATCCACACAAAACGTGTCTCGTGTTCACTTGTGTTAGTAGAATGTTTCATTTTTTATATGTAAAATTTTCTCGATTCATCGGTAGTATTTCGTTTTGAATTTAATCATCAAATTATTTACGGACTAACACTCGAAATTCACTGCGGGTTCTCTGCCATTGTCGTTCTCTCGTCTCAGCAGGCACTTGCTACTTTAACACTTCAGAAGAGTCCTTTTTTTTCATAAATTTCTTGAGCTTCCATATGTGCACAAGATTTTTTCATATTGGTGATATTCTGATTTGAAACTTTTGAATGAGACGTTTGAATTTCACGAGCGCTGATACAGGTGACCGCGCTGTTGCGCGCGCATCAGGTGTCACGCCACCGAATTGCTGCCGTTTATTGTAGGAGAATTGTTTATGACTTCCTTGAGCTTCCGTATGCGCTCAAGATGTCCTCATATTGCTAATATTTAAAAGTGGAATTGTCAAATGAGACGTTTGAATTCTCGCGCGCCAATACAGGGTCTGCGCTGCTGCGCGCGCATCAGGCGTCATGTCATCGGACTGCTCTAGTTTTAGGCTGAGTTTTTCATTCGAGGAATAAGTTGATCCAGGCATACCTTACGCCAGGATTAGTTTATTCCTTGGATATTTACTGCTCGCGCTCTCTGCCGGTCAGAGTTGAAGGTACAAGTGACTTCGAGTGTATTCGTTTTTAGGTACGGTAATGTATGATGTGTGAGATTAAGACTTTGACCGGCAGATAGCGCGAACAGTAAAAATCTGAGGAATAAAATAATCTTGGCGTAACTCATGCCTGGATTAACTTATATCTCGAATGGATACCTCAGTCTTATTATATATATTAAGATTGTTGATATTGTCGACTGAAACTATCAAATGCGAATTTGAATCTACGCGCGCATGTACAGGGGACCGCGTTGCTGCGCGGGCATCTGGCGTCACGCCATGGACTTACTCTCGTTCATTCTACTAGAATTGAATACGAAATGGAATAACTCAGGATGATCTCTAACAACTCCATTCATATCGATAAAAAGATTCCGCTTCTTTTTAATCACCGACAAAAATGTCTTCCGTCTTCCGAAGAATTTCAAATAATTGGAATAATATAATGGAATTTGTTTGTTTATTGACCGAGCGAGGAATTCGAAAGAGAGGTTTAACAAAACAAAAACAAAAAAACCCTAAAAAGCAGTAAGTAGTGAGTTGGAAAGAAGCAAACTAAAGTATGTATACATACTCGCTGTAGGAGGAATGGAGAATTAAAAGAGGACGAAATGGAATAAAGTCGCACGGGCGACGCAGAGTCGCCAAGTTAATTTGCATGCTCGGACAAGGCTAATTACGGGTCTTGAACCCCCTTCTAGTATTCCTACCGCCGTGGTCAAAGTTACTGGCCAGAATGGGGCTCTCTCTGGAACATTATACATCTATGCATACTGAAGGCACCACTGTTACCAGTGGAATAGGGTAAACGTGAGTGAGACAACGAGCTTTTTCGCAAGAGGAGAGTTAATCTCGGGGGAAATTGCTTTGTACGAAAATTCTCTCATGTAGGTCACTTAAAAGTTCTTGTCTTTGCTATTATCAGATTTTTCTTTTTCTTTTTTTTTTGTGGTTTTGGAAAACAAGTGGATAATTAACTCCTGTCTGAGCATTATGTACTCACTCACTTCTTACTGAAACAAATTCGAAATGACAAATGAAAGAAAGGGGGAAACGAATAGAAAAGTGGATTTCTGGAAAAATTAGAGTTCACAATGCTCTTTCCAGTGCTCGCATTTTTCATCATTTTATTCTCCTCGTGCCCATTCCTCATTTGTATTTGAGCATACTCTACTCTCTGACGTTAAAAGAGTAGAAACAAGATAGAGAAAAGAGAAGGGGAATGAGGCGAGATGGAGAGAAAACGGTGAAACAAGGGGTTGTAACGCCCCGGAATTTGCACGTTTATTGTCGCATTAATAATTCATGGATGTTGCGCAATTTTTAATCAGCTGCCGTCTGCCATTGATTGATGCCGGCCTCGCGCCCCCACGGGGCTTCGGATTTACATACAGAACGAAAGAGAAAAAGTATTGACACGCGATACATTGCCATACCGTTGGAACACACATCTCGTTTTCTCGCTCGTTTCAGATAGATATATACGTTTATGCTGTGTTATGCTTTCGTGTAAGCTATATACATATAGATATATATATATATATGTATGTAGCTGTTGTGTGTGCCCCAGCCAGGGCCCAGGCCAATCTCGCGTTATGATGCCGTTGTCCCTCTCATTTCTCCTCACTTTGCTCCCTCTTTCTCTTTTATTCCGCTATAAGATATGAAAATATACGCCCCAACTGAGAAAGGCCCCCGTACATTTTTTTTGCGATCGTTGAAATATTATTTCTCCTCTGGATTTTTTCCACATTTTTCCCTCTCACTCTCTCTCTCTCTCTTTCTCTCTCCTTTTTCGCCTTTTGCATTATTCCTCTCCACTTATTCATTCTCCATCGTTTTTTTTCCCTTCCATTATCCTCCCTCTCTCTCTCTCGCTCTTCTCTCCTCCTGGACCTTCGTCCTCGTGAATTGACTCTCCTTGACCCTCACTTTGTCACAAACAACAAATGTACAAATTGACAATCGGATTTCATTAATCAGCTGGAAAATATATAACCATCAGGCACTGTGTCTCTACTAGTCCTCAGTAACAACTCTCGTGGTCTCGAGGCGCAAAAAAAAAAAAGAAGCAACGGAAAAAGGGAGAAGAGAAATGTGGAAAAAATTTACATTGTCTGCCCCTGTGTTGAGGATAAAATGAAACTACTGTGAAAAAAAGAAAGAAAAAAAGAAGTACGTGTAAAAAAAAATAAAATAAATAAGAATGTTGAACCAAGTGAGATGGAAATTACCGTGCATTCGAAATATGTACGTTAAGGTGAAACTAATTGTGAACTAGGCGCAATTAAATTAGCAATGGAAATTGAGGTTGAACGTAGTGCCTGAGCTCGTGGCTTGTAGTAGGGTATATAATACATTATATACCTCGGCTTAAACTCGGTGTACCTCCAACTGGTGCAGGAGAAATAAAATGAAAAAAAAAAAACAAAGAAAAGAGGGGAAATAAAAAAAAATTAGACATAGGCATGTGGTATACTCTCATATAAGATTAGATAAAACCTGTCTTATCCAGCCATTAGTCCAGTCGTTACCGAAGCGTTAGAGCGTTGAGGTAGAAGTGATCGAGCGAAGATGGTGTGTCCCATGGGATAGATATCATTTCGATCTTATTTTCTTTTTCTTTTATTTTTTCACAGAGTGGATAATTATTCTATCGTTCTGAATAATTAATGAGGCCAAAGTGTTCGATTAAGAAAATTATCAAACAAAAAGATCGGTATGAAAGAATAATTATTAATTTATTTTTTATTTTTCTCTTTCTCCTAAACGTGTGAATTTTCACTTATATATTAGCCATTAATAATTTTATACCTCTCTCTTAATTTTCCAGAAGCAATGATTCAGCCAATTTTTCATATCTCCATACACTAAAAGAGCAAAAGAATCTTCGGCAAATTGTGTCTGGTGCCTCATCATGAAGAGCCAATTCACATTCACAATCTATCCCTCTCACTTTTCTCATTCACTGTATACAAACATTAATATCCTCAGTGATAAGTTATGTGAGCATAAACTCATTCGCCTTTACCCCTTAAGGCATTATAATGTATACATTGTCGGCATACCATTGGCAGCAAAATGTGGCTAGGTGCTTTCGATTATATATATATATAGATATTCTTTTTTTCACTGGTACGATGTCGCGGCGGCGTTTTGTTGGTATTTAGCTTTAGCAGCAACTGTGTGTGTGGTGAATATTCGATCGTTTGGTAGAATGAGAAAGGGCGGAATAAAGAATGAAGAATGAAGAGGAGAAAAAAAAGGAAAAAGAAACACATTGAAGAAATGAATTTTCTCTTTCACCAACATAAAATTCGTTAAATGAGTAATGTTTGAAGTGTAAGAAAAAAAAGGATATTAAAAAGGAGAAAAAAAAGGGGAAAAAAATAAGGATCAAGTGTGCAGGAGGAGTGAGAAGTTATGTATGCCGAAGGCGAGTAGTCGAACACTCTGTGTATACCGATGCCAAAGCCACCTTAACACCAAAGTCAGGAGCTATTAAATTTTACGATTTATAAAACAATAGCTAAGAATAGTTTATTGGTTAAAAAGACTCGGTAGAATGTGCAACGACAGAGGGAAGAAGAAGGGGTATTACAAAGAGGGGTAACGTACAACATTCATCGGCAGGTTACCCGTGTACCTCTGTGACGCCCTGAGGTCACGGGGCTTGATGACTGGCATGGAAGTATAGAATAAAAGGGAAAAAAAAAGGAAGAGAAAAAAAAGGAAAAAGAAGGGTTTCCGTTCCTCAGGGGTTATCGAACTGACATTGCGGTTTAATATTCTGAGAAGTATTCTCTTTCAATTCTGGGTAAAGATATATTCAGTAATGTTTTATGAGGATCCATACGAGAATTATTTTCGTGGTGGGTCGTGACCCCACGTTCTTTCCCTTACTCTAAAAGTAATTTGGCTTCTTTTCTGATCAATGATGGAACACATTATGCTCGGTGAATTAAGTTATTGGAGGTGGCTTGGAAAGAGGGCAGAGGCGTTAACTAATATGAACTAATGGAAATAATAATTTTTTTTCGAGTAGTTTGGTATCATTATAATGTCGTTATATACTGGAGGGAAAATGATAAGATGTGGAATGTTTTTTTTTTTATTCAAAAATACACTGATACATATTGAATGTTAGATACAGGCCTTGAAGTGGTATTTGTGAGGGATAGTAGACGTGTCTGGGAGTAAAACGAGAGGATCAAAGAAACTACGTAATGATGATCCAGTTCGGTCATGCATGAACCTCTACTTCTGTATCCAGCTTGTCTCCCACGTGTAGATAGACTTTCTCAGTTATGTTGGAAGCCTGAAAGCCAACAGGCGATAGATGTCTGTAATTTTTTTTTCTTATTTCCTTCGACTCGACTACTCTAATGTTAGCTCTTTTGCCTCGGTCTGTGAAATTCTATCGGCATGGAGCCTCTTCTGTGTATGCGTTTACGTTATTGACTTCCTCGTCGATGTGGACTCATATTTTTTTCACTTCCCCTCTTGGCTCCGCTGACTTTGAGTCTGGCATCGTTTGTACAGACATTGGGGCCATGACACCTATACGATGATGATAGTGGAGAGGCACAAACACGTGCAGTATCCTTAGGGGGATGCTCCACTGCAGAAGCAGTAGAGGGAGTTCGATAGAGAGAGAGAGAGAGAGGGAAGGAAAGGGAGATAGACATACGTTGATATCCAGACTATCGGCTTTGCGGACTTATTTTAAGGCTCTCAAGGAAACACTCGGAATCACTAAAATATATGCACTCACTGCATTACCTTGAGGATAAGGGGATGAAACTGCGAAGGAACTAGTCTAAGTAGCTTTGGGCTCCTCTGCTCCTGTACCTTTGAGCCTCTGAAATTCGTACCGATTTTTTTCTCAGCCTTTTCTTTTTCTTTTCTCCCCCTCCCTCTCTTTCTCTTTATCTTGAGATTTGCTGTCTTAATAGTTTTAGAAGTCTCGGATATACACGAGATAGACTGAGATTTTTTTCCCTCTCTCCTGGGCTCCGTTTCTTTTTTTTTCGCTTTTTTTTATTTCTATTTTCTTGGGCTTATGTACTTCCTTCTAATTTCACTGCGAACCTATCTGCCACTTAACCATTGTGCCGCAGTGCAATGCACTTGCCTCACATAACAGTTGTACATACGACTACTTTCCTTCCAACTCTTCTCTTTACTCTCTTCACCCTCACCTGGGTTTACTGCAAACCTCCTCACACAGTACCCAAACTAATTCAAACAGTTTCGCGCTTAGCTAGGGAAAGTTCAGCCTGCCAATTAACCCCGAATCGTCTATTTCTCTACAACATAGAGAACACGAACGTCAGACGCTAACCCAAAGAGATTTCCCAGAAAGTCTTTAACCAGTAGTCTCTGTCTCTCCTCTCTTCATCTCCTACCTTTTTTTCTTCTTTTACCATCACTTGGAAACACTAATTCGCATTTTCATTGATTCTTTTTTTTTCTTTTTCTTCTCTTTAACAAAAATTTCTCTCTACTTCTTTCAACTTTGCAATTACTTGTACCCTAATTTTCAAAAATTAAACAAACATTTTAGACTAATTAAATTTAAAGGTGAATCAATGCTCACTGCTGAAAATTTTCCCACAAAAATAAATGATTGAAAAAAAAAACAAATTAATTGTTTCATTAAAGTTAATTAAAGAGAAATTTCGAGATGTAGTGAAAATAAAATAAAATAATGAAACGAGTCGTTATGTTGATGGAAATTTTATATCTTTAATTAAATTCAACGAATAAAATTCAATTCATAGGTATTCAAGTGCATTAGTGGAAAATGGGTAATTGTTGTGAAAAAAAAAACTTTTTTATTCTCTTTTATTATTATTTATTTTTACATTGAAATTTTGATCGTTGAGTACAAAACGCGTATAATGGGCCTTTCGCCCGGTGATTATCTCCTCTGCCAAGCGAACGTGCTGTGTGGTGTGCCACGTACTTCTTTCTCTCTCTCTCTCTTGCATTCTCTTCTCTCTCTATCCAACTCTCTCCCTTTCTCCCATTTATTCCGTTGCAACTTTTCATCTCACTTGCTCATCCAAAACGAGAGTTTGGGAGGTCGTTCATTCTCCATACTTCCTCATCGATTGGGCGTGACGAGCAAACTTCACGGTCGTCGTATCCGCTGCGACTGGGCTATATCTATTCAGTACTCTCTCGTAAGCGTGCAATTCTCCTGCATTCTTCCTTTATCCCTTCAGAGAGTTCCCCCCTCTTTCAGCTGTCGTCTCATTCACTCCTTCGTATTGCACTCTATGTCTCTTACTTTACCTCACTGGCAAACAGAATGGCAAAAGAGAGAGAGAGAGAGAAAGACAGAATTGGGCGAATGTGGAATTCCCACTCTCGTGAGGATTATCGAGTGCACAAACACACACAGCCATGAGTTTATGTGCACGAATGCAAAGTTCTAAGCTTTCAGGAGTTTCTACTAAATGTCGATGTAGCAACCGCCAGCACGTATGCCATAAAAACGATTCACTTTTTATTCACCCACTCTAAATGGAGAATCATTCTTCTTCTTCTTCATTTTTTTTTTGCTCCATCATAATTTCAAAATTTTTATGACGAAATGAACGTAGGTTATCCAACTGATTCATCTGAATGAACGAAGAGAAGTGGAATCACTCACAACAGTGCATTTGCCTGAGCGTGTCTGTTCTTAATCTACCCATTCTACTGCGAGCAAAAGGGGATCAATGGCCTCCATTGCTTTGTAATTAATGTATTCGTTTAAAATTCAAACAAATAATGCTGGTTTTTCTCCAATAAATTATCTCCGTGAATTAAATAATTGGTCGATTTTTTTTCTTTCATTTATTCTCTTTTTTTTTCATCCCGTTGAACGTAGTACTGGAAGCAGATTGGAAGGGTTCGATTCGCATCAATATATGGGGTTTGGTTCGTTCGAAACACCTGGCGTATATATTCCGAGAGTGCCATTGGGAATCTACGCTCTGTGGCGAAAAATGTGTTCCAATTACGGGATATCTAATGGGCGCATGGTTACTGTGCCAGGAATACATCCGGAATTGAGAGAGAGAGAGAGAGAGAAAGAGAGAAAAGTGGTGTGTGTGCAACGGGGCTAGACCTTTTCAGAGATATATAACGTCAATAAAATGCCGCTCAGATCGGAAGCGAATTGGAATTTTCCAAGCTGAGCCATTACCTATTCTTCTTTTCCAAAAAATCAATTTGTATTGGAGCATTCGAATCAATTGATTTTACAATGTGAACAATACACATGAGAACATAATGACAGGTGAATCAATGGAAAGAGAATTCATCTGAATTTGACAATGTAAAAATTTCAGGAAAAAAAGGAAATAAAAGAAAGTCATCATTCCATTCAGGCATTTTGAAAAAAAAAAAGGAAAAAAATGGAGTGAATGAATCCATAACCACACATGCATCAACGCAGTATACACCCTGTGTGTGTTCTTCTGTCATTGCCAATTGAAAATTGGAAAGCCTGAAAATTGTCCACTGACTGAAGACCGGAAGGGTGCGGTGATGCAACGGAGCGCTAAAACGGTCATTCACCAGACAGTTGAATGCACGAATGGTTATACAGACGAAATTGTTGAATATAGATATACACATGCATATTTGTGTATTGGGCCACTAGATGCGAAGGGGGTTATCCCTAGGCCTATTCTCTAGAAACCAAATGAACATCATCCCTTCTCCAATGTTGGCCTATTGTCGTTTCTCCGTGAGATGGTGAATACACATACACACATACACATTTGCAGATTTACCTAGACAGATTATTCGCGCGTAATGCGTGGAATGAATGGATAGTGCGCGGTAGTGTCGTATATTTCAGAGGGGAACGTAGCAGTTTGAACAATAACGTTGCGTTCCACTGTGCTTGCCAGAGACATCCGTATGAAAGCTCCATGTGCCAGCAAAATTTAACCCTCTCCCTCCCTTCCATGAGTGTATACTCTGGGTTACTAATGTTTTCCACCCTCTGGGCCCTAGAATGTGTTTGTGTATGTGGACGAATGTCTGATGCCCTGGAGCGTGTACTCAGCACACGCGTTCGCGTGTAACATTTTCTGGGTACAGAGATGGCAAAATTGTGTGTACCACATGTACACACACACACACACATACATACATGCACAAGCAACTTTGACTTTAGCTGTATGTGAAAACAGCTGAGGGGGCGAAAAGGGGAATGAGTTTGGTGAGACAAGGCTAAAGTAAATAACAGCCAAGACAAACAGACCAGTACCAGCGATTACATGAAGTAAGATGGATTTAAAAATGAATGAGCAGGGGAAGGGGGGATGGGGTAGGAGGAGAAATCAAGAACACCGGTGTATTGAAGATGGAGAGACACATCGGATAAAATGGTTGAGAAGGAACCATTCGGTTCAGATGCAAAGCGAGAAAGAGAAAGATGGGGAAATAAATAAGTGAAGGGCAAGAGAGGAAGAAAGAGAGGGAGAGAGAGAGAGGGGAAGAGAGAAGAAGGTAATATAAGTTGGATCGGTTTGGTTCTTCTGTGTTGGCTTGAGGCAGGTTCTCAGAAGCTACCGGTGCTGGTGGAATCCCGTGCGCAAGCGTGGAGCCTGGATTATACTGCCAAAGGGTATATTTATCGGGCGAGAATGTATGCAGAAGCGCGGACATTGCTACAAAGGATGCCGACTCCTTTGGATTTAGCCTTGACGCAAAGGGACGAGCGGTATAGAAGAAGGAGGATGACTCTGGAAGAGATTCTGGAGGAAGAGCCATTGGATACGAGGATCCATTGGGTCTCTTTTACCTATACGATGAAAAACGGAATGGAAAAAATGGCGGAGGAGAGGGGGGGGGGGGGGAAGTAGGGGAGAGAAGGAACGAGTAATGGATCGCCTAACTTTTACTTGTGGGCACTGCTTATTTCTTGTATTCCATTGCATCCCTCTTACCTTCAACTGCCCATCCCTCTACTCGACATTTGGCTCACACCCTCTACTTCTCATGCCTCTTTATTCAGTTACTTCCCCTCTTCTCCTTCTCTCTCTGTACATCTACCTAAAACGCCGTGTCCTTTATGCCTAACGATATACCCTTTGCGATCGCCTTTGCCTGCCTCTGTTGGCTCAACATATCTACTACTTTTACCATTACTTCTTTTCTGCGAAAAGAAAAAAAAAAAAGAAAAAATCCATACACTCTGCATTTCTTCACGTGATCGGTTAACAAACTTCACGTATATGTATACTTTTGCTCTCCTTGCCCTCTACTGTGCCCGTTTCCTATATTATCTGATTTTACATTTTGACTCTGGAGAAAAAGAAATAAATGAAAAAAATAAAAAAGCATCGTCTCTTTTCCCCCCCAGTTATGGACGAATACTTTTGCGATTGTGAATGACGATACTGAAAAAAAATTCAACGTACCCAACACACAGCCATACTACTCTGTCGTCTCCTTTAGCCTGTGATCATCCTGGAAAATCTTACCAAAACAATGGACAAATAAAAAATTTTAACGAACTGTTTTACTTCGGCAAATGATTGAAACCAGAGATTCGATAAAACATTTCATATGACTTGTCTTCCTCTCTCTTTTTACATTTTTTTTTATAAAAAAATCTTTTTTTTTCTTTTCATTCAATTTTATTCTCACAAAATAATTGACATGAAGCGCATATATAAATAGCTTGTGCAACACGCTCTGTGTATTTACCTGAAAAATATAAATGGCATTTGAATCAAGAATACGAGTAAACTTTTCACAGTTCTCCTCATTTGAATCCAATCAGTATGCACAAGTGAAGTACACATCACTTCTTCTCAGAAGCACCATTGTGTTTATTTGGATTTTGAGAGGTGGCACATTTTAGAAGTCAAAAATGTAAACACCTCAGGCCATAACACACAGCCTCTCTCTATACCTTTCACGCGATGTATACGTTGTCCAAAAACGTTTCCCCTCTTCTTCACCATTACCACTAGCACCATAACACTCTACCCATCTCCATTGTGTGAGCGATGAAAAGATGACTTCCGAAAGAGGTCTCTCTTCTTTTGCTGTCCCTTCACTCCAGTGTCACAATGGTACAGAAGATATACCGCCCCATGTCATCAATTAAATTGAATGAAAAATGTTTATATGCCACGTGTCAAAAGCCACTTGTTCTCATTCTTTCACCAAAAAACTCTAGAAAATTCTCATTATACAATGAAAAATAGTATTGTTTAAATATTCAATGCACATGAAATTAAAAAAATATAAAATCTACAAAACACCTTTACACCTGCCTGTAAGAATGCACATGGCCAGTGAATGTTATAAAACAAAGAGAGAGAGAGAGAGAGAGAGAAAAAAACGAAGAACTGAAGAATACAGACAGTTGTGTATAAGTGTATACTTATCTCAGTACTATCAGGATCTCTTCTTTTGACTTCACATAATACCAGAGCCATGTGTCTCTCGCCACGGTCGTTTGCCCTTGGGCCTCAGCTCCCGGGAAATCAAGTTCCGGAAACTTGTATAGGGCCCCTCTACCCTTCCCCTTCTTCTTTTCTCTGAGAAAAGAAGAGAGAGAGAGAGAGATAGAGATAGAGGAGTAACGGGCTCCACTTTGTGGCGCCACTGTCGCTACTTGCTAACTCACATTGGCAATGTATATTTCTGTTTTATCATCATGCCAATCGTTCTGTTTTACTCTATCATTGTCAGAATAATATACTTTCTCAAGCTGTTCTACTCATTCTTTTCTCATTCCCCTCTCTCACTCTCACTCTCTCTCTCTCTCTTTCTCTTTTCTGCACGAGAACACATCAGGAAAATGAGAAGCCATGAGATTCTATTTGCGAAATGAAAATAAAAAATTGCAAAAAAAAAATTAACAAGTGAACGTACTGTTTCTAATATAATGTAGATTGTTATCATCTATCTGTTAAACGAGTTTAATATATCGTTAAAACTGTCTGATTTCTATTGTTCACGAGGTGGTTTCTTTTTTTCTTTTTTTTCTTCATTCCTGTATTACACAGTGGTTAGCGATTATTGATTTCCCAACGTTTATTATTCACCCTAATGATTTTCCTGTTACAGAATGTAATATTTTTTTCCTTTTCTATATTCACTCTTTCTTCATCACTTCTAGACCAAATAGAGTTGGCTTAGGCACACAAGGAGTCTGTGGTATTTTATGTACACTCAATGTGTACTACTTACGTACATCAAACCTTTCTCTGTAACGAATCGTCTTTTTTTTTTCCTCCTCTCATTGGGATTATTTTCATATCCTTTTCTTTATTGCCAACAGTTGATGTTTCAACGACATAGCAAATCTCTTATAGTCGTTATCAAAGCAACACAGCTCAACCAATTACAGTGCCGTAGGGTTTGACCATAGGATAAGGCTATTCGTGGTTTTACATTTGTCGTTATTTCCTGGTCATATAAGAGAAAAAGAGAGAAAATACCTATAAATACGTTTTGAAGACGTAAGAAGGGATATATAAAAGATGAACGTTGGTGCAATCGCTCGGATAACATTGATTGTACCGTTATTCTTACTTCTTCTTTTTATCTCATTTCTTCTTCTTTTCTTTGACTCGTTTCTTCGTTTTTTACCTTTCCCCCTCTTTTTATATATAGATATATATATATATATATCTTTTTTATTGTATCCCCAGCAAATGGTGTGTCCTCGTTGTTTCGATTTTGTCGTTCGACTCTTCGTAAGGATCTTCCCATGTATTTTTAAGGCCAATTGATTCGAATTTAATTCAATTGCCTTGTCTACCATTTATTTTTTCTTTGACGCTTCAAATATTTTTATCCAGTAAAATGCAATTGCTTGGAATACTTTCATCATCATTACTCTTGAAAATACATTAGAAGAGGTGTTTTTTTTTTCTCAACTTCTCAATGAAATTATTTTTAAATATCCATTTTACCCCACTCTTCCGTATAATTAGAAATGAAATTCTGTGAGTTCTCTTCTACTCAATCTAACACCATCTACTAAATTCAAAATAATTAAATTACCAGTTTTATAGTGTAAAGAAAAAAAAAACAAATTAAATCCTCTTTTTTTTTTTTCGTCGGTTCTTTAAGAATGATTGCCTTTGAAATCTTGACAAATGTACCATTAATTCCACACACTCGGCGACTAATTTAGAGGCACCGTCTTGATAACCCTCTGACCCTGGATAATTTCGTGAATGTGGCAGAAAAAAAAAGGATGTGCACGAGAGAGAGAGAGAGAAAGAGACAAATGAAATGAGAGAAATGAGAGAAAGAATTGGGGAAGAGAAAAGAGACTGGGTCCCAAGGAGAGTAAACGAATTAACCGGTGACCCGTAGTTTAATGTAGCCCAAAAAAAAAAGGAAGAAAGTAAGGGAAAAAAAAGAAGAAACGAGCCAGTTGTCGTACCGTCATTCGTAACTGTTTCATCCAAGCAGCACACAGTGGGTTAAAGTAACTTCTGCTTTAGTCAGGTGTGTGTTGGGGGCTTCTTTCACTGTTGCCCCATGGAGTTTGACACTACCATTTCACATGCGTATAATTTTTATTCTTGGCTCTGGAATAAGAGGAGTTTTATCGGTGCGTGATCAGAGACGTTGCTTGGATTCCATGAGACACGAGTGGCACCGAATACATCATCGCAACGCGCGCGTAAGGAAAGAATTTCTTGCTGTACGTCTCTCGTCCACGAGCTCCTTTGGGGCTACAGAGAGGAGTAGTAGAAGAAGAAGAAGAAGAAGAAGACATGGAAACTGGTTTCGCTGAAACAAGTGAGAGGAGGATAAAGAGAAGAGAGAGATAAGGGTATTGCATGTTATTCCTCCCCTTTGCCCCTCTTCCCCTTTAGTTCTTTGAATCCATTGGCCATTTCTCCGCATCACTGCGAAAAATTCTCATTTCCAGTAGCTTTTTTGTTGTCTCCATTATAAATTTATTGTCATTTCATTACATTATAAATGTCAATTGAATTGTTGCAAAATTGTTTAAATTAAACTTGTTCTCATCTTTCCCCTCTTTCTATCACTTGTTTTTACTCTTTTCATCATCCTCACCATCTTTTTACCAACCCTTGAAAGTACTTCCTTTGTTTGAATGCCATTTATATGTCAAACCAATGCAATTTCCCTTTTTATTACCCCTCTCTCTCTCTCAAGAAACGTAGAATGTACAATTGAAATGCCTTACAATTTAACTTTGTATTTTATTTCCGATAAAAGAAAAAGGAGAGAAGCAATGAGGAAAATTTAACGTTTGAAGAATTTTCATGGGACAGTGGAGAGAATAGAGTAGAAATGGTGTTAAGAAAAATAGAATCGAAAAGCACTTTGTCGCTCTTAAAGTCGCTAAATCGTTACGCTTTGAAAGTGAGCGTACGTGTCTCTGTTCTTCTTTTTATTCGGTTCAAACACATCTATACTTTGCTTTATATACAGGTATATTTAATTTTATCTTAGTGCACACAGTGATGCCGGATGTGGGCGGTCTGTCGTACTATGGGTAAAACGGAAAGAGTGCAAAAAAAAAAAAAAAAAAAGTAGAAGTCCCGTATATAGGTGCAATGAGAGGTGCTCGAGATAGAAGGTTTACCGGGAGTTTATTCTGACCGTAAAATAAATTTAACTGTGGAAAGGAAGTAGCGTATAGGGCGGGGACACGTGGGACCACTTTTGCTTGTTATTTATCGGTATTTCCTTCTTAGATGATTCTTCTGGATAACCACCAGTGGGCTTCGAAATAGCGCCTCCCCTCTCGTTCAATTGAAATATAGACTTTATTTACTGTTTAGCGGGTGTGAAATGCAGTTTATTACAATGAAAAATTTCGTTTAAACGGTTAAATTCTCAAGAGTTGGATGACAGTTGACGCCCCAGGCGTTTCTCTTATTCTTCACTCTACACGTGAACAAATATGGAGGATGAAGATGGCTTGAACGAATTTTATACTGGTTATGCAGCATGTTCGCCCTACTTCTTCAATCTTCTTCAATAATTCAACATTGTAAATAAAAAAAAGTTATATTAAAGTAGTCCAAGTAGTTCTGGCAATCTATATTTCCTTTTCATTGAAAAAACAAGTTGAGCGGGAGGTACGCATGCAAGGAAATTAGTATGCTTTTCTCGTCATTGTGACTGAAAGGTCCACCAGAGTCCTGCATAAGCCCTGACGAATGTGGTGCAGTAATAAAAAAACAAAGTCGACCCATGGAGTTGCAAGAAAAAAAGAGGGTACACTTATAAAAGGCTAAAAAGTCATACAGTTGTAGCAAAAATAAAAAAAAAATATTAAAAATATAATAATGTTTGTGTAGTCTATGGCATTTGAGAAAAGAATTCCAAATCATGATGCAACTCACTTGAAGGAGGTATCATTTCGTTCGTTGATGTTCACGCGGAAGAATAAGTTTCACCTCACGCTTCTCTCCCCCACCTCAACACGTCGTTTTCATTCTCTGTTGGTGTACTTTTTTTTCTTTGCTTTATCTCTCTCTCTTCGTTTGTATTGCCTGGGGTAAAGAATAGAGGCGCACGTGGATCCCAGTCAGTGAGAAGTACTAATGCAGGAAGAGGAGCAAGAATGATAGAGAGGGGGGAGGGGGGGATAGAACTTGAGATTGCACTGGATTTCATGAAACACACATAGATATACACTCTTACTTCTTTTCCTCTTCCTCTATCAGTCTTCCTCCTTCTGCACATTTAGAGCTGGAAAGAGTGAAAGACCCCCGTGATCATCAAACGGAATCTTTTTCACGAAAGCGAAAGCCAAAAAGATGCCTCCGGTCTCCTCTCTCTCCCTCAGTGTAACAAGAAGGAAGCAGTTTATTCAGTGTTTGCGCTAGTAGCACACGCTAAAGATTATCTAGATATCGAATACCACGAAATGCACTCTGCTCTTGCACCCGCCTTAGTTAACTATCATGCCCGCTCCATTAAATGCCCAAGTACGTCTGTGCACACTTAAAATTCCTTCATTGTGTGTACAAACGTGTGGCATTAGGTCCAGGATCTTCGCTAAGCAGAGCAATTTGTTTTCGATACTAATCCCCCATCCGGTGGTTTTGACGGAAAATCTTGCAAAGTATACTATAAACGAAATTTCCGGAGATTCAGAAATGCTAAGAATCTTGAGTCAAACAAGCGTGATGAAGTGGTATGAGTGAATGTTGATGGATATTCCACTGTGTAATACTCGACTCTAAAGCACTGGTTATATCAGGGATTTGTTCGGAAACTATTCTGTCTGACATATCAGTATTCGCCCATGCTTGATACCTACCCTAAAATCCTTTAGCACAAGACGCCGTCAAGAAGCTGATGTTTAGAGCCTTTGGGAATCCCCATGGTAGCTACGGTTCTTCAACTTAATGCATTGAGGCCAGTCATTCCGCTAGTCGTTCATGAAGATCGACTACCATTGTTTGTGAATCGAAGGATACTTCATGATTCTCTCAAGCGAATTGATCCAATTAGAGCTTGAAGTGGATGTCAAGATTTTCCGGTGCAATGGTAGAAAATAAATGGAGTTTTTGTGATTGTGTGAAAGTACTTGAGAGTATGCTTGAGTACTATTTACTTTTTGCCAATTCACATTATTCAATGTGAATAAATTATTTCGACACTATTTTATGGTAAATTGTAGTAGGATTAAAGGATGCCTTTATTGTCAGGTTTTTACGGATGAAAATAATATGTATTCACGTATATTCTGAATATTGCAAACGTTTTGGTTGGATGATGCCAATGTAAATTCATTGGAGATTCATAAGATATTTCGCAAGTATAATAGTCCTTTTGTGCCAGTATAAATCCTCCCACTCCTTGTGGACGGTATTACAATGATAAGGTCGAACGTGCCACTGTGTGCAGTTTTCGATTACCATCGGGCATTAATCGATTGTACATACCACTGGGGTTCGTGGGATTTACACAATAAAATATCTGGTGTTTACTTCTCATCGATCCTTTTATTCATTTTTTTTTATTATTTTTTTTTCCTCCTTTTAAATTCAAATCTATTTTCATTTTATATATATATATATATATATATATATATATATATATATCCACACTGCTAGTGTCCTACCGGTCACGTCTGGCTCATGCAAATGACTCTATGCGCGCATGCATATTGTTCTGTTACTCGTCGAAACCTCCCAATTATAATACAATAAGACGGTTAAGGTGTACCCACAGGATAGGTACGTGAATCATTGGAAACGTGTATATTGAATCTCTAAGAAATGTGGCTTCCTCAATGCTCCTCTTTCTCAATATGAAGATTTTATGTGTGCTAACATTGAATGAGAATTGAATGAAAAAAAAAAAAAAATAGAAAAAATAAATAAATATAAAATTTCACGATGAACCGTTCGTTTTTAACCTCAAACAAAATCACAAATCAAATTGATTCTCCATGCGCTTTATACAGCAAAAGTACATTTATATAACTTTTCATCACTTCGAGGCATATGAAATTTTCTACGGTAAAATCCAGTATATAAAACAGGCAAATAATACGAATTGATGCAATAGATTGTTGTCGTAAAAAAAATAAAAATAAAAACAAAAATAAAGAAATATAGGAATCAATTCGAGATATTTTCAAGACTCAACTTCCTTATTGCTGAATGCAGAGCATCCAGCAGCATAGATGCAAATCCAGAATAAAATTATGTGGGCGTAGGAGTGAAAAATTATTGTATTACATGTGATACGATAATTCTACCGTGAAAGCTACCGATGAATGAAAATTCTTCATCATTATGTTCAATCATCACGATGGTAATCACTAGTGCATAAATTGTGAATAGAAATCCATCAGTATGTAATAAATGAACGGAATGGATATGTGCCTTCAAAATGGGGCTGGACTAAAAGAGCTAGATAGATAGAGAGAGAGAGAGGAATGCAATTAGTGTCTTGTTTGATACAGACATGAATGGCCCTGTCAACGTATAACGTCAAGTACTTCAGCGTCAATCCGATTTTAACCCCATTGAGTATGCCCGCTTAATTCCTACTTCATAATTTACACGATAATCTCACTAACGAGCATTGATATGAGAATTTAAGCTCAAGCGGTTGAGCATTTTTTTTACCCTCCCCTTGTCGGCGTATGAAGAGAGAGAGAGAGAGATAGAGCTATAAAGAGGATTAACTCGTGTGTGTAATGTTTTTGAGGGCATTATCTTTTGAAATGATTCGTGAGCATGGAGCGAGTCGTTATCCATGCAGGACAACCAGATTGACTCAATCTAAAGCTCTGGGCGTCAATGGATTCTAAATTTTTCTTTATTTTCATCAGAAAATAGCAGCGTAAAATGATTATTGAAGTAGGTGAATGAGCAGTTAAAAGTTTTCTCGTTTTGTGCCTTTTCTTGGCTATGGATACTAATGGTTTGGAAGCTTCTCATAACGTTAAATGGTAAGTGCCACACAGTGAAACTGTCGTCGTCATCGTTGTCCTAGTAGGATTCTTCAAGACATCTACTGGTTAATATTGGACATAATAGTGAAAACGAGGTGAATTCAAGCTGAGCTTGGGGCATTTGATACTATAGATTTTATTATGACATCTCTTGGTAGTCTTGCGAATGAACTCATCCATGAGAATCCACGTAGTTTGCTTCTTTTTTTTTAGTCATTTTCTTTTTGGTTTTGGCTTCAAACGGCGCTGTAAATTGTCTCCATGATTCTTCCGTTATGGCTTGATGCTTGTGCAGTTAGCTTCTGTTTATTTCTTCCTCGTTACTTGCTTTATTTATTGAATCAATTAAATGAATAATTGAGCGCTTTAAAATATCCATTTCGTGATGGCAATGTGCACAAGGCACAAGGAGCATTTATACACTTTATAACTTCTGCCTTCATGTTTCTCACTCAGTGGGAAAGACATTTCAACGCACTCGTAAGACATTAGTAGACGCAAAATTGTGCCTCCTGGAGTTGAATGGGAAAAAGGAGTGTGGGAGTTGAGGGAAGGGTATGAGTAAGCTCAACAGTATATTTCTTCTGCGACGAAAGTCTGCCATAGAGTGAGAGCGAGACGATGGGGAGGGAGGAGAGGAAAAAGGAGACATGTTGTGCTGGAACGGGGCATTGTCCGAGTGCCCTTTAGAGCAATACGAGTCTTTGGCCTTCATTTTATCCGCAACAACGATTCTTGCATTCATATTTCTTTTCTAAGGTATTGAGAAAATTTATTAAACTTTTTACGTTTATTCGGATAGAATTGAATGAGGCAAATTCATGGACTATTTTGCAAGTAACCTTCTGGTGACCTTGCTTGAATAATTTTCAAATAGGTTTCTAATTTATAGGTTTCGAGATGTGGAAAATTGTATGTTGAGAATTTTTGCATCAAGTTTATGGTGGATCATTCTTTAAATTCCAGGTTCCAATTTTCTGGGAAATATTGATGAGAAATTGCTGGGCAAAATGAAGTTCCATTTCGTTTAATTTGATTGGAATTTTGCCTGCAGCAGTAGATATTGATATCATTGTTGAACGAGATTTTCTAATCTTCGGAAGAATTTCAGGCATACGATATTAATATGCAGAGGCTGTTCTTCTTTTGTCGAGTAAACATTTCTCGGGGAACTCAAAAGCTTTTACGTTTAAATTTTTTAGAAACTCAGGAGATTCTGCTTTTTTAGCTCAGATTTTCAGGCAAGAAAAAAGGTGGACAAATTAGAAAAAAAGCTTACTTTATTAATATGGTCATCGAGTCAACCATTATTTCAGTCACTGCTTCAATTTATTAATTAGGGGAAAATTACAAACTCATTTCGTTTCGACCACATTTGCACAGTTCTCTCCATGATGCATGTTTTCAGTTATAATCTGAATCATCTTTTAACAAAAAAAAAATGATTCTCAAATTACACACAGTTTCAAAATTTTATCAACAATCAATTGTGGATTTTACTGAAATCAAAATAAAAAAATACCTTGAAATTTCCATTATATTGAAATGATTAATTGATTGACGTTTATCAACTTCTTTATCAACATATTGCTTTTGGAAATCACAGCTCATAGTAAGTTTAACTTGAAAAAAATGAATGTTAGAACAATTCTAAGGGATTAAAAAGAATATCTTAATCTTGGGATAAATACTTTAGAATAATTTAATATGTTAAAGTTATTAATAATTTAACTGTCTAAATTGTCAAACATACCACTTTATTCAATTATCTACAGAGAGAAATTTTCATTAATGTCAATTGTGTTGATCTATATTCAACTATGAAACAAGAAGTGACGACTAATAATTCAACTGCAAAATATGAATCTACAAATCAGCCGTGAAAATTCAAATTCAAATGAAAATCAGGAAAATTCTCAATTACTATCTCACTAAATTAATTAGCTTATTTCAATTGAAAGCTGATTTTTCGAACCCAAAGATGAAGGAAACTTGAGTAAAATGAACTAGGATTATTTTTTTAGAGTGAAGGCTTCTACGAAAAAAAATTGGAAAAATTACCCAATAATGTAGACATGCTGGAGCACCTCCTCAATTTTTCTCAGAATTTTTTGAGGAATCTCTTACTTCGAAAAAAGTTCACAAACATTTTGTGCCGGTTTTTCTTAACAGTAATATTCCTCTACTGACTCTACCAAGTCCGGGAATATGCACGATTCAATGAGAAATTATAAATATGGAATTCCATCGCAGTAAAATTCCACTTCTTCCCTACATCTCAATTTCACAAACAATTCCATCCTTTCAGAATTTCGCACAATATCACAAGAATTTTCAGACTACAAAAAAAAAAATGAATAGAAAAGACAGATTCTGATGTAATTGTAGAATTTGTGAGTTACCTCTCAAGAGATCTTCTTGAATAACTCCAAAGTAGGTTAGAGAGGGAGGTATTACATTGTGCGCCTCTTATCCCCCAAATTGCGCAATGGGGGATTACCATTTTACGATTTTATTTGCATAGAAATTCATTGGATTTACTTGTGGTTTCTATTGTAAACAACGCGTGATGCAGTAAGAAAGAGAGAAGAAGTGCCGAGGTTTATTTATGAGGATCCCTCAACCTCTGTTTCGTCCTCTTCCCTCAGCTTTTTGCAACAGTGTGAGAGACTTTTAGGAGAGCGTGTGCTTGGGGGCTAAAACTCGAAGAAAGAGTTGATCGTGTATATAACACTGAGTTAGTTGAAGGCACGGAGCTCACGCGAGCAAGGTAAAATCCAATAGAATCCGAGCTGGAGTGGCTCTCTCGGATACTGTGAAGAGAGGAATGAGGAGAGTACAGGGGCTACAGCTTCACTGGTTGCCTCGATATTACCAATAATTGTCGGCTGGAAAGGTTATCTCGTGGAAAGCCGTGCGCATAGCAAACTCAACGCTCTGCCATGACCGATAACTTATGAACCCCACTGTTCAGGCTCTTCGTCTTATTCTCGGTGGATGGATTACGAAGATCGAGTATGCTGCTTACTTTGCCGGCATACTAAAGGCAAATCATTTTTCTTAACCGCAATTATCATCGGAGAATATTTGTTATGGACTTTGCGTTATGAGGCCTGTAGAATTTGAAAAAAAAACAATGGAAAATTAGAACACTCTGTGGAGATCTAATTCCTGTTTATGGGTGGAGTACCCAAAATTTGATGAATTAAAGAAAAAAATGAAAAATTATGTAATTCAAAAATAAATAGTTGGCAAGACATTTATCATTGGAATAGAGAATATTATAAAAAATAAAAATTCAATACAATGTTACCAAACGTTTTAACTCCATTGTAATGCAGGTTGAGCTTGAATTTTATGTGATTTCTTTTCATCAATTCAATAAAATCGTAAGGTGAATATTTTATTGCAACAAAAGAATATTGTATATTTCAAAAATCTATTTTTTTATTCAACCTCATTTGATCGAAAAATAATAGTATAGTTAAAAAGAAAGTGCCAAGTTCCTGATTTCTCATAAGAGTCAGTATAGAATTTTACATTTTTGAAAATTCAATTCCATCATCATCCTATTATACTATTATTTTCAAAAAATCATTCAACACACTGAGAAAAAACAAGGAGTAAGAAATAGTAAATATTGATGCCATTGGTCATTAGCAAATATTTTTTTGAAATAATTAAAAAAATCTGTTGAATTTACCGAATTCAGTCCATTCAACTATTTAATCTGTTTGATTCAACTAAATTCAGTAAGTTCAACAACTTTTTTAATTATTTCAAAAAAATATTTACTAAAGACCAATGGTATCAATATTTAATAATTTTTACCTTTGTTTTTTTTTCTCTCAGTGCATGGGCAGCGATTGGACCTGCTTAAACGCTGTATCGTTGAATAAATGAAAAATTTACTTAATGACGGAACAATTGAAATTGTGACATTTTTTATAAATTTCATTAGTTGAATGAAAAAGTTTGTAAACTATTTTAAATGCAAATTCTCCAGTGATGATATTCTTGAGAAAAAAAAAGGATCTCTTTGAGCCAATAAAAGTTGAATATAAGACAATGCATAAGTATGAGATGTATGTTGGAAAGAACTGAGGAAGAATTTTTAATGAAAATATGAGAATGTACATGTCCAACAATCTGAAGAAGCACGTTTGCTCTGGAATTATGTATTCGCTCATGAATTCACGAACGTGCATAGCTAGGACTCTTAGGTTGTCACTGGGTATAAAAGCATATGTGTGTGTATATATATATATTCATTCCAGCAGCCTAGACGTTAAGATGATTTTAGAGTTATGTGGCTCTCAACGTATGCATTACAAAAGAACGTTTCGGTTTTATTAAGTAGAGATCTTGCCCTCTTCCTCGTACTGTCTCTCATCCTGGGTAAAGAACGTCACTGTGCCATGACAGGGGAGGAAAGGGGGGAGGGGAGAGGTTTGAAATTCACCAATGCTTGTAAGTAAAATGGAAAGTGGCGAAATGTTGTTTGTTGAGAGTGTTGAAAAGTTTACTAATGATTGCATGCTTCTAATTAACCTCGATTTCATCACAAATTCAATGATATTTATCTTATGAGAGAATCAATAATAAGCATCGTTGTAAATGCTTGGTAGCTTCAAATATCGCCGGTAATTTTTCCGAAAAAAACAGATTTTTGCGACTGAAGATTCCATCATGAATATCTGTAGAGCTACTGAAGTTAGAGAAAAATGTAGATGTAGTGACCGCTATATATACATATATATGCGGACAAGGAGTCAAACAGTTGAGACGAAAATACGCGCTCTATCTCCTTCTTATTTTATTCTCTCACTCTATCCTATTGTCACGCATATTTTCTTAATTCTCTCTTTTTATGGATATTGACGAATCACACGATATTTCATATGATTTTGATATTCAGTTCGGCAATAGACATGACATGCTTCACATCTGCAAATAGGCCTATTCTTAATTTATATCTTCTATACTCTACACTTAACTTCTGTACATATTTCTTCAAACAAGACCCGATTCAAATAAACTGTCATCAAGACAGTAATCACATTTCTTAGTAATTATTGAAAAATACTCAACCAACTCAATTATCACAAAGAGACCTTTTAATGATGACTATAATTCCAATTAATTATCTTGATGTTAATTCAATTTTACCTAATTCTTAAACACTAATTTGTCTTTGAACACAATTTATTTTTACTTATTTCCTGGAAATAACAAACCGAAAGCTACTAATTTTACTCTTTCAGGAAGTTTGAGGAGAGAAAATACTTCCTAGCCCAGGTTTTTCAAGAAGCTTAAATGATTCTCTAATTAACTCCAGATTAAATGGACAATTAAATTTATTCAATTAAAAAAAATGAAAAATTACAGAAAATAATAATAAGAATATGAAGATATCAATCTACTGCTCAAGAAATAGGGTTTACCTCAATATGAAATTTTCTCTATCTTGTATTTTCCTCACAGTATAATCAAGTTGTAACAGCAATAATCTCCAATAAAAATATATGGATAGCCTACGGGCTCAAATAAGAGAGAATAATTAGCTATAAGCCTGTAAATATGTACATAGCTCTATATACACGCTGATAAAAATTTGTTAATCGTTAATTGATCAAGATAACAATCAATCATATGATCTTTCTGCGGCCCTTCGTCCGCACTTGTCTCTCAATCTTCTCAATTCTTACTTCTTCTTACATCCTGGTCTATCTTAACTCGGCTCACGATCGAAACCATCACAACCTTCTTCATGGAGAATTTTATAGGCTACAAAAAAGGTCTCATGATAAATTCTCGTAAACCTGATAGTTTCCGAGATATTTCCATACTAAACTGTATTCGATCGTCAACCTATTAGACCTGCATGAAAAGTATCAACGTGAAGGTAGAAATCTCTCGGTGCGTTTATGCGTCATGAGAAAATGATGGCAGTGTACGCATACATGAGCACAGAATGACGAGGAGAGAGAGACTGAGTTGGGTTCAATGGGTTAAACTTATCTTCATCTACAACTTAACCACAGAAATATCAAATATGAAAATTCCATGAAATTTCATTAAGTTCCTATCAAAATGACCGTGGTAAAACCAGCAATCAGAGAGCGAATAAAACGTCAGTATTATGGACAATAATTGTCAATAAAAATAGGAAAATTAAAGGATAGATACAACGTGCTTATTTAATTCATTAAAATCGTGTAAATTGAGAGTTAAAAGTCATTAATAATCTTCGAATAATTTCACAAAAACTTGAATAATATATCTAATTAACTACACCCGTCATTTTCAACTGATTAATGTCCTGCGAATAATTCAAATGATAAAAATAAAGAAAAAAAAATCATGAAAAATAAATGTAAATAACAGATAAAAGTAAAACTGTTTGTAAGAGAAATGTGCACGCGTACTGAGAGTTGATCACAGCCGTTTATCAAAAAGCCAACGGTGACTTGGCCAATACGTACCGAATTTGTTGACATTCGCATAATACACATTTCATTTGTGTAATTAACATCGTGATGTATGGTTACATTAGCAAGTGAACGGAAACCCATTCATATTATGAACACTCGGCACTCGACAATTACTCATAAGCGATACATATCGCATGAGATTTCAGTACTCACATAGCCAGTAAAGTTTTGAGTATGCGTTTTGCATTAACCAATAAGAAAGGACCCACGTACTCTTCTCCACGATTCTTGCCTCACGTACATGCAACAACATTTTGCCTGGTTCCTTCCCTTTTTTTTTACCTTTTATTCTCCTGCAAGCGAAGGAAAAAAAAGGGAAAGAAGAAGTACTCAACAATTTTACTGTATGGGTGGCATATTTCCGTACAAACTCAAATGTATGTTTTTCTCTTTTCGTTTCTCTCTCTCTCTCTTACACGCATATTCGTACACGCGTGTTGAACATAACGGATGTCGTAGTTGAGTTTGATAGATATTTGTACACTGCGTTATATTATTTTCTTTCTCCAATTTTATAATCCCAAGTTCAATTGACTTGTTCTACAACTCGGAATATTATATATATATAAGAATCATCATTCCTTACGAGGCTATTTTCTTGTAGTTCGTGCACTATCTGCACTATTTGAGATACTCAACAACCAACAATCTCAAAGTTTTGCTCTGGTTAATTTTCATCGAGATACCTATCGTGTTTACGAAATTTCTGGATTTTCAAGTGCCTATCTAATTTCTGGAATGCTGCAGAATTTTAATTTCTTGAATTAAATACTTCAGAATATTCAATTTAAAGGGATCCAATCGCTGCCCATGTTAACTCAAAATTATTAGATAATAATAGAAATGTTAATTTTCGAGTATTGAACTTTCACGAATGTCAAATTTTTTTACTAATTTTTTTTCACTAGCTCATTTTTTTTTCAACCTCCTCTAATCCATAAATGGGAGTATAATTCAGAGGAAAGTGCCAAGATTTTGATTTTCCATAAGACTGCAAAAAATTTGACATTTTGGAAAATTCAATGCTCAAACATTTACACAGTAAGTATTCTAATTGTTCATAGAGATATTGGATAATTCATTAAGAACATCAAATTATTGTCAAATCGTGACGTTTGGGTGGACAATGCCAGCTCTTGACTCTTGACATTATTGATGTTTCGTCAAATTGAAACTATTCTCCATAATATGGAGCAACAAGCAGTCCTCAAAATTTCTCATCACGAGTCATGTTAAAATCGAGATTAATAAATGAGTTAATTGAACGAATAACTGCACATTTACAAATAAATGAACAGATAGGACGGAACACAATTACACGATAAGGTTAATCGAAATTCGGTGATAGTAGGGATACCGACTTGAACTATTATTAAAAATTTTTCTCAGTTCATTCTGATATTGATATTAATTAAAATCAATGATGGATGATGCATAAAAGCAGTAACCATTTCGGTCACTCCAAATGAATCAATTAGTGAAATTCTATTCAAAACCGTTCAAATTTGACAGTTGTTCAGCTAAGCTAGAAAATGTAACGAGACAAGTTTTTTGAGTTGAATAATTTGGAGAAAAATATGATTTATATTGATCGACCCTTAAATGCATATTGTTGCAAAATTACAATGTCCATTTAAACGTCCTCAAAAACATCAATAGATGTTATGTGCATACTGTTCTGGGATTCCCACTGCCAGCATTCTATATTTTATCGAGTAGCACTAAAGTTTTTTTCTTTCACAACAGTCAAATGTCATTTCGATATTAACAAAGCAGAAATTATCAAAAATCTGTATTAAATAAAAATTGAATTTTTGTATTACTGTGTAATTAATTACATTTTGAAATTTTATCGATACAAAAATAGTTTGATTTGGAATAGCCCTTTGCCTTTCTAAAGCCAAGAATTATTTCGAAATTTCTCATATTTAATTGATGTCTAATGAATGCATCATGTTATATATCTACAACAAACGGTTTTTCAATCAAATACAATTAAAAATTGTAGGAAATTTTGTTTTTTTCGATCTTCTACTGTATTAGCATTGATATGTCTGCAACTTGTATTTCCCAAGAAATAATAAAAATCTATGTATTTAAGGATAAAGCTATAGGAGAGTACAATTTTGTTCCTGTTCATTTACTCTGTTTATAGAAAAGTAAATGATATGTGTAATTCAAGTTTTATCTCAAAATTTTTTAGAGTAACTATATGTACCCTGATGATGTCTGCGCATAGAAGATGGAACATTGGTGATTTTTAAATGGAATTCTATCCATTGGTTCATTTGTAGTGATTACAATGGTCGTTTCTAAAAAATACAGACTCGAACATTTGAAAAAAAAAAAGGATTTTCATCATTATTTAATAACTTTTATTTAGCATGTCCAGCGATTGGACCTCCTTAACACAATTCTTACTAATTGACTTATAATGATGAACATATATTCTTACATCTCAACTCCATCCTGTGTTTGTTAAAAAAAGACCCTCTTTTCTTTTATTTTCATAATGACTCTTGGTAATCACGTGCTGATTAACGCTATCTCATGTACAATTGTCGTAATTTCCTCTTCAGAATTATGAAGTGTCTTGAAATAACAATTTCAAGGTTTCATTAGTCACAGTGTAAATATTTAATTGTGATAAAAAAAAAAGAAGGATGAAAAGAAGAAGAAAAAAAAATCACATAACCATTCAATTCGTTATCTCCTTTACAAAAGACCCGAAATTTCCTACACACAATCAGCACAAGGACATCAAAAAATTTCAAAACAAAAAAAAAAGTTAATGAACAACTTAAACCGGATGAATTCAATTTCAGAAATAATTTCATGGTATTCAAGATTGCAAGGAAAAGTAAGGAAAAAAAAAATCAAAAAAAAATCAAAGAATTTACCATCAATTGAACAAAAGTCATTTATTCGATGAGATTTCTTGTAAGTTAAACTGTAACGAACACAAAATCCCCCGTAAAACAGAAGCCATCACTGTTGAATCTGTGAGACCACCGGCAGCACCCAGAGCATTGGTATATATAGAAGAAGAGAGGAGGGGGATGCAATGCCTGACGGGTTAGAGAGCCAGCAACGTACTCTCGCTTGCTCCTTCTTCTTCTTCTTCTTCTTCTTCATTTATTTTTTCCTCCCTCTTTCTTCAACTCCTTTCTTGCCCTTCCTTTTTTTTCAAATAAAGAAGCACGAGTGGGGGAAAGGGTGAGAAGGAGATGGAGTTTGATAGGAAAGAAAATCGCGCTCGCACGCCGTCGTTAGCTTGTTAAGGTAAGACTATCGCTCACGTCACCACTAAGCGTGGGGACAAGGGAGGTTAGGAAAAAATCATTTGGAACAACCAAAGGAGGGAGAAATTGTTCAGCCTATAATGCTATTCAGCCTCAATAATTTCTTGCTTTCATATGAAAGCATAATTTAATCAAAATAATTATATCTACTAATATTTTGATTTTTTTTTTCGAAGAACCATTTTTTAAAATTCTGATACGGGCCTGCCTACGCACACTAATGTGCGCATATACGTATGCGCGCACACTAGAGAATACTCCTGTAGTTGTACACACATACAGAGCGACCGCGTGTACGTACACAGCGGTGCTGGCTTGCCATTAATCGTTTATTTTTTTTTCTCCAAAACTATGGGTCAGAAATAACTGATTTTGGTCTCAAAAAATTCTTAAAAGTGGTGACTATGGACTACAATTTTTTCAGAAGCCCCGTAAATGCCGTTTTTCTTTAAATTTATAATGATTGAATCGTGACTCAATTTACTCGTTTTCTTATGGGAAAAATGCACTTTTTGAAATTCAATATCTCGGATTCCACGGGTCAGAAAATTTTTCACCATGAGGAAAAGTTGTTGGGTTTCCTGTGAAGAATATCTCTGAATTTTTTCAGATTTTTCGTATTTCAAGCCTCTGGTGATAGTCATACCTTAACTCGCACGCAATACCTCCTTGCTCGAATACCGGATACGCTGTCTTCTGCGTTTCCCCCTTTTTTCCCTCCTTTCTGTTATATACCAACAACGTTTGCCAGAGCAGCCAAACGATCCTCACCTGCGAGACCTTCTTGTTCTCTCATGATGCTCGCCGTGAATCTCCAGGATTTTGTTGCAACATCCCTCACGAGGAGGTGGAAAAAGAGGAGGAGGGGGGGGGGGGGGGTACTCTTGTACCTTACAAGAGGCGAGAGGGGGAAAAGTCAGTAATTACAAAAATCTTTTATCTTTATTAATCTCTTGTTTATATTAAAGTCTTACATGAGAGAATTTATAATGGGGTCATTATCGTGATTGGATTGTATTAAAAATGATTATCCATCGATTTTCAAGGTTTTTTTTTTGCAGATTTTAAAAAAGTCCTATTGTTCGTATTTTTCAATTAATCCGGGTATTTTCATTCAATGCTGTTGGTATTTTTTTTTTCGTTTTTTTTTCTACTGTCGGCTTTTTTTGCCTTTGTCCTCTCATTCTCCACGACGAGCACTCATCCATAGCTCCTAGCAGTTCTTGCATTTCATTTTTTTTTCCACTTTTTTCACCACGTTTTTTACAATCTTTTCAATAAAGTTTTTGAGGATTCACATGGCACTTCCTCATTGCCTCTGTCTTTATCAGCATACATTGTCATTGTTTGTGAAGTGTTTTGAGGAGTTATTGTCAATTGTATTTTACCAGTCACGCGTTCTCTCTCTCTCGAATCTTCGCGGACTCGTGATATGTCTTTTTACGAGAATTATGTATTTTTTTTTGTTGATGAGAGTTAAAAATGTTTTTTTTTTTTTCGAGAAGGGAATGTATTTCATGAGGTATAATGTAAGAACCTGAGGCCATCAACGACCTCACGAGCAATCGCGTTGGGTTCCACTTGAATTCACCATCAATTTAAATTCATTAAATACTCCATAAATTAAATAAACGAACTCCGATGAAATTACCTGAGAATAAACTCTTTGCTTTTTTTTTTCTTGGGACTTCAGTGTTTCATATTTCAATCTTTTCTTAACATTCCATATTCATCCGAGAAAAACAGAAAATCCAATGTAAAATAAAAATGGATAAACGTTTGATAATAATTTCATCCAGTCGGTAAATCGTGGAATGCGAATATCTTTGTGGCAGCGAGCGTGACAAGATTTCTAAAGTGACTTCACTCAGTTTCGAAAAACTGTATCCGATTATTGTCAAGCAAAACTTCAAGCATACTTCAGTATATCTCTCTTCCATGGAATTCTCCTGGTGTACGAGGCGCTCGTAATACTCTCATGTATCTTTTTCAAAACCGACAGAAGAACCTAAAGAAGAAAACACAAACTGCCTCCACTACAGCTTCACTGTGATCACAAGACTGTGTATCATCGTGTACCTTTTTTTTTTTGTTCCTTTTCAAACAAAATCCCCACCATAAGCTCACATCTTCAATTCCACGAAGTGCACATGTTCTTGATTGCGGAGCTTTCATCGTCGAAAATCCAAAAACAAAAACCTAAAACGAAAATACTGAAAATTCAGCAGTTCTAAACCCAAGGATATCTCGAAAACCAGTAGAACGACAAAAATATTCATAGAGACCTTTTTTGCAGATCGGAATACGCTCTTCAAAAAAGGTCTCTAGAAAAATTCCCCTATCCCCCCTCAATTCCAAAATACTTTTTAAAAATAAACTGGAACCTCAAACTCATCTCGTTTCATCTCTCCAACTTCCATAATTACCCAAGATTATCTTCATCCTTTATTACACCGTGTGTTTGTCTGTATTTGTGCGTCACGTGTGACACTGGTATGCCGATTGTGTGTGAGAAAGTTGACCGCGTGGTATTCGGCCAATCAGGGATAAAATGTAAGAAAAAAAAGCAAAAAAAAAAAACTTCAGTAAATTGTATCAATTCGAGAAGGGCCCCTCCCCATTCTACAATCAAGTTAAAAGCAAAGAACAGGCTTTACCCAATGAGAGCCACCCCGTTATTAGCAATCTCGTTTTCAACTTACTCCTCTCTACCCACCAATACAACTCGCATGTATCTTCTGCTTCAAAAAAAAAAAAAAAAGCACATGGTTATGACTACGCCGTCATTTATCGACAAGGTGACGTCCAATGTTTTTATCCCCTGCGGTTGAACAAGACTCCACCATTGAATTATTCTCCACATTATTCCCTCGATTTTATTTATAAGTTTGGCATTCCGAACTTGCAAATACCATTGTATTAGACTGAATAACCATAAGCCAATGCATATTTCGGTCCCTCAGGTAATTCCACAAAAAAACATTTGTCTGCTCATTGCTACTCTACGCATGAAGATTGTACATACGCATTATACAATCAAGGGAATTTATAACCATTTTTCTGTAAAAAAAAAAAAAAATCTTCAAAACTCTCGATTATTTCGAAAGCCCAAACGAGAGAACACAGGAGGAATCGTGTATTCGGCAATACAAGCCGATTTCAATCCGCAAATTTTGCCTGTTCGATTTTCTGTGCCTGAAGGTGTTTGCTCTCGTTATCGTAGGCCTCCCGGGCTCTTTCTCTGTCCAGAGTCGCCGGATGCATGCGTTACTAACGAGGCACCCAGTCTCCACGTTATTTAATCAGAATATGAAGGGGAAAGAAAATAGAAAAAAAAGAATATGAAAGAACGGGGAGTCGACAAAAAAAAAGAAGGAAATTTGAACACAACTCGACTGAATGGAGAAACACAACCGGAAATATAACAGGTGAATTAGTATATGGGTTATATTCTACATATACACATACACATACATACAACTGATGGATTTGATTGCATTACCTTTATTTGATCAATTGAATTTACTGTATAAATTTACAATTGTCAGTATTGTATAATAATTACAATTGAATGGAAATATTGAAAATCACATTGAAACATTACATGGTACTTCACGAAAAATTGAGTACACACAGTAGAGTGTATTTTGACTTTCAAATATAATCACATGACCGTATATATTCAAACAAACGAGTATGTGTCCAACAATACAATCTCTTTTCATACATTTCATTGTTTTATTTCTCAGTATTGTTTTTTTTAGATTTATTTCCTCTCTCTCTCTCTCTCTCTTTCTATCTTCTCAATTTAAAATTTCTTTTGTCCAGAGCCTAAAGGTTACACCGCATAAAATTATTCTACCCTCTTCTTCCACCCTTCGCTCCCTCGAAAAAAAAAAAAAAATGAAAAAAATGTAAAAAATAAAGTAAGAAATAAAAAAAAGTATCGTACGTGGTATCACCTGCGAATAACGGCCAGTACACCACGATGAGTATATATACGTAAAGGTTTAACACATCGTGAATACGCGAGTAAGCCCCATGGGCTCCGCTCAATGTTAGCTTCCTACAAGTGGATATATCCACTTCCCCAGTAGAAAACCAAGCCTACACACAGCGGACAACGCCAGCACATATATATATATATAGATATATATATATATACATATATAAGAGAGAAACAAACACGAACCGATCCAATCGGCAAGCTTGTTCCACTCGCGTCCAAAGACGTTATAGCCGAGCGGAAAGGGGGCAAAGATGAGGAAAAGAGAAAGAGAAACGCTCTCTCGTTGTCCGAGCATCACGTACCCGTACCTCACACTCTCGGTGCTCACTTGCGCGTATTGGTATCCCAACTCCCCTTTTGCCTTCATATTACCCTGGCCCTCTGTTACAAGAAGAAGACGATAAGGAGAGTCAAAGAAAAAGAGAGAGAGAGAGTGAGAGAGCGAATCAGACGGACAGGAATTGAAGTACGAAGGAAGCACGAATGAAGAGTAGAAGGGAAGAAGGATGCGTGCGTGCGTACGTGGCTCATGCAGAGAAGAGAAAAGCCGAGATAAAAGAAAAAATAAATTCAAAGGAAAATGAAGGTATGCCATATTGCTCGATATCTAACTTTGGCTCATTATTATTAGCATATTGTTATTGTAGAGGCAATGGGGCATAAGTGCCATTTTCCTTTGGATTTTCAGTTCTTAGTAACGAGTGGAGCATTTTTTTACAGCTAAACTGTCTCTTCTACTAGAGTAATAGATAAGGGTATGTCCAAATTTCAAGGTAGAAATTAACAAATGGCCCAGGCCAGGTCCAAGCTTGCTCCAAGCCTAGTCTAGCCGAAAAAATCTGAAAAAAATGGAGAAGAGGGTATTTTTTTCCTAGAGTCCTTCACCGCCAAAAAAAACCCTGAAGAGAAAGTGAAAAATAGTTTGAGACGGATTCCTGACTTTTCTATTTGGAAGAATGTTTTTATTGAGCACTTATGCCGTTTTAATCCTAGAATGACGATATATTGATATGTATATATATATTCGTCTTCGTGAGCCGGTACACACGCTCAATACGCTTTTGCCTCCTCAGTATCTCTCGATCGGCAGCACGAATTTTCACGAAGTATACTGTGTTGCAAAAGCGCATGAGAGTAGGCGGGTGGGATAGAGGCATTGTTCCAAAATATACTGCTCGAGGTAGGTGGCGACATCCCGTAAACGCCCTGCGGGTGGAGAGGCGAGTATGAGAGGATCGAGAGGAAAAAAAAGAGAGGGAGAGAGGAAGAGGTATTACAACACAAGGGGGATAAGCGATAAAGGTATTATACAGAGCGAATGTGGAGAGGGTGGGGGCATAACCGGGGGTACTTTGGTGCACGAGAGGCCCAGTATCCCGGACACGACCTCTATGAATTCATCAATATATCAAGCATATTGACTTCGATAGTGTACTCGAGTGCTACCGATATAAACCCCTTCGATTTTGCATTTTTTTCTATTTTTTTTTTTATTGTATTCACCTTTTCTTTTTACCTCGTTTCATCGTTCATGGCAATTTTTCTGGCTCTCATACGAAAACCCTGAGAGTATAAATCACAGAATGTCAGAGACGTGATTGAAGGTAGAAGAATGAAAAATTGTGTTATTTTAATAACCAGCTTCCACCGTGGAAAGAAGTTAATGAAGTTATTATAATTCTTAGCTCTAGGAATTTCGTTTAAATGCATCAGAAATTAAAATTATTAAAATAACAAAGTGCTTACACTTTTCATCTTTTACTTGAAATTCAAGTGAAAATTTTGTTCGTTCACGTTTGTTTCATAAATTTCTCGCGTTACATTAACAGCAAGTTTTTTTCCTCTTTATTCTGTTTCAAGAAAACACTGAACTATTTAATTCATAAATTCAGTGTTTCAATATACATTCAGGTTCTCATTGGCTTTTTTTTCCCTCAACTCTCTTCTATACACAGGGTTATGATCTCACGTGCCGATGTATATAACAAACAACATAGATTGCACTATGTGCTGCTGCTAGTGCTGCACACGTTAATGACGAAGGGACATAACGTGACGCTTCAACTCATTTATGTACGAGTGTATATACCTATATAAAAGTTATATTCACATGGAATATAACTCACTAACTATGTACACAAGATATACGTTGAGCAACACTCTCGGGGATTTTATGCCCAGTAGCACTCTTTATGTATTGTTCTTCTCTCGTCCCTTGGCCCTCTTACGATCGTTTGTGTACAGACTTTTCCACCTCCTCTTACTCTCCCGCATGTCGTCTCTTCTCGCTTTATATCTTTCCCTCCTGAATAGTTTCAGTATTTTTTCTTGTCTCATTTTTTGTTATCCGTATAGATTTTCTCGGCTCAGAAACAAAGTGGCGTAAGTGCTTTTTCTAAACATATAATTTACGCCCCCTTGCTTCTAAAGCAATGCTTTGTATTAACTTCTATTTTTTGGTGGCTCTTGTGAGACAGTGAGCTGCTCCTATATCAGCATAAAATGATCAGTACGTACTGCACGTATATCGTGTTACGAAACAGATTTAATAGAAACCACTAATCCACTCGTGCGGACTGGCGCTTACCTAGGCTCTACTGAGCATTCACCCTATCTCTCTCTGTATACGAAATGGAATTATCAGAATTGCCAATGAAATTTAAATTTTCCATCAAGTGAGAAATATAGCCAAGGAGCCTCTTGTTTATTTGACTTTCTTATTATTTTTTTCGCACGCACACAATCTCTTTGGAATTTCTTTTTTTTTATTTTTTTTTTTTTCGTTATATCTTATTTAACACGTAGAATGAGTCTGCATCGTTTCCCTTCACCTGTGTACTTCGTGTACTTATTTCACCATCTCACTTTTCATTACTTTTATTTCAACATTCTTTTTTTCTTTTTTCTTTCACTTTATTTTATACTATGCTCTTTCCTCCACATTCGTGCAAACATTAGCCAGGGTAGAGAGAGAATATGGAGAATTGTGGCGGCGTCTGTACGGATAGTATTTCGGTTGAAACAAGACGAGAAATAAGCACCAAGAGTACTCATCAAGGGGGCACAGAGTTTATTGCAATGTATTTACTTTTATAGTTGTATACGCAAACTAAAAGTGAGTAGATTGTGTGTATTTCGTATTGGATTCACCGATTTGCAGCAGCTGTTCCCCATATAGTCTTGTACTACGGCAGATGTTACACATGGCTCTCTTCTTTTCCGTCCGCAAAAGCTAAATCGTCCTTGAATGAATGCCATGTCCACCTTCTTTCTTCGTTCATTCTTTCTTTTTTTTCTTTTTTTTATTGTGTGTTTTTTGGTTATTGTAGTGGTTTTCTCTTGTCTTTTTGAGGGAGCCTGATCATGATTATTAGTCACTGTCAGAAATAACCATGAAGCTTAATTTTATGGAACAGGTGTTCTTGTAATTAGAAACAGTGAGAACTCTATTTACAAAACGGCAAATACGGTGAATTCGTTGATTGCTTCTGCAGTATTTAGAAAATTCATTCAAAGCTCAAACTAAAAAAAAACTTTAATTCAAAAATTAAAGTATTTTTATGAGGAAGGGATGTATGAGAATTAAGGTGAGACAGGTCTTTTTTATGATTAAATAATTTGACAATTTACCTGAAATTTTAGATTTGTTAGACTGAGGGAAAAAAAAGTGGTAAAAACTATCAAATATCGAAATCATTGGTCATTAGCAAATATTTTTTTGAAATAATTAAAAAAGTTGTTGAATCCACTGAATTTCGTTAATTTAAACAGATTAACTAATTAAATTGACTAAATCCAATAAATTCAACAGATTTTTTAATTATTTTAAAAAAATATTTGCTAAGGACCAATGCCATCAATATTTGATAGTTATTACCACTTTTTTTCTCTCAGTGTAGAAAAGTTTTACCTGACGTGGCCTGGGTCAGGAGCTGTCGAGGTTCAAAAGGCAATAATTAATATTTGTTAAGTGCTAATTAATTTCTTCAAACTAACAAATCGACAAAGGATTTATCTGAGTGGATTCGGGTTCGATTGGAATGACCTACAAGAAGATTGAATTCCCAAGACAATACAAGTGAAAATAGGCAAAAAATAGACGAGAAATGCAAAAAACAACTTACAATATCGTCGATATGTTTTATTCTCCCAATTGATTCATACGTAACAATCTCACAATTCTTGATTCAAATTGATAATTTCAACAGACAAAATGGATTTTACCAAATATTAGAAACAATACCGTTCGCCTACGAATGAGTTGAGCCAGTTGCTCTTCGTCAATTGGTTGATTTTTTTCGTATCTGCAATTCGCAAATAGAAATTACTATAATCGTTGGGCCGTTATCGCCATTACGCGAGTACTTCATTTCGTCGACGCGAGAATTAATTAAATTCTAAATTCTATAATCTCTCTCGTCTAGGTTATGCAATGACGATCAATTGTTAAATGACGCTGGATATTAACTTTTCTATTCATCCTGTCAGAAAGGTACCGAGCTCTTCATCAACAGAGCTTCCGGTCCATATTCGTCTTCCTTCTGATATATCTTAAATTCATCTTTTCGATATTGAAATATGAAACCTTGCATCTAATTTTTTTTTTTTTTTTTTTTTTTTTTTTATTGTATGCACTTGAACTTTTTGGGTTCATTCTGCTAATTTTGTACATTTCTACATTGTATGTACATTTTTCTTTCTTATATATATATGTATGAAAAATAAAAAAGTTAGAGTTACAATAACGTACAATATTTTCATATTTTGATTTTACAATTGGTAAGAAACTCAGTTATTATAGTAAGTGCTACAGGATTTAATGTGTACAGAATTTCATTGATCTCATAAGGGGGAAAGTATTTACAATCAATGAGTTTTGGGATCATTGTGTTTCTCGCTTGCTCACACCGAGGACACTGCCACAACACGTGATTTAAATCTTCATTTTCGAACTTGCATCTAATCATCAGTTTAACGAAAATCCTAAGATTTTTCAGCAAATTCTCGCACAATTATGTCGAACGAACCGGTTAATCACATTTGAGTGGTCAGTTGATTGCCCTACTCAATCGTCCATTTTACGAAATTTTCCTGTTCTCAAAGTTGAAGAAAAAAAATATGTGGTAAAAAAAATTTAATTAATTTTCAATTACTCCATAATATTGAAAGAATCTCCACATGTTTTCTTAGATAAATCCATGGAATTGGTTTTGAAGAGAAATGAAGAAAACCTACATAATGCTACTCATTTTCTAAATTCCGCCATTCCGCTGTTAACTCTGTGACGAAAGTTGAAACTTTGAGATTAAATATATTTTTAATTATGTAGTGAAAATTCTACAAATCTTCCACAAAAATCGGTAAAAACATGAATAGTTATTCAACAAAATTTGAAAAAAAATCTACCGATTACATGAAATCTCATACAACTACCTTAATATCAATTACAATTGCTCTCTTTTCCTCTGTTTATTCAACTTAAAATCCATTCAATTCTTCCACCATTCAGCTTGCACAAAATTCTCGTAAAACTCCAAACAATCTCCTTACCTTGTTCTTTATTATTTCCCTTTCTTTTTTTTTCTTTTTTTTATTTGCTTTGTGTACCAGAGCTTGGAAGAGAGAGTGAGAAACATTGGTAAAAGAGAAAGAATAAAGAGGTGAATTTCAAACCCGAACTGAGTTGAATTTGGCGTAAATGGTTGCAATAAAACAGAGTCGTGTGTGAAAGTTTTGCGATTCAATCGAAGGAAAATTTAGAAGACTGTTGCTCGTATTTCACTCGCTTCAGATCCCATTCGATATACCACAAAACAATGCCTTTTTTTATTCATTTTATTTTTCTTACCTTAAACCTCTTTCTGCGCGCATTTTTTTTTATATCGTAAAAATTCAAGCACACACAGAGAATAAAGATGAATAAAAAAAAATTATTTGGCGAAAATGGCCTTTTGTATTGATTTCACAGAGGTACTTCTTCTCTCTCTTTCTCTCTCTCTCCTCGAGTTATGCAAAGTGGCATTGTAGTGAGACTTAAACACAAAGGTCCATATCTTCGGCAACCCCGCGGCGATCGCACGCGAGAGGAGAGGAGACCCCGAATGGTCAAGCATATGCAATTCTTCTTTTTTTTTTGGTTTTTTAATAAAAAAAAATAAAAAAATAGTAGCCTCTCTCTTTTACTTCGGTCCTGCATCGGGGCGCGGCACGTGCAAAATATGCATGTATTTTTGCAGGAGACAATGCGACTAACAGGTAGACGAAGAGTATGGTGCATGAAAACTTTTTGGAATGTGGAAGAGCAGAAGAGAAGAGAAGAGTAGAGGAGGGCTGGTCAATGGGGTGCATGAGTTGAATTCAACGAATGAAGCTGTGAAACGACACATTTACAAACCGGAGCACAAGTTCAGGTTTCATCGTGACCGGTATGTACAAACCGAGGGGCTCGCAATGTGCCCAGGGTAGTGAAAGAGAAGGGGCAAATACAACAGTAGACTCCTGAAAACAATTGTTTCAATGTTCACAAACGCGGTACTACCGAGAAATACACAAAACAAAACATATGGCGCGTGGCTGCTTTATCTCACACAATCCACGCAAAAGTCTAAATAATCTCTCGCCTCGTGAAATGTGGTGAAAAAAAAATGAAGAAGAGGGAGGGGAAAAGGAGAGAATGAGATATTCCAGTAACACAATCAAATGGGGAAAGCAGATTCTTTTTCCCTCTTAGGAATTCACCTATGATTGAATTTATCTTACACGGTACTTGAATTTTCATCTGAAGCATCTGTATTTGTGTGTGTGTGCACATGGGTGTCTACGATGTATAATATTTCAAAACACCTACTCTCGTTGAAATTGAATTCGAGACGTGTATAGCACAGATTGAACTAGAAGTGCAGAAGGTGTCTCATGGCAAAAGGGATTTTATGACTATACGCATGTATATACATACATGTACATGTATTTGCTGAACTACTATTCCCATGAAAGTTGAGAATTCAATTGAATTCTTCATTTTACGCCTATGGCAGTGAAATTCGAAGAAAACCTGTGAAATGAGAGGAATAATAAGAAGTACCTGTTATCAATGAGGAGATGAAAAACTGGAGTCACGTGAGAATGAGACAAACTTGATGTTCATTAGGGTTGTATCCCAGCAAACTCGAGTACAATTAATCCCTCATTTTTTCAATGCTGTATTGAAGATAACATTTTTTTAAAGAGTTTTCTCATTATGACTCTATAATGTTATTGATTGATGGGGTTCCTAGTATTAATCAATGCTCCCTGAAAAGGTCTGCATATAGCAGACGAAACAGTGATGCAACAATTTTGAAAAGTTGATTTTTTAATTTTTTGGAGTGACTAAAACGGCCATTTCCCTTGTTTTGAAATTATTATTTTTTTCCATTTTTCTGATTTTTCTAATAATTCTTGTCTGTATACTTTATGAGATATGAATTATCAAAATTACTGAAAATAGTGATGATGGAAATGAAACGCCCTCAATTGGACAGAAATAGCGAAATTCCTAAAAAGCCACATAATTGATCCATTATTTAAAAACTATTGGTGAAGAGAGCAGTATTCCAACTAAATAATAGAAAAAAAATATTCAATTCTCTGCATAGTTATTGAGAAATTTAAATTGGACGGTAGTCGTAACTATTTGCATTTTGTCACTGAAGTACTTTGTCACATTATTAATTAATTTGAATTGCTTAAAGAAGGTAGGCGGAGTGAAAGTGTCAACTTTCATCATCAAAATCCCGAATGTAGTTATTTTACAAACTGTTTGCATTAGGCTCTTCTTTTGAGGCCTATGCACCACTACGTTCTCGTTGTGGCCTCGGGTAATGCGAAACGTGATAATAATCTCAATCAGAAAAAATTGAAAAATGAAAAAAAAAATTGTTTGTTGAATTCTTTTTGAAAAAATGATGAAAATTTTGAAAAAATTTACTAGGATGTCTGCTATGTCTGGAACCGCGTGACCCGTCCCCAGTCATCTCATTTCTCTGAGAAAATCAATAATTACTTGAATACACAGCAATTCAAACTGTGAAAATTGAAGAGTTAGCCAGATAGCAATTTACCATCACAATATCTTCAGCGCGTGAATTCAATTTTTTTTTACACTCTTTGTGCGTTTAATAATGTATTTTGTGCACTCTTATGTTAAAAAATCTGGATACTGCACATGAATAATATCAACCAATTAATTGATACAAGAGAAACTACAAACCTATAATTTTAATATGGATTTCATTTTCTTTCAAGAACCCACGCTAAAAATCACGAGAAAACCCCTCAATATGTCCACATATTTAGGCATCAAACAATTAAATACACTTATTAATACGTCCCTATAGTATCAATTTACCGATATGATTTTCGAATATCTTCATTACGTTTTCCGGGTAAATTAAAGCACGTTTTTCCGAATTATCAGCCATTAACTGGAAACTAACCTACAAATCCTCATTTTTTCCTGTTTTATCGACCGTATCCTGGTATACTACCTTAAAGTTCTTCATGCAGCTGGAATCGAGTAATTTCGTTGAGATCGTTTGGGCCACCCTGATTCCAATAACCTGCGGGAAGCCACCCATTGACGTTGTACTTCACATCGGTTTTGCCCCCACTTCTCATCCTCTGAGTTGCCCTCTCTGTCTCTCTACCCTTGCACTCCCATTTGCAGTGCTCCGATCGTCGATGCGATAATTTTTGACATTACTTGTCCCGAGACGCTGTTGAAAAGTAAACCGCTCGGAGGTAAAGTATGCTTTTTGCCATCGCGCCGCAGCGGTTGGTAATAATTCTCCTTGGCGAGCCTATTATTATCGTGCCCGCGCGACTCTCCAAGCACCGAGTGCCCTCTCTCTTTCTCTTTCTCGGTCTTCTTCCCTCTCTCTCTCCTCTTTTATATATCTTTTCTCGACTTTTTTTCCCCCCCTGCATTTGCCTTTTGCGCTCAACCAAACGCAAAATCCTCTCTCGCCCAATCCCTCCATTCCAACGTATAATAAGTATAGATATATATATACCCCAGGAAATCTCAGTTTACGTGGTCCAATCATAGACACGCGGATCGTTACGAAGTATTTACGATGCTCGGCCGGAATCAGCCGATTTCGATGCCATCACTATTCACATGAACTCGTTTCTCTACCACCTCATACCATCGATACATTTATCAATCCCCTCTCTTTCTCTATCTGTCTGTGTATGTGTGTATTCATAATGTATCATTATGTGAACCGAGTAAATGGATCAATCATGCGTCTTTCAACACTCTGCAATATCCTGGCTTGATTCACCAATATAATTCTGAAGTTATAAAAACGAAGAAGACAGGTAAAAACACACAATCAACCTTGTAATGTTAATAAAGGGTCTCTACCTCCAATAATTTCAATATTTGCACAAAAAAAAAGAAAAAAAATTAAATAAACTCCTTTAAATTCTCCACCGTCCCACGCAGCGCGTGTGTACACTTTACCTTTTGAACTCACTACGAGACTTATCACCTCTGTGCCTGTCCCTAGGGGGCCTTTACTGTCTGGCATTGGTGAACAAACGTGCTCTCTCGTAATATGGATTGCGCGTATATTCTCACCCACATGTGAATAACAAACATTCGGGATAGAGACAACGAAATGAATTGAGATGGTCGCAGGAGAGAATGGCGCTTCGATATAGGGGATGTGCATATATGCCTCTCTCTTTCTCCCTCCTCTCTTCTGTTTTTTCTTTTATTTGGTGTATGCCTTGTCTCGCCTTCACGGTTATGTGTGGGAATGGGAATGGAATTGTGAGAATGAGAGAGATGAAGCTTGAGGCCAATATCTGTGTTTACCGTGGATGGAAACCGCTCGCACGGGATATCACCTCTCTCTCTCACTCTTACTCTCTCTCCCTCCAGTATCTACAGCTCCGTGTTTTTCTATATAAATAAATATATATATATATATTCCTCTTCTATCCTGCGCGCGTTTCTCCTCTTCCCCCGTATTGGTGTAACAAACTCACCAAGCATTTCACCGACCGGTCCTTCCCCTATATATATACGCTTCGACTCTGCTGGGATCTCTGGGGGCTATTATCACAAATTGGCGGATAGCGTTTTCAAGTCGTGATATCGTAAATCGCGGAGTGGCTCCGGTATCAGGTCAACATCTCAATACTTGTTGCCCCGTTGGCCACCTAGCTGTATGCATCCACCACTATGCCCAACATCCAGCTGGTACTACTCTACTCTTCTTTTATTATGTGTGTGTAGAGGTATATCCCAGACACACATATAAGAGTAGAGTCATTCAGATTGCTCAGAGAGTGAGGCAAGTCTATTGCAGACCTCGATGGAATTCTGAAAGTCTTATTCTTCTGTAAAAGCTTACTTCCCCCCCTTTTATCCTTTGGGTTGCAGGCGCAAAATCATAGGCTCTCTCGCATGATTTAACGAGATAAACCACAGTGACCAGTCCAAATACCCGGAAGATTATACGTCATAGGTACTTGAAGATGTTTTATACTTGCTTGAACAGGATAAGCATGTGTATACACACAAGTATTACAAGTTGATGATGATGAAAAAAGGAAGGAAAAAATGGAGAAATTATATATTTCTCATCGTCGATTATTTGTGCATGTGTATTCAATGACACTGACAATCATCGTATTCACGTGAATGTTTGTGTAATAAATGTTTTTTTTTATATAAATTACTTATCAATGGAGGGATACATATGCATTAATAATAAGTAACAGGGATTTTTCGTGTATGATAGAGTGGCATAGAGAAAATTCATGCATATGGATGATTGGATGGTAGTTATACGGGCTTTGAGAATACGGTTATAATAATGGGGACATGCACACAGGACGTCGTGTTGGCCGATAGCAATCAGTCCCATGGACTAATATACCTCAAGGTTATTATACGTTGTAATAGAAATAACGTATCCTGTGATACATTTCGAAAGTACCCGAGTCGAAAAATTTCGTTGGTTTTTAGTCGAAAACACGTGAAAATGATCGGGAAAAGGTCTAAAATTTGCATTCTACGAACTAAAACCGACCAACCAAAAATGACCAAGTCGGTTTCAAGTCCATTCCTTTTTTCCGAAGAGTTCGTCGTCTCAGCTGACTTTCAAGGGAAGACGAAATACCGACGAAAACAAGAGTCTCTGGGTGCTGAAATTTTTCTAAGTTCTTCATAAACTTGGAAAAATTTCGTCACTGCGGATTTTTGTTCTAAGTCCTTCAAGCTTGTCCAGTTTTATGTCAATTTTTTCAAAGTCCAAATTGACTTATTTCTCTTTTTCCTTTACATTTTTAGGAAAGTAGATCATCGCTTTACATAATTAATATCTCACACTGAATGAAAAGATCGTAACACTTCAGCGATTAATATTACGCATATCCTATAACGAATTTATTCCCTAAATTGATTGAAATATATGAATAGTATATTTTTAATTGAATTCAATTAATCTCAGCTCTGTTATAGCGAGTTCATTGAAGATAGTGAAGATTTTCTCTGATTGTCATTTCTATGATTTAAATTATATTCGATATCAATTTACAATAAAGAGTAAAAAGGAGATGGAAAATTATTGGATAAATTTTAAGCAGTGGCAAAATGGGTATTTCCCAAAATTGTAATAAATGCCCTTTTCCATCGTTCGAGTACGCCAGAGTAATAAAACAACACATGCTTGTTGCCTCCAGTAGGCTTCGTTATTCTGATCTTTCTCTCTCTCTCTCCCACAATTTTTTTTGAGTAACTCACTGAAAATTTCTTGCTCTTTCTCTGTTACTCTTCAGCTTTCTGTTGAAATTCGAAGAAAAATTTCTTCAGTTCAACGTCAACCACCAGTGGACGTACTTCTTGAGGTTCCAAGTGATATTCAGTGACGCGCAGAGTTTTCAGTATTATTTGCGCTAGGGTATACGTATATTCGAATGAAACGTTATTGTTATTATTTATAGTTTAATCGTCAGTTTTTGATCAATATTATGTTGTCTTTTAAGTATTTCAAGTGTAAGTGTTTTAGGTGAAAATGATCAAATATTCATTTACGATAATATAAGCCAATTTAGATTGATGGTTTGATATATATTAATGTTATAGCATTTCTCAATATTGTTGCGTTTTGAGTATTTCAAATGTAAGTGTTTCATGTGAAAATGTGAATCAAGTATGATTTATATAGGTATAAGCCTATTTTGTTTACTATGTTTTGATTTGTACGCATAATGGATTTTTCACTAATAAAATGAATAAGAAGCAATATATGAATCTAATTCCCAAACGCACATTTATTTTTATTCTTTCCATCCGATTTTTTAAAATTTAATTGAAAAAATTTAGGCCAAAAACCGATGAATCCAATTGAAATGGTGACTAAATACCGACGAAACTCCTGAAAACTCGTCGAAAATAGCGTCGGTTCGTATCCTCAAAGTTGCATTCCCAGGTCTACAACCGACTTGAAATCCAGACTAAAAACCAATGAACTCACGAAGTTAGTCTAAGACTAAATTTTTCGACTCGGGTATTCACTATTTTAATTATTATTGGGTTTTTCTTTTTATTTAATCTCTCGTGGCTTTTATCTAATTGTATGACCATGTCATTCCCAGTGTTAATCGACGGTTTTTTTATCTACATGTGTTTCTTTTTTATTTTTTATTATTATGAAAATATAATCTCTACGTGATAGGTTAAATTGCGCTTTTAGTCTCGCATTTCTGCTACATTGCGGTAGCTTGATACTTTCAATGTAGAAAAAGTTGGGTGTTAGAGTGTTAGCATGCTAGGTATCCGTTGATTACTTTCAACTCCCGATAATTATGATGAGGTGATGACTAACTCCTTCTGACACTGTGGTATAGATGTTTTTTTCTTTTTTATTTCTTCAATGTATGGTAATCGTCTAGCGTTGAACAATGCAATTGCATCGTGTAACACGGTTTTTTTTTATTTCTCAAATGAAAATGGGTAATAAACACGCAAAGTTATTCCCATACGTATTCGCGAATGTATTGAATAGGGAGGAATTATGTGAGACTCGAAATTTCGGTGGAAAATGTCAAAACTTTTGATATTGTGGATGCCTGAGATGATTCGGGGTGCAGAAATATTCAAAAATCCGAATAATTTATTGTGAATCAAATATGTTTTTTTTATATTTCAAAAATCCAATTTACCTTTTCAATTCAATTCAATTTAAATAACACTTACATAACTTTAGACAAAAAAATAGGGCAAATTGAGGTAGAGTGATTCAGGAATTTTTTCGGAGTGAAGAGCTCTCCAGAAAAAACTGCAAAAATTTGAGAAAATGCTTGAATCTATCTCCATTGTTGGATAATTTTTCCAAATTTTTTCGTAAAAGCGCCCTTTGGAAAAAAAAAAATCTTACTCTATTTTGCCCCGGTTTCCCTTATAAATTCCAATAGTTTTTGATAATAATCGAGAAATGTACGAGTCTTACACGAATTCTTTTCACACCGCACTGATATACAACTAGCATGGCGTGTACAACGAAGGCTTTTCCTTCTCGTTCTTTTATTTTCTCCTTCTCCCCTCTTTGCTTTATCCTCCGACATTGTTGAGTTACAAATCTCGCTATTGTTCCGTACACCGAGTCCAGGGGAAGAGGGGTTGTACGGAAAAAGTAAAGGAAAAAGAGAAGAGAAAAAAAAACAGAAGAGGTGAAACCCACACGCGTGACGCCCACGACGAAGCTCGCTTAACACGTACCCATAAGAGCCTAACGACTCTTGTACGTCATGGATGACATCTCAAAGGTCGCATATTGTGTAGTAGTGTGTGCCCAAAATATGTCTGATGTACTTGCGGCGCAAGCACCTTGATTGTATAAAACGATTCCGAAAGAGCAGAGGAGTAAGGAAATGTACGACAGAGATAAATAATAATAAAAATAATGCAGAACATGGTCACAAGAAAGAAAAAAAGAAGGGAGAGGGTATGAGACAGGATAATAAAAAAAAAGTGTGTGTTACATATATATGTGTGTATATATGTAAAATCAAGTTGGGTATGAACTCGGGCATATATTTGGCTGGTATTCCGGTTATAACGGTAAATGAAATGTATTCCTTCACGGAAGCAAGCGTGAATTCATTACTTATATCTTTTGAATTCGACTTGGTTTTATTTATTTTCCCTTTTTTTTTTTTCTTATTCATTTCGTTATTGCCACGTGATTCAATTCACTGCAATCTCTTCTGTTCTTTTTTTTTTTAATTCACAATACTTTTTGATTTATCTCGGTCAATTGATAACGATCACCAGTTTATGAACGTGGATTGGTGTCCACTTCATTAGTGTCTCGATTCGTCGAACAGTTTAGTTTGTACAAAGAGGCGTTAAATCAGGCATTGACAGTTGCCACAGATGCCAATTGGACTATATATAATATGACTCAAAATACTGAACTGCTGTTCAGTGAGAGTAATATTTTGATTGGAGGTCAGATTTATACTGCATGATTACAACAAGGCAAGTTGTTGCTATCCACGCTCCGTTAAATACGCCCTCGAGTCTGCGTGCCAGGTTTATCAGTAGAACAACAATAACAAGAATACAGTGAATGAAGAGAATTGGAAAATGTCATGAAAAAGTAGATTCAAGAGAAGGTAGGGTAAGAATGTAAGGGGAAAAACGGGCATTTTTCGGAGGATTTCTGTGGAAAGTTGAAGAAATTTGCGTTGGATAAGATTTTCTTGAAAATTAGACTATTTTAGCCGGAAATCAGACTCTTAACCTTTTACGAACGTAAAAAATTCAACTTTTTTCGGGATATTTCCGATTTCATTAATCGTACAGACCTAGCGTCAATCTTAAATAGAAGGTGCAATAATTTGCCATCGATTTATGTGGTTTTGAACGAAAAAATATGAAATTTTAAGATACGTATTGGACAAAACCTAATTTTCATCAAATGGACAATAAATATCAAAAATACAATTCACCGCAAAAATTGATGACAAATAAATTCAACTTCCATTTAAAATGAATCCCAAGTTACTATGAACAATAGAACCAGAGATATTCTCAAAACAGTGAACTTTTCCAAAAAATGGACCCTCGAGCAAAAAAGTAGAATTTTCAAAAAATTTACAAAAATTGGGATCCATATTTTTCACCAGAAATTTCCTAAGTTTTCAAATAAAATCATTGAAAAAAAATCCATCTCTAGTCCGACACAGTGTGTCCCTTTGAAGGCTATAAATATGTCTAAAAAATTATTTATGCCTCTCTGAATTGGGTGAAAGCTAGTATAATACTCTGTTAGTAAAGCTTGCAAGCTCATTTGTGCACTTAATCCCTTGAGAACCTTTTCAGGTTGACGTTAATCCTCCTTGCTTATCCCTGGGAAAAGACCTCCATGGATTGGCAATCGATCGGCCATTAAATCCAAAAAACGAAATGGCAAAGACGAGAAGAGAGAAACAAATTGAAGATCGTGAAACACTTTTTGTTAAATCCCTACGATGAAAGCTTTTGCATTTCACTGCAACCAAGAGTGCCCAAGGTTGTAATTCAATTAACTTAATCCCAAGCTACTTCTTGTGTTACTTTGATGCACGAATAAGCAAAGTTTTACTACTTATCTATATTTGGTTGAGTCTAGCGGTTTCAGAAGTTACAGAGAGAGAGAGGGAGAGAAATATCTTAAATACTTAATGTCACTTGAATGAATGAAATCTAGGTAGGAAGCATTTATTACATAAAATACTAATGGTTCCTTTACAGTTTGAAACACTGTACCGATGTCATGATTCTGACAACACTTTTATCTCAATTTTCATGACTTTATAATAGACGCAGAATGATATGTGTGATATAGTGAGTAACAAGTAGAGAAACCGTTACACAAAATACATTGTATTGTTGGATTATGTGTAATTGTGTATATAGCTTAGAGCAAAGAGTACAAGTAGTCTGGCTCGTGCGAGTTTCTATGCACAGTAACAGCAGCTGGAGATAGGCATGCGGGTGGCATTCATTCCATTTGAGTGTAGGTACAAGTTTAAATTTTCTACAAAAATCAATACTCGTGGAAAATTAAATGTTACTGGAATAATGTTGAGGTTAAAGGGGATATTGGACGAAATAAATTGTAGTTTTCAATCTTTACATTTTTTTTAATGGGGATAATCATTCCTAAAATCTGTGTAGGGTGAGTGGTCCAGTGGTTGAACGAATAAGACTCGTCAGACACCAGTGATCGAATATAAGAAATGCCATAAATGACTAATATCTTTGAAAGTTTTATGGGCTCTTCTTTGAGTTGATGACCATTATATTGTGTTTCGAAGATTAGAAAAACGATGGTTAATTAGATGACCCATTTTTTTCAGGATGAATACGTTAAATAGTTCGATCACTGGACGAGTTTGAACACTGGTCAACTCACCCTACACTAAACTTCAAATTGCAAAAACTATAGGATTTTCGAATTGTCAGCAGATTTCATGGAAATTCTTTAGATTTCTTGAAATCTCTGAAAATTTAACAAATTTCTGAAGATTTCATAGATTTCTATCGGACTTCAAGAGATTTCCGGGAATGCCAAGCGATATCAAGATTTCATGGCAGAAACAAAGATGTATAAAAAATGAAAATTTGACTGAAATAATGTTCAACAAAATTCAAAATCTTCTATGACTTTTCTCGGATTCCTCAAATCGTTGTTCCAGATATTGTCACTATTCATCTTCGATGAAATTTCAAAGACTTCACAGATTTCGTAAAATTTCCATCGGATTTCTCTAGTTTGTGGGCGATTTCAAGACTTCTTTCCAGATTCTATAAGATTTCAAAAATCCCGAAATCTCAGGAATCTTTCAAAGAATTCTGAAATTTTCTTGAGATTTCTTATTTGAATGTACACCAGACTTTACAAGTGATGATCCCCTCACATTTATTTCGGAATTTACGATATTTCGCTTCTGATTAGAAGTATCTTTAGGTTCTTCAGATAAATGTAGATTGTAATATTAATGAAAAACATGAAGAATAACTTTCTTGCATCATATCACCTTTCATCTCATCAAACATAAGATCTAATGAAATATGACAGCTAGGTAGATCACTCAATATTAAAATCAGACGGTAGTTTTTGTAATTTTAGGCAACTATGATAAAACTTCTTCTGTAATGAACTCTTGATTTTTTGATTGGCATAAAAAAAATGAAAGAGATTAGTGCTCAAGTGTTGATTCAAATAAATTCAATATTGTAGCTGTGGGAGAGGCAGAACGGATTGTGTTAGGAATTGATGATAACCATGACCTGCTAGTTTTTTTTGAATGATCCAATGAAGTGATCTTAGAGTTGGTGTTGTGTAGAGAAGAGATTCAATGTTGTCTCGTCATTTGCGATGACAACGAATACAGCTACTTCGTTATTCATTAATTCGATTCTTCAGGAGAGAGAGAGAGAGAACTGTTTACATCCGCGTGAACTATATCGAAGGGAGAATAATGCTGAAGAAGAAGGTGAAATACCTTTCACTGGCTCCAATTGCGTTCCAATAGCACTTCTAGAATACACGATGAAATAAGCAATCCATTGTTCGATGACTGCAGGGAGTCGAACTGGATCGATCACATGGCACACTATATGCGACAGTTAGCAGAGAGATGATGCGGGGAAATGCTCACTGAAATCTCTCTCAATGGAGTTATTATATTGAGCATGCTGTTGACGATTAAAACGATAAAGTACTTGAATTGATAGGCATCACTTGTATGGTAAAGTGATAAAGGTCAAATTTATTCAGTTGATTTTATTATTTTGTCGGAAGTTAGGCTGGATAATATAATCAGGATTTTTTTTTTGGATTGAAAGAATTTAGTTTTGAAGAAAGTAACAACTGGATAAATTGAAAAACATAGAAAACAGTGAATTTTTATTTCTCAGTCATAATTTATAATTCAGCAATCTCTTTGAACACAGAGCAATCGGAAGATGATGAGACAATTTTTTTTTTTTTTTTCGAATGTGAAACAAAAAAAAACATGTGAACGATTGAAATTGAAAATGAAACAAATTCATTTATTGAAACACCTGTGTTTCGATTCTTGATTTATATATAAAAACGATTAATTTACAGGCTGAATACAACAATTCCCGGTATACATGTATAGTATTTTGTTAACAATTGTTTTGAGGTGGACGAAGTCAATGAACTCATTCAATAGAAAAACGGTTGAATTCTGTTGGGGACTTCGTTAAAATCGTAATGGCTGTTGATATAAAAAATAAAAGAACGAAATTTGTTTTTTTTTCCAATTGAGTGCTTTTTTTTGGTTTTGTTTTTCATCATAACAAAACGAAAATAGTATGAATCGATAATCGAAATAATTGATTTATCTTTCTATTGGCTATTCTTTATTGAGACAATTATTAAAAATCAATTTTGAGTAAAGAAAAAACGAATAAATAATTACATAAATTTGACTTATATCTCTTTCAATTTCAACGAAGTCCTCAATTTCCATAATATCAGAATAAATAAAAGATAAATCCTATTTTACAGTTTCACATTTAATATTCTGTTTTTTTTTTGTTTTTTTCTTTCTTCTTTAGCTCCATTTTTTTTATTTCACTCGCAAATTTTAATAATGAACTTTTGTATTCCCCGATCTTTTCTCTCGTTCGTTAAAAAAAAAAAAATAATCGATTAAAATTCTCAAAATAAAAAATAATTAGAAAGTGATATCACGGCGGGCTTTGAATTCTACCCGCTTTTTAAGAAGCTATACACTTGTAAATAAAGCCTCATAAGTACGTCTCTGTCAATTTAATTTAATATGTTAATGTGACAGTTTTATTATCTCACAAAACATCTCTCACAAATGTCACAAACACTCTTTCTTGTCTTTTACTTTCATTACTTTCAGCGATTTTATTTTTTTAATTTTTTTTTTCCTTCAAGTGCAATTATGTACCATGAATTATGATTAACCGCAGTCACGATTCAATCGTAAATCCTCGGATATTAAGTAGCTCATGCACAAGTTGAAATTAATTAGTAATGAAGAGTATGAAAAAAAAAAAAATTAGTAACACGAGACTAAGTTTTCATTGAATTCACTTGTACAGCTGATATCGTACTGCCAAATACAATTCATTTTACGAGTATTTACATTTTATTTAATCTATCTATTTAACTAACCGATGAAAATTTACAAGGAATTGAAACATAATATATATATATTCATATAAATATATATATATATATATATTTATTTATCTTTTTCTTTTTCACATTGGCACATTCCATTCTCACACAATCATATTACATTCTGAACTCTTCCTCGAATCTCTCATTACCACACACTCTCATCCTCAGACACTGAAAACATTCCCACATAATTTTCCTCTCTCTCATTTTTCCTTTTTCCATACAATTGCTATTTACAAAAACTTTAGAGTGCCATGCACAATTTCATTAATAGTATTCAAAAATTATTTGTCCTGAATTTAACACAATAATCGCCATCGTGACTATTTACACTCCACACACGTATTGCACTGTGCAATGACTCTCAATTTAAACATCAATATAATTGTATATATATATATATATAGTGTCTATATATATTTATATAAAATCATTTATTTTATCTATATGTGAATTTTATTGTAATGCACATTGAATTGGTTCATCTCACTCACTCCCGAAATAATTAACTATCAATTCAATTGATAATTATGTAGTCCGGGATTTAGCAAATCGGTCAGTAGTACCGTATGTATAAACACAGTCTATGATGAATAATTGATTCATATGTGGACAGCAACACTACGTGGTCCACTCGTTTGATTGTTGTGCTGCCTTCGGACAGGCGGTGGCTGTCTCCTCTGATTATTTGTTCTCTGATTGTTTGGCACATCGGGCAATGCAAATCTCAATTTCTCCCAAAATAGTTTATCGCCCCATTGTAAATATGTATTTGTTTTGAGGTACAGTCTTATATCTGGATCAAGATCCCGTTGTGGTACATCACCAACTAGAACGAGTATTAAACGGCGTCTTCTGTCACGTAAAACTTGATGATGAGCTGATTTAAAATCAAAACGACACCACTCAGATTTAATAAAATTCTCCGATAAAACCATAATTGTCCTTCTCGAAGATTCAACAGCTTGTACTATCGTGTCAGCTATAAAACTTCCAACTGGAAAATCACGATAGTGTAGGCACAATTTGTATGAAGGATTTCCCATTTCTAACACTGGTGCCAATTCTTCAGCAACAAATGCCTCATCCTTAGAGCTGTAGCTAACAAAAGCATCGAATAATTTGTCTCTGTCCTCTCTGTCTAATTCTGCACTGCGGTAGAATATTCTAACGCCAAATCTCGAATGAAACCACACGCGAAATTCTTGCCTGAAGATGAATATTAGCATAGCAAGTAGTACAATAACTAGGAATATTGCCAATGTTGATACAAGTAGAGGCAAATAATCCTGAAGTGCTTGTCTCTCGATAATGGTTTTAGTGAGATTACCCTGAATACCATTGTCAATACTCGTCAGTCCTGTACACTTTGAGCTGTCATTTGAATTGCCCTCGATCAGGGGAAAGCCAAACTCGTTGTCCCTGAAGACCTCCTCACCGTATGCATCTAACTCTGTGACGTTCAACACGCATCTCAGTTCAGTTGTATCGACAATGCGATTTCTTGCTGCAAGTATCCATTCTCGATAAACCTCTAGATAGTCGCACTCACATGACCAGGGATTCTTAGAGAGGCTGACTTCGATGGAAGTTGGTAGGGACCAGACCGCCAAGGTCGTGAGGCGATTGCCCTGTAGTCGTAGAACCTTCAGTGATCTCAGAGGCGAGAATGTGTTGTTAGCAATTGCTGAGATCTCGTTGCCTTGAAGATAAAGAACCCGCAGATTGTCAAGCCCTTCGAACTCGTGTCCACGTAGTTCATGAATTCTGTTGTCTTGTAGGTGAAGATCCTGAAGATCACGGAGGCCATTGAACGATCTGTTCTGTACAATCTCAATGTTGGATGCATTGAGAAACAGTACTTTCAATTTTTTTCTACCGATAAACGCATGACTGGCGATGATCCTTAGGTCATTGCCATCTAGATACAACTTTGTAGCATCCATGGGTATTTGCTCGGGTAGTCGGCTTACGTGACCGCCAGCTGAGCAGTCTACAACATTAGCCGACCAGGACTGGTCGTGGTAACAGGTGCAATTATTCGGGCAGGTCATTTCACAGTCGCAGGCATCAAAGTCACAGCAATGACACAGTGCAAAACAGTGTGACTCATACTTGCAGAGAAATTGTGAGTGCGATGCCTCTACGAGTGGCACGTACATGCGTTCACGGTCGTACAAAAGTTTACAGTATATACTTTCAAGATCCATCACATGTGGATGTATGCGTGACTGGTTTTGCTTGTTGACTCGTTGCAGCCATTCCATCGTGCAGTCGCATAGATAATGGTTGTCGCCTATGTAAAATTCCGGAAGCGGTTTCTCTGGTGGTACAGCACTTATCCTCAATGCATAAGTCTCGAGATTCTGTATTCTGTTGCCCTTGAGATCTACATGAGTTAAATTTGGTTTTTTGAAAAATGCATAACTCTGCACCTTAGATATGAGATTGTCACTCAAGAAGAGTACTTCAACACTCATTGGTATCGCATTTCCCGTTATCTCAGTCAATTTGTTCTCACGTGCATCGAAAGTACTCAACTGTAGCTGTGTCTCGATCTCGAGGTAATTGCCGAGTTCACTTATCTCATTGGCGTGTATATCCAACCACTGTAATCCAGTTGGTATCATTGCATAGTCAAACCACTTAAGTTTATTATCACTGACATTTAACCACACTAGATTGGGTAAATTCGCGAACAGTCCGGTAATATCTGTCAGAAGATTACCATCCAAACGAATTGCCTGAAGATTTGTATTGTCATCGAATGCACCAGGCTCTATATATTGTATCCGGTTACGCGACAGATTGAGTATCTTGAGCTCTTTAATCTTCTCGAAGATGCCTTTAGTGAGATTGCCAATGTGATTTTCTGTCAGCCGGAGGCCATACAACTGCGACACGTGGTCAAATGTACCAGTGGGTATCTCCGAAATGAGGTTCTCTCCAAGATCCAGAGTGCGCAACAGAGGCGTGGCTTTCAATGCATCCGGCACAGCCGTCAGTCTGTTACCGTTAAGATGCAAGTCTTGAAGAGACGAGGCGTTTCGTAACGAGCTCGGATGAAGTGCATTGAGTCTGTTATTATCCAGCGAGAGCAGGCTCAGCACGTACAAGCCACTCAGAGTCGTCGCATCGATAAAAGTCAACTGATTATCGCTCAGTACGAGAGTGTGCAAATTGTAGAGCGCTGAGAATGTATTTTCAGGCAGAGTCTCTATGAGATTTTCCTGAAGTCGAAGGATCTGAAGACTGTAGAGATCCCTAAAGACTGCTGGCTCCAATCTGCCGATTCTATTGCCAGAAAGATCGAGTACTACTAATCTGACGAGTCCAGTGAATGTTGCTGCATTGATCCATTCAGTTGTCAATTCGTTCATACTCAAATCTAGCACCAACAGCTGCGTGAGATCATTAAATAAGCCCGGTGGTAGTACATTCAGTGAGTTATTTCGCAGGTGAATCTCTTTGATATTTCGCGCATCATTGAACAACTCTGGCGGCAGACTTGAGAGACGATTGCCCGTGAGTTTTAGTACAGCCAACGAGGACAGACTCTCAAAGGCACGATCAGCTATGAAACTAATGGCGTTGCTTCGAAGATCGAGACTCTGCAACCGAGAAAGACCAGAGAATGCCGCACTTGGTAGGCTCTCTATGCTGTTGTTAGTCAGATCCAATTCACGTAAATTGTTACCGCAGCGTCCTGCACTAGCACTAAAATGAAAACTTGATACTTCACGCAGACGATTTTTCGTCAAGTTGAGAACCTCTAGATTGTGAAGGGAGCACAGACTCCCTTCGGGCAAATTCCACATATTATTCTCTCCAAGATCCAGTCTCTCGAGCTTTGAAAGTTCTTCTGTAAAAGCTCGATTCGATACTTCCAATGCCATTGCCGACCAATCAGTATTGTGAGTACGGACAGTGAGATTCCGTAGTTCTTTGAGCCCTTTGAATGCATCGTCGGATAAATTTCCAATTTTGCAGTACTCAATAACGAGCTCTCTCAGTTCAACCAGTGGCCTAAAACTTCCAGCGCTCAGTGAACTCTGATAGAAAAGAGCATCACTACATTCTAATCTGAGTCTAACTGTGTGCTGTGGCTGAATAACACTGAAGTTTGTATTCTCAAGTTCACTATTGATAGTTCGTAGACGACAAACAAGAGCTACATCGTCCTCAGCATCTCCTGTTGCAACCCATTTGCACTCGTCCGGTGCTTTGTACCTCAGTGCTTTACTCAATGAGGCACCAAGCGAGCCGAATATTGTTCCGAGTAGTATTGCCAGAAAAGCAGGATTCCCCTGCATCTTTACATGAAACCCACTCGGACCGCTCTCTTTATTCCATCAAAAACGGATCTCCCGATGTTTTAATCCTCAACACAATGAATTCCATCTAAATAATCATTATTACATGCATTATCCCACATTCATAATCACTTCAATCTCCTCTATTCTCAACATATCACTTTTATCATTATTATTCTTTTTTTCAAAATATAATTAATCATGAACAATTTGCTTTTTTTAAATAATTTACACTAGCACAAAATTCACGTTATATCCAAAATAATCCCATCTCGATTTCACACAGCACAAGTAAAGTATCCAAGGATAAAAGAGGCTGGTTGAGATCCGTTATACTAACTACAGCTATAAAACGAGAAAGGTAAAGCCACGGTCTCGAAGAGACTTCGAGCAAGGATCCACCAAGATCCACTGTTCTTCGAGGACTGACTGGTAGATTGTAGCTGGCAGTGCGAGCCGGGCCCGCTACCACTGGGCCCCCCCTCCCCACCTCCTTCTCTTTCTCTCCATGTCTCAGTATCTCTCTTTCTCTAACTATCGTTCTTCTCCTCGTCGTTTGCCCCCACTCTGTCTACCTCTTACCTGGCCCAAGCGACTCGGTGAGGCCTATAAAAACAAGACAGGTACACTCTCTGCATGGCCCTTACAGTGGCTCTTGAGTGCTTGGCTTCTCTCCTCATTCTCAGTCTCTTCGTCAAGCTATCTAACCTCACTCGTACATTTCGCATTTACTCCTTGAATTGTATTGTAATGTTTTATATCCATTGTCATTGTAGTCTCTTCATACGATCAATGTGAAATAATACACAGGAGTAAAAGCAAGTTTGAATTTCCGTCGAATTCTCTTTAAGGCGTGAAAGATACCGTGATGAATCCCGTAATGACATCTTCTCAGATGAGAGTACATAGGAGTATTTCACTTCAAATGAGCCGGCATTTGCTGTTGACAATGGCCTCAAGTTTTCTTCGTAATGTAACGGGATTATCAAGGCAACGCCTCCTGTCTCTTCTTCATTCTCTCTTGCTTAACCACAAAAAGCTATTCTAGACGCAGTTCACTAGGTTCCTACGTGAACGTGAACAAAAGATTGATAAAGAGACACCTTACCCCGATGTCACGTACTGCGGCCATTCATTCCCATTTCTAAACGTTCCTCGTTACTCACCCGCCTGTCCAACTCTCTTCTGTCTTGTTACGTACTTTACTCAACAGATGCACTTCGAATCACGTGATAAACAACTTGCCTTGTAACTTCTTATCATTTGTATCATTATTGATTAGGTTATTTTGAAGTTGAAAATTTACATTTTATTTGTTAGCAATAAACATTGTGGTGCAGGGTGTGAAACGATTGGCCAGTGTTGCATTAGTGTTCACCATCATGTGGAGATCCGTTAAGTGGTCCCCCATGGTGCAGTCTACCCCCTATCAAGACCCTCTCCAATTCTGTGCATCTACTGATTCTGAATATACCGTAGGGCTTTTCCATGTTCCTCCTTTCGTCTCATCCCAATTTTTTTTTCTCCTCTCATCTCCGTATGCATGAGGCTCGTATCTAATTATGCGCTTAGAGGTGTGTTAGTGCGTCGGTATTGATTGTTATGATAATAATGCGAACGGTGTGAGAGAGGAAGAGTGTATATGTGTGTGTTTGTCTGTGTGAATTCCTCACCTCAAACCTAATATTTCACCGTTTGACCGATGTAGCCATTAGAAATACTGGCCAGTGCTGGAAGTTGAAAATTACGTCCACTTGCATATACCCATCGCTCATAATGGACCATGACGTTATCCGTTCCTTTCTCACCTTTCTTCGGTAATTTTTCTCACTCGTATTATTTAAATGAGACTCTGCGGTTTATCCACATCCCAAAACCTGTCGTCACAGTCCCTTCTCAACACTCTCTCTACACACGATTGGAATTATCAACTCGAGAATGAGCCAACATGTTTTTTGGATTATCCAAATGATATTGGTTTATCAAGCAGTCAATGCCTCGAATTCTTATCAAACGATACTGTCTGCATCCTGCAATAATTGGAAATATTTCCAGCAACTATTTAACGAGCATCCGACATGCAAATTGTTGTATACAACATGTATGTGTGTGTATGTGTGTTTGTGTGATAAGTTGAAAAGATACGATTTCACACGTGATACATCTGTCAGGATAGATAGAGTCACGCGTTTGCTGGAAAATAATGGTGATAAACGCGTGAGAGAGAGGGGGAAAAAAGCAGAGTATGTTACTTTTTCTTTTTTTTTTTTTCATGCTGATGATACGTGGCTGACGACAGGGTGTCATCTAAGGTGTACCATACAAAACTACTTGAAGAAAAATTGAAGTGGAGAAAAGTAAGAAGAGTCGTTCACTGTTGAGAATGAGGAGGTGATTGCACGACAGTCAGTCATAATTACGCATCAAGCAGGGGGCTGAGTACACGCGATAGCGACAGGGATACATTCCCATCCAGGCGTGCGTTCCGTCCGTTGCCACTAATGTCAGGGTTGTAAAAAAAATATAAAAAAATGAAGAAAAAGGGGGAGGAGAAGGGGGGAGGGGGTGAAGAGAGGAGACAAAAAAAAATAAGACTCTAGGTACCAACAATTTCTTCTCAGTTGCGAAACAAAGATGGAAGAAGAAGGTAAAGAGTGGAAGAGGGGAAGGGCGCCTAAGGTTGAAATGAGGTACGGTTGGCAGTACTGCAGCCGCCGTGCCGCATTCCACCGGCTGTTTGAATCCGGACGTTGCATTCGTCGGCTCACTTCTCTTGTCTCTTTTTCTCTTTCTTATTTCACATTGGCTTCTTTTTAAACTACTCTGCACACATCATGGAACCCTTTTGGTATTCGATGGTGCAGAGAAGTTTGCGTGATGCCCAATGGCTCTTCGTGGCCTGCGAATTTTGCAGTTTATGCGTGTAAATTTTTCAAAATACTTCGAAAGAAGTCATGGAAACGATTGAGTCATGTTTCACATACATTGTAAAGATCACCGAAATTTGTTTTGTTTTTTTTTTCTTTTATTTCTTTTTACTTTCATAATATCAGTTATTTGCGAGTACTACCAAATTACACTCAACAGATTTTGTGGAGAAATTTTTTGAGGGGGCTAGGGAAAAAAAAACCACTTGAGATCTGGGCACAAACTGCTGCTGGTATGAGGGCAATTAAATAACTCGCAAAAAAATAATAATTAATAAATAGAATAAAAGAATTAATTTTTCATAGTGGAATTCGGTGAATCTTCTGGGACCCAATCAAGCATTTTGGATGAGGAGAAAGAGAGAGAGAGAGAGAGAGGGACCTTGTTGGCTCCGGTATTCGTGTTACGTCAGCAACGATAACTGGCAGTGCCCGGGACTTGATAGGTCCAAAATGGATGGTCTGCGGCAGGCCGCGGGCACGCGAGAAAAGCGGCCGTATCTTTTTTGCTCCTAGCTTGATGATAAATCAAACGGCCGGCGCCGGATCAAACAAACCCACCAACGTGATAGAGTAAGACAGACTGGCTGGCTCCCTCGTACCAATCAAATTTTTCGTCGATAAGAAACTCTAAATACGGCTTACCTCCTTGTACGTTTATGCCTGCAAAAAATAAAAAAAATAAAAAAAAAAGGAACGAAAATATCATCAAATTTTTATGGGTAATTGTGATTAGCAGCTCTCAACTTCCTTGTGTTATTTGGTATTAGATAAGAGGCTGTACTATTAACTAGCTGTTTTACGTAGGTGAGGAAAAGGTATCGGTTCTTGAGGGGCTATTGACCTGCACTAGTGTTGCGAATGTTTACCTGACTACGGTTGAAAGGACCCAGATGCATGAACAAGATGAAGTATACACGGAGTGGAAAATCCATTAAAAATTAAGGTTTCACCACGGAAACACTGATTGTCGATTTTTTTTCATAATTTTTAAACAGAGCACATGCCTGCATTGTGGTTGTCACTTGTTTTGCAATATCTAAATCTGTGTATAGTGGTTTTAGAACAAAAAAAGTGGCGTAAGTGCTATGCTCATGCACTTATGCCACTCTGTTTCTAAGGCAATATGATTGATGTTGTAGCAATATATTAGTGACTTTCGTGCATCATATACTCATTCATGTATGATAATATCCATCAATTATATATTACACATGCTGCAGAAATATCTATTAGGGTATACACTAGCTTGACCCCTTTTTCCATATATTAAGTTATATATGACTGCATACATAGATGGATATAACGGAAATATATTTTGTCTTGCATATTATTGGGTTTGTATTTCTCATATATTTTCATGTAGATCATTTTTTATATCATTGATATATAGTGTAATATATTATCTCAAAATATATCATGAATATACTTTGTTTTTCTATCATTCGTATATGAAAAAAGGCGAAACCGGGGCAAAATGGGCCTCCGGAGCAAAATGATCCAAGATTTCTTTCTGGAGTGAACGAATTCGTCAAAAAATCTGAAAAAAAATGAGAAGATGCACCAACGTATTAACATCGTTGGTGAATTTTTGATATATTTTTTAGGAAACTCTTTACAAAAAAAAAAAAAACCCGGACAACCTTGTCTAATTGGTCCATTTCGCCCTGATTTCTCCTATATTCAAAATGAATCATATATCATATTATGCTTTCAAGTATATAAAGAAATATATATTTTTTCCTGGAGCATTCTGAGAATTATCCGAAAAAATTTGGGTATTGGCACGAGACCGAGACGAAAAGAAAACAAGAATAGAAATAGAAGAGGTACCGGTCATTGATCTGAGAGTGGGTCCCCTCGGTTCTTTAACTACTTCTTTCCTGTCATTCTCCCTTTCTCTCTTCCTTTCTAAACCACTGTAAGAATTGTTTTGGCTAGTGACGTGGCATGCTTTCGTCTCGTCAAGCTCGCCCATTACTTGATTGATAACTATTGCATTGCGTAATTCACGTAGTCACTGAGTTGATTCATTGGAGGAATCTAGGAAGCAGAAAATCAGGGGATTATTGACTCTCAACGATCTTTAATCAATCTCCTGTATTTTTGTTTTTTCTTTTTTTCTTGAACTCCCACTTGTTCTTCATCCTGATAAGTTTCTTCTCGGCCTCATTTTCCTCCCTTCAATCTTCTTTTAATGGATGCTTGGAAGAGGCGTCAGTAACTCCTGCTCTTTGCTGCTCAATTTACTCATTTCACAGTTGAATCTCAACTATCCATTGAGTCCGTACATCACAATCTAAACACTCCTCAGATACTTCTGCTTCTCTTTATTTCCTTCTCCCCTCGTGACACACTATGTGAAAGTGAAGAGGCAAAAGTATTGTTCAGAGAAAAAAAAAAGAGAGAGAGATAGAAGAAAAAAAAACTTCTGTTGTACTTATTGATGATAACTTTCTCTTCACGTTGTACGAAAATCACGAACTCATAGAATCAAAAGATACCAATCGCCAAACTATCTTTGTTGTCATGCCGAGTTTTTGCACTAGAGATATATAGAGAGCAGCTGTGTCCCACAGATTCCTATGATGCAATAAGAATATATATATATGTTTTATATAGAAGTAATTTGGTTTGTAGCACTTTCCATGTCAGGATACTAGTTTGAATAAATTTTTTCCAATCTCACTGCCCATGTATTAAATGTAAATATCAAAATTCAGAAGTTAACAGTGTTGCCTCAGGATTACGCAATTATTCGACATTCAAACGACCTTTTGTCATTCAGAATAATCAAACTTTTTATTATTTTGCTAAATTTCACGAAAATTTATTTTCTCATGACTCGGAAAATATCAAAATAATTCTTCTCAACATACAAGGTCTATTTTAATTTTCTCACCTAGAAAATTGTAAAAAATTCGTTTAATGTCTATTTTTTTACGATACAATTTCACGCCAGTGATTGAAAAAAATAGCATAATAACCTCGTTATGTGCGTCAATTAATGTAGCGGCATTAATATTCTCTCTGCATATGGAGGGAATTTCACCTTCCTTTTTTTTTTTTTTTTATAGTTTCAGGATAATGTGTGCAGCCAGGGGCAGTAGCAATTTGCGCGTGTATAACATTGAAAAAACAGGTGAAGTGAAATACCACATTACGCAACATTAACGTAGCCTGTTAGCATGTAATTTCGGGCGAAAATCTAAGATACTCTCTGTTATTCTAACGGTTAGCGTGTAGCCTATAATTTCGTTATTAAACCCATGAAATATCACGTTTCGATTATGTCACTATTGGTCCCCCCTTATCTCAAGTACTTTATCGATAGCACTTGAAAATTCAAATTTTTTCATTTTTTTTCCTTATTCCACGTAATTTGCAGACAAAAGTAGAACCCAAAGTACCGTGAAAAATAATGATTTGTTAAAGTAAACGAGATGAAGAATGAGATCTACTTCCATATCTGGTCTCTCCTTCTCTGGTAAAAAAATGCGCTTTTAGCTCGTGCAGATCCTAGAATCGGGTTCTTGGGTTATATCGCTTATTGTTTTAGACGGAATCACGAGTCCCCAGTAAACGCAGTCACGATAAAGCCTCTTGAGGTTCCCTACCTCTTCTCGCTTTTCGTGACCAATCTCCCTCTCTTTCTCTCTCTTTTGCTCATTCTCGTTTTCCTCACTCCTCTCTGTTCAGTCTCTTATGAGTCCTTATCTCGTTTCTCATTTCATTCTCTGCCTTTCATATTGCCCTCGTCCCTCCCGTAGTCCGCCTCTCTCTTTGCCCATGCCTGCATCTAACTGCCTCTCTCACTCGCGTTAAGGCCTAATTCATCTCATTCTATCTCTCTCTCTCTCTTTCTCCCTTTATCCCGAGCCAAATCACCGTCCCCATCTTCAACTTGCATGCGTCTCTTTGCGCTCACCTGTTGCAGAAGAATCCACTGTCTTCTTTAAAAGAGAGTCTCTCCACCAAACTCCAGCCTCTTCCTTGTCCTTACTTCGTCGTTTTAACTTGAAAAACTTTCGTTTTTTTTGTCTCTCTCGCTTTTTCTCTCTCTTCTTCTCTTTCCAAACTCGTGAAAAACAATGTCTTCTACCAACAATTGTCCTCCATTTCTAGCCTAATTCTCAAAGAATCCTCTCTACCTCCGATTCTCACGATATACTTTGTGAGAAAAAGAAAAAATACACTCTCCAATTGTCTGTTAAATCTGTACCAACAGTTTGAGATTTATTTTTGTGAAATTTTCCATCAGTTCATGGTTATTCTATCATAGATTTTCACTACATTAAAAACTTTTGAAATTGCCTACACTGGTGTTTGAAATATATTAACTGGTAGAGGGCTTTTAACAAAATATTTTATAGAATGTGCTTTAAAATTTGCTAAAGTTACTCATACATAGGAGTATGGGTGATAGTGGAGTGGTTTTCGAGAGGTGGGAAGGAAGAGAGGGTAGAAAAGGTTTATTGTATAATGCTTTTGCCAACTAGTCACATGAAAAGTGAAATAGGTCTCACCAACGTTGAAGGCTTTAACAGAATAAAGCTTCCATTACAAAGTCGGTTTACGCAATTATCCCTGTACCTCCGTGGTTTATTACTTCAGTTATTGTATTTTAACGACGATGGTTACCTCCGAAAGGCAGAGAATACTGCTACAGTGGTTTTCTCATTCATCCAGTATTCTATCTCACCTTCTCTCCTCCTTTTGAAATACTCATTTTACCAATGGTTATTTGGCTCTCTGTAGATTCTCCCACAAACGAAGAAATGATCGAAATAAAAATGCACATTTCAATAAAAATTCATCGGTAAAACGTGAGGTATCAATTTAAATTATGCTGAGCACTGAGTTGATAGAATTCATTTCAACGAAAGCCACAATTTAAAACTACAGGATTAAGTGGATAATTACGAAGAAAAAACAAGATTATTTGAAAATAATCATTAATGATTGGTAGGATTACTATCACGATTTTATATTCTAGTTGCTACCAACAAACTCAAATAGATAACGAGTGAAGAATTGGTAAAGATGGTGGAGGCAAGGAAGAAAAATATGTCTCGTAATAAAAATGGGGAAAACCCAACGAACAAAAAAACCGGTGTCTACTGGTACCCTTTTATCATTTCGGGTTTAACGGCAGTGGAATTCCTCTATATTTGACACATCCTACTGTTCTCAGCATATCCAAGAATGCCTGTCCAAATGCGTTTTTTGATTGGTCGTTGTGATGGTCGTAAAAAATCATAGCGGGAGGCCGGCTGGTCGAAGATAGAGCAAGAATTCAGTCAAACATAGAGAGGTCAAATATAGAAGAATTCCGTTGTACATAATGATCTATAACAACTAGTCAACTACTTTTGTCGATTCATTGTTCTGAATCTTCATTTTGGTATCGTAAGTATTCTCAAAAGGAAGCTCAAACAACAACAGCGAATAATTCTTCGATGACTTCTGTATTACCCTAATTAGTGGAGTCTTTGAAGACAAAAAATGTTCACTGAGGAACACAAAATAGAATCTTGTGATGCCTTATTTCACGACACTGGTCACCAAATTGAATTATGCTGAGCAATGACTTGATAAAATTCATTTCTTCGTAAGCCACAATTTAAAACTACAAGATTAAGTGGATAATTACGAAAAAGCAAGATTATTTGAAAATAATCATTAATGACCACTGGTGGGATGACTATCACGATTTTATATTCCAGTTGCTACCAACAAACTCAAGTAGATAGTCATAATTGGTGTTTCACTTGATTTTTCAAGCAGTGTCCAAGGCACTTATAAAATACACATAACCATCCTGTGGTTCTCTCCCCCGACGATATACCAATCTATTTATCTCGTTCTTCCGCACAAAACTCGCCATGGCTAACGATAAACGCAACGATTGCCAGCCAACGCATATACACACATATATATATATACACACACAATCCTCCTGTTCCCAAGCGACGAAGAAAAAGTGGCAGAGGGGAGAGACTACACATATCCACTTGTAGAATACCTTCAGAAAAGGAGCTCGTCCGGCTTTGCATTGCACTGTCTCTCATACGTATAAAACTCTAACATGCACGCCCGATTATAATCAAGTTGACCGTGAAACTTTCGTTACACCTTCCCATTTGAGTTATGCATATAAATAAGGAAGAGTTGTGTCTCCAGGGCAGAACGGTGTGTCTAACGTATACCTCAAATAATCCACGAATCAAGGTGGCAAATACCTTTGTTAGCGTCGAGGGTTAATGGCAAACTTCAACGACCCCCACTGGCTATATATTCTCTGGCTCCCGAAAGTTGACGGGAGTCTCGTTAACAGTTACCATACACATGCACACATACACACACACACACACATATACATTGACTTACTTATAAATTTTTTCCATCTCTCTTTTCACTGTTGAAACCGTTCTTATACATCTGTTGTTCTCGTGCTTTTCGACACAATTCAACCATCACCCAGAGGCTATTTGCCGAGGCTCATCCTGTTTCCTTTAATTTTATTCAGAACCTCAAGATCAGCACGAAATGTGCAGAGAGTTTTTTGGTTGCGAGAAATTGCCCAATAATGTTCATTGGAAATGACGGTTTTACGGGAATTCTTTCAGATAACCAGAGACTTTTATTACTTGCCAACAAATTCACACAAGGAATTTGCTTTTCGTTTGAGCATCTCATTTGTCATTCATGTTATTTCATTGGTGTTGTTTTTTTATATCCTCATAATTAAATTCACGTGTATTGGAGCTCGTTTGGCCGTAATAATGATTCAGGATCAATCTAATTGCGGCAAACGAATTACTCACTATGTTCTAATTCACATAGCGTAGTTCGATATTTCCAATTCCTCTCACTCTGTAATCCTATCAATGTTTGTCTATCCTATGTGTATTTTAGTTTTCTAGCCTTGTTTTCATACGCAAAAGTTGAAGCTTCTCTTGCCAACATTTGGGATGAATCATGTATTAGCCAGTATATGCGTGGGGGTGGGCGAGCTCATTTATTTACGTGGAGCAGTATTGAAAGGGTATAATTTACAAATCCCGCGGTCTGCTGAATTTATCGGCACTCAGTTACCCTTTCATTACTAACCTTCTCTCTCTTTCCATTGATGCTTACATTTCTACCCTCCAAAAGATATCTCCCCTCATCCCTTTTTTTTTTTCTTTCGATTTTAGTATTCCACCGTGATCATGATAATCATCGAGGTGAACTACTTAATTGAATATGTGAGCAAAAGGAAAAATTCAAATAATAATCAGGCCAATTTACCATTACTCGTTACACGACTAGAATAATTTCATACAATCATGAGGGAATAAATTTATTCGAATTGATGTTTTCTCTGATATTTAGAGTTGTTCTATTTTCTTTTTATTTGGTGAGTGGCTTCCTTTTTCATCTGGAATAAATAGGGCTTCATGAGCAATCGTGTAATTACGAACAATGGCTTCTTGATACGGATACTGACATTTTTTTCCCTCGGCAATTGGGAGAATAAAGATAGAAGGATTTTAGATTTTTTTTCCTTTGTGTTGATTATGTACATTAGAGTGTTTTATTGATGGAATGGAGGATCTAATAGAATATTGAAAGGTTTGGGTATGTTTGAGCGACTGCGTGTGACTTGAGAAGCTTTCATTAAGGATGAGAAAGACTGGTCATGCGTGATCGGAATTTTCGGGAAAATGACATTCCGGGTGGTCGTGGGAGTACGGTTATTGAATTAACAAAAAAATGCTTGAGGGAGAGGTGAGTATGATTGTTAGAGAATGAGAATTGAAGTTGATTCGATGAGAGCAAATAGGACGTCTATAGTTTAGAGGTAAAATGAGACAAATCAACTCATCTTTTTTATCATTTCGGTTCAATTTGAATATTTTGAATACAAAAATTTCACCCTATCATTTTGCATTACCGCATATTCAATTCAATAGTGAAGAGATAAAACAAAGTAACTTGTTTTTTTCCATCCAATGTTTTTTTTTAGAATATCTCAGAAAATACGTGAAATGAACCTTTTTTACCCTTAACTTTTTTCTACAGAGAATTTGAAGATATTTTTGAAAAATTTACTATTAAACTCATTATTGAGTTGAATGAATTGTCATCTATTCATCACCAACTAATGACAGAAGAAGGAATTTATTTCTAAATAAACAATCCACTCAAACAACCAAAATTTCACAATCAGAAATCGTTAAATGCTGTATAACTGTTAATTTCCATGAACCGTTTTAAACAAAGATCACAACGGAAAAGAAGAGAGCTCTTAGCAGGAACAAAAGTCATTAAAATGAAATTAATATTTTTCTCTTCTCAAATAAGTGCCTTCTTCCCCATCCTCTTCACATCCCAATAATATTTTCACCATATTATCATCAACTCAATGAACATATTCCCTTGCATTCCTCACTCTCCACTGATGATCCTACAGTCCTAATTTTTTTTTTGTTCTCCCAATTTCCTCACCTTTCTCTTTGTGTTGAAACAAACTCAGCGCCATCAGCAGTAAAAAAAAGACTGCCTTCTTTTTATTAACCCATTTTCCACGTTTTATCATACCCAAGAGGTCTCAACAATGATATCAAATTGATGATTAGAATCAGTGTGTACCAGTACCACTGACTACACCTTTTCGTTGTACAGTTTTGAAAATCTTCGTTGTCTAGTATTCTTGCATTGTCCATGCTTCTGCACACACAATAGAGAGTCCACATTGGATTAGACTTTGAGCGTACATTAAAATGAGGTTATAAAAGTGAACGAGTTACCATAAAAGCTGTGTGACTTTGGTGTGCGCTTTTGAGCTCATTTAATTTGTTTAAATGAAGTTCATGAGTGCTTTATCCTCCCAGAAATCCCCATGTACATAATTCTACAAAGCTCGTTTCTTCAGAAGATTATTCTCTCAGGTGAAGAATTTTTTTCTTTTTCTGATGTCCATCAAAGCAGTCGAAATTCTAACTAGCTTCTGTCAAATGAGATTCACCTAATATTCACATTAAATTAAAGAAAAAAAATCTAGAGAACCATAAAATTTGATTATGATATCCTCATTTTTATCTCAAATTCTTACATTAATATTCATCAATCTATTAATTCTAATCTAACATTACTAATGAATCATCTGTAATGATACTGTTAAAGCTTGTAATTCATCTTTCTTCATTCTCAGGCAATCTGACTGAATTGAAGTGTCGAGTTGTCCATAAGACAGACTTTAAAGATCCTCATCATTCTCTTTCTCACTTAGTATCCACACAATCTCTATCCTCTAACTAACTATACTGTCTCATTCTTTCCACTCTACGCACAGTTAGAGATCTATCTGGCTTGTTAGAATCATGAGAGTGAGCTCACTCTGTAAATGTGTTTGTAACTTATTTCACCGTTGTGAACTAAGTGGATGGTAAAGTGACGAAGGCCTGAGTGATAAAATTCAGTAAATTATTGGTAAGTTCTTTAATGTTATTCTCATCGCCTTTACTCTAAAAGATCTCACCTACTTATTTTATCTCTAGTGGAATTTTGAAATTGTCGTCTAGACATAAAATACTCGGGATGTTTTACTTTTTCAATAGAACTGATACATCATTGATGACCTCGTTGCACGAAGCGATTTTAAATGAGTAGGAATGTAAATTGTAGATAAAACTTGTGCATTCTTTTGAGTAATAGCCTTGGAAGCAGATGGTTCAGTAAACAAATTAGCAATAGACATTTTTTTGGAGATTTGATAGGCTACAAGAACGGTTTGATGATGAATTTTCGAATGTCATTTTTCCAGAGGTATTTCAGAATGAATCCATGTAAGATTCTCTTGGTTTGAAAGGGGATCAATTAAAATGAACACATTCGATTTTTAAATAGTTTGAAATAATTGGAAGTACTTGAGATAGGATTTTTTGTTGATTTCCTTGAAAATTTCAGGAAAATGCTCAGTTTTTTTGGGGATAATCTCTGATTGTAATAGTTAAAGCACCAAAACTTTAATAATCAGCTCAAAGATGAGCTCATTTCCCATCGATTGATATGTTTCGAGCAATTTAAGAAAATATGTTCAAAAAAATACCGCGAAATATTTAGTATTATTAAATAATAATACTTCCTGCAACCTTTTCTTCTTTAGTTTTGCAGTATAACCAAGATGGCCGTAACTGGTAATTTTTTCTAAAACCTATGTATTGAGTCTGATAAAATCGACAAAATAAATTAACAGATTGTCTAAAGAATTGTATAGTTCGAACCTAACAATATGGTTTTTAATTGTTTTTCGTTGATTTCTTCACTACTTTGCTATTTAATTTCGAGATATGTCGAATAGCCTCGACTCCACAAGTGAGAGAATATTTGGCATTAAATTACAAATCTCTAACTCTGAGAAGTAATTAACCGTATCCTTATCTACTGACGACCAAATGAAATTATTCTCCGAATAAAGTATTATACATTACAAACTTTCCAGGATTCTTGCAATAAAAAAGAAACATTTATTTATTAAGGCTCGAGTGAAAGCATAAATAGCATTTATTCGGTAATTTAACTGAAAGATATATCTGTATTATTGCTCGTGCCAAATGGTAATTCGTTACAGAGCACACTGTTGCTGAAGAAGAAAAAAAAAGAGAGACAGAGAGAGAGAAAACAGAAAAATAAGTGATGTAAAAAAAAAGGAAAGAGAAAAGATGAAACGATGCGTGCAAGGCAAAAGCCCCCAGTAATCTGCAGATAGAAAATTAGTTCGCGTGCATCCGTTCCCATATCAAATTATTTTTATAATGTACCTAAAAACCCAAGTACACTACCAGGCATGTGCGAATATTTTCCATTGAAGAACTTGAAGCAGATGAATGTTTAAAAGTTGTTTTTTTTTTACCTTTTTTTTTTCTTTACTTTCATTCTTATTCATCTACCTTGCACTAGAGAGGGTTACAATGGCTATAATCCTACAGTACATAATTTTCTGTGATTCCTGAAATATTTTTATTCATACACGAGGCGGAGTTTTACACTGTAATTGAATGTTACTGAGGTATAAACGTTTTTTCCTTCTTTCGTTTATTTTCCTTTTTTTTTTTTACTTTTTTTTTATTCATGTAATTGAAGAGTGGAAATTTTCACTGATACATTGTGAATCTCAGTTTCACTCACAAACTCATTTGTAGCTATTTAAGTCAAATTATCCCATGTAAGGATGAAAAATTAAGTTAATTGAGTAAAATATCCTTTTGGCAGATGTTTTTGAATCATTAATAACTCGTATTTAGAAATCTCCATGAAGTTACTGAATTAAAATGATGTAGAAGAGCGTTGATAATTATGAATTCACCTACTTTAGTCAAGCAGAGATTCGTCCTTCGATTATGAGATATTGAATGACATAATTGATTGACCGAAGAGTGACAAACGTGTCCGAAAATTGAAATAATCACATTAAATCGAGTAGGTGAAACACCAAAAGACTGTTACACTATGGATAAGACTATATTCATAGTTATTAACGTCACCTATCATCATCGTGCATCAAACATTTCCTCTTCATTAAAATGATTTCTCTCTCATAAATAATTCGTTCGATATATATCTGTATTTCACATTACCCCACAGACTGTCAGACTTCTCTATATATATATATTTAACGATTTTTCCCCAGTTCAGAAATGAAAGAAAAATAAACGAATGAAACCTGCAAAATACGTCGAAACTTTTTCTTTGCTCTCCATCTCGTATATAATTCATTATGGAAGAGGACAAACGTTGTCTGTATTTTCGGAGTTCTGGTTAATGCGGAACATTTAAAACTCGTAAATACGTGAATCCGACAAAACCAAAAGCGCATATCCGTGGATAAGACAGGTCCAGTGCATGAGGAACGTACAAAAATCAAGTAAAAAGTGATTAAAAAAAAAAAAAAAAGGAGAAATGCCCAAGAGAGAAGGAAAAGAAGGAAGAATACAAAAGAGGTAAAAGGAGAAAAGAAGTTAAAGCCAAAAGGCATATACCCAAGGCGTACCACGGTATCATATGGCGCGCGTGCATTTCGAAGCGAAGATGGCTCAACTCGGTTCAGGCTCAGGGTCTCGGTTTTCCTCCACTCTCTTTCGAGTTGAGGAGAACCGCAGCTCGTTAAAAAGTTGCCTGACCGGTTGCTCGCTGTACCTCGGCGCTGACTCTCCTCTCTGTGGTCTACGACCCGACACCGTACACACTCTCGTGTCTACCATGCCATGGACACACGAACGAGTATCATCCAAGCAACGAGTCCTAACCGAGTGAGGTGCCCTTCTCTCTCTCCCTTGCCTCCTTCATCCTCTCTCGTTTCTTTCTCCTCTTTTACATTTATTTTTATTCCTCTTGTTTCCTCTCCCTCCTCTCTTTATCTTCTCTTTTTTAGGAAAAAAAAGAAAAAAAAGAGAAGAAAAAACGATGCGGCCCTCTCTGCCTCACTCTCTCATTCGTCTACCTACCTTTTTTCACCTCACTCTCCTCTTACACCCGGTATACCTTACCTCCTTACTCGCATTCACCGGCATTCGACTTTTGGGCCCCTCTCAATTGAAATACGGGCGTGCCACACACGCATGAACAGCATCGATGGGCCTCACTCTCTGTCCCACTCTCATTGTCCTCTCGCTCTGTCCTCCTTCATTGCCACGTTCAACACTGGATTTTTTTTCATCACTACTATTCTCGCTCGCTCTCTCGAACTCACTCTTCTCCTCACTCCCTCAACGTTTTTCGGGTTATTCTCGCATATTTTTTTTTCTCATTTTACTTTTTTTTTTTTTGGATACTCTTGCTTCTTTCCTGGTTTATTATCTTTTCCATGATTCGGGGGATCTCGAATTGCTGGAGTATCGGCTGTTTCTTGTGTTTCGCTTCATTGGATATTTTTCATAAAACTCTCTTCCTGTTTATCGTTTTAAAATCACTGATTCTCAAATTTTTTTTCATTTTTTTTCTTTTCCCTTCTGTCGATACTGCTTTTTCGGGTTAAAATTTCTTCATGTTTATCCTCATTGAACAAGTGAATTTCATCACTCTGAAATGTACGTTCTTATCCGCATCTTCTCTCATTCCCTTCATTTTGTCCCTTCTTTACTCGGCTTCTTCAGTACTCTGAACTTTAAGTTCTCTCGTACCGTTGATTTCTTTGCGTGCTTTTTTTTTTTTTTTTTTCATTTCTCTCTCTCTCTCTCTCTTCTCATTTCTTTTTTGGCCATCGGTGAGACGTCAGGATCGCGGAAATGCGGTTTTCGCCTTGTGGATTGAAAGTGCCGAAACGTGTCGACGATGCGAGGCGGCCCCGGCAAAACTTGACAGTTATTTTCGAGACTCTTGGAGTTTTGGTTCGCTGACTTTTGTGCTCATCTTGTTTTCCCTTTGGATGTTTGAGCTCCAACGGATTCAGTTAGCTTTTTTTTGCACGGATAAACGTGTGAGTGAATTTTTGATTTTTCGTTTGCTTATAAACCACACGCTTTGCTGGGGCCTTACATAATTGTGTACTTAAACGTTTATAATAAACTTTAGTGGTTGAATGTCAGCGCTCAAATATAGAAGTATTTATCCTAACTATTACCGAGTGAGGAAAAAAAAAGTAAACGTGTATATATTTCTTCCATAAAATTCATTTTTACAAAGTGACACACACAAGAATAATTTTCTCTTTCAGAGAAGCTACCAATTAGCAGTCATATAAGAGAACATAATTCACAATGAAATGCAAAAAAGAGAAATAACGTTTTAAAAAAAAAAAAAAAACCGGGCGAGAAAGATATAATTACTGAATAACCAGATAATTCAGTATTTTTCAACTCTTAAACATTAAAACTCATCATGTGAAATTTTAATTCTCACGCTTATTGTATATTAAAAGAGCTTTTGTTTAGCTATATGTAAACAGAAGTTTTGCCGCACACGTGCGGTAGCCCCTTGTACGCATTTTATTCTGTGCATGTGACAGACCGCTTTATTGCCTTCAAGGCGTATGTCTTATGGTGGAACAGTGAGCGTTTGTGCACATACCTTGTATCAACTTGACCCTTGTCTCTGACCCTGTCCCAACGTGGCTCCGCAAAAATGATGAACGCAATCTATGGAACGATCTATGCACCTTGAGTGAGGTACTGCATGCGTCGTCCCCATGGCTTTTAACGTTCACGCTCTCTTGGACGTGTAAAAATCGTATGGTTCTTCATTCAGTGAATGGAAATAACAAAAAAAAAAGAAGAAAAAAAAAAAAAGAAGAGAAACGCCAGTTGAATCGAACATGGCTTTAAAAAATGATTAAAATAAGAAATAATCGTGTGAATAAATAAGATAAAAGCGACAGAATTATGCAGGAATGACGCCAACCAATTAAACATCGGTGAATTATGGTCTAACGTTATGCTAACGGATCTGAATGTTAAGGACTGTGTTTGCCAGTAGCTGTCTTGGACTAGAAGGTAAACTGCTGCCAAGTCACCCGTAGAGTGGGCTTTTGTAAAATATACAAGTTATCTTGGTCTTTATTATTCCTGAGAGATCGAAAGTAACGTTAAGAAAAGAACCCGAAGAGGTGGAGTATGTGTTTATATACATGGGCATATATGTATACATGTATATGGAATAGTAGTAGAGTCAAGAGGAGAGAATGGAGATGAATATTGGAAAGCACTCAACGATGCATCTAGGCGCGTCATTATCGTAGAAGGTGGAATATAGTAGAGATCTTTGGCTGATAGCGTACTGGAAAAAAAAGCAGCTGGGTACATTTGGATATCTCTTCCAACGATCGGAATACATCGAAATAGAGGGGTAACAGAAAATAAAAAAAAAAACGTGGAGGAAGAGGGCGGAGAAGAGGAAAATAAAATACTTGAAAAGACAACAGAGCGGGGAAAAATAATAGGACAAAAACAGTGTATTTTGGACGATTACAGGAGAGTAGCCACTGGAACTGAAGGGGAATTCTCAGGATTTCGACAAGCCCGAATAATCGTTGGCAGTATTCTAGATGAGAGAAAACTAGAAGGGGGGTCATCGTGACCGGGTGTTGCTTCATTCTCTTGCCAGAAGAAGTGGAAGAAGTATGCAGAGCTTCAAGGAGAAAATCGTGGAGATGAGAATCATGAGACAAGACAAACGCCAGGGCTTAAAACTGGGCAAAGTGTGGCTACTAAACAAGCGGTTGCCTCCTCAGAGAGATCTTAAACTCACGCTCAGATTAGCAAAAAGAAGAAGAAGAAGGATGAGGAGATGGAGGGAAATGAAAAAAAAAATATGGTGGAGAGGTGGGGCGTGAGTCCATATGAGAGGCAAATAGTTTTGCCTTTTACATGCGGACTCTCTGTTAGCTAGAAACAATCCATGGACTAACCTTGCCCCGGGGCTTCTGGGTAGTCCCGTGACTTGGATGAAAATCTTTGTGAATCTCAGCTCTCTCGGCCTTTGTTGACTTGGATCCCTTCAACTGAAAAAGATTCACGGTTTCTGCTTGAAGCATTCACATGTAATCCACAGTAGTATATTTTAACATTGTAGAGAAGGCATCATCTAGTACAGGACTGTTGTTGCGATGTGAATCAATTCAAGCGTAGTTGGGTATTTCGTGGAAATTTAAATTTTCATTTTATACCATCACATAATGTATCATCGTAAAAGCTTAGTGCATATGATCCACGTTTAACTGATACCAATGAACAGTAGAGAAGATGAAAAGGCGAACAAAGTGATAGAGAGAAAGAGAGAGAACGGTGGAGAGGAGAATTCCCCAGAGGGGCCGACAGATGACGCCGATAGCAATGCCACGGATGGTCCCGCAACGAATTGGTAACAGAAACTGGATTACCGGGGGATGAGAGAAAAACGATCAAACGGAAACGTGACCATTAGCGTGAGGGAGACAAAAACTTGGCTGGTCGCCAAGGTAACGCGCGGTGGCTCACTCACCCCTTTTTTCCATCTATCCCTGCTACTGCTACTGCTGGTGCTGCTGCTGCTGCTGCTGTGTTTCCTACCTCATGTTTCTCTCTTTTCATCTCTCATCAAGACCGAACAAGTCCTCAAACTCTTGTCTCTGTTCACTTCAAGTATCAGTGGATATACAACTACTCACGCGAGTCCAAGACTGTACTGGGTCCATTGCACTGTGTGCTACGAAGATCTGGGAGATTGATGGCTGACTGGACATGTTGCTTCAGGACTTCGAAGCAGAGAGGGAGAGAGAGAGTAAAAGAGAGGTGTGCTATTAATCGAGTGTACAACGACAAGAATGGAGAAGGCTAGTCTCTGATCACGGCAGAACGAGATGGAGAATTGTAGTAGTAGCGAAAGGAGAAAAGAGTCAGCGTTGGTGTGTAGAAAAACGGTGCCAACAGTGTTGACCAGCCCCCAGGTTCACATACGTGGCTTGATCTAATATACGACCGGCTGAATATAAGGGCTAACCTGTACTAAATGGCTGGTCACGGTGCCTTCAACGCCTCTCGACACTGGGTCGATTCCTCTCCCTCTCTCTCTCTCTTTCTTTCTCTCATTCGTTCATTCTCCTCGGCGTATCGAAGCGTGTTGGTGCCCAGACACCAGTCTCTCTGCTATCCACACGTGTCCTCACCTCACCTAAGTCTTCTTAAATTCTTTCTTTTCTCCTTTAACTTCTCATTTCACTTTGTTTAATTTTATTTTATTCTTATTCAACTGGAAACGCACACAATTAACATACGACACGTTCGAGCTGCGAACCCTAACATGGTACCAATGGTATGTTTGCTGTGCGCGATATAGTCGCGCGACACTCGACCCGTATAAGAAGAAGAAGAAGAGAAGGAACGAGAAGAAACAAAAAAAAATAAAGAAAAATTGTTTCGCTTGTTAGACGAGACAGAGCGAGAAAGAGACACCTTTGGAAGAAGGGCGAACTGGTAGAAGAGGAGTTTGAGCAGATGCGACGAGCTGGAATACCACGACATCATCTTGTACAGGAGTGCCAACCCCGTCAACGCCACCAGACCGGAATGTACCAACTCTTGTTACAAAGCGAATGAGGGCCCCAAAAAGGGGGACACAACCCTAACGCTTGCTTGTTTTTCCCTCCTTTCAACATTTCAAACGGTTTGAAGATTAATTCCTCCTGATTGAATACGCATGATTCTACGTGTGTAGGCTTGAATTTATGCTGTCACATCATTGTAACATTGATTCTCAGTCTCATTGTCTCTATAATACCTGGCAATGATAACATTTACTCGGTCCTTATTGAGACAATTGGCGGAAGACTTCTTGTGTTACTCAATAGAAGCTAAAATTTGGGTAGATTCTAGGTATAAAAGAATTCCCGTGCGATTAGGCTATTTCTTCTGGGTCTCCTAAATACCTCTGGTTCGCCACTAGTCTTACAGACACCTAGAGAAAAAGGAGCACGGGCCAAAAGCCATTTAAAATATCTCATGTGCCAACCTTTTACCACCTTTGTCGTTAAAGTTCCCACTCAATCTTTCTATCCGGTCACGTCGAAACGGAACGACTCTACTGCATCTTCTCTCTCTTCTGTCTCGTTGTGTCCACGTGTTTACTCTCATGGACTCGCTTGGCTGCGTGACGCATGTCCCATTGTTTGCCAGATTATGACGTCGTTCCCGGCCATGTTATGCTAACGATGTAACGAGGCCTAACCTTCTCCAACAACACCGACTGAACCATCGTCTGCAGGTTCTGTTACTTTATACGAAAAAAAAAAACAAAAAAACAAAAACAGAGAAGAAGAAGAAGAAAAAAATAAGCCAGTCCTTGTTCTCCATCATTTGTCCAAATTACCATCAATCACAGATACTTTATTTCCATTGGATCTCGCGAAGCAAACAATTCTTCTTCCAGACAATTTCTCCTTTAGTAGTACCATTAAAAGGATTTATAGCAAATATTTGGATATAAAATTTTGAAAAAAAAAACAGCCACATTAAATCTTTCATCAAATACATACGTCCTTCATTTTGGCTGATTAGTGTGTGGACCATGGCCAACATCGTCAATTAAAATAAACTTTTCTCTTATATATATGTGTGTATAGATATATATGTACAATGTACATGGTAATAATTCTCTTCTCAGTATCATCACAAATGAAATTCCAACGAATTCGTAAGCTGTTAACGAATTCGTCTGTTAAAATTCCCAATGAATGTGATAAACAGAGACAGATAGAATTACGAATCCTCTTCTGTTTTAGCGACAAGCAATAAAAACCATTTTAGCGCCATGTTCTCGCCCAAAGTTCTTTCCCTCCAAGCACATACAGGAGAAAATACGCTGGCAATTCTTTCTTTCTCTACTCTTTGGCATCATCGTCCACCTCACCCATGCCCAAAGGGACAAGTTTCTTAATTGCTGAAAAATACGTTTTTTTCATCATCTATCTCTGTTTCACATTCACAACTTGTCTCACTTTTCAAACGATGGAAGGAATGAATCCCATGTATTTTTATACCGATCCCCGTATGCCACCGGGCCTCTACTCTGGGTGAATAATGGATTCGGGACTTGTTTTATAAACTCATTACCGTGGCGACTGGAATGGTAGTTGGTTGTAAGAGATCGTACGTCCAAGATCTTCCAATGTTATCTTTCTCTCTTTCTCTGTCCTCTCTCCTCATTCTTTTTTTTTTTTCGCTCTTGTGGTGCGCCCCTCTCTACCTTTTTCCATGGAGAGGCACTGAGTTTTTGGGGGTTTAAAAGGTGGTAGAAGAGGAAGGAACGGAGGTACTTTTGGCGGACATATAACTTGGATAAAAGGAAAAAGCCCAGAAGATTCTTATGGAGAAAGTGAGAGAGAAAGAGAGAGAAAAAGAGAGGGTGGGACCGGAGAACTCTCCACCGAGCGATTGTATCTCATCGTCTTTTCTTCTCTCCTTCTGTCTTTCTTCACTACCAAATGTTCATTGGGAATGCAGCACGGATTTATTGCTACTTTGGTGCCTTAAATATCATTAAACCTGTTTATCAGCTATCTGCAAAATCTATCGAGTGTACGAGGGAGTGAGAGAATTAAAGGGTGCGATGAAAATGAGAGAGGTAGTATTATTTTTGGATTAAAAAAAAAAAATGAACGAAGGTACACGATTAATTTTCACCCGACACATGGGAGGTCATCTATAGCAGCAATGGAACAATTGAATGTTGATGAATTCAGGGGATAACTGCTTCATACGTTCTCTCATTTAAACGTCCTTCTCATGTTGGATTCATCAGGATTATTAAATTCATTGAACTCTACGTGTATCCAATAACGCGTTTTGATATACATATATATATGTATATATATATATATTTTGCTGTGTAAATTGTATAGCTATGTGCATTGCGCCCAAGTGGATACAGAGGCAGTAGCGTCGCGAGCCGTCCGCCAGATTATATCGTTCTCATTGCCATTATTTATTCGGCTCGCTGCGAGATTTAATTAATTCGTTGATCAGTCAACTCCGATATTTCATACGGCGAGTAAACAGGATACTCGTCGGTTATATCGTCCCGTAAACGGTCTGTCGGTCTGCTTGAAATGAAGGATTAATATGTAAAAAAAAAAAAAGGAAGATTACGAAAAATGAGGGGGAAAAAAAAAGAAGGAATTTTGAATAAAGTTCTCCCTTCCCTAGAGGGGGAAGAGACGCCGGAGGCATTGGCCAAGTTGATTCTTTGGGTAACGGTCAGGTCGATTTGTAGAGAAGGCCGAGTGTATGGTTCTCCTGGAGTTCGTCAAATATTTGATGGCTAACTGCTTTCCTCATCTGACTTTTGGACGCACAGTCAACACCCCAGTTACTCTTCAAATGTTTGATTGCGCTACCGTTAGTTAAACAAAGGCATATGTATGTATATATATATATTGATTTATCGATCAAAAGTCAGTCCAGGTAGTTCTTAAAGTCTATCATCGTCTCTGATCAAACGAAGAATGAGATTAATAGAAAGATCCATTTTGTGATTTAAACTTTTTTCATCTAATCCCCTTGACCTCTTTTCTATTTTTTTTACTCTTCATTCTCTCATCACAGGTCAGAGTCATAACTTCTTCGCTCTCCTCCAAGTTCATTTTGCCAAGCGAAAAAGAGAAAAAGCGAGAAAAAAAATTGAAAAACTTTCTCAAACTCGTCGTCAGTGTCGTTTAAACACAGCTGCTTCTGATCTCTTGTATTTCATTTGAGTGAAGATTCAAAGCATGAGAAAAGACACCTCGTGAATTGAGCAGTAGGAATGTAAGAGTGAGATAAAGAATGAGAGAAGGTTAAAAAAGATTGAGATACAACCGTGAAGTCTGTGTGAATAATATTATGCTCTCTGTAATAATTTAATCCGATTAATGCCGAATAACTCGACTGCCACGGTGGACGACGTTTCTTGCATGAGTTCTTCTACTTGATTCTTTCTTCTTCTTCTTCTTTATTTTCCTGAAAAAAAAAAAAAAAATTTTAATCGTTTTCGGGTGATGAGTTGTCAGTTCTTATCTAATTATCTTTTATTCAAAATTAATATGAGCTCCATCGAGTTGATAAAATTTTTCTTAAGTGTTAATAATTGTGCTTAATTTGACGTAGATATATATATATATATATATTTTAATAACTCTAGCTCATTGAATCACTACAGTAATAAATTTATTACGTACACATTAATAACGACTTTTATCCACTATTTCAACATTATAAAAATAACGACGTGATAATTTATAGCAATTCACAATTAATAAATTTTTCATCAACTTTGATGGTCTCGTTCATAGTGATTTGATGGTTCGTATTATATATTTTTTTTTTCCTTCATTGCCCCATATTGCAGCTACTTGATTGTAATTTCCAGGTATTCTTTCATCCACATCGTTGATTTTCGTGTGCAACTATTAAGACTGCTCTCGAAAGAGAAAGAGGCAATCGCAAAGAAAAAAAAAGGGGCAAAGAAATAAAATGAAGTTGAGGAGAATAAAAAATAAGATAGCCGACATGGTCGCGAAACAAGGGGTCCAAAGAGGCAGATATATACCATAATATAACTATATATTCAGTCGTCCCCCCCTACGTGCCACCCCCTCTCGAATTTTCAGCACGACCAAACTAATTGCTCAAAGAGTAAATAGGCTGCCTGTAGGTAATAACGAGACGAGGCCAGTAATAAGGCCACTTTCGTTGATTATCGTCTTTTTTTTCAAAGACCGGTAGATGGGAGGAGCTCGTCCTTGACGTAAGTACACTGAGGGGCAAGAGAAGCATGAGATTTTACCTCCTGTCTTCTCAATTTTCAGGGGATTTTATTCTTAAAAAATAATGTGAAAAATCATCTTCGATGCAGCCAATGCGAATGAGTACAAACGATTTAAATGAGAAAGGAGCAAAAACTAAATTCAAAAGGGAAAAACTAATTGGAATATAAAAATTTACAGTATCTGTATAAAACTGTCTTTTTTTTTCAAATTTTGGCTTAAGAGATGAGCCATTCGTTTTAATGCATAAATAACGAGTATGTTAATTTGATTACGCAATTATTGATATTGTCAGCGATATGTTGTGTGCTGTATTGGAAATTCATGCATATTCAAATTGAATTGAATTAAATGAAAGAGCAAAAAGTAACAAGAACAAAAAAACTCACCGAAATTATAAAGAAATGAAAATAGGATAATGAGTAAATTTTTAAAAACGTTAATTGTTGAGATCTTGAGAATTTACGAATTATTTCAATCATCATGTTCTCACGATGATTGAAATAATTCGTAGATTCTCAGGAGTTCAACAATTAATGTTTTTAAAAATTTTCTGAAACAAAGAGAAAAGGAGACAGAAGATGGTTAAATCAGGTTGACATGTAGAAAATGAAACAAAGTTCGCCGGCCTGTTACGGGGGCCCCCATTATGAAACTAGTTCTCTCCAAGTGGGCACAACCCAGTTAAGGTATTTGTATTTTAATTAGCCCCTCCTTTTTCGATGGCCGTTTGTTTCTGATCTTTTAAGTGCGCGGCGCGCGAGAGAATTAAAGAAAGAGATCGAATATCTATTTCCATCCTTTATCCTTCCAATCATCTATCCCCGAGGGCTCCTCATCTTTCTCGCTCTCTCTTTACCTCTTTCAGTTTCTCCACCTCCCCATCCTCAGCCTCTCACGGACCGTTTAATCATAATCTAATAACCAACTGACACAAAAAACTAACTCGATGAATGTGCGGTACGTGATTGTGTTTGTGTCTGTGTCTGCATGCGTGTGTAGCCGATTGCGAATGCCCTCTACACATTGTTGAACTACTGTTGAAAATACCCATACCCACTGGTGAAACTTTTGTCATAGTCGTGTTTATATATAGAAGAACAATGGCTTTTTTTGGGCGATGATGCTGCTCTTCATTTTCAATTAATTGTTGTTGAAAATTTTCGACGTTTTGACTCTTGTTGGTAGCCCTCGACAGGAGAATGTGATAAAATTAAATGAAACACAATTAAAGAAATCCAAGTAGCAGGTCCAAATCATCTTTTTTTTCTAAGTTTTCATAATTATTATAATTATTTCGGTTTAGCAACATTTTTCCGATATTAGAACTGTGCATAGTTCACCCATGGGTAAACACCTATTTTCGCACTTCCACTTCTCTCTCTAATCTTTACTGACTACATCTCGTATAAGGGGTAAGTGCCACCGCTCTGCCACCTATATTTAAGTTTTTGAATCCAAGTTCCGCTTCTGAACAATTGTAAGCTTGTGCCAACCTAATGGATAACCTCTAAACAACTTTTTTTGAATACCAGAAAACGAAACAAGGAAATACACTCCTCTTAGCTTTACCCAGGGCCACGACAAGGACGTGGTACTGCGACAGTCTCAAAAGGGAGACCTCCGCACCAAACACCTAAACAACTGGGTCATTGCAGATGAAATTGCCTGAATTTGACCCAACACTGCTCACCATCCTTGAGCGAAAATTTATATAAAGAAATTGAAAATTTAAATTTTATCACATCACCTTCACAATTGTCGCATAGACATGTGCTAACAAGTAAATTACGCAGAGTACTGCGAACGTCGATATCCAAACATCAGCCAATAGTAGTATTTCAAGAATCAAGACTGGATACCTAAATTAATTGTGTACAGGTAGTAAATCAGGCTCTTCATAGATGCTGATCAGGCGAGGAGAAACGTTCATAGGTTGAAAACAGGATAGCTTCTAAGGAAGAGGTATCTAGCCACTCTCCTCAGATTTCTTGCTGGCTTCGTTCCGTATTTGGGAATCACAGCCTTCAGCTCTCTCGAGCTTCTGTCGATACTCGGTGTTAGCACCAATGCGTGGATTTACGTGGTATACTTTGTGATTGACTCTGATATGGTAATAGCCATACGAGTACAAACTCTTGTACCCTTTCCAGCAATCACTTTGAATTACTGAACCCGGTATCACGTATTCATGGATGATAGGGATGAGTGTCTTAGATTTTCGATTGGGAACTAGAACGATCGCTAGTCGCTCAGTGTCCCTCTCGAGACAACCCAGCGCCCAAAACGTACGCTTGACTAGTCTGCTTCTATCTAGTTGTTTCCCACCTATTCTCGTCTCATCGACTTCTACTACTCGTCTCATTCCTCCAATTTGCTCGTTGTTAGCTTTGCTAATCCATTGTACTAGTCTATCGTTAATTTCCGCAACCCAAAATCTGACTGTCATCTTGGACAACTGTGTCTGATAACACAAAAGGTTTTGGGTTATCTTGTCATTATTCAAATATAAGTTGATGAGCTTCAGGATGCTCTAAATTTGCGCTCTGCGTACAACGAACCACGATTCATCGTAAATGAGCAGTGTACCTTTAATCTGTGTTTTCACTTGGTACACCAAATACGTTTTTTTTTCTTAAAATTCTTCACTATTCAATTTTTCAAATTCATTGTACAATGCCAATTTCATCTAGTATCCGAATAATAAGATGATGGATTAATTTGAAAAAGTAATGCACAACTCTTCATCCGATGAAGGGACTTCAACTTGCGTGCTAGCAGGAGATCTACGGACTTGTACTATTCTCATTTCATATTTTTTTTTCCAATAAAATCGGGGCGCGTACTTGTCGACCTTTTTTCTTTAAAAACGCACTGGCGTCTTTTTCAGCCTTCTAATTATGTTTATTATAATTTATTTCAAAATTATGAATAAAACCCGATTGTCGAGTAATATTTTCGATTGATTAATGATTGTTTTTCAATTTTTCATTAATTCTGAACAATGAGAATTAATTTTGCATGATATTTATAAATACTGAATTAATGATGTTTCACAAGTTAATAGATTTATAATGGAATTTCCTCTATGTTTATAAAGGTAATTTTTTGTCGAGTACTCGCATTTGTATTACCCGCATTGAACCACAGTGAAATATAAATTTCTAATCTCAGATTTTTATCTATTACGAAGTCCGTTCTGTCTGTCAGAGAATGCCAGAAGTGCCGACGTCCATTTGCTCTTTTGCTTCTGAATTCCCACTTTTTTCTTCCCTCTCTCTCTTCCGACCACCCTATTTTTTTTAACTCCCGATTCCTCTCTATAGTTTGTGTTCGTATATTCCTCTCTATTTACTCGTTTTTTCCTCTCCGCTTGTGTCTTCAGGCCACTGATTTCTCCTTCTTTTTTTTCCTTTCTCTTTCTCTCTCGTTATTTAGGACACAAGATATATCCCTGTGGTTTGCCACGCGCACCGAAAATAAACTAGATAACAAGAAGATGCATGGCCAGCAAGATGAGATATTGGCTGGTAAAGATATTTTCTATCTTTGCACACATTTGTATTCTTTTTTTTTTTTTTTGTTTTCTCAATCTTTTATTTTTCATCAACCACCTCTTGTTCTCATTTTCGCTGTTACATTTTTTTCTGTTGAGAAATAAAAATCGAGTGGTGTAAATGCAATCCAATCAATGGAAAAATGTGTAAATCAGTGGATATAAGGGGGAAGTGCTGTAAAAAGTAGTTGAGGAATAAATTTAAAAATGATTGTGATATAGACTAAAAGACTTTCCATGTCGTATTATAATTTTAAACGAGTAAAAATTTTCCACGTCACCTCATTCACGCGAATCTCTTTATTATACGTACCAAGAAACTGAGCAGACAGAATGTGGCTTGAAGGAGAAGAAAAAAAGAAAGGAAATTGGATGAGGAGAAAGAAACTGGGAAAAATAGGAATGAGGGAAGACAAACTTTTATACTGAGAGTGATATACAACCAAGTTGGCTTCATTTCTCTACTCTCTGTCTCACTTTTTCTCTCACTTATGTTACTTTCTGAGGGAAATGCGCACTGTACAGTAGCTAACAAATGTGCACATATTTGCGAAGCTCTCATTCGGGTTGAGGTTTAGATGCTTCGTTGGTTTTAGCAGTGCTTTGTGGATTGAGTGGAATTATGGGTCAATATAGGGGAAATGGAGGCAGAATGGTCCGGGATTTTTTTTTTAATACTAAAGGCCTTCACGAAAAAAATTGGTAGAATTCCTTTGAAATGTAGACATTTTTCAACATCTCCTCAATTTTTCCAGATTTTTTTCATAAAGTTTTTGACTAAGGAATTTTTCGCAGAGTAAAGGACTTTGTGAAAAAATCTGGGGAAAATCAAGAACATGCTTCAGCATGTCTACATTGTTGATGAAATTTTTTTGCAATTTTTTCATAGAAGCTTTCACCATAGAAAAAAATGCCAGTTCATTTTGCTCCAATTTCTCCTATTGTCAAATTTTTCTGGCCAAAGCGTTCGCTTCAAGCGAAATTCTGGTTTTTCGTGTAGGGTAACACGATCAATAGATAAACACCGTCCAAAAGATAGACGGTTCTTTTTATTAAAAGTTATGTAGATAATTGAATGATTCTTATACTTTGCTCTTCAATTTCTGATTATAACAGTCATATAGATTTATGCACTATTGATTATCTACCGGTTGTTCAAAATTCATAATCATGGCACTGCGAATATGCTACCTTACATCCATTGAGGGTCTGACATACATTCCTTTTTTCCCTAATTTTCATTAATTATCTCTTCATCATGCAAATTCAGTTAATTCCTTATTTTTTTTCTATGCGTCGCTCGTTTCTGCACATCTTCTACGTAATTTATCTATTTAAGACTCTTTAATAAATCCCAACTTTTCATTAACCGTCTATCTATTGGTCGTGTTACCTCGACTTTATTTTCATACGCACAGAGAAAGAAAAAAATTCTCAGGATTCGAAATCATTGCGCATATAGTTCCAGCTGCATTTTGAGATTCTTTCCAAAATTTTGACTCAGTATTCATTGAATACCATAAATCATCTCTGCATCAGCAGAATACCATTGATTATAATCATATGACTGCTCTCCTTTCGATTCGCTCAATTCTCACACCATGAAAATACCAGCAACGCAGAGAATCTCTACCTCCACTCGAGAAAGTTTCTTCGGTCACCATAAGAGTGAGCGTATTCACCTTTATTTTTTTTTTCCATTCTTCCTTAGTTCATTCCCGGCATCTACTCTCAATACACGTTACGGTATGGTCAATGTCAGGGTCGAGGGTTTCGCCATCGACAGAAGCGTTCATTTCTTCTTGCACTACACACACACACACACACACATATATATATCTGGCACGTTGCCTTGCATATTGATGATCTACTGATTTATACTGCAATGCCTGAGACCATGCACTTTTTCTCCCTCTCCATCCCCCTTCTTTTTTCTTTTTTTTATTCCCCTCAAACCTTCAACCTTCTTTGCTCATTTCTCCAATGTCCCAAATGTATCCTTCGCCTCTCCCTAGTTTGAATATCGTAAAACGCAACGTGATCGTAAAAATTCAGGATTAAATAATTCACCAGAGAAATAGAATCGACGTTTATGCTAAAACAATTCCGCATAAATATGAAAAAACGAAGAGAAAAGAATGAAAAAAAAAGCGATTAGACTTTTATACGTGAACTTTGGGTATAAAACTTTTGAAACTCACATCAAACTCGCTTATCGCATACCCATGAACTTCATGAACCCGGAATTCTCTTCGCGCACACATACACATACATAAATGTGATAAAAAAAATTAACCCAAAGGATAAAAAAAATATGTATACATATATAAAGAGCCAAAAGCGTTTGTGTGTGTGTGTGCCGTTTGGGAATTCCTTCGTTGCCCTCTTCCTGGTGAAATTTAAGGTACCCAGGGCGATAAAAATGGTAAAAAAATTATCAGAAACTTGTGCATTATAGATCATTCCTCTTCCTTCATTTCTTTCATTTTTTTTTGTTTCCCTTTATTCTCCAGCATCTTTTCTCTGCTGCTGCTGCATATGCCGAGGGTTAAAGAGTCAAAGCGCGCAAAAAAGAAGGCACACAAACACATGCAGATAGAGTCAGAGCGTCACGGAATACCCCGATAGGTATCAGAAATACGATGGGACCGTTATAACTTTATGATGTGTGTATGGTTGGAGTTTAATATACGCTCAGTACTTTGCGCAAGCAAGGAAGAACGAGGAGCTTTTGGGTCCGCCCCTTCTCGATGCTTATAGAATTCGTGCATTGTGTCGAGTATGTGTGTTTGTGTGTGTGCAAGAGACTCAACAAAAGGCACTGAGTGTAAAAAAAAGGCCCAGGCAGAGTGTAGTTGGCTTAAGAGGGCCTCAACTCCGTAGTTCTGTCTCGTGAGATGCCCTCTGCATTTGTTTGACCAGTCCCAGGGCTTTTATACTCTTCATTTTCCCATAAAATTCAACCGCGTATTTCCTAACCCAAATGCTTGAGAATAAGAAGAGTCAGAGGAGAATGAAGAGGAGGAGGAGAGGAAATATTGAAGAAATGAATGAGAGAAAGATGAGATGAGAATATTGCATATAAGAGAAAAACTCGTATATTGTCTGTAACTAAGGGCAAAAGGAATGAACCAAAATCAAACTACAGAGAGAAAGAGCATCATCCATTCTTGTATATGTTATATCCATTCACTCTGGGCACGGGTTGAAATACTCATATAACCCACGACGACGTAAATCTTTACTCTCATAACGAGGTGTCGTAAAACATGATCCTATTATCACAGGGGCAAGAGGAGAGAGAAAGAGAAAAAGAGAGAGAGAGAGAGAAAGAGAGGAAGAGGAGATGACTGCTCCTCTTCTATTAAAATGTTTGGATGTAACGTAGGTTATGATACCAGAGTTGAGTTACATATTTTAAATATTATATTTTAATCGAAATTTCATTTTGTATCTGTGATTTATCGTATTCAATTATTCTGTGACCAATGAGTACTTAATAAACACGTTTTCATCTGAATTTAATTATTTTTCATCACATTTTTATGGGAGAAAATGATGTTTTACTCTTTTTTGTTTTTAGTTATGCAATTGTTTATTATTCTTGGAGAAAATCTCAAGTTTATGGGAATTATTATTCTTTTTTTCACTTAAATGATGAAATTACACAATTTTGATGATTACGTTTTGTTGAATGAATTTTATGTACTTTGTGTGTTAAAGTTTTATACTTTATTTCTTTTTTTCATACATTCTTGTACTTTTCTTTTATTACTATAATAATTCAGAATTAATGACTTCATTTTGAGAAGAATTCGAAATATTGTTTCGTGTAATAGTTTTTTGCTTCAACACCTCTGTAGTGGTTTGTCTTTTTTTTTCGTAATGATTTATGGAGCCTGAGGCGTTAAAATGATGGGGTTCGCAGGATTCTGGGGGTTTTTCATTGAGTGGGTTGGCAAAATGTGAGAACAATTGATTGATAATTTTCTCGGAAATTCCCCTTCATCCTGAAGATTTTTCCTTTATTTGCTTGTCTATTTTTTCCCCTTAAACTTCGAGATTTAATCAAAAATATGAAAAAGTAGAATTTTCAAGATTGATTAAAAAAAACAAATTAATACAGAAAATTACACAAGTTTCAAAGAAAAAAATTGAAAATATTCGATCTCAACAGAGTAATTCACATGAAAAAAAAACATCCCGAGGACTTTACATTTTCCTTTCAAATAAAAATATAACTACAAATAATATTCTCGTATAAGTGTTTTAAAGTTGTTTATTTTCTCATGATTTATGAAGTATGAGACGAGAAAATGATGAGGTTGAGGCGCTTGTGCTTTCCCAAAAGAAACGTGAAACACGATAGTGATAGAATGAGAGAGTAAAAGCGAGAGAGAGAGAGAGAGAGAGACAAATGTGTTTGGACAGGAATAACAGGCGGATGGGAACCGCACGAGGGTTTTTCAGGTGTTACACTGGTATACACACTCGAGTGGATTTTACTGGTAGACGATCACGGTCGAGGGCCAAGATATGCGGCTTTAAGTCGGCTTATTAGTGTCATGAGTCATGAGTGTGGAAACAACAGGTGCTGTCCTAAGTCCTAGTTCTAGCAATATATTTTACTTAAAGATAGTTTTTTTGCCGTCAAAAAGAAATCCATTTGTTTAGAAAAAAAAAGAAGGAAAAAAGCGTTTTTTTCATATAATCTCGATGTGTTTACCTTTAAACCAATCGCTCATCTTTAACGCACTACTCACCGCATTTGTTTATGTTATTTTTAGGAAAACTAATTAATTCGGTTATATGAATGAACTAATAATCGATGAATTCATAATTACCTCATCATTCATTGTTGAGAATTTTAATAGATTTCTAACGTCTTGATTTATAAAATTAATGACATTCTTTTTCTTCATCCGTTAGGAAAGCAGATAAAAATTAAAAAATTATACTGATTCTCTTATTTTCAAAACAATTACTTTCCCACGTTTATTTTTCTACAACTGAATTCCAACAACTCTACTCAATTCACTGCAGCAGATTTTAATTCTGAAACAACAATTTCACTCGAAATAACAGAATTTTTTTGTAACAATATTATTCGAGTATTTCAACTAGAAATGAGCATGTGTATTGACACTGTATTATCATTTCAACGAATCCCCGAGTTTTATCATTGAAAAATTCCCAGGAATATCGAGAACTAAAATAATATGAATTTCCTCCAATAATATCGAAAAATTTCCATAAAAATCATTCATGGAAAAAAAAAAATAAAATAAAATGAAAGATTCATATTCTCATCAATCAAATAAAAAAATTTCTCTCCGTCATATCCATTTACCTTCATTTTCTCCCTTTTTTTTCACGCATCATTCCCATTTTCATCTTCAATCAGGAACTCAGGAATGGAAAAACCCCTCACTCAGAGGTTCACCAAGAAAAGAAGAAAAATAAAAAAAAAATAAAAAAAACCTTCGATTCGTCATATAAAAGACAGGCAATCGTTTCTCTATTCCGCATCGTTGATGCTACAAACTGGAATAAACGACTTGGAAATAAAAAATTTTCCTACTTTCATTCCGAAAAGCAAAGAGAATAAAAAAAAAATCGAAAATAAACCCAAAAAAAAAGACCATCAGAATATTATTGAATCGATTCTAAATGTCAGTGAATAAAGGGGAATGAGATTACGAATTGCCTTACTTGCATTCTCAATAAAATCCAAACACACATATACGAAATGGTAACATCGATATTCACTCTCCCCCCTCCTCTTCTTTGACTAGCCAGGGAAAACACCATGCCGGCCCTTTTGCAAAAGCCCCTTGTCCCTCCCCACAAGTGCGTGTACCTTTGCGTGTATTGGTCTGTGGAGGGTGTCCTAATATGGCCCGAGTCTGCATTACTTGATCCCTTAGCGGATACTGGCAGCAAAGAAAGAAGAAGAAGGAAAAGACCAAGGCAGCCAGTCAAGTCACCACTACGTGCGTACCACTTAACCATCTACCCATTCTTTGAGAGCCTCTCTCTCTCTCTCTTTCTCTTCTCTTTTCCCTACATATACAGTATAAACCCCCACAAGAACTCAAGCAAATAAGATTCAACCAACTTTACCAACTTGCCTGTCTATATCTATCTATCTTGTATTCTCCCTTCTCTTCCTTCCTCATCCTTGTTTTTCGCCTCTTTTTCCTCCTTCTAGCTGTGTCTCTTCTCTTTTTTTGTCTTCTTCTTTCTTCTTTTAACCTATACCAAACTCCCCACCTAAGTACGGTTTCCTTATGGTCTTAACGCTCGCATTTTATATCCCCTTCTTCGATACTAAACGTTCTTGCTCACTATACCCAATGGGCAACTCGTTTTCCATTGGCGATGACCTCCGCGGGCGCAACAACGAGGCGAGTTTCCCTCTGTTCTTCATTCCTTTTTTTTTTTTTAAAGAATTCTTCCTTTTTCATCTTCTCTCTGTCTCACTTGTTTTTTCTTGGTCTAGTGGTTGTGCCTTTTTTCTGCACTCAACAAGCACACTGTTTCTGGATTGCTACGCATTCCCTCGAGCTACTCGTGATGTTTTTTTTCTTTTTTTTCAATTTTTTATTCTCCTTTTTTTTTTTACTTTTCTCTCTAGATTTAATGAATTTTCGACGAAAATAATTCACTGTTTCAATATTTGTTTTGCACAACATCTTCAATATCATCCTGGAGCTATATCTTCTTTCATAATGTCGCTCTTTTCTACTTGAGAACTGCAGATCACAAATGTACACACCCAGTTTCATTTTCTCTTTCTCTCTCTTTTTCTTCTGCTTCAATATCTACCTTCCTCTCTATTTAGTTTATGTTTATTTTGTTATTTACTTTTATTATCATAGAATATCATTTTCCCTTGGCTCTTCTACGTGGCACTTTATTTAACCACGCATCCAAAAGCACTTTGCCATCACCGCAGAAGAGCAAAAGGGGGAGGGGACGATGAAAATAAAGAAAAAAAAAAAGCTGAATTCTAACTCTCAGGGCGTGATTTACAGTCGATGCAAATTAGATGTCGGGTCAAGTCGTCGGCTTAATCAAAAACAAAAAAAAAAAGTTATTCCTTTTCTATATTCCTTTTTTTTTAAGTCCTTCTCGGTTCTCCACCATTCGCATAACCCACAGTGCATCACAGTTTCCATAGTTTTCGTTCTTCCTTCCTTTATTTTATAACATATCTCTTGCACTTCAGCCCTCGTCAACAATGTTTGCTGTTTATTCACTGATGAATTACGAGCGTGTTACATTATCCTACAGGTTTTTTTTGTGCTCCAGAGAAAGATATAAATTTTATATACGGCAACGGTGGAGTGAAGTGGACATTTTTTTAGGAAACAGTTTGAGGTAAATTCTTTATGATGCTTACATTGGAAAAGCGAGGGAAATTCCGGTGGAAAACACGCGCAAAAATGATTTTTGGGAGTTTTTGTGTAAATTTTTCTTTTTTTTTTTAAAAATCCTCCACTTTTAGTTGTTGCAAGATAAAAAATGAAACCCCAGATTTGAGGTGAGTTGATTTTTGAGGTAAGGAACATTAGGAAAAAGTGCATCTTCGGGGCTAAAATGATCCAGGAATGTTTTTCAGAGTGAAGAGCTTTATGAAAAATTCTGAAAAAAATTGAGAAGATGTTGCAATACATCTCCATTGTTGAGTAATTTTTTCAAATTTTAGCTTAAAGACCGGCACTCCCTAAAAATTCCGGGATCATTTTGCCCCACGAATTATCGAAAAAATCTCATCTCAAGTAGTTTTCCCAATTTCCCCCGATTTTCTCCACACATCATCAAAATTGGGACGTGGTCCATTTTACCACAACCTCCCCCTCCTCACTGAACCTTGTCCGTGAACATCGCGCAAGTTTGCACGTGCTTCGTCCTCTGTCCATTCGGCTCTTTTCTCCTTTTTTTTCCCCCAGTACTCTACAAGTCTTCTTTCTCTTTTCCTTCATTGTCCCATTCTTCTTCTAGATGTTCCATCGGTTTGTTGCACAGCAGCATACACCCACCCTCCTTCAGACAGAACGTGTGTACGTCCCTTGGCACGCTCGACTGTACTTACTCGAGCATCGCCCATAAAACCTATCTATCTATCTCTATCTCTCTTTTTAAACTTCACTTGTACAGACTTCTAATCGCTCACTCAGTCTGGTACGACGAGGCCCAGATATTTCCCACGGTTGATCGAAACGTGATGCCAAGCTCTAGCCTCAGTCTTTTTGTCTCGTGCCGGACGTCTATCCTAAAACCCAAGGCAATAACCAGGGAAAGAAAGTACCACCAAGATGTGGGGAAAGGACTTCACTGTAGTATAAAACGTCTCTTCCGGTTTCTCATCTCTCTCTCTTCCCTTTTTTCTACTCTGTGTCAACACAGAGTGTTTCCAGTTGAGAGCAGAATACCTCCGAGCAATTTCCCATCTCAAATCATTCGTAAACTCCTCTAAAAGCCAACGTTTTGCAGTGTAATTCATTATTTAATTGGTCCTTTTGCTTTGAATTGAGGAATATTCCATTCGAATTCTTCGCCTCAATTCTGCGTGGAAAAGTGTAGGTCATCGATTTGGAGAGAATTTTTCTAATTAAAAAAAAGCAGTCGTTTGATAAACTTCTGAAATGAAATGAAATACTCCGGAATATATATGGGAATAGATGATCGTTGTTGAAATGGACTGTATTGCTGGAGGGGTTTATCGAGATCGATGATGGGGAATGGGAAAAAATACGGGAAAATGAAGAAATTTCTTTTGAAAAAGTGGAAAAAAAATGGAGAAAAGAATCTAATGAAAATTATAGTTTTAGAATGGTAATCCAGGAGTATACTGTTCGTTTGGTTCATTTATAAGGAAGAAAGTTGGACATTCAGGCAAGATAATTAAATTTTGAAAGTCGATTGTTAATTTTTATCCTGCTGGATGATAATTATTTGGATTAGTCAATTTCACTATTGTGGATATTCATTTTTGAGGGTGGTCAAGTTAATTTCTCCTAGCTGACTGTCAAAATTTATAAGCTCAATCTCAAATTTGATTGTCCTTCCAATAATTTTCAATTAATTCGGAATAGATATACATTTAATGTGTTAAGTATAAGAAAATAGTGTTTTTTTCGAATTTTCGAGTGCTTTTTTTATCAAAATCGTTGGGAGGAACTTTACTTTTGCGTTCCACATTTTCTTTTAGGATGTTGGGATTGGGATTTTGTGAGTGGAGGATAGAAGTGGATCCATCTTGATATAACCTATCATGCATACTATACTTCTTACTAAAGTTTCTCCATAATTTTTATCTTTTTTTCTTCTCCATGTAGAAGCAAAGTATCGATTTTTTTTTGCTGAAAGGGAAGAACTTTCCCAAAAAATGTGAAAAAAATTGAGAAGTTGTTCGAATGTGTCTAGATTGTTTGGTCATTTTTCCAAATCTTTTAATGCAGGCCTTCACTTTCAATAAAATTTTGATTCATTTTGCCCCGAATTTTCTTATGAATTACAATTTTTGGGTGAAAAAAAAACCATTGAAATATGTCTACCATCTTCAGTTGCATTCGACAAACACACAAGACACAAGAGTATTAATCATTTTAATTTGTCGTATATTTTATGGAGACAATGAAACAACTACCCGCCATTATCTACAATAAAAATGTTAATTGAATTGCCAAGAGACAGAATAGAGCATTAATATTTACTCGAGGATGCGAAAAAAAATCGGTAATTTAATCGTAATAAGTAGGTTTACTGATGGTAAAATATGGAGGCGGAACAGGAACAAACATCCAAAGCATCAACAAAGAGAGTACAATAACAGACATTCAGTGTGGCCAAATGTCATACATATGTATGCTCACTCATAACCAATTAATCATCGTAATGTGTATGTAATCGAGACAGACACTCCATTACGATTATTCCACGTACAGTGATTTCATACAGTACAAATTCAACTAATTAGTCAACAATTTAATCATTAATTGTTATTAGATTTATATTGACATATTAACTACTCACTCACCATATTATTAACATCATGTTACAAAGAAAATTTGAGAAAAAAAAACTCGAAAATTGATAAATTAATCACTTTATTATCAATTTGGCATGTGTAAATTTGACGTTACATATTCTTCAATTTATAATTTTTTACAATCACTTTTATTCAAGATTGAAATAAATTATAACTAATAAATCATAAATTATGAATTATTTGATTTTTTCATGAAAAATTGAAAGAGAAATAAATGCAATTAATTTAAACGAATTTATGAAGATAGCATAAAGTGTGAGATGAAAGGAGTCACACCTACTCGGTCGTTGTAGCAAATGATCCGTCAGGAAATCCTGCATAAATATTTCTTCATTTCTTTTCTTCTTCCTCAATTTTTTTTTTTATTCTTCTTTATTTTATTCTTTTTTCTTACGATTAAGTGCATTCCATCAGTCATAACGGCGATAAGAATCGTTTGGTCACTGCGGGCGCCTTTTTTTCTCTCTCTCACTCACTCTGACCGCTTCTCTCACATTCTCCTTTGCCTAATTCATTTTATTATAATAAATTCTTCACAGTTTCTTTTACCCTCCTGTTCTCTCTCTCTCTTCAAATATAAACCCTCCAACATAGTTAACTTATTCATACAGTTATAGACTGCCATATGTATTCCCTCAAAATTTAAAACATTCGTGATAATGTGAAATGAATCAGCACGGTCGTCGTCAGTACGGATGGTATGTGGTACAGACATGAGCGTTGATCAGATGGGCGGAGGCCATTACTCACATCGCCAAGAGATGTCAGCCACGCTGGGTGTTGTTATTAATTAAATGTCTGAGTGATAGGCATCGAGATGGGTAGAATGAGTGAGAGAGAGAATGAGATACATTTTTTTTTCTTCTGTTGTAAGTTCGAGAAGCGTTTTCGGATGCGTTACACACACACGAAAAATCCATTCACTATCTTACCGTATTATTTAATAATGAAAGGGCAGAAGCTCTTGAGTGAATAGAAATCAAATGTAAAGAACATTCTTTGCTTCTATTAGATATAATTTGTCTCTCTTGCTACTGGTTATTTTTTCCCACATACATTATTCGAAATTGTTAAACTGAGATTTATTGTCACAAATGATTTTTAGTCAGGCCTCCATATCACAACAAATCTCTATTTTATTTTCCCGAGTATTTTTTTTTATCCTTTAACCTCAACGATTTTTCATGTTTTTTTTTTTTTTAACATCAAATTCGAATTCATTGTGACATCTACTGGCATTTTTTTCCCCCCTCGTTTCCCCGTACATAACTCCATTGAAATTCAAAATATGTGGAATAAAAAAAAAGGAATTGTGAAATCCCTTTTTCTGATAGGATTCGTGTATGCCGTATCAACGCTTGAAAAATCCATGGGCTACCGTCTGTCGTATTACCACATAAACGCAAACGAATGCTAGTTTTTACTCCCTCTTTCCTCCCATTGCGTATGTGCGTATGTGCGTGTTCTTTGTGTATGTGTGGCCTCGCAGATCGTATTTTCACAACTTCACTGTGGTGGATGTGATGGAGGGAAGAAAGGAGAAAAAAAAATGGCAAAAAAAATTGCATTGTTGGCTCTTGGTTGTACCGCCATACGGTGCGAATCGTTTCGATGAGACCTCTGCTACGTTATACTGCACAGTAAACACACATCCCTATGCCCACAAAACGATTATATCCCTCATTCTCCATTGGTTACACACATATATATATATATATATATAGTTACATGCAATTCCTACTGGTGCAAGCAAGTTTCTTCAATCATTCTTGATTTTCTCTCTTTCACCATTTTGTTGATGTTTCATTTTTCAAAGAAGAAATGAAGAAAAAAAATTAAGGTAAAAACTTCACATTTCATCATTCTCACAAATGATATCTCGATTCTCTCAGTGACAATGAAACATTTCCACTCAAAATACCTACTTTAAACGCATTCAAGTAGTAGGTCTAAATTATCTCCTTTTTTGCTTCCGAATGGAAGCTATGTAATCGTAATTTTTTTCGAGTTTAAGATTTTACCATAATATGACTGCGAATGATCCAAAACGTCAAGAACCGCCGTTTTTAAAAAATGAGTGTGTGTGTGTGTGTGTATGTGATGACGCATTTTCTGCCAATTCATTAATTCATTGCATTGGCAGAATATTAAATGTAAGATGTTCAAATTAGGCACAAGTAGTGGTGCTCCTGCTTGTTTCTTTCTAAGTTTTCATAATTATTGTGATTATCTCGATTTTGCAACATTTTTCGATATTAAAATGATGTCCACAATAGTAAATTTTTATTAAATATTGCACTGAGAAGGAAAAGTGGTAAGACATATCGAATATTGATTTTAATGGTCCTGAGCAAATATTTGTTTAAAATAATTAACTGTACTGCGCCATCTTCCTGTAGTCTGCTTCCAGTAATGATTGATTCATCTGAGCTGTCACTTTTATTAACTTTTATTATATTCCATTCTAGTTTATGGAAAAACAAAATGAATTCTGAATATGATCCAGGGAGTGCAGATTAGCACTGATTGGTTGCAAGTTATTGATTTCATCATGAATTTGCCTAGCTTCAATTTGACAATATACTATGAATATGTGGGTAATCCTTTTTTTTTGTAATCAGTTTGAATTCGAGAATAGAGTTAATTGAAATTGGGTTCATCAACTAGAATGACATTATTGAATGAATTGAAGGAATAAGAATCAATTTGTATTGTATTGTTTAGTTATAGAGCCTGAGGAAGCTTAAATGATAAACGTTGCGATTTGACAATTTCTTAGCATTGTTTATTTTATTCTTCCAATATCATGAAAATGAATTAAATAATAAATTCTAGTTTACTATACTAGATCTATTGTTTATCAAAATGGAAAGTGATGGGATGCAAGAAAGTTATCCTTTATGCTTTTTGTTAATATGACAATTCACATTAATCTGTAGGCAACTCAATGAAAATAATGATAAATAACCAATGACTGCTCTAATTATAGGCGGAAAATGTCGAAGTTATGTATGTATTGTGTTGATAGAGCCTGAAGATGCCCCCAATCAGGAGCAAAACTCCGCGAATTTGGAAAAAAATTGTGAAGACTGAAAACTGCAATTTGTTTGGTCCAATTTGCCAATAAACCTCAAAATTATAAAAATTAAGAAAAAATGATTGAATTTACAGAATTTTGTTCATTGAAATAATTAATTTGTTTGAATTAACAAAATTTAGTAAATTCAACAATTATCTAAATTATTTCAAAAAAATATTTGTTAAGGAATCAATATTTGATAGTTTTTATCACTTTTCTTTTCTCAGTTATAATCATTATTTAATATTGTTCTGCATTTGAATCACGCTGTCCCAGCCTTCAAGACTGGATTGGAAAATACTCGGATTTCAAACATCCACTATGGCCGCCAACGATTCCTTCATGTAATGAATTGGATAAATCGTGGTTATTTGTTTGGTTTCAGACATTTTTTCATGAGTCTGAAAAAGAAGAGACACTCTGGCTAACAACAGTATATAGGGTTATATGAAGAAAAAAATGGTCTGTAACTATGAATTGTTGCATTGAAACTCAATTTAAATATTTCTTCTGATGTTCAGTGTTAATTTTGTTTTCCCTTAAAAATCATTTCTGACCGAAAGTATTCGGTAACAAGGGGTAAAATTGATTTTTAGAAAATTCCCTCATGCTCCCCTATCATAAATGACCAAAATTAAAAGGAAAAAAAATTATTATCTGAACTGTTAAAAAAGACCTCAAATAAAACAAATTAAATGATATTGGATGAAATACCAAATACAAAAGTTGACTTATTAATATTAATGAAATGACTTCTTCTCATAAGTTTTCCTAAAGCAACACACAAACTGATCTCCTTTTGATTTATGTCATCAAGTCCTACGCCAATGTCGGTATTACCGCGCGTTGAATTGCACATAAATCTCTTTACTCGTGGCGGGTTAAAAGTGGTTTCGATTCGTTACTTGTATTTTTACAAAGTTTCTTACGCTTGACAAGCTCTCATTTTGTCTCTCCTTCTTCACTACAACCACTCGTGCGCCCGTTACGCCCTGCCCTCTTTTCCTCTTCAACAACTCAACGAAAGAGGAGGAAGGTAAAGAGACGAATTAAAAAAAAAAAGATGTTTAAAATTGAGGATCCAAGTATTCTCTGCCTTCCTCCCCTCTGCTCCCCTTCTTCTGACCCTACCAGTCTTTAACGTGTGTGTTTGCTCGTGTCTCCTAAAATGTATCCCTAAAAGACTCACTAAGAGTGAGGTGGGCCCGTCTGGCAAATGGCCTCTTGCGAATAATCGACTGGGCGATTTTTTTAAAATTACAAACGTCCATTGTTTGTAATTATCCGTTGAATCCCAGGTGGTACGTTTAAATTACATGGATCAGAGAGTGCAGACCACTTTTTTCGATGATTTATTGAAGAAAGAGAATGATTGATTACGAATAGATGGAGGATTTGGAGAGTAAAGAAAAAAGAATGAAATAACGTTAGATAAATAAATGATTCTTACGAAGGTCAAAGGAGAAATTCTATTTTTTTTCTAATGCTTCGAAAAATTGAATTTTTCAAAATGTGAAGACATAGAGTAAATTTTTTAATATGAAAGTAGTCACTAGAGGAAAAGAGGAAGAAATAAAATAAGTAATACCAGACTGTCTGAGCCCTGATCTCCTTGAGGGAATAGAAAGAGGAAGATTGTGTGTGCTTCAGCTAATCAAGTGGAAAGTTCGGCAGACTTGTCCCTCTGCTCTATCTATATCTCTCTTTCTCTCTGTCTTTGCAGTTCTCCATGGGCTATACAGTTGTCGAACTGTTGGAGAACGACAGTTACTCAGTAATATGACATGGGATAACCGTTGATACTACCCTGGAGAATTTATATCCCAGTGCAATTAGTGAAATGAGAAAGGTATCAATGTAAATATTACTTGGTGGAAAGAAAATGAATATGATATATTTTACGAGGGAAATAAGAGTAGATCACTTGCACCAATTTATGTGAATCATGTGATATTTTCCTCAGGGATATAAAGGTCGAAATTTAACGATAGTAATGATCAAGTACGTGTTTTCAAGACTCGAGTATCATAATTCAATTGTCTCTTTCAAGGGATCCATTGCAGGATGAAATTAGAGTCTAGGCAATAATAGAAGAAATTAAGTGCTTAATAAAAAATTCCACAATAATAAAGCGTGCTCTTTCGCTTCTTAATCGTCCCTCGATTTAACGTGATTCCCCTCTTCGCTGTTTCTCCTCCACCCCCACTCTTCGCCTCAGTCCTTCCGCGCAAGCGCGTAACCATGACAACAAAGTTGTGCGCATGCGTCTTTCTCCTACTGCCCAAATTTCTGCAAGAGTGGGGGTCTCCGTAAATTGTTCTCCGCCATTTTCTGTCTGACTCAGTACGATCAGTAGAGAAACAGCGGCAAACTAGTAGAAACACCCATTCTCGAGATATTTCAAATGTACTGATCGCATCTATATCACGATTGGAGTTAAAAAAATTAGACATGGAAATTCCGTCCAATGAATTCCCGAAATGTTAAACAGCTTTCATAGAAAAAGAGATTTAAAAAAAAATGTAAATAAATGGTCGGTAAAGTTTGCATTAGCAAAGTGGCGTCATCAGGCGAAAAATCATGGGCGTCTACCGCTGTAGTGAATATTTAAAACCCCCAGAGTCAAAAATAAGTGGGTATAGGTACCGTTGGTTAGTGCGAGCAAGAGAGAAATAGAGAGAGAGAGAGAGAGAGAGAGAAAGAGAAAAGGACAGTAGTATACTGGGCCCCATGAATATTCATAATATAACAGGATTACTATTGCTGATAGGATGAGGGGAGAAGGTTAAACGTTTTGAATCCACGAGTTTACATTATCGAACACCAACACACGTGTAACGAACATTCATCTATTTATCTCGGAGTTTAAAAAAGAGACATTAAATAAAGTTGTAGAATTCGAGATTATTAAACGAAACGAGACGTTTCAATAACTCACCAGTCACGAATTGCAGGGGTCGAGAAGAAGAGAGAGAGAGAGAGAAAAAGGGAGAAAGAGAGAGAGAGGAGGAATGAGCGAGGATTATCTTCAAATTCACGTTCTCCATTGGATTAATGACAAATTAAATGTTTCCGATAACTCTTTTTCATTTAATAAAGTGACTCATGGAGTTATCTCGAGTGAGACATAAGTCGCTCAGACGTTCCAATCTTTGGCTTTAATACTGCAAAATTCATCCATTCCCTCAGCTCCTCCTCCTCCCCTCTCTCTCTCTCTCTCTCTCTTTCTTCAACTATCATTTATCTCTATTTCTCTTCTTTGAACATTCTACAGTGCAGCCATCTAGCCAATACCAGTAGTAAAAGAGAATTGTGGAAAGGAGGGATTTACTGATGCTTTCTCTCTGTCTCATCTCTCCTTGGCGCTGATCGATCATGGATAGCAGATATATATACCTGTATACACAGGGTTAGCCCCCCCTGCCCCTTCCTCTCTCTCCCTTCGTCTGAAGGAATCGAGGGGATTGAGAGAATCGACAAATTGGCTAATCGGGTGAAGTCAGTGGGAAGAGATGAAGACTTGGGGAAGAGTTGTAAAACCCCTGGAGTGGCTTTCTCGGCCACTCAACCAATATCCCTCTCCATACCCAAAGTGGCTATGCCTTTGGGGAATGTCTTCTCGTATGTCGTGGCATATCTACTCGTTTCTGGCTACTACCTCACTCGGACCACATGCCCACAGAGGCCTAAACTCTTGTGACATTAATAATATTTTTCAATCTCTCACTGAGATATTTAACGACATTTCAGTCGATACTTGACACTTTTGTGTGACAGAAAAAATTTTTGATCATCAATTTTTCAGTATACGATTTATAAAAAAGTAATTTAGCTGCACAATTGCTGCATAAATGCTGTATTATTTCATCAGATTAATCGATCATCTTAATTGGAACAAGAGAAATGAAAGTTTGATTTTGACGCAATTATCGTGATTAATTAATCGATATGTTGGATTTTTTTTTGTTGTTTTCGTCATTGTTTTTTATTTTGCCATAATAGCACGAAATTGTTGGATGCGTAATTATCATTACATGTACGTGTATAAATATGGCGTAATTATGCACTGAGTTTGATGCACATTGATTAATCAAGTGAATTGAGAGGGAAAAAGTCTGTATGCGGTATGTTTTAGCAGCGGCATGGCTCAAGTAATATAACTCGGCTTGGTATATCAGATCCCAAGGGATCTTTCATGCGGTATATAACCCAAACCATGAGGAAACAGGTGAGGCAAAGGGATAATTCTAGGGATGAGAATTTGCTTATCGTGTGACCCAGAGATTATTAACCCTTACGTGATGCCGGTGATGAATTGAGTTTTAGGACTGTTAACTTGACACTATACCGGTTGATTATTCAGTGAGTTTTATCATTTTGGGTGAATTAAGAGGAGAAATATATATAAATCGTCGAAAATGACGAAAAATTTCGGCATTTTTTCTCGACGCAAACACTGAACCAAACGTTTGGAAATTCTTTTGGGTATTTTATTGTATATCAGAAGACATGAAAAACATTTTTTTAGATTGACAATAAGTGTTTATCTGTAGCCTGTAGCCAATTGTTGCTGAACCGTATTTCTACATGATGTCAAACTGCAACAGCTTCAGTTTTTTTTTCTATCTAAAACTGAAAATTCAATTATGAAGTACGCTGTTGATAAATAAAGAAAAAGTTGGAAATTGTAATAATGGCGGCATTCAAAATAAAAAAATCGATTTTTCATTGGGAATTTTCGTGCTTTTCATGCAAAAACTGATTTTTTAATTGAATTTTTCATTAAATATAGAGGTTTATCGACGAGGGTTTGCAATTATGTGTCTCAAAAAAAATATTTTCCATATGTTCTAATGTTCAATAAAATACCCTACGAATTTCAAAACAATTAGTAATTTTCGACCATTTATGTGTATTTTCCACCTTAAGAGTTTTGTTTGAAAATTGTTCATTATTCTCGTTCATTAAATTGTAATAGGTCGGAAGAATAGAGGGGTTGAAAATAAATTGATAATAATCTTTGAATAATTTCTGATGAATTCAATACAAATAATCCAATTTAACAATTCATTGAATGTTCAATTGATTTTTCAAAAATTAAATATCATTTTTCATCTAAATGTTACACAGCCCTAATAATAATCTATTCACTCGTTAAAATATGGCTATTGAAGAAATTCCAACAAAGAAACATTTTTCGTTGCTACTCAATACTTTTTTAAATGGGGAAGAGAAAAAAATTAATTTGCATACCCAGTCAACCGAGAGTTAAAGAAATATCATAGTTATAAAGGAAAAAGAAAAGGTGAAAAAAAAAGGAAAAAAATAATGTTTCTCGACGAAATTGGAAGCGTCATTCGCACACACCGCCACAAGTCCAAGAGGCGCAGAATTCCCCTTTCCACTGCCCACGTGACTATTTTGTATTCTCTCATTCTCATTTTTCACACCTTACACCCAGTGAGAAGAGTGCCGCAGGTTTAGTCGTCTCATCCCCTCTCGCTTCATCTCACTCTCTTCTCTCACCTCCCCCCACTTTCCATTCCTCATACTCCCGCGCCTGGCGTGAGATATTAATCTTGACGCTCACATTGGGCCCTCTGCTCATGGATTTTAGGCTCCCTGCTGTTTTTTAACCGAATAATAAAAACGAGAAATCGAATGTACCAAAAAATTAAATAGAATTTCAACCATTTTCGAGTGATAATGATTTACGAGATATTACAATGATTAGTTCGTTTAGTTTGTATCAGACGTTACAAATTTTTCAGATGTATTTGTGGATATAAATGACTTATTTCTTCTCCTTTCTTTTTTTGTGAAATTTCATCTATTGGTATCGAATAACGAATTTCTAAAAATGTTTGTTAACGGTAAACCTATATTCGATTGAATATTTGATATTTGATTGAACGCTCAGAATTGGGATTTTTTTTTTTTTTTAGTTCAACGATACGTAAATAAATTGCCATTGATATGTTAACTGATATGTTATTGTGTATACACGAATTGTTGTCATAACTTCATTTAAAATCTAACACGAAAAAATTTGAACTTTTATGAAATTTTGGTTTTTCAATATTCATCGGGCATGAAAATTATGGAATGAAATTAATAAAAATTTTCAAGTTTTTCCGTGCACTGCTTGGATGAATCTAGTCAGGCTCAAATTAAAATTGAAAAATTATGTGAATATTCTTAAAAAATCTGAGTTTTTTAATATTCGAAATTTTGAATTATAATTCAATGACAGATCAAATAATCAGTAATGAATTAGGGTAATGATGGGATAAAATGTTTATATTTCGAATGAAAACTTCAATTAATTCAATATTCCATACAATAATATTAATTTAAAATCAAAAATATTTTTGCCGAGTATTTTCATAAAATAGCAGTATTGTACTCATACACATGAGCATGAAAAAAAATCAACGTGGAAATGTGAGTAATTCGGCGTGTATACTTTAGGCAGAAAAAAAACCTCCAAAAGATAACCAAAAGCAGGCAGAAGAGTATGGCCGAATGAGAAGAACGGCAAAGGGGGGAAATACGACTCATGGACAGTGAATTATGGGCGTTATTGTCCGCCCGCGAACAACGGACCGCCTCATTACATGCGGGAATTATTGACGCCAGGCCGCCCCGGTGGCTTCTTCACCTTGGACACCATCTCTCGTTCTCCCTCGGCGCCACTTTCTTACTTTACGCTCGTCTTCTTTCCTTCATCTTCTTTCCTCCCTTATTTTTCTTCTTTTTATTATCATTTTTTTTCTCTTTTTTTTATATATTTTTCTTTCTCTTTTTCACTTCTCCGTCTCGTATCTCGCTACCAATTTTCTTCCTCTCACAACTGCTTCTGGCATCCCTCTCATTTCCTGCATCTCCCCCTGCTCCATCTCTTGCCATGCCTCTTGGGAGCGTCTGTATCCTCTAACCATTGAAATGGCACTCGACTCGCTCTCTCTCTCTCTCTCTCTGTGCAAGTCTCAGTGAGAGGATCAGACGCGCGAACGATTAACGCAACCACCAGAATAGAATTCAAGGAGCGAAACTTGAGCGCTGAATTGGGGGAAAGACGAGAGAAGTAGAAGAGAATCCATTTTACCCCCTTGCCTTTTACCCTTGTGCCTTACTCATACCATCGTCATTCTCGTAATTTCACAGAACGAGAGAAAGATGAGATACACTCAGTGGAGTCACGTTGATAAAATAGAGGAGACTGAGACAAAATGGATCTTTAGTGTAAAATAATCTGGGATTTTTTTTTTAGAGTGAAGGCTTTTACAAAAAAATCTGAAAAAATTATTCAATAATGTAGACATGATGGAATATTTGATCAAATTTTTTCGAATTTTTCCGTGGAGTTTTTGACTCCGAAAAAAATTCCTGGGTCATTTCGCATCCGTTGTCCATTTTACCCCGGTCTTATCTACAGTACACACTATTCGAAATTCTGGAAATTTAGATTCTCATATGAGAGTCATGCCGAATTCCACCGACATATGAGCTCGTACAGGATCAAATAGAGACTAGTCACTGAGTAAGAGGAAGTTCATCACCCCTCAATGTCTTTTGTATTAAGGAAATGCCCATCGTTTAACTTGTCTTGTCTCAATAATGTATCACATAGCCTTTGATAAATGACAACTTTTCATCCGCAAATTTTCTCGATTAAGAAGCCCATTATCCCGTGCAATTAATCATACTTCCGCGTAACACGTGAAATTCGTTGAATTAACGTGAAAAATACACCTTCAAAAGTTTTCTTGTTTCAAGGAATTTTGCCGAGTATAATTACAGCATATGCTTCTAGTTCAGAGTGTGAAAGAAGAAAGAAAAAAAAATAAACGGTTTTAAAGAAAACGGAGTCTCATAAACCCTGATAACAAAACTAAGACAATTTGTCCTTGTGAATGGATGGCAAAATGAAGTGTAATATCATGGAATGTAGATAAACACGAGGTGGGTTTGCTTTCATGAAACATTGTAGATGAAGCAGGCAAGGAAAAGGAAAAAAAGGCAAGAGAGATATGAAATGTTTGCATTAATTTATGAGTGAAGAGAGACTTGCAATAATTGGTGACAAGTAGATTCACATGAAAGTTTCTTGCTGCTTGAAGGGACGAGAAAGTTTATATTGCACAAAGTGGAAAGAGAGGGGGGAGGGTTAAAACAAACGTGCGAGAGAGAAGATGAGAGTTTATAGTTTCAGTCAGTGCGTACTTTCAGTAACACTGGTGCTTTTGGCTTTAATGTAAACCATATTGTCAACGCTTGGCTGAGACAGAAGTCGTGAGGGGGTTAAAATGAAAATTTACATTGTTGCATCGTTTTCGTAACAAAGACAGTTTATACACAAGCACAGTTGAACATATATGCAACTGTACGGATTTACCAGTGGAGAAATGAAGATGATGATGGTAGGTGCAGTAAGAATGGCTGGGGTGGGGGGAGGGGGAAGAATGGTGAATGTAATAAATTTAAAGACAGCAAAAAGTGCATGGTTAGGTTCACGAGAGATTGATGGAGCAACGCGTGTGTGAGGTGAGAGCACGAGACTGGTAAGTGGCCTTTTGCTTGGCCCCCCCTCTCTCTCTCCCTTGACAGTGATCACTCGTGCAGAAAAAAAAGTGCCACCCGAGTCAACTGCTGTTGTACTGTTGTGAGTTGTTCGTCACTTTCAATTGAAGTTAACAACCCCCTGGCTTATTTTTCACGTTTACTCTACGATTTTAGAATGTAATTTTTCAATCATCGAGTGGAGTAATTGCTTGGTGTGGACAAATGGCATTTAATGTTACGTAATCTTAGGGTGATTTTCTGGATATAATTGAATGGAGGATTTTTTATAGGAATTTTCTTTTTTTTATGTTTTTAGTCATCACAAAAGAGGTGGAAACATTGTTTTAAAAAAATTAGCGCTATTTAATTATGTAATTATCATGCATAATTACATAATGAATAAAAAAATCGTACACCATAATGTTTTTTATTTAAGAAAGTCAAAATGTTCTACTTCCCGTGCATAAAAACGACTAACTAAAATTTGTTGAAAAATATACTCCATATTATTAAAAGCTGAACATAGAATGACCGACTTCTATTGTTTCACTTACTCCTCAAATTAGACACTATTTAATAAGTCCACTAAAATCTTCCTCTCACAGTTAAAACGTCCGAGAATTGTGGAAGATTTTAAGCAGGAAAATTATTCATTTCACTGCTTCACTCTAACTGCAATTTATGAATGGAAATTTTCATTAATTTTAATTGACAAAATGTACGGATGATGAAAATTCTCTAAAAGGTACAATTATATTGTCATCAAATATATTACAACCGAGTAATTGGAATGAGTACAGGGAGGAACCCCTGTACAATTTTAATGGCCTTTTGATTAATCAATTTAATCGCATTACCACCCTTTCCCCTTCCCCCCCTCATTTAAACTCTCTCATAGTTAATTATAGTCATGTTACTAGAGTGTAAAAAAACGCTATTGCCTGAGGTACAAACAAATACCTTCGTTACACTCTTTGGTATTTCATCGATACGTCCTTCAAGAGTCCATTTATCCTTGGTACACAGTGATTTGCGTTTGTGTATGTGTATATGTGTGTCAACGAGACGCTTCGAATTTCTTACCGCACAAGTGCTTACTCCTCATACCGAGTAAAATCACGCGAAACCTTCTCTCTTTCTCCCTCCCCCTCCCTCTTCCCCCTTCTCTTTTTGCCCTCGCATGGATTACGAGCCCAGGTATTACCCTGAGATTAATTTAGTTGACCTCCACTCGTGGATAGATTGATGTTAGGATTTAGTATCTTCTCTTCTCTCTTTCCTCCTCCACTCTTCATCCCTCCATGCCGTGCTTACAGTGCAAAAGCCGTCAGGTTTTCCTGTATACACCCCCTTGTACCACGAGGGATCTATTTACAAAGAGTCCCTCACACTCTCTCGACTTATCGTGAATTATTTTGCCCCAACTGGCTGATTCCTATCAAGTTTAATTACAGGCGGGGCTCTATGCGTGTGATTATAATGGAAAAAAGAGGGATGAGGTCAGTCGTTCGAATGGATTCGGAAGGGGAAATGAGAGGGGAGGAGATGTTAGGAGAGACATTTTTAGAGTGATGATGCAGTTCAGTGGAAATGAGGTAATAGAGAACTTGTACATTAGATTTTTAATGATTTTTACTGTAATGCATTCTACAATGCATTTTTTAAGATTGGAGGGGAAAATTGAAGAATCATTAATTATTGAGAATTTCACAATTAAAAATTAACAAATTTCATACCGCTCTAATCGAGATTTTTTGGTTAATTAAGGCACTGCCGAAGTACATTTAAATTTTGAGAGTGCGACATGCTTATGATAAGGAGTTTACGTTTATGAATCGTAGTGATTGATGAGTTGCTCGATGTTTGAAACATTTTCCGAGTGAAAAGAATAAATATTCTTAACTGTTTACTATCACAGTGATTCCAGTCACAATCAACATAATCTTCTCACGTTTGGACTATGGATAATGACGGTCAACTACAGATGGTTTTCGCATTCGAAAAAAGATATTTCATCACATTTTTCGCTAAATCTAATCAATTCAAAGATATTCACTACATGCGAATTTCTAAGTTACAAGATCATGATATGCACGTTGCGAATTGTGACTCTAACTAAGATTTTCAACATTCTGACGAATTTGATTCTACACATTTGGATTTGTGCGAACGGTTACTTAGCAATTATACCAGACGAAATAATAATTAAAGGCTGGGGCCGTAGTCCTCAATGATGACTCATCATTTTGCGGAATGAAAAAAGAAGTCTTCTCAAATCATGAACAGTTGTTTCTGTTAATGAGGAGAAATGTAACATATTATGCACAAAATCGAATCGCGGGTTATTAAAAATTCATCCAAAATAGTTTTTTCTATACAGACATACAATATCCCTTCGAATATCGCGCGTAACTCACGAAATTCCGATCAACCAATGAAATTCAGGTGTGACAGGATTTCGATGTATTCGATATCGATTATTGCGGTTCGACCAAATCTCGCAATATGTTTTTTTAGAAAGGATGCTTCACCACTTCGCTAATTAATTGAATTGAGGTTGATGGAAATTGGTTGAAAGCGAATCATATTTCCGTAATTTAAGAACGGTGTATAGGAAATTGAGAGGAAAAATTGATTCTAGCTGGGAGAGGCATGCAAACACTATCACGTTTACACAATTAGATTTGCCTGAAAATTGAACATTTTGAGAGTCATTTTACAATAATTACCATATTCTGCTTCAATTAGGAAAATTATTCGAAGCTAATAAATTCATTCATCAGAAAATTCACTCGATGCATTGAGTAACGAGTGAAAATCTTGAATACAAAAAAGAATTCAACTCCATCAGCATTCCAATTATCCAATTACAAATGCGTCAGAGAGGTGTGAAATGTTAACAAGTTAATCATCAATAAAAAATCCTGTAGTTCAGTAAAATTGAATAGTTACTGCATAAGAATGGAGACCTCCCAGTATTTTCAAACTGGCAAAGGCCCCTTTTCTCCTCCACCATGTTATATTACCAATATAAACTTGCCTCAAACAAATATTTTCCCTCCACCACAAAAAGCTCGACATCTCATAATTTCATGAAAACAAATATCTCCCCCCCCCCCCCCCCCCTTCCCCTCACAATTTCGCCTCTCTCGTTGGCTATAGAATATAGCCCCACACATATTTACGTTCGACAAAATGCAAACAGCCCCCCCTCCCTCCTCCCTTCTTTGCTTATCCCATAAATGTCGTTACTGTCAATGGATTCTATATTACTGTCAAGACATTCTTTTTTTTTTTCTTTTTTTCGATCATAAAATTTTGACTAATCGGAGATACATTTTTTCCATTCACCTGAAGGATAAAGGGGCGAATGGGTGAGGTTATATGGAGAATGAGAATAAACCAACCGCTGTGAAAGACCACTAAATCTCTCACACTCAAATGTACTTGAAAGGCATCATCGTTTTTCTAGTGTATAAGAGGATCGTTGCACTTCTTCAAAAGCCAAAGAGGCAAAATGAGATGAGAAAAAAAAGGTATGCACTTGGTATATCTCCTTTCGTTCGTATCTCATCCAACAAATATCGATTATCCCACGTATTTTCGTTTAACAATAATGGTCTCGTAGTGTTTTAAACATCAAGATGAATTCCCCCGTAGTTCGAGACTCACGTGCCTTTTATTATTCTTTCCATTTAATTTCTTTCCCTCTCTCCTCCCCCTCTACTCCTCTCCTTTATTTGACCATGCCAAAACTTATTTGCTTATGGGCGTCTTAAATCAATATTAACTAGGACTGAAAGTGTAATATACAGCTGTCCTGTGCGTCATCGATGGAAATGGAGAAGGTGGAAATGCAAGAGAGAGAATGAAGGAAGAAGGGCCCAGAGGTTATGGCGAAAAAGAAAGATTAAAAAGGAGAATATTGTAAAATGTTTTTTTTTTGTTTTTGTTTTTTTCGTTGTGTATGTGTCCGTGTGCCGCCAGCGCGAGAGGCAACTAACATTCTTGTTTTTATGGACCCACTAGTTTTCATTTTGCCTTGCTTCTTTCTTTTCTTCTTACTTTATTGTCCAAGCTATCTTTGCCCCTTTCTCTTTATCTCTATCTCTCTCTCTTTGCAGTATAACCAGTTGTATAATACCCACCAATCAAAACATCGGCAATACACCGTTGTAGATGTTACTGTTGCCTCAATTTCACACTCTCTGTATTTTCCACATAATCGTGTGGACAACGAGCTGCTATATACATCAACCGTGTGTTTATTTAATTATACCAAATTTACGAGCCTGGCTATTTCCTGACTATTATCACTGTCGATCATTTAAACCACTGTAAATTCTCCAATTTTCCCCCGTCCTTTTTTTTTATCTCTCTTTTTCCTCTTTTCCTCGTTGCCAGTAGAACATTTACGGTATTAATGCAGCTCATAAACTCGCTACATATTCTCATTCATGAGAAAGAAAAGAAAAAAGGTAAATACAGTTAAGTACTCATGGCAATGTCCATTTTTCTCGTCTCTCTATCATAAAATTTTCCTTTATTCTTCACTCAGAGTAAAAAAAAATGCAGACTTCTCTCGAAACGAAATAAAGACCGACTCTCTCTCTCTCTCTCAGTCTCCTCTTCTCTAACCACGTGAAGATTGACTAGGCTTCGAGAATTGCACTGTCATGGACAAAAACCCAACGAGTTTCACCACCATACACATACCCGCCGTGACAGGAAATTGCATACCTATATAATCCCCCCTTGGACGCAATTGTACTTCTGCCGTTGTCATTCCATATTCCTCCCTGTATTTTCACTCACTAACGTATTTTCCGACTCATTTCCCTCGTCTACATTTCACCAGTTTTGTTCTACTCTTCTCTCCCTTCTTCTCTATTTACCCTCTTTCTCCTCTTTTTTTTTTATATATAGATATTCACCATCGTCTATTTCCATGTGCAATGATATTCCCTTTCTAACTCTCTTGCCGTTCAATTATCCACGACCACGTTGTTCTCGCCTTCCCTCCAATTATAAACAATCATTACACATCACACGCGTCAAATAACCTGAGAATTAACGTAATAAACATGCATAGTGAAAACATTCAATGGCAATACACGGGGTAACACATTTTGTGGTAATAATTTATATAAATTAATGTTGCAACACTTGGTTATATTATCTAATGCAAGTGTTGAATTATTAACACAGAAAATTTCCTAGACTATGTTAATCAAAGTTTAGTTGAAGTGAAAGGTAGATATTAATGAAGCAGATGAAAATTGAAATTTATCAAGTATGTGTTAAAAAAAAAGATTGAAATGAAAATATTAAAATAGGAAAAAAAAAAGTGAATCTAAAAAGGTTGGAATAAAAATGGAAAATTATATTTAATGGAAAAAATGAAGTCGGGGGAAGTTCAGAGTATATTTATGGAGAAATCTGAACGTCCCACAATTGCGTTTTCTTAAATCAAAGATAATTTTTATCTTTCATTTCGGATTTTTATCCTAATTTTTCATTTCAACCTTTGTAGATTTCCTTTTTTTTTCTCTCCGTGTTTTTATCCCAATCTTTTGGTCGGGGTTTTTATTAAAAGACAATTTTTATCTTTTTTTCTATTTTTATTTTTCAGTATTGAGATTTTTTTTCATAATGCATTGCCCTTTCCTTGCAATTTGTAAGATAATTTTTTCCCTATTCAAAAGACGTATCGCTAATGTTAACGGAGAGGGAAAACTCACCTTTACTGTCTCATTGGAAGAATTGGATATCTTTTAGAGCCTGTTTCATCCGAGTAAACTGTCCGATAGCTCATCGAAATTGAAAAAAAATTAAGCTAAAGTTGGAAATTAACTTGATGCCGGATTATCTTAATTTGGTGGTGGGGAAAATATGGTAGCGATGTAGATAGAGTAAGTGACTGCACTAACAGGATTCATAAACTATAAAAATTATTTCACTCAAGGGAGTACAATCCAATCGATTGAATAAAAAAAAATGTCGAAAAAAACTCTATTGATTTCTTTTGTTTCCGCTTGGTACTCATTTTTCAAGGAGAATAATGTGCCATTTCATCCCTACCTCCTTCATATGTCTCCCCTCCGTTGAATTAAGATAATCTCCAATCAAGGGAATCTGTCTTTAATTTTGCTTAAAAATTAGCTAATCGACAGTTAGCTCGAATGGAACAGGCCCTTAGTACCAACTCAATATTTTATCATCTTCCGTAGAGAATGTTGGTTTAAGTTACTATTTTGCCAAAAATCATTTCTTTTTCCGCGACTTTTCAGAAAAATACGAGTCGTAATCGTTATTGGTATATGTCTTCAACGATTTCTGGGAAAATCCTTATATTTCGAGTAAAGAAGTCCATACTTTTTCATTTTCTTTCAATAAAAAATAAGCACTTACAAACGCATTGTGATATCAATGAATTCCATATCAAACGCACATAAGAACATAATTCTGAACTAATAGAATTTATCATCTCTCTTTTGTCTCGTGCAACTTTTATTCAATCTAATGACCGGCGTCATTGGTACAGGTATCCATCTTGCCCCAGGGCAATTGTATAATTGTCCGTAAAATGGAGTTTCAGGGAGGACGCTATGAGTTAGGCTCTCAGACCAGCAGGCATAATTCTACAGTACCCACAGAATTCTCCTTTTTCCATTTCCCTTTTATCCAAAAGTGCATTTACTTCATGCACATCTTCTCGTGTACCCAGTGCTCACAAGCTCATAGTACTAAGGGAAAGTTTTGGAATGGGGTCGGATTCGTGAGTCGGATGCTGAACTGGACGTGAGTGAATGAGAAAGACGTGGAGGAATGAAAAGTGCCATGAGGATGATAACATTTCACGGTAGTATGGTCCTTCGACATGCCTCTCGTATTCCCTTCGTCTCTTCTTCCTCTCTTCTTCTCTGGTAAACTTTGTCTCTGACGCAGTGTCTCTTAACAAATTGAATTTCCTCGTCACTGGTTCTTTCAGTTGCTCACACACAGAGCAAGAGAGAGAGAAAGAGGTAGATGTAGCGAACGAATACGATGAGACCCGGTAGAACGAGTTAAAAGAGAAGCAAGCCTTCTGGGCATGAGAAATAAATAAATAAAAGAAATAAAGAAGAAAAATATACCCCAACGAGTTGGTTCTTCTGCCTCGGTGTGTCCTGTACCCCCCTCTGTGTGAGCATTTCTCTTTATATCACAGAGCGATCAACCCCGAACGTGAGACGAACAGCCGTGTCACGTCTAGACACCCAAGTCAGGAACGATTTTATTCGACCATTCGTGATAAATACGTTGGAGCAATTGAAAACTTTACTGCTCAATACGGTTAGTTCCTCAATATATCTTTTCTATTTTTCTTCTCTCTTCGATTCATTGAATTACGATTTTCATTTGATTTTTATTGCATTATTTCATGACGTAATTTTAGCGATTTATTACGAATGAATTTTTTAACCACATTGCTCTGTGATAATGGATACTGAAATGTGCTTCAATGGAGAATTTTATTTTTCTACGTGAAACAATGAAAATGGCAGATTACACTCATTTATTGTTGAGCTGAATAGGGAATTTTTAGGATTTTTTGATGTTTTTTCTTCTGAAGGTTTTTCATTTATAATTAATGAAACAAAATTAGAGAGATTTTCTATTCATGGATGTATAACTTTTTATTCAATTCGTCTGTTGGATGGTGGTCCGCTAGGTTTCAGCTGAGTTGATAGAAAATTATAGTCAGATTACCGAAAGGTTTACTTTTTTTTAACCTAGATTCAACCCAGCTCAAATATAGCTTGGGCCTTCCGGAAAAGTAATCCTTATAATAATCGTACTATAAGACGAAATTTCAATATTCAATATTGACGTTTCGAATTCTCTGTGAGGCCCTCTTGAAGATACAAACTGTTTTTCGTCTACAAACTAATTGTTGAATCACCCATTAAATTGCTACAATCATTTCTTCAAATGGATCAGAAAATTTCTGCCAGTATCAATAATCAAAATTAGTTCAGTGTTTTACCCCATAAATTATAATATTGGGTGATGATTATGAAATTAGCACACATCCGACAATTTTCTTTCTCCTTCTTTTATATCAATTTCTCATTGATGAAGTTGAATAACAAGAGAACTTACTTCTCCATATGTTTTTGATGAATATCTCAGAAAATTGAATCGCTTTAATCTAGATCGCCTTAATCCTTTTCTGTAGCTCTTCAAATTCTCTGCAAAAGAGATTAGGTTAAAATCGCACCATCTCGTTCTGTTTTCGAGCTATTCTCTATAAAACAAATTTTTAAAAAATAAGCTCATCCTGTTTTACCTCTTCACTCCTGAATTTTGAAATAACTAGTGATGTCACAAACGCTTTTGCCCCAAATGTCATCACCATCTGAAATCAATAATTAATAATAAATTGAAATAATATGATCAAGCAAACGTATCATCGTCTTGTGCAGCAAATACATAACATCCAATTTTTGCTTTCAAGATATATAAGGATTTTTCCACACTATACAATTCAAAAAAACCCAATACTTATCCAAATAGGTCTTCAAATTGGTGAGAATTTTTCCTCGTATGCCAAGAGTTAACAGCAGTCATTGACGCTGCAAGTATATACATATATATCTATATATTTTTTCTTCTTTTTTTTTCGCTCCTCTTCCCTTCCAATTCCGACCATAACGACCCACCATTGAGACTCCAATGTGAAGACCCCCTCATTGGAAAACCTACAGGGTGACCGTGTCAGCACTTTACCACATCGTTCAACTCAAAGACTCGTAGTACAGTTCCAACGTCTATCAGCCAATATATTTTTTTTACTTTTTCTTCTAACTTTGGTAACATCGTTACTTTTTTTCTTCGAACTATCAACGGACAATTTCCCCACGAATGTTACAAACTATATAAAACTTTATTTTTATGATTATCGATGTAATTTTCGTCGCATTTACACCCGTTATATCAACTTTTTTTCATTTCCTTTTTCCCCGCCACATTGGATTATTAAATTTGATAACAAGAATCTTCCGTTGTTATCTTTGTCTTGAAATCTATTCAATGATCGGTTTTCCTGTATAAATTACAATGTGTATAATAACTTCTATCATCCAAGATAACTAGACAGAGGAACAAAAAAAGAAGAAGAGAATACATGAGAATTATACTGTTATGAGAAGAGAGTTAAATTGAGAGTTCGTTTGGTATGAAAACGACGTAAATCGTTTACATTTTGACACAATGTGATTTCTGAGGTTTATGGATAAACGTGGGTCGTACATATAAGCACAGACAAAACGGATACAAATTATGAAACAGCCAAAAGAAGTAGAGGAGGCTGTGTGAAGTGGAAAATGAAGAAAAAAACGAAAGCAAATGAAATATGTAGAGAAAACAAAACTCTTCTTTTTTTTTCGGAAGAAGCTGGGGAAAAAAAAGCGTTTGCTGAGTCTCTGCGTGGGTTGAGTCTAGAATCAACGCTTTTAAAATAAATGGGCGTATGTGAAATACGAAAGTGAAAGAAGTAAAGAGAATGAATAAAAACAAAATAAAATGTTAAAGAATGACGAAGGTAGAAAACAAAAAAAAATACATATAAACACTGAAAATGTACACAAGGCCTTTGTGTCCAAGCTTCAACGGTGAATACTACCTTGCTAGTTTCTTTAGAGAACACAACAAGCAACCCCCTCCGGTTCATTCGTTTCACTGGTCATGGACGGGGGCCACATTGGACCGCCAAGTATCCTTGGTAGCCATTGGATGTCGCAGTGCAATAATTCCGTTTGTAATTACAGTCGTAATATATCGTCTTTTTTTCTATCCACCTCTTCCCACCCCCCTTTCACCCTTTGCAATACCTTATTTCTTTCATTATTTCTGGTTCTCTCTATTCCCTCCAATTTCGTCTCACTCTTCCCCTTTTACTAAACTCGGCAATCAGAATCGATTGGAGCCTCAATATCAACGTCCACTAGTTCTGCGAATATCGTCATTCCCAAGTGAAAATAATTCAGAATTTATATAGGAAAGAACAGGCAAAATTTTCGCATTCAAAAATTCTGAGAATTTGGTATTTAAAGAATTTTTAAAAATTCGCAAAAAATTTAAATTGCTCATATTTTATGAAAGAAATGCGAGTTGACAGTCTGTCTCTCTCTTTTTCTCTAAAATGCGAAAGCAAAGTAGAGCCATTGGATGAGTCGCGAGCTGAAATTGGACGCGCGTGAATGTTTAAAAAAAAAAACGAATGGTGTAAATTGAAAGAGGACGAACGGTCTTTCTCTCTCTCTCTCTCTTTCTGTCCTGTTGTGTTTAAAATGGCAATTTGCGAGCTTGAGATACGGCCTATATATTACGTGAAACACACAAAGTAGTGGGGGCAGATGGGGTGGTTCGATAGTCAGGTTCCTCCCTTTCCTCTTTATATCCTTTTTTTTTCTTTTTTCTTCTTTGTTCTTTTTTTATTTTTCCCAAAGGATTATGTATATACTCGGTGAGAGACCCCAAACGAGGCACTTCTTATAGCTGAAGAAGGAACTTTATAGTTGTACTATAATGTTCGCCTTTGGGCTTCCTCTCACTGAATCCTTTTTCCCTTCTCTCTATCCTTAAAACGTATAAACCAACTTCACTCGAGCCCCATGATGGTGGAATATATATTCCACCATTGGTGGGCACAACGAGCGCAAATGCATTTCTTGTGTATTTTCTCCCTCTTTTCTCTCCTGCTATTTTTTTAAAATCCCGTGCGACTAAACGATTTACCACGGTACGAAAATCGTGTATTTGAATATTCCTCGAGAGTTGTATCATTCCCGCAGACTCTTTTTCTCTCATTCTTTTTCTTTTCCAATCAAAATATTTCAACGAATTCAACTTTTTTTTTCTCTCTTAATTCACAATCGTGTGAAATCAATGCAATTTGCGGGCTAAATTTATTTTGATTTTTTTTTAGTGTTCCATGAAAAGAATTGATAAAAATCCTCAACAATGTGGATATATTTAGGGATCTTCTGGATTTTTTTCAGATTTTTCCATCAAATCCTTCACCCTGAAAAAAATTCCTGAATCGTTTTACTCCGAAGATCCATTTTGCCTCTTTTCCCCCCTACAACTTACACTATCATGAATTCATGTGTCCATACATACATTTGAATTTTGTTTCAAGGACATTAGTCGGCTTTTTTCACAGCCACATTATCTTACATTCAATCTATCTGGTGGATCGGTCTTAACTCTCCGGATATCTAATACTCTATTCGTGAAAATACACGGCTTTTTCGTTACTCACAAATGTACGTGCGCACCAAGGGAGTTGCTTTTATATAAAATATATATGTATGTATATATATAAAGTCTTTAACGTACCAAGTAGTAATGAATTTGCTAAAGAGCTCACGGGAGAAAATCCGAGAGTCATTAAATGGTTTCGCGCAATTTTTTTCTTTTACCCTTTTGCCAATTTGAATTTACCCTTTTGCGGAATAGCTAAAGAAATAAGACTGAATTAAATGTAACTGATACAATGTGTCGAGTTTGTGAACTACTTTTTGCACAAACACAAACAGCTGAATGTGTTTGTATTTATTTAAGAATGTTTGTGCAATTTTCCATTTGACTTCATGATAGAGGGCTTAATGTCATCACATGGTTTGACAATGAAGGAGATAGAGAAAGAGAGAGAGAGAGGGGAGGATGGAGGACTAGCAGGATCGTTTCGGGTTTGTTCATGGTTTCGGGATAGTTATATCGAGGAAGTGATGAATGCTAATTAGGCTTTTGGTATACGGTGGTATTGTATTACAATAGGGTAGCTTGACGAAATTTACCATACACTATCACCATGAATTACGCTCGGTTTACTTGTAATGTTATTTAAACCCTGTTATCAAACTCCAAAATTACATTGATAAGTTTTTTTTTTTATGAATATGCAAAATAATTCTTTTCTTCTATCTCTCTCTCTCTCTTTCTCTCTCTCCCTCACACTCTCCATTAAATTAAGTGAATGAATTCACTGGAATATATATACATGCAAATATGTTGCAATTAGAATTACAATTTAAATGGAGTGATTAAAGTTTACGTGAGATTAAAATTTTCCTTCGTTTTAGTTTAAACGAGAAAATTCTTTTGTTCACATACTCGTGGGTGAATGGATTTTTTTTTTTTTTTAATTCACTGGCTTTAATTACGAGAAAACATTTTGGGATCATTGGTATTTCTTTTTTCGATTGAAGCGGTCTTTTGTGAGAAAGAGAAGGATACAGTAGAGAGGCAGAGAGAATTCATTGAATGCAGAGGATGAGGCAATTGTAAAAGAACTCACTTTGAACGAAAAAAAAAAGAAAAAAAAAAAGTCTCATCGAACTTTTTCCAGTGTAAAATTTTTACTTTCGTACCATTTTGTGTTATCCACTTCTCTCTCTCTCTCACACACTCTTATTTCTCAGTGGATAAACAATAGAGAGAACTGGCCCCGATGTTACGGTATTTGACTGTTCTCTACTATCACAACGTTTGGGATGGATAAAAGTGCACAGCACAAACTCCGAGTTCGACTCCCGTAGAGCGACAGAAACGCCATAAGCAACCAATTTAAATGTAAATTGAAAACCACCGTGGCATACAAATTGTTCGACTCAGCGTCAAAATATACTGGGCGAGAGGAGCTAAGATCAAACAGAAGACACGGCCGGAAGGGTGAATAGGCTGATATAATACAAGAGAGAGAGAGAGAGAGATAGAGGATTGTGTATGAAGTGTAGAGAGAAGGGTGAAAATTGTCCGGGAAGAAAGGCAGAGTGAAATGGATAGTATGGTTCTTCACGTTGTGTGTTATATTTATTCAAGAAGTATCTGAAGTTGATAACAAGAATGAATTCTCGTACTTCTTCCTATCCTTCTCTCAGTCTCATTCCTCTTCGTATTACTGCATTCTCTGAATTCACGACATTCCAGTTTTATTTATGTATAGAGAATTCAAATTGTAATACATTTATAAAAGTTACCAAGTGGAGAATGTCTTCCTTCTTCTTTGCAGTGAAATAATAATCATTTTGTACTGAGCTTCGTCTTCAATAAATTTACACTGAAAAAAAATGGTAGTAAAAATTATGAAATTAAATGTTTCAAAAGTCTTCAACAAATATTTTTTTTCAAAATTATTAAAAATCAATAGAATTTTGTGAATTCATGAAAATCAACAAATTTTTTAATTGTTAAGAATAAATATCTGTTTGGAGCTAATGAAACAAATGGTGAATCGGGTGAATTTTTTTGAAAAAATTGATTGTTGAAAATAATGATTTGTTAAGGGCGATTAAAACAATTCATTCAATCATTTTCACGATTTTTTTTTTATTTCACTGTAATTTACGAAATATCCATTGCTTTTTATTCATTATTTCGTTAATTGTCCTCGATAATTAGTGCACCACTAGTGATTTAAAAAAATAACTGATTCCTCATCAGAGACCATTAAATTTTCTCATTAATTTTTCAGTCTTTTTTGAAATAAAAATAAAAATTGGATATTTTCCAGTAGCACTCACTGGATACAACTGAAAAATCATTTGTCCTTGGTAAATGCAGAAACACAAACCATTGAGGTTTGAAAAAAAAAACATACGAGACTCTAAAAAATTAAAAAAAAAAATCAATTAAAAAAGGGAACCATGGCGGAAATCAAGTACTGGAAACGCGTAAATGCGAAACGCATTGTTAACGTTGTTTTAATTGGTTCAGTATGGCGGTTAAAGGTTACGTGGGCAATGCGGAAACTATGGGTGTAAACGAAAATGATGGGGAGAGATGGGGGGAGAGGGGGGAGGAGATGTCATGGGCTGTGAACAAACACACAAGGGGGCGGCCCAATGTGTTTCATGCTCTTCTCTTCACTTTGCCCCCTTTCCACTCGACCCTTTTGTCAGTGTTAGGGGTGTGAAAAATTCAACGAGGCGGGAATCACTTCCGTAACAGCAACGAATCAGAAGAACCAAGGGGGGGAAAAAATTGAGGAGAAAAAAAATGAAGAAATAAGATTGGCACATTTACTAAAGTTTCTTCTCTTGTAACACTCTCGAGTGTTTTGTGCTCGCGTGCATTTAAGAATAAAAACTTAAGAGAGAATATAACTATAAGGAAAAAATAGATATGGTAGATCGCGTGCAAATGCACGAACTCTAGGATGTAGAAATTCAACGAGAGAGAAAGTATACAAAGATGCATGACGATTGAAGTGAATACTAACCATACAACGTGATGTTATACATAAGATGATATGTGGCTATTCATATCATTATATAGTGACGTTGATTTTTCGTTTTTTTTTCTTTTCATTTAAAAAAACTGGAAGAACGTGAGACTTTCAGGTTTTTTTTCTTCATATAATTCTCAACATTTCTATGTATTTCTGTTAATTTATCTGTTTTGTTTGGTGAAAATGAAGTAAGAGATTGAGTACTGAGTACTCAGGAAATAATAGAAGGATCGATGAACGAAAGTGCTAATTTAAATTACGACGCTTTTCGCCTTGGCTAACAGATTGGTAGCATAAATTTTAATTAACGAAATGGGCCAACGCCACAGGATTCGCTTGGTAGCCACGCGGCTGGTACCATCAACATAATTAACCCATCTAGACAGAGATGCATGCGCATCATTATTAGAACATACCGCCAATGGTTATGGAATTCAAATGTTCACTCTTTTTTTATCAATGATTTTTATTTTTATTATTATTATTTTATTTAATTTTATTTGAAAGTAAAAGTTGCGTCATGAAAAAGGACATTGTAAGGATTTTGATAATTTATTGAGAACGTTATTCTCCTCGTCACATCTTCGTTAAGTCTTTATTATTGTTATTACTCAGTCCTTTCACTTGGGTATAAAGGATTCAATTAATGCTTTTTTTCTTCATTGAATTTACTGTTGCAGTACGAAATGGTTACTCATGTGTCCCAGTTGCACTCTCAGAGGGCTTGGATATACGATTGAATACAGCAGTTCGTGCAGTGAGATACGGTTTAAATGGCGTAGAAGTTTGGGCAGCACCATCGCGAAATCCACATACAAATCCAACTGTATATAAGGCAGATGCTGTACTGGTTACTCTACCACTGGGTGTATTGAAAGCATCAACTCCACCCTCAGCAGTTGCATTCAATCCACCATTGCCGGATTGGAAATCCCAAGCGATTCAACGACTTGGTTTTGGAAACCTCAACAAGGTAAACCCTTTTGTGAATTGTATATAGGTAAGGGACATGCAGATGAGAGAGAATTGTGGATGATTGTGGATACAGTGGTAGAAATCGATGGGGAATTAACTCCTGGCAATTTCTGGTGAAATCATTCAAAAATTTTGTGTCTTTAGGATCATTTGCCTAGAATTGGAGTAATTGATGTCATCGTCTTGATGTATTAGAGTTGATTTTCACAGTGAATATACAAAAAAAGAGAGAGGAAGAGAGAAAAATATTATTTTTATAACAATAAAAATTATAGTTGAAGAAGATCTTAAACATTTAGTACTATGCACTAGAATCAATTGTCATGATAACAAAAATGACCTCAACAACAGTATTTTTGTTACGTGTACATACGAAAATTTCCCTCTGTGCTGAGAAAACTCTCTTCAGCTCCGATTTGTTGCTGATGTTAACACGTAATCGATAACTAGAGCACAGAGTTCATTGGCTCCATTCAACTTCCAAAAAAGAAAAAAAACCCACAATTTTCTGAAGATGTCCAACAATATAAGGAATCGATTCCTCTCAATGATTTCTATCAGCAAATCTCTTTCAGTGAACTCCCTGACCCCGTTCTTTTTCATTGAATCGAGCTTTCTAATTGTTACAGGTTGTACTCTGTTTCGAGAGAGTATTCTGGGATCCTACAGCTAATTTATTTGGTCATGTTGGTAGTACAACGGCATCACGCGGTGAATTGTTTCTCTTCTGGAATTTGTGCAAGGCACCAGTGCTACTAGCACTTGTGGCTGGTGAGGCTGCTTGCGTTATGGAAAATGTCAGTGACGATGTTATTGTTGGACGTTGTATTGCTGTACTGAAAGTAAGCTATGTATTTTTATGCATGAATACACTATCACAATTCCAACATATCCTCCATCTGTTTTGTATGTTTCCTATTGCCATTTTCCTGCCTCACTTCCGTACCTAACACTCCTTTTTTCTTTTTTTTTTTTTCTTCACCTCTTATTCATGCCACATACATCTTGCACTTTCCTCCTTGACAAAGAGGCATTCGAAAATATGCAAGAGACAACTTAAGAGTCAAGTGCGGTTTGAAAAGTCGAGCTCACAACTGTATATGTATATGTATATGTATGTTTTGCTGAAAATTCGTGTTGTATTTTCCACTAGGGAATATTTGGTAACCAAGTCGTGCCTCAACCACGCGAGAGTGTTGTTACAAGATGGCGTGCAGATCCTTGGGCACGTGGATCCTACAGTTTTGTTGCTGTAGGAAGTTCTGGTAGTGACTACGATTTACTTGCTGCACCCGTTGCACCACCACCACCACCAAATCAGCCTACTGGTGCATCTCAACCTCAGCCACGTGTTTTCTTTGCTGGTATGTTTTATTTGAACGGATGGAAAAATAAATAAATTTTACTCTTATAATTTTCTTTTTTTTTTCAAAGTATTCATAAATTTTGTATAAATTCTATGGAAATTTCAATTTTTACAGTGAATTTTTATTCACTGATTTGAAATCATAGCAGAATTATATTTTTTCAAACATATATGCAAAACACATTATATTTGTGAATGTGTAATTTCCAGTTAGCACCACAAAGTATCACTCCATTATTTTTTTTTTTCAATATTTTTGTTTGATATTTTCGATTGAAAACCAGAATAAATATGTGAATTTGAATGCAATTGAAATTCAAAAATTCATACGTGAAAGAAATGATTTTGCATTTTGATAAAACAAATATTCTGTCATTTTGCCGTAAATGTACAAACAAAATAAAACAAATGTTATTTCATTTGAATCAATACTGTGATACTCAGTGTGAGTTTGGTTAAATGTTTATTGTAATTTACAGGAGAGCACACGATTCGTAACTATCCAGCAACAGTACATGGTGCATTTCTGAGTGGATTAAGAGAGGGTGGCCGTATAGCGGATCAACTTTGTGGAAGTCCTTATGCACCACCGAATTCAACGACTTCCGGTGTTTCACAAAGTGGAGTATCATCGGTAACCACACCAGTTGGCTCTGCGCAATAACACAGTTGTTATTCACGCAAAACTACTGTAGCTGTACCCCCTCCCCTCCTCTCTGTCTCTTTCTCTCCTTTGGTCTTTATCTTTCTCTAGTTTCATCACCGCAATATCAAATCCCCCAATTCTCCTATGATATTATTCACGATTTGGTTTTTATCGGTTTGGGGGCAGCAGTGACCGTAGATTTGAACACTGAAACCAGAGCAAAGTGGAAAAAAATATCAAAATAACACAATACACAGTTCTGCTTTTTTTTTTTATTATTATTAATTTTTCATTCTCTTGGATCGCATTAATTTCAATTTTATTATGAAAGTTTCAATGACATTCGATTATTTGATATTATTTCAATGCGATATCAAGGGATTTTTGTGTTTATTGCGTGCTTAACATTTATTGCTTCCAAAACTTTCCTATTATGATCTCGACTGAGCTTCGAATAAATTTTTCAATTGAATTTTTAATATGTATCGATGAAAAATGACGTAGAATTCAATTTCACCATCCAAACCTTTTTTTTTTTATTTCATTCAACTAATCAAGAGTTCTCAACAGAAATTCCAAATGATCGTTTGCAATCAAAACCAACATTTTTTTTTGTACTTGAAATTGGCCAGAATAAAGGAAATTGTTTTTTTGAAAAAAAAAGAGGAAAAACAATTGGTCGTGTTGGAATAGCGTAAAATCCCCAATAGAGCTGTATCAAAGAATTCCAGGGTCAAAAAAGAGGAAATGAAAAGTCTGGATTCAAACTACAGAGCTTTATTGAAAAGTTGCCCTTGTGACTCGAGCAATTGTACAGTTGTATATTTTTATCTGGCTTTTGTGTGACCAGGTCAGGTAGGTTTGAAACTTTACTCGCTTTTCCAACGATTTTCCACTATTTCAAAGGAAAAAACAACGCGTAACTTTTTTTCTTCTTTTCATTTTTTTTTGTTTTGAAACAAGAGTTTTTTTTATCGAAACAAAAACTTCTGGTTTTATCTTATCCACAGGGGATATGTATGCACGTGGGTATATGTAAAAAATGTACTTTCATAATATACATGTGCTGGGAAAAATTTCATGATCAGTGACTATTTAAAGAAGATATTTCAATCTGAAATCTATGACACTTTCTTTATATTCTGAGACGTTTCCATAGCATGCATAATAAGGGCCTACTTGGTAAAATGAAAAATTGAAGAAATTGGCCAATAATTTAGCCATACAGGAGAATTTGGGCAATTTTTTTTAGATTTTTCCCTAGAGACCTCTACATAAGCACATTCCCAAAGAATAGTGGTCTTCAAATTTCAAGCAGATTTCTTCTAAGTAGACTATCATGAGTACAATAGAGAATAGTTGAGATGTTGTGCGCTCTTTCACCCGTTCCAGATGTGCAGAAATACGAAAAATATCCCATTGCGTCGTTTTTCGAATCTGGCAACGTCAAGTTATGAGAGCAAAAATCGAAAACCTTCAGCACTAGCTCACTTTCACCATTTTTTCAATGAGAAATCGATTATGACTTATCATAATTTTGTTTACAGAAACATAATTCTCATGTTTTTAACCAGTGATCTACAGTTTTCCAAAATAATTCCAAGAAAAGAATCATTGTTATATAATAAAACATTCGTTCTAACATAGATTGGAATAGGGCTTGTATGTTAAAAATACACATTCAAGTAGCTGATATTTCTAAATTCAATACCGCAAGGACTATTCAATTTTTTTTCACGTATAAGTGACGTGTATGCGAATTTCTTTATTTTATAGGAAACATCCTCAAAAAATCCTGGTTCAATTTCCCAGAGCATGCGCTAACAGATTCATCTACAGGAATTTTTTCTTCTATTTTTGCATTATCCTCTGGGGATTCAACATGAAAGCATAAAAATTCTTCAATATTCATTATCTTCAAAGCTGTACCACTACTCGTTTCAATAATTCATTCCGAATTAGAGACAAAATGAACATTTTCAATTCCAATTTTCCGTCATCAATTATTATCAGTTACATTAAATAATTTATTCATCAAATAGAAAATGAATAGAGTGAAATGAATTTCCGAGTAATGAATATTTGATAATCTTTCCGTTTTCTGAAATGGGTATTCAGTTACAAAATAATAAATGAAGGCATGGCAAAATTGCATTTATTGGAGGAATTGAGGATTGAAAAACTTAACTGTCAGGTATTCGAGAAGATTGAATATCCTCTCGGCTGATTTTTGAAGATTTCATTCACGTAAAACTTCTCAGTGGTCGATGCATATTTCAAAGATAACAGCTGCATCATTTATTTTCGAATTTTTCAATGAGAATTTGAATGAAAATTGGATGAACTTGGATGGAAACTAATGAACAAGGCTTAATTTCAAATGACATAATTTGATATGGCAGATTTAAGTGGAAGTAGCACAAGTCGATAAGTTCTGTTAATACATTATCCGAGAGATTCTCACATCTATCCTACTTTATTATTCCACTATCGGATTGTAATTAATTGCAGTATTGGAGAAGTAAAACAGAATAAATCACCTCATTCTTCTCATCACTTTCAATTAAATATCTCGGAAGCGGATGGAGATACGCTCTTTCTACCTCAGTCCTTTTTTGTAGAGAATTTCAACGGTTAAGGGGTAATGGAAGACCCAGTAAATTTCGAATTTACAAATACATTTTAAGGTAAAAATTATGATTTTTTGCATTAAATATCAGAAGCATCGACTTACTGATTTCCTTTCCCAGTTGTTGGCACTTTACTATAGTAAAAATATCAGTGAATATCGTCAAGCAATTGGTTTGAACATTCAATCAATATGAGACGTTCCGTTACCTCTTAAACAGATGAATTCGTGCATAATTCCCCTATTTCGCTTAATCCCGAGATAAAATTTTAGAGTCTCGCAGAGACGATTGAGTCTCCAGGAGACTCTCCAGCGTCTCTTGGAGACTCGATGCGTCTTCGGGAGATTCGTTGAGTTTTTGATGCAGTACATTGGGCGGAGACGCAAGTCTCTCAAAGTCTCTCATTGCTGATATTTCAGTAGAGAGACTTCCAAATACTCCAGGTCTCTGCATCAGAGACTTGGACTTAGAATTTTTTCATCGAATTGAAAAATTTTATAAGTTTTTTTCATTAACATTTATAATTTTTAATTGTAAATATTGAATGGAATTCATTTTTCATTAACAATTTCGTTGATTGAGATTTAGAAGACATGGCGTCCAAAAAAAATTATGTTTTAAATCAAAAAAATATTCTTTTATGTGAAAAATTCATGAATTTATTCATTAATAAAAATATCGGGTGTATAGGGGGGACCGAGGCAAAATGGGGTCCGGGGTTACGTGCTTTAAAGTACCCCATTTTGCCCCGGTCTTCCCTGATTATTCATTTATTTTTTACTTTTTCATTCGTTTCATTATGTTTCCAATTTTCAATATTAAAAAATTATTTTGTCGATTATCCTCTATTTCTATATCAGATTCAGGTTACTATTCATTGAAAAATTCAATTGCATCGATTACAAATGCAATTTATTCACAATGAATTATTGTGAATGAAAGAACGGTTAAAATCCAGAATAGGGAGTAACACTCCAAGTGTTTCAGAATAGCCGTGACGTCTAAATCAACATCAAGGGAAGGAGAGCATCACAGGACTCCGGGTTCGAATCCCGCCTACGGGGTCGCCCGCCTGACCGGTTCACTTTTTTTTTTTTTGACGTGTTCTGCATCAGAAACTGAAAATTATAGATATAATTTCCGCTCCAAGCAATATATTAATTGCATTAATGAGTGAATTATGCAATTAAATATAGATTGGGTGCGGAAATTCACTGAGCGTCTCTCAAGTAGAGACGCTGCGTCTCTCTGTGAGAGACAGCCAAGAGTCTCCCGAAAGTCGCTCTGGTGGCGCGAATAGAGACTCGTCTCCGCCACAGAGATGAGTCTCTTTCACGTTTGGGAGACTCTCATTTTTCATCTCGGGATTTTTGAGATATGAATAAGAAACTGAAAAACAAAAAAATCGACTCATCTTGGTTGACCTTTCCGCTGCGGATTTCATTTTCCGTTCAAAAAATTATTGAATTTCGTTGTCGCGACGACCCATTAAATCGTGATTAAGTTATCAAAATAAGAAATTTTTCGGATTCGTTGATGTGATATTGTTTTCTTATGTCATTAAATCATGTCAACAAATTATCTTGAAAATGAATCTTCATCGAACTAAAAAGGTGATTTCTGCCATCTGGCAGACAAAAAGGAACCGCAGAGAGTCATCATTTGAAGGTTGCGTGCTCTCACTTATATTGCCCTATGTAGTTCACGCAATTTTCCTATTCAACATAAATGGATTTATATAATAGAATCTGAAATACGTACTCACCAGCACCTGCTACCCTCTAATAATACACTGAACCTGACGGTGAATAGAAAAGCTCCCCAGTCTGATTATAACTCCATCGTCATATACATGGAATTACTTCTCTCACACACACATCTGCATCAGAAACCATAATGCTGAGCACATGAATTTACTTTAATTTTGCAACTGAAAATTTACGGTATCCAGTGTAATTCCAAATGCTGATACGAGCCAACCCGGTTGAATTAACATTGCCCAGGATTTATTCGGGAAAGAAAAAAATAACGAGTTTTTCCATTCATAAAGCCACCACAAGTCCCATCAATATGTCGCTTTATCACTGATGAGTATTCGCTCTCTTTCGCCGGCTGAATAATAGGGGAAATGATAAGTTCCATTGTTCTTGATCGTGTGAATGCATGATAAAACACATGAAGGACGTGCAGAAAAAGTATTTTACTCTACGTTATCAAGTTTAACTCTTTCTATCTCTCCCCTTACTCTATCTTTCTCTCTCTCTTTCTATTTCACTTGTTCAATGTCCTCGAAATCACTTCTGGCCAATGACTCTGTTGGTTAGCAAATCAAAGCACTCAATCGAGTACCGTTCGCACTATGGGCTTTTTGTCTGTGACAAGTCAACCGTATTTTCAGATAATCGTGAATGGATCGATTCAAATTTTCGTGATAACTCACTCAACATTACCCAAATATCCATCAATCTCTCTATGAAAAAGAAATAAAAATTCACAAAGCAATGAAAAATTTGCAAATTATTAAAAAATTCCAGAATTCTGAAAATCTACAGGTTCACGAAAAATTAATGAAAATACACTGGTTAATGAAATGTAATTAGCCGTAGAATAATAATTATGAATAAATTTTTAAATAATTCAAATATTTGAATACACAATTATTTTCATTTCATCCGCATTGAAACAGTGGCCAAAAAGGGTACTTGGAAATTAGCCCATAAAACAAGCCCTAATTACCAAGCAATCGTTCGCGTGCCAAGTTTATCCAAATTTCAATGCTCAACGTTCCTCCAATCTGACATTAATTTTGCCTTTACTCTCGCCCTCTCTCCCTATTGCCGCGCAAATTTCTGGCTCTCATTTCATATCAATAAGTCATGCTTGAACCAGTGCCAACATTCAATGGCAAAGTATAAAAATTGAATGATAATTTGATGAAAAATTCATTCAATTATCACGTGTTAATGTAATAATTATTTTAATATTCATTGAAATATAGAGGATTAATAGTGCTCACATTATTAACAGGTGCAAGCCAAATATGAAGGTATATATAGATTGGTGGAAAATTTTCATCGACACCAATATTTCATGTCTGCACAAGAGACTGCTCGTTTTCAGTTAACCCTCCTCCTATTCATACCTCCGTGTGATTCTCCCTGTTCTTGTTAACGGGCCAAAACCATTCCGCAGACTCGATCCATATCATTCCATTCTTCTCTCTCTCTTTCTCTTTGCCACTCACAAAATTTCCTGGTATTTCGTTTTCGTGGGGAAAACGACTTTTTGTGGAAAAAAGGAAAAAGAGGTGAGTTAAAAAAAAAAGGGAAAACGCGAAGAGCCCTCTCTCCGTATCTCGCGGATAGGGTACGTGTCCGTACCAACTAATGTCTCGTTATTCGGGTAATTTAGGGTGGGCACGAGCCAGTGACTTCAAATCACCTGCTTCTAAAAGGCGATTTGGCGTTAATTTAGTGTCGATTTAAGTTGAAAAGTTTGTCCCTGGAGTCGTTTTTTCCAATAAGTTCACCTCAGTGAGGCTCGTTGTACGTGATGTGAGAGCAACATGAGATGTGAAATTGTTGAAATACCAATATTTCATTCAATTTTAACGTCCTTAACCTCCCTCCTCCTCCTCCTCTTCTTCTTCTTCTTCTTCTCTTTTTTTTTCATTATTAAATTCTTGCGGATAATGAATATTTCTTCTTTTACTTAATGAAAGAATTCCTTGAAATAACATCACATTATTAGGCGATTAACTTTTTTATTCCTGTGATTGAGAAATTATCGATTAATTCGTGAGAGATGAATAAATATGTCTCATTATTCTTGAAATTTCAATTATTCATGTCTATTTCAAGTTTTATGATTCTTATTCAGAAAAAAATGATTATTCATTTTTTTCCGTTTTTTTCCGACAGAGAATGAAAAAAAGGCTCGATCTTTTCATTTTATGCTGTTAAATGCTAAGTATTTTTTTTAATATTTAAAAAATCCTCGCACCCAATAAAATTAATTGAATAGTACACGGAAGAAGAGTAAGATTCAAAAAATTCAGTGCAGATCAAATTGCCAACCGTTTGAAAGCCAATGGTTTTTCGAGAAATATTCAGAGGAATTTTTTGTAGATTATCTCATAGACTACAAAAAAGGGCTCATATACCTCTGCACGGAGGAAAAAGAATAGTTATTGATCCTATTTTCACACAGGAAAAATTTCCATGTTAAGATAGGGATGTTTACTATGTCACTATAGTAACTAGTCCTATGGAAAAATAGGATAAATACCCATTTTTATAGATATATTCCCTCTATTTTATGGGAATTTCTCCTATGTGAACATTGCAATAATTTCTCATGATAACAATTTTCATTAAAACATAGGCATAATTCCTATGTTCCATAGGAATTTTTCCTATGTGAAAATAGGATGTATTTATACTTGTAGTTATAATTACTTTTTTTCTCCGTGTGTGCATGCTGAAAACCGAGTAATTAAAAAAAAATTATTCTATCCTACTCAATTTTCATTCAATATAGAAGAATCAAATCCGAAAACATCAGGACCATTCTGCCCCGGGAGTTCATTTTACCCCGGGGTCCATTTTACCCTGGAAGTCCATTTTACCCCATCCTCTTCCATATAAATTTTAATTAACCTAATTTTTTATGCGTATAAAAATCACCAAGAATAATCCAATCTGCCAAAAAAATAATCTTGTAAAATAATGTAGTAATAGTCTGGCGGAGACTATTACTACATGTATTTTTTTTCAAAAATAGTTTAGTATGCAATTAAAAAAGAAAATTAGCGTTTCAGAATTTATGAAAAATTCCTTTAAAAAAAAAAAACCTCCGTTAGACTATTTCTACTCCATTATTTTGCAATTTTTTTTTCATAGATCCAGTAATTTTCAATCAATTTTGGAATTAAAAGACTAATAACTGAACTGCGAGTTATTAGTCTCTATTTCATGATTCGCGGTTGAATATAGATTAACACAATTGATATTAATGAAAATCACTCTGTGTGGATAATTTGATAAAGTGGTATGTGTGACAACTTCAACAGTGATAATTTTGACATATTGAGTAATGTGAGATATACAAGTTCTTAGATAATTCAAATAGCTTTTCTTCTGACATGTTTATACGTTATCATTACATGATTTCCGTTTTGCCTTTTGTAAAGCACACATACTACTGAATAAAATACTTTTTCTTTTTGCATTCTATCCAATCTGTTCAAGTGCATCATTTATTTAATAATCATCTTTCCTGCATATTTATTAATCTGCCGGGCTGAAAGTTAATTTCCACTGAGTATTTGACAAGTAATTCTAAAATAGTTATCTCAGTATTATTATATTGTTTTCAAGTTTTTCATTTGTTTCAACTGAGAAAGTCAATAATACATTGACATTTACAGATTATGTACCAGTTAGCACTGAGAAATTTTCAAGTGGCATTATTTTAATAAAGCTTTTTCAATAAACGTCAATCAATTAACTATTCCAATATAATGGAAATTTCAAGGTATCTTTTCATTTTAATTCCAGAAAAATCTACAATTGATTTTTGAAACATTTTTAGACTGTATCTGATTGAAAATTTTATTTTTTTGTTAAAGAATGATTTAGATTGGAACGAAGATATATGCATCATGAAGGACTGCACAAATGTGCTCAAAACGTAATACATCTGCGATTTGCTTCTGATTAGTAAATTCAAGATAGCAGTAATTGTAATAATGGCTGATTCAATGATCTTATTAATTGAATGAGCGGACGAATGAGAAAAAATTTAGAAAAGAAATGCACCATATAACACACAGAAAACACTGAGCGTAGAAGACGCACAGAAGTGCGTAATCACTGCACATGTGTGCGTACTTCACGTTCTCACAATCGAACGTGATGTACGCACACTCGGTGCGTGATGTACGCACACTCGGTGCGTGATGTACGCACACGTGTGCGTGATGTACGCACTCTTTTTGCGTGATCTACGCACACTTGTGCGTGATCTACGCACGCTTGTGCGTGATCTGCGCACAGAAGTGCGTGATGTACGCACAGAAGTGCGTGATCTACGCACAGCTGTGCGTGATGTACGCACAGTTGTACGTGATGTACGCACAGTTGTGCGTGATGTACGCACAGTTGTGCGTGATATCGACACACGGTAAATAAGCGAAATAAAGCGAAATAGACGTTAATATGGGATCAGGAGGGAGTTTTTCCAGTTTTTCGTAAGTATCTCGGTGAATAAGCAAGATAGAGCGAAATAGATATCAATATTGAATCAGGAGAGAGTTTTTTCAGTTTTTCGCTATCATCTCGGTAAATAAGCGAGATAGAGCGAAATGGACGTTAATATGGGATCATCGGGGAGTTTTCCAGTTTTTCGCGATTATCTAGGTGAATAAGCGAGATAGAGCGGAATGGACGTTAAGATGGAAGCAGGAGGGAGTTTTACGTGATTATCTCGATAAATAAGCGAGATAGAGCGAAATGGACGTTAATTTGGGATCAGGAGGGAGTTAATCTAGTTTTTCGTGATTATCTCGGTGAATAAACGAGATAGAGCGAAATAGATATCGTCGCCTTAAAGGGAAAGGGAAGTAAGTGCCATTCTTCCCGATTTTTTTTTTCAAAATAACAAAAAGGCGTATCTCCGCTAATATTGCTCCAATAGGCTTTCAAAGGCCTTTGACGCAATATTAGTAAAAAAATAAAAAATAATCACACATAGGCGTAAGTACCACTGCACGGAGAGAAAAATATTAGAATTTTTGTGAATGATTCTTAGGAAAACTGTTATGCCGCTCTATAAACGGGATGCAATTCGCGCAGAGAGGAGAACATTGTTATTCGGAGGAGGAGTTTTCATGAAGCGCGACAGAAAAATTCTCATGCTGCGCATCATAATTTTTACTTCTTGAAAAAATAGCCATTTTACACTTGGCTTTGGATTGAAATATCTCGGAAACTACTCAAAAGTTATCGAGACATGCTGTGAATGAAATTCAGAGGGAAGATTAACGAATAAGATAAGCAGAACCCCGTTTTCCTACGACTCGTAGTTATTGAGATATTAATTTTTTAATGAAAAATTCGGAAAGGACGTCCGAGCGCCCATTCATTTGCTATTGGGCCTCGTCCATTGTTTCTGAACTACTCATTAAAAAATTAATATCTCAAGAACTACGAGTTGTAGAAAAACGGGGTTTTGCTTATCTTATTCGTTAATCTTCCCTCTAAATTTCATTCACAGCATGTCTCGATAACTTTTGAGTAGTTTCCGAGATATTTCAATCCAAAGCCAAGTGTAAAATGGCTATTTTTTCAAGAAGTAAAAATTATGATGCGCAGCATGAGAATTTTTCGGTCGCGCTTCATGAAAACTCCTCCTCCAAATGACAATGTTCTCCTCTCTGCGCGAATTGCATCCCGTTTATAGAGCGGCATAACAGTTTTCCTAAGAGTCATTCACGAAAACTCTAATATTTTTCTCTCCGTGTGACTAATAACAAAGGGGCGTAAGTGCTGGAGATACGCCTCTTTGTTTTTAGTGTTTTCATTGAATTTTCTCTAATCATCGGAAAAAAATTAAAAACAAAGAGGCGTAAGTGCCAAAATTCAGATGAGAAAACCTAAAAACAAAAGGGCGTAACTCCAAATATTCTCATGAGATAGGAAAAATTATAAAAACAAAGAGGCGTAAGTGCGGAGATACGTCCTTTTCACATTAACTTCAACAATTATATGACGTTTAAAAAGGAAGTAACAAAACGGCGTAAGTGTGGAAATACGTCCCTTTCATTTTAAAATTGGTAGTTACGCCACTTTGTTATTTCAATTTTCAATTATCCAAATAATGTTCCAAAGGCCATAAAAAACATTTTGGAGTGATAAGTGGACATACGCCCCTTTCACACCAGAATTTTGTGTTTTTGGCACTTACACCCCATTCACTCTAAGGCGACGATATCAATATTGAATCAGGAGAGAGTTTTTTCAGTTTTTCGCTATCATCTCGGTAAATAAGCGAGATAGAGCGAAATGGACGTTAATATGGAATCATCGGGAAGTTTATCCAGTTTCTCGCGATTATCTCGGCGAATAAGCGAGATAGAGCGGAACGGACGTTGATATGAGAGCAGGAGGGAGTTTTTCCAGTTTTACGTGATTATCTCGATGAATAAGCGATATAGAGTGGAATGGACGTTAATTTGGGAGCAGGAGGGAGTTTGTCCAGTTTTTCGTGATTATTTCGGTGAATAAGCGAGATTGAGCCAAATGGACGTTAATTTGGGATCAGGAGGGGGTTTGTCCAGCTTATCGCGATTATCTCGCTGAATAAGCGAGATAGAGCGAAATGGACGTCAATATGAGATCACCAGGGAGCTCTTTCAGTTTTTCGTCATTATCTCGGTGAATAAGCGAGATGGGGCGAAATGGACGTTAATTTGGGATCAGGAGGGAGTTTTCCCAGTTTTCGTGATTATCTCGGTGAATAAGCGAGATGGGGTGAAATGGACGTTAATATGAGATCACCAGGGAGTTTTTCCAGTTTTTCGTCATTCTCTTAGTGAATAAGCGAGATACAGCGAAGTGCACGTTAATTTAGGATCAGGAGGGAGTTTATTAGATTTTTCACGACTATACCGGTGAATAAGTGAAATAGAGCGAAATGCACGTTAATTTGGGATCAAGAGCCCGGGATAAAATTTTTGAGTCTTTTGAGAGTCTTTTACGGTCTTCAAAGACTCCCAGAAAGACTTTTCAGTCTCTGGAGTGTCTCGCAAGTCCCGCAACTGTCTCTACAGTGTCTCTCGTGTCTCTTCCGTAAGGACTTCAATCTTTGCTGGTCTCTCCCGTGAGGACTCGAATCTTTGTTGGGCTTTCAATGAATTTATGGAGATGTACAGAGACATGAGTCCTTACGGGAGAGACTGAAAGATGGATCAACTCTTTCATTTCAACTTAATAATTTTTAAGTTCTAAATTTTTACAATATTTGGAAATTATGTTTTTTTTTTATATTTGACTTTAATCAAAATTCCCAACATTAAGGGAAACTGGGGTAAAACGTACGTAAGGGATAAATGGATACATTTTATAGTCTTGGTGCTTATATTATGAGAAACTTTTGAAATTGATAAAAATGTTGAAGATGGGTTTTTTTCCCTTGATTTTATTAGAGAGCTGAGGAAATTTGTGCTGAAAATTATGTGTCTGAAATTTTTTGTTTTAATTTTTTAATCGTTCATTTCCCGATCCTCCACCCAATAGAAATTTGCAGCCGTTATTCTTTAAAAATTGGAAAAGAAATATGCGATGCATATTTGAACCCAATTGAGATAAGGAAAAGTATATGTTTCAGATTAGCAGCGAGCAACGGGAGTATTTCAGGCGATCACCAGAGTTAAGCAGCATCGAACACAGTCAGTACTTGGATGGGTGACCGCCTGGACTATCTCAAGAACTACCCGACCGATTTCTTTTTTTTTTTTATTCGCTTCATCTTTATGTGATTATAATTATTGTCATGATAGGTAATTGTTAATCATATAATTAGGCGAGAAATAGGAAAAAACGTTAATTAGCAGCATGAGAATCGTGGTCACGACGAGACGAGGGACTGAGTCTCTGCGCTGAAGACTCTGGTTCGTTAAGCAGGGACTGAGAGTCCCTGTAGAAGGGACACGTGTCCCGTACGGGAGGTCAGCAAGGTGTCTCTAGAAAGTCCCTGCCATGGCGCGAATAGGGACTCTGTAGAGACCGGGACAGGAGTCTTTCGACCACTGAAAGACTCGATTTTTTTCATCCCGGGAGGACATTATTTCATGTGAAAACTTCCTCATAATTCCATATGTCTGCTTCGCTCTATCTCGCTTATTCACCAATATAGTCGCGAAAAAGTGAAAAGACTCCCTCCTGATACTCAATTAACGTCCATTTCGCCTTCTCTCGCTTATTCACCGAGATAATCACGGAAAACGAACAGAGCTCCCTGGTGTTCTCATATTGACGTCCATTTCGCTCTATCTCACTTATTCACCGAGATAATCGCGATAAGCTGGACAAATTCCCGCCTGATCCAAAATTAACGTCCATTTCGCTCTATTTCGCTTATTCATAGAGATAATCACGTAAAACTCCCTCGTGCTTCCATGTTAACGACCATTCCGCTCTATCTCGCTTATTCACCGAGATAATCGCGAAAAATTGGAAAAACTCCCCGATGACCCATATTAATGTCCATTTCGCTCCATCTCGCTTATTTACTTAGATGATAGCGAAAAACTGAAGAAACTCTCTCCTGATTCAATATTGGTATCAATTTCGCTCTATCTCGCTTATTCACCGAGATAATCACGAAGAACTGGAAAAACTCCCTTCTGCTCCCAAATTAACGTCCATTTCGCTCTATCTCGCTTATTTATCGAGATAATCACGTAAAACTCCCTCCTGCTTCCATCTTCACGTCCATTCCGCTCTATCTCGCTTATTCACCTAGATAATCGCGAAAAACTGGAAAACTCCCCGATGATCCCATATTAACGTCCATTTCGCTCTATCTCGCTTATTTACCGAGATGATAGCGAAAAACTGAAAAAACTCTCTCCTGATTCAATATTGATATCTATTTCGCTCTATCTCGCTTATTCACCGAGATACTTACGGAAAACTGGAAAAACTCCCTCCTGATCCCATATTAACGTCTATTTCGCTTTATTTCGCTTATTTACCGTGTGTCGATATCACGCACAACTGTGCGTACATCACTCACAACTGTGCGTACATCACGCACAACTGTGCGTACATCACGCACAACTGTGCGTACATCACGCACTTCTGTGCGTAGATCATGCACAAGTGTGCGTAGATCACGCACAAGTGTGCGTAGATCACGCACAAGTGTGCGCAGATCACGCACAAGTGTGCGCAGATCACGCACAAGTGTGCGCAGATCACGCACAAGTGTGCGTAGATCACGCACAAGTGTGCGTAGATCACGCAAAAAGAGTGCGTACATCACGCACACGTGTGCGTACATCACGCACCGAGTGTGCGTAGATCACGTTCGATTGTAAGAACGTGAAGTACGCACACATGTGCAGTGATTACGCACTTCTGCGCGTCTTCTACGCTCAGTGTTTTCTGTGTGAACCATTATAAATTTTTTAGAAATTTTCCTCAGTTTTCAGCGCGCAGGGGCAAGTGAGCTCTTAAATCTCATCATTCCCGAGAGATTCCCTAAGTGTTTTTTGTCCCATATTAAAAATTTCATAAAAAGATCTCAAAGACAGATGAAATTTTGATGAGAACTTTGATTGTAGAGAAAAAAAAAAGTTACAAAAACATATCCCACGAGAAATTTCGGAGTTGCGGAAAAAATAGCCCATAGAAAAAATTGGGTGAATGAACCCAATGAAGTGGGTGGGTGGTTAATATGGTCGATGTGGGGGTTGGGTGAGGAAAAGGGCGGTTGGGTACGCGCATTTTAGGCGAAGGGGGAAAGGGGGTATCACCAGGAACGGAAGGGGGAAGTCGAAGGAGAAAACTCAAACTGAAAGTCGACCTACTTTTTCCATAGACCATTTTTTGCGTGGTCTATTTTTTCGGCCTACCGAAATTTCGCTGTCTCAATTATTTTTCCAGATATTCCGCAATAATCGATCAACTCATTGACCGTAGAAAAAATAGACTCACATTTCACCATTTCACTCTGGAATTCTAAACAGTAATAAACCCTCCAATATAACTTGTCAAAAGAAGAAAAAAATATACGTAGAATGAACAAATATTATATACCCAATCACACTAATAAAACTGAATTATCTGTATTATTTACAGCTGTCGTAGGTAGATATGATTTATCGACAGAATTCGTCGTTTATATACGAGTACGAGGCCATAAAGTTCGTAGTTCGGGCTTGTTACATATGCCCCAAAACCCGGAGTGAGCCGAGCATTTCTCTCTCTCTCTTTCTCTTTCTCTCTCTTCCACACACATATATATATTGCACATATGCACACACGCGCTTTGTAAACCCAGCATCAAACTAACTCAACCATTTGGCCTCTACTCATTCCCCTCAGTCGAAAAGCCCCTCTGGATATCGACCAACAAAATTTTCAACGTTGTGTCACGTACTTGTATAAATATCATGTATATGCAAAATTTCGTTTGAAACACCAATGTACCCCCTTCCCTATCCTACTCATTATAAAATACAGTGACGTTGGATCTGATTCTGCTGGTGGTTTTTGGTACCGATTGTTATATTTGACACCGACGTTGAATTTGTGTTTTCGTTCGTTCGTATGGTTTTTCTCATTTAAAGAATAATCGAATAATTCATAGTTTACGAAAAATTCCAATGAATAAAGAGAATGTACCTATTCTGGCCGGTGTTTATGTCTTCTCTTTGCTTATTTTGTTCAGAATTGTTTAATCCATTGAATTATTTCATCTGTTAACCCTGGCTGGTTATCTTATGAGGGGTTTCCTGCATTCCACTGTTTTCGTTTTTCTATGATCAATTGGTTGAGCGGAAAATTCTGGAACAATTTAACGTCATTCACTGGAGTTTTTTTTAGAAAAATAGGTTTCTAACCTCACTTCGCTCCTTTCGAAACGCATTTTTCTAGCACCCTTGAGCACAAAAATCCATTACGCACCATGAGCGGATAAAAGATAATTTCGACAAAAAAATTTCAATTTTGAAATGAACTTTTTTCCGCTAAGTGCGCAATGTACTATTCTGACGAACGTGAGGATATAAAACGAAGCGAATGCGAGTTTTGTAATCACACGAGTCTGAAAATATTTACCAAACGTGTAAAGTATAGTTTTTTTCAAGAACAAATTGTGGAAAAGCATTATATTTTTCAAATGCCATATCTTGCGAAGTTGACGAAGAAATAAAATGAATTCTAGGAGCTAGCGAAATTTTTCTCATACTAAATGAAGTTGTCCGATGAGCGACGTAGCTGAAAACTCGTTAAACGCGACCGGGTAATGTAGAAGGGATTCGGCAACGTTGCAGCTGAAAAAGCACATCCATAAATCCCTCATCTCTCGTCCAAAGTTGTGAGGTCACTCAGAGTGACCAGTCTAGAGTTAAGTTTTGGAGGTTATGTCAGAAGTTGGGGTAGATATCAGAACCTTTGTGACCCACAAAAATGTAGAGATATCTGTTGGTGAGAGATTTGTAGCATCCGCTACAGCTTTCCTGTACTCCTGTGACTTGTTTTCAACGTTTTCATATTTCTTTATTCAACTTCATGTTGTCGCTATAGTAACAAAGTGGCGTAAGTGCCGAAACCACTAAATTCTGGTGTGAAAAAGGCGTATCTTCAAAAATCATGGCAAAAATTCTTTTTATGGTATCCCGATCGTTATTTGGGTAAACGAAAATCAACGAACAAAGTGGCAAAATTGCTGATGTTAGAGTGAAAGCTATCCCTGCACTTGCATCCCTTTGTTGTTTCCATTTTTCAAGGTCTTCTTCGATTAACGCCATTTTATTTTTTGGATATTTCTTTCCAAAAATCCCAATTTGATACTTATGTCTTTTTATTTCCATAATTTCTTCATCTGATATGAGAATTTTTGGAGTTACACCTTTTGCTTGTTGTAATTTTTTATCCAAATTATGGCACTTGCGCTGCTTTGTTTGTATAATTTTTCTGTTAAATTATTTTTTTGGCTTACATCTCTTTGTTATTATAAATTCAAGATAACCGAGAGATGTATGTGCTGGAAATACGCCTCTTTGTTACTATCAACTCCAAATAACGAACAGACGTATCTCCTGGAGTTACGTCTCTTTGTTCCTAGTGGGTGGTAAGTACCTCTATAGTATTATTTTGACTTTTTTTTCACCAACATGCCACAAAGTGCTCAGGAAAACATATTGGAGCTAAGACAAGTATACGCCACCTTGTTATTTCGAAAGAAAAAGAACAAAAACAATAGCACTTACAACACTTTGTTACTAAGGCGACGATGTATTGACAGTGCACAAATGTATTGATAAAACTGCTTTCTTTCGTGTAATTATGGTACTAAAATCTGTCTTGACTCTAACATTTGGATTTTGAGATATTATTGAAAAAAAGAAGAATCTCGATGAAAATGAAACCCACATTCAAAAACTTGCCCATATTTAGTAACCTTCGAAAATAAGAGAATCTGCATTTGTTTGAAGAAAAAATCCCAAAGGAAATAGAAACAAAAACATGACTAATATAATTAATCACTGCTTATATTCCCGGAATAAATTATATAACATAATAATCAATGAAAGTTCATTAAACTAATGTTAAATTAAGCAAATATTAGTCATCGTTCGTGAAACCATACGTCGACGTGATATTCACTATATTTACCTCCAGCTACGTATTTACTCTGGTTAACCGGACATTACACAGTTAATAGTACCAAAATGTAAAGTCCAGTTACTGAATTAATTAATATCATAAATAAATGCAAATTGAAATAAATAATACTAAAAAAAATTCTCATTAACCTAAACCCATAGGTTTTCACCCATGTGATGGACAAATAACAGTTGGTTAAATAATTCAGGCCTTTCGAAGAATTAGTTGATTAATGCGAAATGAGGGTGGACTAGTGTGACAGTATTTTGCATGAGAGAGAGGCAAGTGAAATTGGAAATTACAGGACAAAGTTTAAGTGTACGCATGAATGCACTGCTACATTTTCGACAATGGAACACGAGAGGAAACGTACGAACATGTATATATTACCTACTATGAATGTTGACCCCATTCATGGTGTAATTGACACAGATAGTTTTGTAAAGCGAAAACTGGTAATGAAGAGGCTCTCCATCTTTTTTTATTTTAATTCAATTATTCATATTGAGAGAATAAAATTAAAATTAGACTGTTGAAAAAAATCTCTATACAATAGTCGTCAATTGGAACTAAATTGGGGATTCACGACACTTTTATTGACTGTATCAGAGACACTCCATAAAGTTTACTAGAATTTTATGACTGAGTGTCATTGATTTTAAGAGAAATTTCGAGAAAAAAAAATGTGAAGTAGTGAATTTCACATGGAGCATAATTTCATCCAGCAATTATCAAAAAATTTGATAAATTTCAAAGCAAATTTCTAGAAACTCAATACTAAAAAAAAATCATAAATAGTTTAAGTATTCACTATAAACGATGAATAAATCATGAGAAATTGTTGTGCATCAAAACACTCAGTTAAGAAGGAAACAATCGATCGATGAAGATTACTCTGTGTACACTTGACTGAACTAAGTATCGATTTTCTTCCTGAAGAAATATCGCTCGGTATTAATTCAAGTGAGCGTTAAACTTCAGTCTCAAGAATCTTAGATCCTTACCCACAGTCGATGATAGAAGAGTCGTGGAGGCACTTGAGTTTATCAAGTTTCACAAGGTACTCAACAGAGTACGCTGAGTTGGCTTTCTCTTCCCTCTCTCAAGCAACACTATTGTATAACTATCCTTGACGTACGTGCGCGTTCTCCCCCTAATTCGGGTAATTAATAACAGGAACGCTCGGAGGCTCGGCTTGAATCTCCGTATCTACCCATAGATATATATATATATATATGTAGAGATAAGGAATTTCAGGAGTGCATCCCGGAGAAGATTTCCTGCTCTAGATTGCATGCATAATCGGGAGATTACTCAGAGGTAAGAGAGAGTGAGAGAGAGAGAGGCACACTGTTGATATATATATATAACGAGAGAATTGTCATAAATGTAATGCATGTGTGATGTTATCATCGATCAATCGATCAAACTGTTATCAGATCAATTAAAATATATATTTTACTCAATCATTCGCTTGAATTAAAATGTTGCACACAATTAAAGCTAATTAATCAAGTACATTTAATTAATCAACTGTCTCTTTTTTTTATGGATAAAACGATTGAATGAGAAAATTGACGAGATACGCTTTGCCCTTCACGATAATTAATTGACATGTTATCCATGAAAATCGTAAACAGGCTCCAACTACTGTCCCCATGAGAGAAAGAGAGATAGAATGAGGCATCGTTGAACCTTGAAGCATAGCAGTTAGGTCTCCATTGGGATTCTCAATAGGTGACCCAACCAATGTTGTTCATCAAAGTCCTTGAGAAGGACTTAAACAGTCTCTCAACGTACCACAGAGTCTTAAGAGATTTATCCTGAGTATAGGACATATTTTGATGAACTCACTTATTCCTACCCATTTTCTCCAAATTAAATGATCATAAAAATGCCATTTACCGTAATAATACAAACATAAAGACCAGTAATTTTTTTTTTTTTTTTGCAACACTCTCACCCGATATTACTGTCATAGTCGAGGGTATTTCCATGTTTTGTACAATAGAATGAACATTTATTGTCTGATACTGTGGCCGGTGCTTGCCGATTCCAGGCGCGTTCATATCTGTCGCTTTTTTTTTGTTGAAAAAAAAAGGAGGGAAACAATACCCTTACCCCCGGAACTATTGTAGAGTTTTTTTTTCTCCTTTCTCGCTTTTTTTCCCTTTCTTTTTTCTCCTGGGGGAGATAATAAGAATGAATTTCTGGAAGAGGAGTCCCAGTGGAGCACTGTGGCCCGTTAATGCTTCCTCTTTTGTTCTCAGCACTCACTCGACTGTCTCACTTGGGGATGGACTCATAGATGGATGCATAACAGGAGGAAGGAGAGAGAAGGGGGTCACACAAACATTTTCTATTCTGGAGAGAGAAGGCTGAAAATGCATTATGACTGAACTGGTAATGGCAAGCCGCACAACTGTCGTTGCAATTTTTCTCCTATTTTCGTTTTCATCTCTTAATCTTCCTGTTTCTCTCTCTTTCGCTCTTCGTACTCTTCTTATTCCAACCCTCACGTCTCCATTCACTTCCCCTGGTTTGAAGCCATCGGGCCAATTGAATGGATTTGTTTTTGGCTGGAAAACTGCAATAAAGACAGTCATACACCCCCACTGCCCCCCCCCCCCCCTTTCACGGTATCCTTGAAGTTATTCACGCTGATATAAAGGAGTAACTGGCGTCTCTTCCTGTCTAGTCGTTTGGTTTTCAAAAGATTTTTACGATCCTGTACAATCGGTGAGACGATTGGCCGCAAAATATCCAGTTTGTGAGTCTTTTGGAAGATTCTTTTATTTTCCCTTCTTGAGAGATGTTTATTGATTCAATTTGTCACAACAAATAGCCATTATGTAGAGTGCTTCTTTTGGAAATATATTGGATCCTATTGGTATTCAGTTCTTTTATTAATTGAATTTTTTGGGAAATTATTTCAACGTTTAAATTGTGAATTTTTGAGCGTGACAGAATTTCCAAAACAGTAAAGTGGAAAAAATCGAATTTTCCACTATTTTTTCCTCATTTTTTTTCTTCTTAATTTTACGTTTTCACGAGTCACAGGACATCAACGTCATCGATAAATGTGAACTGAGAGTATTCTCTATTTATTTTTGAAATTTCAAAAGTAACAAAATCGTTATATAAAATGGAATACCAGGCAGGATAAAATGATGGTGTGAAAATTTTTGTATTTCAAAATCTAAAAATTTTGATAGACATAACACGTGGATGAAAAAAAAACAATCAGTTAGAAAAACCTATTGAAAATTTCATTTCAAAACATTTTCAAGCGTGCTTGATTTTCCTCGTTTTTTTTTCTCGCATTAATTGCGAGGTGAAAATTTTTCAATCGATATTGACTTTTTAATTCTCATTACAGATATTAACGTCTATCGGAAATTAATTATAATCAATGAACTCTCAATTAACGCGAGTTGCGATGAAAGCCCAGCGAATAGTTTCTCAAAAGAAGAAAAAAACAGAAAAAAAAAAAAGAAAAAAACACCCAGAAAAAGAAGAAAAAGAGTAGAAATTACAAGATCAAATCAAGTTACGGTTCTAATGGATCTTTGATATTCTTCTGTATACTCTCAGGCAAGAGATGCCCAAAGTAACTACAGAGAGGTAAAGTTAAAGGCTCGTACAGTGGCCGACTTTCCTTGGCATTCTCCCCTAAAGGCGCTGCCCGTTAATTAGCAAGCATTAATAAATATTAGTTCCAATGAAACTTCGTACTCACGCCCACTACCCTTGAGCGTTGAAGAAGCCAATTGCTAAATTTCCCGGAAGAAGATTACAAATCTCCCCCAAAAAAAGTAAACATCAATATTTGATTAATTCATATTAACGTTAATTTCCATCCATTTCATTGATTCATCATCAATTTAATTGAAACTAGTTAGATTGAAGTTTGCATAATGGATATTTACAGTAGATAGAGCATCATTGTCGTCTCCTTGTACTCTCAAGAGCCAATTTCCTGCCACGAAGCGCTTCCCTGACAGTGAAGAAAGTAGGAAAAAAAAACCAAAATAAAAGGGGGGGAGAAGTAGAGAGAGATAGAAGTATAAGATGGAAAAGGAGAAAGAGCTCGGGTAACTTTTTGATCACATTAGCGCCGCCCAAGAAGGATTTAGCGACTCACGTTCTATTTCTGTGCTCACTAACCGAACTTGCTAACACTTGGATGAACGATCGTCTTCTCCCCTATCTTTCTCTTTCTCCATTCTATCCCTTCTGTTTCTATTCTCTCTCTCTTACTCTGCCTGAGCCCTCCTATTCCATTATCACTAACGCAATTGGCACTCTCGGGCACCTTTCTCAAATGAGACTTTGATTACACTTGGAGAGATTTTCTCTGTTCTACGTCTATCAGATGCTTTATTTCATTCTCCGATTTTCCGCGGTTATTTGACTTCTTTTTTTTTTTTCTTCTTCTTTCCACTTTCTCTTTCTCTATCTTTGCAAATTCATGAGTACTGTAATGGGACTTGGGAATGATTTAGGATTGGTACAGGATGGAGTGAAGTGTATTTTGAACAATTGGCAATTCGAGAGGAAGAACATCAACCAGTTGCTTCAATGCAAATCAAAGCTCAGAGATTTTGGATGCCTCTTTTTTTTTGTTGGAGGGTTGGGGGGGGGGGGGGGGGGGGGCAATTGGATTGATACTGTAATGCACTTAGATGATGGATTGTAGGGACTGAGGGAGAATTTGAAAAGATAAATGCGAAATGGTAGTACTGGGCTGATGGAGGCACTTAGAATTGGCCGGTTAGAAGGTTTTACTGATTCTACTGGAATTGTTTATTGCAAGTGGTCACAGACTTTGTGAAGTATTCGGTATATTCATTTGCTAATGTCCTTCGACTCTGCTTCTTGTCATGAAGGAATCTCAATAATATTCCAGGTTTAACTTTGACTCTGAAGAGTTTTATCAACATGAATACAATAACGACATAACAATATTTGGAAGTTTATGACTAATTACAAGGTACATAACGTTTGCTTTCAGGCTTTTACAAAGATTTAATTGATTACGCGGGATTTCGTAAGACCAGAGTGGAAAGAATTCAGTAGTCAAAAGGTAAAACAGGATAAATCGACTTATCTTTGCGAACATTTTGAAAAAAATATCTCGGAAACTAAGTGAGATAAGGCGATATTACCCATATTTTTTTTTGTTGAGAATTTCAATAGTTACAAAAAAAGGCTAAGAGCGAAATTGCCCCATCCCGTTTATTTTCTAAGGTATTCTCAAAAAAATGAATGAGAAAAAAGTAGATTTATCTTGTTTTACCTCTTCGCTATTGAATCGGTCGGAATTTTAGAGATAGCGAAAAGTATTGTATCGGTTCGAGTTAACAAAACTCTACAAGATTTCAGAATTCATTTTTTCTTTCAATGTTTAACGAATTTGTAATCAGTTCGAAGTTTTTGAAAATTACTTTTATTGGAAATTTATCTGATGTGGAATCTGAAAAATTTGGAAATTTCATACATATTTGAAGTGAATTATTCAAATAAATGAAATTTCAGGCAATCTATAAAAATTTAAGGGTATTTCAATCTGAATTTCTCATGGATGGGAAATTCAAGTTAATAAATTATTTAACTCTCCAATTTAATTAAAAAATTCCAATGTTCCACTGGAATTTCAATTTTCAATGCTTATTAAATTTGGAAAATCACATGTTCCTTGATTTTCGAATGAAAAATGATGTTTCGAACATACTTCTGTTCTGACTGAAATAAAAATTATGATCCTGAGATTTGGCGTACACATTGATGCTATACAAATGCTGTATAATAATGTGTATTCACTGTATTAAATAATTGTGCAATGTTTTTGGTCCTCAACATGAAACAATCTAGGATTAACATGACTAAATACTAAAAATGTCAGGAGCCTGAGGAAGCTTAAATAATAAGCGAAACGTTGCAAATTGACAATCTTTTAGTATTGTTATTTACATCCTTGCAATTTCCCATGAAACAAAAATATAATTCACTATTAACATGGAAATGAATCCACCTATTAGCTGTATAATAATTTCCAATATCAGGACAATTATTTTTGTGCAAAAAACTGGACATTTATCCATTTCATTCCATCATTTTTATATAAATCACAAAATGTCAAAAAAATCTGTGTAATCTCAACTACAGCGTGTCTCCCCCCCCCCTTCCCTTCTCCCCTTCCGCAAAGCCAATGATTGTCCGCACATCTCAAATCAGATTAACCTCACAGATTACGACCCATTGGCCCACATGTTGAACCAACTATTGTCTGTGTTACCTAATAATCCAAACAGACTCCCAATCTCTCCAAAAACTGATCGAGACTCTCACTCAAATGGTGGACTGTAAAAAAAAAACATTCATCACATAGAGTCAACATGGTTTCAAATATCTTCTCGTCGATAATTGCCCTCCAGATATTCCCTCAATAGTCCAAAGGGATCAATGCTATCAATCCATGAAGATCGATATTCATGAATTGGAAAATCCCCGATCCTCTTCTCCTCTGCCGCTAGTCTCCGCGTCCAAAAACTTTTGTCCCGAAGATCTTGTTATCGTACAAGTGGACAATTTACAAGTTTCACAATTTCGCACCAAACTGTACTCTCTCTCTCTCTCTCTCATTCCACTCTGTACCTACTTTAGCATCCAAGGAGTTTTCTGTAGTCTTGGAAAAGTTGGCCATCATTACTCGATAGTTCCTCAGGGAGAGAGTAACCCAGGTACTTGTGGAATAGACTGTGGTTTGAGTGAAGAAGAAAGATAGGAGATGGTTAAGAAATTTTCCGTGAGAGCTTTGCACCATGCTACTGGAATGTACTTCTTGTAAAAGAAGAACTTTGAATTATTAAAAAAACCGCAAAGGCCCACAAGAGTGGCCTACTATCTATAAGAAAACTTTTTCCCTTTAATTTCCAGTTTTTTTTTTTCGCCCTCTTCCTCATGATTTCCTCCGTACATGGCAAATACAGTAGAACAAGAAAAAAAAAAGAGGGGCAAAAAAATAGGAAGGAAAATATCACTTCAAGTTGATTTGAAAAGATGATTGGCCCGTCAAGTAAAATAACTTACAGTGATGAAAATGTTCACTCACTACTTCGTTACGTTTTGATCGGATATTGATTTAATTTCCGGTTTGTGTACAAAAGCGAAATACTGTTGGTATTTGCAGTCTGTGGTTCTTGTATTTGATGTGATGAAATGAAAAAAAAAAAAAAAGAGAGAAAATAAAGTAAAGAAACTGATGAAGAATAAGAGAAAATCTACATAAAACGTAATTTTATTTTGTGAATAAATTTCATGGAATGAGTTAAAATAGTTGATGAAATTACCAAGAATTGATTGAGTTGCTTTGTTTCGTGTAGCATCAAAGGAATTCGCAAGACCACAATGAGAGAAAGAAAAGAGTAAAGACATGCTGGTATGACTACAAAAGTATGAAAAGAATAGAGAAGGAGGAGGTAAACTTTAAGGAATTGAGAATTCCAGTGAGTAGAAGCATAAAACAGATTTTATTTTTTATTTTATTTTTATTCTTTTCGAGGCATAGAATGAAGGAAAGCTCGGAGAAATAGAATAATGGATAGTGGAACTCGATAGTAGAAAAGTTGTGGATAAGGGAGAAAGAGAAGAGGGGGGGGGGGGGGGGGAGAAGCACTGAGTTAGACTATAATGTTGGGGCAAATGCAGTAATAATAATCATGAAGATGTGAAGCGATAGGAAAATATAGAGGGAATGAAGAAAAGATGAAGGAACAGGTACGGAGGGAATTGGTGATGTGGGAGGCTAAATAGAGAGGGAGAGCAGTAGAGTAGGGGGGAGAAACGCCTTGGGTACCTGTGATTCGAATTTAATCGAAATTCGATAGAGACTCTTTGGATAGGAATGGAAACAACGTGGTAGACAGAGATAAAAGAGAGACCAATGGGGTTGACCATGCCTTGTGGCAACTCGATGGGTAGAGGAAAGAGAAAACTTATTCTACGGCCAATTAGGCAAACGGCATGTCAATTATGCGAATCTCACATCTTATCTTTGGTAGTTTAATTACCTCTACTTGTTTGATTAATACTGTAATTCGACGTAGAACGATACGGCATTGAATACCATTCAGACAAATGCTATCTTCTTGAGACAATTAAAGTAGATTTTTATTATTAATACTTTAATTATCGATGGTAATGCAATTTGAATTGATGATAATCAGAATATCGGGGATTTGGTTGAATTCTTATTTTTTATTCATTTGAAAGAATTTGAGGGTGACTTTCCACTGGCTTTATTTGATCGTCAAATGCGAGGTAATTATCCGAAGGAAGTTTCAGGTAGAAAATAGTGCGGATTAATATTAATATTTTCATGTATGAATGAGGAGGATTTTTTAATTTTTCTTTATTTATCAATCTCATTAAATAATCATATTTTGAATATTTTATTCTTTTCGATTGTTAATGGAACAAAAAAAACAGAAAAAAAATTTTTTTTCTTAAATTTTGAATATTTAGAAAAGAATGGAAATAATAGTTTTAATAAGAGATTTGATATAACGAGTGAAATACAAAAGAATTAAAGAATCAGCTTCAGCATTTTTTTGCTTCTAAATAACATCGAATTAATTTAACTGTTTCGCTACAGTTCCGTAATCAAATGGACATTCCTCTTTGTTTTTCAATTTTTTTGATCAACTCCATGTAGTGAATGCATTGTGTAAAATTTTGATCATTTCCGCCAATTTGTTTCTTCTCAATCTATTAACTCACTGAGCCATAGAGAAAAATTTTCAGATAACGAGTGAAAAAAAATCAAATCAAATTGCTAATGAAGGCTAATGCAAAGACTGATTGGATAAATTTGTATACAAACAGTTATTGGAAAAATTTAATATCTTAAAAAGTACAACGATCTATGTATTAACAATACACGATACACAATTAACTGTTTACCTGGTAATGAAAAATCAGTGAAAATTTTTCCATGCAAATAAAAAAACATTTATTGGGTATACTGCCAGTGATGTTATTATTTTCCATGCATTGTTCTTATGATATTCTGAACTGATTAAAATTTTATTGACGGAGGGAAATTGGAAAATTCACGTGATGAATGATTATTATCCGATAAAAATAATAAACTAACAATTCTGTCATACACAATTACAAATTCTCGCCCCATTCCACTCACTGAGAAAAAAAAGGCAGTAAAAATGACGAAATGAATTGTTTCAATTGTCCTGAACAAATTATTTTTTTCAACAATTAATTTTCTTTTGAATTTTAAAACAATTTACCTAATTCACCATTTGTTGCATTCATTCCACGCAAATATTTATGTTCATCAATCGAAAAATTCGTTTGTTTAATCAATTCAATTGATTCAATTCTTTAATTTAATCGATTTATTCAATTCTTCAATTTCCATCTCCACGTGATAATATGAGTTTCAACTCCTATAAACTGAATAGATTAGAAGTTTAAAAACTCAAGTAAATTTGGGACTTCTCCCCATTTAAGTTCAGCTGAAATTCTCATGAACACGTACGCCTGTAAACCTGAAAATTGCCGTTAAAGTGATGTCACGAAAATAATAAAAAAACATTTGTTCATTTAAATAACTTTATTAAATTTAATAAATTTAAAAAAAATATTCGTTAAAGACTAAACTTGAAACAATTCATTTCATTATTTTCACAACTTTCTTTAACCTCAGTGTACATATAGTCTATATATTTATTATATTCCGTCATTGTGATGAGGCATGCTAAAAATTTGATTGAAATGTACTTTCCATTTGATTTACTATTTCATTTGCCAAATGTATTATTCCGTTATCTAAAATTCAGTGAATATAAATTTCCCGTGGTTTTATTTTATATTTTTTATTCATTCTTTTTGAATTTCATGTATTTCCATTTCCTCTCTTCTATTACATTTATTTAAGGAAATCAATAGACTCAGAGTGCAAAGAAATGACAAAAAGCCTCTTGCAACTGGACGATAGAATGAACCAAGAGCGAAACAGAGAAAGAAAGAGAGAGAAACTTGTCGAAACTGTACACGTTTGTCGAATAAAAATGAAATTGTAACTGGGCCAAACGGACAAGTACCAGGAGAACGAGAGAGAAAGAGAGATTGAGAGAAATTCACTACAGATACACTGACATGGCTATTTAAAAAAAAAAGAATATAAAGAAAGAAGACAGAAGATATGGAGAGGGTGGGGGGAGTGAACGCGGCGAGCTGAGAGAAGTGCAGTAGTACCGTGGGTAAAATATTTTTGTGATAAGACGAGTCTCTACGAGACTTCATGAAGTTGCGCAATATAAATGGTTGCGTTGTGGGTTTATTAATGGGATACGTGACTTGCTTTTGTAAAAAGTCAAGGCTGGGCAAGAATCGAGAGGAGGAGGAAGGGAGAGTGAGACTGAAAGAGACGTAACTACACTGATAGCTAATTTTACCTGCACGTTTATATTTCACTGAAAGCGAGAGTCAGACACAGGACCAGAAACCCCTTCTTCCTTTTCTCCCCTCTTTTTTTTTTTTTTATATCTTCTTTCCACTTTATTTCACCCCAGTAGATCTTGCGACTGAACGAGTACGAAGATTTTTACTTTTTATCTTCATTATTTTGACGCCTTTTTTTTTTCTATCTTCATTTTTTTCTCATTTAAATACAAACACACCCCAATTCAGACTCACGTGATTCTGTATTATTATCGGATTCATCGTGGCATTCGGAAATTAACATTTGGTACACTCGGAGTCATATTCGTGAGTAAACATTTTTAATTAAATCGAGGGGTGGCGATAAAGTGAGGAGCAGAGGGAGAAAACTGGCCTCGTACAGCCAGTGTCATTGCAATTTTACTTGTCTATATATATATAGATATAATGCCATTAACTACTGAAACCAGTACTCTTTCTGTATAACTCGTATAGTTGGAGTAATATCAACAACTGCCACAACATTTACTGACAAATTATAAAGTCAAACGAAGCCTAAATGTTATTCAACGTGACTCGGGGCTCATAAGCGAGGTGGGGATGATTTTAATCTACTGTCTCATTCTATAATAATTTTGTGTTGCCTGTTTTTCCAACTGGATTTTGATGTGTGTAATCACACACACACACATATAGAGTGTGGAACCGTCTGGTACTGATGAGGATATACTATCCCTCGTTGAACAATACTGTTTGGATGAACTAATATTAAACGAGTAACGTTATCTGGACACAGATGTTTCTACAACTTTCCGTATGAATCCCAAAAATCCCCTAATGTAAACTTCAATTAGACTAACTGATTCATATTTTCTTTTTGCCCTTTTTTTTTTAATCATTGTAATTCAATTGTACTGGGTTCTTTATTAATCCCCTCTTGTTTGTCTCGAGCAGTGCAAATAGTTATAATCTGATGAGTAAAAATGAACAAATTGGTTGATCAATACGATTTTTTCAGTTCAAGGCGTTCATTAAGTGGTAATTTCAACAAAGAAAAAGCAATGAAATGAGCGAGGACGATTCAGTAATGAAGAGGTAAGACAGGACAAGACTATTTTTTATCATTCATTATTTTGAAAGTATCTCGGAAATTGAGCGAAAAAAAAAAGTAAAATGAGTTTTATCTCAAATGATTTGAGATTCAGCCAAAAATCTGGAAATCTTGAGATTTCTTGAGATTTTTCGAGATTCTTGGTAAATTGTATATTTTTCCAAATTTTTCTAGACATTTCTCTCAAATCTACCTTCGGCAACCTTTCTCTCTCCACTTGAAAGATCAAAATCAGTTTAATCTCCAATAATTTGAGAATTAACCAGAAATCTGAAAATTCCGACATTTCAAGAATTTTTGAGATTTTTGGTAAACTGTATATAAATTAAATGAGGTAGGGCGATTTTGTCCGAATTCGGTTTTTTAGCTCATGAAATGCTCAACTGAAAAGGATGAGAACAGGGAAGGGCGTATTAATGAGAGAAAAAAGTAGGAAAAATGATGAAATGAATTTCTTCAATAATCCTTCACGAATAATTTATTCAAAAAATTAATTTTCCTTTCATTTTAATTGAATTTATTCAATGCACCATTTGTTCAATCAGTTGCAGACAAATATTCGTTTTTGACAATCACAGAGTTTGTTGATTCCAATAAATATACCAAATTTAACGAATTTTTAATCATTGAAAAAAAATTTGTTGGAGTCTATTGAAACTATTTATTTCGTCATTTTTACTACTATTCCATTTTCAGGGTACGTTAATTTTTTCTATTTTATCTCTTCATTATTAAATTAATCATTTATTTGATATTTTCACTATTTTCATCACATTATTTATGGGATAGAGTAAATTGGAGTTGAATGGAATTTTTCTTTTTTTTTGTAGAATTATCAACTATAGTTAATAATCACAATGAGATGAGATATTCAGCACTTCTTTGCTTGAACTAATAATTCCAAAATCAATAAGGGAAAGAACCAATCAGTGCATTAAACATCGCGTAAACTTGTAACGTGAAAAACTCATTGCATAATCGATTGAATTATCGTAAATTTCGAGATTACCAGCTTAGAAGCAGTGGATTAACTTTTTTTTCCCAAACTCTTCGACGACAAAAAATTTAATTAACTTTTTATTCCTGTTTGCTGCTCCATGAAGATGGGCTCAACAATTCCAGAATCTCTTATTTCCCTGGAAAATAAAATTTTCGTGAATTCTCTCTCTCTCCTTCTGTCAATTCCGTAGGGTGTTTCCCGTGTAATATCCTCGGATTTGCAACGGAAATCGAGTAAAATGAAAGCCTTCCGTCCGCAATTGGTGGTAACTGTATTCTGATCGTACCTCTCTAACTCTCTATCTCTCTCTTTTCAGCAATTCAACCACCTATTTCCCTCTACCCACTTTAAACAAGCACCCAATCATTCCCTCCTCTATATATCCACATGATTCTCTCTATCTATACCATCTACGGTAGTTATGCAGGCAATGATTGGAGGGGGTGGCAATCTGTACGTTCAAAAATTGTCACGTCATCTGTCATTCCATCTATTCAAGTTTGAACTGTGTGTATTGCTTGATAAACTCTGTTCAAACTCTACCGATTTACCTTGACAATTTGAATTATGGAGTCATTTTGATTCACCATCAATTCAAATGAAATATATCACATTTCAGGACTCAATTGAAAAATTATGATTATCTTAAAAATTTTGGTTTTTAAGAAATATTTTTTTCACAGAAATTGAATTGATTCAATGTTGATGTTGTAAAAGTTGAAAAAAAATTATCGAGGAATATTTTTTAAATTTAAAATTCAAATTATGTTCTGCTTTTGATGCAGAAATTATACTTGAAATATACTACTGGGGTGCCTGCCTGCATAGCACATGTGAATGTTAAAAAGTGGAAAATTCTACATTAATTCCAACATTTTATTCTCAACGTTCGCCTTTACAACACTTTATCATTAAACATTTTAGTTTACAAAATGACTGGCCAGTCTCGTATTTTTATTATTGAATGTTTTTCATTTCAGTTTAGCAATTTGTTTATTTATTCATTAAATATTGTATCGTTACTCGAATTGTGTCCATGTGATTCATGCATATTTTATTATTGCCTGTGTGACTATTACTTGTGTTTGTTAGACACGCAGATTTTTGAAAGCATCTGGAAAAATTAGGAAACTAGAGGTGCGTAGTTGCTCGCTCGCTATGCTCGCGAATGGAGGGGTGCGTTACTGCTGATGAGAAGGAATTAATAAGAATGTATTGTGATGAGTGTGACCTGTCGAACCGCACTAGGAACTTCTCGATAATTTCTCTCACTTACTATTAGAAAAAATGATGAATGAAAAATACGATCAATAACAACAGACATAGTCGTAAAAACTAGCAAAAAATGTTGGAGAGATCTCAGAATATGAGATCAATAAAAAAATCGATTTTTCCTCTTTGGGGTCAGTACATAGGCTTCACTTATTGAGATGTTAAGAAAAATTGAATAATATTTTTCTTAAAAAACTAAGAAATCACTGTATCGATTCCGATCAAAATCTAATGACCGCAAATTTATATCAAGATGCTTCAATTACGACATCGATCACCTCGATCACATTAATTTATGAGAGAATGTGAACGAAATATTTGGTCACGGACATACACACATACAGACATGGTCATGAAAACTATCAAAAAATGTTAGGCAGGTGTCAATACATGTAGATCGATCGAAAAATCGAGTTTTCATTTTCGGGGCCAATACATAAACTTCCCTTATCGGTAAGTTAAAAAAATCTTGTAAACGGCAAAAAAATAGTGAAATTCTAGAATTTTTTTCATTTTATATTCTTTCGTGTTTGATTCGAAAAAATAACATTTATTTCAGGGGAGAATCTTTTTTTTCGTCAATATTCTCAATAACTCAAGTTGAAAATTTGTCAAGTTGAAATCATCCGTGATACCTGATGATTTGAAACACGCACAGTATTATTCTGATAACTATTCATTAATTAAACTGGAAAATTTTATCATTCATATTTTTCCCTCACTCATAATTTCCTCTCCAAACTGAGAAACAAAAGAAAATTTACTCGACAAGATAAAACCCCAAGTGAAAAAAGTTATTTTTTCTCTCCGTAAATTAAATTTTCACACTGTGATAAATGATATTTTTCAACGTTTGAAGTTTTGAAGTGAGTGTCGAGGAGATTAGTAAGACAGTGGTAAAGATAAAGTAGGTTGAAAGAGGCACACCCAGTGGAATGGGAAATGCTTGGTTCTGAGTGACTTTTTAAAGGAATTTAGAGTACAGACAATTTCTACAGTTTTAGAGTAAACCATAGACTAAGTTTGAGTTTTGACTTCTCTTTTCCACATTGTGCTTGCACAGTTGAAGCGATACTATCGACTTCTTATCTTGAGTTTTGCCACGGGAAAATACGTTGAGTGTTAGGGCGTTGGCTGCGTGCAATAGTGACTCCAGGAGTGAGGCAGAAGCTGTTTGGTTATACACAGTAGTGTTGTGAGCTGACAGGACGTTGTGCCGAGATGGATAACGATAGCAAGGAAGGAGGAGGAATAGAGGCATGAAATAACTGGTTTTGCTGATGTAACACGACAGAGGACTGAGATGTTTTCGTTGGATGATAAGCGAGGAGACGCAAATAACCACGAAACTCAAGGATTTTCAACGAATAAAGTGGATGTCCTTATTTTATCTATCTCGGTGGGCTTTTGATGTTTCCTTTGCCTTGATGTCTGTGAAAATAATTGCGATAATGTGAGGGGGAACGCTTGGTAGAGGAAAATGGGCATCAGGGATGAAACGAACGCAGTGATTTCACTCGGGATTAGAGGTTCTAAGTAATAAAAATTGCTTGAAATTATTAAAAGTATTTGGGAAAGAATTTTTATTGATGATTTCATTGAAAAGCTGGAGGAATTCTTAGTGGACTATAATGAGTTCAATTTTTAGTGAATTTTTAGGAATTTTTAGTGAATTATAATAGCCCTTTCTTTTCATGTTTTTAGAAAACTCATTAGTCAGCTAGAAGATGAGCTCATTTTTCTATTGGTATATGTGCAGTTTTTTCTTATTTTATTTAATGCGTTCGAAACAGTACAGTTTATTCCGCTGATAATTAAATGTGAAGAAAAAGGTATAGATATATATTGTCGGTTCAGAAACAGCGAGGCGTAAGTGCTATGTATAATCATAGCATATACGTCACTTTGTTTCTATGGCGACGATATGTAGTTTTTAATCAAGTTTTATGAGCTTTTAAAGGAGATATAGAGGAAAAATGATTTCCGGTGGAAATTAATTGGCAACCTACATATCTGTAGAGAAGCTAATTTGCTAATTTTTGCTCATATTCATTCAAGGATATCTCGGAAACTCAGCGAGATGGCGCGATTCTACTTTGATCCTTTTTTGTAGAAACTTTTGAGAGCTGTACAGAAGGTTTCTATCGAATTTGCGCTATTTTGCTTGGTTTTCAAGAGATTCTGAAAGAAAAATTGATAGAAAAGATCTAGTTATCTTGTTTTATCTCTTCGCTACTAATGTATCAATAAAAAATGTGGTTACCCTCGAGCTGATTTACGGGTTTTGTGTGATAACTGTCAAAACTGAAGATATTTCCTCAGAATAGTAAATTTCCGAAAATACAGAAGTTTTTGATTTTAATTCCTAGCTAAGAATTGTGGAATTATCGAGAATTCCCAAAAATCAATTCTGACACATGTTTTCCATCGGAAATCTTCTCAGCTTTTCATAGGAGCCATTAAAAACCTCCTCTTCCAAATACATTTCCTCTTCTCAAGCAATTCCTATTCCATAGAATATGAATAAGTGAATGAATTTCCAGTGCATGCGGAAGTATTTGGCAGATGAGTACACATAATGCTCTCATGTGCAATTTTCAAAATAAATCAGGAGCACAAGGTAAGAGACATCTCTTTGCAAAGGTTTTCTCAGATTCCGAGTTCAATCAGTCGAAACAGGTCATATCTTTTTTCATCAAGCAACATCTGTAACTGACCGATAACAGTCGCGAATTTTCATCAAAAGAATTATTTATCCAACAATCAGAGAGATAAAAAAATACGCTCCAAGCCAGATTCTAATAAATAGACTAGGTCACATTCTATTATAAATTCATGTTAATCTTCCACTTCCAGATCACGTTAACACAGTTGCCCTCAAAGCCAAACGAAAGGAGCTTTCACATGATAATAACCTTAACCGAGGATTACTCCAATATAACAGTTTGTTGCTACTAAAAATTGCATTATATGTTTACAAGAGAGAAAACGTTCAAACCAACTCGCTCTATAGCAAAAAGCAAGAAACCAGTTTTTTTCCCCTCATTCCATGCTCCCTTTATTTTTCTCCATACCATTAAACCTCAACTCGCTGATTCTCCCTGATTCAATGGCTTTTCACATTCATAAAGTACGAGAAAACATAATTTCCCGAAATGCCTTACGGCCTGTCTTCCCCCGCGCGTCTTTTATAGCCAGTGATTTTGAAAGAAGAACGAATAGCTCCTGACTCTCTCCAAGGAGTGAATCGAATCAAACTGCTTGGGATTAAAGGAGTAAAAAAGATTGTAGGAAAAAAAAAACGAAAAAGCGAAATGAAAAAAAAAGAAGAAAAACGAATGGAGGAAAAGCATCGAGAGAAGACCCAATAGTAGAGAGAGTTGGCCAATCGCTCTCTGCGTCCTTGATCCGGTTATCAAAAGAATGCTTGCCGAGGAACTGGATGAAATCGCTTGCAATTCCTCTGCAACCCGAGTAGTGATTCTCAGACACATACTCAAAGCTTTTATACGTATATATATATATATATATATATATATATATATATATATATATATATATATATATATATATATAGCTGTAGTGAAAGGGCGAAAAAAAGAGGGGGCGGGGAGAGGGAAAGAGGCTGAAGTAAAACGAGTAGAGAAGGCCGTATATACGGGCAAGAGGAGAAGGATAAAAATTGAAAGGAGAAAAATACGAGTCTATGCAGACAACGATCGTACGTCTTTGGTGAGAATACGCGTGTAATATGTTATGCCCGCACAATGGATTCTATCATACGGAGATTTCTTCCTGGAACCGCACCAAACTCGTCCTCTACATTCTTCTATACACATATATCTTTCTTCCTCCTATGCTCCTTTTCTTGTTTTTTTCCTTTTTCTATTTCCAGTTTTTTCTGCTCCTTCTCTCGTGGTGGATAGAAGTCGAGAGGAGGGGAGGGGGGGGGGGGGGGGGGGGGAGGTGGAGAGAATCGCAGCAGAGAGACTATTGCCAATATCGTTGGATTTCTCTTACTTCTTCTTGAGAAAAGGGGGGTAAGGGGGATGGCTCGAGACTCCCGAATGTCTCTAGCAATGGTGCGGTAACGATAGTGACTCCAGAGGCAAGCTCGTTCAATTTCTTATCGAAGAGTAGAGAAATCACGTGGTGAGAAGAGAAAGGAAGAATGTACGATAGAAGCTTAGTTACTTTACTGAAGTAAGAGAAAGATGAAATGAGAGGACTGTCAATCGACGCCAGAAAACGGTTAAACGTCGCCGGACTATCGCTCTAGTACTATCACTTTTAAAGTCACGGAATTTCTTCGATTTACCCTTCTTCTCGTTTTCCTGCTGAGATACACACATACATGGGACTATCGGATATTGGACATCGCTGTTTTCTATTTATCGTTTTTTTTTGTTTCTCTAGCGTTTTGTCCAACTCACGAGTTGATAAATTACATGGACTAACATAATGAAACAGGGTACACTGCGTTTATTACGAAAAAACATTTTGCGATGAGATAGTCTGTTGGCATTGACTAATTATCCAATGTTTGTATATTGTGTACATCTAATGGGGCTATTGTCATGATGATTATTAGTTTAAATCGATATTGGTAACTGTTACCGACTGGGGAAATTACATGATGCACAATAATTAGGTCACTGTTTTATGTCTATAAATATATTTGAGTTTGACACAGAATTGACAAATAGAGGTATTATTAAAAGTGAAGGCTATTGTTATTGAGGTTTGAATGGTACTTCAGCTGCATCTTCAGTCTTTATTGTTCTTTGGAGTACGTACTTTTTTAATTTTCCCAGTGCATCCAGGCTCTATGGTAGAATTTTTCCACTTTTTTTTTTTTTTCATTTCTCTCCGAGGCCAGCGTATTATGTGAGAAGGAGCGTGAGTACACCAATGAATAAATCATTGCTGAATGTACAGTCTGACATAAACTCCCTTCTCCCACTTCATATACGGGAATATTTGGGGGAAAAACCTGGAGAGATACATTGGCCTCTCGTTCCTTCGACCCCTTGATTTTTTTCCTTTTTCTCCCTCTTTTTTTTCATCTCATCTCTCTTTCTGCCTATTTTTGCTTCTCGTTTTTTTTTATTTTCCTCCCCTCTGTGTACAGAGTCTTGTATATTCGCAATTACCGTGGCTACGTTCCAAGGACAGGAAAAATTCTCTCGGTTCGTTAACATAATGTTATTCGTTGTATTATTGATTTGAATAGCAACATAATTTTTCTTTTTCTCTTTTGAATCCAATGCTGGCAGCTTGTTGGAAAATAGTTCTCTGAGTAACTTTCTGCAGGAGATTATATTGATTCAATTTTTGGAAATTGGATTTTTTTTTAGATTCAAAATAGAAATATCTGTTTTGTAATCATTTGCAAATACTTGATTGGTAATGCAATGAAATCATCAGGCAGTGTCAATTGATATCTGATATTTCCGTAGTGATGCGGTAAAAACGAGGTGTCGATCAATCATGAATGAAATGTACTCGAAATGCCTCGGGAATCATAGTTTATTCTATTTTCAAGAAAGATATCCATGTTATTCGTCGATAAAAATGGTAAATTCATTTTGAAGAATTAGAGGGTCTCAAAAAGACAAATATGCGGTTTAGAGATATTTCCAAAATCATGCCATATAGTTTTTTTAAAATCTTTTTCCTATTGCGAATCCCCGAAATTCAATCCCTTATACTAGGCTTATAAAATCCCATAAAACAGCACTTCAATATATCGTCACCTTAGAGTCAAAGTGGGGTGAGTTCTATGCTTATGCACAGCACTTACGCCACTTTTTCTCTAAGGTGACGATATGTAATAGCCTAAAGGCTGTAAATGTATATAAATTTATTATCTCATCACTGAATCGTATGTTGATAAAAATTGTTAGAAATTTGATTGTCATTTTAATTTGCGAAATCCTAAGGGTGTACGAATTTTTAAAACTTTGAATAATTTATGATGAATTTGATATTCAGTATTAATAGAGATACGGAGCAAAATAGAATAATTGAATAAAATATGAATATTTTCAGTAAAGCGGTGAAACAGGACAAAAGGAACTTATTTCTGTCATCATTCTCAATAGAATATTTCGGGATTTGATGGAGATATGCCCTTTCTAACCTTATCTTTTTTGGAAAATATTTTAAGAGCTACAAAAATGGATTAGGGCGACAGAACGTATCTCCATCAGTTTCCGAAATATTTGTGTAAAAATGTTGAGAAGAAAAATCTGCTCATTCTGTTTTACCTCTTCGGTACTGATTTCCTATATTCATTATCTGAATCGAATATCATTATTCACCTGACGAGATTACGTGTCCATTAATTATTTGATGACTCAAAAGATGATGAAAACTTTTTTTCCATAAAATTTCACATCAAAAAAAGGATTTCATGAATATTTTTAAACACTCTTTCTGATACAGAACAGCGCTGATACTCAGAGTGCATATCGAAAATCGATGAACAGAGTGAACGATATAGCTGCTATAGTACTCGAGTCTTAGACGAAATATACTCTCATGAAGTTACTCTTATATCAAAGTATGCTGCAAGGGATAAACTAAAATTGGATTGAGGAGAAACCCGTTACGAAGTGACTAATATGTGAAGTAGTATGCTTCACTCTATATATCTATGAAGCCACATAATTATTAATTCTCAACTTAACAAGTTTCTTGATGATATCGACCGTTGTGCGTCTGCACACATCCTCTGAATTTCCGGGAAATTCAATTAATATTCCAACATTATTCACAAAGTTTTGTGCACAGATTTTGTCTGACTAATCATTTGAATTTTAATAATTAATTAAAATTACCCCCTCGATTCAATGGAACCAAGTGCAGTCGATTCTTACTGCAAGCGTCTTATTGGGGGGAACGTTTCCTTTATGAATCATCTGAGACTTCCTTTAATCTTCTACTATCTATCGGAAATGCATAATTCGAATTGAATTTTTTTTAAACGTTGAGGTCTTTTTAATTTGAAGCCGATTTTGGTGAAATACATTTAGGGTAACATGACCAATAGATGGGCACTTAAGGAAATATGTGACTTAATTAATTCATATGAAATAAGCAAATCGCGTTAAAAAGCTGGAGAAAAGAATGATGTACAGAAAAATATACAGTGAATCGACTAAAAATGAATTGAACTTGAATAATGTAGAAATAATCGAAGAAAATCAAGGAAAAACTGACAAATAACTCAAACCCCCAATAGATGGACAGTTGCATATTTGCAGTGGTATGATTTTAAATTTCGATCAATCGGTATGTAATAAATAGTTTATAAATCTATATGAATCTAATAATCAGGAATTGACGTGAAAAATATAAGAATCATTCATTTATTTATGAAAACTCTCGATAATAGAAACCGTCCATCTTTTGGCCAGTGTACATCTTTTGGTCGTGTGATTCTATATATTAAATTTTAGAAAATACGTTTCTATGAACATCCATGAACAGATAAACACTTTTTACAACAATTGAATGGTTTTTATGATACTTAAGTCAAAGTCACCTTTTTCCAATCTCCTATTCCTATAAAACAATTATGGACATCCCGATTGTAATAATCATAAAAAAAAACCTTGAATAATTACACAATTACAAATACCCCGATCAGTAAAGTCACGAACACTTGATGAGCCATTTGACTCTAAATCTTTAAATGTAAATACCTGAAAATTCGTTGTTTTCAACATGTTCATTTTAAATGTAACTGTAAATACTGTATCCTTTTTCAAAAATAAACTATGTTAAAAAAGAAAAAATATCCACTTTTTACACTTTTATTTTACAGTGTTCTCAAAAATTGAATTCGCATTCATTTTCTCAATAACTCGGAGCATTGAATTTTTTTCTCAGAAAATCTGGTAAATTATGTCTAAATGATACAATATGATTGATAAAGGAGCCGAAAAATTGATTAATTTGAGAGCGTATAGTTCGATAGTCAAGTTGGGGAACAGAATAAGCCCGAAAATTAAGTCCACCTTATTGATAAAATATTTCGTAAACAGCGAGAATTAGAGAAATTTATCACTAAATCTTTCTGATAGGACTAAATTTCCGGCAAAAAAAAGCTGGTCTTTTCACATTTTTTTATAAATGTAATCAATTCAAAGATAGTTTCAGAAGAAGCTCCATAATTTCTAGCTCATCTATTCCGAAAGTATTTAAATATGAAACTCGAAGGAGAAAATTTGTGTCAACTTTATTAATATTCACCATTGATTTCTTTACATTGATGAAAATACTTCCTACATTGGTAAATTTGTAAGAAGAGGCTGATAATAAATAACCTGCAATACCGCTAAAAACTAAATTTGGTAGTAGTACAATTCGACTCCAATATCTATTGAATTATCAACATAAAATTCTATTTTCATTAGAATCAAGTGGATAATTCTGCAGACTGAAGCGTCTAGACGTGACACACGTTCATGTAACACAAATAATTCAATGAAAAGAATTCATTTGAAGCACCAAAAAAAAAAAATCATTCTTTCAATGCATAAAATAGTCAGCAATAGGAGAAATAGATACGATTTATGTCACAAACTGACGTTAGATTGAAATATTATCCATCAGATATTTCCACTTCATGTTGAAATATTAAATGCGTCTGTACGGTTTGTATTGATAAATTATATATATCCACCTCGTATTCGTTCGAATGTCACTTTCATGCACCGATTAATTTAACTTCTCATTTCAAATTAATCATCAAAAATATCTTGGATGGATAAAATAAGAAAAAGATTTTTATTCCAAGAGATAGAGACATTGGATTCACGAATTGAAGATTATTCACTGAATAAAATCTAATACCTCAAAATTATCCTCTCTCATTCTCACGAGTGAAAATTGTGGAAAATTTGCATTTCAGATTCGTGTCTAGAATACTAGTGCTTCCACAGACTCACGTGTATATAGGTTAAACCTTCTGGCCACCTTATCTCCTTTTGCTCTCTTTCTACCCTTTTTCTTCTCTCGCTCTCGTTTTTACAGAGGCCTCTTTGAGCCACACTAAGATTCTACTTCCGTTTCAGTGATTGTGGTATACATTCGCACAGTACTAGTTCACTTTTTCATCATTAGCCCCCCGCAGTACTGAAAAGTTTTTCTGTGTATTTTGTGTGTCTATCACTCTTTTTCATCTGCAAATACACTCATTTCATCACATTGACTTCATTTAATTCCTACTCCTTCACTATTTACCAGTTTCTCCACAAGTTAAACTACTTTACTTTAATTAATTACGAAACTAAAAAAATTCAACGGATGTAGTTGATGCTTGTGTATTTTCGAGCGGAATATTTTCAGTAAATTTGAACTTTATAGTCAAAAAGTTCATCGCTTTTTTTTGGTGTGAACACTTCATTTTAGGATATAAACTGGATGAGATGAGTTCTGAGTCAATTTGCTGGTACGATGTAGTGCATTGAAATGATCGATTTCGTGGAGTTTGACGGAATCCGAGATATATAAAAAAAATTGTTGTTATAAAGTTTGTTACGGCATTTTTAAGATATTTTTTGATTTTAAGATATTTTTCTCCAACTGATATTTTAAATAGAGATATTTGTTTTCACAGTGTAGGGCCCTGCATAATCGACCACCTGTACAGATAAGGGTTTTCCATGATCCCAGACAAATGTGGGGCAGTAACTAAAAAGTTGGCGCATGAAGTCGCAAGATGGGGTCCATAAGTTGGGGAATGGAAAAAATTGAAAAAAGGCGAAAGTTCATATAAGAGAAAAGAAGGGGGGGGGGGGGGGAGAAATGAATATAAATATTGATTTCTCTCAATAAAAAAGAGGTGATATTGAAAACTTCTCGAAATCTCTCAGATCACAGAAGATTCAGCAGAAACTCAAACATGACAAAGTAAATTGCTCTCGTTTTGCTGCTTAAGAGCAATCTATGCATGAATTAATATCACAGAAATTCACGATATTTGCCTCTACTATTCCACCGGCAGCATCTCAAAGCCTTCGAAAAACCCGAGTGTCCTCAATAAGTAGGCCATTGGCCTCATTCGTTTTCTCTCATTTTTCCTCAGCTTAATTCTTTTCTCCAGAAAATCAAAGGACCTTCTTCTCCAATGAACATCATGAAACCAGTTCTCATATGGTATCATCGTAACCACTGAGTCTGCCATGTGCATGAGATACCATATAACCTTACCCTGGAGGTACGCAACTCAGTCCTCCCCGCCCCCCCCTCCTCTCCTTTTTCTTCCAGACCTCTGTGGTGATGTACAACTTGTGCAGCGGAACAGAAATCGCAAGTACATATATCTTACTGGGAGCTTCCCGTCCAACGTTATAAATCCTTCTTGCTCTCGTCCGATATTTTTCCCTTCTTCTCTCTCTTTCTCTCTCTCTCTCTCGTGCTTGTCCTGGCTTTACTGGAAGACACAGTGAGATCGAGACGATTCTATTCCTCCTTGAGGAAAGGACAAGAGAGCAGCGAAGGAAAAAAAATGAAGAGAAATATGAGTGAAGAGGACAGAGAATAAAAGAAAAAAAAATCGTGGAATAAGGTCCAAGGTTAAGATGAAAGAGAATGAAAAATGATAAGCTATTGATAAACCATGAAAAATCGTTTGGATATTATTTCAGAAGTGTATACTTACAGTAACATTGTTAGAATGACGTAGAAAGTCACTCTTTTCTAGCGGAAAAAAAAATAAAATTGAAGGAACGGAGGGTTGTTACTTCATTTTTCTTGTTGAGACGTAAATACCATCAATTAGATGTAGTGAAATGGAAACACGGGGATTTTTTTGCACTTAAATTATATTAATAGATAATTTTACAGAGCGATGATCACAATTATTTGCTTTTTTTTTTCACTTTCATTTATAATAAATTAAATGCGTGTGAGGGATATTTTTCTGAATAATAACTATTTATTTTTCATTTTCTCGAGAAATGGATAATTTTACGGTTGACAAGAACAATGATTAATTTTTTTTAGTTTTTCTCACTTTCTTCTTGGTCTTTTCACTCGTAATGTTAGTATGTGAAATTATTCAATAGAAGTAGTTAAGTGTAACACATGCGGTTAACAACAGTGTAGTTAATGGCTGCTATTAAAACACAATTCACGGTAGTTTGTGGATCGTTAACAATTCGATGGTCGTTGAATTGTTTTGAAATTGAAATATTTAATTTTGTCATAAGAATGATTAATCGAAAAATTTTTGTTTAGAGAAATGTGGAAAATAATCCATTTTTTTATTGGAGGAAATAATTTGTAGCATTCATAATACTCTCGGTAATAATAGAATATTCAGTATCTTCGATAGTTCATCAAAATTTTGCGGAAGACTTTTTAATTATGAAAATCTTCATTTCTATTCTAGTTGAAGGGAAAATGGAATTTTAAAAATGATTTTAGAGTGAATTTATAATAAATTGAAAGTGCTTTATAGTCATGAACTCGAGATAGAATATTTTTCTCTCTCAATTTTTTTTTTTTTACCAGCGTAGCAAAAATTGAATATTCACTGATACTCTGAATAATCCAGATAATTCTGATTATTGAAAAATATCTCAATTTCTATCTCTCTAAAAATAACTATAAATTTTTACGATTTTTCTCTATTTTGCCGCTGAGTTTTCATCGTCTGTATTATCCCTCAGGGAGGATATACATGTGCACGAATATCCTCCATTGCTGTGGCACATAAAAACCCCAATTTTCACCGATAAAAACATGAATTTTCAGCATTAAACTGATGATGAGAGAAAATTTTTAAATGTCATGCAGACTCAATCGCTAATATCTTCGGGATGCATGAATTCACACGAAAATAAAAAGGGGCCGTCAAGAGTAGTGCAATAACAAACAATTGAGAGTGTATTTATTAAATGTATTTAATTAATTATGCAATGTTTTTGATAATGTCAAGGTAATTTGAGTTGAATTTCTTAATTTTAAGCGAGATGTGAGACTGATTGATTTAACTGTTTCGAAAGAGGGAGGTTAAACCCACGAGCTCTGATTATTATGTTGTATTTGTTCTTATGTTATTTTGAAAAAGTAATAATTTGTAATTTTTTGGTTTACAGAATCTGTTTTAGCATTGTTTTTAAAAGAAACTTCCCAATTTCCCATGATATTTTAAACCAATTATTACTAACATGGAAATGAATCCAAACATTAATAAGAAGAGACCTTGTCTTCAGAGAATTTCATGATCTTCAAGAAAATGTCTCCTGATAAATTCCCGTAATGCAATAGATTTCGAATAGAATAAAATAGTTCATTTCCACTGTGTAGTTTTACACTTTTTACAGATGTTTTCCGTTTTATATGTGCTGTACATTTTTTAGTTGAACTATTAAAATATACAAGTGACCTGTTCATCATAGAAATTTCGGTGGTGACCGCACATTATATTCTTATATTTTCAACTCAATATCTAAATCTAACACTAGTTTAACATTTAGTTTGTTACACATGTTTAGTTCCTTTACAACCCTTTCGCTCCCATTCTTTTCTATTATATACATTTTTCACCAATAGATTTCGAAATATTTCCAAAATAAGATGCTCATCATATTCGAATTAAATGAATTTTGTAATTAATTTCGTGAATATCCCCGAAACTAGTCGATTTAGAGAAGAATTCCAAGAGACTTTTTGCCAAAAAATAATTTTTATTCAATTTTTGATTGAAAAATCTTCAATCACTAGACAAATAAAATGTGAGCAATAAAGAAAAATCACTCTGTTATTCATCAAACCTATAAAAATGTATATTTCCTCCAAAACTCCTCCCAATTCCATCAGCGAAAATTTCAATATAGAATTTGAATGAAAAAATGAATCAGGGCAATAAAAAATAAAAAATATGAAGTTCATCCCAATGCGCGTTGAACGAGATAAAATTGTTTTTCCAGTTGGTAGAGAGTATTCGTGAAACGAAATATACAGTATTAAGTGTTGCGTTTCGCTTAACTGAATTAAACGAACGGTGGGGGAGGATGAAGGTGGATAAAACCATTCGGTTCGTTGATTTCTCGGTTAGTCGATTGGATTGAATGAACGGTAAAGCATCGATTAACAGATACATATGTGGTTTGAACTCTTCTCATTTCATATCAATTTGAATTTGAGGCTTCCAAAATTTATAATTAATTCGGTTCTTCTGAAAAAAAAATATCTTGGAAAAAATAAAATCTTTTTTTTTTCATTTAATGCCTTTAGAATTCAATAATTCATTCTGCTCAGTATATGTATATACAGTAATAATAAAATAAAATGAAAAAAAAGGCAAATATGAAAAATAATTTTTAAAAAGGGGAAATCAATATGATGATTATCAAAGTTAGATAATAAACCCATAGGACTTTATTTTTAATTCACATAAAATTTCATTGCATTAGTTTTTACGTATTCTCTATTCTCACAACAAATTTCCTCGTCAAATGAAATCTTCCCCCTTGCCCCTCATCTTCCTCGGGCTATTGTCATGATTTTGATTTAGTACTGACCTTTTATGTTCGAGGACTATTGAAGCCAATCTGTGGATAATATCGAGAAGGCCATTTCTGATAAATCGTTTGATATTTAACCAGTAAATGTCCATGAATAACTTTTCATTCGGTATCAAAACTGATTGATAGTGAATGATAAGCTACAGAATGTGGTAAACTCATCTTTACGTTCAAAAATACATATATGTAACGATAAATGCCCTCTCATCCTTTGTGGTTGAAGCCTCCGCACAGTTGTTCTGATAAAAGATGAAGATAGCTCACTCATCCATCGGTTTCGAGGAGAAAAAAATAGTAATAAGGGCGTGATTTTTTATGGGAAATTCTTCATTATTATTGGGTTAAAAAATATACAATGTGTTAACAATTATTCGCTCTATAAATTCTCGGCATGTTGCAAAGGGAGAGAAAAGGCAGAGGAAAAATGAAAATAATCAAGAATAACTTGGCTATTTTGAAGTTACTGCGAAACGGATTGAGGACGACCAAAATCCGATAAATAACGTGAAGCTCGTGTCAACTTCACGAATGTGACGTTTCATCGGAGATGTCGAGCAGCAAACTATTTTTTTTCAAATTATTTTTGAATTTTTTCATGTCAAAGTCATCCGTAATAATTAATTCTTACTTTGAGCCAGAATAAAACTGAGATATTTCGTTTTTAGTTGGATTAATTTCCTTTTTATTAATTAAATTATTGGAATAACTTTTGAAATACATCTATTCCTATATATGCCCTCTCCGGGGCAATTCAAAGGAAAATCATGGAAGAATCTTCAATTACGTTGAACTTCATCGATGGAAAAAAAATTCAGAACTTTTCCACGATGAAGTTTGCTACAGTATAACCGTAACTGTAAAAGTACTCAGGAGAATTCTTCAGACTTGTGTTTTTTACAAAGTGAATTAGGATTTATAACTTCAGAAATTCTGAGCCGATTTAATATTTTTTATTAACAGTGAAATAATTATTTTTTTTCATTGGAATTAGTAGAAAACTTGAAGCAGTATTGGATTATCTTAGAGTTGGCTCAGTTTACCTCTCGATTCTCGAGTTTTCGTTGATAAGTTGTTTATGGTCATGTAGAAGCAACAGAAATTGCAACTCTGTTACTTATTTAGAATTAAATTTCAAGTGAAGTCTGGGATAAATCTCTTCTACTCCGTTTACAATTATTTTGAGATGTTATTGATTGCAGCGAAAAAGTAAAAAGAAATCTCCAACAATGTGATCATGTTGGAGTGTTCAAAATCTGCCTAATTTTGAGATAAATTCTGAGTAGAAAGAAAAAAAAAAAAAAAATTCTGAGTAGAGAATTTTGATGCAACTCGCCGAAACCCTCGTTGATTTTCTCAGTTTAGTGGACTGTATAATAATTAGCTGTTGAATGATTATAAGGAGTTTAAGTGGATTTTCTCAAGGATATTTGACACGTGGTTTATCAAAAATATACTCTTCAATGAATAACGTGGCTAGATACAAATACTCAAGGATAATTTGTCCGCACTGACTTTAGATAATGTCTCTTTGTAATAATTGTCTCTTTTGTTGATTGTCTCTGGTTTTCACTAGTAATGTTTGATAATTCACTCTTTATTAATCCCGGTTGTAAGTCGTGATTAATTGTAATTAAATAATTAACTCTTTAGATAACTCTACTCAAACCGTTAAACAATGAAGTTTAATCGTCATGGGGTCTATCGACTCGGCATCGGTTTTATTTGCACTTGATAGTTTTCACATGATTTTAAAGATGATGTTTCACTGATAAGTCTCACACGATTTTAAAGATGATATTTCACTGATGAGTCTCACACGAAGAAGAAGGATAATTCGTGAGACCACGCCGTTGGTCCCCCAAATTACCACTGGTGTCGATATTAGTAATTATCTCATTCTGATCGACCTTCTGATTCTGCGGTAATTCAGGACCAGTCGGTAATCTAGCTACTTTTTTAACATGGAGCATTTTCATAATTTTTTTTCAAATTTTCTCGTGGATTCCTTTGTTCCGAAAAAACTGCGATATCAGAATGAAATAATTTCTTTTCCTTCCTTCGGAATATTCCAGTTCTGATGACTGCCACAGTGGCGCTAACAATATGCAGTGCATGCCCGAGTCGAAAAATTTCGTTGGTTTTTAGTCTAAAACACATGAAAATGATCGGGAAAAGGTCTAAAAATTGAATTCTACGAACTAAAACCGACCAACCGAAAATGACCAAGTCGGTTTCAAGTCCATTCCTTTTTTCCGATGAGTTCGTCGTCTCCACTGACTTTCAAGGGAAGACGAAATACCGACGAAAACAAGAGTCTCTGGGTGTTGAAATTTTTCTAAGTTCTTCACAAACTTAGAAAAATTTCGTCACTGCGAATTTTTCTTCTAAGTCCTTCAAGCTTGTCCAATTTTATGTCAATTTTTTCAAAGTCCAAATTGACTTATTTCTCTTTGTCCTTTACATTTTTAGGAAAGTAGATCATCGCTTTACACAATTAATATCTCACACTGAATGAAAAAGATCATAACACTTCAGCGATTAATATTACGCATATCCTATAACGAACTTATTCCCTAAATTGATGCAAATATATGAATAGTATATTTTTAATTGAATTCAATTAATCTCAGCTCTATTATAGTGAGTTCATTGAAGATAGTGAAGATTTTCTCTGATTGTCATTTCTATGATTTAAATTATATTTGATATCAATTTACAATAAAGCGTAAGAAGGAGATGGAAAATTATTGGATAAATTTTAAGCAGTGGAAAAATGGGTATTTCCCAAAATTGTAATAAATGCTCTTTTCCCTTGTTCGAGTACGCCAGAGTAATAAAACAACACATGTTGCCTCCGGTAGGCTTCGTTATTCTGATCTCTCTCCCACAATTTTTTTTGAGTAGCTCACTGAAAATTTCTTGCTCTTTCTCTGTTACTCTTCACCTTTCTGTTGAAATTCGAAGAAAAACTTCTTCAGTTCAACGTCAACCACCGGTGGACGTACCTCTCCTTGAGGTTCCAAGTGATATTCAGTGACGCGCAGAGTTTTCAGTATTATTTGCGCTAGGGTATACGTATATTTGAATGAAATGTTATTATTATTATTTATAGTTCAATCATCAGTTTTTGATCAATGTTATGTTGTCTTTTAAGTATTTCGAGTGTAAGTGTTTTGGGTGAAAATGATCAAATATTCATTTACGATAATATAAGCCAATTTAGATTGATAGTTTGATATATATTAATGTTATAGCATTTCTCAATATTGTTGCGTTTTAAGTATTTCAAATGTAAGTGTTTCACGTGAAGATGTGAATCAAGTGTGATTTATATAGGTATAAGCCTATTTTGTTTACTATGTTTTGATATGTACGCATAATGAATTTTTCACTAATAAAATGAATAAGAAGCAATATATGAATCTAATTCCCGAACGCACAATTATTTTTCTTCTTTCCATCCGATTTTTTAAAATTTAATTGAAAAAATTTAGGCCAAAAACCGATTAATCCGATTGAAATGGTGACTAAATACCGACGAAACTCCTGAAAACTCGTCGAGATAGCGTCGGTTTGTATCCTCAAAGTTGCATTCCCAGGTCTACAACCGACTTGAAATCCAGACTCCAAACCAATGAACTGACGAAGTTAGTCTAAGACTAAATTTTTCGACTCGGGTGTGCATATCAGACAAGCCATTCAGATTTCCCCCCTAGAGCAGAAACTAAGTTGATTCCACCAAAAATTCTCTCTACTGGAAAAAAAAACCCAATAAACAAATGAAGACAACCATGTAAAAGTCAATTAGTAAATTTAAAATTACCAAAAAAATCCAAGTTTCCATGAACCAGCAAACGAATAACAAGAAAACACATTCATCAAATTCTATAACTTTCCAAACATTAGCCCCATAACTCTCAAATAATCGTTATGAAAATAAAAGATTTTCACAAATTTAAAACTCCCAGAATCATCGAGAATCGAGTTACCCAAACTTTTCCCCCCAAATCTGTTAACCATAACTCCTGATAATTCCACGACTACTATCTAACAAGTTTAATTCATACCCCCGTAAACGATAAAACATTAGCAGTAAATCATGAACAATTCTTGGTTCTGGTATTGGCTTCCTGATTACTACACAGAATATAGACTACCTCTGGGAGAGAGATGGTTGAGGATGACAGTTGGGTGGATTTGGCCCACTATATACCAACTCGTTGCCCCATAGCCATCTCTATATATATATGCCAATAACGTACCTAGAACTTAATCACCATCTATACATATTTGAACGAATTTTGGGCAATTGGCCAGGAATGAACGACTAATCTACGTGGATGAAGCTGAGTGACAATGAACCCAACTTAAAAGTGGATGTATCACTGGTTTGGGGCAGTCCTGACCGAACCAAAGGGGATTTATGAACCTTGGGGAATGGGGAGAAAGGTCGGATGTCGCGAGGGATTAAGATTTAACAGGGGGCTTCGTTAATCCTCCTTCGTCTCCTATATTGGAGAAGCAAAGCAGCAGCAGCAGCAGCAGCAAAAAAAAAGGCAGAGTAACATGAGATACTTCAGGCCACACGATTGTATCTATTCTGTTGCAGTTGGCGGTAACTAAGAGTTTTTGGTTGGCCAAAAGTTTTTTGGTGGAATGGGTTACAGTGTGTAAAAGGCTTTAACGTTGAAAAGTGGAATGACAAAATTCAGGGTGTATCTGGATGCTATACGAGAGCCAGGAGACTGGTTTACTAGAAGAAGAGGTATGTAATGCAAGGATCGTTGGTGAAATTTCTGCAAGAGTCGAGTAGTGTGCTTGGATAGTGGGGAAATTTCGAGAGTTAACCGCAGCACGTATATACGAGCTTCATAAAGTCCCTTTGTCGGTTTTGTTGGTTGGAGAAGGAGGTGGTGGCTTTCATTATTCAAACTCCCTCCACTATGACTGTCCAACTGTAGGGTGCTTAACCGCTACTTCACATGAATCTTCACAGTACCATTTTCACTTTTTCCACGTACTTCAAGTTTATAGATGGATAATACGAAACGATTAGAAAAATAATCCAGAGAAATTCAGATACTTTTACTGGATGAGACAGAAAAGGGAAAAAGTAAACAGAGAGGGACAGGAAAAGAGCTGGAACTTATTACGTTTGCCTTTGAAGAAGGGAGAGGGCTTGGGAAATATAGTGGCACAGTGAGTTAACCCTAGCTTTGGTGATTCATGTCCAACAGAACAACGCCCTTGGGGAGAGTAGACCAGTTTTTCTCGAGCTAGAGAAATAAAAACCAGTACATAATATATTAGAAGTGGAAAAGGAGGAAAAAAAGAATGGAGAGACGAAGGGAAAACAAAAGAAGAGAAAAATGTAAGTCAAGTGTCGCCTCAACGGTGCTTTTACTCTGTGCTTACGTACACTATTAAACATGTGCTGTTATTCACAGCTTTTTCTCTTCAAAGATTTTCTTCTCTTTTTTCGTTTTTTTTCTTTTCATATACACAATTTGAACTACACAAATCCGTGTTTTCAACACAAAGGAGAAAAGGAAAAATCAGAGGGAAAAGAAAAAGGTGAAAATGAGAGGGTAAAAAAATCACGGGAATTGGGGTGAAAGAAGAAAATCACAGCCCTCAGGTGAATGAAGAAAAACAGCTCGTGATATTTACAATGCTTCTGGATTTACAAAGCTCGGGAATTTTCTAATGGGAACGATGAAACAATAAAAAAATTACTGTTTGCTTTTTTTTTAAGAGTGCTAGGTTTAATGGTGAATCTAAGACTTTCTTCATCTGTAAATTTTATGTGCGATGACTATCCAAGATGGAATCATTAATTAATAATTGAAAATTCGTTTCCAGTCGATTTTTTTTCGTATTTTACACGAAAATTCGAATCACCCTGAACCGAAACTAATAGAAAATAATCGCAGCTTGAATCTAACGAAAATGTAAATTTTCTGCACTGCCTGAAAATTTTCTCAATTTCTCTCATAATCGCAGAAATAATCATCCACTGCATTTTTCTATTTTTACTAGCTCCTAAAGGCTTCTTTATTGCAGCCTATTTAGTACGATATGAAAAAAACAGTAATACAAAATTACAGATATGAGTATTGTATAGATACATGTAATACTTATATCTATCATAGATACATTACATGTATTGTATAGTTACATGAATATTTGTATTCATTTACATTTTTTTTCTGTATTAGGTTTTTTCCTTTTTTACTTTTCCCTATCTCACATTCTCTGTATATGATCCCTCCAAATTAGGCTCACAAAACCCCGAAAACTTTACTCAAATATATGTATAAGCCTGCGGGCTGTAACTATATACATAGACCGTTGATTGTTAGTGTATATGAATTGTTGTCCAGTTATTATATTACAGATTAATGAAATTGCTTGAACTTGCACTTGAACTTTTTTCTATTGTAACTCACAGAAATTCACACTTTTAAATAGAACGATGATGTCGATATATTAACGTTTGTAATTATTATCGTTTTCGTTTATTTATTCATTTTGTAAAGATTCATTAGACACATTAGGAAAGTATTGTTTTGAGGTTAATTTTATTTCATTAAAATAATTTTTGTTTTGTACTATGTTTTTTCCAGAACCTGAGGAAGCCTGAATAAAACGGGCGAAACGTCATTCATTTGACAATTACCTAGTATTGTTGAATTTAATTATTCCAACGTCTCATGATTCCTACATCTGAGTTTAGATAGAACTTCTCCAAGAATACAGCGTCGCCTTAGAGTGAAAGGGGCGCAAGTGCCATTTTTCCCGATTTTTTTTCAAAATAACAAAAAGGCGTATCTCCACTATTATTGCTCTAATAGGCTTTCCAAGGCCTTTTACGTAATATTAGTAAATAAATAAAAAATAATAACATATAGGTGTAAGTATCACTGACTAATAACAAAGGGGCATAAGTGCCGGAGATACGCCTCTTTGTTTTTAGTGTTTTCATTGAATTTTCCGTAATTATCGGGAAAAAAATGAAAACGAAGAGGCGTGAGTGCCATAGTTTAGATACAAATCGCTAAAAACAAAAAGGCGTAAGTGCTAAAATTCGGATGAAAAAACCTGAAAACAAAAGGGCGTAACTCCAAATATTCTCATGAGATAACGAAAATTAAAAAAACAAAGAGGCGTAAGTGCGGAGATACGTCCTTTCCACTTTAACTTTAACAATTATATAGCGTTAAAAAAGAAAATAACAAGAGGGCGTAAGTGTGGAGATACATCCCTTTCATTTTAAAATTGGTAATTACGCCACTTTGTTATTTCAATTTTCAATTGTTCAAATAATGTTTCAGAGGCCATAAAAAATATTTTGGAGTGATAAGTGGACATACGCCCCTTTCACACCAGAATTTCGTGTTTTTGGCACTAAAGCCCCTTTCACTCTAAGGCGACGACATGAATTTTGAGTAATGCTTCCATTTCAAGTAGGGCTTTGATGAAAATATTCCATTACAAAATGGTGGAGAACCAAATTTCCTCTGTTGCATCAAAAAAGTGGAAATTCATACATGAATTATCTCAACAATATCCCAGAAACAAGATTCATCAATACCCGAGTCTCCCCCGTGTCTACAGTTTCAGGCTGCGAATTTGTGGAATTTCTCCTGGCCAGACCTTACCCCAAGATCGTCTGTCCCAGTCACTCTGCACCATGCAGAGAACCAATTTTAGAGAGACTCTGCCATAGACCACTCTGTAGCCCATTAAATTCTCCACAAAGAAGTCTCCACGACAATTTCCTCCAAATTCACTCATTTCAAAGCTATCAGCAAAAGAATCTACCACAATTTCACCAACTCATTCACCACATTCTCCACAGAATCGACAATATTAATTCAATTAAAATGCAATTTCACTAATTTCTACTCACCGTGTAATAGACCATTGATAAAACAATGTTAAATCCAGAAATCGAGCACAGCTACATTGTACCAGAAGATAGTAAACATTTGCACAAAGGGTTTTCAGTGTACACAGTGTACTTGCCCCACGGCTCCATCGTTCGTCCAGCGATTTTCCCCGGAAATTACAGTTTCGAAACGACATCGCTTGAGAATAGCCCCAAGCAGTGTTGAGTCATTGGACGTGGCCAAGCGGCTAACATTTCACCGCTCATCTTCCGGTTTTACCCTCATACCAAATTCCATCCAGTCTCTCATACTCAAAAATTTCAAGATAATAATTCTTCATCTCTGTCCAACAGCTTGGTCATATCCCAACGGTCATTGAGTACCATGCCTGTATTTCATCCAAGCCAACATGCATAGTGAACTACCAAAAGAAGAGAGACAGAAATAGTGAATGAGAACAGCAATAACAGAGAGGAGAGGAGGAGGAGGAAGAGGAAGAGGAGGAGTAAAGCGCGACGTTACTCTCGTGAAATCAAACACTGTCAAGTCCGCTACGCATTGCGGTTTAGCTTAAACAAACTTTGTTTAGCGACCCAGAGGCAATCGTCGAGTTCCATGGTGCTTTTACCAACCGAAACGAGCTCATCCCCTCTCTATTCTAAATTCTCTAGTTCTCTCCAATCCTCAATTCCTCCAATAACATTGTCGCAGGATCATTCTGCTTCAACTAATGGCAGACTCCTAATTGCCCGTGAAAATTTCAATTCCAGTGACAGTAACCTGAAATTGTCGTTTATATGACATTACGTGTGTTAGTAATTACGTACGTGTGTACCAAAATGTGGTGGAGTAGTCTCTCGTGCGCTTCAAAACCGCATTCAACGAGCGAAGAACCATCAAATTGTCTAATTACCGTAGTTTGTTCGATAAAGATGTGTATATATATATATTGAATGAAGCGTTAGTGGTGTGTTGTCATGGTAACAGTAAACAGGTACTTATTGAACGCATAGTTGGATGCAGTGACTCGGCGATTTCCTCAGAATAGTTGACACCATTGAGTTTCATCGAGCGTGGCTGTTGAATTTGCAAAATTATTTTCCTCAAGGTTCACTCAGGAAATTTACGTCTTCAAAGATTCAACGTAAGCCTGTACTATCAATGGCTACGACACTGGCAAATACGAGACGCAAGTCTCGTGATACTGTTGGTACTGTCAATATTCCTGTTGGTTATGAGCTAAAGGAAACACCGAATATCCAACGTCATGCGATACAAGATTCCCAAGAGTTGATAGACACTCCGAGGGAAAAACAAATAACTAAAGCACTGAGAAATACTGCTAGAGTAGCAAATAATGTTGGTACATCATCAATGACCAATAGAAATAATACGGAGATACAAATTGAAGATAGAGAATTACAAAAGTTTCTGCAGATGCTAGAGTTTGAACAGAGAACCGATAAGATGATTACAGTCAACAAGATTCGAGAGTTTGTTGAGCGAGGTATTTATTTTTTACTTACTGTGAATTTGTAACTTTCATGAGTTAAGTATAACTGAGTATTCATGAGAATCTACTTAATTAAGTTTACGAATGTATTGAATGCAAATTTTGCAGTTAAAGTTTTTACGTTATTAAGGTAATCCAAGTAATAAGTCCAAATTAGCAATTTTTTTTCCTAAGTTTTCATAATTATTGTAATTATTTCAATTTTGTAACATTTTTTTGATATTAGAACGATGTCCACGATAGTTGAGTGTTATTAAATATTATGATAAATATCTAATATTGCTTTGCATTTGACTCACTTTTTCCCAGGCTCTATAGATTTCTTCATGTAATTAATTGGAATAATCGGGGCTATCAATTCGATATCCGGCATGTTTTATGATTCCAAAAAATAATTGACATTCTGACGAACAAGAATATGTACGGTTATATGAACAAAAAAATGGTCTGTGACTATGAATTGTTGCATTGAAACTCAAATTAAGGCAGGATTCTACTTTGAAACTTTGAAAAAGGGCTATTTTTGGTAATTTTTTTTAGAGAGTATCAATAAAGGTATTGGTGTAGGGTTTGTAAAGCTCAATAAATATACTCTTGGAATAAATGAAAAAAAAAATTCCAGTATATCATGCACTCTTTATACCCAAAAATATCATTTCAATACAATGCCTCGCTTTATAGAGACCATTTATAGTTAACATTTTGAGAATGGGCCATTTGAAAAAGACAAAATAAAAAGTTTCAGGTTTAGTGTAACCATCTGAACTAGGATTCTTAATGTGCATGCAAAAATAATAGAACGGTGACGAAAAAAAATGTCTCTTTCTTCATTGTCTTTTGCAAAAAACAATTAATAAAAATCAAAATTTGAAGATAATTTCAGTTCAGGCGGTTACTGGAGTTATATTGAACCTAAATTTTTTTTTTTAATTTCAGATGGTCCATTTTCAAAACTTTAACACCAGCGCATAAATCGAGGGCATTGTATTGATATGATATTTTTGGATATAAAAAGTACATAAAACACATGGAAAATTTTTGCTCAACATATTTTAAGAGTGAATTTATTAAGCCTCGCAAATCCTGCATCAATACCTTTATTAGTACTCTCATAAAAAAATCCAAAAAATAGCGTTTTTTTCAAAGTTTCAAAGTAGAATCCTCCCGTAAATCTCGTTTATGGAATTCAGTGTCAATTTTTTTATTTTTTGAAAATCATTTTTGGCTGAAGATGTTCGCTAAGATAGGGTGGAATTGATCTCAAAAAAATCTTCTCATGCTACTCTATCATAGATGACCGAAAATTGGGAAGAAAAAAATCATTATCTGAACTACTTGGATATTCCTAACACTCCAGAGTAAAATAATTTTTATATATAACACTACTTTTTTTTTTACATTGAGGGAACAATGAAAATTACTTAATGGATCATAACTTTTTTTTCGAAGAATGAGAGGAGAGTAAAACAATTACTAAAGTATGTGAAATTCTGAGATAGAAATTATGTAAAATATGAGATAATAAAGTGTTGTACAATGTGAAAGCACTTAAACTCAACTGCTGTTACATTATAAATCATGCAAACTCCATAGTTCGTAGTACAAGAACAGATTAGATTACATTCACGTGGATGACCCTTCATTGTTTCATGTCATATATCTTTATCTCAAGGTATGATGGCACACGAGGAAGACATCAATATACGACGTGAGAAGCTACGTGATATGTTGGCAGTGGAGGAGGCACAATTGATTGAAGAAGTCGTCAATCAGCTGCGAACAACTGAGGAGATGAGGCGAAACGTAATGCGTGTGCGTAAAGAGGAGAAGCGAATTGAGGAAGAGGAGAGACAGAAATTACTGAGGACAAGTAAAATGAGACAGCATCATTTTGAAAATTGTCATGAAACAAGAGAGAGAATTTCACGTGATTTAACACGTGGTGTTAAATATTCGAATTTAATACAGATGATGGAAAAATTGGGGAAAAAAGAGGAGGAGAAGAAACTTGATGAATTGTGGTATCGTATAATGATGAAAGAGAATGAAAATCAGAGACTGAGAGACGAGGAGAAGAATAGAAAGCGTTGGATTGCTGGTAAAGAGACTGGATTAGTTTTAGAGAAGCAGATAGCTGATCGTACGAATTTATCTGGTCAAATGCAGAGATTAAACGATGAGAAACTTGAATTGGAACGTTTGTGGGATGAAGTTAGAGCTGAGGAGGTACGAACTTTGATGAAAGAGAGGGAAAAACGAGAGAAACTGAGAAAAGACTTGGAGGAACAGTTGAGAGTTGGTAAAGAGCGTATGAAAGTTCAGGCACTTCAACAGGCAGAATTTGATGAAATGCTGAAGATTAAGAATATAAGTGAATTAGCAAGTGAGAGAGAGACAATAGCAAAGAATAATGAGTATTTGCACAAAGAAATGTTGGCTTACATGGTGAGTTTGGATGAATTGAAGAAAGAAGAGGCGATAAGAGAGGCAGAGGTCAATGCAATTATCGAAGAATCTGCTAAGGGGATACAGGAGAGACGTGATCTTGCAACAAAACGCTACAATGAGGAGCGCAAACGGATTTTTGATAGGGTCATGACTGAGAGAAATGAGCAGTTACGTATGAAACAAGAGAGTGAAGAAAATGAGAGGAAAAAAACGGAAATTGAGGTGAATTTGTTTAGGAAAAATACGGAAATTGAGACGGCTGAGAGTCAGGCTGATGCTTTGAGAAAACGAGAAAAGGCGTTGAATTACGGACAGGAACTGTTAGCTCAGCGCCACTATGACGTGGAGAAGAAGCGCAGAGGTACTGAAAATGACAGAGAATTTTATAACAAAACGAAGATGGATAACGAGGAATTCCAGCGGCTCACTGATGAATTAACAGGTGCACCTGATATTATTGCAATGAGTTCGTTCAAAGCTGCACTGGGAGAATATGAGGCACGTCGTAATTCACAGCAAAAAATGCACTCTGGCCATCACTCTGTATTACACTAACCTTTTGAATTACATTTTTTCTCTTCGAACTGAGCTTGCAACAACTAATTCAAAGGAGTCAGGTTTTATTCGCCTGTTTCACTCGGCATTCATTAAACAATATATACACGCATTTCGTCGCTTGTCTGTTTTTAAAAAAATTCTATTCTTCTACTGTGTTTTCAAAAGGGCGACATTTCCCTCAGTATTTGTCTTGGAACACTTGAGGTGTATCAAACTAACAATTGAAAGACTCTGCTTGCAGCATCGGTACTTCATGAAAGTTCAGAAAATAGAAGAGAAAATAGACGAACTACTAGAACTCACTATTTTCTATGTTAATAATTTTTTTACTTTTTCCCTTTTATTTCGTACTATTTCTCTTCTTTTATGTGTCCTCCTCTTTTTTTCCTTCATTTTCTCATTCTTGAATATGAATTTTTTACGATGAAAATATTCTACCATTGCTACATATCAGAGAAATGAAACAGCGGAAAAACGAGAAATCTGGAATATCGAGCGAATTTCACAGCATAAATTTTACATTTGTACATTATACATTTTATCCAGTTGTTCCTCTCGTTCTATATGATTCATGTATTTTTACGTTTATAATATGTAAAACAGACAATATACGTGTCAAAAGAGTCTACAGTATAAAAACCAACCTCACGCCTCTATCTCTCTTTGTCCCATATACCACTCATTCTCAACTAACAAATGCCATGTGGTGTGTTGCACTTTTAGATTACTTTCTACGTAAACTGACACAATCCACTACCCATTCATGAAATTTTATCACATATACGAGTGTCTTTGTGTCTGTCAGGAAAGGAAAAAATACTAGTTTCTGGAAACATTTGATATTTTTCAAAATTAGGATGAATTATTGAAATTCCTGTCATTTTTTTTTCTCTTAACTTATTTCCCCAGGGAGAATAAATAAAGAATTGCCCATCAGTGTGGAAATGTCGAAGCATCTTGTCATATTTTTCAGATTTTTTTATGAAGTCCTTTAGTCCTTAAAAAAAAATCCTGAATTATTTTGCCTCCACTTTCAAATAAATAAACTTCCTGAAATAGCCACAGTCGCGTTGTATGATGTTAAAGTGCAGGGAAATTTGGATTTATATACTACTATACTACCGATATTATGATCGCATCTGTTGCGAAGAATCCACTCTGAATATGACGATAACACGCGCAAATCTAAGTTCTAGTAGAATTCTCTAATTTCTAAAAAAATCTAGCTTCTCTATCAAATTCCCCCTTCCTTCGCCATTTTCCCTCAGAATTCGACAGCTTCATAACTACACGTACATAGAAAATAAAGTATTAAAAAAAAGCGACATCACCGGGAGACACCGCCTGGAAAGAGCCTCTCTACATCCTCATGAAGCCATTGGGGAGCTAGCTACCGTCTGATATCTAGGAATTCCCGCTGGTGATGGTTATGATCATGCTGCTGGTGAAATTGTATGTCTCACTGTAGACAAGTTAATTTTATGAAAGAGTGAGGATGTGTACAGGCATGTACTTTTCCATGTATAGTAAACGACTTTTCACCCTCTCTCATATTCTCCCTGTATTCCTTTTCATCTACCTCACCCTCTCTCTCTCTCTCTCTGTCTGTCTGTCTCGCTCTGCCTCCTAGTTTCTACAGCGACGAATGCCCAATTTTACTCATACATGTGTGTTACTTTAACGCCAACCAGTATATATATATTGCACAAGAGTCTGCTCTACATCACCCAACAGGACATTGCCTGGTAGTGGCGCCCAAGGTGCAGCCACCCCTTAACAACCCCTCACCTACCGCAGTTTATTTTAATATTTCAGTGCTGGTAGGAAGGCAACATATACACACACTCAGTCTTCCTCTTTCTCTTCCTTTACTCCACTCATCTCCCCTCCTCTTCTTTCCTATTCTCCTCTATTCTTGTGCTAACTTTGTACTAAAACTTCTGCATGTCTGACTACTATCAACTTAATCCTCTGTATCTCTTCCCCCTCCGTAGCTTTGATATTTAATGCTGTATTTCTCATTCACTGAGTAATTCATTTATTCATGGAATGTTTGAAGACAAAATGCGGAAATATTAGTGAAGAATTTATTGGTATGGAGTAATTCAATGGAACTTGTGATGACCAATTATCCGAAAATTCCACCAATTTTTACTGAAGTGCAATGAAGAGGGGGGGGGGGGGGGGGGAGGGAAGAAAGAGGCAGATGAACTAATGGAATAATGACTCTGATATTCCAATTACATTAATTAGATATATATATGTTTTTTTGCTCTTGCCATCAACTGCTTGACATACCAAGGAATCCTGTGTTCTGGCAACGCCCAGTCTTTCCATCTCGCATGTCTCAAACTCGTCATCCAAGTTTTTATTGTCCTGTCCTTCTTTGTCCACTATGAAAGAGTCCAATTTTTTTGGCCCTTTTTCTCCTCCACTTTGTGCACATCAAACCAACTTGTTTCTTACACACATATAATATGTATATATCCATGTATATATGTGTGTCTGGAAGTATCTAATTGCCTTGAAGGCGCAATTTCCACTGGCGTGTTTTCAGAACAGCCATGGGACTCAGGGACTTTCATCACACTTGCCTCAAATTAAAGTTTAGGAAACATTTTCTAGTCTCTGCATGCATATAGAATGAATAACTTTATATTAATTTCATTAGTATGAAATTTTCGACAGTAGGAAAAATAAGTAGTAACATGATGAATTTCATCATTCAAAGTTTGTAAATTCATTTAATTAATTTTATTTATGGCTGTACAGTAATTTTGAAAAGGTATTTTGAACTCTGTGATGCTTAATAATTGTATTGACTTAATTAACTGCGACTCATCTCGTCGGTTATAATTGTGTGAGGAATATAAATGCATTGGATTATTCGTTAGATCGTGCTTCACTGGAGTTTGAAAGCAAGAAGTACAGTTGAGTGTCTAGAAAATTACAAAAAAACGAAGAAGACACCCGAAAATTATTAATCATGATTGAAAACCTTCTTCCTGGCATTAAAAGCAAATTCGAAGAATTAATGAATTATATTCATTATCTGTCAATTATTATCACATCGATACGCCATTTGACTAGCATTTTTACGTCTGTGACAATGCTGCAGAAAATCAGCAAACATTCAATAAGTTTCATATTGAATCGTAAGTTTTGGTCTTTTCCTCTTTCTTTAAAGACATCTTTTAGATTTTAATCTTTTGCTGAATCTAAGAGGGTGGAATCTTGACCGTGATTAACGCCTTATCGGATTTTTTTTCCTGTCTTTGGTGAAATTTTTTAGAGAAAAAACCAAAGGATCTTTATATTTCGCTTGAATGACCCATCGTGTGGCAGAACGGTCTAAGCGTTGCAGAAAGTAATCCGAAGGTCCCGGGATTCGATCCTAGCTGCGGGGAAGAATTCGCACGCCTGGACCGGTAACACCGAGCGGAAAAGTCCCTTGAAAAAAATGATGAAGTGGTCTTAGAAGCCTTTCCACTTTAGACAAATTTTGGTAATTATGCAGAACAGCGCCCACAAACTGAAAATAATTATCAAAGTCAAATCTTCGGAAAAAAATATGGAATGCGCAAGCAGGATTTGAACCCACGACCCTCTGATTACATGTCAGGTGCTCTGACCACTGAGCTATTGCGAGTTCCTATACTTTCCTTCAAATTTTTGACCAAGATATATTACATCATTTTCGCCACCTCCCTTCCTGAGGCAATTTTTTAAATTAAATTAATTTATAATTTTTATTATGGGCTCTATTATGCATAATTACCCAAATTTTTCACAAAAACAATACACGTCCCTCAGCAGACAATAAACATTATTGCGTCCAAATGTAAAAAGGATGACAAAAAACACACAATCAGTTTTAGCAGAGCATGTCGTACAATGACTTTTCTGTAAGTAACCCACTATCAAGCAACAAATGTAACATTGCATTTATTGAATGTGATGTATCAAAAATTGTATTTCTGGCTTAACTCTCAATAATAAACATTTAAGAAAGAAGAAAGTCCCAAGGTTAAGTGTCGGTTGAGGTTTTCTTCATAGAGATTTTTCCGAAGCCCTAGTCCGAATCTGGTACAGTACTGAAAAAGAAGCTAGAAAGTGCAGAGAAAGAAAATTATGTGCAATGCTGGAAATAAAAAAAAAAAAAAAAAATGTACTTCGAATGATTCAGAGAAAGATCCTTCAAAATCGTCAATAATCGTTTGTGTGCTTTATATTTTAATCTTTAAATTCAATTCGTGACCACATTACTTTAAGTAGGACTCATTAGAGATGATTTTACAAATCATCTCACAAGTTAACGTTGATACATCACTGTCAACTCAGTGTACTCCATACTTGGATTCCGCTACTCGAAAAATGGCGGGAGAAGTGGAGAAGAAGCAGCTGGAGAGAACGTTGAGATATGGAAGCGATGAGATACAGAATAACCACTTTATGCGAAGCTTGTATCACAGTACTATTGTCGCAGCAGTTCTTGGGATCGCGATGATAAAAAAAAGTCGAAATGCGGGAGGAGAAGATAAGACACGTATCCACTTGTATAGCACTTACCAAGTTTGTATGCTTCTGAGGTCAAGAGACAACGAGAGAGCAAGTGTAACAATTTTATACTGAATTTTACATTTATTTTATTTATTTTTCCCCATAAATTGATTTTTCTTATCATCAATTTTTATTATTCCATTGAAATGAGAAATTTATTCTTTCGGTAAAATTTTGAGCATCATTATTAACAAACATTGGATACTTAGTCTTCCACACAGACATCGAGAGACATGAAATAAGTATCTATTTTTATTCTTAAATTATGCAATTACGATAAATCTAGGAAGATAAACGACATAGTCGTTTCGCTCCATGGTTCAGCCAATTCCTACTTTATATTATTTTCTCTTTTTTTTTTCTCACCATTTTATTCTCTACTGTCGTGTATATATTATGGAAGATTCGCCGACATATATCCCTGGAGTATTCTGTGCTAAGGTTACCTATCATGAGAAGCATGATACGTGAAATTCACGTTGGGAGATATGGGAAATAAGTTTTTATAATATGAAAATGACAAATTTATGTTTGCACACTGGAGAAACATGAAATTATCATTGAATTGAATTTGACGATTTCCCTAATGGCCTGAAAATATTGGATGACGATGAAAGTCATTCTAACATTGTATGAGGATTTTTGATTTTTATTCGAATGTAAATAATTTATTTCAATAATTAATTTGATATTCAGTAAAGAGTTCGTGACCTAAATACCTTTACGAAAAAATGTCAAAAGAATTAGGCTAATGCTCCAGCATATCGCTATTGTTGGGTAATTTTTCCAATTTTTTTCATTTAAATATTCCCTTTGAACGGATAATAATACTATAGTAATGAGGATTTAGAGCAAAATGCAGTGACGGGGTGAAATATTGAATTCCGAATATTTGATCCTTTCTTTGAATTAAATATTGTTGATGATCAGGGCCAGCGATTTGGTATTGAAAGGGAAACACTAATACATGAAGGAAAAAAAGAGATAACTACGTGTAATCGGCAGTATTCGGTTATTAGTAATGTTCAGGTTTAACAATGACAGAGTTCAGATGACAGCGAGAACTGTCAAAATGAAATGTCTTTTTTTCTATCTTCAATTTCGTCTTATTTCCAGGTAATTTGATCTTGTTTTATATTCTATCTTAACAGTTCTCGATGTTATTTGAACTTTGTCGTTGTCAAACCTGAACATTACCGATTACACATATTACTCTTTTCTTTTGTTTTTTTTTCTACATGTATCGTCGTATTGACGAAAGAAACGAAACACGAGGCGTACCGAAGCCAAAATTTATTTGGTGAGGCATGGAAGCCAAAGAAAACCGATGTCGATGCTTTCGCTAGTCCTACTATATTAGTCTTTTCCATAGCAAGTCCCTGGCCCTGTTGATGATTCACACGTGGTAGACTCGGGTTCGATTCCCGTCAGTGACGCTGGTAAGATATAACCAAGTGCAAAAGGTCCTGATCAGTCGCAGAATACACCTATCTAGAGTGTCAATAATGCGACACTAAATAACATTTTAAAAAATTAAATATTACTATAACAGTGGAAGTTTAAGCTTTCAAAAATCAACTAGGGCTTTATTTCATGATAACAAGATGTTTTTTCACGCCCATCCCAAATAAAACTAACTCTTCCACACATCCAAATACTCTATAGCAACCGAACAACATTCATTTTAGTTAGTGGGGAAAAGAATTCTTTCATTCTTTCGAATGTCCTTATTCAATGCAAATGTGATAGTGACGATACAATTTCATGCTCTCTGGAGATTTTTCTTACCCCACAGTAAAAAAAAATGGAAGAAAATCGTGCAGCAGTCGGTACTGCTTTATTATCGAACATTTTATTCGAATGAAGTAGAGAAATAACATGGCGTAATCGAATTTCTACTTTGAATGAAGCAAAGAAATTACGAAAAAATTAACGATCAACGCAGTATATTTTAAATTCCTTGTTGCAGGCAAATTTTTCTACTCAAAATTTTTCATCATCAAAAAACATCTGCGTTATCCATATTCATCATCGAATTTTGAGTTGGTTCCACAATTCATCCCGTTAAAAGAGCTGATTCAAATAAAGGATAAAACTAATTTTCATAGTTAATTACTAGAATGTCCAATCAAAAATTCTATCGTTTCTTTTTCTTTTCCCCGATAATGGAATCCCTTCAGAAATTCTCACAGAAATTCTCACCGTACTTCCCCCCATGAAAATTCCGTGGAGAATTACCTTCTGCTGGCTTGAACATTACAGATGAGATCAAAGAATTTTACAGAATTTATTGGAGTTGAAAAAAGAATATAAAAAAAATGAGTGATTAAAAGGAAATACGAAGAATCAAGAGGTGAAAAATTACGAGGTGCCAGTAGAGGCAGACTCAGTTATTATTTCAAAGCGTGGGGTTACGGTTTTGCACAGTGTAAATGGTAGATAGGGGGGAAAAAAATGTGACTATATAGATTGTGAAAGGGACGCAAGGGCTTTGGGTCTGTCAGTGGTAACGCGATAACGCACGAGTTCACCAGTTTCTACTATTACGCTTCTTTTTTTGACTCTCCCTTTACATTCACATTGGTTTTTATTGAGGCAATTCAAAAAGTTTACGACTAATATTTTTCATATTTTTTTAAAAGACAAAGTTCAAGTGCAATTTTGTAAAAAAATATATATATATATGTGCCTCTTTCATTCTTCATTTTTAGATAAAAGCATTGTGCAATACTTCTAATAGTTTTTGCACTTTTTCTGAAATTTATTTTTATAGGTTTTTCGGTTTGACAAACACGATATGAAGGATTATTTGAACAAGTCGGCAGAGTGCCAATTAAAAAACCTTGTTCATGTTTTTTTTCACGTTTTTCATTCATACTCAGTCAATTATGTTTTGGCACTTATATATCATGCATCACAATACGTTTCACACAGAGCGAAAGCTTTACATGCGGATGAGTAAATCGCTTTATTGCCTCAAACGATGACGATATGGCCAACGAATGATACAATGTGAATTTTTCATTGCACTGAGCATCCTGATGATCTTGAAATTACGCCCTTTTCATTATAAGAAGTTAGTTTTTCGACACGAATGCCTCTTTAGCATTATCTCCTCCACTTAATTGGAGTTCCAAATGATCCTGACAGATTGTTAATATTTCACTAATGGTGTGTAATTGTTTCAGGAAGGGAATTGTTAATAATTCACCATTAGTGAAATACTAACAATCGATTGTTAATGCAAAAGCATTAACAGAAGACTGCTAAGACTAAATCTGGCAATGAGGGAAGGCATGTAGACTACGTTATTATTGGGAAGAAGAGAGAACATCAGTGAGCCGGAGGAAGAGAGTTCCAATGTATATCGTCGCCTTAGAATAAAAGGGGTGTAAGTGCCATTTTTCCCGATTCTTTTTTTCAAAATAACAAAAAGGCGTATCTCCACCATTATTGCTCCAATAGGCTTTCCAAGGCCTTTTACGCAATATTAGTGAAAAAAAATAATAATAACATAAAGGCGTAAGTACCATTGACTAATAACAAAGGGGCGTAAGTGCCAAAAATTGAAATAAAAAATCCTGAAAACAAAAGGGGGTAACTTCAAAAATTTTCATATACTGTAAAAAAAAATTATAAGAACAAAAAGGCGTAAGTGCCAAAATTTAAATAAAAAATCCTAAAAACAAAAGGGCGTAACTCCAAAAATTCTCATGAGATAAAAAAAATCATAAAAACAAGGAGGCGTAAGTGCGGAGATACGTCCTTTTTATTTTAACTTTAACAATTATATAGCGTTTAAAAAGAAAATAACAAAAGGGCGTGAGTGTGGAGATACGTCCCATTCATTTTAAAATTGGTAGTTACGCCACTTTGTTATTTTAATTTTCAATTATCCAAATAATGTTCCAGAGGCCATAAAAAACATTTTGGAGTGATAAGTGGACATACGCCCCTTTCACACCAGAATCTCGTGTTTTTGGCACTTACGCCCCTTTCATTCTGAGGCGACGATGTCTTTGTCTTCTTGCAGCAAATGTCTCTTTGGTTAATATAGCTAATAAAATTTTATTTTTAATATTTTGACATTTTGCATTGGCTGTATAGCTGAAAAGCTGAAGGCTAACTGCGCGTGCGCAGCACAAATAAGAAGAAGAAGAAGAATATTTTGAGATACTTGGCGATGCTCAGGAACGAATTCAATGAATTCAATTCACTAAATTCCCATTCTGTCAAGGAAGTTTCACTCTCAACGCGTAGCTTCTTACTTTTCTCTGCTTTTTTCATCTTGTGAGTATAAATAATTTTGCTATTTGGTCATCGTCTTACATATTCATAAAATTGTTTGAATTGGAATTTTGACGCATCTGTTCATTGTAGAATGAAAAGGCATAAGCCCCGAGGTTTTTGCATAGCGCTTATATTTATTGTCTCCGATCAACTGAGATTTTCATTTATTTGGAGTGCAATTTCAAATTGAAATAGATTGAAAATTCTATTCACTAAAAATTCAATGGAATAATTGTAACTTTGCTTCTCAGAAGCTCGAATACTTTTCTTCATTACTGCAGATGGAAAAGCGATTTTACTTCATAACTTTTGTAGAGTACTCAATGTGATTAGTACTTGGAAAATGAAAAATATAGTGTAGCAGTTTCCAATTATATTACTTCATTAAATTATTGAGTTTTTCAGCAATAAGAGAGAGAGAGAAAATGGAAGAAATTTCTATTAATTGGCATCTAGTATTTGACAAACCAGAAAATGTAATAGGTATCTATTTTTATTTGTTCCTTGCATTGTATTGATTGCATTCCAATATGGTACATAAGAAGAAGAGTCTCGTTGAACACGCATCACCTGGCTCCTCAATAACAATCAAATTTTACTTCTGACAATTCTATTCCTAGAGTGTCCCAAATCGGTTTTCCTCCAGCCCTCTATGTGAATTACAGAGGCACCGAGGCAATTGAACTTTCCATCTATTTCCTCTTTTTTTTTTCAACTCTCCTTTCACTCTCTCTTCTTTTTTTTCAACCCTCGTAAATCTGAAACGTGGTAGAACACGACAATTTTCAACGTAATTGTGAGAAAATGACAAAGAGAAAATCAATATTGCTGATCGATGGATAGTAAAGAACATTGGAATTGCTGGAGTTGCTGTGTGTAGAGTTAAATGAGACAAAAGAAAAGCTGAGTGGAATGAAGGTGGAGAAAAAAAAAAGTGAAATAATACAGTTATTTGGATTATCGGCTTCTAGCCTATGAAATATGAGCTTTGGCCTATTTTTGACTGGCAAAAAATAAATTTCCGATGAATAATTCGGAAAAAATGGGCCTGGGCTTTCTGAAAATACTCATTAAATTTCTTTCAAGATACTGTAAAATGTGATGAACTATCCATTTGAGCCAAATCTGGAGCAACACATGTAAAAGCGCGGCAAAATACTATCAATGTAGGTAAGAAAAATCCGGATTTTCAGATATTTTTATTTTGCCACAAAAAAATAGAGCTATGAAGAAAGTAATCCCGAAGAAGTACTCTATTTCTCATAGTTCCTGGATTATATTATCTCAAGAAAGACTACAGAACGTTGAAGTTGATCGTTCTATAATTCAGTAGCAAAGAGGTAAAACAGTATAAGTACATTCTCTCCGCTATTAATTTCTGAAGACTATCTCCCTTAGTTTTCGAGATATTCTTCAAGAATGAATAGCAAGAAAAGGAGACGCATTTTGTTACACCTATATTCACTACTATTATTATATTATCATCATACACATTCACCACTACATAATCCCTATTTTTTGTATTCAAATATTTTTTAACGATTGTTTCAGTAAATTAGTCTTATTTGAAATGCCACTGTATCAGTTCGATCGAATAAAAAAAGCTGCCCCATGAATTTAACTCATTTTACTTTTCCACTATTGATATTCCGTAGAATGCAATCTCCTCAACATTATTCGTAACCACGCAGATTCCTAAAAAAAGGGTGCACCATTCCAAATTTAATTCACTCTCGAGTTGAACTGAAATTTACAACCTAACCAGTAGCATACCCTGAAAATATATTGTTACTACCGTTACCATAACTACTGAACGCGATATGTTGTTTACATTATTATTAGTTTTTTTTTGTCTACTCTACCCTGCATAACTGGAAATTCTGTGTTATACAGTTAGCTAGAAGCACTCTTTCGTGCAGACCAACTGTTGCAACAATAAAGTAGTCCACGATATCGGCGCTATTTTTTCCTTTATCATGATCTGTTGGAATATTAAAAGAGTGAACAAAGAAAATATACAATGGAAATAAAAGAAGAGAAGAATAAATTTTTTTTTAAAATTGCATTGAAGTATTCAAATGCAATTGATTGAAATCCAATACGAGTACGTTTTACTGAATTAAATAAATATTTTACTGGGATATATTGGAATAATATACTTTGTCTAATGGTGCTTCAAGAATTTGATGAATTTTCAATAATTTATGCGTTTGACAAACGATTAATTAATGGAGTAATTCATTATGCCAAAAAATTGTTATTCAATTAAATCAGTGAAAGAGAGAGAATTGTGGAATATTGAATTTCATTTGCATTCTATGCCGCACACCGTAGGCACTGTCACGCAATGAAATTTACATTCTTTTTTTTTTTCATTCAATAAAATGATTAAATTATAAACAAGAAAAATCCATTCAGTCTCACTCGTAAAATTCCATCACATAAATACCTACACTAGCTGCTATAATCGGTGGAAAATACACCATATGTTCAGCGTAGTACTGGATGATGAGTAAAACGATGGCTCCAGTTTACGCATTTGAAACACATTTTAATAATCTAAAAATCACATTTTCATTTAACTCGTACATGCATTATCGATTTCCTTTCACAATAAAAACGAAAAAAAAAAACAAACCATAATAATAATCAAGTCTGCGGATTAATAGACAGAGTAATTGAGTCAAAGAATCCACAGCGTAAAAAAGTAAATTTTATTTTCATTTCCTTTATTTTTTTTTCTTTTAATTTTATCACTTCATATTCTCTCGGTTTCATATAAATTTTATCATCCCTTTGTTATAACGTTTCTCGTACGAGGAGGAAAAAAAATTATATCGGTACTAAAAGAGGAAAAAAAATACTACAATAACGTTGAATATACGAGCATAACTGGTCTCTACACAGGGTCAGCATTTTACAATATTGCACCTGTATTTTCCGGCTTCCTAAATTATCAAGACAGAATGTTTAAAAAAAATATACATATATTCAATTTACAATGAACTTATTGAATCCTAAATTTAGCACAAAGTTTTTATTAAAATTCCACCAAATTGATTCTTTTGTAGTAGAATAAAGCGGGCAAATCCTTACCTTGTAGTTTAACCTATGAAGAAAGGTAAAGATGTGAAATTTCTGAATATCTCCATGATACGAAGGCTTTTTTAAAATGAAAAGGAATCATGATACATGAAAGCTTTCTTCCGGTCGGCTGACAAGATCCATTTTTTGCTTCATCGGATTTTTGACAACAAGCGGCTTTTCTCCCAAGCAGCATGATTCCATCTCACTGGCTAAGAGTTACCATGCTACTTACTCTTTATATATCTCTTTTTTTTTCTTCTCTTCTACATAAGACATTTCACGAAGAGAATCACCCTCTACCTTCACTATATATCTTTATCTCAAGGGATGTCCTTTTGACGGGCTCACCGTTGTCGTCCCCATCGGCATTGCATTAATCTTCTTTCTCAACTTTCTCTTCTCTGGCTGTCGTCATTTCTCTTTTTCTTATCCTGTCTCTCGCTTCTTTTTCCTATGCTTCCTGTTCTTCCCGACCTGCCACTTTGCCTCATTCCATCAGTTGCCAACGGTCTTATTGAAAATTCTACAGAGCACTCTTTAGTTTTTCCCTCGAAAGACCCTTTTTACATTGCGTAACAACGGACTCAGTAGAGAGTGAGAGAGCCCCACTGTCTATCTCTTTCTCTCTCTATCCCTGGGGGCACGATTTAAACTTGCAGTAGTACCACTTCAATGGTATTATCAATCACTAGATGTCGCACGTGTCTATTTCCCTGTACGCATTGCTGGACAGCATGGATGTGTGAAAGAATGGAACTTCAATCATTCTTTATGTACATGGTGATTCCTTTTGATGTTGTGAAAAAGAAAAAAAGTGGACTATGGAATTTTTTGTCTTCAAATAAAACAGTCGTCTGTAAAATGCTTTGCTTGAATTGCCTTATGTGACATTGAATTTTTCAATATCACTATTTGACACGATACGACATTCCAACAACAAGAGACAGGAGTATGATGGAAAAAATCTCATCAAACTGTTCATTCGTAGATGAAAAGGAAAACAAAATCCGAGAGCATTTCAATTTTGATATTAAATTTTTTTGATCAATTGTGCATCGTAATTTTTTGAAGAGCTCGTTATTTCTGTCCTATGAGCTCTCGGATCAGAAGCATTCATAGAAATGACTGAATTGAGTGATTATCGAGATTAAATATTGTTTATTCTTTGTTGAAAATAGAGTTTGCATATTCGTTCTCGAGTCAATGTGTGCTGCCAGCACTAGACATAAGTTAGAACTAAGTGTTTCCTCATAAGGACGCGTGGTTGCGAGTGGAGTAGGAGTCGTAAGAACGTACTCAGAGCAATGAGTCGTAGGTGAGATGACCGTTGTATAAGGATATTAGGCCTCTGACTGTTACGGAAATTCCCCACTCCGCTCTTATCCGACTGTAAGCTATGCCCCCACTCCCGCTCCACTGTAGATTCCTGAAGATTTTGATGGTCATAGAGTTATACGTAGGAAAATTCTGATGGCCCCCGACATGGCCATCATCATTGCCCCCACCATCATAAATTTGCCACTTCCATGGCGTTTTTGTCCATGGCGCTTTTTGACCTAAAGTTTTTTCCGATGGTTTTTAATCTCCCATGGCATTTGTTTCGTGCTGTTTTTTCTATGTATAAGAGTGTTTTTTCTAAAAAAAAAAAGTATGAAACAAATGCCATGTGAAAAAGATACCATGGAAAAACCGCAATGGGAAAAAATTCCATCGGAAGAAGCTTTCGGGCCAAAAACACCAAGAAAGAAAATCCTGTGGAAGCGGCAAATTTGTGATGGCAGGGCGAGGGGCTGCTCACTCGGGGATTGGGTGGCACAGCGATTTCCAAAAGGAATCGATTCCGTGTGATTACCACTGTGATTCCCGTGATTTCCGAATCAATAAGGTAATCTGCGCTTTCCCGTGATTCCCGCTGATTCCAATGATTTCCAGTGATTCCTAAATTTCAGAAATCAGTGATTTCCGAACTGTCGATTGGAAAACCTTGCTAATTAATCATTGTAGATTAACAATAATTTATTCATGGTTAGGGGTATGCAGATGCCTGATCAATAAAACCAATTATTAAAGATAAATCATCGGCCATTATGGTCACTCCCAAAAAAATGTTTAAATTTGGAATTTAATTTTAATTTTCAAAGGCACCCACGTTTCGTCCACTCTGCGTGGACCTCATCAGGGTGCTCATTAGGGGTGTGCGAATTATTCGAATTGTCGAATACTTCAACTCGAATCGAATATTCGATATTCGATCGAATGATTCGATATTCGATGGTTTTTCTCGAATATTGGATAGTTTTCTTTCTTGCAACGAAAACGTGAATCGTGAAAACTTCTTTCACCGTCTCTTAATAAGCCTAGCGAATTTTGTAATAGGGGAAGGTGGCGTAAAATCGACACAAGGGGTAAGACGGACACACGTGGTTTTGGTATTTTATCCTATGAAAATTACTCGAAATCTATGAAAATATTGGAGATAGGTATTTCCTGATGATTCTATTGGAGAGTTGAGAAAATGTTCCATGGAAATCGTATGTCAAAAATTATTTTTATTAAATTTTTTAAAAATTCCATTTTTTTGCGTAAGACTTGAAGGATAAACTCTTCTGTTTTTGAAAAATTCCAGTTTTCCGAAAATATCTCTGATTCTGTTGGTCGTAGTGACCTGGGGTTGATCTCAAATGAAAGGCGAGCTCATCTCCCATCAATCTATGAGGTTTTAAAAGGAATTATTAATTTTGCAAGTATTTAGAGGGCAAAACTTGATTTTTAGTAAATCGTCTATGAATATTTGGAAAATGGATAGAAAAAATTTGATCCACACAAATCGATGAGAAATAAACTTAACTTCTATTTGAGATTAACCTCAGGTTGCCACGATCAAGAAAACCGGAGATATTGCCAAAAAAGTGAATTTTTTCGATTTTCGAAAGGTGTATCCTTTCAAAAATTGGTCAGAAAAACTAAAATTTCCTAAACAATCGAAAAAAAAAAAATTCTGACTCGTGTTTTCCACCTAAAATTTCGTCACCTTTTCAATGGAATAACAGAAATTCCCCATTCCGAACCGTTCAATTGGAGTGTATATTTTAGCCTACCTTCCCCTATAAATAATTTTTCCAAAGTTTACTTACTTTTTTTGCTAAATTAGTTCGAAGGCGTTTTCGGAATGAACGAAACGGTAAAAATTTGGTGAATTTTACCAAGGTCTCACCCGGAATCGTTCAGAATTAGCGAGAAGGTAAATTATAACTCATAGTTCAAATATATAGACTTTGGATGAATGCTTGCTCGATAGAGAGGGGATGAGTGATTTCCAGTATTTCCCGAAATCACGCGATTTCTTTGTGATTCCCAATGATTTCCTATACATTTGGAGGAATCACGAGGAAATCAGGAATCCATCGATTTCCAGCGATTTCTAGCGATTTCCAGCGATTTCTAGTGATTCCTAGTCTGATTTCGGATGAAATGGTTCACTGATTCCCCGAGTGAGCAGCCCCTCGTGGCAGGGGCCATGGTGGTGGCCATCAGAATTTTTCTACGTGTGAAATTGAACAGATAAAACATTACTAATATTATTAACTGGTTATTGATTGCATACAACATCGTCGATTACAACATTCTTATTATTTTTTTGGTGAAATGAAAATCCATGTAGCAAGCTCAAATTTTTTTCCAATTCACTTTTTATTGACTCTAGAATGAACATTTATTTATTTTGATATCAATCGAAACAATTGGTTCAATTGATATCAAATTTATTAGTTTTTCATGAAAGAGATCAAACAGGAATTTAAAAAATAGTAAATCCTCTTCAATTTATTTCATTACTAGTCATGAGAATCACGTAAAAGTTGTTTAAAAAATTATACAAACATGAATTGTATGGGCACTTGATACACTAATGAGATATCACTAGTGGAATTCCAATTTTAGCTATAATATGATGGAGCGTACTTGAGTTTTTCAGTTAAAACCGTATGACCTGAATATAGAGAAATGAAAATACTGCGGTTTATTAGTGGGTTCTGAAGGGTTAGCCTCATAATAGCACAAGCATAACCCTCTATAAGCTAATTCACGCTTAACTGATTTTTCATCCTAGTCTTCTTACGGTATGTTTCATAGTTCATCGAATATTCAATAGTATCATTACGTAATTTTAATCAATAAAATTTATATTATAAAATACAGCGAACGGAAGAGTAACTAAAATTACCATTAAATTAAAATTAGAACACATTTTTTTGAATCTCTGTTGAAAATCACATACTTTCTTTTTTTATCAAAAACTTTATCGTATCATTGACGAGATATGAATGATCAAAATTCGTGGAAATTGTGATAATAATCAGCATTTGATGCGTAAATTACCTCAAGTAAATTTATTAATAATTGTAACGTATGACATGATGCATTTAAATATTAAGAATCACTCACAAGGTTTCATCAAAACTGAGTATCAGTATTATTATTTTATTAGCACATGTATGGCTTCTCAGCCTTTTATACCCCCCCCCCCCCCCCTCTTTGCATATATAATGATCCCCCGTACATAAACTTTGGCTTACATTTTTACATCGTTACAAAAAAGAAGAAAAGAGAAGATATCTTGATTATAACTTAATTCATTATACAGCTCATGTAAATTTTGGTTTGGCTTAACATAAATAATCAAACTTACAAACAGTTTTCTTAGGTCTACTTTAACTGAGTATCAGTATTATTATTGTTCTTGAGTGGCCACTTCAAAATTATTTTCCTTTTCGATTCTCTGTTAATGGCGATATGTAAAGTACATTGTTCTACGTTGAGAAAATAGGTAACTTATCTACTGATCCTGAGTTATCACAGGATCAAAAGTTCAATCACGGCGAGACAATTATCACTAGCGACAGTAGAAGCAATTTGGGAATCACACCAACGGAGTCCCACGAGTCATTGTTGGCGTGGGCCTCAACTATGTAACATCATCATTTAAATCGTGTCAATGAGGATAGTGATACAATGGTCGCAAATGTAGTGTGACGATACACACACGTGTGATGGAGTACCAAAAAGCATGCGTGTGCTATGCAGTATGATTGGCGGGCGTGAGAAATTTTTGAATTGGGATGAATGTTGGAATTGAATATGATAATTATGACAATTTTAGAAGATTAGACTGCCATAGAATCGATCATCTTGGAGAATGCAGTAGTGCTATAATAGGAAGAAATAAGTCGAAAGATTTTTTCGAGACCATTATTATGATTATTCTGTGAATAATTTTGGAAATTTATTTTCGTAAAGCATATATTTCCGTTCAATTTTCCAATCATCGTCACGCAAGAAATCCTTCGAGCTTCATAGGCTGAATCCACCACCTCTCGGTATTTTGAGATTCAAATATATACAGATAGATTTCCAATCAAAATAAATTAATGTGTTGGATAAGCATATGCTTAATTTCTGTTACTATTCATATAATTCATTATTTATTCACTCATGCTTCAATTATATTACACCTAATTCTAATCAATAAATTGAATCGACAATGATTTCAATAACCATTCAACTTTTTCATTTAATTAATATGAATTCCCTTCCACTCATTATTTTACACTTGAAATTTTATTCAGAATGAATTCTTCATTATTTCTTTTCGCAATTATTCTCCAGTGATTTTTTTTCCTAGACTTCTTTTCATACTTTATAAATTTTCAAATGTATTATAATCACAACGAATTGTTGTGAGTGAAATCAGCATTTTCAGATGAAGCTTAATAAAACCTAGAGGATTCGAGAGAACCGGCACCTTATGGAAAGAAGGGAGTCGGTGAGCAAAAGCGGAGTAATTAATTTCAGCTTTCTCCGTAGATTTTAGGGGTTTACTCAGTATTCCTTTCTCCCTCTTTTTCTTCACTCCATATCTCTCTCTCTCTCTATTTTTTTCTTTTCTTCCTACCCTCTCGGGATATTCAAGGTGAAGGGTACAGAGAGGCAAGGAGTTTGTCATGCTAAGATCGCCCGAAGGCACGTTTCGGGTATAATACAAAATTAATTTCCTCTTTTCTACTTTCTTTTATCATGATACTCTCCCTTGGCTGCTTCAACGGGTTTCTACTTCCTCTTTCACTCCCATTTCCCTCCACTGCCCCATCCTACCTACCTCGTCCTTCCCATTTCCTCTCTTATCCTTATATACCTTGACTTTTCATGCTTTTCTACACCGTTGCTGTATACAATCGTGCGATAGTGTATAGAAAACGTTTCTCTTGTGGAGGAATTTTTAATGTTCATACAGCGTGCTTTGCTTTCCTTGTCTTTAATTAATTTTCAAAATACAAGATCTAAAGATAAGCACGAAATACAATCTACTGGGTGGTTGCTTGTGATGAAGATTTATTACTCACATATTATTATTTATAATCATAGTTTTTGAGGAAGTAAAAGGAAAATTGTAGATATTACATTGTGAAATTAATTCCTTTTGAATTCTATATAGAGTGGAGAATTAATTTAAAATTATTGAAATGCCAGACATTGCTGGATAATTATTATTTTAATAATTAAAAGGTAAAACAGGACAAATCGACTTATCTTTGTGATCATTTTCAATAGAATATCTTGAAAGCTTCTTCTGTAGAGACTTTCAAGAGCTTGTAGCGATTGAGGCGATTGGAAATTGAATAATAATCACTATCAAATGTAATTAATATCTTAATTAAGGATTTCTTATAATCGCGTCTTGTCGGGTGAAATATGTACTAAATTAGTATGGCTCAGAAACGATGTATTTTGGTTGACGATTCAACTTGCACTATGTAATTATATTAACCCTTTGCTCCGCACGACTGCTCCAATACGTGCTATTTCGCGACGATTGGTGGCTTTTGCGAGCAAAGGGTTGAAGGATATTATGTACTACGAATATTCATGTAGAGAAAAATAGAACAGAATTCATTTCATTGATGTTATATCGTCTGTTTTACATCACCCTTTCTCTTCGCATTGTTCATTTATCATGCAACATTTTTCATTTATTACATTTATCACATCTAAAGTATTCAATATTTAATGTTTAATATTTGATATTTAATATCGTTGATCTAGGAACAAAAGGCTGTAAGCTCCAAAAAACCCACTTTTCAAAAGGAAAAGGGCGTATGTCTAAAATGCCTCTGAAAATGTTTTCCATGCTCCAGTGATGCACAAGAAACGAATTCAAAATTTGAGTAACAAAAGGGCGTATTTGCCAATGCTAGCGGGAATAGGGCGTATGTGCAACATATACGCCTTGTTGTTATTATGATTTTTTTTTGCTTGATCTCCCTGATCTATTCAATACCAAAAGGGCATATCTTTCAAACATACGCCCTTCTGTTATTAATTGTTATAGTAAATTTTTGAAAAGTTATGAGATTTAATAACAGTGAAAGGGCGTATTTCTAGTTCATACGCACTTTTGTTATTAGTGATTTTTCCCATTGTCCCATATGTTCCAGCAATAGATAACAACAAAAGGGCGTATCATCGGCACTTACGTCCTTTTGTTCCTAGGTCGACGATGTAATTATTTAAATTATTGATAATAATTGAAATTGAACGTTTCGTCAAAAAATGAAATGTCATTGATTTCATTCTATTATTCCATTTGAAATTTATGCCATAGATATCCGTCCTTTTGTTATTATGAATGATATAGCAAGACGGCGCAATTGAGGATAAAATTGATAAAAAAAGGGCGTATGTGCAAAACATACGCCCTTTTATTATTATCACGATGTGCAAATCTTGAAAATATTTAAAATCAAACAGGCATATGTGAGGGAGATACGTCCTCTTCATATTAATAATTGAACATACGTCTGTTTGTTATTTCAGAAAAAAAAAGCTTCAAATGATCGGAAAAATCGAGCATAATCGATGGAGCGAAAAAAAAAATTACGCCTTTTTGTTACTAAAAAAAAATGAAAAAAATAGCACATACGCCCTTTTGTTTCTGGATCGACGATATTTAATATTGAGTATTTATTATGCAAAGAAACATATAAGAATATAAGCAAAACAATTAGTCAAAGTGAGAAGATTCATTTTCACTTTGCGAAGATCATTTTTTTAAAGATGTGTTTACGTGTGTGCGTGTCTCTTTGCCTATGCATATAGCTTATAGCATTCGCTACAAGCTACAAAAAAGGGTAAAAGTAAAATTGATCTATCTCACTCAGTTTCCAAGATATTCTCATAAAAATTATTGACAAAAACATAAAATTATTCTGTTTCAACTCTTTTCTACTGAATTGAGATTCAACAAAAAATTAATTCAATATTCAACAAATTTCAGTTAATGTGGAATTTTATACTCAATCATTGATTAAGTTGAATTATGCTGATACTCAATTCACAGAAATTCGTGGCAATAAATTAAATCACCAATTAATTGGAATGTGAAGTTTTGGCTTTCCTGATGAAGAATATCGTTTCTTCATTAATCTTGAAGGACTCTCCAAAATTTAATAGTAGTGAATTTTGAAGGAATTCGTGATATTTGAATTCTCAAGCGTTGCACTGTTTGGAAAATTCTATTTTCACCATTTGCATGTAAATTTAAAAATATATGTGATGAATTTTAAACTACGAAAATATTCATGAATAACTTCATCTCAATTCGGAATGATAATTATGACAATTAGAGGATTTTTGCAGTTTATCATTGAAAATCCTCTTGAATTCTTGTTTTTTTATTTATTTATTTATTACGGAAACATCTTTCTATGTGCAGTATTTACAGGTTTACCAACAAACTCACTCAAGAAAAAAAAAAACATATTATTATGGAGCTATTGACGTTGGCATTTATGAGGGCTTAGTATGCTGTGCATAATCTCTTGCCTCGAATGTTATTGTGTTTGGTGAATTATTGACATTATGCGCTCATATATTGTAATATGCTATTTGTGACAATTTTGATGATTGTGTGTCATGTTATTGTTTTCATTACATAATGGTGAAAATTTTTTACATTTCGCAGTAAATAGAAGTGAATGAAAAACACCATAGCCTTCAATTTTCGGTCATTGATTGATTACCTCTCATGTAACGTTTTCTTTTACTCACAATGTTTCAAACTAATTTCTCATTATAATTTTTTTTTGCGCTAAATTCATGAATATTCATCATCAAGTGGATACTCAATGATGTTAAAGTGATTAACAGTTTTCTCTCAAAGGACTCCTCACATAATTTATTTCATCAACATCATTTTTAGATTAATCACTTGGGCATGTTGAGTGAACGTCACCACCAGCAGTTGGGGTAATTAGAAACGGTCCACTTTGCCAAGCAAATTAGGGGCGCGCCTAGATAAATAATCAGTTGAAAGTGAGATTGAGTGGTTTAACGGTGTTTGTTGATGCACAGCCCGGGCTATGGCTCAAAGCTTACTGTTAGACTCAAACGAAGAGGAGAGAAACTAAAAAAAACTAATAGATTTTTATGGAGACGGAGGAATCTCATTATATTTTTTAATAACCATTTATCATGTTGTTGTTCATACTTGTTTTTTTTTAAATTCCATTTGAAAGATAATACTCGTTAACTCAGGATGAAATTTTCGTTGGTAGAATTGACAAAAATATATGAAAACAGTGTAGAAGCTAATTTTAAAAAGACCTGTCTCCTCATTTACTCGGCCTCTAGTACGCTTTATTATCTGATAAAATGCCAGTATACGTGATATTTTAGCTTCATTCAGAATCAGAGAGAATTGCCGAGATTGTGTATCTTGATTCAGTTTTGTACTGTCGAGGAATTCAGGGGTATAGAAGTTTAATAATCATTAAAGTTTTTTACATTTTATGATGATTAAATAAAAATTATTGTTTTGCTGGTTGAATTAATCAAGAGAATGTCAGTAATACAGGGTGACAAATTACAGGGTGACAAGTTAGTCACCTTACAAATTTCAGGAGTTTGAAAAATCGCTAATTACAATTCTAATACTGCCAGAATACGTACATCGGATAAAAAAATTTTTTAGTGACGATCAGATGCCATAAGAATTTTTTCGTTGTTGCAACATTGAATGCAATACTCGAGGCAATACCAAATGCAACAATTCTACTGATATTGAATGGAATAATTGAGCCAACATAGAATGCGGGACTTTGAGCGGCGCTGGATGCAATAATTTTCAAAATTGCAGAAAAAACCAATTTGTCACTATTCAAACGATTATTCTCCAATTTGATTGGTTTTTTCATTTGTTTTGTTGATTTTTCCATCATTTTTTTTTCGATTGATTTATGTGTAAATATTTTTATTACGGTGTTAATGTAATGAGCAAGACTGGAACAAGAATGACCGGAATTTTCATCGGAGTGGAAACCTTCAAAAAAAAATCCGACACGATTGAATGGCTTTTTCAGTGAGTATTGTTGAGAAAAATTTTCAATTTTCTGTTATGAAGGCTTCTACTTTGGAAAAAAAACCAGTTCATTTTGACTAGCAGGTCCCCTCTACCCCAGTCTCTCCTATGTATCAATGAAATCAGTTCAATTAAATTGAATTAAATTCCGAGAATATCAGAAAATTAAAGAAAAAATAGTTATAATGAATGAAAGATGAAATTGTTAAAATTAGGTTAAGTGCATTAGTTGATAAACATAGGTTAATGAAATCCCTTTAATTAAATTAAACTAAAATAGGGCTTTTTTCCATGTTTTTTCAGTATTTTCCCTAGTCCCAGAATTAAGCCTAAAAAAACACTCGAGTGACAATAACACGTGAATTCTCATGTGAAATATATGTAGAGGCCCACAGTCTAAAACTGTAGGAGTAAAAATGAGATACAAGCCTTGTAAATATGTGATTAGTGTAATTATTATTCACGTTAATTAGGAAAATGTTTGAAATTGGAGCTGAAATTGGATTAAACTAAATTAAAAGAATCTCAGAAAATTTGTGTAAAAGTAGTTATGATGAATGAGAGACGAAATCGTCATTATTTAATGAACTAAAAATTTAAAATAGAATTAGCATATGCCAAGCAATCGAACGGCAAATATTTGCCGTTCGATTGCTTGCGTTTCTTTTCTAGTTTTTAAGGAAAACATTCCACAAAATATTCTTTTCAGTACTTATGCTCATTTTTGAAAAATGGAGTTTTTCGACTGCATAATTGTTTTTTAAATTATTCGAACGAAGTAACTGAGTAGTTACGTCGTAAATTAGAGTCTGAGAATTACGAAGAAATTATTTTGGGAATATTACATGAGCGACGAAAACTTGGAAAAATATATTAAAGGACCAATTATGTCAAGGTGTAATAGAACTTGCGCCTTATTTGGGTTTGATTATTGCGGGTCGATTCCAAGCAATTTATTATTTTCTATTGAAGAAAAAAGTGGAACTCTGAAATTACATTTTTACTCCCTTCAAGAACAATGTGATTTGATAAGGAATGTAATACTACGAGCAAATCACTTTACCGCATTTGCCCTTCAGCTGTGTCCTAGAATTACCTGATCTTAAATTTCTTAGTGTCGGGAGAAGAATGAGTAGAGAACTGTGGAGTTACCATTAAATTTCAGAACCAGAGGAAAAACTCCACGGAATCACCCACTTCAAACTTTAACGTTATAAAAAATAATGGATGAGGAAAATCAAGTGGATTTACAGTACTTTCATGGTGTGATTCTTTTTCCTTAATTTCTCGATTGGAATACAAATGTTTCAGTATATTTATTTTCATCTTCATTCACGCTGAAAAATATCACTGCTCGGTTTTATGAAAGAACTATTTTTTTATTTCCACACTGAGAACAAAATGTAGGTGTTACAATTTTGTTTACTCAAAGAAATATTTTCTCAATACTATTGGAATAAATATTCGGTATTTTTAACCTAGACTTCTTAGTGCAAAGATACAATATTTTCAATTGATTCAACGAAATTCTCTCTTAAAGAGATCCAATCGTTGTCCACGTTGAATAAGAATGATTCGTTAATGGAAATCAATTTTTTTATGATAGTTTAAGTCGTTATCTATACTATAACAGAATTTCGAGGAACCTCACTGTGTAAATTTATGCGAATTGAAGTTTCTCAAAAATGTGAAAATTTTTACACATTCATCGAAAATCAGGATCTTGGCACTTGCCTTCGAATAATACTACTATCTGTCGAGTGAATGAGATTAAAAAAAAAACTAAAAATTAGCTAAAGCAAGAAAAATGCGCAAAATTTTTGACATTTTTGAAAATTTAATGCTCAAAACTTTACAAATTGAAGAATCAAAATTCCGCAATAGTATAGATGATGACTAATACCATTAAAAAAATTGATTTGCATTATTATCCAATAGTTTTATTCAGCATGGGTTGCGATTGAACTTCCATAATTACATTTTTTTTTGTTGAGATCTCGTTCTCCAATATTTATTGTGAGAAAAATCATATTATCCTCCGATGTGCTATCGCCTTTTCTCTTAATCAATACTTAGAGTTTCTTGAACTGAAAATTTCTGAGTTTTCTTCACTTCAAATTGAGGAATTGACAGAATAATTAAAAATGAAATTACATTGCCCTTCATTGGCTTCGACGACGTCAAAAGATGTGAAAAGTATCAAACAAATGGCAGTATTTCTAATTACTCTTCACTATTCAAATCAAAAGACATCTCATTGCTAAAAATGAACTCTTAAATAATTCTCTAGAATTTCTGCTATGCGACAGGACTGTCAGCTTGAATTAAGAGTCTTAAAGAATCCAAGAAAGCAAGAAAAGGAAGAAAAAAATATAAAAAGGATAATTGCACTGCACAAAGTCGAGACATTCACTGCGTTCATGAACCATAAGATTGCCAAGCTTTTCTTTTATTCTATCACGAATAGTCTCTCTCACCTCATTATAATAGTATGGAAGATTGAATGAAATAGAATATAAAGAGACGGCAAGAGAGAAAAATAAAACTGAGATGAGATAGAAAAAAAATGAGAGAACTCAGAATACCTCGAGGGGAAGCATGAAATCCTGAGGATTACTGACCTGAGAGAAAAATAAAAAAGTAAGACGAAGTGACATCTTTGAATTAACTCTGGCAACAATATTTCTAATGAAACAATGAGAGAAATAAATGCACTCTTTTCAATTCTATTCAAAGTCTGAAAAAAAATTGAATTCTTATATATATTTTATGAATACAGAAAAAAGTACGTGAAAACAGTTGAAAAAGCCAAAAGGAAATACATAAAATAGTTACAAGAAGCGAATTTTAATGCATTTTGTTTTATTCTGGTGAATGGTAGCAAACGTTTCTAGTTTTTGTTACCACTGACTGGGTCATGCTTGGACAATACGAAATGTATCAAAAAAAAGTGGAGACACTGAGGGAAATTCAATGCTCGGGCCAAGGGCGTGTGTGTTTCTGAAGAAGAAATAGAGGAAGGTGGGGTAAAATGGACATGTGGGAAAAGCCAGAGAGATCACATTGAATTTCAGTTGAAATGTGATGTTCTACATAATGAAAATCAGTTTTACTTTAAAAAGCAACTGCTCTAAAAAGGATATTTTTAATGATTCCACTGAAAATCGGAGATTTGTGATGAAAAAAAACTGCCATTATCGCTGGAAATTGAAGAATGGAAAATGAGGAATATCATTGTCATTGAAATGATTTTAATTTTCATTGAGAAGACCATTACAATCTTCCTACCTTGGAGCCTCTCTCGTTCTGAAAATGATTGAAATGAAATGAAAGAGAAATATCATCGATAAATTCCTAGTAACAGTGAACAGAAAAGCATTGATTATAATTATACTGATTGCATATTTACGCTCAGCCTGATGTTCCATCCCAAGGTTTTACCAAGCTTGGTCCAGACTTGGTTATCAAGCCTGTACCAGGCTTGACGAGGCTTGGGACAAGCTTGGTCCAAGGCTGGGTCATTTGTTAATTCCTACCTGCAGTTATAGCAGACTACCATGTAATAATGCCATCCATAGTTATGTATATTTCCTGTTTTTTTAAATTTCATATAGGAATTTGTATATAATTGGATCTATAAGATAAACCGGAGAAAATGGACCTCAAGGGTGATAAGATGTCGGAATTTTTTTCGAAGTGAAGGAATTTATGGACAAATCTGAGAAAAATTGAAAAGATACTCCAATAAGTTCACATTCTTGGGTAATTTTTTCAAATAATTTCTTCAAGGCCTGCATTTTTGAAAAAAAATCCTGGATTATTCTGCCTCACACAAGCATTTTGCCCGTGCTCCCTGATATTGTCATATGTAATAAGCTTTGTACAATTTGTCAGCATAATGAACGTTATAATTCAAAATGCATTAAACAAGCATTGTGTGAGGGAAATCCAAATCATGTCTTGTGGCAATGTCAGCAGTACGCTGTAGAGAGATTACTAATAATTGATCAATTGGGATGTTTGGAGTAGTGTTCCCCCTACATGCTCGAGGATTTCTCGCAGCGCAAGATGTTAAAGCATTCAGAATAATTGATAAATTCCTGACTAATTGCGATTTGAATGTATTCCGTAGTGGCCCTGGTTTCTGACACTGTAAAGCTAGTTTCTGACAGCGTAAATCGAAGACAACGACTATTCGCTCATTGAATGTAATTTAATTATTTTGATATCTATTTATTGCGCTAAACGAGATCAGCAATCGAATATTAAACAATATACTGTACATTTAAATATAACAGAGAAATTTGTAAAAATTGTCAGTTATTGGGACACTGTCAGAAACTGGGCTCACCACATATTTCAATGTGAAAAAAACGAATTAATGTTAAACTGAAAAGACTTGCATGAAAAATGAATCAATGTATAATCATCATTTTTTCTATTTTCTTTTCACATCATTACAGGTCAATGAGCTGTAAAGAGCTTCTGTACCTTCAACAAAATAGAATTAAAAAACGAACTTTGTACTATTGTCTCATAGTTAATTCATTGTCCAAGTTTATTCAACTCTGTCTACCAGAATGCCTCATACTTGTCTTATACCGTGCGAGAACATCTACAAAATCCAATACCAGCCTGAATGAGATTGCCTCTTGGTATACACCAATTCTTCTTCTCTTAGTTTCATGCATTTTTCTTCTGGCATTCAGCCACACGGCTTTTCAACGTATTATCCTGTACAACGTACAAAATACATACACAAAACATGAAATGTATAACAACGATGACCTAAAAAATACTAGAATTGTGGGAGGCATTAGATATGCACATAGTATGAATCACGCAGAATTTTTTTAATCTAAATTTGTATTTCATAAGGGCAGATGATTAAAATGGAATTTTCCTCATCCCTTCACTGCAGTTGAATTTGCCATTACCACCGTATTATACATTATTTTATAAGTGTAGAAAAAGATTTTTTGTTATTGTAATTTTGAAGAAATTGGAAAATTCAAAATTACATCAGCAGAGGAAAAAATGAAGTTTATTTTGCTATTGAAAAAGATTCTCACACAATTTTTCCAAAGAGATGAATAAAATAAAGATTTTTCATATCTTTTCCTCATAATCCTCGAAATGATATTCGTCTTATTTATTTTTTATCATTCATTCACATTTTTCTTTGATATTGCATGAGAATAATTCAACGCAGTGTGATCAAGGAGGGCAGAAAAGAGAGAAAAAATAATGGAAAGATGATATAGAGGTATGGGGATCAGAAGAAAAAGGGGAAAATATACAAGAGGGATACCAATGGAATTTTCACAAACGTGATCCCAAAGAGGCGGGCTTTAGGATCATCATAATTTTCTGTAAAATTGGGGGAAAGCCTCTCTCTCTCTTTCTTACTATCGTGATATCCGGCCAAAGGCCAAGCAGAATCGAATGGCTTGAAAATGTGATTGAGGCTGAATGAAATGAAACCCTTGGAATTGGGGCGTGACGTGACAAAACCATTTTCTTCAGAGATCTCGGGGAAATGACGTCTTCATAATATGAGAAGAAATGAAATGGTGTGAAGCAAAAGATTGAAGAGAGAGAGAGGGTTCATAGAAGCACATATCGTAGACTGGACGATATTGCAGAAAATTTACACTCTATGAACGTGTATAATGATGTCATTGAGAATGTCCGAGTTTCGGCAAAAAAGAAAGATTTCAAGCTGCTGGGTGCTTTAAATGGGATCTTGGTGAGATATTTTATCGCAAAAAAGCTGAGGAATCTTTGGATTTAGAGAACATGTGTTGGAATTGATTTTTCAGAAAATTCAACTGTTTTGGCCAAAGACATACGCTTTACCCCTTGAAATTTTCATAATTTTCATATTTTTTTGTAAATATTTTCAATTCAGATAATGCTTTGATTCACCATTTTCGATTTTTGAGAAAATTATAAATTTTTCAATGAAAATCAGTTTTTTAAAAATATTATTGCGTACCTCCCTCCAAACCTCAAACCATTAACCACTTGAAGGATGCCTATGAAGCTAAAAAAAATAGCGCACTGACAATTGATTCAACGATAGTCATTTCTTCGGAAAACCTCAAGACACTGACAAGCAATTGCATTCCTCTCGAACATTTAATAAATTGTTCGCCTAATCAATTAATCAATTGTGTTTTCATGGTTCACATTTACAAAAAGTAACAATATCTATCATGAATCAATGAAAAATACCCATGAACAACTAAAAAATTCAGAAAATAAATAAACCTATACTTCATAATTTTGTTTAAAATAGAATTTTCAGTAGACTTTTTCCTCAGTTTCTCAATAGGATCATGAAAGAAATTCTATTTGATATAATTTAATTGCAGTGTCCATTTTACCCCAGTTTCTTCTGTATTTTAGTCACAAGTCAACTGCTAAGACGACGTAAATATCAATACCTCAAATTGAGTTACGTATGAACTATTTCTAACTGTAGAAAGAAAATAATTGAACTTGTTTTGTATCAAGAGGAAGAACATCAGACGAATCACTATTCTTCCCACACGAAGTGGCATAGTTTTTTGTCATCAATGTATCATGTGCAGAGTTCCTTGGGGATTCGGTTATCGAACCACTGTTCATCTTCTTATATATTTTTTTTTCCTTTTTCTGCTTTCATTCCTTCTGTTACCACGAAAGTCTATGAAAATTGTATTACTCTCTTGGGCCAACGAGGAAAAACAAATACTTCCATGTTTCATTTTATTTATCTGGGTTTTTTCTCGTTTGTATTTTTGTCTTTATCTCTGTTACCGCAACTCATCTCTCTTGTCATAAGAGTACGAGGTAAATCCCATGTGGCGATTCAAGGGATCTCTGAGGTAGAAAAATAAATCGATTCACGTATAGAAATAATTTATGTATTACATTCAGCAAATATTTGATAATACTCCAAAAATTGATATAATTCATGTGCTCATCGAATTATTGAAAAATCCATGAATTTTATTTTTTTTTCTCGTTACAATTAGCATAGTTATAATATTTTCATGCGACTGTATAATTTGAGATAGCAATATTTACGAGTGTTTGGAGTTGCTTGTCGAGACCAAGTGGCGTCAGAAAGTTAAAGGGATCAATGGAAAAAAGAAAGAATGAAATGGAAAAATAAAACTCTTTTATATTGAATTCAACCAGGAAAACTTTCACTTTTAAAAAAGTTCCTCAACAGTCAAAGTCGTATTATGAGTCTTGGAAGAATAAACTTGTTGTAGAAGAATATAAAAATCCTCACAATTCAAGAAATCATTTTGTTCTCAATGTTAGGGTATTTTTTTTCTTTTTTATTGAGCTAGGAAAATATTTTACGTTCATTGAAAAGAATTGATTATTAATTTATATACACTGAAGTATTTCCGTCTCCACAAAAGGTACATCAATAGATATGACCAAATTTTCTTCGGTGCACTTGATATTCATTTATTCATCCATTGTATAGTAAAGATATGCTTCTGCTACTTCCAACCACGCAGTGAAATTTTTCATGTAAAATTGCTTATTACTAGTATTGCAGAACAGAATTTACCATTTTCTGCGCAATTCCAAACGCATGTCATGAATTTCCTAAATATTTACGTGCATTTAGTAATTTCGAAGGTACATACCCGTTTTACTTATTTCAGAATTTTCATTGTGCAAAAAAAGGGAGAAGCTCTCAATATTTGCAGCGTGCTTTTGAAGTTTCCGAGGACTCGAAATTCTATTTATAAATTAAATTAGCATCGAATCAAGAATGTATTCCCGTAAACAGCGCTACTTCGAGTGATCTAAAAGAGAATTTTAGCGACCTAAGAATAGAATTTAAACGAAGAGGGAGAATTTTCGCTGCATATGAATCTTTATTTCACCCAGTGAAAAATATAATATTGTATGGAACCAATCAACGAAAGTTGATATATCGTTAAACTCTTTGAAAACGAACGCTCATATGACCGATAATGTCACAAAGAGTGATGTCACGAAAATAATAACTTGAAAGTCTTTTCATTCAGCATTTTCATCAAGAATACTTTCCTTCATCCGTACAGTAAAATTGAGATAGGTTTCATTCAATTTTGAAAATTTTTAGATTAATTATGAAATTTGAAATATTTTAATGAAATTGAATGGTAAGAGAGATCAAGATTTCATCGAAACCTCCACAGAGCACAGCCTGAGTCAATGTCTGCTCGGGCTCTATTGGTCAAAATTAATAATTAAAACAACAATGTTGGGCGCTTATTAGTTTTAGGGAAAACTCACAAACCTTCAATGAACAGAATTATGTCCAATGTACGTCGATCGATGCAGAAAAGAATCAAATAAGATTGGTTTCGATTTGGGTGACCCGGAAGTAACTATAGGATGATTGTTTTTTTTTCAAGTGACTGTGTGAGTGCACGTGGAGTGATTTTTAATGTGTGTTAGAGCGAGATGGATGAGTGTCGCCAGAAAGATTAAACAAAATATTAGAGACATTAAGAAATGAATAGGTTGGATTGTTTAGAACAAAGTATCGGGTGAAATCAGAGCAGTTTGGTTGAACCGAGAATGAGTTTTGGGAATGAGTACGATAAGGACACGTGTGTCCCTATAATTCCAATGTGTATGAGAGAGACAGAGAGAAAATATTATAAACAAATGAGTGTGGATGGCATGAGTGGACAAAGAGTGAGTCAGTTCTGGATGAAAAGTTGAGGAGTGAAGATCGTGGGCCAAATGCCCTTTTACCATTTAATTATCCAAGTTCTTTTTTAGAATAAAGTTATTTCCATGTTATTCATTTATTTTTCATCCTGCCTCATAAACCATGATCCCACATAACGAAAATTGCAAAGCTGAGGAGATGAAAGTAATCACACTTTTACATACAATTGATCCAGTGCTTCATTCCAAAAATAGTTAATCATCGGTGAGTTTTCCACAAATATTTCAAAAGTATATTTCAATATAAAAATCAAAGAATAACCAAAAAATCGATAATAATGGAAATAATAAATTCAATAAATTAATTGCGCACTGCAAAACTACGTGACAGCCGCAACGATGCACACGCAACGAATGATTCACGTCGTTTACTGCAGCATCAGCGTGGTTCACTTGATCCCTCGATCGACAATTGGGTCTATACGCTCTTTTCAACTCTGACCAATTAATTGTCAATTCCTACGCGAGAAGTCGAAGCAACCTATTCGCCGAAATCTAAGACCTTGATCTCAATATACTAGGATAGACTAGGGCAAAAGAGCCAGATTTTCTTTCGGATTGAAGACCTCGACGAGAAAATCAGAAAAAAATTTGGCACCAGCTCCAGCATGTTTATATAGTTGGCAAAATTTTGTCCAACTTTTTCCTAAATGCTTCGATTCCGTCCCAGTCTTCCCTATTCCACTAATATTATATTCAAAATATTTAGGTCCCAATATCTTGTCAAAAAGTTCATGTAGTCATTATTAAGCAATGAAATATGCACGTACAATAAAATGCAAATTTTCAGTATACAAATACAACACAATATATATCCATCAACGTTGATTTTATTCTCTCAATATATCTCCACTATCCTACAAATGAAAATATGATTGAACAATTTCCTTCTCATTTCCTCGAGTCTCACTGAATGCCACATCAATGTGAAACTTGAAAATAGAGCGACATTGATATAACATTGTCTGCCGGAGGCATATTCAAATTCCTTGTGCATTGATCAGTTCAGTAAACAGACGTGTCTAAGGAGAATGATTGATTCAGGACAATGCGGTTAATTACAAGGATCCGGTTTACACTCTAGTAGAGGTACTCATGTGCAGTTTATGTTGGTCGAGAATGTCCAGTAATGGTAGCATTGAAGTTTGCAAGCGGAAGCGAGAGGAGAGAGAGGGATTGGGAGAGTGGAGCGATATCGGATTCTCGCTGGTCACGAGTAAGCTTCCTAATTGCCACAAATGAACGGTATAATGGACCACCTATCCGAGGGTACATGTATTATCCACCTTTATGAAAATTCAATAGCAGTATATAATACATAATGGACAGAATGTCTAATTACACTGGTGAATTTTATCGTAACACTGATTTATTTATTATGATCTTCATTAAACTGATTTAATAATCTTCAAATTTCTAATTCTCTTTTACTTCCTGTGCTCTACTTATTTGATGTATTTGGTTGGATAATTCTATCCAATGCACAGGAAGATATTTAAATGCAAATATTGCCTCACATACATGTACACACGTGTAGCACATTTCACATGAACTGAAATCATGACAAGTTAAGAACATTTTCACTACCACAGAGCTCTATGTTTATTCAATAGTGTGTACATTTGTATTACGTGAGATACTCAAAACGAATAAATTGACGTATGTTACGCACTAATGTGAAACTCACGTCAGTTTAATGATGCAACTTGTATATATTGTCATTTATCATTCTGCAGCTGGCATTTCAAATGATTATTGTGATTGGCTTGAGAGTAATTAATGAATACAAATGTCAATCATTCAGCATTGATTTCATTTCACTAGATCATGACGCACTCTTCGCACGCACTTTGCAAATTGTTACCTCAACATGTGCTCAGGTATCATTATTTTTCAAAATTAAAAAGAACATTGTTCAGACTATTGAAGAAAAGTCTGAGATTTGGGCATGAGACGGGCCGACGGACATCGGGACTACTCGGCCAATCTCGTGTGGGCCACAGGCTCAAGCCGGCAGTGCTACGGAAACGCATTGAGCACTCTCTTACGGAGAATCAAGATGTAAACGCGTGTGAATTAACGGCTAACGGGCCTTTTATCTATTGTCTCGGTTCTCGGTTAATTATCATTCGGTTATGTGCATCCATTAATTAACGACATGGTTCATATCAATATTAATTATTATATGTATTTTATCTAATATGAACAGAGTAAATTATAGCTATTTTTATATAAATCCGGCTTTTTTATTCTATTGATACCTGTTAACATACTCATGGTGGCCATTTTGGCCAAGTCCCTTTTGCGGACTCCCCCCTCCCCCTCATCGCAAGCACCACGTTATAGGGTTTTTTGAAACCACTTTTCCCTATGTACATTCCCTCATAAGACCACAATCCTCAAGAATTATAAAACTCATTAGACCCTTCACTTATATGTATGTGAAAGCCCTAGGGCTGAGGCTACGATAACTCATTTAGTGTCTGTATCTATTTTTGTATACAATTTTTCTATCATGTCATTAAAGAACTTTTTGAATTTTAAATTAAATTAAAAATTGATATCGATACCTGTCACGATTTCAGACTTCGTCGGTGCTATTTTGGGGGCATTTCATCTATTAAAAAATACAGTCCACTCAAACCATCAATTTTCGGCTACAACATCTAAGGTAAAACATCAAAACCCAAACAAACATTTTTTTTCTTAAATCATAAATGAAGAATATTGACAATCACCAAACTTACAACTGAGAAATTATCATAGAATCAAATTTCAGAAAAACTAGAAAATGCGCAAGCGAGGTTTGAACTCACAGCCTTCAGATTACTGGTCTAACGCTCTACCAATTGAGTTATTTGCGAGTTTCACTATTGATGTTACATATTGTGCACTATATTTTGCTGTAAAACATTTATTTCTAGTCGTGGTAGCATGTGATTTTTTTCTATTTTTCATGAAAATCTTATGGAAAATAAAACATGGTTTTTCTCCAGATCAAAATCAGTATTATTATATTAAAATATTGAATATAACTCTCACCCCATTGACAAATCATCCATATACATCACCCATACACAATATTTGGTTCTTTTGACTATCCCGCACAACTCGCAGAACTTCGACTCTTTTGATATCGATTATCGCGCTTCGACCAGTCTCGCAATATTCTTTTTTAGATAGGAACTTTGAGAGATATGGAATGAGCGGAAAATTGATAAGAAGTGGTTTCCTGAATGAAGTTAATAGTATTCTTTCGATAATCACCTATTGAACAGCAGAGGATGAAAGTTCATTCGCTTATTCGCTCTTCTTATAATTCATTCCTTTCCCATAATTTCAAATGAAATTTTTCTTCTTTAATGGAAATCTGAATCACGTAATTCTGTGCTTACATAAGAATTTTCTTGTTTTTCTTCATATAATTTGAAATTTTGTATCAGTGAGACGTTACATTACAAGACTCACGTAGGAAAAGAAAGGACTACGAGAAGTTGGAGGAAGTTAGATTAAAGGACTGATACTAGTGGGAGTGTCAAAGAAGCTAGATTACAAGTGGTGGGGGGGAGACGAAGGACTGGAGGGTATGAGCACAACGAGGAAGCTAGATTAAAGAAATCCGGCTTATGGGCGATTTATGATTTTATATGACTAAACGAACGGAAAAGTAATGAATTTTTTTCTCTTGAAAACTTGAAAATTTTGTGAGGCAGAGTGATGAAGAAAAATGACAATTGCGGAGACAAAAGACGACACTATTCATTAGCTATTCATTAGCTACTTCTTCCGTAGAGTCAATACTAATTCACTCTTGTGAAGAAGACGAGAGAGAAAAAACTTTGTAAAGTAATCTCCCTCATCCACTGAGATATAACCAGAGAGAATACCGTCCTCTTGATAATAGTATTAACGTTAGAAAGCTAACGCGATTGGAAAAAGCTCCAGCTAAAAGTTGCATCATTGAGTTTATCTTGGGGCTTGTGCAATGTATACATTCATCTTGAGTTTATTCAAGTTTTCAAACTACTAACGAATAGGAGAGTGCACGATGTATATCAGAGCACTGCATTAAATAAGTATATCCATTTGCCCATTAAGGTTCATAGCATAACTATGCTATGAAAATTTATCTTGAAAATATTTTCAACCCAATTCCACCCAATCAAAATACAGTATTCGATGATCTTTGCTAGAGTGGGAGTAAAAAATGTTTGAATAACTGCCACTCGGTCAAATGGAAATTAATAAATAACTTTTATTCGATTCGAATGACATGGCCAACGTTATCGATTTTAATACAGTGGACTTACAATGGAGTTACACCCATTAAAAATGCTCTCTCGCTAAAGTTTCTAGAATTATTCCATCAAAGTTTTTCGTTGACTACCCCACTCTAATTCTTTAGTGGCCTGATCAGAATTAAGTTTAGAAGCGTGAAATTTCCAGTGTTCTTTCCGACATATTTTAACATTCTGCGCACTGAATTGCGTAGAGGGGAATGCGCTATGTAAGAAGTAGGAATGAAAACAAAACGGTCACTTTCGAAATTGGGTCTTCTATTACCCGTGAGGTCCTAAACAGACGTGTAAACTTATTTGGCAGTCCACTGTTCTCTTTTAGGTAGAGCTGACTAACCATGTATGTTTATTCATATATGTGTTATACTTTTGTTGAATTTGTGTTGTTTCGGTTTGTGTTATTTGTATTCCTCCTCAGGAACGAGTCCCTCGAGAAGTTGAAATCGCCGTTCTACTGTGCTCTGAAGTTCGTACTCTCCGGTGCGCGCGCAATTAGGTATCCTAACCTCTATCGTCACTCATCACCAAGATCTAATACTAAAATTCTTGAAAAATTCTCCAACTGCTTTTTCCTCGAGCATGCAACAATAAACAACATCCGTAAATCTCTGTCGTCATCCGGGTTATCCTCAGTGTTCCATTGATTATGACAAATGACGGTAAAAGTGTAATTGGTTTTGGTAAATTGGTGGCACATGGAGAAGGGTCCTCTCGCTCATTAGAGTACCATCGCCAGAGTTGTCCTGTACTCGACAATAGTATCTACCGCTCTCTCTCCCTCTTCCTATGAATGTTGGGTAAATGCAACTGGGGTGCTTCAATGGCATGTGTGCATCGTATATAACATGGTTGTCACGACGTTGTTGTACACTATTTCGTCGTTGAGATGATGCTTTGGTTAGTTAGAGAGAGAGAGAAAACGAGAGGGAGGAAAAGGGAAAATTACCATCACGATATACGTTTACTGTAGAAAGGACGGCCTTGTATCTTCTCCAGTATAATGTTTAACCTCAAATATTTATGTAGTACAGAGGATTGGTATACTCTTGAATGGGTAATGGACTGTTGATACACTGTGAATTACTTCGATAAACACATATTTACATCTCTCTAAAGTTCCAATCCAATTTTATCATCAAATTGATGCGAAGAAATATCGTTTAACATTTAATCTCATAAACAAGAAGTTTTCTGGGCGAAAAATATTCAACAACTAATCAACCAGGGTAGTTGAGATCAAGAGATCTCACTTCTGATAACTGAGTAAAGCTCTATAAATACATTTAAACTCAGTAAAACCCAGGAAACTTTTAACGCTGATGACTAAGCTCTTCGTGTGCATTTGATTTAGCAAAGTTCCATCGATTTTCTCCTACTGCCTCAATTCAAACAGACTCCTCAACTATTGACTGAGTTACATGAATACTTACCAATTATCCACCAAATCACTATGTCTATCTAACGCTCTGGCTTTCACTGTGCTCTTCAAATCAATCGACAATGACGTTGCACAAAAGGCAGATAGGGAAAATAAAAAAAAAGAAGAAGGACTTAGGGTTATATTCGAGTTGAGTACTGTTGTGAAAAGAAGTAAAGATAAAGTGAAAGAGATGCAGTCTGGGAAGTTTTGAAAGTAAACTTTTAGTTTATGAGCTTCGGCAATGCTGGTTGCAAATACCCGGATTTGAACTCACTTTGGTAATATCTTCAAGCTATTACTTCTGAAACACTCTTTTAATATTTTTCTTTTCTTCACTCATACAAATTGATTCATCCTCAACTTTTGAAATTATATCGTCATTCATTGCATCATTATCATGCATAAAGTCCATAATAATCAGTCATATCGGAATGGAAATGATGGATTCATTAACATTGTTATGAGCACAAGCTTCTCTGAGGAGATGAACTAACTGTAGAAAACCTGAGTCCATGGTAAATACGAATCCATCATAATCATGAACTTTCCAACTGTAAAGAATGAGGTTATGAAATTGTGATAAAAAAGTTTAACGAATCTAGGCACCAGCTGAACTGTATAATCTCATTCCTCTGTCATTTCTATATCTGAATAATATATGATTTGAAATTACAATTCGTCTTTATAGTCTACCTTTTAGTTATCTTGTCTTTGCCAACTACTCTTTTTCTGATATTTAGAATGTGAAATAATAATTAGCAAAGAATCATTAAGTTCTATAATGCTTAGAATTTATATAGTTACGTTTTTTTGTATTTTTCTTTTTGATTTGCATTTCTCCTTTCTATCAATTCAATACTTTTATAGATTTTTCATCCAAACTTTGTAATTCAATTAATTTGTAATGTCGGCACAATTCCTGCCATGATGTTTTTTTTCTTCAGCTTGATGGACTCTCCAGTCCAAAGTTCAATGAATACTATACTATACCATACTGTACTATACTATACTATACTATACTATACTATTCGTATCTCTGATATTTTTCAAATTTATTTCATCTTCACTCCTTACTACAGCATACAATTGCAGTTGGAAAATATAAATTCACATTTGGTTTCATCGAAGAAAACGTATGACGGTAAGGAGTCCAAAAATTACTGAAGAAAGAATGATAAAATAAAGATAGTGCCTCTACATTCTATTTGCTGTTAAAAATATGACGATATTATGCAATCGACGTACGAATATCATGCAACTTCGTACTATTTCTATATACTATACAATTTTCAGTGGATAGGAAGTGCTAGATGCTAGTGATATTGGTGAATGCCACCAACTAGGTGCTAAACTTTTGCGAATCGAAAAAGGAAAATGCCAACACACACCCCCTTCTACCACCAATACAACATATATGCCAGAGAAAGAGATGCCAGATGGAGTTCAACCACAGAATGAGAGTAGAGGACACACTATGAGACTACCCAACAAACGCTATCTTCTATTGTGAGTTATAGAAACAGTTTGCGGTATCGCTGCCGTTTCTGGGCTCCGTACCATGGACCCATGCTTATATATTCAAGCAATATTGCTCCGATATTGCATCCTGTGTGCCGACACCCAGCACCAATCCAAAGTCCTCCCCTCTTTCATTTTCCTCCTCCTTTCTGTCTCCTTTTCACTCGCTCCTGTTTCTCCGTTGCTTCCGCACTGCCCATCTTCTTTCTATTCAGTGAAGATATGTTTTTCTTCTCATTGTTGCTGGTTCATGCACCAGCATCGATGAGTCAGATGCGCCATATGATTGTATTTTCGCGTAACAACTCACTCTTACTGCAAATATTCCTACAGAGTACTTCGTAAATACATGAGCATTATTATCATCATCTTCTGCATAGCTGAACGCCACCGGGGAATGATAGGCAGAGGTGGAGAAGAGAAAGATTATTTGAAAATACTCGATGGAGTATGATCATGTCTATTGATCTCCATATGCTGTTTGAAACATTCATAGTGATTTATTCGAATGGCATCGTCTCATCTGAATTTCTCCACTCTGTGTTTATTTAGTTTTTATACAAAACACATTAGGTATGTGGTTACTGTTCTTCGAGTACTCCATTGCTATTGTGTATTTAAAATAAATCAGAATAAATGATATGATGTATTTACCTTACTGAAATGGTTATTCCGTTTGCATGAGATTTTCCGCTGTTTTCCTCAGTTTACAGAGTATCTCGGTAATTTTATTCGTCTGGGAAAATTGCCCTGCGGCTTGAAATGGAAATCTAACACCATATTGAACCTTCAAATCATTATCATAGAAACATACCTTTACTTTAACTACAACAACCAAAAAAATGGATGAATTACGCACAGAACTCTATCACACCTGGATAAATATTCATGACTTTCAATACATAAATTAAAATGAAGATTAACTTTACACTGGTTTTACGGAGAATCCAATAGCCACAAAAAAAGCGGGGAAAAAAATTGATGTTTTTTTTTTTTACAAATACCATCGTATCATGTAGAATGCCGATAGGACCATCTGTTTCAAATAGACGTGTTTTCTATGCATGATGGAGATACAAAATTACATAGACTATCTTGCTTCATGAGACCTGTTTCTCTTTGACAAATATAATCTCGTTTGAATATCATCTCACTCTCTTGAATTGCATGATCATGAGACCATTGTGATGGTTATACATCCGTATATTATACAATCCTAAAATCATGAATATAACTACTTGTGTCCTTCGACGCTCGGTGAATTTCTAGTTCTATGTGGAGTAAAACGGATGAGAATAGTAGAATTCTAGTGGCATGGGGACTGATATAATCGTTGTTCGCTCTCTCGAGGTTACTAGAGTATCCACCCAAAAGGTAAACCCTCTATTGCTAACTCTGGTTCGGTATCAACTTGAAATATCTCTTGTGTCACACTAGACTGTTCCAGCGTGAATTAGTCTTGATCACAAAAAATTAAAGTGGACAACGTAAGTTTGTTACGAATTAAGGGGGGGGGGGGGGGGGGGTAAGGGTGTACGCGTGAAAAAAAACGTTTTTTTTTACGAATTTTTCTTAGACGTGTGGATTGAGCAAATTCATTGAAACCTTTTGAACATTATTAAGTATGAATTCAACAACATGAAGTAATTTTTTTATACGAAAATATCCACAAACAAGCCGGTGACAGAGCTTTTCTAAGAACGTCTTTTGAAATAGACGATTTGCGGTGATCACTGTATCTCAGCTGGAAATGATCAGAAATAAGAAACCATTGAAATTTAGTCAAAGTATTATTGAATCCTCCCCCCAACGATCTCTGATTATTTTTTTTTCATTTTTCAATTTTTGGCGGTCATTTGAAGTGAAAACTGCAATTTTTCACTAAAAATTGCGCCATTTCGTATAGGGCAGCGCACGATACCGAGACTGGTCTCGGTATCGTCTCGTATCGTCTCGCTTTTCCGAGACGAGACCGAGACGATACACATGAAAAATTTCCGAGACAATACCGATACGATACCGTATCTGAACCGAGAGTCTCGGTAAGAGTCTCGGCGAGAGTCTCGGTTATTTTTCATTAATTGAAAATATTCCCAATAGACGCTACAGACATAGTTTACGCGCAATCTCTCTTGACAGGCCTTTGATGAATAATTCCCCAACGGCCCCAGCAGAGGGCTACATTATACTCATCAAATGCTTTTATCATACGTATAGCCCTCTGTCGGCCTCGATAGAACTATCCACTAGATGCCATGTGTATGCTATCCATGTATTTTCTTTCATGTTCAAGATTATTGACATTTCAATCGATTTATCTGAGCAGTTTGTGTGATTTGTGATCTTCAAGTGTATTCTTCAATTTGACACGTTTAAATATTATTATCAGTGAAACTGAAAACTGAAGTGACCTTTCTCAAAATGTCGAGTATTGATGAAGATGGTGAGCCTTCTAGCAAGAAACGTCGAGTAACGTCAACACCGGCGTCTCATAACCTCCAAATTTCGGTAATCGAGGCTGACAGCTCGGTGAATTCTGATAGTCCAAAGAGTCATGAGAAAAAAGATACTTCGTCCAAGTTTTCATTATTTTTTAAATATTTTACTCGAAACAAAGAACAGTTGGCTACATGTTTGGAGTGTGAAAAATTAAATGTAACAAAAGAAATTAAACGTAAAGATGGAAACACAAGCGGTTTGAAGAAACATCTCAAATTACACCCTGTAGCTTACGAAACCATTTTTGGCAATGAAAACAGAAAAGATTTGAAATCAGGACAAAGAACATTGATGGAACTGATGCATTCTTCAGTGAGTAAATTTTTGAGAGAATTTCAACACTTTCAGTTTTGTCATTAAGGAAATTAAAAAAAAAATATACAACAGTTCAATCTCTCTTATATTTTTCTTTATTTTTTCAAGCTTCATTGATAATGGACATGTTGGATTTTTTCTCTTTTCGTAGAAACCTCTATCTCAAAACGAGTGGGAAGTGGAGATTGTCAACTTCATCGCACGGAAGCGTTTAGAATTTTGTTTTTTTAATGATCCTTGGACCCAACGATTTTTTCATAAACTCAATGATGGAGTGAAAATGCCCCTACGAGATTCTGCCAAACGTATGGTAATGAGAGAATACAACAGAAGAGAAAAAAATGTGAAAAAATTACTTTCTGAGAATCAATCTAAAATGTCTTTCACTGTGGATGCATGGACCAGTTACGAGGGACGATCTTATTTCGGAATCACCATTCATTTTGTGGATAAAGACTGGAAAATGCATTCCATGGCTCTTGATTTCATCCCTTCTAAGGGTTCACATTCAGGAAAAGCCATAGCGAAAGCATTTTTTCAATCAATCGAAAAATACGATCTTCAAGAAAAAATTCAAGGTATAACTGTTGACAACGCATCGGCGAATACAACTTTTATGGAAGAGCTTCGACTATTGATGGAAAATGCAGGATATCCGTTTGATAACGTTGATCAACATTTTCGTTGTTTTTCTCATATTATGAATTTAGCAGTCCAAGACATGCTACAAATGATAAAAGTTGAACCTGATAATGATATTGAAAATAATGGTTCTACAGAAGAAGGTGAGAGCTTGAACGGTGATGAGAATGATGCCAGCGAGGAATCATCGGACGAAGACTCCATTGATTGCTCTTCAAATGATCTCAATCCCCACACTGCTATTACAAAACTGAGAGCCATTTTCAAGCGCACTAGGAAATCTGAAGATATTCAAAATATGTTGAGAATTTTCTGTGAGGCTACTAAAATTAAATATTTAAAACCAAAATTAGATGTTGTGACCAGGTGGAACAGTACTGACGAGATGATCAACTTGGGCATAAAAATGAAAAAAGCATTGAATATGTTGACATCAGAGTGTGACAAAGTTTCAAGTTTCAAACTGAATAACGATGAATGGGCCTTGCTCACTCAAATACACACTTTCCTAAGGGATTTTGAAAGTGTCTCGACAACTTTAGGAGGAGAAAAATATGTAACTTTGCCCATGGTAATTATTGCTTTTAATTTGTTATTGGATCGTATTGAAGAGAAAGCCTTTTCTTTGGATGAAAAAGAAAATAGAAGTAAAGTTGATGAAATTCTCGTACACGCTTTTCAAGCCGCCCGAGACAAAATCATGAAACATTACAATAAAACTAATTGGGTTTATTGTGCTACTTTAATTCTCGATCCAAGGCATAAGGTGGAAACGTTTTTGTTGACAAAGTGGGGGAAAGACATGAAAACTGCTTCCATGAAGAAATTTGAAGAAATTTATAAAAAATATTATGAAAAAATTGATCAGGCTAAGCAGTGCACAGAAACAAGTGTGAATGATAAAGAAAACAGTGCACGAAACTTGATGGAAGATGGCAATGATAGTGCTGAGGATCAGAGGCTCGATTTAAATACTCTTTTTGCGGATGCAGCTTGCTCCACAGATTGGAAAGATGAACTTACAGAGTATTTAGCTTTAAAGCGAGCAGATAAAAACGAGAATATTCTCGAATGGTGGAAAAATAGAGAACATAGTTTCCCTACTTTGGCCACCATGGCCAAAGATTTATTTTCAATTCCTGCCACATCTGTACCTGTAGAGAGGCTGTTCTCACTTGCGGCATTAACTGTTACCCGTTTGAGGAGTTCTTTGAATGATGACTCCAGAAAAGCTTTATTGTGCTTGCATTCGTGGGAGAACTGTGATTTAAATGCCAAAATAAGTGCATTATAAACCAAAAAGAGATATTTTTGTTACGATTTTGAATAAAAATATAAAATAATTTATATTATTTTAAGAATAAAGAATTTTTTGTTTTTTCTGTCCTCCAATTTTTAGTTTCCGATTTCGAGACGAGACCGAGACGAGACCGAGACACATTTGAGATACGAACGAGACGAGACCAAGACGAGACCGTGTTTTCTTCCATCGAGACGAGACGATACTGAATTGAACGAGATCGAGACAAGACTGAGACGAGACCGAAAATTTTACATTTTTTCGAGACCGAGACGATATTTTCCCTAATATCGTCTCGTCTCGTCTCGTGCGCAGCTCTAATTTCGTAGGTGGAAAACCCCCTTAATGTAAAAAAAAATAATCAGAGAACGTTGGGGGGAGGATTTAATGATACTTTGACTAAATTTCAATGGTTTTTTATTTCTGATAATTCCCACCTGAGATACAGTGATCACCGCAAATCGTCCATTTCAAAGAAACATTCTTGGAAAAGCCGGCTTGGTTGTGGATATTTTTGCATAAAAAAATTACTCAATGTTGTTGAATCCATACTTAATAATGTTCATAAAGTTTCAATAAATCTGCTCAATCCCTACGTCTGAAAAAAAATCGTAAAAAAAGTCTTTTTTTCTTCAAGCGTAAACCCTGACCCCCACCCCCCCCCCCCTTAAGTCATTTAAGTGTGAAGCTCCTTGCTCGGATGATCATCATTGCTTGCATCAATGATGATTGCTCCACAGATAAGATCTGGAAATATGTTGGAAAGCTGTTGACCACAATCAACAGATAGAGGAGACCGGAAGAAAATTGACCTGCGGCTATGAATGATTCGGCATTTTTTTTCTAAGAGAAGGCCTCTTTGGAAAAATTTCAAAAGATTAACTAACAATGTGCATATATTGGAGTATCTTCTCAAATTTTTCAGATTCTCCCACGAAGTCCTTCATTCCGAAAAAATCATGAGTCATCTGACACTGGAAGTCCATTCTGCCCCAGTCTCCCCTATGTATTCTAATAATTTGATTTCGGTGATTATTATTTGAATTGTTGAGTGAAAAGAGAGAACTCAGAATAATCTGGAAAGTGCACTGTTCAACAACAGATGTAGTCGAAAACGAGCTGAACAACTGAAATCCACGTCATTCACAGAAAATCTCGGGAAATGTACCTGCAAATATTGTAATTCCTGCAACTCGAGGGATAAAAATTCGTCGAGACCTTTCGGGAAATCCTCCGAATTTTTCTGAGCATAATTGAATCAAGAATATTGATGATCTTCATGCAAGAATAATGTTCTTCTCAATTGGAAGTTCAACCCTTCGTAACTTATTTAATGAGTGTGGCGCCGCCCTTTCCTTATGTTAAGGTTTCACTCATAATTTTAATGATCCAAAGTTTCTGGAAATTAGAATGCTTGTTTCCAGCCCGATGGAAACATCTGGATGGATCAGTTTCCATCCACAAAATTCTAAAAATCACTGGCAACAATTTAATTATGAGAAAGACTCTAATGAACCATTACAGAAATTTATAAATATTAAATAAAAACTTTCTTCAAAAGATTTCCGCTGATTTGGAATTCCAAAAAAATTGAGTTGTCGATGATTCCCATTAGTCGATTTCTTCGGATCATAAAGGAGGTCCAATCGCTATCCATGTTAGATAAAAAAATATGACAAAATGATGAAAAAAATTTTTTTTTCAAGTGTTGAAGTCGTTACCTAGACCATCACGGAATTACGATTGAAGTTACCGTGTAAATTTTTAAGGATTGAATTTAAAAAAATGTGAAGTTTTATACAGTTTCATGGCAAATTCATCGATTGGATGAGGTCGAAGAAATTATCAATTAGTGTTCTGAAATGTACGAATTTCGGTAATTATCTAGTTTAAGGATGTATTCTAGATTGAAATTTTTTTTTCTTCACATTTTTTTAAAAACATTTTTCGAATGTACATCTCAGAACATTGTGCAGGTATCACAGTGTAAATTTTGGTAAGATTTTGTTTATGATTTCTTGTTTATCAAAAAAAATTCTTGTTTAAAACAACGTAAAACGCGTTTTTCTCTGAACAACGTTTTTTCAGACCACCCCCACGATTTCTCCAGAACCAGTGGGCCGATCCTTCTGAAATTTACACCACATATTCTACACATGAGAAATCACAAGATGAACCTCCATCAAGTTAAAATTCGGATTTTTACTATTTTTGTTTTACAAAAAACGGTGAAAAATGCACACTTTTTTTAGTTATTTTTCTTTTTTTGAGATAAAATTAACGAAATCAGTTGAAAATTAATATTTTGGAGGTTTAATCTGTAGCCACTATCATACCGAATCTGAAGCACTTCGATTTTTTTTGTATCAGATAAGCCGTTGTCGAGATATCGTGTGGGAGCCGAGCGGCCCCAAAATTACAGCGTTAGGTTGAGCAATGGATTTTGTATACAAAAGTTGGAAAAAATAAATGAAAAAAATTTTTATGCTGTATTTCAAGACTTTATCAATCATACCTATTCATTTTCATATTCATCTCTTCCATAGCATTCTCAAAAAAAATTCCGAAAGATAGGTCTTTTCTTTACCCAAAAAATTAGAATACATCCTTAACTCTGCCCAATCATTTTTATTTCTTACTTTTTCCGATTTCTTCTTTCTCACTTGATATGTTTGAATGGTTAGGGGTCAGTCATCAGATTCCAGGGCTAATGGAGGGAATCCTAATTAAATTGGTTTCGAAAAACAACAAAGTTTTTTCGGAAGTTAGTAACCATCAAGAACGAGAAGAAGAAAATCAATGATTGAGATTATCACCACGTTTTGCTTAACCCAAAGCCATGAGGAGGACGTAGTGGTGCATAGGCCTCGACGAAGAGCTCATCACGACCCATCCTATTAACGACACTCGAGATTTTTAGATGAAGATATATTATTGACACACAGCTCCGCCTACCTTCCTTGTGCTTTAAAAATTTTCATTTTATTACGAAATGCAGTACTTTGGCCCATTTTGTTTAATTTGCACTTCTCTTTATTATTTCAACAGCTTGCATACATCGCGTGGAACAACATCAATGGGGATTTATGTCTCGCTAACTAAGAAAAACGAGGAGAAGAAGAGAAAGAAATTCCAAAAAATTTAATACGGATTTAATGAAAATATCGACAATACTCATTTTGCATTGGAATATTTCAAAAATTATTACACTCAGCGGTGGCAACAACTCTTAACACAAAACACACACGGTCTTGATGTACTACTTTAGACAGCCAAAATTAAACTAACGAAGAAATGGCTCATGTGGTTGATTTGCCAAATTTACCAACACTCTCAGACCATTGGTCTCTATTTTTCTTTTGTAATTCCCAACTGTCTCTGTCAAAAGAATATCGACAATTTTCATCACTATCTCACCTTGCATCAAGTTTCCTCTCTTCTTCGCTCAATCAAAACATTGATAATTTACTTTATTTAAATTCTATTATTATACTTTTGATATTTCAGGTAATAAATTTTAAAAAAGTTGAAATTCACATTCATTGAGTTATTAAAAACAATAAATTACTTCTAGTTTTGGACTGAAAGTAAACAAAACAACTCGTTTCTTGGAAAATTAATAAAATTAAATTTTCACAATCTAAACTCGATGCAACACTGGATTTAGCTTATTATATCGATTGGGTAAAGAAATTTGGAATTAAAATTATAAAATCTCTATTTTCTAGTTGGCAGAGCGATTCTTTCCAAGTACTCAAATTTCTTTCATTGCAATGAAATATTCAACTTATCGTGGAGTGCATTGAATTAATCAAGAAAAATCACATGAAATTCAAGATGCCTGTATTACAATGTAGTTGGAACATTTGACAACGTTGTATTTAATTTTTTTTTCGAATATTTTCTACTTCAAAGATGAATGCCTTGCAAACAAATTGATCGTTAAATTACATCATGCTTGATTGAATATTTTTCTTCGATTTATGTTAAATATAAATTCAAAATTCAGAATCTTCATTTGCATATTCTTTGTCGCCCACTTGTATATATACCTCCCACCCTAACCTGTTTATCCTTATCAGAAAAATTTTGGTTACCACAAGGGTACACAAATACATTGAGAATGTAATCGAGTAATAAATTAGCGATCATTAAAGTGAAGTCATTAATAATTGTTTTGTTTGATAAATATCAAGTATTCCAATATATTATCCTCAATATTCCAACACTTTATGAAATGGATACTGTACTTTATTTGAGGTCTGCAGCGATTGGACCTCCTCAATTTGTCGATTGGATGAATATTATGCACTTAACTCAAAGTTACAAGATTAAGCTCCTTAACAGACAACATTGCAAGCCTCCGAAATGCATTATACCACCTAAGTACTATCGATCCCATCTGAATGAGGATTGTATACTATATCCCATAATTCAAGTCCATAGCATGGATTTACGTATTATTCATGTGGATAGTATTCAAAACCCTCAAAACAGACCATTTTACTGAAATTAAATGATAATTCTCTGATAATGAGTTTAATCCATGAACAATATTTACAACTCGACTGCGTAAATTTGTTCACTAACAAAATACAATGTCCTATCTGCACACTGTAATGATAATAGTATGCTATTTGTAATAATTGGTATGCACTTTGCGTTTAAATTGATTCACTATCCGAATTCACATTTTAATTACGATACTGCCTGGTTTCAAGGGAGTATGGTTGAAGTTAATAAATTAATTTATATTGATCGGTAGTTCCGTGCAAATGTGCTATGAAAATTTTTATTCAACTCAATTATTTTCATTATTATGCTAAAATCGTTTATGGAATGATGTATTTCAATCAGTGATTCATCGGAAAATTGAAATGTTAAATAAATTCATTTTAAACATCAAAGGTATGCTATAAATTTAATGCCCAGGAAATGATTGATTCGTAACTAATACTTCTTTGAACACTTGCTACAAAATATTGGAGGATGAAATTATTATATGGAGTGAATCTAATGCTCACAGTAAATTCTGCGAATTAATGGAAATATCTATTTCGGATTTTTTTGTGGCATGTATAAAATTATTGATGAATAGTTGTCCATCGCTTTTTTGAGATGTGTTCATCAAAAAACGTTAAATTATTTTTGGGAATAATAAAAAAACATTTCATTAATAAATCTATCAATATCTTTTCATGACTCCATGTGACTATACGAGTTTATTTATGGAAGCGTCAAAAATTTTCTCCGGTAACTTTCAAAATATTTCAAAAGCAATTCATAATAATCAGGGCCCAGAACTTCGTACATCTAAATGAAAGTATCGCCAGCTGTAGCTGATACCTTAGTTGCGAGAGTGAACTAACTTTGAAAAATGTCAATTTCAATACGAATTTCGTTCAAATTTCTTTAATATGAAGGTAGCCATATAGAATTAAACATTCAAATTTCTATTGCGTGATACGATATTTTTCAATTAATAAGACTAATTATTCGTGCACATATATGACTTGGTACTCATGAGTGAGATGAGGCAGTAAATGGCAGAGAAGAATGAATTCGAGAAAGCTCCATCAATAATTAAGAAAAAGAAACCAAGACACATGAAGAGAAGAAAAAAGATAATAATGAAGAATTGAGATAGAACAAAAAAGTATTTTTCATTGTATTTCCTTTCAATCTTCCCCATACTTTTTTTAAACCTTCCCCAAGGGTTTTTTGAGTCTTCTCAATGTCCTTTTGGAATCTTTGCCGACTTTTTTAAAAAAATTTCCAAGTCTCTTTTGAATATCCCTGAAGTTGATTTTGAATCTCCTCCCTTCCAGACTTGATCATCAGCTCAGATACCCATGGTGGAGCTGTGCTTCTGATTAATGCAGTGAGTGGAAGAGGGGGATGACAATTAAGGAGAGCCTCAGAAAGTAGAAAAAAAAATTACAAACAGAGGTAGATAGATAAATAGATCATTTTTCATTGTTCAAAATCCTCTACTGAACTACCACTTACTATCACTTGTAGATTTTTTTGCTAATAATAATTTTCCATATCTCAAATTCTCCGTTAATTTCCTCCTCCCTCTCACTAGTCCTCCGAAATCCCACACAACCCCTTAACCCGTCAGCGGTCGCGCTATGAGCCTTTCTCTCATACTTTTTTTTCAGAGTATAGGAAAGTACTCTAAAAATGCAGAAAAATGACCGGGGATTTTTGCTATGCCTCACAAAACTCTTCTAGTTTATTTTAGTGAAAGAAGAAATCATTCATGAGTTGTTGTTCAGCAGGAAAAAAATATTTTCTACGACGCCGTCAAAATTTTCACGTGTTACGCGTATGGTTTCTGCCGAGATTTTCATGGAACAGCGCTGCCTGTGGCGACATTTGGCACCATTCTCCCATAAGAATAACACGGTGAGAGAATCCCTTACGGCGCGACTGAAGAACGCTGGTGAGATAGCGCGACCACTGACGGGTTAAATATATGTAAAAGTTTGAGGGCAGATGCTATGTACCTTGTATTTAGTTTAGAGTCTCCTAAACATTGTAAAGTTGATTGTATTTATGTTGATAAAACGCTTTAAATCGTCAAAAAAATTTCCACAATCGTTGAACAAAACGAAAAATGAAATGCTCTGAAGAAAAAAGAAAAGGTAAAAAGACATAATAACGAGTGAAAATGAAATGGAATAATCTGATATTGAGTTTTTACTGTTCTTAATGTTTTATTCAATTTATTCTTAATTTATATCAAATGTCATTCATTCATTCGAGTTTTTTAATGATTATAAAGTTAAATGATATTATCTTAATACCAAGATTAATCTTTATAATTCAAGATTTTGAGGTAATTGGAATGCTGAAAGCACAGAAAAATGTTGGTGTATTGTGCGATTGAAATACTTGGGGAAGATTTAAAAAAGACATGGGAAGATTGAAAGAAAACGTAATCGAAAAGAGTTTTTTTTCTAGCTCAGTTCTTCATTATTATTTTTTTTCTTCTCTTCATGTGTCTTGGCTTTATTTCCTTAATAAATTATAGAGCTTTCTCGAATTTATTCCTCCTCTGCCACTCACTACATTATTTTACTTATGTGTGCATGAAGTCATATATGCACACATATCACTAGTCTTATGAATTAGAAAATTTAGTATCACGCAATAGAAATTCAAATGAAATTTACATTCTTCAAAGTTTGTTTACTCTCATAACCAAGGTATCAGCTAGGGCTGGCAATAATTTTAGACGTACAGAGTTCCAAGCCCTCATAATAATTTTTAATGTCCAAATTCGTCCTTGCCTCAAAGGGCAATTTTGATATTAGATTTCTGACATGAGGTTAAAATTATTATTATTAAATTATAAGGGACGACGCTAGTATTACTTATATTCTCGCGGTGGATTTGAATTTCTTTTATTTTTGAAAAGATTTCGAGGTGATTTTCTTAATTCCTCTGTAATTATCTATTTCTCTTGACCTTGGATTGCTTTTTAGGGTTTTGACATAAATTTTTTGTTTGAACTCACAGTTAATATTAAATTCACTTTTATATTCATATATCCCAAATAGTGTCTTATTACACTTATTTTTGTTTCACACTTTAATTTCGTTGAATAATTCTTATAATGGAAATTGTTCAGTTCGAATTGTTTCTAAATTTTTCATAAATTGATTTTAATCTGAATTTCGAATTATAGGAAGAGAGTTGTGATAATTGTTCGCTTTAATTCAATTTTAGATGTTTTAGCTTGAACCTTAATAATAATAAGATTTTTAATTTTAAGTGGCTTTGCGGTCATAGAGAGGGCGCGTTTGTTCTTGAAATCATCTGTTCCGATGGGGAACTTTTTCAGAAACTTGTGCATAAATTTTATTTAATAAATTCCATCATTTTCACGTGATAATTTGAGTCTCGGTATTGAGCTGGAGGGGTGGGAGGAAAATCCTTCAAAGTTCATTTGGGACCTCTCCCCTCATTGTAACAGAAGATTTCAAGAACGAACGCGCCCTCTCTATGACCACAAAGCCACTTAGAATTAAAAATCTTAAATATTGAACGGTCGATAAAATCAAATTCTATCTTAATAATAATATTTCACAGTTATTTCTATATTGAGCCCCGCGATTTAGAATTATCGCTCCTCACTTAAGGTATTTCGAGCGCGGTATCACTTTAATTGAGAATTTTTTCTAAGTAAGCTCAAAATGTAGATAAAAAAAAATAAAAAATGTTTGTTATGTCCCAAAAATTAACTTGCCCATCTGGAAACAGAGATATCGGCCCTCAAAGTTTGGCCTTTTCCCCCCTTGATAACATGGAGATTCGTCAATTTAGTCATATTTTTCCCAATAACTTCTTCAAAATAATTGAGATTTCAAAGGAAAAAATCCCAGTGATAGTGTCAGTTGTTAGAAATATTTACCAAAAAAAAAAAATACATGTGCCCATTCAGTTTACGAGAAAAAAAATGTTGAAACATGAAAAATTGGAAAAAAGACACATACACAAACGCAAGCTCGTGCATACACACACACGAGCTCGTGTACGTGTATATCCATACACACTGCGTTTGAGTGTATTACGCCAGGGACGTCTCTAAATTTTATTGAGAGAAAAAATTAAAAAAAGAAAAAATATTGATGAATCTACATATTCAGTTTATTTTATGGATTTTACCGTGAAAATAAATGTTGAACAACATGTTTCTCTAGATAAAAAAACCTGTTGATCAATTTAATAACATAATATGGCCATGCTTCTTTTGCCCCATTGTACCCTTGCTAGGTACGAGGTGGAGCGCTCGAAATACCTTAACTTCACGTTTAGTCCTTTTCAAATGTATATTGAATTAATTATTTCCGATTTATTATGAATTGATAATCTAGTTATTGTATAGTTCAATTTCCTACTTCTATTCGGAAATTATATTTCGCTGTCTCGTCCTCGAGATCAAATAGAGTACATAGGTAGTATCGCCTTTACTATGTGGTCCCACAGAAATTCAAATAATAAAATAAGAGAAAGAACTGCTCCCGAACTGCCCTCTGTGCTACCTCTCTTGTAGCTCATGCCCCGGACGCCATTACGTTTTTCTGTGCGGTCCCATGAAGTCACGCACTAGTTTTGGCTCTCAAAAAAGCCAAAATTTTTACCAGTAAAAAGTCGAATAACCCGAACAACAGAACATGGATTCAACGCAGAGGGATCACCGAAGCAGGAAACGCGAACATCACAGGCAGAAAGATGCAGATTACTCGGAGTTACTAGCCAAAATTCAGCGCCTGGAAGAAAAGGTTAGAACGTCCAAGCGTCGGCGATCTCATCACCGCCAACGGCGTGCTCACTCGTCAACATCTTCATCAGGTACGTCCGAGTATCGAAACGACGGTGAGCGTTACCCGAGAGGTACGACACGTTCTAGATACTCGAGGTCAAGAAGTGCCAGTGCGATGTCAGAGGAACGTGTTCCATATAAAAAGCGAAGAGTTGAGCATCGAAACGACGGTGAGCGTTACCCGAGAGGTACGACACGTCACAGATACTCAAGGTCAATGAGCTCAAGTGCATCCTCGAGTCGTTATGGTGATAACCGATCGATGGAAGAGGCATCTCCTAGACGCAAGAAGAGTGATATTAACAATCCAGGTAAACACACGCAGAATGAAAAAAATTCTGGAAACGATGCAGGCCTCCCTGTCGATACAGTCGAATCGACTGAGAATGCACCGACAGATGGCTCTGGTCAGTCGCAGGAATTGATATTATCAGAGGAGGTCCTCGCTCTGCTGGGAGAGGTTCCAACAAGAGATCAAGTCTGCGGCCCAGACATTCATACGCAACTAGCAGAGAGATGGACCAAAATTCTTCAAGAAGGTTTATCAAAGGAAGCTCGTGATGAGTTTCTGAAAAAATTCCCCCCACCAAAAAATTGCCCACTACTGAAGCCTCCCACAATAAATGTAGAGATTAAATCAGTTTTGAATACTCTAACCCTCAAAAAAGATTATTTTCAAAGTGCAATCCAGACTCAAGTGGCTACGGCCCTGTCAGCACTGGGTACGGGTCTCATTTGGGCACTTAAAGCAAAAGAATCATGTGAAAAACCAGTAATGGATGTTAATTATACACAGCTGATATCAGCACTGAATGACTCGAGCTGGATATTAGCAGGTCTACACCACCAAATATCGTTGTCACGACGTGCGATGATTATGCCGTCATTGAATCCCTTAGTGAAAAAGGTGGTTGAGGACAACAGGAAAATTGATGGATTACTTTTTGGAGAGGATTTCTCAAATGCCGTAAAGGCTGCTGAATCGATTGAAAAATCATCGAAGACTCTAGCCAAAGCAACACCATCTCAATCGAGACAAAGACATCCGAACTCTGGAGGCTCGTCAGGTCACCAATCTCAGCAGAAGAAGTCAACAACGAGTCATTTAAACTCCAAGGGCCCCTCCAGGAGATCATCTTACCACAAGAGCTCTCATGCGGGGGGGCAGAGCAGGAGCAACCGCCAAACCCGACGTTAGACGTAAGTTTGAATGCACAAATTGTTGCAGGACGATTAACGAAGTTTCTACCTCAGTGGCAAGACAGAACGTCTGACTCTTTCGTCCTGTCAGTAATAGAAGGATATAAAATCCCATTCACCCATAAACCGTTTCAATTATTACCTCCACCTGAGCCAGTTTTCTCTCCAGAGGATAGACAAAATATTAGTCTGATAATTAGAAAATTCTGTACTGAAAAAGTTATTAGCAAATGTAAACCAAGCGCTGATCAATTTTTGTCATCGTATTTTATTGTCGATAAACCTAACGGTGGTAAACGATTTATTCTTAATTTGAAGAAATTAAATAAATTCATAGAAGCTCCACATTTCAAGATGGAAGATCTGAAGATGGTACAGAGATTGATAACTAAAGATTGTTATATGGCAAAAATTGATTTGAAAGACTCATATTTTTTAGTAGCTATCACTGACTCTCACAAAAAATACCTACGCTTCATTTTCCAGGGTATTACTTATCACTTCAACTGTCTCCCATTCGGTCTCAACACAGCACCCCAGGTTTTCACAAAGTTAACGAAACCAGTCGTCAACACTTTGAGATCACGTGGACATTTATCGATTGTTTACATTGATGATTTCCTTCTAATTGGAAACACTAGTAAAGACTGTTATGATAACGTGGTTGACACCCAGGAGCTGTTAGCCACTCTGGGTTTCGTTATCAACACCGAAAAATCTCAATTCAATCCCACCAAGACCATTCAGTTTCTGGGTTTTATCGTAGACAGTTCTGAATTCTGCTTAAAATTACCAGAGGAAAAACAGAAGAAAATCCTAAAATTAGTACACAAATTTCTCATTCTGAAACGATGCAGAATTCGCGAATTGGCGAGATTGGTTGGTACACTGATATCAATATGTCCAGCAGTGGAGTACGGAACTGTATACACTAAGACCCTTGAACGTGAAAAATTCTTGGCGTTACAACAAGCCTCGGGGAATTTTGCACGAATGATGACCCTATCGAGTAACATTGATGAAGACCTGAGGTGGTGGATAAAAAATATACGATTTGCAAAGAAAATAATAAGAAAAAATGAATACGAATTGGAAATTTTCACGGATGCTTCTCTGACGGGCTGGGGCGCGTTTTGTAATGATGAGAGAGCTAATGGCCATTGGGATGAAAATGAAAAAAAAATATCACATAAATGAACTAGAAATTTTAGCTGCATTTAAAGGATTAAAATGGTTTGCAAAAAATCATGGAAATTGCGAAATTTTACTTCGAGTTGACAACACCACTGCTATTGCATGCATTAATAAAAGGGGTAGTATTCAATATCCAAGATTAGCAAGATTAACGATAGATTTGTGGAAGTGGTGCGAGAGTAGGAATTTAATAGTATTTGCTTCATACATCAATTCGAAAGATAATACAGAAGCTGACGAAGAGTCGCGCAAGTTACCCCCAGAAACTGAGTGGGAGCTGTCTTCTGAAGCTTTCGAAGACGTACACCAAACGTACGGTCCTTTCGATATTGACCTATTTGCATCTAGCATGAATTATAAATGTAGCAAGTATCTCTCATGGCTGAGGGATCCAGACGCTTTCACAATTGATGCATTCACCATTAAATGGTCCAAATACTATTTTTACGCTTTTCCCCCTTTCTCGCTAATTCTACGAGCATTGCAAAAAATTATTACTGACAGGGCGGAGGGTGTTCTCATAGTACCACACTGGCCAACACAGTGTTGGTACCCCCGCTTTGAAAGCCTCTTGTCAAGTGAACCAATTTTTTTCTCTCCAAATGAGGATTTGCTTATTTCTCCTTCTAGAGATGCTCATCCACTAGCGGCGAGTCTTACCCTGGTGGCAGGGAGATTGTCTGCACGGCATTACGAAGAAAAGAAGCTCCAGAAGAATCACTCTCGACCGTCTTATCATCGATCACAGTAGGCACGATGCGCCAGTACGATTCAGCACTGAAGCGCTGGTGGAATTTTTGCATTACGAATACCATATCAGTCTATGAAGCATCAGTTGCGGAAGTTTTACAGTTTTTCGCTAAAATTGAAAAAGAAGTCAACTCCTTTTCGACTCTAAATAAATGCAGAGCAGCACTATCCCTGATACTAGGCCAAGAGATAAGTTTACACCCTCACGTGAGTCGGTTTTTCAAAGGTGCAAGTGTATTGCACCCACAAGGTTCTAAGTACACTGATATTTGGGATCCTGGAGTAGTCTTAGATCATTTAAAAACTTTGTATCCAAATGAAGGACTTAATCTGGAAGAATTAACAAAAAAACTAGCGACTATCCTCGCCCTATCCACAGCCCAGAGGGTTCAGACTCTCTCACTAATAAGACTATCTAACATCCAAATATTGCATGATAAAATCAGGATCCCAATCACAGATCGTACGAAAACTTCTGGGCGTAATAAGGAGAAGATCGTACTAGTTCTTCCAAATTTTGATGACCAGCCAGCCCTGTGTGCTGCATCAGTGATAAAATTTTACCTCGAAAAAACCAAAAAGTTGAGGGACAGCTCCGCAGATAAACTTTTCCTAACGTTTAAAAAACCTTATCACACAGCGTCAACGCAGTCAATAAGTAGATGGATTAAAACAACACTCAAAAAAAGTGGAATTGACACGGATAAATTCACTGCACACAGCACTCGGCATGCTGCTGCTTCTGCCGCACATGCAAAGGGTTTAGACATTGAAGCGATTCGAAAAGCCGCGGGCTGGTCAGAAAGGTCTAAGGTATTTTATAGATTCTATAATCTTCCAGTGAATAGTGATGTAAGCTTCGCTAGAACAATTTTTTCAGGATAAAAAAAAAAAAAAAAAAAAAAAAAAGCTAAGAAAAATCTCTCATGTAATGTCATAAAAACTCAATAAATCTCGTGTGTATTAAATCGCAAGTTACTTTAAACAGCTACCTATGTACTCTATTTGATCTCGAGGACGAGACAGCGAAATATAATTGAACAATCGATCGAACTTACCTGTAAGTGATGATCGATGGAAATTATATGAGCTGTCTCGTCCGAAGAGATCAAAGTCCCTCCCCTAAGTATAAAACTTGGGGTACCCACCCTGTCGCGATTTAAACGTCTTTAAAAAGTTAATGGCGTCCGGGGCATGAGCTACAAGAGAGGTAGCACAGAGGGCAGTTCGGGAGCAGTTCTTTCTCTTATTTTATTATTTGAATTTCTGTGGGACCACATAGTAAAGGCGATACTACCTATGTACTCTATTTGATCTCTTCGGACGAGACAGCTCATATAATTTCCATCGATCACCACTTACAGGTAAGTTCGATCGATTGTTCAATTATCCCTCTCAACAATGTCTCTCAACGCAACTTTTTGTTGTGGATATTCTACAACAACTTTGATCGGTTTTGTCAATTTCATAACGAAGGCGCGAAAACAGATCAATAGATTCCTCCAAATCGCCGCTCGAACGAGTCTGATTTTTAATTCTCAATTTTCCATAAAGAAAGCTCGGTTTTCGGCTGGTGGGAGAAATCACGCTACCTCAACAGTGCAGTGATAGAGGTTCATCGCCTTTGAGGCAAGTAGATCCTTCCTCGCCTCCTCGCAGTTCATTGTTTCAAATTTCTGCGCGGTATTGCAAACGGTGCAATACTTTTTGCAGTGGGAATTTTTTTTCGAAGCTGTTGCGATTCTTCTCTTCGCTGGTTGAATAAAATTTCAATGGGAGAAAGAGAGAGAGGAAACAAAAAAAAAGATGAGATTTTTAATAATAATAAAAATGAGAAATTTTGGACATTACATATCAGAAAGAATGTTTGGAATATTCTCGGATTCTTGTATATTTTGCAGAACTTTCGAATTCATGGTTTTTTGAAAACAGAGTCTTTTCAACACATGCAACTATTTATATGTCACATTCACTCATTGTGTGAAAAGACTACATGCACAGTGATGAAAGAATGTAATGATCAAATTAAAAGAGCGTCATGCTGCTGCAAATCATTCGAATAATTGAAAGTTTTCATCTCGGTACTTCATTAAATAGCCCAATGTGTCATAATGTGAGGCCTTGCAGTCTAGATAGAGTGTATTAAGAGGGGCGGAAAATATGGAGTGAAAATTACACGAAAAAAATGCAATTTTCAACATTTTTTCGTCATTATTACATTCTTTTCATATAAAAATCGAAAAAATATCGTTTCCATTCACAAAATTCTATCCAAAAATTGAAAAAGATATTGTCCAAAAACCAATTCACAAAGAATTGACCCGAAATTCAATCAAAAATGTCTGAAAATCAATGAAAAATGATCTCAGCTCAATGGAAAATCATATACTCTCGGAGTATTTGAAAGAAATCATCTTTTAAAATAGAATGGATTTTTTTTAAACATTAAAAAAACTGTTTTTTCCATTTAATTTCCATTGACTTTTTTACCAGCTTTTCTCCCAAAGTTTTTTCTATTCACCAATAGTATTCCATTTCCCTCCTTAATCCACCTTTATTCTATAAAATGAAAACTTGCAGAAAGGTAAAAGGGGAAAAAGTGTGGATAAATTTATCTCGTTTCCAAGTGATTCGCTGTGGAAAACGAAATTCCGAGTTCAAGGCATCGGCATCACGATTTCATTCTCCCCCTACGGCAACTGGGGAAAACCCTTTTTATCGTTCTTCCTAATCTTCAGTTCCATAGCTACGCATGAATCATCCATTGGCATCGTCTTTTTATGCGCCAAATTCAAACTTCTTTTTTACTGCACAAACTTCGCGTATTGATTTGCTATAAAAAAAAGACATTCTTTTTTTTTACGATACAATATCATTTACATTTGAAATATGACTTTTTTTTTTTTAATCTACGACCGCTACACGTACTATGCTGTAATAAAACTATAAATTTCAAGTAAAGTGTCTTCTGTTTTTCTTTTTCTTTCTTCTTTCTCAGTATCCTGAGGTCAATGTATCTCAGAAAAATGGCTAGAACTTCACACGAACAGGATAATAATGAGCAGGATGCTGCAAGACAGTTAACCTAGTTTTGCATAGGCATTACAGTTCTTAATTGGCAGACACTTTCTTGCTGAGTTAGCGGAACATAGTCATAAAATTAACCTGATTCACTTTAATCTCATCAATCAATGTTTATTACATTCTCTGTCAGTAAAATAAAAAGGATCACTGTGAGTGATTAACTATTAAGAAGTAATAATTACGTTATGCGGATATTAGAAACGTTGAATTATTTATGATGAATTGAGTACAAATATTTCAATTTAACAATGAGTGAAATGAGGGAAAAAAAGTAATTAAAAACATAACATTCGAAAATTCATAACTTTTTTCTACTTTTCAGTATATTTTTTCGAAATTAACCGAGATAATCTGGATGGCATTCGGACTAGCATAAAAATTTTCGAGTAGATATTCCATTTTTTAGGTTCCGAGACTAGTGTTCACACTCAGACCTCCGAAAATGCCGCAACTTATGAATTTTTGGGTCATAATTAATGCAGCAAGTAAGGTAAAAGGTCCAGTGAATGAACGATATGTTATAGTGATAGATCTTTCGATTGATAAAAAATGATAACTTATTTCAAAACTCAGTTCGACTGTGATAATCGCATTAAAAATAATTTTTCTTTCAATATTTATTGTGATATTCCTTTCATTTCATTATGATTTCCGTGAAATTGATCATAAAAATTGTAAAAGACCCAGTGAATGACCGATGTATTGATTAGTATAGTAAATTAGAATCAATCATCAACTTCTGATTTTGTTAATTTCAATCATCAGATCGAGCATTAGAACAACCGAACAAATAAAATAAAAAAAATAAAAATAAAAGTGTAAAGTCCATTTGATATTCAAACAGATCAGCATAATTTGACAGAAGTAGGGCTATCTGCAAGATGCAATGATCTGCGGTGAGACCGACTGGTTAACTCTAAACTGGCTGACCATCGGTGATGAATCACCTGGGACTGTCGTTCTGTCACGGGACCAAACTGGCAACTCTTCAAGCTCCTCTCTCTTGTCTCTTCCCTACCGCGCTAGTACTCTGTAAGCCCTCATACTGCCTCTCCTGCTTCCCACTTTCTTCTGCTCGTTTTGCCACATCTCGACCTCGCATTTTCGCCAGCTACGTTCGTCCTCCCTCCCCCCCCCCTCCCCTCTTGTTTCTCCAGTCCCTCGTGTGAGTTCAAAGCCAGTTTCTCTCTCGTTCTCTCCCCCAGAGGGCGTGGTATACGGTCACCACAGAAATCCCCAAGCATCCACACATACAGAAATAGAGCATACTCCTGCATCATAGTGGATAGCACATCAAGAGAAGCGTTACATGCGTGAGAAAGACAGATAGATGGAAAATTGCGATATATGAAGAAGGAGAGAGAGAGGAGAAGATTGATACCATCATGGACTGTGCCTGCGTGAATTCAGGGATACAAGATACGAATGATGTGCTTGCCTGAACATAAAGACACTCGTGAGTTCCTTTTGGGGAGTTGGATGGTGGCATAAAAGTGACGGGGAAAAAATAGCCATTGATCTAAACAGTGCTATTAATGTTGCTTTCTATGATAAATTTTTATGCTTCTCCATACACTATGGAAAAATTCTCGATTCTTCACTCTCTATTATTCAGCAAAGTAACTTGGAAATTGATACTGTGATTCTATCTATGGAGCTGTCGCTGATGCCGTTGCAATACGAGTTGACAATTATGTCATATCTTGGGGGGAAAAAACGTCGGAGAGTTTGTGAACAAACTTGTTGAAAATTGCAGTAGTGGGAGTTAAAACCTGTCGAATTCGAGAAAAATATCTAATTTCGAGAGAAACTTTGCGAGTTGCAGTTGCACTTCACAGGAGTAAAAAATCGTGAATCCATGGATTTAGTGAGGAAGGTGATTTGGAAACAAGGGATTTTTGAAAAAAATATATATGGTTTTTGAAAAGAAAGGCTGTCGAAGTTTAATTTTGGAAAATCTCAAATTGGGAAAAAAAATCCTGATTCTTCAAAAATTATTTGTGCAAAAAAGAAACCGGAATTGAATTTTGGAAAATCCTGGGAAAATTCTGAGAAATTTTAACTTTGGGAAAGAATTCCATTTTTCAAAGGCTATTCGGGCAGAGGAACATGCCAGAGTTTAATTTGAGAAAATTCTGAGAAATCTCCCATTGAGAAAAAATCTTTATTTTTTTTTACTTATCTAAATCTCTCTCCATCTTGCATGTTCGATACAACAATGGAGTAAAATTGAAATTGGCCAATCGTCAGTTTCAATCTGCTCTTAATCCTCAAGGAATCTACTCCAAATCTTCATTACTATTGCCTACACAGATCTAGAGAGAGAAGTGGAAAAACATTCTCCAGTAAATGATAAATTCCATCGAAATTGAAAACATCTATCTAATTTATCAGTGAGGCTTGTAAATCGAATCCAGTCTTTTCATGCGTGCAAATAAGAATCAGAAAGACATAACTATTTGGCAAATCAATAAATACATTGAACTTGCCAGCAAACTCTGTGACCAACCGATTTACGTTAGTTTGAAGTGAATTATTTTGATTGCAGTAGCGTTGAACTGGGTAACAGTTTAGAAACTCCATTCCCATGGAGAACAAAGGAAATGGGAGTATATTCGTTCGAGTTACGACCAGTAACTCTCTGTCTCTTTCCTTCTCTCTCTTTCTCGTTCCATCTAACCTCAGTTATTTCTGTGTGTTCTATTCCTTTTTTTTCTCCCCTTTTTTTCTATCTCTTTAAATCGAAAAAACCACTGTGATCCCAGGGGAAGTGTATTACCTGTGCTTATATCCAAGAGGCCTCGAGTTGAGATTTTGGCACGAGACTATTCTCATAACTGTGATAAATATATAATGCATTCATTGGACCACCCAGAAGAGTTGTAATGTTGCATCATTGCATATATGCATATTTTAAATATTCCTTTCTTCCTCCCTTCCTTTTTTTCACTCTCCTTTTCTCATTCTACTCTGCACATCTATTCCAGGGTAAAATGAGAACGCGAAAGAATATCGTGGTGCTTTTTTTTCCACCAAGAGAATATCAAAACTTCGCCCCAGACATTGTATATTTTGCTATACTACTTCCATTATGCATTAACGTACCCAGAATAATAATAATAATGAAAGCATAGTAAAAATAAAAAAAATAGAAGAAAAAAACATGGACGATAGACCAATGGCTGTTATCTCTTCATGAGTAAACAGCCATATATACATATTCCAAAGGGGTAAAAATAATATTTCATGAAAACTCTCTTGACTTTAATTTCCATAATTTTCCAACAGTTAAATCAGTAAATTGCGAAGAATGAAGAGAGGAGCATATTTTATATTAATGGAAAATATTAAATTTTAATGGAAAAAAAATAGATTTTCTCTTGTTTTCTCTCTGATAACAATATTTATCTACTTTCATTAAATCCAGAGATTTGAAAAAAAAACAGAATCTAGAAATTGTAACTGTATGAAAAATCCAATAAATTCAACGAACAACCACTTTTATCAAGAAAAGATAAATATCTTACCAGGAAATTTTAGCGTCTGCAACAGAAAGTTTTTTTATCTAGGGACAATCTGATTGTCAGATTGATGTATATCCCATTAATTTTATTCCCCTCACTCGAACAAGTATTAGGCATTAATTCTAGTGTTTCCCTCGTCTCATTTAATTATCAAGATGCATTATTGTGGGGATAAGAGAATTATATGAGAAAAGAGGCTTTTTTCAATTAAAAAAAATAATCCCAAATTTAGAAAACTTTTGAAAAAGTACTTTGGAGGCAACACTTTAAAATTGTAACAAGTTGTTTTCAACAACATCCTGGACAGAGCCGAATACACAATTCTTCACATGCCTCCCTCACTTTTGTCTCTTGTTTCGCTTTAATCCTCCATTGGTTCCAATGTATGCTTTATACATTATTCAAACGTTAGGGACGATTGTCGCATATTCACTGAGGCATACACACCAGGGTGTAGTGGTCGTACTAAATGTTTGACTCAGATCGAATGCCCATCGAGACCCAGAGTACTATATACCAAACACAATTCCAGGTGCATCAACAATTTTGCACTGTAGAAATGGTGTAAACTATCGGATGTACTTGTAGTGTTGTGTGAATACGTTAACGTTTGATTTATACAGAATAAATTGAAGCCACATGTGTACATTTACTTGTCAATAATCCATACATTTATTACATAATATTCTGTTATTCATTGGAATTTACATATAAACCATTGGATTTTCCACATTAAAACAGAGATTTTTCCCAACTTTTCCATTCTTTCTCTTGTTTTCATTTCACTCGAGGATACTTTCATCAGTTCTTCCATCTCTTTTCTCCTCTTTCTGTCTTTCTCTGTTGTTACTTCTTTTGTCCGTGACTTGCAGGAAGTCTATCGCGGTCTCATAAAGCCTCAGTGAAGGAGAAAAAAAATGAATGGAGACGAAAAAAAAACAGTTAAAAAAACCAGGAAAAAAAAGAAGTTTGAAAAAAAAATGATGAGTTGAGAGGACAGAGAATGGCGAGAAGGTGCGGCATGGGGAGGAACAAAAAAAAACATAACCGAGAATGAGTGCCCCCGAGCAAAGTGAAGAGACACGAAATGCGTTCTCTCTACTGTCAGTTGGTTGAGTAAAAATCCTTGTGGTTTGTCGAGGTATCATTGAAACTACAGCAGGTATCACTTTCTTCAGTATTTACCAGTTCATTCTCTTTTTTTTTATTCTCCTCTCTTTCATCCATTCACACTTTCTCATCTATTATTGCGGTCTTCGACAGTGCAAAAGGAAATCATTAATTTTTCATTTGATTTTGTGTCTCTCACGTCGTAAAAGACAAAAGACGAATAAAAAAGAAAAAAAATTGAAATAAAGTACAAATCTCAATAAACAATTGAATAATACTGATGAATAATTATTAGCGAGAAATATACAACGTAACAAATATGTAATACAATTTTGACAGTAGATACGTTGTTTTCACACGATCACCCAATTATTGATCAGTAATTGATGATACTATTCCAAAAGCCCAGTACGTGATTGTCAGCAGTATCGTAGCACACACGTCCCACGTCGTACATCCGTGACAATGTAACAAACGGCCGCATGATTCTCCTCTTTCAACTACCAGGCCAACAATTTCCCATCTCCCTTCTGCCCTTGCATTCATGTCCATTACTTGCGACCAGAACTGTGTGTTACACTCCACACATACATACATGTGCGTGTTTGTGTGTGTGTAATCTACCCGAAGCACGTTTCTATCAAGCATAACATTGAATGACGTGATGAACAGATGCACCGAGCCATTAATTAATTTGTCCAGTCGCAATAAATACGTAATAAATCATTTTTATAATTTTTACAATGATCAATGCTGTGGATGGAATAAGAAGAGTTCTGAGACAATAAAACAATCATAAGAATCATACTATTGTACATGGCAGAAGAAAGTTAGAAAGAATGACCCGGGAATGTTATCGCATGCTCAGAAAATTATGAAAGCTGATTGATCGATTTTTCCAGTGAGTAAAACAGAAAATACTGGAGTGTACACCGTATATGAGTTGTGACGTAATTTCTGAGTCTAACGGTAAGCTCAAAAATTAAGCACGCTTGAAAGCACCCAATAGCCAAAAACAAAATTCATAACTAAACCAAAAATCTAAATGGGCACCAGGATGTATCACAATATCCGATCAATCTCAAATTGATCTAAACACAACAAACCAAAATCAAAATCAAATAATTCAAACTATAAACTCAAATACTCCCTTATTCAGCTCGACTATTTCCAGTCTCCTCTCAGAGTCGCTGTTGTGGGTTTGAATAAGGAGCGATGAATAATTCCAAAAATGTTGTCCCTGCCAAATTCCTCAAGTTAGGTTATATCCCAAATTTCATATCGTCCATCCGATGTTTCCCCCTTGTGGTTGCACGATATCAACTCAAACGACGATAATCCAATGAGCATTAACATAAAAATTAAACAATCAGCATTAGTTTTACCCATTATTACTAAAATTTGAACTCTCGTGAATCGTTTATTCTGATACTCGGTTAGTGGTGCCAAAATTACTAAAATTCCAAAATTAATGACGTGCCCAGATGATAAAAATTATATGAGTATATGAGTATATGATTGATCCTGCCATGTATTATTTCTTTAATATTATGTTACTTCTGAATTGAAATTTATAAAGAGATAAATCAGATCCAGAGTGTAGTTCGACGAAGGTCCTGTAGGTGTCAAGACCTCGAATATTACGTACCCTTTACTGATTATTTTTAATAAACATTCCATCACTTTTTCTACTTTCGAATAACGTCGCCGCCGAAGACAAACCATCCCAGCCATTCTCACATTTTTATCCCCGTGTAGACTTTGAGAGATCGGAGAGAATGAAGGGTGGATTAAAGGAATAGTTGAGAGTAAAAAAAAAACATGTACGTCTCGACTTCGATCATTGGATTCACATTATAAATGGGATTGGGTATAATCCAGTATGGATGAACAGAGAAGTGCAAGTCTACAGGAAAGAGCATTGTTGAAGACGAGATAGAGTGTGGAAGCTGAACAAAAATAAGCGAAGTGAGAGAAAAAGTAGTGTATATATATATATATACATATATATAGAAGGAGAAGACAGTGTCGATACATAAATAATGGGCGAGAGAGCAAGTAAAAGACTTCGTTCGTGCTATTACTGTGCTTGGAGAGAGAATCGGATTGTTCTGTTCTATTTTGTCACAACGGTGCTGAGGGTCACGAGGCGATAAGAGTCCTTCGAGAAATCCAAGCCTCGCCTCTGCCATCTAACTCTCAGGATCTCATTCACCTCCTCTTTCTCTTTCCTCTCTTTAGCTCGAAATATCACCAGACAGAAAGAAAAAGACTGTCTGTCAATTCAACCACCCCTTTTCTCCTTCCTCTCCATACTTTTATCTTCTTCCTTTACTCTTTACACACATTTACGATTTTGTTTGATGCTTTTTACCTTATGTTTTCCTTCTCTCAGCATTACACAGGATTCTCACTGTTAGCCCTAATTCACGTGGCATCCCACAATTTTTTCATTCCCCTTTGCTGTCTCTCCCGTTTTTCTAACCGATATTTTTCCGCACCCTTTGTTTTCTCTCTCAATTTTTTCTTTTGGCCCCAACTGGAATATTTTAATCAGCTACTGAGTACTTCTAATTGCCAAAGGGTAAAAATACATTTCCATTCCATTATTTTTCTCTCCTGTCGCGACTCACGTTCCCACTTTTCCCTTTTTTTTTCACTGGATCCTTTTTCCCTCTCGTATTATTTGCCACATTAGTTAGAATTTTTTTTTCTGTCGAGTGGTGAGGAAATTTGTCATGAAAATTTTTTGAACTCTAGCTGAAAAAAAGACTGTGTGAGTAATGAAAATTGAATCAATTATCCGTTATTGATTCAATCGTTAATTGCAAAAAGATTATATTAATTACCTGATGGATCAATCATTATTGGAATTATCCAAAAACGTATTGGTAATGCTTTGGAAGTAATATCAATATAATCCACCTCCATTATCACAGAATGGAACCATTAATTATTTCAAAAAGCCTGGTAACCCATTAAAATAAAATAAAAATTAAATGCCTCAAAGCATTACTCCTGGATTTTCCACATTTTATGGATCAATTAAAATCCCCTGAAATTTTTTTTAATGATTTCGTTTTTCATTTAATTAAATCTGAAAAATTCTTGAAACATTCACAATATTTGAATTAATGAATTTTAATTGCCCAACAGTTTTCCATGTATTTCCAATTAATGATTGATTTAGAACTAACACATTTGTCCTATTTCCATGGCAATGACCGTTTCACCTGTACAAATAACGATTGGTTGTCGGGAAATTAAATAAAACTGGAATGAATTACGTTTATTCAATTTCAATTGAAAAAGTATAGAATTCGTTGGTCAAATGCAATGAGCATCATCAACGAATTGATGAAAAAATAATTCACCAATTTTTTAATGATTTTATCATCAATAATTTAATTGCTCTGGCATAAAAGTATTTTGAGGATCAGGCGATTGCAATTAAAATAATAATATTAATTCTAACTGAATGTGAATGGACGCAGCTGTGATAATGCGGGAATGAGACACAAATGTAGATAGGGTTTTGGTGAAATTCATTGAAAGGGTGAAAATTATACATCTGAGAGGATAAATTCATTTGGAGTAAATGAGAGCCCTGGATGAAAAAAATCGAGTCTTCCAGTGGTTGAAAGACTCCTGTCCCGGTCTCTACAGAGTCCCTATTCGCGCCATGGCAGGGACTTTCCAGAGACACCTTGCTGACCTCCCGTACGGGACACGTGTCTCTCCTACAGGGACTCTCAGTCCCTGCTCAACGAACCAGAGTCCTCAGCGCAGAGACTCACGCGTCGCGACCACGATTCTCATGCTGCTAATTAACGTTTTTTCCTATTTCTCGCCTAATTATATCATTAAAAATCACCTATCATGACAATAATTATAATCACATAAAAATGAAGCGAATGAAAAAAAAAAAAAAGGAAATCGGTCCGGTAGTTCTTGAGATAGTCCAGGCGGTCACCCATCCAAGTACTGACTGTGTTCGATGCTGCTTAACTCTGGTGATCGCCTGAAATTCTTCCGTTGCCCGCTGCTAATCTGAAACATATACTTTTCCTTATCTCAATTGGGCTCAAATATGCATCGCATATTTCTTTTTCAATCTTTAAAGAATAACGGCTGCAAATTTCTATTGAGTGGAGGATCGGAAATTGGACAATTAAAAAATTAAAACAAAAAATTTCAGACACAGAATTTTCAGCACAAATTTTTTCAGCTTTCTAATAAAATCAAGAGAAAAAAACCCATCTTCAATATTTTTATAAATTTCAAAAGTTTTTCATAGTATAAACAACAAGACTATAAAATGTATCCATTTATTCCTTACGTACGTTTCACCCTAGTTTCCCTTAATGTTGGAAATTTTGATTGAAGTCAAATATGAAAAAAAAACCATAATTTCCAAATATTGTAAAAATTTAGAAGTTAAAAATTATTAAGTTAAAATGGAAGAGTTGATTCATTTTTCAGTCTCTCCCGTGAGGACTCATGTCTTTGTACATCTCCATAAATTCATTGAAAGCCCAACAAAGATTCGAGTCCTTACGGGAAAGACCAGCAAAGATAGAAGTCCTTCCGGGAGAGACACAGAAAGACACGAGAGACACTGTAGAGACAGTTGCGGGACTTGCGAGACACTCCAGAGACCGAAAAGTCTTTCTGGGAGTCTTTGAAGACCGTAAAAGACTCTCAAAAGACTCAAAAATTTTATCCCGGGAGAGCAGTGGTAACAAGCATGAATGTCTACCAGAACATCCCTGATAATTTACTGACTGTCTCAGTGCAAGTCCTCGAAGGACAGACGAATTTTGGAGTTATCTTGGCAGCTATTGCTCCTCAAACGTAAGCAAAGTGGATATCAAGCATGGACAAACATAACGCACAAAAGCTCGCATTCCATCCTATATAATGATGCATCCAAGTGTCTTTCCCAGTTTGTCCTCATTCTCACATCACTTGGTCCATTTTGTTGTTTTGTCTTTGATATTTTTAATCGATATTTGAATTTGTCCCAAACCTCCAAAATTTAAAGGAGATCTGACGAGGGGGAAAATTCGTGGAATGAGGAGAAATATTCTATAGTTTTTTGATGGTTGGTACCCGGGAGAAAAAATAAGGCGGGCTAGAGGCAGCGTTTTGGTATTTCCAAATGGCAGTCTAGTGGCAGTTTTTATGCCACTTTTCTGGCGGCGAACTGGCGGGATTTGCGTCAAAAGCTGCCTCTATACTGCCTTTTGCATAAAGCATACAGTGGTAGCATAAGAGCGGTCTTTTGGCAGATGCCACATGCCAGTACCCTGCCTTTAGACTGCCATCTTCATAATGCCATATTTAATTGATTAATTAATTGTACTTATAAGTACACCTTATTTTGTGTGGTAAATTCAGAAATTATGGCCATCATTTGCAGTTTTCGATGCAGATCACACCGATATAAAAAAAAAACGGATCGGTCGCGCCGTTCCCGAGATATTACGTTTTTTTTTTCCGGGACCGGGGCTCGAACCTAGGCTGCTTTGGTTGATCTTCTTCCTTTGGATGTTCACTTAGTCCGCACGGCTATTCTGTAATACTTGAGAGTATATATTTTTATTCTGGTTTATAAATATCTATTTTTTCACGGCAATTTTTTAATGAATAAATTGTCTGTATAATAAATGCACGGGAATTATTCAATGAAGGGAACTGTTCGTTTATTTCAAATGAGAAAATAGTCTACCAAATGATTATTAATTATTGAAAACTGGAGACTCTAAAATAATTATGAATAGATAAGAAAGTAATGGAACATAGCAAATATTTTTTTGACATAATTACAAAAGTTGTTGAATTTACTGAATTTAATTGAATTAGAAATATCAATTTGTTGAATCGACTAAAATCAGTACATTAAACAGTTATTTTTAGGTATTTCAAAAAATAATTGCTAAGGACCATTTGCCAGAATCTTTAATTCATTTCACAATAATTTTTTTCGTAGGGTAACTTAAGTTGTTGAAATCATTTGTTTGCCGGTTGAAAAAACTGAATTGCAGAGTACTCAGTCATCGTAGCCATCGTAATATCAAATGTTTTGTCCTAGCAATAAATTGTTTTAAGAAAAATCGAATCCATACAAACGATCGGTGTGAACCTGAAATGATTCAAATTAGTAACGAAACCGCCAATTAATACTACAATTATGAGAGATAGACGATTATGGAGAAAGGCAGTCAAACAACCTCATGAAGGCAGATTCATGGCAGCATGTACGAGCAGGTAAATGGCATCACAAGAGCGGATTGTAGAAAAGGCGGTCTTCTGACAGCTCAAACACAGCTCACCGATGACGTTATTGAAAAACTGTGCTTGAGCTGCCAGATGACGGTCTTTTCTGTTGACCGCTCTTGTGCTGCCATTTTCCCGCTTGTAGGTACTGCCATAAAACTGTCTCCTTACGGTTAATATGCTGCCATTCCGCCAATCCACCAAGTGATCTGCCTTTACGCTGCCTGCCACTTTTCAATAAAAATAATGAAACTGCCATGTGCTGCTACGAGCACGCCAGTTATCCGCTGCTTTCCCTCAAATCTGCCTCTAAACCGCCTGAATCCTGTTCGTTGCCCGCCTTAATTTTTCTCTCGGGTAGTCGTAACATTATTTAAAATATAATTTGGTCTAGCAAAAATTACGTGATAGTTGACATATTTAATTCAACAACCAAGATTATCAGACAAAGAAATTTGTGCTTGAATTGAAGCTGTTAATTAACCTATGAACGTTGAGTAAAATCATAATTTTAGATACATGTCAAAATAATTCAAACAAAGAAAAAACACACAACCTCAACAAAGCCGATGATAACACATAGATAAATTACATGGATAGACACACAAATAACATTCGCTCGAATGCCACACATCTCAACCAAATTGAATATAATAAATACAATTAATTATTCCTCCTCAAAAGAATACTAAAATCTATAACTGTAAGTACATCACTCTAGGAAATTCGAAGAGATTCAACTACTGATTAGTCATGCTCAAATAATAGTGAGATACGGAATAAAGAAGAAATAATAAAGTAATAGACGAAACACCTGAATGAGATTTGAACTCACCACCTCCAGCTTACCAGTCCTCTTCACTATTTGAATTAGCCACTGAACTCTCATAAAACACTCTCGCAGTTGTGAATAATAAGAGAATAATGCGACACAGAAAAGCTGTGCAAAGTGAATGAAAAAATTGTTAGTAAAGCTTGATAAAATTTATTATCGTTGAAAATCCACTGAAGTTTAGGATTATCTAACGCAAAATGAATTTGTTACGCGTTCTTAATACTCTGAAAGAGCCAAGTTACTCAAAATATATCAACACTGATAATTCTACTTCATCCGTGAATTTATATGGCTCTGGGTGTGGTTGAAATGTTTTTTTTCACAATTAATAACTTGGATGAAAAGGAGTAATTTTTCTTTTTTAACGCATTCACACTATTGATTAAAATTGGATTAACGTAACATAAAGCTCACTTTCAATCGTAAAATTCATATTCCATGAAAAACAGGAATTTCATCGTAAATATTAAAAAAAAAAAGATCGCATATTACAGTCAAGTTAATCTGCGGTAAAACATTGTGGCCACTAATGAAATTATTTTTTTTATTATGAATGCATAATTATGTGCATAAAAAAAGAATTTCACGAATAAATTCATATCACCTCTTTTATTCAACAGTTTCATGATATTTTCCATTTTCAGGCATTCAAAAGCATTTATTCCAAGTACTCAACCTCGAAATCATTACCCATTAGCAAATTAACATTTCAATGGAATGAGATACAGCTTTTCCCTCTCACTCAATAAGTACCAAATTCCTGACTCTGCAAAAAAATACTAAATCAACAAATAAAAAGAATTAAATTATCAATATGTCTCAATGCATTTCAATTAATCAAAAGTTTAATAGTTCAACGTTAGACTGTATCGAAAGGCTAAAATACTACCCTCTAATACTCTCTCCAATTTCTGCAACAGGTGTCGATTCCAAATTAAGATTAAGACGTTGAGTCACGAAATCGAATTCTCTGTCGAATGTAATTTTATGATTGTAGTTTCACTTCAAGTTCTACCGTTTCTATTACTCTATTTACACACACCCATACAAGATAGAAGAGAAAGCAGAGTAAAATAAATACAAGAAAAAAAAAGAAATTTTTGCAAACAATCGATATATCAGATTTTTCCGTGTTATATAATGCAGATTCAATAAAAAAATGCTTCAGCTTGAATTGAAAAAGAAAAATCTCCTGAATAGATACATAATCATACAGGTTATTGAGCATATACCTTATTAAAATTCTACATTGGCAATTTTGAAGTGGTTGTTTTATAATAAACAAGTGCACGTATACACAACACGATTCAACTCAACAGAATAAAAGGAAAATGAATGGGAAAAAAAATTATGAAATATCTCAAATGGTTGTATACCTTTTCCTCTTCTTCTTTTTTTCCTCCTTCAGCGCAGTGTCCACCCCCTTATTCGGTCAGCTATACCGGTTTATCCTTCCCCCCTCCCCCTCCCCTCCTCATTCCATTGTGATCATCCATCTATCTCTTGGCCATCGTGATCCCAGCCAACTGATAGAAAATACATCTCTTCTCCTATGCATTCACTGTCTTTATTTATCCACCATTGGTAAACGTTACTACTTACCTTGTTGTGCAACACTACTGTAACGTTAATCCCAATGTCAAGGACCTCATACCAAGTAGAATATATCCAATAATACCTACGTTACATTGCCTTCTCCATACCTGTCTAACCTTTGTCTCCTTCAGAATTCCATCGTGTCAAATTCACAAGAGCTATTAATAATTGACTTGATTCTATCAGTTTTTAAAACTGAATTATGATAAAAGTTTTTTTTTTCTTTCTTTCTTTCTTCAATATTAAATTGCCTGGATAATTGATGAAGATCAATAATCTTTGTCTGTGGTTACAATAGAATTGTAAAGTTTGATTGAAACTTTTTAAATTGAGAGGAACAATGGATAACACGGTTGATTGACAGTGAATGAATTAAAATTTGTTAACTGTTAAAGAATAATATCAGTGTTTTATTCATTTTTCTTGTGGGAGGATGTTTGATTTTAAATTTACACTATTTCCCCGGAGAATTGAAAGTATTTGGAAGAGGTCGTTTGATGAAAAAATACGTGAAAAGCTGAAAACAATTCAGTAGTGAAGAAGTACTTTGCGATAATTTTAATTCAATAGGGAAATTTTCTCAAGGACTTTTTTCGCAGTTCTAATTCACTTCCAGGAAAAACCCTTACCAAAATCGTCCTATTTCGCTTAATTTTCGAGATAGGGGATACCAGGGCAAAATGGACCCCCGGGATGAGATGATCTAGAATTTTTTTGTTCGGAGTGAAGGAGTGCGCGAAAAAATTGGAATAAATGGAAAGATGCTCCAACATGTCTAGATTATTAGTAATTTTTTTCAAATTTTTTCAGAGAGGACTTCACTCGTAAAAAAATTTCCCGTTCATCTTACTCCGGTCTTCTCAGAAAAATCTCTAGGAAAAGGTATTTTAGTAAAATTGTTGTAATAAAGTGCATTCGAACCAGGACCAACTTAACCAATAATGGAATCGATTAATCGCTCTTCGGCGATGCTCACGTCCTCTTACGAATAGATCCAAAATTAGTTCTATTTAATTAATAATTCTCGACTAATCAGGCCTTAAATGATATTTCTCTTGCCTTGTAATTCACCACTTGTTTCTTCTTTCTCTTTCATAGCATTGTAAGTGGACGAGGAGATCATTTTCACACTCGAGCTAGGGAAATCTCTTCAATTCCAGTCCAATTTCACTGTTGAGGATAGTTACCTTTGCTATACACATAGAAACAGGCATTCCTGCCTCTACTTTTCTTTCTCTCTTTACTCCTCTCCGGCCATCCTCGAAATCCCTACGTGGAATTGAATATCTTGAATGACCTACTTCGTTATTTCCGTCGAAGACTATAACATTCGCCCCACCTTCTAACTTTGTATTCCCCTGGTCTTGGCTTACTTTTCTGACAGATTCCTTTTAAACCTCCTCAAGGTATAAGAGAGTCGCACGGTTATTTCAATTTCGCTGTGCAATCTCTTGTATATTCATTCTTTGGACCATTTTCTCCTCCCTCTTCTATTCGCTCTCTACCTCTTCCTCACTAACGTTTTTCTGTGACTCTCGTCTTCTTTATAACTCCAGAGCCAATTTTATTTTTATTTTTCTTTTTCCTCTTCATTCCTCTACAAATGACGCAAGATACTTTGGCTATTCCAGTTATGAACTCTGGTAAATTCCTTATTTTTACAAATTTCAATCTCACGACTGTAAACTTTTTCATTTTTTTCTTTCTTTCCTTATAATAATTTGAAAACACTCATAAAAACTCATAGAGTCACTCAGAGTTCCAAGTGAAATATTATTTTTTCATCTTAACAGATTTTTTTTTTACCTAGATTTTTTAAAGGGACTATAAAGGGGTGAAATGATTTTTCTCCTTGGAGGAGAAGTAACACCTCTAGTTCATTAATTGAAAAGTTTTTTCAAGGGGGAAGTCGATTTTTTTTCGGTATAAATTCAAATAGAAGCTGAAGCCACTCGAGCTCACAAACAATGGCACTCGCTGATATTTCCTCCCATCGGCTCTTGAACGACCGATTGAACTCCAATACCGTTCAAGGGGCTACCCCCGTCAGACAAGAGGATAAGAAAGTGTAAGAGGGCAGAATGAAAATGGTAAAAGAGAAAAAAAAGGCAAATAAAAATAATAATAAAAAGGAGAGGGAGAGAGAAGTTAGCAGAACACAGATGGATTGAAAGCTACATTCGATATTTGGGATTTACTATCATTTCCAGAATTCCTATAACAATTGTACGAATGGATAAAAGCTTTCATTCGCTATCTAGAGTCGTTTTACTTCACTCCGTGTGCTCCTCTCTCGAGGCATTTTTCCTCCCACGATAGGTCAAATTGGAATGAAAAAAAGAGATGAAAGTATTCAGCAAGAAAAACAGAAGCATTGAAATTTCCATATCGATTTTTTTTCTACAGTCTATACAGAAGAGCTAAACTCTTGAGAAGCCTTGTGATGTAGTGAATGCGGAAGTGTATCACAGAGAATCACCTCAGATTTTGGAATTTATCGTGAAATTTTATCTACTCGAGCTTCCTTCCCTGATGAAACTATGTCGTTTCCCTCACATCTTTCAGCATTCAAGTCTGGTTGACAGTTTTTCCCAAGGTAGCACCAACAATAATAGCACTTTTCGATAAATTTTCCTAAAATTTTGTTTATAAGCTAAGAATAACGATTACTAGTTAATCCTGAAGTTTCAAAATTTTTGATCGTTCAGAATGCGAGATCATCAATAACGAAGTTGAACACCGTCAGTTTGGCTATTCGGTCTGCGTACGGTCTGGTGGATCCAGCGGGTTTAACACTAAAGTGTGTGATTACTACTTGGATAGGTAACCATTTACCGTATGCACACTGCAAAAATTAATGTTTAACATCAAGACACTTTTGTAAACACTTTTAAAACATTTTAAGGATTTCTTTGGTAAAGACGATCCAGTTATCTCTAAATATTTGAATCTGCCAAAGTGTCTTATTTTTCATTGACATAACCTATAAATCTATACGTGTCCTTTCATAGAATAGGAACTGAATTGAATGAATTTCTGGAGACTGAAAGGTGGAAAAAAATCGATTAAAAATTAGTATATTAATTTTTTCTTATTTATTTAATCCACGTTATTATTGTTCCCATATTTGTGTAGGAAATTACAATACTTGACTGAGACACGAAAAATGTTTTACACTGATGTGTCTGAATAGCATTCAGCAACTGAGTTTCACCATATACCTTCAAGCTCCAATGACTGAACAATTGAAAAATATCTTAATTTCAAACATAAAAAGCAGCTGAATATATTCATCTTAATTTTTCAGATACAAAATGATGTCTTGTCACTTTTCAAAACATGTATCGTTTCCCAATTTCAAACATTTTTCATTTCAGTTACCCAGTTCCAAGATACTTTCAATTTCAAGATATTTTTCTCTAACTGATATCTTAAATTAAGACATCTGTGAAACATTAGCTTTTACAGTGCATATCCCCATTTGAGGAATATAAAAATTTTCCCGCTTACAAACCCATTTTAACGATAACTTTCCTATACCTTGAAATTTAGTGTGAGGACATTCCTCACAGCGCGACCGCTGACTCGTTAACAGATCCACCTGAAGAATCAATAGGAGATGAGGAAATGGACCGACAGGGAATTCTACGAGGAAGAATTGGATCGATAGACCGTTCGATGAGAGCCAGAATTCAGTCGCAGGATGAAACTTATTTGTTCCACATTGTAGTCTTCAATAAATAAATGAATAGTGCATAATTGAAGCCAATGCGACAGCGAGATTTACTGGATGGAAAATCTGGCGAGGGTACGATTCTACGCATGAAACTTTAACAGTCGTTTATTTTTTAAAGCGCATGTTTCAGGGATCGTAACGAAGAGAGAACAAAAAAAAGGAAAATAGAGTACAAACTTCTGGAGAGTTCGTGCACAGTTGATGATGACAGGAGTAATCTGATGGTGGATTAGACTGCGTGTGTGGATGATTGAAAATCCGTGAGAATTACGTCTGGTTTCTAACTCAATTATATCGTTTCATTCCGAATGGAATCTCGATTGCGTGAGTTTAACGGAGAACAAACGATTGAAATAATTTTAGTCATTTTCAATTATTCGAATCGATCTTTTTTTTTCTTTACCTCTTTTAACTTGAAATTTTGTGAAATCAATCATGCTTCCAATGAAGAAAATTTATTCAGAATTATTCGGGAAATCATGAATGAATTGATGAGGTGTACTGTAATCTTCGTGGTGACTTTTCTGGACATCCGCAGATTTATTTGGACAGCATAAAAATTGCTATTTTGTAGCAACAAAAATTTGGAAAAAATAGGGGAGACATCCAGTGAATAAAAAATTTCTCTCACCAGATGGATTTTATTATGTTGTAATTCTTTTCACTGAAAACCTATTAGCTCCGGTGAGCTAGAAGAAATTTAATATTACATGGGCTCACACATATTTTTCCATGTTTTTTATACGATGCTCTGAGAGGCTAAGGGACGGGGATTACTATTTTCTATTTAGAGGATTTTCAATGGATTTTTCTCGCCGTATAACATTAATACACGAGCTGGAGTGCTAGAATACTAGTGAATTCAGGTAGAATTGAAGAACAGTGAGATTTAATGGAAATTATAATGAAAACCTTAGTCAAATTGCGTAATGCTTCTCAACTCTTTTGGAACGTTGAGACACGTTGAAACAGTTTTTACTTTGCGTATATGTATATATTATTAAGCCAACGTCATCAACAAGTATTGGAGCATGATTAATAAAATCTACGATACATGAATGGTGAATAATATGAATTATAAAAGAAAGTGATAAGACTCAAGGTAATAATAGATAAATCAATAATGCTAATTTTGTAATGATTGTTCTATAGATTATAATAAAAAAATCTCCTGAAGTGGGATTCGAATGAGAACTGAAACATTTGGAAATATGAATGATGGTTTAATGAATTTCACAAACTGCTAAAATGTGAAATATCGTGAATAAACATATATCAAACTGTAAAGCTTGAAATCGAATTTATTTGATGATTCCATTGAAGAACTGAGAGTAGCCTATTCTTCATGACATGAATATGTCAAAGTTGACTTTTAAAGGTTTTTCTGGAAATTTCATCGTTTTGGTAAAAATTGGAGGTCTACGCCTATCAATTTTTGGAAATTTTCAATTTCCTAGGAATATTTTTGACTGACGTTGTCCTGGGGCAAAAATATCGGAAGGAGACTGATTGATTGTTATGAAGGTATTGATTTTCACTCAAGAATCGTTGTATATAGCATGTAAACTCATCTTCGAGATTACTTTTTGTTCCGAAAAAAATAAAAACAACATTGGATAATATAAAATTCTTAAACATCAATTCTAATAGTACATGATTAAAATTGAATATATTCTCAGTTTTCAATGGAATCATTCGAAATGTTCTATTTTGACTACTGTAACTAGGGGCAAAATGAACCTCCGGAGTAAATCATCTTGAAATTTTTCAGAAAATGAAGACCTTCATGGAAAAATTTGACAAAAATTGAAAAGATGCTTCAATATGTCTATATTGTTGGTTAATCTTTTCAAATTTTTTATGGTGAAGCCTTCACTTCAAAAAAAAATCCAGATAATTTTTCCACGTAGGTCCGTTTTACACCGGTCTCCTCTAAATTCACATGAAAAACAATATGAATGTAATTAATTAGGCAGAAATAACTATTTCACGAGCGAATGCACATATATATTTTGGAATAATAGTCGGTGCAACAGTTTCTCTACTTCCTTTTAACATGGAGGAATTAATTATGAAAATCATTATTTTCAACAATTCTGAATATTCCGTTCTGTTCATTCACTGCATCCTCGTTAACTGGTGCACTTACCTTCTTCATTCGCCAGAACCCAGATTAATGAATTCAATGAATAAAAATGAAAACATTTTAAAATATATAAATAATTTTATTGTTTTATAATACACTGTTTCCTATCTATATTACAAATATACAAAATTTTTATGTACATTTATGAGATCAAAATTGACTAACGTCAACTGAACTCGAACAAACAAGAAGAATAGCGAAGAATAATTTTTTTTTTCATTTTAAGATTGTTTTTTTTTTTTTCTTAATAAAACACGATCGCTGGGCTCAACGATTGACCGATTAAGAAGGAGAAAAATGGTAATTCGTTGTGATACAAGATACGAGGAGTATGCTGATTTTGCACTAGTTACGTTTTTTTTTTCACACTACAAAAGCTATCACGAGTTTTTTTTTCCTTTAATTTTAATCATTTTTTTTTTTTTTTTTTTTGGAATGTAGAAATTGCTATTAAATTGTAATCGGCAAATGGCATTTATGTGTACTCCAGCGCAATAGTAAGAATTTCTTCATGATCATAAGTAGATAGAATAGTCTCAATAGTCTGGAATCCTGAAAATGAGAGAAAGAAAATGAAAAATACGAATTTTGTTGAAGCATGAAAAATAATATTAAAAAGTAAATTAATGAATGCGAGTATTATTGTACGAAAAAAAAAAATGCAGTATGACAAATGATATTTGCATGCAAACCGGGAGTATACACGTAATAATATTTTTACGGTTGAAAAACTCGTATTTCAATTTGCTATGGAAAGGGCGTGGACTGCAATGCAAGAATAAAACTGGATGAATTAAAAAAGAAAATGATAATAATGAAAAAGAGAACTGGAGAAGAAGAGGTAAAAAGAGGGAGAACTCACCTTCTCTCTTGCGATATCCAGAGACTCCACACGTGGATAAAGTTCGATAATACCTCTGGCTAGGATTCACATCTGAAACAAAAGGAACAAGCACGAAATTGAATCGAATCTCTTCCTTTGCAAAACGCTTCTAGCTCTCATATCTATATATATATACAGATATGGTTCAATTTTTTTTTCCTTTTTTCATTCATTTCATTCCTCCCTGAACACTGATGCCAGAAGTAGATGCCAGTACAAAAGAGGGGAAAAACAATCTTCCTGCGTGAAACTCTATTTCGTAATGAAGAAAGGTTCAACAGAATTTTATCATTGAAAAAGGGAAAATTCCACTGAATTTCACTGGGTTAAAGAATGAAATGAAAGAGGGAGAGAAGAGAGAAAAATATCTATAGAACTCAAGGAATTCCGTAACACGATAATAAAATTCCGCATTTTTTTTTTTTCTGTATACATATGTGTTCAAACTTTCTGCACGTAATCACACCCCCACTGTGTACATACATGTTACATGGGTAAAAGTAAGGAGAGGCGGAAAAAAAAGGAAGAGGAAAGAATAAAAGCTCCTGGTTTTCTTTCGCGTTGATTTTTTATTTTTCCTCCTCTCATGTTTTTTTCTTGCTCTTTTTTTTTTTGATCAGAGGAGGGAGGGAAAGAATTTTCTCCCCTAGACTGTAACGTGTATGTGTACTATTCTCAGTTGTATTTGACCACGATTCCAGCTGTCGCAGTTTCGATCGTTCCTCGTGAATTTACGATTCCTGAATTACGATTGAGGAAGAAAATAGGAAAAGAGGGATTTTTTTCTTTTGTTTTCTCTGGGAAACGTTTCAAAGCAGCGTAAAATATCACATTTCACGTATGTCAATTTTACGATTTTTTTTTCTCTCAGCAATGAGAAAAATACGCGGCGACTGTGAGACGATGAAGAAATGTATTTCTCCTTTTCTTTCCTACACTGAAGGGTGATTGTTTAATGGAAAACTTTAATTAATTCTAGAATTTTCACTTCATTAAAAAAAAAATTGATGTGGCTTTGTCTTATAGGATCGATCTAGGGCTTCATTTAATTGAGCAATTGGAATATTGAATTACGTAATTTTCATCGACTAATTAGTTGGAGAGTCAAATGGAGTCAAGCGCATGTACTCCAGAAAGAGAAGTTTTATAACAAGATAATTGTTAATTTTTTTTTCAACAGAGAATAATAATACTGCAGTTAATTACCGAAAAATGTATTCGACGGATGAAGCATGGAATGCATTGTACTGAAAATTCAACTACCAAATATGTTTACGAAAAAAAAAAATTCGCTCATTAGGCGGATAAGGTAGACTGAAGGGGGTATTTGAGGGTAAAACGAACATATTGGATTTTAGGTGAAATTCGAATTTTTCATATTTTTGTGAATTGATTATTGCGAAGATGGGAATTCAGTTGATGAGGCAGAAATAGAAAATAAAGTGATATAATATTCATTAAAACAATTATTGCAGTATGTAATTAACAGCGTGTTGACTCGTGTGCAACGTATTTCGGAGTAGACGGAGCGCGGTTAATTGGCTCCTCAATTGGACAAAAGTGGTCCTAAATGTGAGTGATGTGGATGGGCACGAAGATTTGTATTATCATATTCCAATACATGCAATGAAAATCGATTGAGAGGAATAAAAAAGATTTGAGGTTGATTTTTAGGATAATTCCCACCTTCTGATGAAAAAAAAAGATGCTTAATGAAGGAATCAAAAAAGTGAGAGGAAGTACCCTTATTAATACATATTCCTTCCTTTCAAACCAAAAATAAAAGGGAATTTCATTCAGAACCAGTGATACCATTGATAAATGGGCTCACCTTCAAGTTATTTTTTATTCGCGTCGTTATAGGGATTATATCCGAAAGTATTTGCAAATAAAAGAGGAATATCCAGAAATGGAGAGAGTTACGCCTCGAATCCACTTCGAAAACCATTATTTTTAAAAAATAATTTCAATACAATATTCATGTAGAACCGCAGTTTTTCAACAGAATCATTCGAAAAATCTTTCCTCAAACAGTTTCACTGGAATACCCATTCCATTTCACTCTCCTCTAGAAATTCCCTACGCAAAGTGAAAAAAATTGCAAATATATACCAATGGCTTTACGGGATTTTGAGCACTCGCATCGAATTTTATACGATCTCGTCACAGTTGCTTTTCTCGCATCAACCACAATTTTCCATTTCATTCTTCTCAACTTCCTCTGTACATACTCCTGTATTTGTCTTCTCTTCTTTGTATTACTCTCCACATTTTTTTTCCCCAATTCATTCCTTCATCTTTCCTCAGTATCCCTCGAAAATCTCTGACAATTCAATCCAAGTGAAGGAAAAGAATTATTATTTCTCAATCTTGGATAAAACAATGTTTATTTCCTTTAATAGTAGCCTGAAGAAAAAGCTTTCATTATTGGAGAAAAACGTGAGCTTTAACTGAATACTAAGAAATATTGATTGTCACTATTTATAATTAAGATGTCAGTAAAATTATATCTCAATATTATTAAACGAGAGGTAAGAGAAGAAACAGCTTTGTGAAGAGTGAAAAGGAAACGAAGAAAAATGAAAAAAAAAATAAAAATCAATTTACAGTTATTAAGAAACTCTGAGTACTGTGATGACAGGTGTAATCCACTGTCTTTCATTTTCTTTTTCCTCCTTCGTTTTTTTTCTTCATTTAATTTTCTTTAAGATCACCCTTCAATGTTCCATAGATTGAAAAGTTGATATTTTTTTTTTTCCCAGAGTGTCGTATAAGCACTGAAAAGACAGCTGTAACAACTCTGAAAGGCCCGTTGGGAGTGCCACCAGGAGATCCAGAGAGCGAGACCACTACAGAACTCAGCAGAAAAGAAAGCAAATAAGCAAAAGAAGGAAATATCTCTCAAGTTCTTTGTCTCACTCCCTCTCTTTGAAAAAAAAAAAAAAATGAAAAAGTTAATGGAATTTGTGTAAGAAAAAGCCCAAGGGATATTTTCTTTGCAAATATCAAAGAGTGGCCCAATTATTGTTGAAGCATTTTTTTAAATTTCCCTTCTTCTATATAAATCCCTACGTACACAGAGAAATGGTGCATTTTGTGTTGAATCAAAGCGTAATGCGCTTTGAATGAGGAAGAGAGATAGACAGATGAAGATAGTAAAGAAAAGAGTATGAAAAATCTGAAATGAAAGGAAACAAAAATATAGAACCGGAATGAGAGAGAGAGAGAGATGAAAATGCCTGGGGACGTCCTGGCGTGACGGTAGATAATCGTGAATCAACGAGGAAACGCGATGAACAAAGCGTCGACTAAGTACCTCGTCAGCGGGTGTAATTTTTTCCGCCTCTTGTCGTCGGCTAAGGCGGTCTTTCTCCCTCTCATTCTCACCATCTCTCTTTTTCTCTCTCTTGCCTCTCAAAAAGTTGAATTGTTCCAGCGTCCGTGTTGGCACATGGCTTATACAAGCCAGATATAGAAAAAGAGCTCCCAGAGACTCGAGGAAAAAGGAAAAAGAGAGAAGAGTAGAATAAAAAAAGGAGATTGAAGTGAGAACGAGATGCGGTAATTTGTAAAGTCGACGTGTGAGAAAAGTGGACAAAACTTATAATAGAATCGTCTTTTCAGCACACCGACCTGTCCCCATGAAGATGGCTACGAAAAGGATCTTCTACGAATCTCTATACATGTATACAGTGAACAACCGCTCCTCTTCATCTATTGTAGATTCTTTATGTTTTTTCACTGCTACTCCTTGATCTTTATCTTTCTTTTTTTTTTCCAGAGAAAAAAAAATACATGCCGTTATCCTATTTCCAACGAACAGAATATTCGACCGTAAACTCGACACAACTATTGTGAGAAAAAAGGAAAAAAAAAAAAAAGAGGATGTACTTATGTACGCAGGTATCGGGTCCGAGGACGACGAAGTAAGAGAGTAAAAGATGCTGAGAAGATGAAGAGGGATACGAAGAAGGAAGGAATCTCTTCTCCTTATTCTTTTCTTCTCTCATTGCATTTTGAAGTGGGGGAAGGAAGCCTTTATTGAAAACAGCCTCAACGGCCAAGGGCCATTATTCCACCGGCATCTACGGTCCATTGTGCTGGAGGCGTGAGGCTGTAGAGTGAGCATCTGTTGTGTGCGTGTGTATCCGTGTCTGTATGAATTTTCATCTCAGTATTCTTTTCCACTTCTTGCATCAATGAATAAATCCGCTTTACCTATTATCATTATTATTATTATTGTGTAATGCTTGTATACACGTAATAATTTTCATGTTCGATGGATAAATTCTGGACAATTCATGGAATACTGCATTTAACCTGGAGCTTATCATACAAACATTAACGTATTTCATCAATAATGGTTTTGATCATCTAATAATTGGAATAAAAATTAATATTCCATTATTCTCTATAACAATGGGAAAACAATGAAGTTTTTGATGGATTCATTGACTTCACTGCTTGTCCGTTAGTTTTTCATCACCAATGAATTCACTTCTGTACCCTCAAAGTCATCCGCAAATAGAAGCCAACAAAAACACTAATAGATTGGCGTGTCAAAGTACAAATACAACCAAAAAATAATAAAATGAAAAAAAAAAAGTACAATGTTTATCTATTGGCTGTCTCCAACGTAGTTTGTTTATTCTTTTTTTCTTATTCCACTTTTCATTCCATATTCCTTTATTATCATGTCTTTTGTTTTTTTTTATCCATAAAATTCAACCGTCATCTTTTTTACTCACGTCTGATGTTGTTTACTTTATGATCCCACACACGAGTGCTCATAGAATGTGCAAAATCGATTTACCAAGAGATTTCTTTTTTTTCTCTATCACCCTCTCACTTTAACAACAAGCTTTTATTCTTGAAATGACGAAAACAAATGGAGTGCCACTAAAATAGAAAGCCTTTTTGGTCCATGTGTGTATGTATAAACAACTTTACTCTCAAATTTTTCAGTACAAACACAGTTTTTCCACATCTATTGTATTGGAGATAATGCGATTAGGTGATTTTAGTCCACACCCCATTCTCCCCTTTTTTTTTCCTTTCTTTTTTCCCTTTTATCATCGTAATTTTCTTCTTAACTGAAGCGTGTATAGTAATACCAGAACCAAGGCAATTCTCACGTTTCAATTCGATCATTCTCACATCAGTATTGAATTCTCATCGATACTGTGTCGATGATATTTGTATTAAGATTTTAGTTACAGATAAAACGTGAATGGGGAAGAAAAAAAGGAATCAATTAATGCCATGTGACGTTAGGGACCTCCCTGTATCCTATTCCCTTCCTTTTTTTTTGCTCTCAGATTTTGACCCGTTCCCTCGTACTTTCTTCTCCCTCCTTCTCGTTTCTCCTCCTTTCTACTCTTCTTCTCTCTCGTCTGCAGCAATTTCAGTATTTAATTCCCGTCACGTTTTCCCTTGTGTGCTGATTGATAGATTGATTGTATTTCCGAATTCTCGTTGATGCTGCACCTTGTGGCGCTCACTTTTTTTTTTCTTTTGCCTTCTCTTTCTCCTTTCTTTTTCATTCATCGTAGCTCCCATCTTCTCCTAATTACCAAGACTCCGTGCTGAGACTGGATGAGCTTACTAACAAGGAAGAGGAAATTGATTCTTTATTCTTCCCTGTCTTTTTTTATTTTTTTTTTTGAAATTATCTCTTGGCTTATTGCTCATCAGATCAATTTCATGTATTTCTCCAAATTCCATCTTGAACAAAGTCACTGTCTCTGGTGAAGTGAGACTTGCACAATTTTTTTTTGTTTTTGATAACTTTATTACAAATGCTTATCACTCATCTCTGTTTTCTTTTTGCAACTTTGTGCCTAACAGTGGATCCTATGATCGCATACCATCTGAAATTTACTCTCCTATTTTCAATATAACATGGTAAAAGATAAAATTTGAAATGAAAAGAACTCTGAGGTGAAAAGTTTTTCCGTATATTTTCACAATGTGAAATGTTGTTTATCCTTTCTTTCACCGTGAATTTGAATAGAATTTTGTCTAGAATTTACGTATTTCTTGGTATACAAAAATTTCTTCAGAATGCACTTACTTATTTCAATTATTTTCATGTAGGTAAAATTTTACTGTTTTCAAGGCATAAGAAGAAAATATCATGAAACTATAGTTCAATATGGTATTTACTCATAAGAATATCTTTTTGATTCTGTATTCATGGAAAAATAAGTACGTGACTTATTAATGCTGAAAATACAAGAGAAAATATATCAATTTCAATGAATGTATTTCTCCACAAGTTCCTTTTCCAAGTAAATATTGACTGTTAGTCTTTCATATTTAAAACTAATTGAATATTTCTTAGTTTTTTCAAGCTTAAAAATTCATTGATCTTGTACGTCACATCGGCCAAATTAAAAAGGTTGTTCATTGAAAACCTCATCAATTCATACAAATGGAACTCCAGCATAAATCGTGACTCGACGTTTTTTTCTTTTTTTTGCTCCTCTTCTCTATCAAATTTAATTACTTCCGATAGTGGAGAATTAAAGATGACTCGCTATTTTTTACTGCATATAAATTAATTCATTAATAAAGTCCATTTCCAATAGAGATTTAGAGAAAAATTGAAGTTTCCAGACTCTCAGTGTGGGCCTATCGACCATGTACTAAGTTAGTTACATCAGTTAACATTCTCATGAATCATGAGATAATCCAATTTGGCCTTCAATTATCGAGTCGGTTGAACTGCGGTATTTAATCGATTGCATTGCATCAATCTACTACTCTTGCACTACGTGTAATATCGATTTTGCACAGAAGGGGCCGAAAGGTAGATGGCAGAAACTTCGCTACTCAACGAATTTCCTCATCGTTCCTTTTGCACTTGCTCTGAATACAGAAATTAATTAGGAACTCAACCAGTGGTATTCCACAATAACCATAGCGTCTTCTAAGGAATTGTATTATCTCTGTGACTTAAAATTTTGAGGATAAAAGTTGCCTCGTAATGCTGCTGCAATCAACAATTCTAAAGAACAAAATTAATGAGTTTTTGGTCTCTGAACGTTGGAACAAAAAAAAATACTCTTTTTTTTTCCCCTTTCAAACCATTCATCACATTGATTCCAAAAGTCATTGACGATGTATGGAGAAAGCAGGAAATAGGGAAAAAAAATTCTCTGGTAAAATAAAAAAAAAAAGCTCGAACTCAGTGCTTTCAGGTTGATGACAAAACAGCCTGGCATGAAATAGCCATTTTCTCACCACTAAAATCACCCAGAATGCACACACGTTCGTGACAATAAGTCTCTCTAGCCTCCATTGTGCGTGTAAATGTATTTTTTGCGTAATCCCCAAAAGAGTGAGAGAGAAAAATAAAAAAAAGATCGGGCCCCCACAAGGGGGCGTATCGATGCAGCTTATCGCCAGCTCAGCCGTTAATGGAAACGAGACCGCGTGCAGATGCCCAACTTTGATGCAGAATGAAAAAAAAAATGAAAGAGGACGGAAAAAAACGGCCACCCCACATAGGCACATACACACGGTGAATAACCACCATTTTCCGGGTAGTTGTGAGACACACGTGCTTGCCAAACGGATTCAAGCATGCGCCAGCAATTCGTCATTCGTTTGCAGCATCGCGTTGGCGTGACACGTCTCATAAAATAAAGCCCTACATACATAAAGAAAAAATAAAATGAAAATCAACAGCAGGAAAAAAAAGAAAAAAAAAAGATAAATACTGTGTTAGAGTCAGTACGATGTGTAACAATCCCATGGCTTATTCGCTTTATTTTTTATCCCCCTCAGATTTTCCCGCTGGTTCGATAAAATTCGTGGTAGGAAATTTGTCATGCTCACAGTTCATTGGATAATCCTAGTAAAATTTATAGAGTACCCTATGAGATTTTAGTTTTTTAAATTCATTTCTCCTATCCACGAGGCATCAGCAGGAATATCACAGGAATTGGAGGAAGTACCTACATAACGCTACCGTTGATAAAATTAATTGGAATATATCTGATACTGTGTAATATAGGTATGGAGTTATACGGTTATGGCTGTAAGCTACTTCGCAACTTCATAAAGGTGAGAATCGAATGAGGAAACACCGCACAGTTGATAGTGCAATTGTCCCACCCCCTTTTCTATCTTCACTACGTATTTTTAACTCACCCAACCAGAGGCAATGAACATCTACCTATATACTCTATCATATCTGATTTTCCTTGGTAACTTTCACGCTATCTCACTCGCAGCAAAACTCTTGGTACTATCCCTAGCAAATGTTGTGAGAAATCAGAGATAGAGATAGGAAATGCAAGTGCATCATCTGTGAAATATAATTGTACACTTCGTCGCATCGCTCAGGTAGCGACCTGTCGATTTCATCGAACAATATTTTCTGCTCCATAAAATATATTCTCGTTAAATATGAGTGTGAGAGAGATGAAAAACGAGGAAGAGTCTTGAGAGCTATATTTAAAAAAAAAAAAAACCTTTCAGCATGTTGTTTATGGCATATAGTTTCATGATCGTCTGATTTCCCCGTCTTACACGATCAAGCATGCAATTCCTTTATCTACCTCGAAACATCAGTGCTCACAGCAATATTCGGTATTATCATAACTCATGAGATTTTAACCACCGATATCACGCATACGTTAACACCCAAAAATAATAGCATGATTGTATATATGCATCGTGAATGAAAGAATGCGGAACAAAAAAAATTAACAACAAATTTACCTAATTTATGGTCCTATGCCCACAAGTGCTGTGCTGGTGGTGGCGGTGGTGGTGGTAGTGGCAATGGCCGATCCAAAACTGGTATTGGTGATACATCTGGCATAGCAAATTTAAGTTTCTGCCAGAATAGCTTATCACCCCAGACTAGTACAGTATGTGATGAGATTCTTTTTCTCAGATCAGCATCAAGATCACGTGGGCAAACACCACCAACGAGAAGCAGTATAACTGATCTACCTTTACCTCTGAGTGCCTCTCTTAGTGCTGATTTAAATTCAAATCTCGCCCATTCACCGTGCAAAAAATTACGTGATAAAATAAGAATAGTACGCCTTGAAGAATCAGCGGCCTCAGCTACTGCATCAGCAACATTTGCACCCGCACCCAAATCTCGATAATGCAAACAAAGACGATAGGATGACTCAAGCCCTGGTACTAATACTCTGGATACAAAGTTTTCATCAACTGCTGAGTATGATATATAAGCATCAAATGGCTTTTCACGATCTTCAAATGCAGCTGTTTTGTAACAAGCCCTCAGGCCACATCTACTTGCTGCCCAAGTTCTTATTGTTCTACGATGACGGAATGCACCACAAATTAGTGCTACCATTGCAAAAAATAATACTGCAGTAGCCAGTAGGAGAGGCAGATACGCTTCCAAGGGACGAGTCTCAATGACAGAAGTTGTGCCAGTCAATGCCGCACAGTTTATTACAGATCCATTTGCCGGAAGCGTTATTGGCATACCAAGTGCACACGTGACCCGTTTCCAGTCACTGATTTTTGCTTTATTCTTCGACATCCAGTCACGCACGTGATCAAGATATGTACATTCACAACTCCATGGATTACTTGAAATGCTAATATCGACTAGATATGGATTCTGGGCCAACTGCCACAGGGCAAATGTACTCAGGCGATTGTTGTCGAGTCTGAGTACTTCCAAATGGCGTAGTTCAAGAAATGTACCGTTGTCAATGTGAGAAAGTTGATTATTCTGAAGATTAAGTTCTTTCAAATTCTCGAGTGGCATCAATTCTACTCCATTCAATCGTGCTATTTTATTATTCTCAAGATGCAGTATTACGAGACGTTTCAGACCACTGAATGTATGATTGTGAATGGCAATAATATTACTGTCATTGGCATAGAGTATCTCCAAATTTTTGCGGCCAATGAATGAGTGCGAGGTGAGTTCACCAAAATTATTGCCATCTAGATAAACCTCAGTTGCATCCATTGGTAAACGACCAGGAAGACTTTTATAACCAGAGTTTGAGCAATCAACGACATTAGCTGACCATGATTGATCGTGGTAACACGTGCAGTTGATTGGACAAGTCATCTCACAGTCACATGCATCAAAGTCACAGCAGTGACACAGGGCGAAACAATGTGCTTTGTAAGTACACAAAAATTGTGATGGTTTTGCTTCAAGAAGTGGTATGAAAGAACGATGTCTGTCATAGGGTAGACGACAGTATACTGATTCGAGATCCCTGACCGTTGGATGCTGTCTCAATGGCAATGAATTTATCCTCTGTAGCCATTCAATCGTACAATCACATATAAAGGGATTCCCACCGATATAAAATTCTGGTAATGGACGATTCTCAGGTACTTGAGCCAACTGAAATACCGAGAGATCCATCTTTATTATCTGATTCGCATAAAGATCCACTCTTGTCAGATTTTCCTTGTCGTGAAATGTCTGCGGTTCAACAGTATGTATCATGTTGTCATTGACAAAGAGGAGCTCTATCGAGTCAGGCACTGATTTTGGATGTATTCTTGTTAATCTGTTAAATGAAATATCGAGTGTCTGTAAGCGAAAGCCCTGTGGTGAAATACCGAGATCGCTGATTTGATTTTTATGAAGATCCAACCATTGTAGGCGTTCTGGCAGAAAACTGTAATCAAAATTTTTTATCATATTGTCAGACATATTCAGCCACAGGAGGCTCGGTGCGTTTGCGAATATTCCAGATATATCCTGTAGATAATTTGCATCCAATCTTATTGCCTGCAATGTTGGATTTCCCGAGAATGCAGCATGCTCAACATAATCAATTTGGTTTCTCGCTAAATTGAGAATTTGTAATGCTGGTAATTCAGATAATGCCTCTTTGCTCACGTTTACAATCTCATTACCAATCATACGTAATCCATACAGACTGGACATTCCACGAAATCCAGGCTTTTCAAAGCTCTTAATTTGATTCTCACCCAAATCCAATGTTCTCAGCATTCTCATGTCCTTGAGTGCAACTGGTATTGATTCAAGATTGTTACCAGAAAGATTTAGATCCTGCATACTGGAGCAATTTCGGAAAGCATCTGGATGTATGCCTTCGAGTAAATTTGAATCCAATGAAAATAATGACATAGCAAAAAGACCATTCAATGAATATGCATCTAAGTAAGTTAATTTATTATGTGCCAAATCTAATGTATGAAGATTACTCATTGGTGAAAATGTATCAGCGGGTATTGTTTCAATTTCATTGTGATGCAAATTAAGTATTTGCAGTGTATAAAGGTCTTTGAACAGTGCTGGATCAACTTTAACAATTTTATTACGTGACAAATCCAGTAATACAAGACGTATCAAACCAGTGAATGTGCCAGAGTTGAGCCAAGAACTAGTGAGTGTATTTCTCGACAGATCTAACGTGACAAGTTGATTCATGTCAGCCACAAGACCAGGCGCTAGTGCACTGATCGAATTGTTCTGAAGCCGCAATTCCTTGAGTGTATTTGTAGCATCCTTGAACATTCCAGCGGGAAGTGCGACAATTCTATTACTTGATAGGTCAAACACCTCCAAAGACCTCAGGCCACGAAGTGCACTGTCATCAACCATACTGATGGCATTGCCAGATATATTGAGGGCACGTAAACGTCTTAATGCTGAGAATCCGAATGGCGGTAATACGGATATCTGATTATTCGAAACATCCAAATTCTGTATATCTAGAGAGCACGTAACTGGTAATGCTGTTGACTCTAATTCACGTTTAGGATGATTTGCTGCATAATCACTGAAGCCCAATTCAGTAACGTCCTTCAGCATGTTCCATGAAACATTGAGTGATACTAAATTAGCCAATGGACAGAATATATTTTCTGGTAATTGCCATATATTATTACATGACAAATCAATTTTTTCAATCAGTGGTGTCATATCAAAGGCACCGCGTTCAAGTTCAAGACTCAGCCTACTCTTCCTATCATTCAAGCTCTTAAGAGTTAAATTACGTAAATCACGAAAACCATTTAGCATTCTAGCTGGCCAATAAATGAATTTACATCCAATTAAACGTAAATCACGTAAGCGCCAGAGATGAAGAAAATCCTCGACAATTGTTGAACTCATACCAGTTTGTGGATCCCATTCTTCACATATAATATTCATTGACGTTACGTAATCACTAGTGACACGTGAAAAATTTGAGTGTTGTGAATTTTCATTATCATTGAAACGATAGATACACGTTAGTGCAGCATCATTCTCCCAGCTGCAGTGGTCAGGTACTTCGAATTTTGGTGGTGGGGCACTGGTTACAGCCAATACATGACAAACACCAAATACTAAATACCAGGTTAGCCTCATGGATAACAGTAGTGATGAATTTTTACCAGTTAACTTCATTATTTTATAATTTTTATACATCCTAATTAACGGTGGTATATTTTTTTCTCTTTTTTTTTCTCATATAAAATCAACGAGAACCTTCTCATTACTCAAGTGTTCATTCTTTTTCACCCTCTTTGAGGTGTGTTTGTCACTCGTAAGAGTTACATGAAGGTAAGAATGACAGCTGCACAATATGACACTTCCTTCTGGTAGCCTGTAAAAAGTATATGCCCTGTGGCAAGCATCTCGGCTCTTGTATTTCCGCTCGTCTGCTTCTACCTTCTCTGTGTCCTTTCGTCGTAGTTTTCGCTCAATCTCCACTCTTTCTCTTTATTCACCCAACAATTGTCTCCCTTTCTATTTTATTTTTCGTTTTTTTTCCAAAATTATTCCGTGCACGCTCTTTTCTCTCTTTTCTCTAGTATTCTATCAACGTGTGGAATGCGAAACCATTCGCGCTTCGTCGCTTCTTATTTTCTTTAACCCTCTCGTCTACTTTTCTTGCCTTTGTTATTTTTACTGTATTCTTTTTTTCTTCTTTTCTCTACTCCTCCTCTCTTTCTCTACTTGATCTCTTTTGTCATGACCCTTAGAAAATACCACGTTACTCATGCCATACCAATAGAGTGTTTTTACCAAAAAAAAAACCTCTGCAGCATACGAATTTACGATTTTTCAGTTTGTCATTAAAAGACCGTTGACAATGCACCGATAAATCGGTTTTGGGCGTTGGAAAAGAGAGAGAGAGATAGATAACTTCAACAAACACTCCTCGAGTAATAACCCAACTGTGTAGGATCGATGTGGTCAGTGTTAGAAGTACCATTCATTGTATATATCAATGCCTCTGAAAATTATTCACCCCTCGGACACAAAACCCATATATATATATATATCGGTATATATATTTTCAGCCACCAGTGTGTCCAATACAATTTTAAATCACATCACAGTTGTTATTTAGAACGTCATCCATCGCAGAATTCTTCACTTTTATCACACACAATAAAAATAATAATAATAATAAAAGATAAAATTCCTAAAAAAAATTCAAGAAAGTAAAGAATATCTGACTTCACATTAGTCAAAGTTCTATCTGATTCATTGGGAAAATTTTAATAGTAGGAGTTTAGTTGTTCTCCAACGATCAGAATGAAATGTTTAAGATTCTTTTGACGAAAGAAATTTAGTAGTAGACCTCTACGTTTGGAGGCTACCGCACGACTGACGAGAGATTTTCGTGGTCTGTAACTCGACGCAGCGTTCCGCCAATCGTCCCAGCTCTCCCTTCTCCAGTGTCTCTCTCTCTCACTCCCTCTGACAGAGACTCTTTTTTCCCCAACTGGCGCAGCCGCCTAGTATTCAGTCCTGTATAACCGCCCGACAGTATAACCAGTGCGAGTAGCATGCAACGCTGCCAAGAGAGGTATACTAGAAGTCCCTGCTGTGGGCCTCCTACCACACACAGTTATAACACACAACTGCAAAGAATCGCTCGTGCACAATAACTCTGATGTTCTGGCGTATATATACAAATCCTTGAATGACGAATCAAGTGGGATGAGGGCTATATGCATTTTGCACTGAATACGTATCCAACTTACTGCTCTCTTTGCTGCAAATAATGAAAATGTATTAGCTTTTGGTTTATTTGGAGGTTTTTTTGTTGTTGTTATCGTCATTATTCAAATTAAATTCAACGAATAATTCCAGGAAAAATATAAGAATTTTTTTGAATAGGAAATTTCTTTCAGTAGAATCCTTTCTGAAATGCAGAATATCAAGTTTTCTCTCAAATCCAATAATTAGAGTAATCCTCACTCAATTCCACTTATTTGTTTACAATCAGTCGAATGCAGAATTTCGAAACGATCCGTAATTATCATTTCAACGTTGAAATACTTTACAAGCTGTAAAGAAGAATACTGGAACCAGTAATTTTTTTCTCTCATCATTTTAAACGCAAAAATACTTGGATTTCGTGCATTCGTTACACCTGTTCGCTCGATTGGATTTGCTCGCCAATCGCAGTCGTTTTATTCACGCGAGTCGCTTTTACAACTTGCTCGTTTACGTTTCAAGTAGGTCCGCTCCCTCTTCTCACGCCCTCTTTCTTTCTCTGTCTCCTTGCCCTTTTTGTCCGCCACTTGTGTGTGTGTGTGTGTGTGTGTGTGTGTGTGTGTGTGTGTGTGTGTATGTATACCCTCGTTGTAACTCTTGTATACTTTCGTTCGTGCAACGAGAAAACCACGAATTTCCTCTCTCGGAATTCAATTTTCGTTATTCAATCTTTTTCAACTATTTTTTTCCTTCAACTCTGGAACATAATCGATGCAGATACTAAGTTTTTTTTTAAATGAAATTAATAAAACTGGTGTCAAGAAATTGTACTCTCATTGGAAAATAAAATTGCATTGTTGTTGGAATTTCGATTTCTTAAATTTTTTTGTAATCTGAATTATCTGAAATTTAAATGATTTTCAATCAATTTTCAACTATTTTCGAGTAAATCGAAGGTCATTTTGTAAAAATCGGGTTTTTCTCTACATCTACCATGGAAATCATGGAAAATCATTTCTAAACCATCTAATGTTCGGAAGTGGATGATTATTAGGATATTCAGGTGATTTTCAGGATTTGGGTAGTCTGGGGATGGAAATTATTCGGAAGTGGAAAGTGAGTAATTTTATAGCGGATTTGGTTAACAGTCAATGTTAATCAAACGTTGACGTACGGTACAGAACTTGATAATTAACATTTCCTATATAATTAACTGGTTGATTATCGATAGTTTACTTTGTCGATTGACCGAGATATGAGGAAGTCCGCAAGTTAGAATAAAACGTTGCAATGAGTCAATGATAAAACCGATGTGTTCTCGTTTGTTTCTCGATGAATACACTGAGAAACTGATTCGTTTGGCTGAAAATTGTTGGCTGAAAGTTGTCAGCAAACTAATATCCGCTAATAGTTAACAAATGATGTGTTGTCTCTTACAGAGTTTTGATTTCACCGGCCGTGTATAGATTATTTCTATTATTTCGTGACATCACTGTTTACGGCAATTTCGGTCATATATAGGCGTTTGTTCATGAGAATTTCATCTGAACTTAAATGGAGAGAAGGCCCAAAGTGCCTGAGTATTCAAACTTCTAACCTATTCAGGTTATAGGAGTTGAAAAGTGGATTAGTTGTGAGCTTCGATACTCACCCGAGAATCGAATTCGAGCACCTGCTTTTTTTCGGAAACTTGTGTATTATAATTAATTCAATTGATTTAATTCTTCAATCTGATTGAATCATTTAATCATTTAATAATTTAATTTCCATCTTTACGCGATAATATGAGATTTCAACTACTACACGGAGAGAAATTTCTCTGGAAAATCATGATGCTCAGCGACATAATGTGGATGTAAAATACAGGCCGGGGGTATTTCATGAGTCTACTAATGGAAAAAATGTCTTTTTGTCAGGAATTAATGCATGAGCCGATTCACTTTTTAGGAAAAAGTCTCACATTAATTGTGAAACGGCATCATGAAAATATTAGCCAATGCCTTTCTCCTTGGCAATTGAAGAAAAATTCTCCATCCATCCAATGACAATTTCTCCTGGCACTCAGAAATTTTAGGTGGCCACTCAGAATTTTTACACGTTTACTTCCGAATTTTTCCCATGCCAGCCTCATAATGTGGTAGACGAAGGGGCATAGTCGGGTACCTTCGACTGTTTTCGGCACATGAGCCATTGGTCATTTTACACTTGGCTTCGGATTGAAATATCTCGCAAACGATGCGAAATTTATCGAGACATGCTGTGAATGAAATTTAGAGGGAAGATTAACGAAGAAAATAAGCAAAATGCCGTTTTCCTACGACGAGTAGTTTCCGAGATATCAATTTTTTAATGAGTAGTTCACGAACAATGGACGAGGCCCGATAGCAAATAAATGGGCACTGGGGCGTCCTTTCTGAATTTTTCATTAAAAAATTAATATCTTAATAACTACGAATAGTAGAAAAACGGAGTTTCGTTCATTTTATTTATTTATCTGTCCTCTAAATTTCATTCGCAGCATGTCTCGATAACTTTTGACTAGTTTTCGAGATATTTCAATCCAAAGCCAAGTATAAAATGGCTATTTTTTAAAGAAATGAACAGCAAAAACTATTATGTGGAGCATGGGAATTTTTCGGTCGTGTTTCATGAAATTCTTCCTTTGAATGACAATTTTTCGGCTCAGAAGCAAATTGCATCCCGTTTATGAAGCGGCATGGTAATTTTTTAAAAGATCATTTAGAAAAATTCCTATATTTTTCTCTCCGTGTATAACCTGAATAGGTTAGGAGTTTAAATACTCAGGCACTTTGAGCCTTCTCTCCATTTAAGTTCAGATGACATTCTCATGAACGAACGTCTATATATGACCGAAATTGCCGTAAAAAGTGATGTCACGAAATAATAAAGATGTGTTGTCTCAAAGGAGAGGCTAGTTAAGTGGAATTTGGAATGATTAATAATTAACAGAGCTATCGACTGAGAGAAATTAATATTATTCAAGATAAAAACGGGGTATAAACAATTCTTTTATTTTTTCAGTCCAATTGATTTCACTAATAGATCAATTTTACGGAAGACACGAGGGGAATGCTATTCAAGCGGAAAATCTACGAATTTATCAGTCAGGTGGCGCATGGCGTCTCAACCGCGTATTCGTTAATATTTAACGAATGCGCTGTTGGGTGAACCGGCTCATGAGTGAATATTATGTGTTCTCAGTTAAGAACACATAATATTCCCAGAATATAATTAAATCCAATTTTGGTACAAACGTGTGAAGTTTTTCAGTTCAACTCAATCCGTGAGTTAATTGTTAACGAATCGTTTTCTCAGTGCATTTTGAAGATGCGTTCCCGTTGAGAGCTCTGGACTCGAGTCCAATGAATACTGAAGATATTTGAGTTCAGAGGTGGAGTAAATCCAAATGCCTCGGTCTTCAATTTCTCTATCCGAAATTGACTAATTGCTTGGAATTTACTTGCCCTTTTCCGAACAGTTCAATCTGGGGGAGAAGTCATTCCTGTGTCAGTGATTGTTTTTTCTGTGCTACAACCCTCACAACGGGAAATATTTCCATAAAATACTAAAATTCTCAAAAATATCATTCCAAAAATTTTCAACAATCCAGTCCACTTAATTGTGAATGGAATAATTAAAAAAATTCCATCCCGAACCGTTTCTCTCTGATGTCCATTTTCACTTCATAGTTGCCTATATTTTTTCAACAAAAAAAAACCATTGCATCCAGAAAAATAAATCCGATGTGCCATTGAACGAAATATTTTCATCATTTCATTCAATTTTCCTTTAAACAAATACAGCTGGGATGCGTGTTAATTTTTTGAGTATTTACACATGACGATTTTCAATGAATCTGTCAATTGCTACGACATAATTCACATCAATGAATGTAAAAGTGGAGAATTTTTATGCATGAAAAAATTTAAATCATCTCTATCTCTATACAGATAGAGATAATTCAAAATTTGGTTCAATTTTTGTTATTTTTCACTGAAAATTGTTATATCTGCATATCAATTGTTATGTGTTGCTTTTTTTCAATTGAAAGATTGAACACGATCAATCGCATCGAGGTACCCCCGTGAGATACCCTTGGGGAATGGTGTTGGTGATTGGCTAGTTCCGGTATATCCCACTGCTGTCGGACAAAGTTGAATGCCCGATCGTGTTGTACACACAGCTCCAGCCTTGTATAAATGCAGTCATTGGGTCCTACATGGGTATATACAAGTACACCAACGCATAGAAATTAAATAATGATGAAAAAAAAAAAAAATTGTCCAGAAAATCGAGAGAAAAAAAAGCCACACAGAGTATGCAGATCGAAGCGTGATTTCATTTTGACCGAATTTCGTGCCTTGTATTCGACGCAGCGACCCCTATCCAAACACAAAAAAACGCAGGAGACATGAAGGGGCGGGGGGAGAAAAAAAGTTTAAAAAAGAAAAAAAAACCATTACTGAAAACCTCAATTTATTCCCCGACGAAATTAAATGCTTCGACCCAATGGTGTTTCGAAAAAGCATCCAGGGTATAACATGTGGCTTGACTCCGTTGGAAAATAAAACTATGAGATAGAAAAAAAAAAAAAAAAGAGAAAGAGAGGTAGAAAAATATGGCCGAAAGTATTCGAGTGAAGTCGTTACTGCTGGAAGTCGGTAAACTGTCGAACCCTCCAGACCCCATAACTGTGATCTGGTTATTAAATTTTCAACGACGCACCTGATATAATTTTATTGCCTGGTTGGGTCATAGCTGGCACAGAATTTCCAGTATATATATGTATGTATATATTATATATACACGAATAACTATATGAAAATCCCCTAACTCAGTTCCCTCAGAGCGTTGTCCCTTTTTAGTTTTCATTTAATTCGATGGGAAGCAATAACGTGGCTACTTCAAACCGATCCACTGTATACTATTGACACGAATTCAATTCATTCAAGTATTGAGTCAAGAGATAAAAAGAATTTCAAAAATTTCTCAAAAAAAAAAAACAAACTCAGACCATCCTCCAGATTATTTTTCCACTTACACAAGTCTATCCACTTTTTTCACCAAATGAAGATGACTCTTGACATTGGGAGAGAGGAAAATGAAAGGGAAAAATGAAAAAAAAATCGACCCTCAATGAATGGCATTTGGAGAGATTAAAACGAGTGAATAAAAAGAGACAGAGAAAGTGAAGAGTAACGAGAAAAAATGGTGATTCAGAATGAAAATTCTAACGCGAGAACGAGAGAGGGCCGGTTCAACATTGCCCTTTGATATGCCGATGGGAAAGAAGAAGTTTTAATTAAACAGAGAATGGCCGTTTAATCGAGCAAAAGGGATTAATTGCCGAGGGGTTAAAACATCAAGGGGTCAGAGAAGAGGCAGAGGGGCTACAAAGCGAGACAGACAGAGAGAGAGAGAGTCAGAGAGAATAAAAAGAACAGAACGTAAAAAGGAAAACATGCAGAAAGAGAGAATAAGAGAGACAAACAGTGGGGGTGAGTTTTTGGGTGAAGGGGTCTGACGCCACTACCACAGAGTCAGTGTCGTCTCGACGATTCTGTCGACGAGGAGGATCTTCCTCTCTCCCTTGAAAGCGCTTTTGGTCCACACAAAACGGTTCGTATAAATATCCACCGACCGCATCTCTTCTCCACCCATCTATATAAACGTTCTCTCTATCCCTTCCACCTAGAAAAGAAAAAAAAGAATCCCTCACCTACACACCTCTCCCTCATTTACTTTCGCTGTTATTTTTTTGCCTCCTCCTTCACTGTTTCGCCCTACACTCACACTCTCGTGAGGCTCTTTTACTTCCAACAGTGAATAAATTAACTGTACCTTAACACCAGGGCAAATTAAAACAAACGCGGCAATGCTTTACGGCGACCTCGGGATTACTACTCCCTTATCCCAGGAAACCGTAGAAATGTAAGTTAGTAACTTACTGTGCATATTAGTGAGGGTCATTTTATTACCAACAACACCCAAGTTTCCCGTCACACCATCTTTAATCTGTCAGCATAATTTTCATCAATAAATCAGCGGCAAATTTTATTCACCTTTCTAATTATAATTTAGTGATATTCTCTGAGTCAAATTTCCAATTCTCGTTTAGTTTACTTACTCGTGAAATTTTAGTTGTAATATTTGTAGTAATTTTGAAGTCAATTTTATTGTTGAGAATTACCTATTTTTATTTCAATTCTAATTTCATCGAAACAAATTTAATAAACGAAGGAAAAAACGGTCCAATTCACTACAACTATCATTCGATTCTTCTTCACAGACAGAATTCAAACGAACTCTTCATATTTTTGAAGATATTGTGAAGCAATTGTTGAGTAAGGTTCCTGTAATTTCGACTCTTCGGAAGACTCGACTCTGGGAAGTCGAAATTGTGAACCGAGTGAAAAATGTGAGTTTCTATGAGATGAATATCATAGCCCAGACTGGGGGCTACGAATTAATTTTTCATCAAGGAAATTAGAAAAAACGCTTTTTTGAAAATTTTATTCTTCTTGGAAACTATTCAACCGATTTCGCTGAAATTCTGCTGACAACATTTTGCACACAGAGTCAAAATACTGTCAAATTTTGAGATCGCTAAGTATAGCTGCTCCAGAGAAAATGACGATACATGTCAGACATGCTTTAAAAATATGATTTTTCGACGTTTTGGATCATTTGGAGTCATATTCCGATGAAAATCGTAAATCGAAAAATCCGACGTTCACAATGCTTCCATTCGGAAGCAAAAATATGCAGAGGCCATCAAAACGACTCTGAACTGAGACAAATTTCGACGGCGATTTTCTACAAAAGCCGACAATTCCTCTTTTCCTTATGACTCAATATTTCTCCTACTCTTTCCACCGCCTCCTACTATCTTCATTTTTCAAAAACTCATTTTTCGTTCAGTACAAGTAAAATCGCCAGAATCGTCTACTGATTTAGAATGAAACACATTGAGAATTCGTATTATGAAATCTATAGAGAATAGTCATCGTCCTTCATCCTAATATCATAGAAGTTTATTCATATCCAGTTACAAAACTTCAAATATCTCCACCAAACTCCACTCAAACAAAGAATCAAAATATCATTGATTGTTCCTCTTTCGATTCTCGTAACTTCCTCACTATGCACATGTAGCAAACTTTACAGTGCTAATATTTGAGAGATGATCATAAGTTTTCACAATTTGCTATCACTTCATTGAAGATAATACTTGTTGAGCAAAGATAATCCTCATTTGATTGATTACAGCTGATAATTGATTTTGATTAATAATAAAGTTTTCATTCATAATAATTTGCCTAATTAAAAATAAAATTTACGATTTATGATATTTCGAGAATTTTTAACGAAGCAACTAATAAATTCATCCCAACAATGCACGGAAAATTAGAATCCCCGTTGGCAATGAATTCCCCAAAAAAAAAATCTTCACAATGAAGCAACATATTTGCCAACAAAACAAAACCCACCACAGAATTACAATGGAGTACGTATATCATAGGAGCTATTGTTGAAATACGAATGGTCAAATTGTACTGTAAAGACTAGTTTTACCAAAAGTTATAATAGGTTTCAGATTACTATTTCCATTTGACTTTATCTAACCATTCTATAACAGTGTGTAAAACTCAAATAAACAGCTACACTGTTCCACTATAATTCAACCAAATAGTCTCGAGTACATCAACATGGGTTACTCAATTTGTACGAATGGATTTCTAGGTTAGTTTACCAAAGCACGTAAAGTAAAATACAAAGAGAATTAATGATTAATGTATTTTGTATAAATTTCGAAGGTGAAAGAGAAGACTCAGTGTAATGCCTTTATGCCAACAAACTGAGACAGATATTAATCCAATATAGAAGTTAAATTACACGTAAGGGAATGGAAATTCAACCTATTCTGAAACCCTCAGATGTCAACTATGTACTGTGCTTCTAATAAACTTGCTTTTCATTAGAGATACTGTGTGTGTTTATGTATGTATATGTGTAGATGACTGTGTGTGAATCAGAATTGAACAAACTGCGTTGGAGTTTGCAGATGGCACTCGACAGCTGGTACCCTAATTATTGAATTTACCTCTGATCTTCAACTCAACTTATTCCTACCATCATTCAACATGTAAATACTCACATTGAATTCATAATGTTTCAGTATATTATCTACGGTATAGTTTGTTTGATTTACAATCAGCATCAACTAAGATTCATTCGTGCATGTGGCTTCACTTCAATTGAATTATTTTGTACATTAACTATAAGCGATTAGTATCTTTTTTCTCATGTACTGTGAAATTTTTTTAGTAAAAATAAGAAAATAAATTGTTTCAATAGACCTAAATCAATTTTTTTGAGATTAACAAAAAAATTAGTGAATTTATTGAAATTAACAAATTTTTTGATTGTTGGATATGAATATTTGTTGGCAACTAAGGAAACAAATAGTAAATACGGTAAACTTCATCGAAATAGAGAAAAATCAATGTTGGAAAAAATCATTTTTAAGGACTATCGAAATTTTTTCATGATTTTGAAATTTTTTTCCTCAATATGGACTTTCTAGAAGTTCCTGTGCGAATATCTTTGAATTGACTAGGCTTAGAGAAGAATCAGGGTGCCACATCTAAACTGCACGAGGTTCCCTCAACACAGATATAATTTATTGCACAAATTCAGCATAATTTCACATGATTGAAATTTATTTTAACTATTTTTTTTTCATCATTTTCATTCACAATCACGGAGAATTTGAAACTTATAATGACAATTTATCATTTTTCATTTTAATTCTATTGAATTTCTCTCGAATTACCTCTGTATACTGGCTTGTTTCGGGGTTCGCTCTGAGGAGCCAAAAAATCAATATATCGAGTAATCAATTCCAATTGTATTTATATTAAGTGTCGCCACATTGCTATGGATTATATATTGATGAATTTTATTTGTGTTGTATTATTTTCAATCAAATTGAATACATATTGGATTTGTGTGTTGAATTGACGTTGTACTATCGAAACATGTATGTAACAAAAAAGACAGATCTTTTTTGTAGAAGATTTCATGAGCTACAAAAATAGACATGAAATAGTCTAGACATGAAATCTCGCAAAGTTCTTCATTTACAGAATATTCTTAAAATAATCTATACATAATTTTGAGACTTGTCCCACTCCACTTCACTACTGAATTATGAAGTATTCATCCTGTCCTCTATCTAATAAAACGTCGTGCAGCAATCTTTGGTTCATTCAAGAAAGCACTTTGCAGTTAACACAATATCCCCCACTCATGGCTAAACATTGACTCTTCCTCAGTAATCAAAATCCGTTTAATCCTGATAAATATATGACTTGAACATAATTTTTAATGAAGATATACTATCCCCTAAAATTACAGAATCTCATCAATCATTCATTATTTTAAGAGTAAAATAACTCGTAATTTTTCATATTAAAAAAAAATTTATAAGCTCAAAAAAATTTTATGATAATAAACAAGATAAAATCTAATAACCAGTGAGATTGCATGAGAATGGAAAGTGTGAGGGGTTGGGTTTGCGATTATATTGATGATGTTTAAAAGATCATAAAGTAATACGTCATGACTAGGTAAACTTTAACCACGCCTCTAAAATTATGGATCCCATTTGGTGGTGACGGTTTATGCGCACGTGAGAAAGTGGTGAAAAATGCGATAAAATATAGGCATAAACCAGGAAAATGTTGGAGCGCGTTGGGCAACGAAGAGTAGGAGAGAGGGGGAAGGGGGGTGGAAAAAGGCTGGGGAAATAACCCGGAGATTCTTCAGGAACTGGGCCATTACCAGAATTACACGTCAACTTATGTGTTTGAATAAAAAGAAAAAAAAAACAAAAGAAAAACGAAGTATAAAAAAGAGAATGAAAAATGTAAGGAAATTTATCGTAATAATATCACAAGATTGGATTTATAAATTAGAAGGGAAAAGATAAAAAAAAAAAGAGATAATTATTATCAAACGACACTATGAGGTTAAAGGGGATATAAATTACCCTACAGGTGGTGGTTTTCATACGATAAGTAACACAATATACCACCCTTTTATTAATAAGTACAGTTGAATATTATTAGCCCCTGTGGTTACTATTCGTTGAGATATAAATTAATGCTTATTTTCGTAGTAAATAAAGAGCTCGACGAAACGGAATAGTCGGGTAGTAATACAATGGCACTGCTTTGTCCTTTTGTATTCGTTTTATGTGTGCCACACAGTGTATTGCAAAGAGAGAAAGAGAGAGAGCAACTGACATGTCAAACGTTCGATGTTCCCCTTCACAATAATCCCCATTCTGTAGGCTTTTTTTTTCTTCCACCCCTCTCGATATTTCCATCCCCCTTGGAGCGGAAAAAAGGATAGACAGCCAACGCAATTCTGACTTTCATGATTAATCATCTCTGATGTATCGAATATTTTTAAATACACCAGTTTCATAAGTTATAAGAGGGAAAGAATTTCGGTGAATTTGGGAGACGATTGGGGAGGGGGAGAAAAAAAAGGGCACTTATCAGTTATCAATCATTCGATTATTCGTCTCGTCAATTCCAATTACAGTGTCGTTGACCCTCTGATATTTTTTTGCCCCTTCTACCAAAAATGGCTCAGCATCCATGTAGCCAATTATTAAGTTGGGGAATAGGTAAAAATAGAATGGACGAAATCTGGTTTCTATAAAACGGGTGAATATATGAAGAGAGGAGGCGCATGGCTGCAGAAGGAAGAGTAAATGCCGATCGAAGCGCGTAATTAACGCTCAAATCTATTGGAGATTCGTTACTGGATTATCTGAATATTTCAGTTGAGAAAATGGAATAGCTTCTGTTCTCCATTTTCAGGAGAAATTAAAATTTCATGTCAATTAAGTTTTCTGTTGAGCTAAAAAAAAGAGTAATTTTTGAAAATAGTAGAGTAATTTTGGAATATTCTGAGAATTATATGACGAAGTGAGGTTACAAATCAAATACAAATAAAATATTTGCAAAAATTTGTAGAACGCAATTAAATAGTATAGATTATTGCAGTCATTTTATGAATTAAAAGTTTCAACTCGTTTGATGTTAAAAGAGAAATTTCATTATTTTCTCTATTTCTGTTATTTTTTCATGCCGAAATGTCTTACAAAAATCGTCTAAATTCAGTGCTCACTGAATAACTTCACACCAAAGAAAAAAACCTAACATTTATAACCAATAATAACCATTTCCCTGAAATTGGAGCAATACAAGAATTGCACAAAATCCAGATTCCATTTTAAGATATCGAATTTCCCTTGTTGAAAATAAGCAAACGCCCTGTTCTCAAAAGTATCGAAATAATTCCTCCTTTCCACTGAATAAAATGAATAAAATTTTAATTCATACATGTTAGGGCGTGTTTCTTCCATCAAATTTGTAACAAAATGAATTTAATCATTTCCCCACTCATTTCTCCTTGTGTCTGCATTCATGACCAAATGTGGGCGAAGAAAAATAGCCATTCTACTCCGTTCTTTACTAGCGCATAGCTTCGTCTCACTTCTACTCTATCCTCGTTTTCGTTGTTTCCTCTTTTTTCCTTTCTGCAGTACGCCGGAGGAATTACTCGCTTTCGCGGTGGGGTATTAGATTAAATCCGACTGGAAGTCTGGTTGGATACAGGGGTGGTTGTCCCCCTGTCCTCCTTCCATCCTCTACCTACCAGCAAATTGATACAAACGACACGCTGCCCCCCCCCCCCCCCCCCCCGGTACCCCCCAACGATTGCCTCTCCTCTGCCTGCAAAGCCCCTCGCCCCTTCAACCTCGCTCGTCTTATCCTTCTCTAAGCCTCTGCACGTCTCCCCAACGTTGATTGGAGAAACACGAGACTTCTCTCAATCGTCTGGTCTTTTCTATCCCCCCGCCCCATCCCTCTACACCTTGGGAATACTCAAAATCATTTGTGTTAAAGCGTGACATTTATATTTATTATAATTATACGATTTTTTTCGGGTAAATAACGTCAAGAAAAAAGAAAAAAAAAAGAAATTTTTCTCAATATTCTCTTTATACTGAGGAAAAAATAGTAGTGAAAACTATCAAATATTGGGGCTATTAGTCCTTAGTGAATATTTTTTGGAAATAATTGAGAAAGTTGTTGAATTTCCTGAATTTAGCTAATTCAGAGATATTAATTGGCTGAATTGGCAGTAAACTCAACAGTTTATTTGATTATTTCAGAAAAATATTTCCTAAGGACCAATGGCCTCGATATTTGATAGTTTTTACTATTTTTTCTTTTCAGTGTAACAATTGTCTGTTCAATGAATGATTTTGAAGAATTTAGTAGGTTTAACCTTTAGAGGGTCGAGATTTTGAGAGTTTTAAAAGGTCATAATTTGTACTGAAAATAGAACTGAGGTCCCCAAGTTGGAACCAAACTAAGGTCGGATGTTGGCGAGTCAGACCATAATGCCTCAAGGCGTCATCTCGGCCCTCTAAAGGTTAACGGGAGAAGATGATGTTACTTCTCCTCTATGTTATTCTTGAGAAAACGAGGGAATTTTAAGGGCTTTAAATTGTTTTCGAGAGTTTTCATCTTTTCCTGAGAACTGAAGGGGAATTTGTGAGTTCACGTTTTTTTTTCTTTTTGAAATTTTGAATTTTCACAAAATTCTTTGGTTCTGCCCCTTGTTGCACAGAGATTATTACTAGGATTTATTCGAAGGGAAGGATGATCTGATTTCTCATTGAGTTTCTCAATTTTCAATGCATTTTTGATGAATGTTAAGAAGCTTAGGTTCAGTCTTGTGAACATCAGATTTCGATTAAATTTATTTGATTTTTGTTGAAAGCCAATCTGATTTAATTCACTATAATTCATACTTCCTACGTTTAATTTGTATCACAATAATATTAATAATCATCATAAAATGCTACTTATAAAATAATAATTCCATGCTCAAATTAACGGATTGAAACAGCCTATTTTACCCTATCCTCTTCTCAAGTAGAAAAATTACTGAAAAATTCCAATAAATTGAAGCACTTAACCAAAAATAATGGAAAGAAATAAAGAATCTGCAGGAATTCTTGGAGATTGTAGAGATTAATGTCATTTCAAATGGGGAATAATGTGAAAATTCTTTCGCAGTAAGAAGTATGTTTGAAGAATGCTAGAAGATGGAGAATGGAGATGAAGAAAAAAAAATCCACAAATTAAAGCCGCAGGTCATTGGCGAATTGCCTTCTGAAGTTTTCTCTTCTTGCTCATGCCAGAGTAGCAGAAAAATTTAGATCAAGTCCATTGGAATGAATCCAAACTAACATTTTTTACTGAGAATACCATTATTATGATTATATTAGAGAGCCTTGGCTCTACTACTGAATTGCTATAGACCTATTCTATTCTATAATGAATATCAGGAAAATAATTTTCAACTATTAACATAAAACATTTCACGACATTTCAATAGCAGTTGGATTGAAAATTTTTGTATACATGACATTTTGCAACAAACTGAAATGTATAAAAAAAATTATATTATAAAACTATTAATTTTTTTTTGCTGTAGAACGGAAGAAAATTTTTGAGTTAAAAGTTTTTTTTGACTTTCTTTTCCTTTCGATGACAATATTCACTGTTCACAATTACTAAAAAGCACTGGAGGCCTGGAAATATCCCTCGGTATGAAACTTTACGTACTCTATCATACTACTAAACAGTTCACTGCAACAAATAGACATGCAGATGAAATTTTTAATAACTTTATATATTATATCAACATTGAGTAGTCCAGTGGTGTATCCCAAGGCGATATAACTTTTCGCAGCTCTGTGATGCACTCTTGTATGAATAACAATGGTATATCCATGTGGTTAGGACATATTGAGATGAGTGTAGGATGGAATTTTCCGGTTTTTTCGTTAAATAAATTTCTAAGTTTTTTCATAGGAATTTTCATGCTGATAGAAATCCTGCTTCATTTCCGCAGGTCCATCCTGGCCCAGTTTCCCCTATTTGAAGGAATTTAAAGGTTGTTTTTTTTCCCAAAATTTTCCTCCCAATCTCCATGAAGATAAAAATACTTCCAGTTGCACCAGCCAAAAATAAATGAATAATCAATAAACTCATGAAGACCCATATAAATTACGTTCCTCTCACACCATCTCTACCCTCTCTTATTTCAAATACCGAATGCTTCAAAATAATTCGGATCACGCATTTTCTCCGAGTGAATTCACCCCAAGGGATATTTCCACCGGACTCGCATATGTGAATGCCCATATATGTATGTGTATGTGTGTGTGTGTGTGTGCTTGAATTGAGAATCGAAACGTGTACCACTGCGGTTTCAAAATGAGACCAAAGTCACTCTATAACCGAGACCCTTGCAACATCCCTCGTCATGTTTCCACTCTTTCCGGTGGAATAGAATTCCATACATTTTTTTTCTTCACATTCTATCTGTCTCTTTCTCTCTATCTCTCTCTTTAGAGATTTGAAACGTTCATATACCCTGAAGAAATAGGATGTAAAAGTATATAAACCATGTAGTGGTATATATAATAGCAATCGAAGTTGAATAGAGTAGGATAGTGCCAAGCAAAATGGCCAATATCGAGAGGCCTGTGATATCCTTCGGATGAATGCCCACAAATCTTTGCGCCAATGACAGTTATATATACGTGCCGGATACACTAGTAGAGGCAAGTTACACACTAAAATCAGGCGGCTGGTATAAGAGGCAAAAGGAAGGAAAACCAAAGAAAAAAAAAGAAAAAAATGAGGATAATGCGGCTATGGCCCTCCGAAAACTCAGAGAATAGTGTACTTCCATCACAACTCGAAATTCTCTTCACAGAAAAAAGAGAGAAAAAAATGAAGAAGCAAAAAGTAAGTTATATCGATCCTACATCATCCATCATGGTTCACTCTATTAAACCACCATAGCCAGTTTTCTCCCTTTCTTCTTCTTGCCGCTTTTCTTCAATGACCCCTGGCCCACCATCTCTCCCTGACCCCTTTTTCCGCAACCACTTTGCTCTTCCAATTCCACACTTTTACCATTTGCTCTCCCCATTCCCCCTTTTTTTTCTTTCTCTACACCATCCTCCTCTCTATATATACACGTGTTGGGGAAAAAAACATTGATTCGTTCTTGTGCTCCTTTTTGAGTCAGCTGGAATAGTCACTTTGGAAGGTACCACATAATCCAGTATTCATTTGTTTTTTTTTTTCATCTATGAAGGAAAAAAGTAAGGAGTCGGAGAGTCTTTGGATTTTTTTTTCAGTGTGGAAGTATTTGCGCAAAAAATCTGAAAGAATTTGTAAGGATTTCCCAGCATGTCTATATCATTCCATGATTTTCGGCAAAGGCGCTCATCCCGGAAAAAAATATTGATAATTTCTGGAATTATGACAGTACCATTTTTTTGTATTTTCGTGATTTTTATGGGATGGGAATAGTCAAAATTCTCGGAAATCATTTCAAGTTGTCATAAATGGAAATTCCATGCGAGAACTTTTGAATTCCTGAATAAATATATTCATAGTATACTGTAGGGAAATGGTGAAAAAAGACATTCGGGTAATTTGGGGTACATTCTTCCATGAATATCTCTCAATTGAGATAATGGGAGACAATTTTTATGAAAAATTCTTTGCAAAATAAAAAGGAAACTTCTTTATAAAAGAGAACGTTATGATCTTGAAAAGCTTGCTTTACGAATTCTCCTGAATTTCATGTTTTCCAAGATATTTTCAAAATAGTCTTCAACTTTCAAACTCACACAATATACGCAGAGAAAAAGCTGAGCATGCATTATGAACTCCTTGTACATAATTCATACACAACTGGTCATAGAATATGATTCAGCTTGTACATGAATTACGCTCCAACAGTGCCTGATTTATACATAAGATTCTCACGTAATATATGTCCTGATAGGGATGTTTTATGTCTAGAAAGAGTGGTCAATTCTCGTATTTAGAAGAGCAATATTTCAGGTGCGTGAAATAAAAAGAAAATACCTAATTAATAGAAGCAAAAGTCTTAAATCTTCAATTAAAGATATTTTAATATTGTGCACAAAAAAAAGACGATAAAGCCTGTTGCGCGCGCATCTGGCGTTATGCATTAGAATCGTTCACAATTCATGAACTCTCACACACTACCTCAAGTATTTGGGGTGAACAATTTCAAAAGTTTTATAAGGAAAATGCGATTACGGGAATAGAATTTCCTTTGGCAATTTTATGAAGCATTTGCTGAGGTTTCCCGTTTTTCTTTTCATTCGAAAATCGATTCATTCTACAGCTTTACGAACTATATAGGCCGACCTTTCGCTGGTAGCATGTGAGATCGGTCAATTAATTGTCATTACTCCATGCAGAATTGATTTCCGTTACTTATGCTAATTTGAGTGATTTTCTAGATTCTCAAAATGCGCTCATGCAATCTCTTAGTAACGCACCATTCCGATTAATTATGTAATTGTCATCGATAATATGTGGATTTATCGAATAAATTGTGGTACATTCTTCCTTTTTCTCTATTAGAATCTCAGTGATAAGAAAAATTTTGGCTAATCAATCAGTTGATTAAAATGATTTTTTAATGGAATTATCATTAAAATTGGCTCATTACTTGAATAAGGTAAATTATATTAATAACATTCTGTTCTTTAATATCGTCGCCTTGGAGTGAAAGAGGCGTAAGTGCCATTTTTTCCGATTTTTTTCCTTCAAAATAACAAAGAGGCTTATTTCCATCATTATTGTTCCAATAGGCTTTCCAGGGCCTTTTATGCAGATTTAGTAAAAAAATTTAAAAAAAATAACATATAGGCGTAAGTACAACCAACTAATAACAAACGGGAGTAAGTACCGGAGATACGCCTCGTTGCTTTTAGTGTTTCTATTAAATTTTCCCAAATCATTGGAGAAAGACTAATAACAAAGGGGCGTAAGTCCAGGAAAATAATTCAATGAAAAAAATTTAAAAAAAGAGGCGTAAGTGCCATAATTTAGATAAAAGTCGTAAAAAACAAAAGGGCGTAATTCGAAGAATTCTCGTATGCTATAAAAAAAATTATGGAAACAAAAAAGCGTAAATGCCAAAATTTAGATGAGAAATCCTAAAAACAGAAGGGCGTAACTCCATATGGTCTCATGAGATGAAGAAATTATAAAAGCAAAGAGGCGTAAGTGCGGAGATACGTCCTTTTCACTTCAACATTAACAATTATATAGCGTTCAAAAAGAAAATAACAAAAGGGCGTAAGTGTGGAGATACGTTCCTTTCATTTTAAGATTTGTAGTTACGCCACTTTATTATTTTAATTTTCGTTTACCCTAATAATGTTCCAGAGACCATAGAAAACACTTTGGAGTGATAAGTGGACATACGCCCCTTTCACACCGAAATTTCGTTTTTTTTGCACTTACGCCCCTTTCACTCTAAGGCGATAATATGATTAATTTGAATAAGAAAACTTTCCGATTTTCGCTACAAGGCCATTTTTTCGGTCACTACTATCTTCTTTGGAACAAACTTCTTTTCGAAAAAGAAATGGCTTAGATATATTCTTTCATCAGAATTTCTCAATTATTTTCACAGCGAATTAGATTGAAAATTTCCAATTTATTTAATATCGAAAATTAACAATATTGCAACCATCCACTGACGTCTCGATACAAATATTTTAATAATTACATCAAATTATGAATAACCGATTAAAATTTCAAACAAAATAATGAGAATTTCAAGTTCCAATTTTCTGCTAATTGGAAAATTATAATGATGTAACATTTAATTTTGTAATTATTCACAATGTACTTTATTGTTAGCATCGAAATGAGAGAAGTTTTATTCTCTTTGAGTTTTCGAAAATTCTCTGGAAATTGCGTGAACAATAACAATTTAAACTGAATTGTGAACTGTCCCATTGACATTTCATGAACAATTGTCAAAATTTTAAAGCTTGAAATAAAAATTAACCATTACGTATCGCTTCATTATAATTATCTCTTCAGACAGAATGAAATGTAAAGAAATATAAATGAATTTCTTCCTTGACATTAATATCATTGTCACCCTACGAAGGGGAGACATAGTGAAACGCATGATGCGAAGGAGTGAGGGTTGACGATATTCAACCAAATACTGGCATGGCTCAACTCACCCCTTCGAAAAGAAGGGGCGGACAGTAGAGAGGGGTCCCGTATATGTACATAAAACACATTACGGGCTTGCAACATAATTGCGTTGGACAACTGGGAACCGCTATGTACTGATAACTAAACTGCGTGTTTGCTTGATTACTCCACTGTGTTACCTTAATGTTATTTTGTGTTCGACCCAATAAACCTTAAAAATTTTATCATGACATAACAGAAAAAAAAAAGGTGCAAACATTGAAAAGTGTAAACTCGAGAAGTGAAGAAGTTAATGGATTTCCCGACTTTTACCATTCTTGTTGAGTAGTTTAAAGAAAATTTCTGCTGGCAGATATTCATCTTGGTTTAATAGTTTTTAAGATCGGTAGAGATCTAATCGGATACAGTTGTTGTGAATCGAGTAATGGAACTCGCTGAATTGATTCCTGGACAGAATGTAAGTTATCCGTCAACAAAAATCGCACGCGAGACCTTTGTTGCCAGAAACTTATCGTAAACGAAATATAAAACTGAGTATAACATTGTTAAGGTAGTTCACTTGCGACATTCGTAGCCAAAAGTATAGCCCAATAGTAAGTACAAAAAGTTAGAAATTCTAAATGTCAGAGTATTTTATTTTTGTACGAGACGATGCTCAATACATCTTAGTTTTAAAGATACAGATAGACACTCATACAATCACACTATTTATTATATGGTGTGAGCGCAACACATATACAGTTGTGGCTGGTAACGTTACCAAGATGTGATCACAGGCACCCCATCATGCTTAACGATTTCGAAATATTTTATATTCCAACATTTTCTAAACAGATCAGTCAAAAAATTCATAGTTTTATCCATAAATTTTTTTTTTTTTTTGAATGACAATGCATTAGATTTCGAAAAAAATGTTCAGAACTGTGGGCGAGATATATAGAAAACTATGAGTTTTTTTAATACTTAATGATTGGCCTCCAGCATGTTGATTAAGCTCATTTTAATTGTTAATAGTCCTCCTTATAATCGGTGCCAAAAAAAATCCTTTTTCACGATTAAATATAAGACTTTTCTTGATTTCATATTCTCATTTCGTCACATTCCTAAGACAAAGTCATTTTACGAGTAAGCTATCTTGAGGGAATTTCCTTTTAACTTTCACATAGAGAAAATAATATAAATTTTCAAGTGCACTCTCGAGGTGCTTCCTTATTATATTCATGAATATAATAAGGAACCTCGAGAGAGGAGCACATATTTTAATTTGAGAACAATATGAGCTTGTATGTTTTATCAAAATAGATGAATGCAAACCGCTACGAAAGAAATTCGATCCGGGAATCTAATGGAGATTTAGCGATTCTGTCTCAATCTTCTTTTATAGCTCTTTAAATTCTCGACAAAGAAGGATTGAAGTAAAAAGGCGTATCTCCATCAGTTTCCGAGATAGATTGAAAATTATCACCAGGGCCCGGAACTTCGTACATCTAAAAGTATTGCCAGCCCTAGCTGATACCTTGGTTACGAGAGTAAACAAACTTTGAAAAATGTCAATTTCAGTGCAAATTTCATTCAAATTTGTATTGCACGATACGGGATTTTTTAATTGATAAGACTAGTGATATGTGTGTATATATGACTCGGTACTTGTGAGTGAGATGATGCAGTGAGTGGCAGAGAAGGATACATTCAAGGAAGCTCCATAAATTATTAAGGGGGGGGGGGGGTAAGGGTTTACGCATTAAAAAAAACGTTTTTTTTACGAATTTTTTTTAGACGTATGGATTGAGCAACTTTGTTGAAACCTTTTGAACATTATTGAGTATGGATTCAACAACATGGAGTAATTTTTTTATACGAAAATATCCACAAACAAGCCGGTGACGGAGCTTTTCTGAGAACGTCTATTGAAATAGACGATTTGCGGCGATCACTGTATCTCAGCTAAAAATTATCAGAAATAATAATCCATTGAATCTTAGTCAAAGTATCATCAAATCCTCCCCCCAACGTTCTCTGATTATTTTTTTTTCATTTTTCAATTTTTTGTGGTCATTTAAAGTAAAAACTGCTACTTTTTACGGAAAATTGCGCCATTTTGTGGCACAATTTTGGTAGAAAACCCCTTTAATGTAAAAAAAAAAATAATCAGAGAACGTTGGGGGGAGGATTTGGTGATACTTTGACTAAATTTCAATGGTTTTTTATTTCTGATAATTTCCAGCTGAGATACAGTGATCACCGCAAATCATCTATTTCAAAGAAACGTTCTTGGAAAAGCTCCGTTGTTAGTGGATATTTTTGCATAAAAAAATTACTCAATGTTGTTCAATATATGCTTAATAATGTTCAAAAGGTTTCAATAAATCTGCTTAATCTATACGTCTAAAAAAAATCGTAAAAAAAAGTGTTTTTTTCTCCACGCGTAAACCCTTACCCCCCCCCCCCCCCCTTAAGAAAATGTAGTCAAGACACATGAAGAGGAGAGAAAAAATAATAATGATGGCCTGAGATAGAAAAAATCTCTTCTCCATTAAGTTTTCTTTCAATCGCCTCCAAGTGTTTTTTTGAATCTTGCCACTGTCTTTTTTAAATCTTACGCAAGCGTTGTTTGACTCTTCCCCAATTCCCTTCGAATGTTGAATTATAGAGGTTAATCTTGGCATTGGAGTAATATTATTCAAGTTTATATTTATTAAAAAAATGAAATGAATGAATGACATTGTATATAAATTAAGAATAAATTGAAAAAAACATCAAAAACTCAATATCAGATTATTTCATTCCATTTTCACACTTTATTATGTTTTTTTACTTTTTTTTTAAATTCCAGGTTATTTTATTTTTCGTTTTCTCCGTACCTCTATTTGTATTTTTTTCATTTTTTTCACTTTTAGAGTCTTTTTCCAATTGTCATCCTTGTCTTCCACGCATTGCGTTAATCACAAGTACAGCTCCACCACGCATATCTGAGCTGATGACCAAGTATGGAAGGGAGGAGATTTAAAAACAATTTAAGGAATATTCGAAAAAGACTTGGAGAAAATTTGAAAAACACTCGTAGAAGATTTTGAAAAGACATGGGGAAGATTTAGAAAAGACATAAGGAAGATTGAAAAAATACTTGGAGAAGATTTCAAAAAAACATGGGGAAAATTGGAAGAGACTTGATGGAAAAGAGATTTTCTTTCTACCTCAGTTCTTCATTATTATTTTTTTTCTCCTCGTCATGTGTTTTGGCTACATTTTCTTAATAATTTGTGGAGCTTCTCCGAATTTATTCTTCTTTGCCATCCACTGCATCATTTTACTCACGAGTATCAAGTCATATATGCACACATATCATTAGTTTTATCAATTAAAAAATCCCGTATCGTGAAATACAAATTTGAATGAAATTCGCACTGAAATTGACATTTTTCAAAGTTTGTTTACTCTCGTAACCAAGGTATCAGCTAGGGCTGGCAATACTTTTTAGATGTACGAAGTTCCGGACCCTGATTATCACATAAATAAGTCGAATTGTCCTGTTTTGCCTCTTTATTGCTGAATTTGATATTAATACCCATTATCCACGAAAAATAACGGGAAAACCTTCCAACAATTTATTTGAACAATGATCTATACGAAAATTTGATATAAAAAAAACTTCCCTAATATTGGCCATTAAAATTTTTCACAGTGCAGTGAGCTATGCATTGTGGAAAAGTTCGAATGCCGATGGAATCGTAAATGAAACCGTTACTGATAATAACAGTTAAATCACACGAGTCCACCTATCAATCGCACGAATATCCACCAATATATTTATCAAAAGAGAGTATTCAGTACCAAAATTTGTTCAATAGTTCAATGCTTACTGCTGACAGCACGCGAATAGAATGCAGCCATTGTGAAATCTCCTTCATGCATTGCATAATCCTGCAGAACCATTCAAATTAGTTCAGATTGATTTTAAAGGTAATATCACGATAAAATAATATTACACAGAAAAACATTCATTGAGAAAAAAAATAATGAAAATAATGAGATAAATTGTTCTAATAATTTGTGATTCTTGAAAAGATATCTTTGTTTGGAGCTAATTTAAAAAATGGTGAATACAGTGAACTCCGTTAAACTAAAAGAAGAGAAAAATGAATGAAAAAAGGATTTTTCAAGGACTATTAAAACAGATGTTTCATTTTGACTATCTTTTTTTCTCAGTGCTCTTCCTGAAATCTCTAACTAAAATTTCAAAAATCCTAAAATATCATGACATTGCAAAAATAAAAAAAATCTAAAATTATTTATAAATTCCAAAATTTACCAGCTTATGTTTTCAAAATAATAATGACATTTGCATGCCGAATAGTAACACTAATTCTGAGAGAAGTGGTAACCAAGGGGAGCCTTGAACCCCCATGAGCTCACGTATTCGTATTTCGAGGACAATAAATAGCGGCCGGTGTTCAGGAAAAGGGGAGAGACTGAGTGGGAGAGGAGAGGGAGAATGAGTCAATGGGGATGGAAAATTTACCCCAACCTCTCTATACTCACATACATAACATACATATATAGCTAGACTGCCTGGGACATAACAGTACTAGCCAATAATTGCAAGCATGGACAAACGCCAGCCGTTGGATTCCCCTTTGCTATCCTGGTCGTACCTTTATTGAAACTATCTGAAATATACGATTCTCCGTGGTGTGTGCAATAGAGAGCCTCTTGGTTTCTACCAAAACTAAAGTTCAATAAACGATCACTGATTTGTGCAATGAATTCCAGTTCAAAGTAAAACGCATTCAACTTTCCGAAATTTCAAATTGATTTCATTGAATCATTGGTAAAGAAGTGAAAGAAATGAATGTTTCAGCCTTTTCGGACTTTCAATAAAACTGTAACTAGTTACGATTTTCAATGTAACTTTTAATCGGTCAAACGCTATTTTTTTTAATTTACTCCCTTTCTCATCTTTTCATCAGTGCCCTTCCATTTAATTCCATCGTCTATCCTTTCTTTATATATATTTATCTTTTTTTTCTTCTTTTTATTACTATCCTGTCTCTTTGTCCAAGTTTATAATGACGAGAGAAAATCGTTATCTCTCTAAAGACCGTAGCGACCCTTTGATCCATTGTTCGTGAACTCCTGGCCCCAGGCGTTTCGGAAAAACCGCGCCGCATACTGCGTCTATGTGTTAAATGTATATGTGTATGTGTGTGTGTGTAAAGAGAGAGAGAACCCGCAGGGGAGTCACCGGTACAACCGTTTCAACTTCAGCCAGGAGAGTGAGTTTGTAGTTTTCATGAGATAGTGGAAGTAAATTGAGGAGCAACGAAGATAGATTGAATAATCTCGAATTTCCGGTGATCTATTGGTTTTTTTTTTTTTTTTTTTGGGAGAAGTAAAGAAACAAGTCTTCCACCTCCTGTTTCTTTGCAGAGAGTGACAAGGGAAAATCTAAAAAAATTGAGAACATCTGCAACGTCAGAAAAATCATTGAAGTTTTCGTCATTGTACAAATAGCAATTGTACTTCGTTGTCATCAAGATGAGTTCTTGATGGAGAATCAATCAATCAATTTCATTGTTTATAAAAATTTGTTGAAACACCAGAGACTGAACAGAATTTTACGGAAGCAATTTATATAAATCTTGACGACAGCCTGTTGCAGTTTGATGTAAAGCCATCCAAGCCATTGATTCATAGGATTGTAAAATACACAAGAGTTACTGAATTTGAATAAATTCAAATTGTATTTTGTATTCAAGTTTACTATTTACGAAACGTTTCTCAATAATCCAAGATATTTATAGAATTACAATATCTCAAAGTCTTTTCATTTTTTTTCTTTTTTTCCATCAATTTTTATTTATATTTAATTCTTAAACTATCAAAGCAGATAAATTGCCTCTTTCATGAATAAAACACAAGTATCCATAACCAAAATTGATAAATAACATTTTCCCGTGAGAGAAAATAGCCACAAAATTTTACACCAAACAGTGTTTAACGTACCCGAAAATTCATGAAAAACAGTGAAATTCGATTTTCTACTATCCCTTGTTTATATACTTTATTTGTACCAAACAAGCTTTTTTCTCTTTGTCTCCATAATAAAACTCCTGAAATATTGAACATTCCAACTAGACAGAATGGCTATAAAACACGACGACATATGGAGTCCAATGTCTAGCTTTTTATCTTGTCTGTGGCTCCTTGTATTAACCGGAATCCATCCAAGTGAAGGAGTCGAGAGGAAAAAACAGGAGTTGAGTAAAAATAAAAAGAGTATCTTCTTATTACCTCGCGGCGACGTACTCCTATCTTATTTTGCCCGTCTCATGCAGCTAAACTTACTCTATACCATCTTTCACTACCTTCAAACGTATGAAAACTGGGCACTCGCAAGTTTCCTCCTTAATACAACATTCTATACAGTCTGTATATATTGCCCAAGGGTAGGAAACTCTGGGTTGAGACCCTTGACGCCGATCAATCCCCGGGGGAATGTTTGATCAGTTAGTCATTGGCCTTACCAGATTCGCCCAACTACTGTTGCGTCCCAATCGTTTTTCCAAGGTTATGTTCAACGAATCAATCTACCACGTGGAGCCATTTTTTTTCACTGGGCTCTTTTCCCTCTTCGATATGATTCTTCGATGTTTCTTTGGGTATTTCCCAGAGAGCTTTCTCATTAGAGACCATAAGCAAACATAACTGAACAGTAGATAGGGTATATATAGTGATGTGGGACGGAAAATGGAGTGGTTAAGAAACTTCCTGAATCGATGAGGATTTTCCATAGAATAAATCAACGGCTCTGACTACAAAATGATCCACTTATCACTTCTCTTCGATTTTCATCTACACAGATAACGTACTTAATTCTAGATTCAATTCGAAGATTGCTCATTATCATGAAGCTTTTGACTTGACCTTCAAGTTTCCCAAATTCTTCAAGTCTTCCATTCAATGCTCTTCCTGCCTGAGTATTAAAAATAGAAGCAGGGTCCTTTCAGAAGTTACTACTAGGTGTCACCAGGTAGCGGAATTTCTCGGAAGTAAAGAATTATTTGGATGCGATAAGAATCGTTCTTAGAAACTAATGATCAATAAATATCCGAATCAAAGTCTAATCTGTATTATACAATTAGCGAAAGAGTCGACATGGGCCTTCTTCGGTTTTTATGTCCCGCTATTTGAATTTGAATTTCGGCACAGCTTCGGATGTCGATTATTTCACTAGTCTCACAATAGAGACCTGAAGTGAGACATCTTAAAAAGTCTCGTAAAGTTGCGAAGCAACCAAAATATATAAATATTTTAGAATGCAAGTTTATCATGAAAACGTTAAACTGTGCGTTTGACGTTTGAAATTTGTTCGATTGAACTTTCAATCAATTGAAGACACTTAATCGATGATTAAGTGTTTCAATTTAGATATTCTGCTTTCAGGGTAAGATATTATTTTAACGTAGTACCGCCGATACTGCCCTAGTCAGTGGCCTATAGTGTCTCAGTTGAATCATGCAGTGTTTACACATTAGATAGCGTTCCGAATGAGTGTGAGAGAGAAAGAACATATAAAAAGTACAGTTTTCATAGTTATTCACTAATTACTGCTATCATACGCTCGGAACCTGTATTTTCAAGGTTTTAAAATGTTTTAGATATAATTTTCTATCACTGCACTTTTTTTAATTCAAATCGGAACGGTCAGTTTTGTAAAATGTAATAAAATGTGCAATTTTCCATGAGGCTCAATTTTAAAGTCGTAAAATTTCAAGTGTCAATATCTTTTGCCTCGATCTCGCTAGCCCTCTAAAAATTTAACTGAATCATTATCTTATCATAATCTACGAGTGTACCAAATTTCAGGATTTTCGGAACGGTCAATCTAGTACCGGCGGTACTACCTTAAAAGAAAGTGAGTTCGAAGCTTTCTATTGAATGGGACAGTTTTGGAGGTGCACTTTCAGGAACACCTCGAGGTGTATTTCCGGAACATCTAGATCAGATTACTAATCAGGTTTTCACAGAAATTTTTCCTGCTATCATGATATCAATATTAGAACTCAATGAAATGATGATTTAAATAATTAATTTTCTAATTATTGTCGAGAGTGTAACAATTTGTTCAAACAAAAGAAATCGGAGAAAATCTTTTGGGTTTTGAACAAGAAATAGACTAATTTTTTTGGTGTTTTCACTTATCTATTGACTTTGTTTCGTGATTCCAGGTATTATTATGCTCGTACAATTCTAAGAGCGAAGCATTGTAAACCATTTCCATGAAATGCATAGAGAATTATCATCGTCCTCCATCTTTCCTATAGGATGCCTGCAGGCTCGTAATAATTAAGCAAACCAAAAGAAAATTAAAAGAGGATCAGGAGAACTAGAGGATTCTTCTTTTTCTTACTCCTCATTTAATGAAAAAGAAATGCTCTCAAGTCGACATCCAGCGTCTCTATTGCTATAAAAGAGAAGCAATCACGCTACTACAATCAATGGCATTTTGATTCTCAGTTCATGCGAAGTCTATACAGATATTTTGCAACTAGGGCAAGGGAAAAAGAAGCGATTCAGAGTTCTTTGGATTACTCTCCCCTTTTCTGTGCTTATGTCGATGAGTTCGGATCCGTAAACATCCAGCTGATAGAATGAAGGATGATCACCATTCACCGTGAATCTAACTCTCTTAGATTATTCTGGTGTTCTGTAACAGTTCTAAGATGTTGGAGTGATGTCGATTCCATGGTAACACCTAAGCAAGGCAAAGGTTTCGAACTGTAACTGAAGTGGTAGATATTAATTCGTCATCGACAAGTTGATGGGATGAAGACACAAAAATGTGATAATATCTTTCCATTTTTCAGACTAGTTAGCTCATAAATTTATGACCAACTTCAAATACTTTTTGACTTGTGGAAAAATTCTTCCACTTGGTGACAATCCCTAGAATCATTCAGAACGGACTGTTGAAGCAGTTGAGAAGGAAAAATAGATGGAACCAACCCAAGCAGAATTCTGAACCGGTGGGAATTAGACCATGGCATGTCATATTTGAACTATGATCATGATTTGGTGTGCTTTATCTCGCCTCCATTAGCTATGTGACGCGATTTTCAGCATGGCACTGGATGTGGCTTGCCAGATCTGGCCATGATGTGGCATTCCATCTGAGGTCATGATATGGCAGGCGGTTTCAAGGCAGAATTCAGCAGTATATCTCCGCCCCTCATAGATTTACCTATTTCCGGTCATGATGTAGTTCACTTCAGGTCCTGATTCGGAATATTGATTCAAGTTCTGGCATTCTTCAAATTTAGCTGTCCTTACGAATGCCATACTCAACTCGCCATGATTATGAAAAACTCTATAATGATATAACGCTTCAAAATAATGTATACTCTATAATAAATATAACACACAGGGGAACTTCGGCATGCCAGTCTACATATCTGCTCGGGAATTGCCCCCCTATGAAAACCTCTGAAGAATCTTTACATCAATTTGAACTTCAAAATATTCATTGCTACTTTATGAATTTTTCTATATTCTCTCTGAACAATTTACTCGTCAACTATGTCATCCAGTTGACATCTCTAATTTCCTGTCAATCAGTGATAGATGAGAAAGCTGTCGATTTCACCTGCTCTGATCCCATCACAAAATAATCACACCTCCTCCTTTCATCAAGCATATTGATAAAAGACCGGGAAAAATCGGTATTCAAAAAATAAATTATGCGATTATAAACCGCTAATGTCCACAATTCAATAGTCTCAAGAACCCCCCAAAGTTCAGCTAATTGAACGAGGTAATTGATGAGGCGGCAGTCTGTACTTACACAATGCTCCAATTGTGCTCAACCGAGCGCCAGTACAGTGTGCCAATATTAGCGATGCACTCGACGTCCCTACAGTTCAGTAGAGAGAGAAGAAGGTACCATACCCTTTCCAAAACTTCATTCTCTCTCATTCTATCTCACACAATTTTTTTCTTCCCTTCAATATTTCCATCCTCCTTCAGTCTCACATTATTACCTTGTCTTTGTTCCTCGCTTTAGTAGCACAAATAATGTTTGCAAGTACCATAAATACTCGTCAGCTACTGCAATATGCCATAGCCACTTGAAACGAGGTATATGCATGTATACAAAACAAAATGAGTAAAGAATGGAAAAAATGCTACTGGTTGCACCCGTGGAGAAAGAGAGAGATAGAAAGGGAGAGAAAAAAAAGAGGAAGGTGAATGCAAACGGGGTACATAGTGCGCCGGCTGGATTCAAATGACAAATCGTCTGTTCGTACGTTTCGTTCATTCTCGCTATTCTGATAATATCCATGGGTGTATACACTTCTTTTATATTATTATTATTTTATTTCTTTTTCTTCAGTACAACTAGAGTTAACGAGCTTGCTGTTTTATCGGCATAACGATAAATATGCTTTAAATAGGTTTTGCATGTTTTTTTGTTTGTTATTTGCTAATACAGCACGTATGGAGATATTTGTTCTGCCTGTAAGAACATGAATAAATGTGATTTTATAAATCACTTCTATTTATCTATATTCTGATAAGTCAGGATATTCTTATATTTTCATACGTTGCATCGAACTTTTTAACACTTGAGGCACATAGGTGGTAATTTGGATTTCAAAATAATTTTTTACCCTCAAATATGATTAAATGGATAGAAATATTCGAGGCACTTGGTCTCGCTTTTATTACGGTTTGTTATTCAAAACACCTCATTTGAGGAGATAGGTTCAATGGTAAGCGATTTTTTCACCATTAAAACCCTCATAACTTGAATGAAAATTAAACAATATATCGTACATTCAAATATAACTCAGAAATTTGCAAAAAAATTCTGTTACTGAAGCACTGTCAAAAACCAGGACCACTACGGTATCCTTTTCTATGAAAACATTGCGAGATTTCATCGTACTTCGAGATATCCCGGGATAAAATTTTTGAGTCTTTTGAGAGTCTTTTACGGTCTTCAAAGACTCCCAGGAAGACTTTTCGATCTCTGGAGTGTCTCGCAAGTCCCGCAACTGTCTCTACAGTGTCTCTCATGTCTATCTGTGTCTCTCCCGTAAGGACTTCTATCTTTGCTGGTCTCTCCCGTAAAGACTTCTATCTTTGCTGGTCTCTCCCGTAAGGACTCGAATCTTTGTTGGGCTTTCAATGAATTTATGGAGATGTACAAAGACATGAGTCCTTACGGGAGAGACTGAAAGATGAATCAACTCTTTCATTTTAACTTAACAATTTTTAAGTTCTAAATTTTTACAATATTTGAAAATTATGTTTTTTTTTGTATTTGACTTTAATTAAAATTCCCAACATTAAGGGAAACTGGGGTAAAACGTACGTAAGGGATAAATGGATACATTTTATAGTCTTGGTGTTTATATTATGAAAAACTTTTGAAATTGATAAAAATATTGAAGATGGGTTTTTTCCTCTTGATTTTATTAGAGAGCTGAGGGAATTTGTGCTGAAGATTATGTGTCTGAAATTTTTTGTTTCAATTTTTTAATCGTTCAATTCCCGATCCTCCATTCAATAGAAATTTGCAGCCGTTATTCTTTAAAAATTGAAAAAGAAATATGCGATGCATATTTGAGCCCAATTGAGGTAAGGAAAAGTATATGTTTCAGATTAGCAGCGGGCAACGGGAGAATTTCAGGCGACCACCAGAGTTAAGCAGCATCGAGCACAGTCAGTACTTGGATGGGTGACCGCCTGGACTATCTCAAGAACTACCGGACCGATTTCTTTTTTTTTTTTTCATTCGCTTCATCTTTATGTGATTATAATTATTGTCATGATAGGTGATTTTTAATCATATAATTAGGCGAGAAATAGGAAAAAAAACGTTAATGAGCAGCATGAGAATCGTGGTCGTGACGAGTCGAGGGACTGAGTCTCTGCGCTGAAGACTCTGGTTCGTTGAGCAGGGACTGAGAGTCTCTGTAGGAGGGACACGTGTCCCGTACGGGAGGTCGGCAAGGTGTCTCTGGAAAGTCCCTGCCATGGCGCGAATAGGGACTCTGTAGAGACCGGGACAGGAGTCTTTCGACTACTGAAAGACTCGATTTTTTTCATCCCGGGATTTAATCGAAATCTTGTAACATCTAAATTTCATTGGTTGGTCAAAACCACGAATTTGGCGGGATCATTCAAAATATCCGTTAGAACGATAGAAAGATGATCAGCTACCCTCTCACGACACCTTTGAGGTTCAACCTAATCTAACCGTAGAAAGGATTGCCAGATGGGGCTACTTATAGCCATTTAGGCTACTTTTTGAATTGGCCGGCTACAAAAATTCGAATGGAGGCTACTAGTCGCCAACTACTAGCCAAGGCTACTTTTTTATTTCAGCAAGATTTTTATTATTACCTTCAATGTTATTTACCTGAAAAAAAACAATTGTGAAAATGAGAATAAAATGAATGTTTCTATTTAAGGTATGACTATCACCAGAAGCTTGAAATACGAAAAATCTGAAAAAATTCAGAGATATTCTTCACAGGAAACCCAACAACTTTTCCTCATGGTGAAAAATTTTCTGACCCATGGAATCCGAGATATTGAATTTCAAAAAGTGCATTTTTCCCATAAGAAAACGAGTAAATTGAGTCGCAATTCAATCATTAGAAATTTAAAGAAAAACGGCATTTACGGGGCTTCTGAAAAAATTGTAGTCCATAGTCACCACTTTTAAAAATTTTTTGAGACCAAAATCAGTTATTTCTGACCCATAGTTTTGGAGAAAAAAAAATAAACGACTAATGGCAGGCCAGCACCGCTGTGTACGTACACGCGGTCGCTCTGTATGTGTGTACAACTACAGGAGTATTCTCTAGTGTGCGCGCATACGTATACGCGCACATTAGTGTGCGTAGGCAGGCCCGTATCAGAATTTTAAAAAATGGTTCTTCGAAAAAAAAATCAAAATATTAGTAGATATAATTATTTTGATTAAATTATGCTTTCATATGAAAGCAAGAAATTATTGAGGCTGAATAGCATTATAGGTTGAACAATTTCTCCCTCCTTTGGTTGTTCCAAATGATTTTTTCCTAACCTCCCTTGCCCCCACGCTTAGTGGTGATGTGAGCGATAGTCTTACCTTAAATTTACCGCCACATTTTATTGCACCCTGTTATATCAACATTATCCTTCGGAATATGATTGAAAGTATCGATCGTGATTTATCAAAATACAATTGAAACCAAAGGTGACAGTCATAATAATAATAATAATAATAATAATAATAATAAAGTTAACGATGGGGACATTGATGAAGCTCTCAATTTAATTAAGTATGCAGAAGACAATAATATTGATGAGTTGTCTGATGATATTAACGAGAATTAAAAAATATTCATTTTTCAGATGTCTTTGAGTGCCTAGAAATTGAAAGTTTTTATATTCTTCTATTGAATTAATATACTTGTTTTGAATTAAATATAAAAATCATAAAGATTAAAAATTTAATGATTATCAGAATAAATATTTAGTAATATACATTGAATAATAATAATGACATTTGTACTGAAAAATTATTCATTTCATGTTCCTCATTCAAAATAATCGCAGCTACTTTCGGCTACTTCGGCGCCCCAGCCAGGCTACTCGTCAGCAAAAGAGTCTGGTTACCTTGACCGTAGATAAACAAAAAATTAATGTTTCATATTAAATTATCGTGCATAATGTGTTACATTTCTCCCCATTAATAGAAACAACCATTTATGATTGAAGAGGAGGAAATTTAAATTTTCTCTTTAGTTTTGAAAAATGACGACGCATGATAACATACATGAATATTGGGTATCTTAAAGTCACAATTCGCAAAGTGCGCGCGTCCTAATCTAGTAGCACTCAAAAAAATAGAGTGGCGTCAATTTGACCACATGTGTGCTTTAAAGTACTGTTTGAAGCTGTCTGCCCCGAGTATTAATCCTTCTTTGATCAAATATCACAGTAATAACGAAAATTGAACAGTTTTTTTAATAACAAAATAAATTAAATGAATTAAAACTATTTAATGCATTATAAGGCATGAAATTTCATCTACTTGTTATAATTTTAACAAAGTTAAATTTATAAGGACTGAGGTCCTTTGTGACCGTTAAAGTGTACTAAAAGTTTAGCAGTAAAATAAGTGTATTGCCGATAAAGTTTATCCAGTTCCCTTGGTACAATACTCAGGTATATTGTATATTAAAATCGTGGACGGGTTTTACTCGTAAATTTTAGAATTTAATTGGATACAAAGTTTTCACACGAATTCAGGTTGATAATAATAATATTCGAAAATATTAATTTAATATTTCGAGTACTTGGAAAATTCTCATATCCAGAGAGTAGGGAAAAAAAAACTATTTTTCTTCACAGTCTCGCTCTTTCACTGATTGTCGTACTTATATTGTCCCTTTCTCTTTCTCTCTCTCTCTCTCTCTGCTTCATGCTCGACTTTTGTTATATAACTCTCAGGTCGTCTATTTACATTGGTGTGCAGAACGTGCGGAGGGCAATGGTTTTCCGCTTTATTGCCTTTGCATTGTTCGAGTATTATTCAAACAACAATACTGGAACTAAATTGAATCCTTGAAAAACCGTTTGAAGCACCAGAGAAGAGTTTATAAACAAAATCTGCATGCTTTTTTAATAACCACACTCAAATTTGATTAAATAATAATTCCATTTTGTATTAAAATTTTCCCTTTCTGTTTGCATAATGATGGATAATGGAGTTATTGCGTCATGAAATGAATTTCGGTGCGAAGGAAAATTGAATTTTTCCGATTTTTAAAGCATCAAAATTATTGGAGAACTGAAAAAATTCCATCAGAGAATTTTGAACTCAATTTTTTTGTGAAACAATTAATATTCTCCGAATGATTATCAAGAATTAAACTATTCGAGTGAGCTCAGTAGTGGAATTGCAAAAGGGGAGACGAAAGTTTGACTTTGCGATCAATTTTCATGGCGAATTGCAGCAAATAATCGAAATAGCGCAATTTTATGCATAATTTAGGAATTATCACAAAATTGATACCAACTTCAATAGTTGAGCAGATTTTTCGGGAAATCTGATGGGAGAGTGGAATTCATCATCTTTTTTCACTGGTTCACTCAGTTGTCTTTTGGAATACCTCAGAATAGCTTCGATGTCGACGAAAAATCAATAATTATTGTTATTTTGGATTCTTAATTGTCTTCTGATTGACTGGAGCTTTTTCCTTTCTAGTTGTTTTGATAGCAACTTCATGAAATCATCTTTATGCGATTTATATCGACATGCTCATGATATTTTTCAAATATCTCTTCCAAAGATAGCTACTGATTTTATGAGACTCATTGAAAGATTTTTTTTCAGTTAACAAATTGAAATTTTCTTTATTGTCTTCGCATGATTTCACACATTCATGGACAGAAACCTATGAAATCAATATTTTTTTCATCGAAACTGGATATTTTGATGCGTTGCATTGCTTTGAACATAATTTCTCCTGTTTTTCCAATGAAAACAATGAAATTTAAAGAATTCAGGAACTTTATGAACTCTTGAATGAATTAATTCAAATTGCAGAAATAAAATTAGTATTGCGATTACAATCTCCATCTGAGTATTGAAATACACTCATACGCATATGGCAGAATGCCATATGGCTTTGCCTGTGTAATACAATACATGTGAGTGTATTTGAAACCTGATGTATGACCGATAATCCGATTTACCACTTCTATAGAATATCTATATCTATATAGAGATATACATATATACCTATATACACATACACGACGTTTCTAATCGCTTAACACAGTGTGCCACATGTTACATACACAAATTATTTATCTCTTACAGTGTAGCATTGGCTTCATCTCTTGAGTAAAGATATGCTTAATTTCATTATTCATTTGCAAAAAAAAAAACGTCGGATGAAAAAAAAAATGTGTTCATAAATTGCCATAAACATATTTAAGCTTGCAGGAAAGTGCAAAGGAAAATTAAAGACAAAATAAAATGAAAAACACTGAGAGAAATGAATGAAATACTTGATTCATGAAGTTCAACATTACGTTGGAGTTAATTAAAAAAAAAATTGTAATTACATTTTTTACACTGAAACTTCTTTGAATGCTCGTTTTGCAGTTAATTAAGTCTATAACAAAGGAACTGAAAAAAATGTGATAGTAAAAACTCATGATGAAAAGTAAGCACACTGTATGATGTTTCAAAAGCTTTTTGAGTAATAAAAAAAAACTTGAAAATATGTAAAGCTTACTTTCTATTGAAATAAAAAAGAATAATATATATATAAATATATATATGTATACATATGTATATATGCATAGCAAATTATACGTTGTGCGGTGGCCTAGTGAGGAAACGAGGTAGAGCGGAAGAGACTATATCACACGGTTGGCCAACCGGTAATGTCGTAATTAACGTTTCTTTTATGTCTCCTTCACCCTCTTTCTCTTCTCTACCTCAATCTCATTTGCTTTCACTACTTTATTCACAACCGCAAGCTTCAGTACATAAGCACTGATACATACGCCTATTTGTATGTAAATAGTGTACATTACTATGTTCAACACATTGTGCAATGTTGTGTTAAGTATGGTCATTGTGACAGGGATAATTATCAGTTTTTTTTTAATCGTACTTGAAAATCTAGAGAGATTTTATTTAAAAAGTTAATGAAGTTAATGAATTTTTTGTATTTTTTATCAATTTCATTGGAGAATCCGGGGACTGTATGGGATGTAATACAATGATTCTATTGCAGTTTATCGAATTTCTCCTGTAGTTCTTCATTTCAAGCTCAATCATCTGACTTCAACTATGACTCCTAACACTGAAACAATTTTTCGAACTGTGGAACTAAAAAATAAGGTAGAAAATACCTTGACGATAAATATATTACCAAATTCGAGTATAACTATCAAACGATGAACATGAGTCTAAAGGAGATTCTACAATGGCCGCAATGCAATGAATTCCGTACGGAATCGTTGCGGCTGGCTTATGTTTGCGAACAAGTACGGACGGCAGAGGACGTATTCCCTGTCAAACAATAACCTTGATTAATATAAATATTAGTAATCGTAATTAATTTTCCTAACATTCCTCCGCATTTGTTGAATGGGAATGAGGAAGATTTTGAAATTGGATGTTAAGCGGGAAAGAGAACTCATCAGACTCGCTGAGGAAAGTCTTACATTGTGGAATAAAAGTAGTTCTGGTCATCACAATTGCATGGAGAAGGAAAAGGCTTGGGTAACCATTGATAGGGCCTTGAAGATAAGAATTCCAGGTAATTATAAATATATTATATACGAAATATAAAGTTTTCATCATTTGAAGTCAATTTAAAAAAAATGAAAAATTAAATTGATGAATATTAGTTGCCGTTCTTTTTTGAATACAGGTGATGAAGTTGAGGTACAATTTAGAAATTTACATGATCGATTTGCTAAGGAATATAAAAAACAAATCCGATCACAGCCATCAGCTTCAGGAGCCGGACGCGTATCCACTGGAGAGATTTATGTCTCCCAATGGCAATTTTTCCATGAGCTGTTGATTACGTTCAAATGCGAACTATATATTTTTCGAAATAATGTGTTTTCTGTAGTTATGGATATGTATTATTGATAATGAAAATAAATTTGAAAAAAAAAAAAAATATTGTTTGACAGAGAATGCATCCGTTGCCACACGGCACTTTTTTGAAAACATAAACCAGCCACAACGATTCCGTACGCAATTCATTGCGTTGCGGCCATTGTATAAGTCAAAAATTCGAAAATTCCATGCAACGAACTTATAAACGTACAACCATAAATCCACCATGTTTAAAATTCAGTCCATGTTCTTCCGATGTCATTCCATAAGAACATCATATCTCTGCTCTATTCGAACCGTCAAGCAGAATCTTCCATTCAATATGGCGTCTGTATATACATGAATAACATTCATTCACCGTCAACATCTTCTACAGTAATTCGGAAACCCATAAAAATTCTAACAGCCCCTAAAAATGGAAGGAAATTTATATCTCTTAATCATTCAATGCTAGCTTCATTACTGCTACATTCATTAGAGGGTAATAGATATTTGAAAGCTATTTATCTGGGAAGCCAGCAAGATAATACCTCACAAATAGTGCTGATTACCTTACACCAATGTGGTTAACTGAATTAGCATTACTAATACATGTAACATGGTACATTTCAATGAAATCACGGTACATAAATATCGAATTCGGTCTGGTAGTGAAATTTCAAATTACATGCCTGGCATAGCTCTAGTGTTTGACAATTTAGGTAATAACTTTACTCGAATGTTGGGTAATTGGAACAGAAGACCAGCTGATAATTTTCAAATCAAAGCAAATGAAAATCAGTGACTGCTGTGAATGCTCTAAAAATTTGAAATTTAGTCATGAGACATTGCGAATGCTGAATAAGCTTATTTTTTTTCTCATAAAACATTTACAAAATTTTATTCGAATGCTTGCCGTTTTTCATCAAATCAGTTACGAAGCAACACCGGAATATTTCTTGAAGAATTTGATCATCAGTTGATTAATATAGTACGCAAAGATGAAGCACATTGTTCTGGAGTAGAGTAGACTCCATTACAAATCAAGAAACAATTTGCTCTTCAAGTTGACAATTAAGAAACATCGGTATATTATGAGAAACAGAGAGAAAATTTATGAAGAATGTTTCCAATGGAAAGACGAGGAATATTTCTTTGTGGAGGTTCACTTTTTCTAGTAAAACGATCTCATTTTCTTCAGTTTCCACTCTTTCACGAATATCTCTGGTTCTAATTATCGCAGTGTAGAAATTCAACAGCCAAATGAATGCAGACATGTATTTCAATGATTTTTCACAAGTTTTTGAGCTAAATTATTCATCGCATTGTAATTTAATTTGATTGAGAAACTGTAATCAGTCAAATTTTGGCAATCATCCGTATTTCTTTAGCAGAGACTGCAGAATAGGAAAATCCTGAAGTGAATGCTGGCAATATGATGGAGAATATATTCTGGAGAACTTCAATTCAAAGAAGGACTTCAATACAATTCCTCGGAAAGAAAGATGAAGACATGGTTCGAGAAAATTTCTAGCGAAAAAATGAGAATAATAATTGAATGAATAATAAGTATATGAATTCCATTAAAAAATACTAAGATTTAAAAAAAAATGAAAAACTAAGTTTTAGAGGAATTGCACATTCGAAAAGAATCGACAAACATATACCTCGCAGCAGGTCCATGAGAAAATCTCTGCCATTCGAATAAGAATTCTCAAAAAAAGTTATTTCAAAATATTTAAATAAGTTGTCGTTTTCGCCCTATTTTCATTCATTACTTTACAAATGTTACTAACCACATTTTATTCCCATTCACTTTTTTCATTAAGTGCTCGGGTTTTATCCGTCTCTTTCCCCTTCTTTCAGCCTCCCACCATCCACAAACTCCACCGCAGAATTGTCCATCCAAATGGGATGTTAAACCCTTTTCTACCCCCAGCTAAATGTCGCTAACTTCCGTGTATTAAATGCTAAAGTATTGTCATGTGTGTGCAAGAATTCACCAAAAAGCTGGTAAAAAAAGAGAGAGAGAGAGAGAGAGAGAGAGAGAGAGAGAGAGAGAGAGAGAGAGAGAGAGAAAGAGAGAGATACGATAGAAGAGTTAAAATATAAGGGCGAAAATGGCTGAAACTAAAGGAATGCGTTGAATGCGTTTAACGTGAGGATACTGAATTCAGCCTTTTCCAACTGACCCTTTATTTTCCCCTCTCTCGAACCCTCTTAACAGCTTGAAATTCCATTTTACTGCTGACAATGAGGGAAATTGTACGAGAAAAGGTTGTAAAATTACGTAATGAGCTTTCCGGAACTCAGAGATTCTTTTCAAAATGAATAATGTTAATGGCCAATAAGTGAATATAAACTTTTTTTTACTTTTAATGAATATAAACTTTTTGTTGAATAGAAAAAAAAACTTGAAGAATGAAGTTTAACAATAATTTTTTTCTCTCACCGCTTGAGCCTGAAAGTTGAAGTCTACATCTCCAACTCATTCCTCATTTCTCTTATCAGGAAAATCAATTTTCAAGGGGTTAAATGCACAGTATGAGAAAGAGATTTCTATCTCATACTCTCATTCTCGAAGATCCAAAAGGCCCCTTCACGTATTGTTGAATTTCTGTTTAGGTTGCTGTATTCCTTCCTTTCCACTGCAACCAAGACCTCCAACGGTTTTTTTTTTTTTTTTCAAAGAAGTGAAGTGAAAGAAAAAATACGAGAAATACCATGAAAGAAGATAATCTTTAGACACGAGTGAGAGACAAACACTTTTCGTAGCCTCTACGAATGTCAGTGTCAGCGGGAATCATGTCGCTAAGGTTGAGAAAATGAAAGAGATGAGAAATAAAGAATTTTGGATGACTACACCCAATATACCTCTTTCATTCTTATAAATTTTCACGTTTCACCTGCTTATTCGTGGATCTTGCGTTTATGGCATTCCATTGCCGCTGATCTTTCACAGGGATATCCCTTTTTTTTTTATTTCTCTTATTCACTCGGGTATCATTAAAGAAATCGGTATTTTGTACAGTCCGATTATTTTTTATGAGGACCGTAAGGGGGATTTGTGTCTGAAAGATTTACGTTTAAACTCTGGTTGAACCAGTTGTTGGAACTTTGTCACGTTACAACCACGTGACAGATATGAAGGGATTTATGAAGAGTGACACTTTTCTTTGTGTTCTTCTATCTGGATGATTTCCTTATTCATTTTTTGATTGACATGTGAATTCTCTTTGGTCTATTCAATTTTTGGAAGAAGTGCTGGTCCATGCGGGAATTCAGTTAACCTGAAATTTATACTGTCTTTTTTTTATCCGGAGGCTTCACTCACAATTTTCATGATAAAAAAATAACTACATTGAAATGCTGGTATCAAATCCTTTGGGCATGTCTGGGAACATTGATTTTTATGAAAAAAGTAATGGAAACTGTTGAGAAAAATTGATGCTGTTTACACATCCTTAATTTTTTTTTCATTGAAGTCTATCCTTAATTATTCGTGATTTTAAGTTGACGGTCATGAATTCCAACTCCTCAGCAAATTTTCCATAGCCAAGAATTTAATGGAAACTAATAGTGCTGAGAGATTATGGATATTGAGATTCAAGGATCATGGGACGTTGGAAATATTGAATTTAACAATACTAATAATTGTCAAATGAACGACGTTTCACCCGTTCTATTCAGGCTTCCTCAGGTTCTGAAAAAACCACAGTACAAAATATGAATTGTGAATTATGAAAATTGAAATTACAAAGCAAACAAACAAACAAATGCAAGATTTTTTTTCATAATCTCAAAAATTCACCTCATTAATGAGCATCATAAACATTACAAAATTTCCTCTTTCTTTTATTTCAAAATATTCAAATAAATAAATAAACACAATTAAATACCTTGACATCATTAGTGTATAGTCAACTTGAAGATATTTTTCTCCAATTGGGAGTCAAAAACATACAAAAAGATTAATATTAACATTGCAGTGTGTCACTCGAATCCCACTGTTGTTTGTGTAAACAAGTTTTCTACTTGTCGTGGTGAAAATTGTGATTAATTAGTCTATCGACCGTCGTGATAGATCATTATGGATATACATCAATGTAACTGAGAAAAATGTTACATCTTTCATTTTCAATCCATCGGCGACCTTTAAAGGGGTTATACGTAATCAGAAGGCCGAAAAAAAACATTTTTCGAGAATTATTTTCCGACAACACATTTTAGTTTATGAACGTAGAAATTTATGTACATACTGTTGTAACTTTTAGTTTTATTTTGATATTTTTAAGTTTGAAAATAATCGTTTTTAAAGGTGCTGTAACTGATCTCAAAGAGGTCCTTCAAATAGAGCATTTTTACGGTGAGCACGATATTTGTGGATTGTATCATTTGAAATAAGAAGAAATGATTTCGTTACTATAAGTCATAATCTAGTATATAATCAAAGAAGTAAGCAGAATATTCATTTTCAATCTGATGGCGGTTTCTTCACGAGAAAAATCGTTTTTTCATAAAAATTTTGAGCTTAGATTGTTTATAAAATGGAAAATTTTCATCCGTAAGAAAAAACATTTGATTAAATACACAATTATGACTTATATTAACAAAATTTTTCTTCCTTATTTCAGATGATCCAATCCAGAGATATCTCGCTTACCATAGAACGCCTTCTCGCAGAGGACCCCCCGGAGATTGCAACAAATGTCGATGGTGCCGTAAACACATCTGGAACGCACTGTTGTCAAGTCGTGCTTCCGGCTTCACTTCACAGAAGTTATACTCTCCTGCAGTTCAGAACATTTGCTAACAGTGCATCCAATAATGAGGAAAAGCTCCCACACTGTTAGGAAAAAAACGGAAATTTCATAGAAAATTTGATTGGAATTTTCATAAATGTGATATTGAATTTTTTTAAATAGAAAGATATTTATGAAATCTGCGAGTTTCAGAGAAAATTTGAAGGAATCTATAAGACTTAAGTAGGATTGAGACGGGAATTCCACAACTTATTGGAATTTTCTACTGAACATGAATATTCAGAATCAAAATGCCTTGAATTTTCAATTTTTTTTTTGAATTTTCCTATTTTTACTAAATTTTTAAGAAACAATTAAACTGAAATTTACAAATCCCATCAATATCCAGGCGTGAAATTTCTTGAAAATCATTGATGCATTCATTTTTTAATGACGTAATTATCTGAAATTTCAGTAGAAATGTGACTTGTTAGAAATTTCCGGGATTTTGTACGGAAAATCCAAACGGAAATTTTTAACAGTGCACAATGCAATCGACGACGCCCGAATTGACGCAATTCGTGAACGGCTAAAAGCACACGAAAAAAGTACTAAACGCATATATCACTGAAACGATTATTCCAGTATATTCCTCTGCTTTCAATAATAATTCAACAAATAATAACAAAAAAAATCTCCGAGTCTATCTAATTCGTGCAGTATCAGCAGTAACCAAGCACCCACCATCAGTAACAATAACACTGCAGTATTTCCGAAAATAAATGAAAAACGAGAATATAGCTTTTCAGATATTGTGACTTCTGCCATCCAGTTTTTCCAAAGAAAAAAAAAATAACAACCATCCCCAGTCATTCTTCTCGTGGCCCAGAGCATCCAAGTGTCAAATGTCAGTTTGGAGCTGTACTGTATTCTACTGTGATGGCACATCCGCTGGTTTAATCCATTTCAGAGACATTTCCTATCTTCCATTAGGATTAAATGACAGCTAGTAAACTCTTTTCCCCATTAATAAACAAAAGCTTAAAAATAAAAATTATTATTACCATTATTCACATTTCCCCTCAATTTTTAACATCATGTTCACTCTTCAATAATATCTGAAAATAGGGGCAATTTTTGTGGTGAAACACATGGTAAGCCTGATGATTCTTTTTATAACTCTCTTTGTGTCTCTGATACTTATCCATTGACCTTTGCCCATCTGTTGGCATGTCATCTGTATAGAGATTAGGTATTCCAAGCACCAACTCCAACGAAAAAAAAAGGTAAAAGGGCTATACTCGTCCTGTCGTTATCACCCTCTCGTGGCTGAAAATGAAAAAAAAAAAAACATTTTTTTTTCTTCTTCTCTCCCGGTGTCTAGTATTGGCGTGGGAGCTTGGCAATTTGTCATCAACTCTCGTATCGACGTTTCGCAGTGGCGCGTTTGCGTCAGTTGGTGGGTATTAATCTATAGCAGAGACTCAGGCGTTAGTAAAAGTGAAATAGATAAAATGAAAAACGAGGTTAAATAATGAGATAGAAAAAAGAAGAAAGAAAAAAGACTTATCATCGTGTTATGTACTTTAGCCAGTACCGTAGAATGGCAGAGGAGAGAAAGTGATAGGTCTTCTACTCTCCCTCTCGTTCTTTCTATGTTGCCGCTCTTGTAGCTGGCGCGCGCGCGCCCCTCTGCAGAACATGCCGGTAATCACCATCTAGACACAGGCCAGGCAGAAACGTTTAGCAGCGCCTATGGATCATGTGGCGGTAATGATGCCATGAATATTTATATCGAATAAGGGAAAGGATACTCATGATGTTCAAGCATTTATATTGCATTGCTGCACTCCAATACCTTTCATCCTCACCTCACCTCCCAGTTTCTCTCTCTCTCTCTCTTTATTATGCATGTTCCGATTGAATATATCATAGCATAATATAGAGTAGAAGGCAATCAATGTCAGACGTAAAAGAAGTCCATTTTTCAATGCAAGGGAGTCAATGGGAATTATGTGCATGAGTGGACATTGAAATATTATTGATTTAACGAAACGCAACACGTTGAGTGGAACAACCCTTTACAATTTGCAAAAAATCGAAAAAACCAAAAACAGCTGCAGGCGGGCAATAATCAGCATTTCGAGGGAGCTGAAGAGTTATTATATGCGTCTGGAATTGCTGATGGATCGGTAATTCACTAGAACTAATTGATTGTAGAAGTAATGATCACTAAAACTCATCAATGAATATTTTTTTTTTGCTTCAGATGATTATAAAAAAAATTACGAATATAGCACTTTTTGATGTCACGCAGAAGACGCTTATAGAAATACACTATAACGCCGTCATTTTGTTATCTGAAAGAAAAGGAAATATTTTTCTACACTTTAGAGCTATAATAAAATAATGGTAAAATTTAAAAATGATGTGCTTATTTTATCTCCTTCAAATTCATTCTGGACGACCACTCGCACATAGGAGCCGAAGTCCTTTTCAACTACCTCAAAGGCTGTACATTGATTATAAAACAAAACTATGCTAATATATCCATTTAAGTATAATTTTGTAGTACTGTTCGAGCCCTACTATTCATATTCTCCATAGAATGTCCTTTTTGATTATTTTTCCGTACCTAGGACACGAAAACCTACTTTCTAACCTTGCTTTGCTCGGTTAGAAACAAATAGTATTTGCAATATACTATCTTTTTACTAGTATGCTACATAACCAAGGGCTGAATCTCGACCAGTGCATAAAAGAAATGTATTCTCATAATGCACTCAAATAAATGATAATAATTATCATCTCTGAAAAAATTCACAGGAAATAACCCATTTGCGGGCATCCAAAGGGATTGCTCCCCTTTAATGTGAACTTTCGCCATTCTTAATTTGCAATTACATGTATTTAGAGAGGCTGTAACGATAATAGAAATTGTAGAATAAAGACGAAAGTCAATTCTTTTCATCATTTTCTTAGTCTCGATTCCTTCTACATGTGAATTCGTTTCACATCGTTCCAAGGCACTTCCATTACTATTTTTTATGAAAAAAAAAATCATGTTTGAATTTCCTGAGAAAATTTTGCCTCCAGTACCAGTTAAATGATACAAGCAATTTAGTAACCATGAGATAAAACAGGATGAATCGATTTTTTTCTCAACTTTTTAACTTCCCGATTCCATGAGGAAGTGATTGTATTCGCCCCGAAATCGATCATCAATTTTTTATCAGATCCCGATGCTTCAAGGTGCCTGCATAAATTTCTGATCGTTTTTACGGAGGTGTCTGAGTGTGTATGCTGGGGGGGGGGGGGGGGGGGGGGTGAGCTGCATGTGAAGAAATTTTGTGCAACTATTGCACCACCATTGATGATGCGGTCGAAAGAAATTTAATGCAATTGAATTGTCTTCATGTAACTCAGCCCTGATTACATTGTGAGCCATAAAGAAGAAAATGATTCAAAAACTACGAAATTCATGAAAAATTAGAGAATTTCAATAATAAAAATGTGTAAAAATCTGTAGATGAGGAGCGGAGGAACAAATCGGGAAGTTCTTTTGATGATTCCAAAAGTACGACTACATAGCATGATCGCGAGCGAGCAATCAAAACCTGTTCGGCTTTGGGAATAATGGGAATCTAATGAAGATAAGCGATGTTTGTCTGAATCAATTTTTGCAGCTCTTGACATTCCTTACAAGAAAGGCGTCGAATAAAAAAGGCGCATCTCCATTACTTTTCGAGATATTCCATTGAAAATCATCCTGAAGATCAATCGAATTGTCCTGTTCTACCTCTTTACTGTTGAATTGTGAATATGTTTTTCGATTTATGTAGAGTGAATTTTAGATATTCAATTTATGGATATTGAATGATAGAATGACATCTCGAAAGGATAACAATATTCTGCAGTAGATTGATTTCTATTTAGTCGAATGATTCAAGTGTTTAACATTTTCAAATGAAATTCAATCACTATAAAATAAATGTTGGACTATTGATGATAATTTTGAATGAAAATTGTTGAACCGTTCATTGGGAAATTGATAGTATCCTTGATCCCTGATTATTACCCGAGCCATTTGCGGTAAATTCAGCGAATATAACCAATCAATACAGAATTTCACGTATATGAAGCAGTACAATTTTCATTTCCCAGTTATAGCCTTACAGTTATCCATTTGCCTAACATTTCATCAATCATTTGCATTATATGTATACGCACCCTCTATACAGAAGGAAAACCTACGGGTCTATCGAATGTACAAAGGTTCTATGGTTCACAAATAGATCGAGAAATATCAAACACATCGAAGGATATCAATGAGAATTTTCACACGTGAGATCTTTGATTATTCATTTGTATCCAATTTAAATTAATTCGTCTGTGTAAAGTGTGAATTCACTCTCATTGCCAATGAATTCGGGTTTTTCGATGCATGAAAAACTCATGAAGATTTTCATGAAATAATTTGGTATCCTTTGTGTAGTGTAATTAGCATTCAGAATAGGAATTAACAAAGCATCATAAGCGTTAAAGGGGTACATACACCTGAGCTTTTCAAAAAATCGATTTATGTTTTTTTACGAATTCTTTTTCGCCAAACTTCTGAGAATTAAAAAAAAAATCATGCGAAAATTTCCCTCCGCTAGAAAGTTATGGCAATAACCGACGGCGGTGGCTGTGTGGTTAGAGCGGGGGGTTTGGCACGCAAACGGCCCGGGTTCGAATCCCGGTGAGGGGAAGCCAAAAAGATTTTGAAAAGCTCTAATTCCACAGTTTTCACCTAACCGAGCGGGAGTCTCGCAAGGGACGACTGTATCTGGGCAGGTTTTCCTCAAGAAAAATATAAATGAGGTTTTCCTTCGTCCCTCGGCGAATGCGATACAGCTGGGGGTAAACGAATGTAAAAGGCCGAGAGGTCATACATATGGAATAAAGAAAAAAAAAAAAAAAAGTTATGGCAATAACTTTTTTGAAGTCGAATTTACAACGTTTTTTGAAGTTCATCCATACATGACCGTAAAAACTAATGATAATTCAGAAGAAAAAAAAATTATTGTTTTTTTATAGTTGAAAGATCACTCAATAGTACGAATTTAAAAATCCATTTTTTCCTCCACCCTATAACCTAAATAAAGAATTTTTACATTCGCACCATTTTCAGAACTCTCAGGGATATGTACCTATGTATCGATTCTCATTAACGTATTTGCATCCTAAACGGGTTAGAGTCTCTACGAATATAATGGACGCAATACTATCAGAGAAATCTTGCTACGAAGTCAAACTACAGTATTTTCCACTCATGGATTGTCCTGTTAAATTTGGATGTGATCCTAATCGTTGGTAGTGCTGGCGGCAACCAATTCCCACTCGATTGAAGATGAGTAGATCCACGCATCCAATTCAATTCATCCTCTTCTATGATCTTCGATCACAATTGATGTATTGATCGGTATTAATGAGGCAGGAATACCGACAGTTCAGCTGTTCTGTTTGAATGAAGCCCGGTGGACTCACCAAGTGCATCTCTTCATTGCTACTTGAATAGATGACCGCTTGCCTGTTGGTGGACTCGAACCGCAAACTGAACGGGAGGTACGCATGTACGGGAAATAGTGTACCTTCCTCGTTAGTGTGACAGAAAGATACAACGATGATGATTTTCCATCGTTTTCCTTATTTCTTGAAGAATGTGGTACAGTTATAAAAAGTCAGCCCAGGGAGTGACACAAGAGAAGGAAAGTAGGAGGAAATGGCAAAGGGGAGGGAAAAGGAGGAGCTATATATTGTAACGTAATTTACCGTCTGGGCGCATAATAATTTTGAATTTTCATAAATTTGGTGCCACTAACCGAGAATCAGATAAACGATTCACAAGAGCTCAATGTTCAATTACGATGATTACAGATTAATACCGATTGGTTCATTTTCATGTAAATGCTCATTGGATCATCGTCAATTGAGTTGATGTCTTGGAACTGCAAGAGGGAGACACCATATGAACGATAAAATCCAGGATAACCTAACCTGGGAAGTTGGCTGAGTGATGAAAATCTAAAAGGCGCCAATAACGGAATTCATCGGGAGATTTAATTGAGACGTTTTCAATGAAATTCGGTTGTATCCTTGGACTAATTAATTTGTACCAACTCTAATGTCGTGGACTCAGAGTCCCTCAATTTTTTCGTTGGAATTTGACGTTATTATCAAGCAGAATTATATTCGCGTCAGGTTACGTTGTAACCACTGACGTATTCTGGTAGTCCAGTTGTCTGGCGCAGTGGATTGGTTTGATTCGATTGTTTATATTTTGTTGGCTACTGGGTGCTTATCAGGCGTGCTTAATGATTGAGTTTACCGTTAGATTCAAGGATTACGTCCCAATATATTGTGAAACGCTGAAAAACGATACAATTGTGACAATAAAAAAAACGGAAGGAACTGATAATCACACTTCTGAACAAATATGTTCTATTCTTTGACCGATAATTACGAGCTCCATACAACTAATATCAGTTTCCTGCAAGATTGTTGATCACCTCTCGATTTGCAAATTTGCTCAAGCTGACCTATCGTCTCTGCTATCTACCAAACATGAAGATTGCATGCGTTGATGCCATGTGACTGTGATTGGTGACAAACTCTTCAGTGGTGGAGAAAACATCTGAAGTGGGAAATGCAATTAGTGAGGTTGCCGTGCAGGCATGACTTACAAACAGCAAAGCTGTAATGCATCAAAAACATCATAACAAACTCATCAGATCTTCAATTAACCAACAAGCGAATCAATCAATTCATAACTCCAGATACAATTAAACGACCAGAAACGGTATTCAACGTTTCACTGTACACAGTACATGGCACGCTCGTTGTTCGTGACTATGCAAGCTATATCAAGATTTATCCCTTTCTCTCTCTCTCTCTCTCTCTTCAATTTCTCTTCATAGGGACTATTCGTAGCCTACTCCGATTTTCATGCACTATCTTTACCTTTACTCTATTCACTCGGGCAGACATTCAACAGTGTTTCAATGCACGACTCAACCTAAAATTTCCATGGTGTACATATTCACAGTATTATGGCTGTGATTTGAAATGAAAATTACACAGTGAATTGTTAAGTAAATTGGAAACAGTAGATGTTACCAAGGAAATTCTCTTGCAAATTATAATTGACTAATGCAATTGTTTTAGCTCCTGTTATCCTCGAATTAATTAATAATAATTTATAATCGCGATTAGTTAATCTGGAGATTTGTGCTTTGTGGAGGGAGGGGGGGATCAGAATTTCTCTCATTATTTCAATGCTTCAAGATTAGCAAAAAAGAAATGTAAAACAATAAATATAATTTGTCTGCAACAATTTACCCATCGTGGCTTGGGTCTCTTTCCAAAACCAATTTTCGTGAATCACGACGTGTGAATTGCTCTCTGTTGCCAAGAACATGCATCAAATATGACCTTGGTACCACCTTAAAGGCATGACTGCGGGAGTGCCGTGAAAAGAAATATGCACGTAGAATGAAACAAGGAGGGATTTCAAGACTCCCTCAGCCTCTCTACCTCTTTCCAACCAGCCAAAGAACTTTGTCGGTTCCAAAGATAAGATGAAACCCAAGAGGTATTGTATACACTCCCTGTGATCAAGTGTAATCATCGCGACTGCTTATTTACACCCTGAGGGAAGGCGAATAACGTCGAATGAAAGAAGTGGAAAATAGCCGATAGGCAGTGAAGTAAAGGATAAACAGCAATACCAAAATGAGAGAGAGAGAGAGAGACGAATAAAAATACATAGATGGTAAAAATAATGAAGAAGCAAAAAAAATACATGAAATGTAACGAGCTATTCCAAATAATCGTGTAGAAGAAAAAATATATAATCATTGCTTCCCTCTTTTTTCTTCTATTTGAATTCAGGAAGTACGGGTTTTTTCTTTCAAATGCTCTTCTGACTTTGAGAATGCAGGAATGAAGTGGGAAAATCAAACATAATACTATGGAATCGCATGACTTCATCTTTACTGAATTCCTCTTCAATCAAAACTTCGTGAGGATATTTGTAGGCCCTATTTTGAGTTCTCCCAAGTTAGTGTGAGCTGTTAAAATTTTGATAAGATTATTTCAAGAATATTGAAAACGATTGGGCTCAAGAGAATTAGTCAAGAAACATCAATTGGGTTGCCAACTCAAAGCTCAAGGCAGGGGGCGCTAGGTAACTAGGTGCCCTGAACTGGAACGAAAATTTGAAACGTATTCTGCGTCAGAGCTATATTCCCGAGACACAATTAGACTCATTTTTGAATTATAATACAATTTGTTCTATCTTAGGAACTTTCAAGCGGAACTAAATATACAGAATCTATCCTAGGAATTTCATGATAATTTGGTAGTGAAAAGGTAAAACGAGACGAATCGATGTATCTCCGTGATCATTGTTGAGCAAATATCTAGGAAATTTAGCAAGATAGAGCGATGCTGCTTCAAACTTTTTTGTGAAGAATTCCAAGTGCTACGGAAAAGAGATTGATGCAAAATCGTCCCATTTTGCTCCGTCTCTGAGATATTCTTCAACAACAAACGATGAAATCCAGTGATGCGAGAGTAAAACAGGATAAGTTGATTTTTTCAATAGTTTTTTCGAGAATATCTCTGAAACTAAAGGAGATAAGGCAAATTTTTCTGAATCCTTTTTTTCAGTTCTTGAAATTTTCTTCAAAAAAACATCAGAGTGGAATCGCACTATCTCTTTCAGTTTCTGAAATGTGACCAGAATCTTGTTTTTCAATCGAGAATGTCTCGGAAATTAAACGAGATAGAGATTTAGTTCTTTAAATTTTCTTCAGAACGTATTGTAACAAAATCACTCTATCTCGTTTACTTTCCGAGATATCTTTAAAACAACAACTGGAAAAATAAAATTCTTCTGTTGTAGTTCTTCGCTTCTTAACTAATCGAATATCTGAATGAATCAATTTCTTTTGATGGAAAATTAGTCGAAAAATACTGAGAGAAAGGTTGTGTTCTGGTAGAATTTAGTGAGTTTGGACTACAGTTCATTGATGGATTGTGTATCGCCTAGGCCGAGTAAACGTAGATTCCCCGATCAATTGTAGTCAATTTTTCTGCACTTCACCGTCTTTGGATAGGATTTTGGTGCAGAAAAGATTTCGCAGGACGAAAAACTGCAGCCAAGCATTTTTTAAATTAAATCAAACTTCATATTCCAACTAGTCGAGACACATTTGTTCATCCACTAGAGAATTAGAATTTAAATACTCCGCCAGCCGCCATGTTGAAAGTTACCTAGTTACCTAGCGCCATTAGTTAGCATTCGCGCCACTTGGCAACCCAATTGCAGTCCATAAAATTCCCTACAAAGAGAGTCTCATATCATTTTTTTCGAAACCTACTTGCCCCAAAGATTAAATAATGTACACCAGTACACATTCAGTAAAACAATTAAAAGAGCAGAATTTTTCTTTCATTTTTCTAGTGATTTTTGAAAGACTGTGACCGCGCAGACAATTATCGAACCAAGATGGATTTCAAGTTTTAAAATTTTTTCTCTTTCATCTCGATCTGATTATTTTTCGCGAAGTTGCAGCCTTTGAAAAATCACTAGAAAATGAAAAAAAAATCTGCTCCTCCAATCGTTTTGCTGAGTATATATATGCTAGACATCCATTTGAAACGAGTTCTCTCATTTCTATTTTTGAATTCTTGGGCTTTTTCTGATATCTCGAAGGTTCACTTTTTTTTTGATCATACAATGATTATATACTTTTAAATGCGTTTAAATCAACATTATGTTCCATTTTGCAAATTATTTCCCCTTGTCTTTTTCTTTAACCTACAAGATATTCCAAAAGTCAATTTCACTGCAATTCTTTTAGATGAAGTCTGAGCTCCTATTCCACAAACTGGAAATTTCGACGAACCAGACTTCATTCCGATTTATCACTGAAGAGAATCATAATACTAAAAATATTGAAATCACTCTAATAAAATGAATTTGATCACCCAAAGTATTATTGACATGTCCATCTCATTCAATTCATAAAATTCCAAGTTTTTTTAAATGAAAAAATATGGAAAGGATGTTCACTGCATTTATCATGCACACATCATTGTATTGACATTTGTAGATGAAAGAGTGTAAGGACGCGTTATGAAATGAAGTGTCTAATGGAAAAAAAGCGACAAGCACCAAGAGTGAGTACTTTCAAACGATGACGGATGCCATAACATGATCGATCCTTGAGAGGGATTTCATGCGAAAGGTTAATGTACTCTCAGTCACGTGAATTCATCGATTCTCCATTCGTATTGACAAATATTACGCAAGCGAAACGATATCATTTCAATAAGAAAAAAATTCATTATTTTAATTAGTTTGTTGATAATCTTACGTAATTAAGTTTAAATTGCGACGTGACTTGTGATTCTTTGGAGAAGTGAGAAAAAAAAAGATTAGTCAGACTTGTGAATTGTTAAAGGACAATTCAGAGTATTAGTGTGTCTCTGTGAAAGTATGTGAATAGAAATTGTATTCGTAATAGGCAGGAGATTCGTTGACGTGCAATAACGTCTGGATAATTAGACAAGGAATTACAGTGCATTCGAATTTCAGACAAGACGACCGTAATTGTTGGAAGGACTAATGAATTAATTAATAGTACGAAGTAAAGGTAGATAGAGAGAAGAGAAAACGGGGTAGAAAACACTGCTGGGTATGATTATATGAGGATGATTATTCACAATACACTAGTGAAATTAATCAAGGAAAATTTACGCCCTCTGATTTTCAACAGGTCAATTAATTAGTAGGAATTTGATGTTATGGTATTTAATGCATTAGTCAAGTATTTTCGATCATTTCAAGAATTAAATTCTTCGGTAATACTAGGAAGTCAAAATATCGATTTTCGATAGATCTCTACGAAAAAAATCCTGTATGTTCTTTCTCATATGTTAACGGCGAATAATCATTCAAATTAATAAAGTAGTAATCTATATGCTTCTCAAAAAAATATTTAATGCAAGCCACGCCTCATTACGACGTGATTGTATGAAACGAAACCGTATGAGAAATTTTGTTTTTAGGTTCAATTGACCTTTAAGAGTAGAACTTCTTTCATTGTGATATTATTAAGAGTTTTGGAATTATTCTATTTTTAAAAAATTACCAATATGATTCGAGTGCATATTTCCATTATTCAGTATTATATAATCGCCTGAAAAACCAAATGGCGTAAGTGCTATGCGTACGCATAGTACATACGCTATTTTAACTCTAAGGCAATGATATAATTAGAGCAGTAGCTTTGTCTGGTTCGGCATTCTTGCTGAGATGAAGAATACAATGAATAGAGGAAGATCTAATTGGATTGCAAGGAAGAAGTTCAGAAGCGAGGATTTTCTCAATACGTAAGAGATTGAATAATCTTATTTGGGTGTTGTTTCAGATGTATTAAATGTAAAACTAGTTGTTAGTAAATAACGTAATATCATCTGCATCCTGATCTGAATGAACACAATGCAGAAATGTTGATTTTCTGGATTGACAAAAGCAGAGAAGGATAATATGAAGTAATTTAGTTGTAAATTTCTTCATCATGGATTTCATGTCAACACCTGGTATCAATTTATTTTCCCCCAAAAAAATTCATTTCATTGAATTGCTCCCCTATCAGACAAAACTCAATTAAGGCGTTAGGAATTGGCCTTCGGAAATATCAACGAAGCTCGAATGTAATTCGAATTTGTGCTTATTTCAGAGAGAAAAAAATGGAAAAAATTCTGATTCCAGGATGATTGAGTACTTTTTCTTCTATTTTATTTATACAAGTGGACATCGAGGAATAATAGAGATTGATTGGCTTTGGCAGTAAAGTGGTAGAATGGAATAACTCAATCTCATTCTGCAATGAGTTTCTTCAAAATATCGTATAGTTTAGATGAGGATGAATAAAATTTTCGTGCTAAGTTTTTTCGTTGAGAAAATTAGAGCATGAAGAAAAGTACAAATCGGAATCTACTCATCTCGGGAGTATTGCTATAGCACAGTAACATATGAATGGAAATTTCCCTTCCCTCTGACGTCGTACGACGTTGCTATGGCTCTTAAGGTGAATCTACACTAGCGCGCGATGGTAACGCAACTGCTGCGACGCTACGTTAACCCCACAAGTACGGGCCTCAGCGAGCCAAACTGTCCTAGCGGCCGGGCGCCTTATAACATGTAAAATCAGAAATCTGAAAAAAAACAAATTCCTCAAAAATTAATTAGTTGAAATCAAATAAATTGTTTTTGAAAGGTTGCATATCAAGCTTAAATTATCCACCTTCACGAAGCATTTTGCAAAATCTAAAAATCTTAGAAATTGTAAGAGATATTTAAATTTTCATGCAACGTGGTGAGGGTCTCTATGACATAGAGACCCCAGCCGCTAGGACAGGCACGAGGGTCCTATACGGATATGGACCCCGTACTTGAGGGGTCAAATGAGCGAAAAGCGAATCAAAGCCCAATAACGCGAAGTGCAGTGCACCAGAACACGGCGAAGCAGAATGCCGCAACGCTGAAGCTAAGTGGAGCCAAACAAAGTGAAGCAGTTCCTTCAGAATTAACCTAGAGAATATCAAATTATTTGGGGAAAATACTGATTTCCAGAAAATGACCTATAAATATTTGATGAATTGATTTGAAAAGAATTTGAACCCCATAAATTGATGAGAAATGAGCTCACCTTCCATTTGAGATCAACCCCGGGGCGCTACGACCAAGAGCACCGAATATATCGCCGAAAAACTGAATTTTTTAGATTTTCAAAAGTGAAAACCCCTTGAAACGTGGCCAAAAAAATAAAATTCCAAAGAAATTGAGAAAAAAATTTTGACACATGTTTTTTGCCTCAAATTTCCTCGGCTTTTCAATGAAATTATTAGAAAATTTCAATGTCAGACCGTTCAATCGGAGTGTCCATTTGACCCCACTTTCCGATCTCTGAATGTACAATTTTCCTATACAAAATGATTTATTTCAAGAAAAATAAAGGCAAATGAAAAGAAAAATTGTTTATTTATTATTTTCGCTTCGCTTTATTGGGCTTTGGTTCGCATTCCGCGCATTTAACGTAGCACCGCAGCAGTTACGTTACCATCGCACGCTATTGTAGATTCACCTTTACACTCCAGTCAACTTCTAATGAAGTTCCTCTTTCAGTGAAGTTCTCTGATTCTATTCTGCGTTAATCAGAACTAAGTTTGGAAGCGTGTTATCTCGAATGTACTTGTTGACATATTACACATTCTATACATTGAACTGTGCATATAGAACTAGTCCACGGCGCAATGATCTACCCGGACGAAACTGCTTTCCGTAAGAGTAGGAAGCGGAACTTCAACGAGAAATCCTGGGGGGTATTCTCGACGTATGAGAATCTATTTTTGTGGACGGAATGGAATCCGTGAGCGAAAGAGACGATTCGTGCATCAACTTTGTGAACGTATTTACGAGTCCCTCACGAAAAGCAAGTTCTCATACGGAAGAACGCACATAACCCATTTTTCAATTTTCAAAAGGGACACTATTAATTGCGCCAGAGTGTCATTAAAACTGTGAATGAAAAGTGAATCAGGTTCGTCCCTTAGGCAATCTCAAATTTATAGAAAATTTAGAGTTGTCTGTAAACGAATCGGGAAGCCGGTCCGTCAATGAAATTCTTCCGTATGAGAATGTCTTCCGTGAATAGAATGTTCTTGAACGGAAAAATATAATTTTCCTCCAAAAATCTTATGCTCAGGCGTCGAAAATAAACCCCTCGGGCAGACGGGGGAACTTATTTGGAAGTCTACTGTATCTTCGTTTATTCGCGATTGGGGAATTTCCAGCGGCAGTTGTGGTTATGATTGTTCCGTGGGCTCAAAAAAATTGAAAATTTCTAGCCATTCTTATTGCTATTCTGAAAAATACTTCTTTGCTGTAGAAACAGAGCAGCGTAAGTGTTATGCTTATACATAGCACTGACGTCCTTTCGTTTCTGAGGTGATGCCATTAAGGAGATAACAGCGTATCGATTCACATTTCGATAATCGTAACCCCAGAGCAGTACAGTAGAGCTCCCCTTGTATCAACTCGTCGGGATCAGGCCACTTCCCTTGTTTCAACTTCTCCTCAATCTTCCACCTGAGAGTCTTGACGCATACTCAGTTTGCAGAATGGGGTTATGAACACTGATGTATTGATGCGCAATAAGTTGCGCACTAGACCTCCGAGCTAAGAGTGGGGAAGAAGCAAATGAGGGAAAATTGACACAAGGGAATCAAAAAGTTGACACAAGGGGAGTTTACACAAGGGGAGCTCTACTGTAATGCCTATTACTCACTCCTCACTGGTGAATTTTGAAGAACATACCGGTGTGATTCGAGGTGACCAAATTCCAAGCAATGATGAATGAGCATTACAATGACGTGAGTTTATAAAATCATTTGTATCGAAATTTCATCAAATTTTCTTCATAATATTTCATCATTCTCCTCTCTCTCCGTGTACATCAGTTCAGCAGATGTCAAAAATGTTCTTTCATTTGTATTAAATAAAGGAAGAGAGAAATTATACACCCCGAATAAATGAAAAACAAGAAAGATTGAAGGCTTAACACAATCAAGATGGTCGAAGTTGGCAAATTATTAACAATCAAGCAGGTGTTTGGGCTCTTCGTAAGATGCTCCGCTAACAAGACTCTCGAGGTGCGGACTGAAGGCATGTAATTATATGCCTGTCTATACGCATGCACAACTCTTATATATAATGTGAGTACATACCGGGTGGCCCCTCAATCGGTCTTATGTATTACCCTTTTTTTTTAATCAAAGAATTTACACTAAAATTGGTTAAAATGTGTTGAAATAAATTTCAGTGATTTATGACTTGAAAAAAAAAAAGTCGAGAATATAAATTCTGTAGTCCACTACGAAATATGTAGAGCAAATTCAAAATTCTGGGCAATTTTGAATGTTTATTGGTGAAATTTATCCATTAAAATTTACAATTTTTATGAGAAATTATTAAAATGAAATGAAATTTTGACGAATAAAGTAGTGTCAATGGAAATGAATTATTCACTGCAATATTTTGGAAAAAATTCCATTCTAAAAAATCTCAATAATTCAAAAGTATTTCATGCTTCATATTTTCTGGAATTCTTGGACCCTCACTTCTTTGAAATATGTATGCATATATGTATATATATATACATTTTATATATATGTATACATAAAGATAAAAACTAAGACTACAGCCGAGAGAAATCTCATTTGAAGAACTATAAAAATAAATTAACCTTACGCAATACCGTGCTACGTAATCTTTTCACCCAGTATAAAGCTCAAATTCTCTTCTCGTCTTTGTGTGTATGTGTGTTTGGCGCTCTGTGGCGTGAAACCGGTGGGTATGATTACCCACTTGGAGTTAACAATCTCGAAGCGCGAGAGAAAAGAAAAAGAAGAAATAATGAAAAATAAAAGAAGTAATGTGTGAGGTAAAAAAGAAAGAGAGAAGGAAGGGTTCAACCCCTCGTGGCGGTTCTTCTTTCATGGCATGAAAAGAAAACCGTAAGAATCAAAAGAATTCAAGTTCACATTTTGTTATTACATGTTTTGAAAAAAATAAAAATAAATGAATAAAGAGTCTCTTTTTCGAAGTTTGTCTTTTGAAAAGTCGAAAACATAATGTCAACAATACAAAATTTCTAAATTCAGAGGAAACAGAAATTTAACTATTTTTCAATAATTCATTCGAATTTCATTATCGAATAATTAGGAGTAAAAAATTCATTATCGTGTTCAAAATTAATTAACCTTCGAAATTAATTGAGAGATTAATTTCGATTCATGATAAATCTGGGATTTTGGCTCGTGAATTGTAAAAAATAGCTAAAAGTTCAAAGTATATCAAATTCACGGGAATTCAATTGTGATGAAAATTCATTAATGAGAGACGACAGAATTAAAACGAAAAAAAGGAAAATTATCCAGTGAAATATAAAGATAATTTATTTAAAGTTGAACATTCTTTGTGTGCTGAATTTTTCGTTCTTAATTTCCGCAGGAAGTAGTGCCTTTTTTTCTTAATTTTTATTTTTATCAGTCAAGGGGAATGGAGATCATGTAAAATACTATACTGCATGTTAATTATTCATGAAAATTCACATAGGATTTTAGCCAAAACAAGAGATAAATGAGATGACAAGAGGAAAACTGTTTAACAACAAATTTAGCCTTTGCTTCATAGATGAAATTTTATAACTTTTGTTTTACATCACTGTGTTGGTGTAAATTATATATATTGTGATTGTATTCCTTTCTGGAAAATTCAAAATCTGTTAATAATAATTCATTACTCACATTTGTGAATTTCAAAGTTTTGTATAATGTCAGGAGAAAACTTTTTCTACCCTTTCATCAAAGTATAAATTCGAAAATTATAAACTCAATTAATTAATGTGATAATGCTTCATGAAAATCTACGTGAAAGCATAAATTTTGATATTAAAAACTTTATGCTTGATGAATTGAAAATAATATGATACTGCAAATCCGAGGAAAAATTTTAGTGTGAAAAATATCGAATGGAGAAAGAAATAAAAAAATGGGAGAATAAAAATTCTATAAAAAAAAAAAAATAGGAACATATTGATAATTCACTTGTGCGAGGGAAGGTAATTTTTTACTGGCGTACAATAATTTTACGCCTCAAATATCTTCGTTAGTGAAACAGAATAATAATAAAAACAGACGTTCATTGAATGTAGACAGATAGAATACATAGAATGAAAGAAAGAGAATAAAAAAAAATAAATGATGAATAAAAAGAATCGACAATTTTCACGTATCTTGATTCAACTATCGTGTTTATTCTACCGTACAATTTCAATTATTGCTATTAATGATTCATTAAATACACTATACGTTAAATTGCGTAAATTTCCGCATTAAATCATTTTTGTCAAACGAAAAAGAAAGAAAAAAAGTTGAATGACAGATTATAATTTTGTAATAACTGTTATTGATTCAAAAGAATTTAATAATTTATTCATGACTGAAATTTTATTGAAATTCACACAATTTCAGTAGATTTAACGTGTTTAATATTCATGAAAATGTTAAATATTCATTGATGATACTGGTTATTATTTGGAGCAATGAAAAATATATTAATTTCCATTCAAACTTTTGATGTATTTTCAACCGTGACATTCATTTCTATTTGAATAATAACATCAAACAAACTGTACAGAGAAAACTTGAGCGTACATAGGCTTTCAAAGGCGCTTTCCATATGATATAACATGCTAGAGGGGGGAAACTTAAATTATTATATATGTCTAGAGATTTGATATGAAATTTCCACGGCAAACTTTGCTCATTTGTCTAACAAATATATGAGAGAAAAATATTATGGATCATAGATAAAGTGCATAGACAGTGTATCGCGATTTCAAGATTATCTTCGTTTTATCTACATTTTTGTCAGAGATCCCGAGACTTATCCACAACTACTTCGAGCAGTGATTCATAGTAAATAAAACGTCTCAAAAATGCTAAAGAATTGGGGTGGAGGCCGTTTTTTGATTTGCTTGAAATTAAATGGATTAATAGCAGAATTTTTTTTTGTATAAAAAACATATAAATGTAAAGATACATTGCATTAAGAAATATATGGAATCATTTTTTGGGTTATTGAAATAAATTAGTTTTTCTAGTGCCTGAATGGCGTCGTTCCTCCAATTTTGATCATTTTTGCTCCAAAAATAGTACATCAAACTAAAACAATATGTCGATTATCATTCTTTTTTAATAATAATTCTTTCAACTATGATTTAAAAATTCAAGATGAAGTGACGCATTTCTTTCTTTTTTTTCTTTCATTTCATTGAAATTCTTCCATGAAAATACATTCTCCATAATTCATGCGAATTTTTCACTAATAAATTCAGAAAAGAAAAAAATAAATGAAAATACATGGGAAATGCTTCAATATTTAAACATTAAAAGCATTAAATAATTATGTAAAATTTCATAAACTGATAATGAGAGGTAAATCCAATGATAAACATTCCATGAATCCGTGCTCCTATAGAGTTCTCTTCAAATAATTATGTATTTCGACTTAGTGAGAATAAACTGAATGAAGAAATCGATATTAATGCTGATGGTGCAGAAGAAAAATGATAAACTCATGGGATTTCTCGTACACAATGGGCATTACAGTTTACATATGTATGACTTGTGTTAGTAGTTAATTCATACGCAAATGTGTTCATAAACTCATTTGCAATGGTACTGTAAAGAGCCACCGTTAATGGAAGTACATGAGTTTTGAAACACTGTTCCATAATTTCGTTGAAAATACCTGTTACTATTTATTCGTTGTGGAATAATTTGATGGTGCTATTGAAAAGTAAATACATTTTTGTATATAGCCTAAATGCTGCATTGAATTCTTTATCTCAATATTTTAATTACATTAGCATCAAGTATGTTATTCAATAGGATACCGCATTACATTTCAGTAGCGAAGAGGTAAAGCGAGATAAGTCTATTTTTTTCTCATTTAGTTATTTGGAAATACGTTAGGAAATAAGCGACACAGGGCAAATTTTGCCCTGAATCTCTTCTGTAACTTTTTAAATTCAAATCTACCAAAAAAAATAGGTAATATTGCCTTATCTTGCTTAATTTCCGAGGTATTTCATTCAAAATGATCATAAAGATAAGTCGATTTATCCTGTTTTACCTCTTCAGTACTGATTTTGTGATTAGTTTTGATGAAATATTTTGAATTTTGAGTGAAATGAAGAATTTTTTTTACGCAATAATCTCCAGGGCTTAAAGCTCGATACAACTGCAACAGGCAAAGTAGATAGACCAGTAGCTGAACGATCACACGATTGCAATAATTCCGTAATTAATGAATTATTGAAAATTTTATAATTCCTGAAATGAAATTCTCCCTTTGGCTGATTATATTAATCGTAATTTACTCCATAATTAATGCAGATTTCAAAGAATTTACTATAAAATTATATCATGTGAATTGATTGAAATACAATTATTCAGAGCATGTGTATTTTCTCCCACAAGGAATGTCCTGAAAAAAGATCATAATTCTGTTCGTGAGTCAATTAAAAAAATAATAATAATCATGATGATAATAATAATAATTATAGTAACCCAATATGAACGTATAATGACGCTCTATGCATATGCTGAAAATTCTTGTAATGTGCAGAAATGATTAAAATGAAAAAACTTTATTTTTGGTGTTAAAAAAAATGCATTCAAGTCATTTAAAAAATATCAAAGTGAACAGATTTCGCTCTGGAATGAGAAAAAATATAGAAAATTATCAGGAATGACATTTCTATTCTCTGAATATTTTTTTTGCCCAAAACAAACGCATATTTTTTGCAAAATATTTTTTTGTATGAAATAACTTCATTTTGTTACAGCTTGTGATTTACGGAAATTAAACAAGACACTCTGTTTACTTTGACAGTCAAATGTTAAGACACAACTTTGTTAACATTGAAATGTTAAAACACAACATTTCAATGAAATTACCTCACAATACAGATATCGTCGTCTTAAAAACAAAGGGGCGTAAGTGCTGTGTATGAACACAGCACTTATGCCCTTTTGTTTCTATGGTGACGATATATTGCAGCATCTTCGCAATTTTTTTGAAATTTTCTCGCGAAGCCCTCCACTCCGAAAGACGTTTCTGCATTATTTGATTCCGGTTTCCCTATTTTCATTGATTTTGCAAAAAAAAAAATTCTAGATGCAAACTTCCCAAAAAGTGAAAAAAAATTGAGCCCAACAGTTGAATGCGCCAAACTGTGATGAATAAATATTAATGGGTGGCAGAATAATTCGACACAATCCCTCAATATCTTCGTGTAGCAACGGCCGGGATAACTTTTTCAAAAATTCGCTTGCTTGAGATTTTTCACCTGCGAAACTTCTTCTTATCGCTGTTACGCAACTAAACTATCGGGAAATATCCAATAGTTTTGGAGGTCTTGAGGCACCACTATCGAGAAAGAGGTTTTCGAGTACCTCTAACAAACTTCTACCATCCGCAACATCCGACCTGTTGGCTGCTCATTTTTACGATACATGCCCAAGGATGAAGGAATGAGTAGTGGTCTAGGGCTGATATCTCCAACAACGCAAGTATTTCAAGGATTACAACTTGAAGTTCATGCGATGTTTCCTAATTATTTAATAAGAAACTTCATAATAGAAGAATGATTAATCAGAGTATTATCTTCTAAAAATTAGAAAAATTAGTAGAAAATATTTAAAAAATTGAAATTGAAGAAATTATTCAGGTTTTCCATTATCATTTATTTATAAAGAAGATATAAGTTAATATCATAATTATATTCAGTGTCATGAGATTCGTAAATTATTCAACTACGAGTAGACGAATTTTTGGAATTTTTCAATAAAATTCCATTTGGAGTGAATATGAAGGCTGTCTTTTTCCTCAACAATATTGAATTAATCCCCAAATACTGAAGAATTATAGCCTGAGAAAAAGAGGCAAGCATGAAATGCATGTTAAGGATTAAAATTATCAGAAAAAAGATTGGGAGAAGATTAATTCTCATATTATTCTAACTACAATGTCTCCATCTGAAAAGAGGCAAAATCACCATCCAATATTACCGAATTTTCTCAACTAAAACCAATAATCAGTGAAGCTAAAATCCACGAAACCAAAAAAAATCGAAGAAATCCTCATTAACACCATAATCCTCCTCTAAATCTCCCCCAAGACATAAAAAAATAATGAATCATATTGAGAACCAGATTGCAGACGCCAAAAAAAAAGTAATCAACCAGTCTCAAAATTCCTATTTGCCGTAACGTTACCACAGAAATCCCCAGAAATTCCCACTATTGATTCACTACTAATAGTTGAAAAAAAAAACAAAAAAAAAACCTCCAAATTTAATCCAGCAAACAATAAAAGAAAAACTATTTTATCATTTGTGGTGGAAAATTAAATGGAATCCAATAGTATTGAATTTATCTGATACATATTTACAACTTCAGTTAAGCCAAAATTTCATGTAAATATTTCAATTGCAACGAAATTCAACCAAATTCTCATTAATCGTACTAAATCGTGAGATAGTACAAAATGGAAGCCCACCAGTGGTAGTACCAAACCAGAAACAGCCATCACCAGTAACTACGCACATTGCTGAATGCTTTCACTGTCCTATGGTTTTGGTACCATACGTATATATATATATATATAACTTGAAACGTAGGAGCCAACAGGAGTACGAAGAGTGGGATGAAATAGTGGAGTGGGAAGGTTAACGCATGAGGCGTATAATTTCACGGTTCCCAAGCATACACACGCGGCACAGTACGTGTCATGGGGACTGTACGATAGAATGAGAAATGGAGGAGATTGTCGCAATTATTGCATCTATCGCCATGTGCAATAATACCTTATATATATACATACATCTATATATATATACAATGCATTATCACTGATTTTCCATGTTTCTGTCCTCTGTCCTTACAAATCCAGAACACTGTACCACTGTCTTATAGGCTTATTGATGAGAAGCTTTACTACTGTACGGAGATTTGCGGTACTGTTAATGGACGTAGACACTTATCAACTGATTCACTCAGAGGAATATGCAATTACGAATTCTATTTGATGCTCTGTTTGATTCACATGATAAATCCTCAGTCAACTCTGGTATTAGTGAATTTTGGAAACTCAAAATATTTTGAATTATTCAGGAGTATTTGGATTGTGGGCATTCGATGATGAAAGAAAGGATTAATTTTAGGTATTGATGCAGTTAACTTTGAAGTTAGTGATAATACTCGTTTGGAAAATTTAATTAACAATTTCAATGGAATGGAATTGAACGCTTCTCTTCGTGTATGAGACTAATGTAATCATTTTGAGAGAGATCTATGGACTGGAGAAACCAGATAATACTCATTTCTAGAGCTTTCTTGGGCCTTTGACCTATCTGTCATACTGATGAACTTGATTGTTGTGCTATCTTTTAAGGAATGGTACACTGTTCTAAATTTTGAATTTCGAACGATTATTGAAACTCTTAGTGCCCCTAAATTTTATATTTAATGTAAATACAATGGAATTCCTTCTGTTGCATTGAATATCAATGTAGATGATAGACAGATCTTCAATTCATCTGGAAAATTCTAGGCACATGGAATGAATGATCCAGCGCTTGTTCCTTCCTTCACGAAATGAAAAATAAAAAAACAAAAAAATCGGGAACAAAAAAGGAAATAGTAAAAGTGGACAATGACTAATCATCAAGAATCCGATTAATTTGCAATATTATTTATTTGAAGTTAATAGACATTTTCAATACTAACAATAGTCGTCAATCATACATCCAATTGCATGTAAATATTTAAACAGACGGAGTTGAGCTTGGTGGTTTTGCGTAAATGTCGAGCTGTACATCTATTCCAGATCCAGGCTCACTGATTGCAACTACAACGACACTTGATGTTCCTGGTCCACCTTTGACGATTGCAACATTGGCATTTGATCCAGGAGCATTAACAGCACTCACAGATGTGATTGTACCCTCTGAATTGAATCCTGACTGTGCGACCATTGGTTTATCTGGTACAGCAGGCTGCAAATATCGATTTCCGTTAGTATTAACAATTGCTTGAGATGATTTAATTATTAATTGTATGATTCTTCAATTACTTACACGAGCCAGACGTCTAGATGCTACGAGGACATCGCCCTCTTCACGTTCACCAGCTTGCAAATTGGCTGCAGCACCCAGAGCAACCAAAGAAAGACAAATAATTATGAATTTCATATTGATTGATTTTTCTTCTCAGTTGTTAATTGTCGATAATTTATTATTGACTGATATCAGTTGCTCCACTGCACTCACTATTTATATCGTTTTCTTATCAACTCAGCCTTGCTGGTGGTTGGAAAATACTTCAGAAAATTCACAGAAGTACTTCTGAAATAAGTGTATCAAGGAAATCTCCGTTATTATCGGAGGAAAATTCTATTTCTCAAGATTAAAATTTTATTGTCATTGCGTGTGGTGAATTAATGTCAACAAGCGATTGATAATGATAAAGTGCACTTGACTGAAAACTTTTCATTTTAACTGAAAATATTTTTTTTTTTTTGGTGAAAAAAAAAACTATTAATTCTAGAAAAGTTTCCAATTTTGCGAAAAATCATTCTTTTCTATTTCAATTGGAAAAAATGTCAGAGAAAAATTCACTATTTCGTTTGTGAAGAATGAACAATAAAAATGGTAAAAGTAGTTACGAGTAATTTTAATTGAAAAATTCTCCTCGTGTGTAGCAAATTTCATTGTAGAATCCAATAAATGTTGCAGGAAAAAAAAAATGAAAACATGTCTACATTGGTGGCCTCGGTTAGTGGAAAATAGCTGTACCAGAAACAAGTTGTAATGAGGTGATGAACTAGATTGGTTTGTGAGTTAAACGCCATTATGTATTTGTGCAGTGTAAACATTAGAAATTATTGATTACTGTGTAACATTGATATATATATATAGGTCAATAAATGATAGTGGAGTGAGAAAATACTCTGCTGAATAGGAAAAAAGAGGGGGAAAAAATGGACAATCATAAATCTCTAATGATGCAATATACGAAATAATTATTAGTCACTCCAATTTGTACAAACACTCGAATCACCAAAACAATGATGAATAACAAAATTCAAATTGCGAACAACATTGTGCATTTCATAAATATCGGTTGCATGATTCTATGGAATTCAACTCAAGCGGCATTAAAGTAACATCGACATCTCGTTGTTACGAAAAATTTTTGAATAGAAAAATCTGGTTTTAAATCTATGATAAAAAAAAATCGACATTGATGTTTCTCTTTTGTTTTCAATTGTTCATGTATAACGAGTGCTTGCTAATGGAAAATAAAAAGGGAAAAGAAAAAAAAATTGAAAAATAAAATGGGAGTCCATTGGATGGATTTGTGGACTATGTTTCAGTTTATGAAAAGCCGATTAATGTTTCAAACAAAAGATGAAAATTTTATTTTTTACATAAACAGAGAACATTCCCTAGTTGTTATCAATAGAGAAATTGATCGAATCCTTTGCAGTATTTTTCTTTAGCTCTTCATTCACTTGTACTGAGCGTGTTGTCAATTATTACTGACATATTAAAAAAAAGGACACACAATTCAATATTTTACGAATACGCATAGAAACTGATTCAAGCTGCAAATGTGGTCATGAAGTTAAAGTTTTGAATCATGTGCTATGGCAATACCCACTACTTGATTCTTATGTAGTCGATTTTTTGACACTAAAATGAGGAAGTTTGGTTCTCCATCAGTTTTATATTAAAACATTTTCAACGAATGCCGAAATCAAGAAACGTAAATATTCATGTAACATACTACCTATATCTATTAACCAGCAGCTTAAAACCCTGGGTTAATATATGTACAATATACAGAACATTGACACTCCGCTTTGTAAGACACGAAAATCCATGGACAGGTGAGAAATAATTGTTTATAATGAAGACTACAAAGGTGAACAACCGTTGTTGAATAAAACCAATTATTGTCCTATATTGATGTATTTTAGCTAAGAAAAATTCAACTTCAAAAATACTGCACTTCCCGCTTAATTTCCCTCACGCAATAAAGAATGAACCCTCGAGCAACCATTTTTGATGAAAAAAAAAATGCTCCGAAAAAGTAGGTACCCCACTTTGCCACGGTCTCCCCTACAAAAACTATTCGTTTTTTATTGTGTGATTGGCCTCCTACATGTTAATTATACAGACTTTCATTGTTGATATCATACTTCACAATCGATGGAAAAGTTTCATTTGTTTTTAAATTAAATGTAAAATATTTTTCATCATCTCATACTTCAATTTCATCAAATTCCCAAGAAAAGGGGATTTGCGAGTAAACTACCTAAAAAAGATAATTCAGTGATGTCTGCAATTTTAAAGGAGAATTTATATCTACAGAAGCTTTCAGGAGGTTTGAAGGAATCATTCTCATTTTTCTCAAAATCTTTGAGAAAACCTTGACATAACAAGAATTAGCAGTCAAATATTTATGCATTTGTTTTTGCCTGTTTTGATAAATCTCCTCCTCTTCAAAAATATATTATTTCAAACTAATTGCATTCTCCTAATGATTTTCTGCTGCAAAATGATTGATTCAGAAGGTTATCAATAGGGCCATGAAGTTCCACGTCTAAAAAAGTCTGGTAAAGTTGCTGAGCAACCAAAGTTTGCAAATATTGTGTGATGGAACAGGTCATCATGAAAACATGAAACAGGCGCTCTGAAGTCTTCTATTAAATGGGAGAGATTATGAGCTGTACTTTTGGGAACATCTTAAGGTGCACTTTTAAATACATCTCACGGTGCACTTCTGAGCACATCTCAGGTGTACTTTTTGGGACACCTTGAAGTGCATTTTCAGGGCCAGCTCAAGGTATACTTTCGGGGACATTTCGAGTTATACTTTCCACGAAAACCAAGACAACCTCAAGATTTTCCTAGAAGTACACTTCAAAGTGTCCTGAGAAGTGCCCCTCGAGACGTTCCTGAAGGCTCACCTCACGGTATCCTCAAAAATATTCCTCAAAATCAGAACTAAAGCTGTTAATTACGACCATATTTTTAGCTCATTGCAAATTCAATTAGTCAAATTTCGAATGTTATCGTCATTTTTGACTTTTTTATGATAAAACAGCTTCATTTTCCAATATTTACAGATTTTGGTTACTTAGCAACTATACCAGACTTTTTGAGACGTGGAACTTCACGGCCTCAGTTATCGAATAAAATGAATGAATAATCCTAAAAAAAAATGACACTGTCACAATTGAAGATTACTTGATCCTGGCATTCATGAGCCATATACCAATGTCATTCATTTTCCCAAGAAATAAAATAATAAGAAACAATGAAAAATTGTTTCATTGTACAGTGTCAAGCTGCATCCAATGAAGCAAACTAACAAGTGTCAAACTTTGTACAGTATTGAAGCATGTTTTATTTCTATAATTTTTTTTTCTCCAAACTTTTTCATTTCTTTTGTCTCAGTACACTTCTTGAAACTCTATTTAATGTATGAAAAAAAAAGAAAAATCCCAGAAATCCAAGCGAAATCCATTCCTCAGCGTACGCCATAGCTACTGTAAAAACAAATGAAAAAGAAAATTTCTCCCACGGTCGATTCAATATTTCACCAAAGAGAATCCATGAGAAAAGATCGTCAAAGTTTCTTTCCACTTCAATGTCGCGCCTCGATTTCTCCCTCTTTCTCCTCACTCTTCTCATCTTTTTTTTTTCTTTCCATCTTCTGCTTCCTTCCAATCGTTTCTAACGTTATATTCTATGAAGAAAACTTGACGTATCCGTTGGAAAAACACCGGATTGATTTAGACAAGTAACTGATGGAAAACTATTGTCATATTTTCTTTCTTTATTCTCTCTATACATACTTCCAATCAAAATTATTGAAAAAGAAAAAGGAAAATAATGCAAAACATAAAATGCAATCTATTTTAAATGTGACGGGTATTCAATCAAATTTCGTATCAATTCTCTCAATCACTGATGAGAAAAACATTCAAAAGCACTTGGAAATTATTGAACAGCATGATGAACTAAAGAAAACCTCCTATCGAACTCTTTTCCCCGTCCATTATCAGAGTAAAAAAATAGAGACAAAAAATCCTGCTGATAAAAAATGTTTGAAGATTATCCTCAGTGTTCAATGAAACAGGAAATTCTTCCACGTATCTGTTTTTTTCTTTCTCTCTCTCTCTCTCTCTCTCTCTCTCTCTCTCTCCTCGAGACACTGAGAACATAGAGTTGATCACACGTTTTCATTAGTGACTGCTCACTGACTTTTTCTGAATGACTTGAAAGGAGATTCAGCCGTGCGTGAAGAAAACATTTGTTGCATTGGCAGCATTGTTTTTTTTTGTTGTCTATTTCCGAATGATAGTAGATATATATAAAAATCGGAGAGTAACGGAAAAAGGAAAAATAGAAGGAAACAATAAAAAAAAAGGATAGATTGATGTGAAAATACTTGTTGTTGTAGTGTCTTGCATTTCGCTCGACTTACGTATCAAACGATGGGCTTGGAGGGTTCAGGAAACCCTGCACGAATCAGATCATGGATGAACGGGCCAACGGATATACCAACCCAAGCCCCTTCATCGTCAGGCCATTCACGTACACGTGACCACGATACGTTAACCATCGTAACGAACGTCCGATAACGTTCCTGCTCTTGTCCACATTCACATCCTTCATTCTCTTGGTATAGCCTCAACGTTACAACAGTATATACAAGAACCGAGGTCATGCACGAACGATCGACCATTTAATAATCTTTTTTCACTTTCGGCAATTCCATCATTTCCATTTAATTTCAATATTTACGTAATTTGTGGTACAATTTAATCATTTAATTATGAGTATTGAAGGAAATTGAGCGGAACACAATTATAGATTCACGGTTCGATGGGCACTGGGAGAATTGTAACAGGTTGTCGTCGAAATAACGAATATTTGTGCCTTCTGAGGTGAATCAATGTATTCGCATGGAATGAGTCTTTGGTTTAATGCAGTTATAGATCAGCCTCATATGTGTATTCATTAACTACTAGACTGAGAATTGAATAATTGTTGGAGAATTAAATTTTAGGAATAATTTGGATGCACTCGAGAGAAGTTTGAATCCACAGACTTTGGGTTGCTGAACCGTTGTTCTATCACTGGAACTATGCAGAGATAAAAATTTTGGAAAATTACTTTACTGCCGGGAAGTTCACGGGCCGAAGTAGTAGAAACGAATGATTCTTCGGGAAGATAAGTGAAGAAGTTCTGGAAGTTAGATGATTCTCACCATCAGCAGCGGCTACTTTAACTCCCTCCCGGTCCACTACTCATCTGTTTTGGCCAGATGAGCACTTTTTGATCAATTTTAGAGATCAAAGTTAGAATTCCTGGCCTTGTCTCACATTCAGTATCGAATATTCAATTCTAATTCGTTCATCACTTTGTATTTCTCTATCTGTATCAAATCCTGGAGAAAATGCAGAATATATGAATGTTTTTTTTTAATGAACGAAATATATTGATCTTTTATTATATCATTGAATAGGGAGGATTGAAGCTGATCAGCAGACACTCTTCAATACTTATTGGTGTAGGATATTGATTCCTCACTTCTGGGACAAGCTCTGAATAAGAACCCATATTCGAAGTTTCCATTCCCACCTCAATCCCTCCTATTGAAACAATGCAAACGAATGTTGGTAAAACATTGGGATTAATATAGTACCCAAGATTCATTATGGAGACTGGGCCACTGTTCGGCAAACAGTGTTGGGCTGGTGTGATCATCCCAATGTCAAAACAGTATTGGGCCAACCCTGGTTGAGCAATGGGTACCAATACTCGAATATTGGCGCTGATCGCCGGGCCTACATTGGCCCAAGGGATTCTTCCTACCCGAGTTTGTGCATAACTAACCTAGAATTTATCATGAATTCAACTTTAATCGTAAAAAAGGTATAACAGTCTATCCATTAAAATGTTCCAATATGTTGAACCGAAGAGAGTGATGAATATTTTTTCCCTGATGTTAATGATCTCAAGAAAAAAAAAGGAGTGCGAGGTAAATAAAAGTGAAAAAAATTTTCTGCAAAACTATATTATACTAACCCTCAATTCACAGTGAACTTACGAGTATATATTTTCATCTTTCCTCATTCATTTAATTTTCTCGTATATGAGTGTGCGAAAGTTCCTATTCTCGAGCTAATTCAAAGTTTTTCAAAGCTATTTCCTAGGGTTAGTGACTATGAAATAGAAGAAAAAAAGGAAGGAAAAACTAGAGTTTTCCAACGAGAAAAGAGCGGGAAAGAGAGGTTATGTTTTGTCCTACCACTTGAGACTCGTGGTACAACATTCTTTTATTCTACCTTTTCCAAGTGAACATGATAAAAACTCGGTACCTGTTTAATTTGCGGAAATGCATGAATATGCGCTTTGCTAAACCAGAAGTATACTCAAACGGAAAAGAAAACTTGACTGGAAAATTGTAAAAAACCAGTGATACTAAAGTAGAAGGCACATTGTTTTCAGTTGGAAAGTTGAATTTGTTGTTGGGAAAATAAGACAAAAAGTAAGCTTTAACTGCAAGAATCAGTAAAACTTTTTTTTTTTTATTAAAAATAAACTGCATTATACTGCAGTAATACTTTATGACACAATTTTATTTTTTTCCTTTTTTCCACCATGATGATGAAATAATACATTTTTATTTATAAAACACATAGATTTATTGTTGGTGTATTATCCGTTTATTTGAAAAAAATAATATATATATATATATATATATATATGAGAGAATGCATTTTTCCAGGTATATGAATCATAAACTAAAAGCTCCCGTAAACCGTTCACTGCGGGAAACCAGGAAATGTGTCACCTCCCGTAGAGATCCACTGGGTTTGTCGTTGTTATGTTGGAACACTTGCGGTGAGGCTCTAAGTTACTCTTGGAAAACTATCATCAACTTGTGGGTATAAACAAAACAAAAAACTGTACAACTGTAAAAGAGTTGCTAATGGTGACACAACTCATAATGTGGCTACTGGTCAGACAGTTTGACCACTGTGGGAACTGAGGCATTACCGTAAATATTTTCACTCAAATTCACTGCACAGTCGTTTATTCAATGGAAAATTCATCAGTGTGAATTCAACGATACAAGATAGGAACGAATTGCAACAAGAGAGAAGAGAAGAGATAGTAATTCGTGGGATCCATTGAGAGTTACAGTAGAGGCATGCGCCAAGTATAACATTCTCATTTGCGTTGTCTTCGCGATTGCCTCACTGTTATCATTTTTATGGAATGTCTCAGTTCGTATGGGTGATAAAGGGAATCTCGTTCATCTTTAGTAGTTCTAATTCTCTTCCAGAGAAAGGCTCATTTGTGAATTGCCGTGAGAGTGATGTTTACTCAAATATTTGGGAAATGATACAAGAGTTCAACCATTGTTGCATTATTCAGTTTTTCTTCCTTCAGCTTTCTGAACATATTGTAAAATCTATAGGGGGTAGAGAAATTCTCGTAGCCATCTCTTTCATAGATCTCGTAATCATCATAAAAAAAGTTATTCGTATTTTCGAGAATAAATGAGCTTTAGGTTATTTAGCCTTCTGAGGTCGAATCCGTAGTAATCCGTAGTGCGGCTTCTAGAGTGAGGCTGAGCAATGAGCATACAGTACGTTATAAATTTACACGCGCCCCACTCCGTGTCATGAACGGCTAATCGTAAAGTGGAGAAACCAAAATCGGCCTCAGAGGGTTAGAGCATCCATGTGACAACAATGTGCATGCGTACGTTGAAGTTGGTTCAACTGGATTGAGGCCCTTTCCAGACGATCCAATTGGGCCTGCAGTGAACCAAGTGGTGAAACCATCTGAGGATCCTAATTCGACCAATCCGATTGGTGCACCCCATAGTGACTACTTTAGTCCCTCTATAGAGGGACTAAAGTAGTCACACAGAGATAAAATTTTCCGAAATCATTCAACTTGGGAGGATCGTGTATGGAGTTCTTTAGACCCAGCCCACTCCACTCATTTGGTTCCAGGAGATAACTAAAAATTTGATAAGCCAGCTCTTATCAAGAGGCGCAACGAATGGTGGAAGAAATTGCGGAACAAGAACAGCTCTTAGAATCCATGTAAACAGGTATAATTTGAAATGAAAATGAGATTTGGAGCATAGTAATATCATGATCAAGTGATTTTGAATATTATAAAGCCATTTATATTGATTGAGGTAAACTATTTTAAATTTTTACTTTTTCTGCTCTTCGCGGAAATCAACAAAAGACTCTCCGAGACAAAATTCTGTGGATTATCGAATTCCACCACCGGAATACTTCATTGAGCAATAATAAGGGAGATCAGGGCAAAATGATCCGGAATTTTTTTTTTAAGAGTGAAGGCCTCTTTGATAAAAATGGAAAGAATCACCCAGCAATGCAGAAATGCTGCAGTATCTTTCTAATTTTCTAAAGATATTTTCATGAAGTGGAGAACTCCGCAAAAGAAAAAGATGATTCTCCATTCTTCATCAGAGTTTTATAATCTCGTGGAATCTCGAACAAATTGGATAGAGCAAAATCACAAATTTTGAAATGAAAATTTCATCTCTCCCATGTGATTTTTCGCTTTTTTCTCAGTTGATTGAGAGGCAATAAACGGCTCTATGAGCTCATCTATATATTTCCTCATTTTTTTCATTTTCCCCCCAATTCCTACCCTTCAATTTTTTTTCTCTCATTCTCACTCTATGGCGCCATTGAATTCCCTCAGATATAGATATAGTTAGGATGAAAAACATCCTCCGTTAAGGTTAGACTACACGAAAAATTGAAGCAAGCCGTTTGATTTCCCACTGCGCTCTATTCGTGCTGAGGTAAATTAGTACAGGTCATAGAGGAGCGAGTTACTCTTGTCCATAACGCATATTTCGGCAGGAGTTATTTCTTTTCACAAATAGGTGCAGTATGACGTAATGAACCTAAAAACACAAAATACTTACAAATAAGGCGAACGGAAGTGCCGCCATTTTGCAAAAAACCGTTTGGGCCTGTAACTCCGTAACCGTGCACTTGAGGCCCACAATTATAAGGACCTTTATTATAGATAATTAAATTTCCTATCTTTTTTGTTTAATAATTTATTTCGTATCACTTACCGTTCACGATTTATAAGGTTATTACGATTTGTTTCTTTACTTTTTTACCGATATCTCTTCTAATAATTGTTCAAACAGTCAATTGCTTATAACTAAACTTTTAAATCGATGAATTTTCTACAACTTTTATTTTAAACTTTTTCCTCTAAAATTAATATTTTCGAAGTTATAACGCGTTAATTTCAAAAATCCTGTGCAAAATACAAATTCAAAATATTTTTTAATCGGTAAGCACTGTTTCTTGCAGGTAAGAACATAAATTATTTATTATTTACTATGCCAAGAAAATACTATAATTCATATTTTTTAAATATTTATTGAATTTTCATCATTACGCTATGCATACTTCGTTCTTATTGACCTTGTACACGGTAGTACAACATTGAACGCGTTGTAACTTCGGAAATATTAATTTTAGAGGAAAAAGTTTGAAATGAAAATTGTAGAAAATTTATCGATTTAAAAGTTTAGTTGTTAGCAATTTATTGTTTAAACAATTATTAGAAGAGATATCGGTGAAAAAAGTCAAGAAACAAAAAGTAACAATCATAAATCGTGAACGGTAAGTGATACAAAAAAAATTCTCAAACAAAAAAGATAGGAAATTTAATTATCTATAATAAAGGTCCTCATAATTGTGGGCCTCAAGTGCACGGTTACGGAGTTACAGGCCCAAACGGTTTTTTGCAAAATGGCGGCACTTCCGTTCGCCTTATTTGTAAGTATTTTGTGTTTTTAGGTTCATTAGGTCATACTGCACCTATCTGTAAAAAAAAATAACTCCTGCCGAAATATGCAAGAGAAAATCCTCTATTCCCTGTACTAAATAGTGAATTTCACTTCGAGATCACAGTCCCAAGAGTCAGCAAGTGACGCACGCAATACTGATTATATCGGCGATTGAATTTACATTTATAAGAAAATATTTGCTCACTTGAGAATTCATTTATTCCACGATTCCTTCGATTTCATATTTAATTAAAGTATTAGTGAAGCAGAAATGCCAATAATTAATAAAATTGTCATTTCACATGTTCATTAGATAAATTAAAGGATAATACCACTCCTTTACCCAACGGAAATTGAATATTTCATGTTGACAGTAGGGAAACTTCATCGTATATTCATATACATGTATACTCTTCATGTATTATCTCAAATATTTTATTAATCTGAATGGATCCCAGCATGATATTCACTCATAATCGATTCTCCATTTAATTATAAATTACTTCTGAAGCTCATCAGCTCATGACAAAGTTTGCTCTCGATACTCCGAAATATTATCAATACAGTTATGGTCAGCTCCATGATTTTCGATAAGTGAATGTGAACATTAGTTATCAACAGAATATTACCTGTTTTTTGTCGAACATTGAGCACTTCCATTTAATTGTGCGGCAATCACACGGAAATTTATATTTTTCAAATTCCCTGCCTGCTTTCCTAGCTACAATGAGGAAAACAAATTACTGTACTCAAATAAATTCTAGCAGAACATTATTTCAATTTTTCTCGAAAAAAAAAATTCTCCCATTAACTTAATTTCTCATTTGAATCTACAAAATACAGATTTGTGGGAAGGATACTTATATTTTTGTTGGACTTTTTCCAAATATTCCTGAAAAAATCAGCATGGTTTCCTTTCCTTCCATTGAATTTTTTTCTTTTTTAAGAATTAATTGATTCGGTACGAAAATTATCCATTGCTATAACGTGAAATCTTTAATCTTTCTACTGCAGAATATTTTCCAATTGCTCAGGAAAAAATCTCTTCATTATCGAAAACTTCTGATTTAATCGTCTCTTTTCTATGACTAATACATTATAACATGATGTAGTAAAAACAATTTACCCTGAGGGGATTTTATCGTACTGCCATGACTATCCATTCAATAATCAAGTCCAAAATGAAATATTCCAAATTAGTTATCACGCTCAGAATTATAATGTTGGGGTTACTATTTTTGATTACGACATTGAATCAAGACATGTAACAACCCATTATAATATTTTTGTTCTGTTAGCAATTCCTGTATGATAATCCACACTTTATGAAGGACTGTCCGACTGAAATGGAACAGAATCCATGATTTATATTTGAACTATTAATGATTAGGTAAGTGAAAATTCTATCTATGCCGATTTCTCATTAATTCTAAATTCCTCTGAAGATTTCCTCGGCAGAAAAATAATTATAACAAACTTCGGAAAATTTTAAAAAAGTGCAAAAGTATAAATTGCCTCTTTTTAGTTACCATAACTAATTCTGTATCACAACTATAACAATCAAATTTCACATAAGGAGAACCAACAGTTTATACTCAAGTATACTATCTGATATTCATATTTGAAGCTAATGAAATCCGTTTTCAACATTGGATTTCCTATTTTCGATAGCAATATTTTTATAGTCAAAGTCTTTTTCTACCATACTTTTTTAGTTCGAGACGCCAAAAAATTCTCTGCGTATTCCTATCAAATGTAGATATTTTCGGGTCGGTTCTGATAACTACCGTACTATTCTGAAATATCTCCAGAATTTCAGCAAGGATAATCCATATTAGAAAAAATTCATAAATCTTTTACCTAAGAATCTCTAGTTTCCAAAATATCATATGTTTCCAATCAGTAACTCAGAAGAAAAAAAAATTTCATAATATGTCCCGAACTTTGCATGGTATTGCAATTATCTTCAGCTTGTTAGATATACTTCATAATTGATGTGTTCAAAGGGATATTTTCTGCAATGGAGAAAATAACTGCATGAAACCGAATTTCATTAAATGCGAGTAAAACTTATTTCTGAAAAAAAAATTTATTCCTAGTGTATAAGTATGTAAATTGACCCAATTTTTTTTCCAGATTGAAATTTGCACCAGTTACACACTTTGTACTGCAGAGTGCCCTAAATACGAGGAGCCTCGCGACAATGACTCCGGTGTTATAATTTTTTCATTTTTTAATGAAATTTTTCTTTAATACTTAAATATATGCTCAATGACTTTCTCAAATATGATTATTTTATTGCCTTTTTCCTGCCCAAAAAATGTTCAAAAAACGATTTTTTGAAGCGGCTACAGTGGTTTAACCCTTCAAACTCAAAATATTCATAACTAATTCATAATTCAGGCCAGAAACGAATTTTCTTGTCCACAAAAAAAATCAACAAATTGTCGATAAGAGAAATTTGTCATTCAAGATCTTCTTTTTTCCCCTTCCCTACATATATATACCCCGTAAAAGGCCAGAATCATCGTGAATTCACATTGACCAGAGGGAATCGGAAGTCAGAATGGCACATGAAGGAGCCCGATCACGTAGGGTCAGTTTGCCAGGATCCAGGACATCCTGTAGCACCATGAAGAATCTCCAAGAAATCTTGTGAGTCCAACCATCTCTCTCACTTCTTTCCTTACCTTACTTATATTTCCTCTCCTAACGTGACCCCGCTGGTGGCAACAGCCCAGAATACTGATGACTATCAGCTCTCCCCATCCTCCATCTTCTTTCTTCGTACAGCAGAAAACGTCTCACCAGTTTCATCCACAGTTCTGTATTCTCCTTTGTAAAATCAGTAGTGACGTTTTTTTTTTTTTTTTTTTTTTTTTCACTATTCTTCCTTTTCTTTTCACTATTTTCATCGATCCGGGGTCTTGTCCAAAGCAAACCAGTGGCACATACATTCTGATGCTCATCATAAATTTAACGATAGATCAAAGCTATACGTGCAACCAAAATATAGGTTATCTAACCTATATATTTCCAGGTGGTAGCTTTAAATCTCAAAGATATTCTTGAATACATAAATAAATAATTTCTCATAGCAATATTGTGGGGGGGGGGGGGGGGGGGAGGGAAAAAAATATCGTAACGGAATTTTCGACGATTTATCGTTTATTTTGTATTTTATTCTGATTGGAAAGAGAGATTACTCAAATTTTTGAATAAATTTTCCAAAAAATAATTCAATTTATTTTGAAAGCTATAATATTTCATGAAACTTCATTGAAACACATTTTTCCAGTCTTTCAGTTTTATATTTTCTTCAGCTTTTTGAAGAATAAAGCGGGGAAAAGGGATGAGGGGGCAGTTCGTACCAGCGACATCTTGACGTCAGATTTAATTTCGATAGGAGAATCCCAAAGCGAATGTTATCGTTTCTTCCTCTTACTTGTCTACAAAACTTCTATCATTCAACCAATTTTATCATTATTTTTTTTTCTTTCCCCAATTCTTGGCTCTTATATTTTTCTTAAACTTCTTACCATTGTTTGACCTCAGCAAGAAAGCCAATTTGCTTTGTCATCGCAATAGTTTTGACGTAAAAATTTTAACGTGCATGAATATAATTCTTCAATATGAAATATTATCTATGCATTAATCGAAATGGATTGTATTTTATATTGAATTGAATGAATAATTTCGTAAAAATGTTGCTAATGCTACTTTGTTATTAATTTATGAGAAACTTTTATGCACAAAATTATGAGAATAAAATTAAATTCTATTTTAGGGATCATGACTCGATTATGCGAGTAGGCGGAGGAGATGATAAAAGTTATACTTGAAACTTGTCACAGTACAAAAGGGGAAGTACTCAGAGCAACGAGTGATCTTTACAAAGGATAAGAGGTACGAACAGGTTATTAATTTCCCTTGCAAATTTTTTATGCATCACTTTTATCATCATTATCATCATTTATTGTACATAAATTCTTCTTTTTCTTTCAGGAAAAAATTTTCTCTCAAGCCATAATAAAGCCGATGGATTCTCAGACTTACGGTATCTTCATTCTTTTCGGTTTATCTCAAGAAGTACTTGCATGGAACAAAATTAGGAGTTTACAAATATCCAGAATAATCTATAATTTTTTATGAATTGAACCAAATAGTTCGAAGTCAAAGAAACCGAATTTCTTAGGAATATAGATCTTTTCGAAAAAATTTGGAGAAAATCAATGAAAAGTTTCTTTCATGAAAATCTTCATTCGGAAAAAATTATGATATTGATTCATTTCGCTTTGCAGATCCGTTTTGTCAGGGGAGCCTATAAGAATCATATTTTTAATGCATAAAACGTAATAATACCTATGGACTCCGTTCAGTCCATGATCTTCGATTAGACTTCATAAATTCCTTCATACATTTTGTTTCCTATATAAGTTTCCATGTGGGTAGTGATCAAAAACTGATGGTACCATGGCATTTTCCAACGGAAATTCCTCCATCTTTCTATTGGAACTGCCGTAATTTTTATCAAAGTAATTGTAACATAATGCCACCTGCCTTACTGCCCTACGGCAGATGGCACATGTCTCTTCACAGTGATATTTCATACACTTCCTCGCAGTTAAACTCTAACTGGTTACAATGTACCACAGTTGCACTAGAGCCTCGGATAAACCTCTCTGAGGGAAAACTCAAGTGGCAAAGGCGTCGTTCCTTCGAGAATTTGCGACTGGAATCTAAATCCGAGTCTTTAAGTTTCCATTGCCACGTTTGGATCTCCATTCTTTTTTGAACATGTAAAACTCGCTAGAATTCCATTCAGTGTATTATGACTGAAGAACAAATGAATGAAGATTTTTTTTTATGGAAAATTAATTTTTATATGAGAAAAAATCATCAATCGAAAAAATTTGAGGATTATTCATCTCAGAAAAAAATCGAAAAATATTTTCTGAGGAATTTCTTTCGAAAAATTCGTGCCACAAAGATAATTAAGCGTTCTCAAAAATTTCCACGTTTTTTCGTCACTGCTCTTGTTCAATTTTTTTTCCTATTTTATTCATATTCTCTACTGCTCCGAAAAGACGTGAAAATTAGGTCGTCAAGTGCTCGAAAATTGCGGATGAATCACGATTTATTTCCCCCTGTGATATGCATAAATGAATGAAGACTGATACATACCCACATGCGAATAGATTTTGGCAATGGAAGTGAAAAAGCCCCCATTCCTCTCTTCCTCATTCTACATTTTCATTCGTAAATGCGATAGGGTTCTCGGTATAAGTACAAGAGACGTACGTACTAGGTGCTAACGTGCGTTCGGGAATTGTCTGGCGATGCCCCTGATGATCACTTTATATTAGGCAAAAGGGGGAATCTGCATTACAATAGGGGCCCCTCTCCATTGTGCGGTAAATGCTTTTCATCCCTCTGCCCCGTCCCTAGGACACCCCTTTTATCCACCACTACTTCTGCACGTCTGGCAAACTCATGCGTGTGTCTATCTTCATTTTAACTTACCCTGCACAGTTCACAGTTATAGCTAATACTAGTGATTTATGAGGGATAAATTTTGAAACTTCAGCGAAATGAAGTACGAAAGTTCATTGAAGATTTGGTTTATGTTCATCAAACAGATTTTTTTTTAAACCAATAGAAGTATGATTCAAGAGGGAACTGAACATATATTGTCATTAAGTCCTTTTCGAATTAAAGCTAATCCAATTTTCCATTAATTTCACTTATTTGAGATGAATTTTTACTAGAAAGTCAAAAAATCAGTCTGGAAGAACTAAACACACGTCATAAAGTTGCAGAAAATTATAATTTATTATTATTTTTTTATAATTTAATTATTTCCATTTTGTAACATTTCATCGATATTACAATGATGTTCACGATAATTAATTGTTATTCAATAATTTTTACAAATATCCAGTATACTTCCGCATTTGACTGACACTGTTCCAGTTTCTTGGACTGTGATTGGAGAATCCTCAGATTTTAAACATCCAATATAGCCGCCATTGATTTTTTCATGTAATTAATTGGATTAGTCGTCACGATTTGGCCGGTAACAGGTACTTTTTAAGATTCGGAGAATTAATAGACATTCTGATAAACAAAATCTATATCTTTATACGAGGAGAAAAATGGTCTATGGCTATAAATTGTTGCAGTGCAACTAAAACCAAATCTCGCTTATGGCGTTTGGTGTTGATTTTATTTATTTTTTTTAAATTGTTTTTGCCTGAGAGTTTTTGGTAAAACAGTAAATGACCAAAGTTAGAGAGAAAAAACAATTACCGGAACTACTTGGATATCCTTAATGAACTAAAGAAACACGGCTTCTTTCGGTTTAGTATGGAAATGTTCCTCATGAAGCCAAATCTTGAGGTGCATCAAGATTCATTATAATATCTGTATTTCAAAGAGACGTGAAATCAAAATATCATACCACGTCCTTTTTTTTTTAATTTCCTATTCAATGTGTTTCAAACTATACAGTTCATTTCGCTAATTACCAAATCAAAAAATAATTATACATATATATTTACCATTGTTAAAATTGAAAGCTTCACATACTCGTGAATAATAATTTCATCTATAATACCAAAATTTGTTTCACTGAAGAAATCTTGAATGCTCAATAAAACCAAAAAAATCATAGGATTTGTGGTTGAATGAATCCTGCGCAATAAAATCATTTCGATATTTCCAAAGTATTCTATCACCTGTTATGAATCATAAAATGTACCACGTAACCACAAACACTGCACTTTGCTGGACCGAAATCTGAACGCGAGAAAATAATCCAACAAATATGACTAAAGCTGCAAAATTCATTGGGTATTCCCACTGATACACGATACATAATACCTGATGATTTTAGGGCTTTCGGGATTTACTACTGACTATATTTTGAAGTTTGAGTACCTCAATTCTATAATGGAAATCAAATATTCAAATTGAACAGATTATTTCCAGATGAAATTTGAAATTAATCCTAGAGAATTTGTATATTCTGAAAAAAAACATAATTAGACGTGTAAAGAATTCCATATCAATTTTAAAATTAAAAAATTCTCATAAAAAAAAATATAAACCAATACATTCGCTAAATTTAATTACTCGAATAATCAATGAAGTTCAATTACAGTTCCACGAATAATCATTTTCCACAAAACTTCGAAGCAGCTCCCATTGAAAAGCAGGAGTAAATATCTCTTTGACTCAAGATAACATAAAAATAATACTGACAGAAATAACACACAACAAAAATAACATTATGATATAACATGTAGGTAAAATAATATTCTGCTGAAATTTTCAACCTCAATGAATTCTGTGTTTATCGATGTGAATGATACTTGGAAGGCGATTGGTGGAGGTATACTACTAGCAATAGGGTATTCGAATCAATTCTTCGAAATACACTTAAATGTAATGAATAATCATCTTTAAATTAGTTGAAGCTATTGGAGTCAGGGTATTTTTATCTACTGGTGCAATTTGCGTATTTCTATTGTATTTTCAGCCAAAACTCACATTGAAACATTATTTCCTATTAGTTATTTTGATAATTCATTGGAAATAATCAAGTTGAATTGAACAAACTGAATATGCGATAAGATCTAGGCCTTGCATAATATTTTTGAATTGAGGATTTTAATATTAGTTTGATTCATATGTATATGTATGTGACCCTGCTATTGGCTCTTTAGCTGTTGGGACTACATAAAAGAATAAATAGATGAATAAATATGAAAAAATATTATATAGCAAAAATAATACACAACAATAGAACACATAATCCATTAATGAATAAAAGAAGCATGCTTTTCGATGAAATGAGTATTATTATTAAGCGTTTTTTTTTCGGTGTGTTCTTCTTATCCTCCTTTATTCTTGTTTTTTTATCTTTTGTGTAAGGAGAACGATCGCGAGCGTGATTTGAAAGAAATCAATCGAACGGCTTGAAGTGAGTTTTCAATGATTGCAACGATTTTTATCGGTTGAATTAAAGTGGAACTGCCAATAAAAATGAGAAGAATAAGTGTGACAGATTAATCAATTGTTTGAGTTGAGTATTTTCTTTGTTTGTTCTTATAAAAAATATGTTATTGTTGCGTAATATTTTGTTATTATTTTGGTTTTTGTCATTATGACATGTAACTACTGAACTCAATTCTCCATTTCTCCTGCAAAATCTTCCTAGAAATTCGAATTGAGCATAGTATGAAAAGAGTAGTATAAGCGTAGTATAAAGTACCAATTTAACTGAAAAAAAGATAGAAATGAAATTCCGACGAATTGACGAGTATGTAACTTCGAACATATTGAAATTTTCCAAGAGTTCTCCCATCAACTATATTTTTTTCTCTATTTTCCTCATTTCAAAATGCAAAGTGAAACTGAAGAACTCAGAGTAAAAGCGAGGGAGAGAACCGAGCTTTCAAGGAATTTACCCGAGTAAAGAAACAAAGTGAAGGAATAAAATGTGAGGTATAGAGAACCAGAAACGTAAAAGAAAAAAATAAAAGAAACCGTTTTAAAAAAAAAAGAAAAAAGTGAAAAACTGAGGTAACAATTCCATCCACACAAAAGTGCACCCAGCCCTGTGGCTGTGAATGTGTCTAGACGACTCCCCCCCTCCACTTGACGCAATGAAAACATCATTGAGTTCTGCTGATGCAGGTTTATCATGTCGCAAGTGTGAATCCAACTTGCCTGTGTTAATTTTTCCTTTTTTCCTCATTCTTTCCTTCTTTTTTCACCTGTCTCGTGATGAATTTCAGCTCATGTGATCATACTATCGCAATTATCAGCACTCGTCACTGCTCATCATTAATTAGTCTCGCAGATGTGTGTATTGATATATGCGTAAATTAATTGGAGGACAACGAACTCATTGACGATCGTTTCATTAGACTAATGAGCATTAATAAGTGATTTTTAATTATAACTATTTTTTTTTTTCAGGAAAAAGTTCCACGAGCTACAAAGGAGAGTGCAAAGTTATTTGATGTTTCTCATTGGCAGTAGTTTCAGTATATCTGTAGATAGGCCGGCGCCACAATACACGTTGCCTGAGGGCTAGAAGCCATTAGACGACGACAATGCACCCATTTTTTTTTTCCTTTCCCCTCATTCTAGTACTCCTCCTCATGGACTTTTATACGTATTTCCGCTATTACCGTACATTCTGTGTCGCAATAAATTCTTTTCCAGTAGCATTGAAATTCTGTTGAAGCATTTTCTGAATACCATAAACTCAGTTTTTCTTATTATTTGCTATTTTCAAACACAAATGCCATATTGATGCGGCATTTTTACAGGACTCAAGTTGTACTGTACTCTTTGTATTGTGAAGAATGGAATGAGAACGAAAGCCGAACGATTTTTTGTTGACATATTTCTGATCATTTACTTTATTTTATCAGAGTACAGATGAACTTCAAGGGATCGATGATGTTTAAAGTGAATTACGATCAAAACCATCCACTTTCTCCACTGACATTTATCATCTTTGTTTCATTCCTGTAAGTATTGGAGAAAGTAAATAGTTTACGTAGGAGGCAGAACACCCTGCTTACGCAAGGGTTTCGTTTCTTTTTTTTCTTTGAAACAATTAATTGCATTATGATAATTAGGTGCATTAATTCTTCAAGTCTGACGCCCATACACAGCAAACTGTCTCCACTCGAGTCGAGTTTTTCAGTCTCAGAATGGACCTCCATACACTCATTTAGCCTTCATGTAGTCCTCATAGGCTACTAGAAACTCGAATGAAAAGATACTAGGAGCTCAATTAAACCATATTTGAGCCTTTACCGTTCCTTTCCTGAAAGCAGCATACGCAATTTCCCCTATTATATTTACGATTGATGAATTAAAACGATGGTTCGTTTCATTTTTCGTTTACGGGGAGTTGAAAAATCACTTAGAACAAAAATAACAATATACTGCTGTAGAATAAAAATTACTATATTCAATATAAATACGAGTAAAACTAATAAAAACTAGAGTATGTAAAAATTTTTAATTTTACAAAATATGAAAATTAAAATCTACAAAATATTTTTTCCAAGGACTTACTGAAGAAATTTTACTATGTGAGATAAGAATATTTCTTTATGTGTTGCCAACTTAAATTTAAATTTACTATGTTGTATCGCAAATTTTAATATATGACTGGTATGGTTCACCAGTATAATGATTTTTAATACAAATTACTTGGTGAAATTTAAAAAAAAAATTATAATATTCTTTCTGTGTATTGAATGTTCGATTCACTGACCGAAATGTTACATTACCGCATATATTCAATGCATTTTTGAATGGAAAATCGTCATTTGATTCAAATACTCTTCGCCTGCAGTTAATATTGCAGTCAGTACTTAGATAATTAAATGTTAATATTGATGCAATAATGGCAAATAAACTAATGCTATTACGAATACCGTGATGTTATTCCATTTTCCTGTGTTGAACGTAGCATCTGTTTGTCTGGTGAAATGCCTGCATTAATGTCAAAGGGCAAAAGGCATGGTAGAAAAAAAAATTCCAAATAAGAGGTAGGGAAAGGAGAAAGAAAATGAACAAAAAATATTAAACAGAGATGAAGTTGGAACCCTGGAAAATACGTGAAATACACAGGGACTTTGATCTTGTTATACGTTCTGCATGACTGCTACCCAAGTGCATTCTTACACGCACACATGCAGAATTTAAAGAAAAAAGGACAATTTAAATTTCAAGCAAGATATGTATACAAAGTGAGTGGTAGCAATGTTGGAGTCATACGAGTGGTCCAGTGTCTTTATTTAAATAAATGGATAAGTGAGTAAATTAGAAGAAATGATAATTCTAAAAAAATATATATACCTGGTTGAGGATATAGGAATACGATCAGATGGTACATTGTAAGTTTTTGGCAATATCGCTCACTGGACAATTTCATTTAGCATTGTCAGAATTTCGCTAGCCCCTACAATTTATTCTATTTTTTCATTAAATTTGAAGAAAATGTGACTTAAAAGATGTAATAGTTTGTTGAACTCTTCAATAATAAAAGACTATTTTTTTCAAATACTCCCGCTCAATTGACTAAGCATAGAAAAATGAGAATAACTATAAACTCACAGGGTGACCAGTCTGCGGTTAAATCATTAACAGTTTTAGAAAAAGCATTCACGGTTTAGCACTATTTGATGACAAAGAAACAATATCCTGTCACATCAACTGGGATCCCGTTCGATTCCATATGCTCCATTGATCGAGACGATATCTCCCATTAAATTAGAGATATCGCATAACATTCGATACTTCCGTTGTACCCATCCTTGTTTTGAGAGATTTTTACTCCCTCTCTTCAATTTTTTTTATACTTTTTCTTTATCATTTTCATATTCACTATCTACTTTTCCCGTCTTCTCATTCCTCGATCACTTGCAGAATGTAACCATTCTCTGTGTCCTCGTATCAGTCTTATGATACTCTCAAATATATTCCTGGTATCTTTGTACATTTGTGCCCTTCCCCCATTTTTCTTTCTCCATCAGAACGACAAGTATTTTTCGCTAGAATAATTTTTGCAAATACGGAATGAGGAGGATCCAACAAAAGTAGAAAATACAAAGATTGTAAAATTCCATGTGGTGGAAAAGAAATAAATGAATACACATATTTTCTGCATGAATGAAAAAACAAAAATAGATATTCTTCAAATTTCAAGAGAATTTTGATATTTTGAATTCAAATCATCAAAAATTTATTCATTCAATGAATATTAAAAAATTTCATGATGAGTTTGGAAAAAAGAAGTTAAAAATATTGGAATGCGTAATTAAAGCGATGTATGTCAACTGACACTTTCAAAACTCACTGAGATTCATTCTACATGATATCGCTTTCATCCCATTTTTTTGCACTAAGGAAAATACTGAAACTCTTCTAACACCCGGACTGTGCTACGCTGATCCAACTATTCGCGGTTTCTCTCTAGCACTCAGACAATATAAAAATAATAATAATAATATTAATAATAAAAAAAAGAATGATGTGCCTTAGAGCTTCATGGAGAGTATACATACCAGAGTCAAAGAATGATAGAGGAAGAGAGACAGACCAATAAAAATATCACAAAAGTGAGGAGCAGTTTTCTATTCTAACCTACAATACACACGTACAACGAACATTTTTGTTTATTTTTATTTATTTTTTTCATTTTTTATTTTATTTTTTTTCATATAACACACACACACACTCGTTCTCTGGCTTCACCCCACGTTACTGAAATGTGAGTTACATGATTTATGAAAAGGGAGCACTTCCGTGGATAAAAGCCGAGCTGGCGTGTTAACCCGCAGTTTTTGTTAAAATATTTCTGTTGAGGAAAAACAAAATTCAACATGAAAATTCCAACCTGTTTTTTTTTTAGTTTATTTTACTTGATAATTAAATTGACATGCTTTTTGTTTATTAAGATTTTCACTGAATCAGGAAGAGAAAATGTTTATTATTGATGTATTCAGATTTTCTTTGTTGGGTAAAGATTTTTAGCGAAAAAATTAGCCTTGGCTCCACGAGCTTTTTAGACTGAAATCTAGTCCTCAATAAATAGGGGTTTTTGTCAATATAAAATTTTCTCTATCAAAAATTGTATTATCCCTACAGTATAATAATCTTCAAACAAAATATGGGTAAAAACTTCCGGGTTCAAACTATAGAAAATAATTAGCTACAAGCCTGTAAATATGTACATAGCTCCCTCTGCACGTTGATAAAAATTTGTTGAATTGTTTTTAGGCGTTTATATAAAGCCCTTCACTCTGAAAAAAATTCTTGGGTTATTCTAGCTCGCTCATTCGTTTTGCCCCGATTTTTCCTAGTTGAAAAATAATGACACTGTAAGATCGAGCAGAAGCTCTGTAAAGGCGTTTTTTTTAGAATTTATCTGGATAATCCCAAAAGCTGGATGATTTTTGCTGTCAAGAAGTGTAATTTCGCCTCAGTCGCTTCATCCCTTAATTTCCCCTCAACTTGGCACTTTTCAACTACCCTCGAGGTCAAAATTTCTATCTCTTCTCCACACATATCCTCATCGTCGTAATTCTCAACTTTAATTGCGAACATCCTCCAGAGACCAGTAAAAGTCACCGAGAAATTTCATAAAAATCTCACAAAATACGATATTTCAAAGAAAATTGACAAAAACGTTGACTTTGACAGATAATTTTTTACGCTTTCTATAAAAAAGCGAAAAATATGCAGGAAGCACTCTCCTTGATTTTTTTTTTACTTTGCTGTATATTCTACATTGTTGGGGGTGTATCATCCCCCCTCAGTGGCAACCCGAAAGCTCTCCGTTATCCATGAATTTCTTAGTGGCTATAAATCAGATGGAATTGTAAAAATTCATATTCCATCTTCTTGAAAAAAAAAAAAAAAAAAAGAAAGAAGAAGAAGACTTAATGCAATCTCTTTGATCCTTGGATGTAAAGTACGATTTCGTAAATGGGTATTTTCATGTATCAATTTATGAACAGATGCTGTTAGAACAATATGCTTTGGGCCAGTGAGAATAAAAAGATAGGTTGATAAAAAAAAATGAAGGGAGGAAGGATGAATTTTATTTAATAATAAAAAAAGCACCAGTTTACAATGGAGGGCGCACTAGTCTGGTAACCTGTGTAGAGGTTGGAAACTACAGCAAGCCATAATTCTTAGTCCCCGGTGACCGCTGACAAAGTCACGTGTGACCGCCATTCTCGCATTCAGATGTACACCATGTGTGTCTATGGAACCATTAATAACAGAGCTTATCCATAAACAATGGAAAAATTTGAGAAATAAAAAAAATGTTGAACCACAGTTTGTAAACTTATAAAATCTCCCCCCCCCCCTTCCCTGGAAAATGCGGCTACACAAATTTCATTATTTCATGGACCAGTGATTAAAGTACAGCTTGTGTCAGACGAGCTGCGTTTTTTTTTTCACTTTATTTTTCCATTGGAGAGACACTTTTGAAGATTAATTATTTACAGAACAGGTGTCCACTACTAATTGTCGATCACGAGAATAGAAAAGTTTTGCTAATGGATGAAACACTCTCGAAGTTTCCTCATTGCTTGATAAAATTCTTTTCACTCGATTTTTTTTTTCTCTTCTCTGCTTCCTTTTAGAGAATCTTGAGTTTTCCAAGGTACTGTCAATGTGAAAAGAAAAGAGAAAACTATCTGACAAGATTGAACTTAAACTCCAATACTATATTGTTGTTAATTGCCTTCGTTTTGTATTTGACGCGTTTTTCACAGTGAAATACTCGTTGATTGCTTTTTCAAGTATTATTGGACAATGTAAAAGTTTAACTGAGAAAATTAAACGAGCTAAAAATCATACAACAAGTAATCAACTGAAATTAATTTAAAAGGCAATATTTCTCTTTTTTTTTTTTTTTTCCTTTTCATTCACTGTAAATTACGAAAGATTTTGCTGAAGGACTGTAAGCTCGTTGTTGAATGCAATGTGCTTTATGAATGGATGAGGCAGAAAAAACTGTTGGAAAATCAACAAATGGTGAAAGGATCTTGGTATTTTCTGTATCAATGGATGATACACATATGAAAAGAAAATGCCAGTACACTATGTTTGCACAAGAATTTTTACTGTAAAAAATCTTTAGATTGTTAACCATGTTCTTTTCTTCCTTTCAATGGAAACTAGTCAAAAGGATTTGGCAAAGAACGTGTTTTTTTCCATCTCTCCATGAATTCTTGAGCTTTTTCATTTCTTTCCTTGAGCTCATTCAATTCAATGAATGCGAATCTCCCAAAAACATATTTACTGTAAGAATTCATTCCAATTAGGGAAGACTGGGGGTGAAATGATCCGAGTATTTCTTTTAGAGGCACGAACTTGATGGGAAAATCAGAAAAAAATAGACAACGTTCTCCAGCATCTCTACCGAGGGGTTACTCACTCAAGGATTGAGTGACACCATGACTTCAAAATAAAGTCGACTTCACATGAATTCAGTGTCTGATTTCAATGACTTCAGAAAAATGTGATTTCAATTACTTCAAGCACTGATTAACGTGACTTCATGACTGCAATTGATTGCCGATGACTTCATCAATTTGTAGTCAGTGACTTCAAATAGAATGAAGTCATTGAAATCACAATAAATAAAATTTTACGAATGAAAAAGGTTGGGGGAAAACGGGTTTTTATCATATTAGAACAAATACTTTTTATCTAAATTTACACATTACAATATTTAGATGTTTTTCATTGGAAACATTTTTTAACAGCCTTAAAAATATTATTGAGTAGTTTTAAACCCGTACTTTCAGTTATCTCAGGGGGGAGGGGGGAATTGTTTTTCGATACTGTTCAATATCGATACACCCATGTACACTGATTGGCTCTAATTTCAAACAATTTATACTTTTATCTGAAATATACCAGTGGCAAAGAACACTCATTTTAGTGACTTCAATTAATTTCAAGTGACTTCAGTGATTTCACTAATTTCAATGACTTCAGTTGATTTCAAATTGACTTCATCGTGGTATGGCACCACGACTTCAGGAGTGAACAGCCCCTTGATCTCTACATTATTTCACTAAGGAAAAAAAAGTGGTAAAAACTATCAAATATTGATATAATAGAAACCTTAGCAAATATTTCTTTGAAATATTCGAAAAAGTTGTTGAATTTACTGAATTTAGTTGCTTCAAACAGGTTAACTAATTAAATTGACTAAATTCAGTGAATTTAACAGATTTTGTTGATTATTGGAAAAAATATTTGTCAAGGACCAATGACCTGAACATTTTATAGTTTTTACCACTTTTGTCTCAGCATGGATCATTTTTTCACATTTTTCGGTAGAGGCCTTGATGAAAAAAAAAATTCTGGTTCATTTTGCCTTACAGGTCCATATTGCCCTAGTGACTCCCATAATTGAGTAATATTTTACCGAATAAACCCTACACAAACTTAATGCAGTTGCGCTTAACCTATTATCAAACATATTACTCGAAATATCATGATGCAGGTAATATCGAGCAAGGATTTGTCTCTAATCCGATTTTCCCCCAATCCACAACTAATGTTGACTCACAATCCCATTAGTACTCATGAACAATAACCAGTTAATATGTAACCACAGGATCAAATACAAAGAATTAAAAATCATTCAATTATAGTTTTGACAAATTTGCGAGTAACTGTGATTTGTTTGGTCAACAAAGTATCATGCAGATTCTTTCGAAAATCCCCCCAAAAAAGGTGAGAGGGCCTTTCTTTTACTCCCCAAGAATTCCCACAAAAATGATCTCTTGACAAATTCACCTAATCCTAGTCGTTATCCTGATATTTCAAGAATAATCTAAAGACCCCAACATTCTGAATAACAGTAATAATTTTTTTCTCCCCCCCAAAGTCCAAAAGCACATAAAGAAATAAAACCTCATGATGGATATTCTCAATGGGTATTTGGGTATTTATGAGCAATACAAAACTGCTTTTGTGAAGCCGCAAAGTAGAATTCAGCGAAATATCATGAACTCAGCTATAAAATAAAATACTACTGTGCCATATTACTTACATCTGATATCACACGATGCATGTAGTATTTCATAAGGAAAATAAGAAGAAAAAAAATATCTTCTTTTATGAATCAAATTTTCCAGACTAAAAATGGAAAGAAAAAAATCGGTAGACTTTGTATGAAATTCAATTATTTCAACCGACTGAAAAATATTATAAAATAATTTTAAACATTGGGAAAAAAACGCGAAATCCTTCAAGGTTTTCCAATGGATTAATGCCCTCAAGGGTAGAGAATAAAAAAGAATTTCTTGCAATGATGAGAGAAAAAAAAATGAAATGAAAATTACGTTGAGGAAAAGGGGCAATGAAAAAGTTCAGCAGAAAAGCATTATCTCCCCGAGGCGTATTTCGGTATTTTTCTCCCTTTCTATAATATGTCACTCATTCCCATCCCTAAAATCGTTGATAATTCGTTACGCACATGTGGCCAAATCAAAAAGATCTACGGTTAAAGATCCGTATAATATCATAGGCCAGTCTCTGGTTTCAATTTATAATACTTACCTGATACCCTAGGGGAGAGACAATAGAAAAGATTTTGCCATAAATTATGTTGAAAATTATTACCGGTATTTGATTTGATCTTGGGGAAAGGCCTTCAGCTCTTGCATTAGAAGATTTTTTTAATAAGAATTTTTCCTGCGTACTGTATTGATGTATACGTTCATAAAATAGGAATTACATTAGGGGGAAAGTCAAGCTGCATCGGCGTGAAGCTGAGCTGTATAAAGGCGTTTCGACAGTGAACACGCGTCATTAATTTGCATTGCTGAGGTAATCTATGTATGTGTGTTATGCTTATTCAATGAAGATTTATTGACTACCTTGAGGGCAATGTATAACTAAACGCAAATAAGACCGTTATAATGAGGAATGCACGTGTGGGGATCATTGATAAAAAACCTTTGGTTTTTAAATATGTTTTTTTCAGAGATTTATCCAAAATTCAAAACGATATTGAGTTAATCTTTAATTTTGAGATAAGTATTTGATAAAGTCACATTGTGAAAAAGTATTTTGAAGACAATCAATGACACTGGCGGGAACAACAAAGTAATTAATTAATTGTTATGTTTTAATCGAATACACGTGTGGGGTGAAATAAACAAATTGTTTCCAAAGCTCTACACCGAAAAATTAGAAAGCACTCTTAAATTTTGAAGTCCATCTCAAATTCGAGATAAATTTACTTAATTTTAAAAAATAGTCAGAATCTTTTAAAAAAATTACTGTGAATTGATGGATTTATTCTGCATATTTGAAAGAGAATAGAAAACTTTGAGCCTCTCATTACTTAGATATCACAATGCAAAGTTGAATATTTTATGACCAAATACACTTCCGGCAAATAGATTTTCTCTTTTCCTTCAAAAACACAGAACATGTCCATTAATTCAAAGTTGTTTTTTTTAAGTATTCGATTTTTATTTATTTGAAATATTCTGATACACTGAGGAGATTTTGTTCGTACTGACATGACTATCTATTTCAGATTACTAAATTGAATCAATGTATAATATTTTGGTTCTATTAGTGATTCCTGTCTTATAACCTACATTTCATGAAGGGCTGAAAATAGAACAGAGTCCATGAATTTATATTCGAACTACTAATGATAGAGTAATTGGAAATTCTATCTATATGAATTTCTCATTAATTTTAAATATCTCCAAAGAGTTCCTTGGCAAAAAAAAATGATTATAACAAACTTCAGAAAATTTGAAAAAAGTGCAAAGTTATCTCTCTTCAGTTACCGTAACTAATTCTGTATTACAACTATGACAATCAGATTTCATATAACAAGAACCAACAGTTCATACCCATGTCTACTATCTGATAGTTACACTTGAAGCTAATAAAATTAGTTTTCAGAATGAAAATTCCTATTTCCGATCACAATATTTACTAACAATATTTTTATAGTCCAAGCCTTTACCAACCATAATTCTTCAGTTCAAGACTTCAAAGAATTTATTCTTATTCCAAAGCCATTCTACAATAGGACCAATGCAGTTCTTATTTTTTTTCACAAAGTCATTATCAATCTCTCCTCAATATTCTCCTCCATTTGAATGAGTAATTCTTGAATCAAGAACTTTGAGAAAAAAAAAACGAAGCAGTTTAATATAGAATTTAATGCCTGTTTAATGGTGAGGAAGTTTATGATCTTGATGGGACCTAAAGACAGTAGTAGAATGGGCAAATTGTCTTGGTTTTATATCCAGCAGACGAATGAGGGCATTCATCTTAGATTTCCTGGGGACTTTACTAACAGTAATATCTCCAGATGATCGATTGATTTTATACGTCTTTTCTACTCCATTTTCAGTTGAATTCAGTGAAATATTTGTGCATGAATGAATCCTTGACGAGGGAACACAGGGGCGATGATTTTTTCACGTGAAGAGTTTTAGTTAATCGAATTGAATGGAATCTTGAACGAGAGATATAAAATTACTCATTCCATGAATTCAAGAGATTCTGTTCTTCTTTTTTCTACTCTTTGAAGAACAATCTGGATATTAAATGAATAAAGGGAAAAAAAAACTTTCATTATTACAAAGAGAGTATTAAACTTTCGTTACTCGTGCTATACGTAACGTTGCTCTTTTGACAAAAAATCGTAATATAAATAACTATACGGGTAATTGTGACTTCACACTTCATAAATTCTCGCTTTGAAATGTTTACTATCGTTAGATATATTTATAATCTATGATTACTTATTTAATGTATACGAAAAATATATTCATATCGAGTAAGCTCGTGAAAAAGCAGCTCAGTGCTCATTTTTTCCTCAACGTTGCCAGCAAAAAAATATCAGGGCATTTTTTTATTCCGATAAATTTTAATTCACTGAATAATTAATCAATTTTTAAAAAAACGAATAATTTCCGAAATAATTTCGAAATAATCGGCAATGAGGAAAGGAATTATATCTCCAATCAGAAGAACAATAAAGCATCAGAAATGAGAATAATCATTCATTATTCATCTACATTTGAAAAATCAATCAATATAGAATTTCGTTAGAGTAAATTAATGAACGTACTTTTTATTCGTCCAATTATGCAATTAATGACTGAATTAATAATGAATCAAAATTTTACCACTTTTAATGAATGTAATAATTGATATTGATGATGAAATAATAAACGTCCATTTCATCTGATCAAATTTATTCATCAATGAATAATAGAGTATTTTGATTGTGGAAATTCAATGAAAAATTTCTACTTGTCATTGTCACAACTCTCCAGAATTTCATCAACTTGAAATAAAAAAAAAAATCATAATAATATGTAAATAAAGTTAGGTTTATTTTCTGAAGAACTTATCACTTCGTCGTGGTCCAATTTTAATTTCACGAAGAGTCACCAAGAGCAATTTCCCGACAATTTCTTCTTCTCTCAACATCTGTCGACGAACCTTTCACAGCTAAAAGAAAAAAAAAAGGAAGGGATGAAAAGAAAAAAGCAAGAAGTTAATTTTAGAAAGCAAAGGAAATAAAAAAGTTCTTGGTAATCTCGCGGTTGACCAAAAACAGGAGAATCTCACACAGTGAAAGAATATGAAAAATTAAATTCCGTAAAAAGTAAATTTTCCTGTGAAAAGAAAATTATAAAAATTAAGCATGATGACTTAATTACATAATGAACTGCAAAATTAAGATTAAATAGTAAAGTCTCTTTGTTCATTGTGTAGATTCATTAATTTAGAATTCAAATGATAAATGAATTATAAATCTAAAAGCACTCTGTGAATAACAATTATAGTTCACTGACTTTTTGAAAAGTTTGGACATTGAAGAGTTATTTTCAAGTGCCTCAGCGATTCTCTTATTTCTCCAGTAATTCTTCCGACTCAAATCAACCCTTATTTCAGTAGTCAAACAATTGCCAAGATTCATTATTCTACTCGAGACAAATGAAAAGATCTGTCTTCACTTATCAAAATAGGTATGAAAAATCACTTGAAGTGAATTCTCCACGTATTCTATTTTAAACTTTAATTTCTCGTAAAAATTCCAGAATTATTTTATATCAATTATTAAAAAGCCCCATCAATTCCTTCTTTTTCTCCAAAAAATAGTCCTCGCAAATAATGAAACGACCAATTTTTATCAATTCCGTTATTGCAAGTGACGTTATGAAATGAATGAATTGAAACCTTGCTAGTGTTGGAAAAATTCAAATTGACTATCAAAACTATTGAACAAACATAATTTCACGCGATCAAAAAAAAAGGAGTCATGAACAAAAACACTCATTACTCATCTACATAAAAATGAATTAATTTTCTGTAAGTTCATTCCAAAGCGAAAATTACTTAAAATTAACTGGCTTTTCCCATTTAATTAATAATCAAAAACCGAGATTTACGGTCTGTACACACTTGCCATCCTTTTTTTCCCTCCAAAGACCATTACCGAGATGGCAAACCATAGGTACCCCACAAAGATTCTAGCCTGAAACTACTGCCCTCCCCCCCCCCCCCCCTTCTTTATTCACCAAGTACAGAACCTGCCTCTTTGTACAAATGTGTTGGCGCTCATTTTCTCTCTCTCTCTCTCTCTCTCTACTCTCTACTGAACTTGGTGAACAGCCCGGTGAAAATTCCCTCAAGTGCTATCTTCATATTTGATGCCGTCTCGTCCACTCTGCTAATGCCCCCTCGTTGAAAACTTACCGCTCTCATCCTCGGCACGTCTCGGATAATACTATCGCAAAGGGACTTTAGCTGCTCCACTGTGCTTTCTCCTAAAACCACATACATACGCATACACACACACACACATAAATACGCATCCATGTACATGATGGTTTTCGTTTCGCGGCTACGATGTGGCCAGTGCGCGGAGACCCGCGAGTAATTTCATACGATAGTATTTGTTTCAACTCACTCTCTGGGTTATCTCTTGGTATAAACTCGAATATTACGTTACCATTTCCCAAGTATAAAATTATTAAAATAAAGTTTTTTAATAAAAGAAGAAAAAAAAAAGAAGCAGACCATAAGGCAGGAGCAAAAAAAAAACCATAAAATTACGTTGAAGAGAAAAAGTATTAATAAAAAAAGGAATGAAATCTTCAGTTGTACTTTTCACAGAGAGCAATTCAAGAATAGACAGACATGAAAGAAGAAGAAAAAAAAAAGGGATATGAAGAAGAAAAAGTTTTTTCGGAGTTCAATTTGACGTGAGGGTCAAGGGAATTTTCTCTCTGGTTTGTGAGGAAACGCAGCCGGGGGTTTTTGCGGGCTGAGAGGACAACGGTTGAGATGAAACTAAGCGTAACGGTCTGTCGAACGGGGGATGCACGAGGGATGACAGAGCCAAGTTGAATGCTCAAATTGGAGTGAATGAGAGGGTGAAGAAGATGCAGTGTACAGTGGTTGAGATGAAGAGAGAGAGAGGAGAAGATGCCCCTCTTTGTGAAGCATTCAGTAGTCACTCGGTAGAAAGGCCGTCAAGGGAAAGAAAAGTGCCTCTGGTGTATGTCTCTACGTCCAGTACCATTCCTTGTATAACGTCCCTTCTTTTAACTCCCTTTTTTTCCCATCCTTTTCTATCCTGCCTTCTGCAAAATGAAACGTAGAGCTATTGGGAAAAGAAGGAAGGGGTTTACTAAAAGTGAAGGAAAAGGAGAGAGAAAAGGTTTCTTTTTTTTTTTTGAAACGAACGAAATGTGACACTCCACCCCGCACGAACTACTTAAGGGAATAGAATTTATCAATGCTCGGGGTACGTCAAATAAGATTCGAATATAAGACGCTCGAGGGTGTGACGTGAAGGCAAGAAAAAAATTCACGAGTTTTCTTCTTTTCCAGTAATTTTTACGCACACCCCTTATCAATTGGCATGATCATTTAGTGCTCATTCAATTTGCAGTTTCGATGGAGAATGCTTTTTTTTTATATTGATCGATCGTGGGGATAAAAATTTATTGGAAACATTCGGGCAGTGATGGGGTGGAAACACATTTCATTGAGTTAGTCTAAATCTGATGGATTTTTTTTTTTCTATGAGAGCTGTCTGTGTCTTACAGCTCTCAACGTGTCTGATCAAATACGGATTATTATCACTTAATTACTGAATTGATTGTTCCATGAAAAATAATCAACTGGCAAAATTGGAAAATTCGAAAAACTCGAGTTAAAGTTAAATTCCTGGAGATAAAGTTCAAGCAACAGAAATTTTTCTGTCGTGAAATGGTTCTGAAAGGAATTGGAATTTCAAGATTGGCCGCAACTAAGATAAGAGCCATATTTTAAGAGGGGAGGAGGGAAGAAAAAAATTGGAAAAACGAAGAAATAAAAACAGAAGTGAGGTAAAACTTTTATCTCTGTGGCAGTACAATCCACGAATTCATGGCTATTCTCCTTGTGAAAAAGTATTTAGTATATGCAGTAAATGTTGGGAAGGAAAAAAAAACAGAAAAAGAAGCAGAGAAAGGAAAAAAAAAATGTAAAGATCAAAATAACTAAGGATAAAAGTATTTCGGTACAACAGAAACAATGTATACTAACAGTATTCTGGTTTCACAGACCGAAGACTCAAAAGAGCAAACCGGTACACGAAACTTTACTGAAGAAACTTCCTGTTAACCAAGTGAATGAGGAGAAACCTCGTGGTTATGTTCAAAGTTACAATTTTCGAATGAAAATTTAAACTCTTAACTATACTAGAAAGGAAGAAGAAAGAAAAAATAGTTAAAAAATTTTTCTCCCAAATTGATCGAGAAACTTCAATGAGAATTCAGTTAAATATTTACAATTCAACTTCAAAATTCTAACGAAAACAACATTATCAAGAAATTTCATTATAAAAACCAACAACAAAAAAAATAATATTTCTTATTTTCATTCATAATAACATTTGATGATACCGCGAGCGAGGAAATAGCCCTATAAACACCATTCATTCTTTGGAAAAATCTCAAAAGTTGGTAGAATTTAAAAAAAACGTAATCTCCCGAATAACGGTAATGGAGAAGTGTATAACACCCCCATCCCTGTCCCCCGCCCTCCAAAGTGTTAAGAGTATACAGTACAACGTTGTATAGCTTGGGATAGCTTCTGCAATAAACGATACGATCATCTTCCTCTTACCGCCAGTCTCTGCAATACCGTGGGAAAATATCTACCCCCCACCATTTCTACTAGACTGCTCGCATTCACCTGGCAGCACAGAGTCATTCTCAAAGAGCCATTGTTTCTAACAGTATCCCCCACGTGCAAGTATTAAAAGTACAGAAATGTCATTCCACGAAAGCCGTTGTACTTTCCTTTTCCGTTCAACCGGTTACCAAGACGACGATGAGGATAAAGAGAGGACGTAGGGTTTTCGGGTGGATAGAGGAGTAAATGTACCATCACGCTTGAACTGAAATGATCGTGCCACAGCAAAGCCTCAAGGGTTTGTTCGAGTTTGTGAGTGCAGTTGGCGAATGAGTGAACCGGATAAACAGAAATGGAAGCATGAAGAGAGAAAGATGGAAGCTACGAGAAGCAGGAAGTTGGTTCAAGCTAGATACACAACCAGAGAGAGAGAGAGAGAGAGAGAGAAAATGTTTGAAGGAGGCGGATACCTTAGACGAAAATGTCTGAGATTGTGGCGAATGAGCGTGACAACGTTCACCTGCCAGATTCACGATCACATGTACTACTAACGTCAATGTGAGCAATAGATGGTGAGGCATAGAGAGAGAGAAACAGAAATGGAGCGAGAGAGTGGCGCTTGAGGGGTGTCAATTTGCAAGTCGAGACGTCAACCAGTACCGATTGAAGTGAAACGGGAGAAACGTGCTTGTACACGTGATAGAACGCCTACTGGCACATCGATCCATTACACTATGAACCTGTCGCACATGCTGCCATGCATCACGAACTCACGTTTCAAGGATAATTAAAAGGATTTTTCCCCGATTTTCTTTTTTTGGTGGAGTTCTATTTCCAAATTGAGGATATGAAAAAAAATCAGGAAAAATATTTAACCATGTTTAGTTGAGTTTTGAATCACTTTCTATATGATGTTTCTGATCGACAGGGGATCTATCAAGCTATGCAGTCAAACAATTTCAACAATTTCTAACAAGATGGTTGACTATCTTGCACGTGGATTCGAACAACAAACTGAGCGGGAAGTACGTGTGTTAGGGAGCTAGTGTGGCAGAAAGGTACACTAGGGCCCTGCATAATCGACCACCTGTACGAATCATGGTCTTATATCTATATTTTTTTAATGTTAATCCATAGATCCAAACTCAGCTCAGCTCAAGGCACCAATCAGGAGCGGTCAAAATCCTGATTGGTTAATCGTGACGTTAACTCACGTGAACAGCTGAGTATGAAAACTCCTCAGCTTAGAGAAACGAACAATCTCTCCAGACTCTCTTTAGAGTCTAATCTATTAATTTGTTAATTGAACGCCTTTCAGAATGTGATATTATTAACGACTCTGTTGAATCGCTAATTGCGAAATGTATTATAGTTCTGAAATCAGTCATGTGATTATTTCAAGATATACTTGTCTTTAGCCACCTACTTTGTTCAGCTATTGATAAGAATGTATTGATTAATTGTTGAACAGTCATATTTTATGATCACTTGTAACCCTGTAATTGACCCCGGCTGTAGGGTTGTCTTATGCTAAATAAATAAATAAATGTGTAAGTGACGTCATGAGTGCCATCCTTTCTCCATTGGATTCCTTCTCTCCTATCCATTGCCAGGCGCATCGTCTCCTCATCTTCTCTCCTTAAATGTATATTCGTCTATTACAAGAAACCTCTAAATATATAGACAATATTCAGTTCAACATCATCCATGATGCACATCACGTCGTGAACTTCTTCCTCTATATACTCCTTCTGTAAACTCTAATTGAGACATTAATTGCATCTATCACCGTTCAATACCCGTTCCCAACCACCTCAATTACTACGAGCTACAAAAGGGGGCATGACAAAAATTATCCTTTCCCCATTTAGATTTCAAGACATTTTCAGAATACTTGAAACAGCAATAAAAATAATTTAATTCTCTCAAAATGATTTGCACTAATTAAAAACAGAAGTTTCAGCTACTCAAATTCATTTAACTACTTTCCCCTTTCTTCCATCATCAATCGCAATATCTTTCGAATTTCATTGTCTCCATTTCATGGTCAATAATTTTTTGTTTTTCTCTCCCTCTCTTAAATGCCATAAAGTCAAATTTTTCTGAGAGAACAATTAAATTAATGATTGGAATTTATGGTTATTGGAGAGAAAGAATTGGATAATACGCGAGAAAGAAAGATCGGATTGGGGTATGGGGTTGGCTGAAAGTGCTTTGGAGAATTTCACTAATTGAGTTCGATGTAGGAACAATGGTGGTAGACACTGGGGAGGCTTCCAGAAGATAAAAGAGAGAGGATAAAAGAGAAGAAGAAAAAAAATATAGATAGAACGACAACTACGTCTCACGGAAGGTTCGTGGTTAACGCTAATACACCTTTATAAAATGAATTACCCGTGGTGAAGGCTTCCTGGAAGTTTCCTCGATCTAACGCTCTTGGAATGGGCGAGAGTTGGGTTTCCTCGATATGCCCCTTCTCCCTCTCCTCATCCCCCTCTCTCTCTCTCTCCTTGAGCTATCTATTCTTATTCTCTTCGTTTTATACTTTTTTCACCCGTTTTTTTTCCTCCTGCTTTCTCGTGTATACTAGCGATGAGGGCGCAGTGCAGGAGAATTGCTCGGGTGGCTCAAAATAAGGAGAACGAAAGCGGAAAGCCGGCACGTGACGCGGTAGATCCCTGCGTTAGTAGCAGAGGGAGAAGAAAAAAGAGGAGAGAAAGAAAAGTTGTAACCCACCGGGATGTGAAAAAAAAAATGAATAAAGAAAGGTGACGATAGTCTACAGTATATATGTATATATAAAATCATGAAACCATCCCCATGAGAGCGTGGAATCTCTCACAAGGCACACGCGCCTCTGCGCTCATCGTTTCCTGTGGTCTCTACTGAATACGCTGGATGTAAGACGTCATCGTTTCCTCTGAGGGGCCTCAAAGCGATGGCAAAATCTTTTCGACATTCACCCACATAGAAGTTTTTTCGGCAAAAAAAAATAAGGCAAAAAGATACAACGAGGGTGAAGTAAAAAGAAGTTTTGTAGTATTTTCAAGAGTCAGGGCAAAAGCAAACCACACTGGCGTTGAGGGAATGGGAGGGAAAAAAAAATAAGAGGCAGGAAGGGAATGAAAATGTTTCTTGTTGAGGGAGGAAATGTTGGGGTATTGGTTTCTTCTCTTTTTTTTTCTTTTCCTCTTTTTTCTCTCCAACAGAAACGCCCAGTTTACAGATTATATCGCGAGGGAAAAGGGTAGACGTTGAGTCAGCCGTGCATCGAGAGTCAGGGAAAAGCGATACTCATCGAGAATTCTCAGGTGGTATTCGCTTGTTACTTACGTAATTTTTGAAACTAGTCGAGATCAGGTAACGAGCCACCCCTCTTGAGATTCAGTGGAATCTTAATGAGAGTGTTATAACAAATTTTATTTTTCATTTATTTATTTAATTATAATCTATTGTTTTTTTTTTTGTTAGAATGAAGCAATAGAAAGGGAATATATTGAGCTCGTATCTCTCCATTTATTCTCATTTTCTTTGCGCCCTCGTGCTATTTCAAATATATATATATATGTATTGAAGCTGGTGAAAATTGCATTTTGAAGTATATAGGAGTTCCATAAATTTTGTAATTCTCCGTGACACATTGAACATAGAAATAGTTTACGGTATTATGAAAAGGCAGTGGGGGAGGGGGAGGGGGAAGGGGAGGGGGGTGTGAATGAAAAAAAAACGAGAAAAGTGTTGGTCTCACCAGTAGGGAGAGATTGCAGTTCTTTTCTTATTTTCACTCGCTACGAGCGAATATACGCGAGTAAGAGAGAAAACAAAGTGTAGAATGTAAAGTTAAGAGAGAGCAAGCCAACGTGTGCTACAATCCAGATCTCTTTCCTCAATCCACTACGCAACGCGGACAAATTACATAGCCAACGGTCCCCCAGCACTGGCTTGGGTCACCCTTCGTTTCTTTCATAGCCTATAATACACTTTTATGTTCGCAAGGGAGAAGGGCCACGACCCCCATTGCCATATAACCCAACGACTCCTTACCCCTCTCTCGCCAAGAATCCCTTTACACTCTCCCTTTCCCTCATGACTTGCCTATTTTTTTTTTTTTTGGTCCTGACATATCTTCTTCAGCCACGAAAATCGGTGAATTGTGACCCTCAAGTTTTTTTTTACGTATTAAAAAATGAGAAAATATGCGCTGCTATTTTTCTTGATTTTTTTCACCCTAAATAACAGTGAAATCGGTTTTTAGAATTACTGGTCAAGTGTCACCTTTGGGACGATTTACAAATGTTGTTATAATTCATTTTTTCCCTATGTGTGATTATTAAAAATTTATGAGTTTTCATTGGGCAAGGATTGGACACAAGATTCCAAAGCCAAAATAAAAAGAACCCTAATTAATTTTTTTTTCAAACTGACAACGAACTTTTTTTCGAAGTTTTTCAACCATTTTAACGACAGGAAGAAAGACTTTATCGGTTTTCAGAAATACTAATTCCATAATTTCATCGAATGTCATAATTTCTTTTTCGTGTTAAATTTAGTAACCCACGTTGAATATTCCAACTCTATCATTAATTCAAAATTTGAAGGTTTAATACTCAACGAAGTTCCACCCACAAAGTTCATTTAATAATTACAAGAATGATAACAAAACTCAAACATACATTAATCCTCCTAGACATAGGAAGATTGCTTAGAGGTGGAATAGTTAGGTTAGGTGCTTAACAACATTGTTCAAACAAAATTTTCCAACGTATAAGAGAAGAGAGGATCCACTCTACTTCGGTTTGCGACTCTTGCTGACTCTGAAAACAAGCTGAGTTTATATGGCGGGAACTCTGAATTGCCCAAGCCCTTCTGTTGTACAATATATAAAGGATGCAAGAGGCAAGGCTTGGGAAAGAGGCAAGGGGGCTCTTTAAGCAAAGACAGGCCAAGTCTACTTGTTATTAGCATAAAACCTTCTTTAATAACACTCGTTGATGGTCTCATGAAAATAATGATCTACAAATATCTTATCGCTTACGTATTCTGTGGAGTTTAACAAATGAATAAAGGATGATAAGATAGCTTTGAGGGGACCCAAGTTGTTCAAAAACCTGCTGATTTTCCTGAACCCTTTGCTAAAGTCTCCTCAACCTCGTCCAATTCCAACCAGTGCCTTACATATGTCAACAACGCTTACAATATGCGCTCTTAAATTATTTTTTTCATAAATGCCTTTTATCCCTTTATGAAGGGCTTATGGGCTAAACTTTACATGATATTTTATTTTTCCAATGTTTATTGAGAGTTAAGCCAGAAATACAATTTTTGATACATCACATTCAATAGACGCAATGTTACATTTGTTGCTTGATAGTGGGTTACTTACAGAAAAGTCGTTGCACGACATGCTCTGCTAAAACTGATGGTGTGTTTTTTGTCATCTTTTTTATATTTGGACGCAATAATGTTTATTGTCTGCTGAAGGACGTGTATTGTTTTTGTGAAAATTGTGTCCGAAGTGGAAAGGCTTCTAGAACCACTTCATCATACCTTACATGATATCTTATATACAAAGTCGACAACATTTTAAAGAGTAATAAAAATATCAGACAAAAGAAAATAAAAATTAATTGATAGTAAATGCACCAATTTAGTGTATCTCTCATTATTATTATACCGTGGCCTTAGAAACAAAGGAGCGCCCATCCTGTGTTTAAACATAGCACTCACGCCCCTTTGTTCCTAAGCCAACAATATTCTTATTTATATTTGTAGACTAGTTTCTTTGAAGAATTTATCTACTGCTTCCATCATTCTGGAATCAGGTGTGTAAACGGTGCTTTCAATATTCATTGGTAATTGACAGTATTTGTTGATTATTTAAGGGATATCATCATTTGTCTCAATGCAAAATAGCTTTATAAAAGGATAAATGTTTCTTAGATTAGCACAGAAACTTGGAAAATGGAAAATTTTCGAATGAAGAATATCTCTTGTTTACTTTTTTTTCACTTCATTTTTCGTTCACTTCTGCTTTACTACTCGTTGCAACGCCTACGTTCCATTGATAGCTGATTGGGGAATTATTTCGACGTTCAAGGGGTTTATTTTCGAATTTTCGGAATTTCTATTTACGTGGTAAATGGGCTTCGTACACGAAAGATTTTCAGACGAAAAATTCTTTCCTAATCAAAATTAAATTTCCCATGAACATTTATTTCTCACACGAAAACAGAAATGAAATTCCATTTAATTGAGAGAATTTCCGTGAAGATGTGATTGAACGTGATTTATTCATTCATTTATTTATTTATTTATTTATTTATTCATTTAGTTTATCTAGACCCAACAGTCAGAGCCACTGACAGGGTCAAATTACAAAACATTGCAAACATAATTAAAAGAACTTCTAAAAGACAAAAATTACAATCAATTATACATTATACATAACTTAAACTAAAAAAATTAGCATCTTATTTTTCACGAAGGTAATTGCTGCTTCAGAAATAGATGACAAAGATGACGAAATCAAATCAATTGAGTCAGCACAACGCAAAAACATTTCATTGACTGCTCTACAAGGGCTATATAAAGGCGAAGATTTGTTTTCGTGTGTGAAATGAATTCTCCGCGCGGATCTCGATTCCATGAGAAAAATCCCGATTCCGGAAATATTTTTCGAATGGAAATATTTCATACGCGGAAGTAACCTTCCTTTAAATAAGAATTCCAATGCTTTAAGAATAGATCCTCAGAGCGTTGAAAAATATTTAGGTAAAAGAGTACATGATTTTTTTATAGTCAAAATCTTTCATAACTATTTTACCTGAATTTCACAGAAATCTCTAACAGTGTTGATTGCGTTATGAAACGTTCTCCCTCTCACTCAACTAATTTGTGTTCAATTAGAGTGATAACTCTCTATCTCATCGTCTCTCAATCTCGACCCTTTCCTCGTTTCCTATTCTGCCACCTTCTGCACTTCCTCTTGTGCTGCTCCATTCAGACTTGTATTAATTCGAATGTGAATCACCATCATATCCTGCCTATTGCTAAGGAGTTGCGGAAAAAATAGCCCATGGAAAGAATCGACCGGAAAAAATAGCCCCTGGAAAAAATTGGGTGAATGGACAGTGGGTGGGGGCCATTTTTTGCGTGGTCCATTTTTTCCAAGGGCTATTTTTTCCATGGGCTATTTTTTCCGGATCTATTTTTTCCGGGGCTATTTTTTCCTCGGCTGTTTTTTCGGCCTACCATTGCTAAGATACAGAGTCCCTTTAGGACTCGTTCCCTCGAAATTCTCGAATCAAATTTCATTATGAAACAATGACGAAAAAAATGATTTAGAGACAGAATTTTTATAAGCAAATGATCTTCAAAATTTTCCACGCTCGAAAAAACCCAGAAATGTATTCTTTTAATGCTTCAATTCAACTGCAGGGACTGTACCACATGAATCAACTTAATTTCCGTAAAATCTCAGTGAATCATAACCTCAAATTTCCAAGCTAGAATGTTATTACTCCAAAACGACCAAAGAGATTTAAAAAAAAGCCTCTATCATTCTTCTTCCCCTCACTGGGATCATGTGTGTCTGCCTCTTTAAAAGCTCGCGATAACTCCCCTCCTACCAGTAGTCGAAGAAAAAAATAAGTCCCCATGTATTTTACCAGCCAATTGCACGGCAATATATGTATATCCCCCATGGGACAATCTCCAAATATTCTCGTTAAGTAACGCAATGCATTAAGGAGGTTCTACCCTTCTCAAGAGTGAATTTAAATTTTTTGATATTTTTGCATGAAATTTTTTAAGGTTACAAACAAATATATCATACACGTTTTAGTTGAATGATTAATGCATTGACCGTCTAGTTATCGAGAAAAAAAATAGTAAAAATGAGTAATTTCACATGCTTATAGAGAGCCCTTATGACAGAACCACTCTATTGGCGACGTTTTGTATTTTTTTTTTATAGATCTAACAGATATTTTCCTACTAAAAATTAATATGATATAATTGAATATGTATAGAATTGAATGATATTCTTTCGGACCTACCTCACCGGCCAAATAAGCTCAAGAAACGCAATACAAAAAAATTTATTTGTAGTAAACACGTCATGGCGGCGGAAACGATAGAGGGCCTGGCTATGCTGCATGCATCAGCTGATCGAATATATATCAATGTATACCGATATGTTTCTATTCCGTAATTTTTTCTTTTCAAATGCAATAATTTGTTGCTAACAGATTCTTAACATTGGTAGAAGAATTTATTAATAATTTTGAGGAACAAAGCACAATAATCGAAAATTGACATCCAAGAATTTGAAGTTTGCACGCAGCCGCCATTCCACTACTTGAATATTTTTAATACTTCTATTATTAAAAAAATCAATTAATAAAAGAAGCGAAATAACATGTATTTTTTATAATTAAGATAGTTAATTTTCGTCGGGTTTTTACTGATCAAAAAAATAAAAAAATTATGTTGCTTTCTTGAACTACCGTGTGAGGGTAGAACCTCGTTAACTCAACAATCTAACCTACAAATAAAAAATTTCCTCCCTTTACCTCCCCTCATACGTCTGCCATTTTTTTTCCATTTCCATGCAATTTTGTCCTCAACTCCATCATCTCAATTTTTTTTCCTCTCCTTTCTACGTGTGGATTTCAATCTGAATAATCTTATTGAATGAGGCAGGAATTCTTTTTATTAAATTCTCTGAATTTTCATGAGTCCGAAAAAAATGAAGAAAATAACTAAAACAAAATGAAAATTTTACTGAAGTTGAGGTATTTTATTGCACAGAAATGATAGCAGTGGAAACTGAAAAAAAAAAAAAAGAATGAAGAAGTAAAAAAGTTTCGTTGAATAAAAATAAAAATGAAAAAAATCGTCGGAATGTGAATTGTCACACGAGTCACGCCGTGCCATAAATCCCCAAGAGATTGAGGGAACATCAAAATACGCTGAAGTCCGACATATATATGTACTTTTGGCCATTGATCGTCTGGCAGTTACTATCTGAATTCAGGTATATGGAATGAAGAGATTTTTTTTTTTATAAAGCAATCATGACAGAGAATTTTATAATTCTCACGTTTGCAATGTGGAGTAATAAAAATCGCTTGATCAATTATTTAGGATACAATTCCCCAATGGAAAGATGTGATATTCACGTTATTGAGGCACTGATCCTCAGTGACAAGTTGAATTCATGGAAAGATCTCCTGGGGATCATTGGTAAAGGTCAGACATGTGTTCATACTTTTATTATCTTTTTCTGTGGAATTTTTATTTCAGTATGTCTTTTTTTTTATTCACCAGAAAGTGATTGACTTGACATATTTTTACACGAATGTGCATCTGAATCGATGGTAAATTTATGCATGGAAATTTGATGAGGTATTTCAGAAAATTGCCACAATTCATAGCTTTTCACAATTTCATGTCTTTTTATCGTGTGTGGAATTGTTGGAAGGGGCATTAATCATTGAGAGTTAGGACCATCGTTGTTTGCCTTGGATTTATTGATAATTGTGTAGCAAATACATGCGGGAACACCATTTTTGGAGAATCTTTGGAAAAACACTTGGATTTGGGGGAATTTATCAGGAGACCTATAAATCATTGAATTCCGCCCAGAAAAAGTCCTCAATAAATTTCCGGAAAGCCCCAACTTGTCCCTGAAATGGTCACGGAATAATCGAATCAATAGAAAAAATTAGCACGAAATTGATACATTCTCAGGAGACAATCGCAGAAATATTGGAGAAAAACCAAAATGACAAGAAGCAAAACGGTGTAAGCGCCACAACACTCACATTTTAGAGGAGAAGGAATGTATGTCCAAAAAACATCTCAATATGGTTTTTATGGCTTAATAAACAAGAATAACAAATTGAAAATTGAAGTAACAGAAGGCCGAAATAATCGATTAAGGCCCGGATGGAGTAGGGTTATTTGAGAAAACGTAGTTTTCTTTTTACGAGGTCAAAAATGGTTCAATTTTCCAAAACTCAGTCTAGCACCATTGTTCTGCATTGTTTGTATGGTGCTAGACTGAGTTTTGGACAATTGAACCATATTTGACTTCGTAAAGAGAAAACTACGTTTTCTCAAATAACCCTACTCCATCCGGGCCTTAAGGATGTATGATCACGACAAAAATTTTCGATTTGGGGCGTCAAAATTTTTTTATAGTTAGATTATTCCTCGAAGAATTTTATCGTAAAAAGTCTGAGGTAGCTATCCATGCATATAAGAAATAAAAAAATTATTGAAAATTGACAGAAAATACATGGGCTCTTATGGAGGAATAGGGGTAACGGCCATAAATTAAATAAATGTTAGATGTTCAAGCTTGCGTAGTATGAAAAATTACTATGCATAAGAAAGATGGATAGTGTAGTAACTTGACAATATTTTTAAAATACTATGCATCCATCCATCCTGAGAAGAAAAATCCAATTGAAATTCAAATTATTCCATTTAATGCTTCTTTTCTCGTCATACTCGCCATTTTCTGCTCTCATGAGCGCCACAGCCGGCCAATAAGAGAAACAGAGGAGAGCCCCGCAACCCCCCGAGCCCATCCCCACCACCGCTTCCCCCACTCCCTCGATCATACATCCTTAAGCGAATAAAAACAATGACGTCCTTTCGTAATTAAAAAAAAACGGAAAATATGGCACTTACGCCTTTTTTAAAGGGGGACAACCATTTAGAACCTACAAAGAAACTATTTTTTTTTTACTCTGAAAGTTACTTTAATATGTATAGAATACGAAAAACTTCATGACTTAGGCCAAAATCTCAAAGGCCAAATAGGGAATATCCCCGATCACCGACCTTGGTCCATGTTTTGTGCGACTTCGGTTCCTAAGCTCGGCGCAACTTTGGTTGCCAATCTCGGTCCTGTGTTATCATTCCGAGGGCTGACCGGCTTCGGAACAAGCTTGGTTCAAACTCGGACCTTCTGTCATTTTCCACCTGGATCATTATCTATTGGAAACAAAAAAAACAAAACTTTAACTGTATCTCGAATATATTTCAAAGGACTGATTCTTAATGGAAGAGTCCTAAAAACTTTAACGAAAGAAGAACTTTAATCGGTGAAATTTTCTTGAAAGTCTACTGTATCTTCAATTCCCCTCGATTCTTACAGTATCACTTATTTATAAAGAGCTTCTTGAGTGATACTCAACCTCCAATCCCAAAGTCCCAAGAAGTTAACACTCTGGTGAGCAAGAATACTAAGAGAACATGGCAATTGAATAATAAGAAATTTACAATTCAAGTGCATGATGGTGAAACCATTGTTATCTAACCAAGAACTGACACTATCCTCTCTTCACTGGATAATCGAATATACATCTGAATTGGATATGAATCTTGTGGTACAGGAAGAGCCACGCCCCATACCAAAAAGTATATTAACGAGAAGTTGGAAGCACGGGGGTTGCTTTGGATAGGTTGATATCCTGAGTGTAATTCTATACCCGTAATGCGCGGATATATCATTTGTCACCGGGTCAAAACAGCAGAAGAATAGAAGAATATTACGACAAAGAATAGAGAAAATAAAATAAAAAAGTAAATTTGTATTCTCAAGTGAATGTGAGAAAGAGGGAAAAGAGAGATGGTTGGATCAAGTTTTTCCAATCTCTGAAACTGAAATGAAAGAAAATATGGAATATGGATTTTGATTTGGAAATTGAGACAATATCGAAACTTTGAGGACTATTCGAATGATGTATATATACATGAAAATAAGATGGAAAAAGAAGGAGAAAGAAAACAAAGAAGGTGAAAGAAATTGGAGCATCACTTTTATAGCGCGTTATACCTTTAATCTGTAAATCGAGGAGAAAATTGGAAAAGTTGAGAAGCTCGGTGAATGCTACATTAGCCCAACACACCCATACACGTGGTGCTATCATTCTTTTTTTTTTTTTTTTATGAAAAAAGATAGATACGAGACATTTTTCACTTACCTGCTGCAAAAAGGGGAAGAAGAACAAAAATTCATGGACACTTTCGTGAAATTCAATTGAACAAAATGTACATTTTCTTTTTTTTATAACTTATCGATTTTTTACTACAGGGACATATAAAGTTTGTTTCAATTGAAAAAACTTCACGGCACTTGATGAAAAGTACTCTCGAGCTGATTTTTATGTGCAGTTTTTCTTTTTGGGAATAACGGAAAATCTCAGGGAATATGGTTGAAAGAAATTGAGATAATTCTATTGGAGATTCTGTAGTTCTTCCACGTGTCTCTTTGAGAGAGAAATATTGAATGAAAAATCGTGGATGGAAAGAAAAAATAGTAGTTTCATATTTTACTATACAATTTTTTCAACATACATGTTTTTCATCTGTTGAATATCTTTTATGGAATATTTGGAAACGAATGATGCGAATTTGAATGGCATTTTATTTCCAATGCTCTGGGTTTTTTTTTTCGATTTCTCTCATACCTTAAGTACATAATTTTTTTTTAAGAATCTTTTTCAACTCTCAACTTTAGTCACGTCCAGTTTCCCCGAAAACTAATGTGAACAAGTTTTTAACTCGAATCCTACCACCATCTTCCTTTCCAATTTCAATAATAAAATCACAGAAGTGAATTTTGAAAAAAATCACAGAAAAGAATTATATCCACGTAGATATATTTGATTACAGTTTATTAACCACAGTACCGGAAGACTGTGTAAAAATAAACTGCGTCAATCCGATTGTCCTGGATTTAGTGACCCAAAAAGGTATGATCACATATAAAAATACATCCCTTTTATGAAAAAAAGCGAGAACGTGTTAAAGCTCTGACGGGTTTTGCTCCGAGACCGGAACAAAACCTATGGGGCAAAATGGGATTGGGTCTGGGATTTTTTTTCCGGAGTGAAGGGTTGCATTGAAAAAATTGGAAAAAAAATCTCCAATAATAGAGACATATTGGATTATTTTCCACAACTTTTTCAGATTTTTTTGTAAAAGCCTCTGAAAAAAACAACCCAATCCATTTTACCCTAAACATTGAGGGAAAAAATTATTTTTTGCATATGAATTTATTTGACAAAAGTAAATTCTTCCGATTTTCACCGAATAAGGATACTAATATTACCACTATTACCTTGCCATCACGGAATCCTCAGAAACTTGTGAAATAAGTCTATGATAGACAACACTGAGGAAAGAAAAAATGTTAAAAATTATCGAATATTGATGCCACTGATCTTCAGCAAATATTTTTTTGAAATAATCAAAATAGTTGTTGAATTCACCAAATTTAGTTAATTCAAACAGATTTAACCAGTTGAATTGACTAATTTCAGTGGATTCAACAACTTTTTTAATTATTTCAAGGAAATATTTGCTAAGGACCAATGGCATCAATATTTGGTAGTATTTACCACTTTTTTTTTCTCTGTATAGATAAATGTTTCATAATTGTTGTCTAGCTATTCATTTGATTTATATAGAGGAGAATGGGGCAAAATGGACCTCTGCAGCAGCATGATTCAGTATTTTTTTTCGATATGAAGCACTTAATAAAAAAGACTACAAAAATTTGAAAAAATCCTCCGATAGGTGGAAATTGTTGGTGAATTTTTTCAAACTTTTCAGAGACTTCTCCACTCTAAAGGAAATCCCCAATCATTTCGACCTACAGGTCCATTTTGCCCCGCTTTCCCCTATATGCACTCACATATAATTATATTCCTATACATCTATGTGCATATCATTATAACATGTAAATATGTATCCACACATATCTTTAACAGAAACGAAGACATGGTTTTGGAGAGCCTTCCCATTTTGAAATGCACAAGAACACCCTAACAATAATCAGAAAAATAATTAATAAAAGAAAAAATCAGAAAAAATGGCAACTGTCTTAACAAATCATGTCGTATAACGGTATTTTTGTAAATCCAAAATTTTCAAATTTTATTATTCGTTTATTGATGATATTGTGATTCTTTATATTCTAAACAGGTCTTATCTATATAATAAATAAACTTTAAAAAAAAACCTGTCTTTAGCAAAGTAACCGTATGGTTTAAAATACATTAAATGAAAGAAAAAAGAAATACTATTACTTGGCAGCAGTAAACCTTATTTCAAGCAAGAATTTTTTTCCCCAGTGTAGGTACGTTATAGTCTCTGCTATCATCAGTACAAGATTTCCATTTCTCCATCCAAGAGAATGAGTCTGAATTACTTTGCCTCCATTCTCCGCATAACTGGCTGAAATTAGAAAGAACAAGGAAAAAAAAAAGTCTTTCTACAAATTCTCATGCATCACTTATCACAGACCATTAACGGCATAAAAGACGTTAGAAGTGTGTCAGAGCAAATCACCTTCGGCCCTGGGGATACTGAAGAAAAAAAAGAAAAAAAGCAGCACAGAAGCTACATACATAAGAAAATACTCTTTTTAAGATTATTTTCAGGCACCTTGAAACGCTTGAAAGGAGGACAAAGGAAAATTGTCAGATACATTCTTCCTCTATAAATAAAAGTAACAAGAAAATGTCAATAACAAGAAATTCAGAAATTTGCAGTTAACTAATTGACCGTCAATTGTCATTTCCCCTTTGTTCACCTCGCTGTGTGACACACAGGATATTGGTTTATTTGAGGTATTTCATCATTAACTTACCGTTAAATTGACAATTTCTGCTGTCCTCAATCATCACTGTATTACGGTATGAGATAAAGGCATCCAAAGGTACTCAAGCAGAATACAGGAAAATTCAGTGCATCATTAAAATATCAGAAGGAGGTTAATTTTCCACGTGAAAAGTAGACGAGACTGATGGCTTTTTCATAGCCATTGTAACTCATAAAAAATACTGTTACTCTACAGCATTGCAGTAATGAGCAAGTCAATGGGCCGTAGGTAACCATAACCATTTAACCACACAGAGACTTGATACTGAAAAGAGGCAAGAGGATGAGAAATTTCAGTTCCTCTTTTTTCTTTTTTTAACGCAGTTTTCAACGCTAATGTACGTGTGGCAATCTAGAAAAGAGAACATCTGGCCGAGTAAATTTCTGGGGATCTCTGTCCAATAAGATTACGTTTAGTTGAACTTCTTCTGTACAATATAACGGGAGAAGGAGGGGGGAAGAGCGAAGGAGGAGAGGGTTTCTGTGCATTTGCATTATTACATATTCATGAATTCAATGGAGAAGTTTCCAACGGGCAGAAGAGGGCTTGGAGGGTTATTCTTCTCGGAGCATGTCAATCAGTCCGAGCTTTTCTACCCAAAGCTAGGATATTTTTTCTTTGCCATGCTTCTACCGAGTGATTCACTGAGAATACTAAAGATATTAATTTGTAGAGTCTGCTATTATAATTTTTTTTTTTTTTTGATTCACGGGAATTTCATCACGTTGGAAAGAAATTCTTTCTTGAGACGTGCAGTAGAAGGATTTTATAATTTCTCTTGTATTTTTATAAAAGAAATTAATGATGAGGTAGGAAACTGATATGGATATGTCACAGGAGAAATCCGAAACGTTCTGGGCTTTGAGAAGTTCTGGCGTGGGTTTCTAGACAAAGAAAAAGAATTGGTGAGAGACCGGGGCAATATGGATGTGCATGGCAAAATGAACCAGGGATTCTTTTAGAATGAAGGTTCCTACGAAATTGACAAAAGAAATTACCCAGCATTCTAGTCATTTTGGGGCATCTTCTGGAATTTTTTCAGATTTTTCCCTGGAGTCCGTCACTTTGGAAAAAAAATCTGAATCAAATTTTGCTCCACTCTACCCTAAATTGAAGAATATTTTGATCAGTTTAAGCGATAATAAGCAGCCACGGAAAATAATTATCACATTCGAAGAGCTCTTTTCAAAGACCCCTGATATGAAGGGTTCTATCTCAAATCCTCTGAACCTACAAACCACATCCGTAGCTAGTCTGAGCACTCAGCAGGATGCCGGAAGGTCCTGGGTTCGATTCTCAGTCTGGGCTGTTAATCCAATTTCTTCTTCAATTTTCTGTAAACTAATATAAAGATCCCTTACCACTGCAAATCCTCAACCGAATTTCCGTGACACGTAGAAATTTCCCTGACTCTCCAATAAAACTTCACAAATTTATGATATCCACAAACTTTTTTATCTCTCGTACTGGAAGAAACACTTGTTTGAGTGGAAGAGTATATTAATTTCATTCCAATGATTTTCAAAGCATGAAAATAACGTTTACTTTTATCCGAATAATGGAGTAAAACGGAACACGAGGCAAAATAGAATGATTATGTAATTCCCCTTATACTAAAACTGTTGCAACGGAGCTATCGAATGATATGCGATTTCTCGAATTTTAGGCGATATATCGTATGCGATTAATCGATGTTTAAAGAAAATCGATCGGAAGTTGACGTGATTTTGTTTTTTTTTTCACGTCATTGAATCGCTATCTGGAAATGACCGATTAGAATCCCCCTAAGCCCCCTAAATTGAAGCAGGTGGAATCGAACTCTCGAATGATATGCGATATCTCGAATTTGATGCAAGACATCGCATCGATTAATCGATGTTTGAAAAAAATCGATCGGAAGCTGATGTGGTATTTTTGTTTAAGTCATCGAATTGAAATTTTATGCGATTAATCGATGCGACATCTCGCAGGAAATTCAAGATATCGCATCGATTCATCGATATTGAAAATGATCGATCAAAAGTTGATGTGATATTTTTTCAAAGCATTAAATTATGCTTTGAAAAAGGTAGAGGCGTTAAAAAAGTTTTTTTTTTTAAATTGAGGTAACCTCTTCTCGCACGCTTTTAATTGCTAGTATATCAATGTTCCAAGTCTTCAATTCATTTTCCAATATCTCAAAAATACAATTTTCTTGTTCGAAAAAAAAAATAATTGAATTCATTGTTCAACAATCAATAAAGCATAGCCTGAGGGAATATTTTTTGTACTGCGAGTAAAATTGTTATTGATGTGCTTTGATTAGCCAACTGTGATATTGCACCTAATACAATTGGAAACCATCCACGTTTACTATCCTCAGTATGTATTGGTACCTCAGTATTGTTACATATATAAGTAATAAATTTACAAGCTGAAATTCAGTAGTGTGGCACACAGGACACCGAGAGCTCCCTGTCACAACTCATAATCAACAGCATTAACCAAGCGACACGTAACAACAGGATATCAACGACCCTATGCATTCCAATAATACGACCCAGACAGGGGACTAACGAACACGCGCACGATAACGAGGTGTGGTCGAGTTACAACATGCCTGGCCTGTTTCGTCATAACGTTTATATCGTTTATCCATGTATTTTTCATGAAAAATTATTTGAATTTTGTCGTTTTTTCAAATTTATCACTGCCACGTATGTTAATAGGGGGATTTGGGCATGAGATATTGTGAGAATTTCTGAGAATACGATATTATTTTTTCTTAACCCTAGACTGATCACCATGAGCGAGCTAACGACTTTGGTCGAGTGATGAGGGATTCCCCGTCATGTTATTTCAGCTGCAACGTTGCCGAATCCACTCTATATTGTCGTACTAACGAAAGAGTAGACATCCGGAATGCGCTGAAACCGAAGAAAAACTATGTCGATTCTTTCGCTAGTACGCGGAAAGAAATTCTCATCAAAAAGTACCGAAATTTCTCATTAAACAAGGGACATTTTACTAGGTGACAAAAAATAATAAGAATCGACGGAAAACTGACAGGCAAATATGAAAATTCATGAATTCACGCGAAATTTTGACGAACATGGTTTGGTAATTTTTGACGCACTAACAGCGCCATTTTTAATGTACTTCTGTGACTTGTTGATGAACTCTTGTGATAAATTACCACCTAATTTTTCAATATTTTGTAAACGTCACGAAATGTCTCAAGATGGCTGGATACTCAGCGGACTAAAGGCCAGCTGCACCACATGCAGCCCAATAAAGAAGAAGAAGGAGAATTCACGAAATGTTCCACGATTCCGGAAGGTTCAGTAATTTTTACACAGATCTTTTATTATATTTTCGTCAGAATTTCTCTGCGTGTATGACAATACTACCCGGGCGCGTTTGCAGAATTTTCGGCAACGTAGCTTACCAGATAGCTCCATTTAGCATGAGAAAATCGCATGTTTCGATAAATAGCAAAGGGGTTTTTCACGAGTATGAAGCTGGTGGCTCGAAGCGAAGCCGAGGACTGCCAATCACACGAGCTGAAAAATCCCGTCACACACGTGTCGTACAATACTTTATAACAGTAATGTTACGTTCTACGAGTGGCGAAACTGTGCTTTTTTCTTGAAGAAGTGAACGGAAAGACGTTTTTTTTTTTTGACGAACGGAAAGCACTTTTCGGCACGAGGTGAACAGCAGTGTCAATTTTATTAACTACTAGAATTTTTTTATTCCTTCATCAATTTTGTAGGATATGTTATTTGAAAAATAGGTTCTAGGTGTCTCCCATAGAATAATCTCCCGGAAAAAATCATTTTTTAAATGAACTCCCTTAGAAAAATTTCCCTTCAAAAAAGGATTCTTTTAAATTAAATTACTAAATTCTCCATTACTATATGAACTGAACATTACATTAAACACGGAAAATTCCACCGCGATTAACATAAATCATTCATATTCAATAATGAAATGAAATGATAAAATTCAATGATAATTGAAAATAAATCCTAAAAATATAATTCAAAAGAATTTTTCCTGGCAGCCCAATACAAATAAACCAAATAATTATCATTTAAAGAAGAAAAATCTTCCATCAATTTCAAAACTATCAAGAGAGAACATTAGCAACATTCCTAATTAATATGGTTGGCCTTTTTGAAGAAAACGGGATTTTTTCCGGGGAATTTTTTAAAAAGAAATTTCTAAAAACCAGATTTTTACCGTGAAATTTCCTCCAGGAGATTTTTTCCGGGGAGTAAGACTCAGTCCACCTGAAAAATATAATAGTTTGTTGAACACTTTAATAAATAATGCCAATTTTTTCGGAATTGGGACTCAGCCGATTGATCATAGAAAAATAAAAACAGTGAAAGGCAGGGAGTCCTCATATGGGCACCAGTTTAGGGTCAGTAATAGATGATCTCTTGCAAGATTATGCTCCTCCTCTGTTGAGAGTGAATATTTTTCCACTGATTCTCTTTTGAATATCAGTGGGAGGAATGGCATTAGGTAAAATTATCTGGAGACTTTCCTTGTAGAGAATTTTACGAACTGCGAAAAGAATATCTTGAGTAATTTTCGTGAACATTAATTGTTTTTTGAATATTCCCTAAATAATGACCATTCGAGTTTTCGACTTGTTTATTCTACAAGTTTTAAATCTATATTACAGCGATAAAGGATTTGGTACGAGTGGATTGAGTTAAAAATTACAAAAGTTTTCTCAAAATATTGATTTTATTGTTTAATTTACTTTATATTTTTGATATTGAGAAAAAAATTATATCACACGAAAAGCATTCATTGATCCGTCTATATTATGAAGAAAAAAAATCCTGTTATGAAAGAGATTTTATTTATTATCCCCTGAATAATTATCTTCCTGGTTTTATTACAAAATTTTGCGTAATTACGATAGAAATTTTATCCCTCAATTAAAGAAGATGGCTCCAAAGTTTTAATGAAGCTACTTCCAATGAAATGTAATAATCTTTTACAAACTTTTACGAGAATAATTAATTTCGCAATCAATTAAATTATATTCTTCATTTAAGAAAGCAATTTAGTGAAGTTTTGGAGGATTTTCATTCGTAAATCTCTCAAAGTTCAATTAATTTTTCGAATTTCGATAGTCCAATACGTAAAATGACATTCGGAAGCTGATACCAATTCCATCTATTTGTTTTTCTCAGCTATGCAATGAAGCAACCATCGCTCTCTGTAACACCGTCGAAATATCAGAAGGTAATACACTGATGGAAGATAATATGAAAACAAGAGAAATCTTTGTTATCAACGGAAAGTGAAAAGAATCACTGGCTGTAATTTTTGAAGATATACTTCTAGTTCCCTATTGTCTCTGTCTAGTTGTACTGACTTCAATTATGAACAGTTCATATCATCTGCCATAACAGAAATCCCATAATTGAAAGCGTGTACCCTCGCAAATAATGACTTTGGCTCATTTTCCGTAGCATGAAAAGAGCGAAGAATTTCCTATTCGAACGTGTTTATGAACGTTATTTCGGACCAGTTGAAATTGGACCAATATGTCTGTATCTCTGGAAATAATCATTTGCGCTAATTTTAATTAGCTCCACATGAGAACGCGGAATGTTTCCTATTGATATAGATCGAAAATTTTCCAATTTTCAAACATTTCTATTTTGACCTAAAAATTATGTCATGCCATCTAAAGTGCTAATTGACGTTTTTTCGGAACAGAAATGTCTGTCACAAGTCTGTCACAATGTATGTGACAATTTGTTAGCGTCAACCGAAAAATATAATCAAGATGTCATTTCATTCGGAATGACATGCAGAACATTTGTGAATCGTATGAAAACCCGCTCGTGAAAATTCCGAAAGTTATTAACAATTTAGGGAAAACAAAAACGGTGTTTTCTTTTTTTGCGTATATCTCTACAAATATTGCAAATATGCGAAATATGAAGAAAGCTCCAAAGAGAGCAAGAAATTTCCTATGAAAAAGTCCTCACTCCCGAAAACTGTAGGACTAATATTTATAGTTTTAACCGTCTCGAGAAATTGTCTAATGAACAAATGGATAGTTAATTGAAAAATGGCGATAAAAACTTCGTTGGACCTGAATATTTTGCGCTGAAGTATCCCAAAAGTACCAATTTCTTTTTGTTTCTTAATATTAACTTTCAATAGGCCTAATGAATTTTTTTTGCTAATGTCTCTGATACGAACGGAGCGGGTGGAAGCCGAACCACGCGTTTTCACCACTAAATTAGAATTATGAATATTAGTCCTACAGTTTTGGGAGTTATGACTTTTTCATAGGAAATTTCCTGCTTTCTTTAAATTTTGTTTTATATTTTGCATATTTGCAATATTTGCCGAGATATACGCAAAAAACGAAAACACGGTTTTTGTTTTCACTAAATTGTTAATAACTTTTAAAATTTTCACGAGCGGATTTTCATACGATTCACAAATGTTCTGCATGTCATTCCGAATCGAATGACACCTCGATCATAAATTTCGGTTGACGCTAATACATTGTCACCTTTTGGCACTTGTTGACGTGTCTACAAGGGAAAGGGAGAAAAATAAAGAAAACTGATTATGTTCTAATGGAAAAATATTCATTTATTCTCTTCTAAAAAAAGCATCATTATTACATTCAAGATTATCTTCTCGATTTTTTTCTGTTGCTCAATGATGCACATTTTCAAGACACTAAACAAGGACATGAACGATGTCACCGGTAGTAACAATGGTGCTAGTCTTTCTAAATTTCAATTTCGACTCATTTTCATTAGCATTATTGAAAAGAGCGGGAAATTTATATTCCAAACAAGTCATTCTCCTAGAATGGAAAGGGCGTAAATGGCACACAAGTTTCCAATTTTGTTATGCCCTTTTCAATCTAAGACGACAAAGTATAGTCATGCAATTTTCTGGCAGTTAAAATTGGGCTATAGACCTATATATCTGCAGATAATACTTTGAGCTAATTTTCATTAATATAAAAAGTCTTTCTGTAGATATTGATTAATAATGTTTCGAAGCGTTAGTGCGTTCTAAAAAGGAATTCTCCAGTAGATAAAAAAAACACATTTACTAAATTTTGGAGATAAAAAAAATTATTATCGAATCAAATTTTAAAAACTTTTCCTAACCAGTCTCCATGTTTCACAATTACTCAATAATAATCGATAACGTGAATTAAAATACTGCCAAGTGCGTACAACTAATGGCCTACTGTCTCATTAATGTGACAAATGTATTAACGAGTCTTGATCATATTAAAACTTGCATAAATGATCGAGTAAATACTAATTACTTGGTACAATATCTAAAATTAAAATGTTGTAGATTTATGAGCATAAATAGCTCTCCGCGGGTTTCTTTGGTTTTCCGAGCGCCTCAGCTTCCTCAAGTGTATCGGGTAACTGAGTTCCCAAAGTTTCTGGGAAGATCAGTGAAACTAAACCAGCGATTATACCCATGGATCCGAAGAGTATCAATGGTAATGCTTCTGAAATTTTTCCCTGAAATTAGAAAACTAGAGTTATAATGTATCAAGTTTTTCCGGAATACCTCGAGATCGAAACATTGAGAAGAATGCAAGTTACAGAAAGGATAATAACAATATTCACTCTATATCTCTCAATTTTGCCGATAATTAAACTCTAGACTAGTCTCCATAAGCGACACAACAACTCTGGTCCGTTGATGAGCGTTGTATCACCGTGTTATTTTATTTCTTCATCAAATTGGTAAAAAATGTGATTTTAAAAATATGACAGTTTGCTGAACCCCTCAATTATGAAAGTCTAGTTTTTTTCAGAATTTTCTACTCAACCTGCTAATCATAAAACCGATAGAGCATGGCATCGCACTCGTAAGGTGATCAGTTAATGAGCGTGTCACCAGGTAATAATATTCAAATTCAAAAATTAAAGTGAATATTCGAAATACGAAGTATCTAAGTTTGTTCCGTATTCAGTCATCCTCATTAACGAATTAAAAATTGTTGAAATCGTTAAAAAAACTCAAAATGCAAGAATTAGAACGAAAAGTGACGCAGCATGCGCTGTTGTCATATTGAGCTATATTGGCTCCAATTTACATGCGCTACGCTTTGCTGTAGTCCACATCTGACAACAGTGTTCCTGATTTCACCGAGCGTTGCCACGCTCACCATGCGACTAAAGAAGACTTAATAAAATCCTACCAAGAGACGTGTTTGTGGTGCGAGAATTGAGCCAATTCTACCCGTCATACTGCAGATGCTCAACAAAAAGTGTCGTGCAGTTGTTGGAAACATTTCAGTCGTGAAAAGATATACAGTAGCGAATGATATTGTGATGCAAGCTTTTCCAGCCATATATAGGATCAGAGGTATCCATTCATTCGATTCTAGAAAAACAAAAAAAATCAATAATTCAATTCATTCCAATTTTAGCTTCAATAAATGAGAACATTGTTGATTTTTACTCGGTATGAATTGTATGGCGAGACAGGAGACTCCACTCAGGAGAAATGAACCAGAGAGTGTCGTTTTTCTTCCAATGCGAGTCATTAACAACCAACTGACGAAGTAAGCGGGTATTTCTATCAGTGTTACCAGTATAAAATTGACATATTTGTCACCAGCAAATGATACAGAGTTCAGAGACATTCCATAATATACAAATGTGTTTGTTAACCAGCAGAGACAACACGCGAGAAGCCTTATGAGTAGTCTTGGCCGTGAAAGTGCATCACGTACTGGTACATTATCCTCTATTGTCTTCTCCTTACTTTCCTAAAATTATGAACATTTTCATTAAATGGTGCTTCTTTTTAAATACAACTCTAGACTGGTTTCACTGTTCCGATAGTTCTAAATGTTTTTCATCGGAAAATTTCTGATGCAAAACATTTAAAAATTGAATTTTTTGTTGTAGTGCAAAGTTAGTTGAATCGACCGAAAATATGCTCATCTTTAAGCTTATTTAGGAATTTATCTGCTATAACAATTAAAACCAGAGATAATCAAAGCTTTGAATCAAAAGAATTTTTGCTGTAGTAACTCATCATCTCTCAAATGATGCGACGTATTCTTTCAGATTTTGATTAATTTTTTTAAGATTGAAAAAAAGAGGTTTATTTTTTACTTGTCCATTAGTTTCGCTGAATTATTTTCTCAAATGTTTGCCAACATTAAAAAAAAATCACTCCACCAATAGGATAGCCAGTCTAGAGTGGAAATGATATGTCTAATAACTTTGAAGATTACTTTTTTGAAATTACTCTCGTTCAATTCTCTATAAATACTGATTGTTCTCTCCGAAACCTTCAAGCCATTCATTTTCGCCATTTTTTTATATATTTTTTCAATCTCCTTGTGTTTTCCTCTGGCGGCGAGCCATCTACCGTAAAGAAGATAAGAATTTTTTTTTAGCTTGAGATGAAGAAAAGAAATGGGAATTATTGCACTGATGATAAAAATCACTTTTATACCTGATAGATTCAGGAACAATTAGAGGCAGAAATATTACAAATAAACCAGGAATAAAGATTGCCCGCAAAATTGGCCTCCACGATTTCAATCTCATTGCAACTAATCCCAAAAAATTTTCACCGACTGCGTACATGCAGCTTATGAATGTACCACCCAGCACTCTATTGCTTCCAGCAACCATTTCCATACCTGCAATAATCATTGATGCGTTAAATTCTCTTTTAAAAAAATACACAAAACATTTTTGATCACCAAATTAATTGCTATATAATATAGGAGCAACCGGAGCGTAACGGACCTGTGGATCAAAATGATTCGAAATTTTTTTTTAGATTGAAGAAGTCTTCAAAAAATTTTGAAAAAATACATCATCAATTTCTACATATTGAAGCATCTTCTTGAATTTTTTGTGATTTTTTTATCAAGTTCTTTACTCCGAAAAAAAATCCTGGATCGTGGTGCCTTGGAGGTCCATTTTGCCTCACTCTCCCCTAAAGAAATTTTATATATTTTAATGTTCTACATGTCATCGTCTTAGAAACAAAGTAGCGTAAGAGCTATTCTTAGACATAGCACTTACGCCCCTTTGTTTCTAAGGTGCCGATATAATAATAGGGGAGACTGAGGCAAAATGGACCTCCAGGGTAACATGATTCATGATTTTTTTTTCAGAGTGAAGGACTCGACGGAAAAATCTGAAAAAATTTGACAAGATGCTCTCCAATAGGTGGACATTGTTAGTGAATTTTTTTAAAGTTTTTTTGAAGAGCCCTTCGCTCTCAAAAAAAATTCCAAATAATTTCGATCCGCAGGTCTATTTTGCTCCGATCTCCCCTATAATATATGTTCAATTGTTAATTACTTGAAAATTCCCTAAAAAATCATAAGCAAACAATTAATATCATTATAAGCATCTTGTATGAATTTGGAAAAAGCTCATTGCGTCAAATCTCCCTACAAAATACCTTCCCAAGTGCATATAATTGTGAGCGATCACTGTTAATAATGTTCAGGAGGGATTTTGAAAAATAATGGGAATGGATGAGAAAATCAGTGTATGAGCCCATTTGTATTCAAAGCCAGCCCAGAGAATTTGAAACCGCGAGTTCGAGCCATTAGCGGGACAATTGGATTGCAACTTTAGAAATTTAACTTAAAAATATATAGGATCCGTGTAGAAAATCTCATTATAAGTTTCCGAATGTTGAGAGAAACTATTTAATTCACACATGCGCACGCCTTTTTGTTGAAAAGGTCACTATACATTTTGCAAACCTAACGCAAGTTCACCAGATTGATTTTGAGGGAAAGTTTTCTACTATTATTTCATTCAAGACGAGTTTGTTCCAGAAATAATCCAATAACTGACCTTTCTTTCCACATTACCAACTGAACTTTCACGTAATATCTCAATACAAGTTCCATCGTCCTTTCATAATTTTCTCAATGAAAATTGGATTACGCAAATATCGAGAAGCAAAGGTCAAATGCCACAAATGAATAGTAAAAAAAAAGTTAATTATGCAAGCATAATTACACTTAACAAATAACGTAGATTAATCTAAATCCATTAATTCTCTTATCTTCATTGCATTCATCATCCAGCTATTTATCATGCACATTATTCACCAATACGATTCACTTGAAATTTCAATCTCACGAGAATTTGGAAATTCTATGATTGATTAGAATGCATTGATAATTACTCACCCATTATATATCCAGAACTATATATTCCAGCTGCACTCACTGCTTGAAGAAATTCGAATACAATAAACATTGGGTAATTAACTGAAAATGATTGAATTAATCCGAATATTCCACTGAAAACTGTTTCCGTAACTAAACATGTTCGTCTTCCATATCTGGGAAACATAATTTTCATAATTAATTCTCGCTGAAATCTCGATTTTCAATTGAAAAGGAAGACAAACTTAGATTAGTAAAATTTATAAAACTCAATTAAGAGGTAACGGAAGACCCAGTGAAATTCAAATTTGCAAATCCATTTTTAAGTAACAATTATGATTTTTTGCTTTAAATATCAGAAGCATCGACTTTCTCAATTCCTTTTCCCGACATTGTCACTTTTCTATTATAAAAATATCAATAAATATTGTCAAACAATTGATTTGAAAATTCAATAAATATGAGGCGTTGCATTACCCCTTAAACTTCCAATTGAATTGTCTCGAAAAATAATGGAGATGGACAAATTTCGGTAATAACAATTATTTTTAGAAGAAAGTGAAGCTACAAAAAAATTTCTCTGTCTCTATTATTTCTATTATAATCAACATACTTATCGGATAAATATCCTGCGAAAATCAGCCCAACCAATTGGCCTACATTAGTTAGTGTCCCTACTAGAGTTAATTTCCATTGATTACCATCACATGTCAAGTCCCACTGAAATAAAAATAAATAGCTGATAAGAGAAAAATGCAGTTCTAGAATGATAAAACGAGATAATTCGACATAACGGCAATGCCAGTTTCCATGGAATATCTCGAAAATTGAGGGAGATAGCATAATTTTCATGATACTTTTTTCGTAGTGGATACTCCGAGTTAAAAAAAATGATCTTCAGAACAAGTTCTCTATATTCTTCAGTTACAAAAATATTCCACAGAAATAAGTTGCATATTTAAATCTAATTCAATCTTTCAGAAATACAAAAATTCTTTTGAAACCTATCTCTAAATTTTTTCGAAAATTAAAGAGTTTAGGAGAATTTATCATAGAATCTTTTCTGTAAGTCGTGAAATTCCTTACAAAGATCTTCTGGTGAATCCTCTTAAATCTACTCATTTCAGAGATATTTATGAAAATCTACAGTAAAAATCTCGACTTATCTTGTTTTACCATTAATTAACGATTTTTTCCTATCATCAAAAATAAGTTAATAATTGATAGAAGTTCTTCAAAATTACCTCATTTAAAATAGTCTTTTCCACAGGATCATATACCCAGCTACTACAATTAACAAGTTTATCACTAAACGAATTCATTGAGCATTCACCAATTGCATTATCCTTAATCTCATATCTCTGACAACTGCTAACTACACTTTCCCCTTTTGGTGATGAATAATTTGTCCATGAGTTCATCCATTCAGCTGTTGTTGAATTTTCACACTCTGGTATGAGGCACCTAATCATCAATTGAAATCACGTTATATATGTGAGCTTGACCTAAATTGAATAGACCGGCTTATTCAGAGAAAATCTCGAAAATTATAGAATTTCATAGAATTTATCAAGAGACCTTTTTTCAATCCCATGAAATTCTCTACAAGAAAAATATTTTCGGAAGATTTTTCTTATATCCATTCGTTGTGAACATATAAGATATTTATGGAGTTACAAGAAATTTCGTGAAAATCTCGAGAAAATTGAGATTTACGAAAGTTTATTATGAAACCTTTTTTGCAGCTCATGGGATTTCTTACGAAAATAGTCTCTCGAGCATTTTCCCTAAATCCTCTCGTTCTTGAAGATATTTGAAAATAGAATACAAGAAATTTTCCTTTATCTTTCTCTCCTACTGGATTCCTAGTTATCATGTTTCTTACGAGATATAGCATTACAGTGTTGGAGAAAGCACAGAAAGTAGATGTAGGGAATATGATCTTGAGACGTAGCTTTGTACCAACATCTTCATCATCCTCATTTTACACAGACTTTGTTGATGGAGTGTTGAGTAACGTTGAGAGTAGTTTGTACATGATATTACTCACGTTAACACTATGCTTGTATGTAGTTAATATTCTGTTTGCATTTACCTGTACTTAACTTCACCAGATGTGAATGCATAACCAAGGGTATAAGCTGCTGATAAGGCTATTGGAAAACCAACAGCTAAATATGTAATTATTTGGTATATTCCAATTTTATCCATCCCTTCTAATCCATGTGTTCCTTCATCTGAATAATTTGAATAATAAATTCAATTCGATTGAATAAGAAAGAATGAACAAAAAAAATTTAATCTACATTTTTTTGCAAATAATTTCAATTTTTTTGGTAATATTTTAGAATTAGATAGGGAAATTTTTTATGGAGACCTTCCTTCGAGGTCTTTACAAAAAATTTGATATCTGCTTTTTATTCCGAAATATTAAAAAAAAAAAATAGATGATATAATTATTGAGTTAATTTGTTTCGTAATATTTTTTTGCGTGATGAGTTGATGTTGTGTGATTCAGACATGCATTCACTTATTTATGTGTAAAAATCCTCTTGTTTTTTTTTGTTTCAGAATTGATCGCAATATTCACCTTGATTTCCTTTGATCTTCAGAGGAGAATTGCTCTCCTCTTCTTCCACGTTATCCATTATTGATGAATTAATCTGAAAACCGTAATATTTTCAAAATCACACACATTTCATAAATTCCATCAATTGTATCGAAGAAATCACAAAAAAATCTGAATAACTATTAAAAAAAAAAAATATGATATCATTTCCTTTTCCTCGGATTATTCTAAAAACTAGTTGGCTCACATTAATTGTATTCCACCATTTTTTAACCAAATTTCTTCTATCATTCGAATGAAATTCACAACATTTTGAAAAAACCTTAAAATATATATCAATCACTCAGAACACAATTTCTCTCGTAATTTCTCTCATTTTATCGAAGGAAGAAGAAATATCTGTAAAAAAAAATTTAAGACTAATCTCGGACTGTTACACTTCACTGATTACGGATATCGGTTTAGATTTAATGAAATTCACTATCTTATCCATTTCAACACACATTCCTCATGAGTAACTCATTTAGAATGAAGCCTAATTAATATATTCAGAGCCACTGGAGGGAAAACAAGATAATTCGACTTATCTGTCGTTCTCCTTCAAATATCACTGAATCTGTGACACATAGCAGAATTTTTGTTAGAACATTTTCTATAGCTCATTTTTTTCTCTTCAAAAATGGTCTGTTCACAGATTTCGCAATCGATCATAGATCCAAAGATATTCAAGAAAAACGCAATGAGTCATGTCCGCAAGAAAAATTCGGATACTGAGGATTGACTTTTCATCAATTACCTTCCCAAAAATAAAGGAAATAGAAAAATTCTGATAATAACATTTTCAAAAAATAAAAAATAGATGATATAATCAATGGATTAATTTGTTTCGTAATATTTTCATTTCGTAGCCTTTTTTGGAGCTCACACTCGCCTCTATAAACAAGTTTCTCACGAAAATTTCTCTATTTTCATTATTTCACAAAAACTCGATTCAAACAGAAATCAACTCATTCGAATTTTCTCTTCGAAATATCTCGGATTCTATGAGAAATACGAATTTTTTAATGATACTGGAAATAGCAGACATCTGACAAACTTTTAGTTTTTTTTTCTCAACAAATAAATTATTATTATTTTTTTTGAAATATGCACATGTATAAAATTGGAGAAACTATAAGTACAAATTTTTTAAACATTTTTAAAAAAATAATTTATTTCTTTAAAAAAGTCTATGAGATTGTCAGACCTGTGCTATTTTCATTTCCATAAGTTTTGGTGCACTTGTTTTTTTCCCGGAAAAACTAATAGCTATAAATTATGTCAAAACGAAAATTTCTCTATCTGTTTTATATTTCGAGATAATAATTGAAAAATCGAGAGAAAAATGATTGATAACCCGATAGTTTTTATCCGCTACTGGAATAATATAACAGCCAGTATTTTCCATGTTTTTTCTATCAAACTTTCTTGTTTCGAGTTTCCGCAACAACAAAAAAATATGTAAACTTACAGCGAATGTTCAGTACTTTACATGAGTTTATCAGCACTCATTCGATAATGCGATTCTCACGGTTGATAATTCAAAAACAACATAGAACACAACTTTTCCGGAATAATCAACACATTACGTGAATAAAATATTCCACTAAATAAAATTTAATTCATCAAAACTATTTGTTTTGATATATTTATGAAAAACACTCATTCGTATTGTCGTAAGTTATTTGTATTCTCTTTCGTTAAATGTTCACGTTACAAACGCAATTCACCCAATTGACAAAGACAATCACCGTATGAAACCCTTCCTTTCTCTCTAAACGCATTGGGCTTACTCACTCTCCGTTTCAGTTTCTATAAAATCACAAAGAGGAACGCCCACTTGGACATTCACTTTGTAATATTCAACAAACAAAATTTTCTTTATGATTTTCATTAATCTCAATTTACACGAAAAAAACTCAATAACAAAGAGACGTATCTCTAATTACACTTACAATTGCAGATATCTAACAATTTTTAAATTTTTTATTCTATCGACAAATAAATTATTTTTTAAAAAATGAAAAATGTGCAGAAAATCCAAAAAAACTACGAAAGAGTTTATAATATTTGTTTCACATTAATTTATTTGTTTAAAAAAATCCAAAAATTTTCCAGATTTCTGCTAATTCCATTTTCATGTATTTCCACTCTTTTTTTCTTCTTTTGAAAGAATATTATCACTTTAGAATCAAAGGGGCGTAAGTACAATGCTTATAAGCAGCACTTATGCCACTTTGTTACTGAGGTGACGATATGGAGATATCGAATTTTTTGTGAAATTTTTTTTGTAGGTCTTCTTCTGTTTTTGGAAAAATGTCTCCACGAAAAGTCTCTTATCTTGCTCAGTTTTAAAGATACTTACAAGAAAAAAAGGATTTTAATAAAAAGCTCGTTTCACCTCTTTTCTTCATTTAAATTTTAAAGAAATCAATTGAAAAAAATAAAATTCTAACAAAAGAGAACGAATCACTCGTTCCACCTCTCTCTCTCTCCCTGTGTTGAGAAATAACTTGAATTTAAATTTTTAATGAATATCAAACAAGAAAAATTTCTCCCAATGATTCACACTGAGTTTAAGAGTGTTTTCCCCAAGTGTTTACACTTTTTAATTTTCGACCGTCAACTCCATGACGGTTCATTCACACTTGAACTCAACTGGTGGCTTTTTTAAGTAGGCACCGTCCAATAACGATAAAATTCCTAAGATAAATAAAGAAAAGAAATAAAAGAAAAAAAGAAATCCAATTTTTTTCCGGATAAATATGAAGCGAAAGAAAGTGTTTGAGACTCAAAAAAAAAAGAAGAAATGAAGAAAATATTTTTCTTCATCATTTGTGCTACTGAGACAACGATTATTATTAACATAGAAATAAAAAAAATTTCACAATTGAGGTTTATTTACACAGACATCGATAATAATGTATGTTATATTTACCTGAGAAAGCGAATCTCGAACGCAATCGATCCAATTTCTCGTTGATGCTCCAAATTGCCTATAAAGAGTATTTCATGTTCTTTTGCGCTAAGATAATAAAAGAATTGAAGAAAAACATTGATTTTCTTTTGACACCATTTAATTTCACACTTGAAACATTCTTCTGTTAAAATTCAATTAAATCGACTTTTAACGTTGAATGTTTATCGATTGACGTGAGCATTCCCGCGTGAATATATTAACCGCTTCGACCAATGGCACGCGACCTTCACCCCAAACAGATCAACTAGATTCTTGAAATTCACTATTATTCTCCGATAAATCTTATGCATTTTTTTCATCAATTTAACACACATGTATCAACGAGAAAGAATCAGAAGAACTTTTATCTAAAATTATAACTCCGTCTATTTGAAAAATATTGACCATTCGGAAGCAAATTGCTAATGAATTAGCAGATATAGCTATAAGCATACCATCAGAATGCGATTTTCCACTTGTTTTTTTTTCATTAATTTAATTCTATACATAAACATGCATTTATTATTAAAACGACTATAACGCTCTTGAAAACATAGAATTCGAGAGGAAATTTTTGAATCAACGATTGACAATAATCATTTGGAATATATTTATTTATATTATTGATTATGAGAGTCGACGAGAGAATTGGATGAAACGTGATAATTGGAGGAATTTCAGTTAATTGGTGAATCAATGTGCAGTTAAAGTCACATTATTGGGGGGACTGTTGGGGCCAATGCTCGTTTGGGTTCTATTGGTCTGCTTGGATTTTCCCAATTGACCACAATGGTTTTGACGGCGTCAATTAGTCACACGCGAGTCACGCATGCAATTTCTATTGTTTCTTGTTTATTTTTTTCTTCTTCTTGCTTCGTCGAGTTCACGTAATTTGGAGGGAACGCTGGAGAGGGCGCCAGTGGAATTAAGGGTGACGTTGCAATGGATGCAAATGCAGGTGGTCGATTACAGCTGCATTTGCCTTGGGCGCTTTTAGCGCGTATATATAGATATACATCAGATGAAAAATGCTATAGGATGTGGCGAAAGAAGACACAAATGGAAGAAATATTGTAGACGTCACGCGGAAAACACAGAATACAAGGTCAAATGGAAAAATGAATTAATGTTCAAAAAATCATGAAAAAAACATTTTTTCATTATTCAAATCAATTGTTGGGAGGGACTTAATTTTGCGTTCCACATTTTCTTTTCAGGATGTTGGAGTTGGGATTTGGTGAGGGAAGAAATAATCATTATTACAGTAAAATATAATTTCGAGAAAAATTTGGGAAAATATTGAAGTTACCAAAAATCTCGAAAAATCTCAAAAGATCTCGAAATTTTCCTGTTTCGAGATTTCTAATTAAATCTCGAATTATTTAGGATTAAACTGATTATGTGTTTTTGCAAAACTTGCAATAAAAAGGAGTCATGAAGAGAAAATTGTTCTTTTCTGTTTCGGAAAAGATTGTAAATTCAGTAGTAAAGAGGTAAAACAGGATAAGTCGATTTTTCCAGCCAATCGTTTTTTCTAAGTGTTTTGGAAACTACGCGAGATAAGGCGATTCTGCTCTGATCCTTTTTGTTGAGAATTTCAAGCACTGCAGAGAAGGATCCAGGTAAAAGAGGCGTAACTCCATTGTATTCCTAGACATTCGCAAAGAAAGGTCGACAAAAAAATGAGCTTATTATGTTTTAACTCTTCGCTACTGAATTGACAGATTTTGAAGATTTACTGGTTATTTTATTAACATGAATACAGTTATGTAGATTTAAATATATCTTGATGTTAACAATTTGTGGGTTTAGGAGCTGCAGCCCATACGTACATTCATGGGCTGAAGGATGTTTGGGAGGTATAATCGGATAAAAATTAGTTTTTTGTATGAAATCGTAAATAACAACTCATACGAGATGAATGGCTCAAAACTCATTCAATGAGTATTTGAAGAATGTAATAAGAAACAAGATGAGATCTAGAAACAAAATATTAATTGAAAATTGGAAAAATTAGCACTATTTTTTACAATTGAATTTTTTTTTAAGATTTAAAGAAATGTGAAAAATGGTACGAATCTTTCAGTTTTCACTTAATTTTGTGTTTCAGGGGCTTATTACATTCCTCATTACATTCTTTGCAGACTCACCGAATTAGATTTGAGAATTTCATCTTTTATAAAATTTTATTAACAATTTTATGCAAAAAATTAACTGTTTTTACAATTGTATCTCCCAAACATCCTTCAGCAGTTTTCGTGGGAAAGTGAAGGGACAGTGGCAGAGAAAGATGAGAAATATCTATCGAGGAAGATGTAAAAAAATTAATTGACAAAGGTTGATTAATAGAAAAAGAAAGTTTGCGAAACAGAGCCCGCGATATTTCTTTTCAAAAAATTCAGATAGTTAGGGAGAAAAGAAATGAAAATTTAAAACAAAATCACCAAAAGAATTTTTATTTCATCCTCTTTCTGTAAAAAAATTTGACTCACTATTTTCGAAATATTTTTGGAACTATCATTTTGGGATCATGGAACGTTCATTTGACAATTATTTAGTATTGTTGAATTAACTTCCAACGTCCCATGATCCCAACATAATAATTATTAAACATGGAAATGAGAAACAATTTCTTTTTTAAAGTCTAGGAGGAATATTTCAAATGTACCGCGCTCAGTTAAGAACGCTCCATTCTGTCCATTGTGGAACGACCTTAATGTCACGAGACGGAGCGTGCTTGAGTGCGCGTATAGCAGAGACCCAGTATCGAGAGGCGATCGGCTTCGATCTCCCTGTAATAATGCTCAGAGCTGTACATAAAGAAGTAAATCAGGCTGTTAATAACAATTCCGAAGGACTCCAGCAGAAGTAAAAAAAAGAGGGAAAAACGAATAACGTGCATTATCGCATTATTTATTATGCGCATTAAACATCACAGAAGTAAAGGCACGAGTGCTCAAGTAATAATTCCAGTATATCGATAATGACACGGAGCATAATCGTGTAAGTTGAATAAACAATTTGCGTAATAAATAAATTTTTCATCTTTACTGTTTAATATAATATTTGTGGTTTTTGTGGTTTATTGCAGAACATTACTGAATACTCAGACAGAATTATGTACGCAGGATGGACGTCGATGAAATAACATTCAATTCATTTTATCTTGTGTTAAGGGTTAGTAGAGCAAATGTTTTTTTTTAATAATAATTTAGTATAAGTTCATTGGTTTATTAATTTATCTAATTATTGCAGGAAAATTTCCGAAGAAAGTATGAAACGGCTTTATCTAAATGCTGGACCATATGTGTTCCCTGCAATGATTCCCTCCAAGATTTAACGATAACTGAAGAATTTGTCGGTAAGTCTATAATAATGATTATCATTATTATTATAATATTTATAATTGATACTATTTAAAAAATTATCAGGGTATCTTTTCTGTAGAGAATTTCATCACCTATAAAAAAAATCCCCTTAAATTTTCATTCAAAACCTACTTGCTTCAAAAATATCTACAAAAGAATAAGCAAATATAATAAATTTTTATTTCATTCTTATCTGTCTTTAAAAATTAACTAGTGAATTAATTTCAAGTCAAATATTCGATTTTATCACTGATTCAACTATTCTTATCATCAAGGCCATTTTCCAATCATAATGCCAGCAGTGAAGTGGTAGAGAAGGAAAAGTTGTTCGGAATTATTTCAACGACTATGAATTTTTAGATTAATCGATTTTATTTCATCATCAGTTTTCTGAGAATATCTCGGAAAATTGGTGAGATAGAGCGATGTACCCTAATTCTTTCTTTTTTAGCTCTTAAAATCCTTTACAAAATAAGGATTCGATCAAAATTGCTCTATCGAGTTTAGTTTCTAAGATATTCTTGAAAATTGATGATGAAATAAAGTTAATTCGCCTGAAAACTCCATATTTTTATTTTATTATATTCGTTCTTTTGCTCATAAATTAAATACACTTTATTTTTGAAAATCGGAGAAATCTTGTGTCGATAATTCGGCTTTTGTTCTTTTAAAATCTTCCAAAATCCAAGTGGATACAATATTTTTTCTAAAAAACATTTTCATATAATAATTCCAATATCTCTCTTGATTCTAAAAAATGTCTTCAGAGAGTGATATTTCGTTCTTATTGACTAAAATTAAAATCAAACATTCGAAAGCCATAATTCAACGACTCATTAATTTTCAGACGATCACATCTTGAAACCCGTTTTCAAATTGCCATATCACTATGTCTCAACTGATGCAACTGGTGCACGGATGTACAAATTCGAAGATACTCGAATAAGACTCGTTCAGAGAAATGGCGAATCAGTACATCCTGATTTGTACAGAGTCAATATATCAAGTGTTGAGAGGGGCTACAACAAGGAATTTCAGATGTACAACATATTAATAATCGACAGGGTATTAGATCCTAAGTATCTTAGTTCACGTAAACCAAATCCAGTTAGAATGAAGCTCAATCGCACGATTACATCTTACAAAGAGTGAGTTTTCTATTATCTCGATAAACTTTTGGCATTTTATTTGTTGATATTTCTGTAACAAGTGGATTTATTAAAATTCACCGAGAAATTTTTATTTCCATAGAGAATTTCCCTGATCTCAATAATTTTAGAGATATCAACAAAATAAAATCAATGAAACAAGCAAAATTGGAATAATTATGTGAAGATTTTGTTGTAAATATTTCTAAAACAAATGAGTTTTTTGAAAAAAGTAAAGAAACCTTTTTCCCAGAGACATACATAATCTACACAAAAAAGGTCTCTTGCTAAATTTCCATAAAACTCAATATTTTCCCAGTTGCTCCGAAATTATTTAATCAATTACGTAATTCTTTAACAAAATATTTTCAGAGCCTTCGCATTTTTGCATGAAATTGCTGAGCAAGGTAGGATTTCCCTCTTGGAATTACGGAATGATGTTGAAACAATCGATCTCAACGACTTTGAATCAGCCGATGAGTTACGCAGTGTCCTTCAAGAATGGATAAGACGTCACTGGGCTCGCACAATGCGTTTGTTCAGTCTGGATACACAGCGTGACGCGAGATTTCAAAAATTATTGAGTACATCGTTGGAGATATTTGTGATGCATTTTTTGCACGACAGGATCTACATGTTATTGATTAATGTACTCGACCAAGACGACTTGTCGATTAAAAGGAAAATTGATAAATTACATGATATTGGAGTTACACCAGATCAATTGGGAGTTAAGGAATCACTTGCCATATCATTGCCATCAGCAATTGTTGAACTAGCAACGTTGGATGCTAGACAGGGACCGCTTGAGAAATTATCGTGCCTGAGAACAACGTTGGACCTCATTGTTGCTGAAGTAAAAGGAGCATTGGCTGCTGTTGAGACGAGAATTGAAAAGTTCGATGAGAACGACATGATTGGAGCAAGGAGAACCATCAGAGTCGTGCCAACTGACGATTTGATACCATTATTGATATATGTTATTGTTAAATCCCGTCCAAGGCGACTCATAACTGATTTACACTATATACAGAATTTTTTGTGGTCTGTATCACCGTACGATGGACTTTCTTATGCAATGGTCACATTCAAAGCTGCCATATGTGCACTGCAGGATATTAATATTAATCGTTTACCAGCTAGAAGTAAAAAAGTTAGAAATGAATTGGCCATTAATGATGTTTTAGATGTTGTTCAGAAGACTGATAATGATATCACACCATTGGATCGACAGGTGCGCGAATTGGCTGTGATGTTGCAGGAATGTACTAAGAGTGAAGTTCAACAGTGAAGTGTTGATGGTAGATAAATCTACTCATTGTCACTTTTCGCCATTTCACTGTGTTGAAATTATCATTTATTTTGGGAATAATTCGGAAATTATGAGGCTTGGATGAATTTATCGAAAAACCTTTTTTTGTAGAGGATTTTACGGCTTAGAAAGAAGGTCGTGCCATAAATTTTCGCAAGTTTCATTGCTACCGTGATATTTACAATATAAAGAATTATCATTCCATTAATAAAAGAGGATAAGACAAGAACTTTCCAGATTATTCGGTGAATTTCTCCAAAACCAGTGGATTTAGAGGGAATTCTCAGGAGACTTTTCTAGCAAAAAATTTAATTGATTAAAAAAAACATCTCTCAAAAATTTCTCTTGAATCTACTTGTTTGACAGATAATTGTGGAATAATGTACAGCAGATTTTCTATCTTATCCTATTTTTTCCTCATGACTGAAACAATATCAGTCTTATTAATTAAAATTAAGCTAAATAATGAATTTGAAATTATCGCTCATATTTGCAGTACAAATATCAAAATAGTAATATATTTTTTCTAAGAAATCTTATTTTTTAATGTATAATAATCAAATGTAAGATTATGAACAAAAGTTGAATACTTTTTCTTATGTACATGTATCTTGTGGTATTTTTAAGATACCTGTCACTCTTGCATTGACAATACTCTGTAGAAAATATTTTTTAAGCAATTATGAAATATACAGTCTTTTTTTTCTTCATTAAATGACTTGACTTGATAATACGTCTTTGATCTCGCGGATGGAGATCTCGGCGGGTTAAGAATACTTTTGTACTTTTCGTAAAAAGAAAATTTTGAACTTATCATTCATTATGCTTGATGTGAATCCATCATCAGATTACCATCCTTGTCTTTAATGCGAATTCTACCATTCGCGTATCTTGTCTCTTGGGTGCCATCTGGATAAACGTATTTCACAGTTCCGTCAGGATACTCTCGTCTCTAAAAATGAGAAAATTTATTAATATTTCAAAAACATTTTTAAAATAATCCAAAAAGACGTGGAGATCATCGCAAATATTTCTGGAATTAGTAGGTTCAAAGGAAAACGTCAAGAGACCTCTTTTAAATACTTTCACGAGCTACAAGAAAAGTCTCTTAATAAATTACTGTAAATCTACTAGTTTCCAAAACCTTCGCACTTTTTAAAAATATCCTCACTTTGTGTTCTTTAGTATGAATCTCCCGTTGTCCATTGGGTAGTGACAATATTTTTTCCCCATTTGGAAATGTCTCAGCGATAGTACCATCAGGTAATGCCCATTTCTCAATACCATCCGGTTGCATCAAGCGTATTGATCCATCCGGGAAGGAAACCTCAACAACACCATCAGTTGTCCTTCTTTCCTCCTGTCCACTACAAAAAAAAAAGCAAGACATTAATTTACCCCTAGAAAAATCCCTACCACCTCAATTTCCCTTGAAAACTCACTCCGGAAATTCCAGTATTTCAAAACCATCAGGATAAGTAGTATGCCACGTTTTAGTCGCTGCGTAAAAATACTTGATGCAGCCTTCTTCCGTAGTCTCCCTCACATCTCCATTGTAATAAATCAACTTGGTCATATTGCGATCAGGATAAACTTTCTTAACATTTCCATTCGGATACCAGTACTCCGTGTAACCATCAGGATGCTGAACCTCCCGGACTTGCTGCTTCGCTTGCGGTGTAACGATCTTCCCAGGAGTTGGTAAATCAGATAAATGACTGATGGAAACAGCTTCAGCACGTGGTGTCATGCTGTCCGAAGGTTTGGCCAAAGGATACTGATACTGTTTCCTCGGCGTCAGTTCCGATTCATTAGCACTGAATTTCATCCGATCACCCCTCGTCAATGATCCACTTTCTCCATTCTTCTCACTTTCCCCAGTGAATCTTCCAAACCGCGAAAAACCTGGCGAGCTCACCTGCTTATCATCCAATTTAATTCCTTGATGATGTGCAAACGATTGCCGATGATCAGATTCATTCGGATTTGTCAATTTCGTGTCAATTCTCGGATTGATGACCTCACGCACAAACTGCTGATAGGAGCCACGCTGATCGATGTTTTCAGTTGATTTCAGTACTTCGTGCTTCAATTCTTTGCACGATTGTGAATCCTGGGGTGGAGGATCTGACACACGATCTTTCATGCTCTCAGAAGCTTTTGTGTTCTCCTTTTGCCAGATTTTCTCGTTCTCCGAGTTCTCTAAGTTCTTCTTAAAAACATCGTCTTTGAAAACCGTTGCCTCTTTTAGAAGCTCCTGATACATATTTCGCTTCTTCGCAATGTCCTCCTCAGACTGCACGATTTTCTGTGGCTCGTAGACAATAATTTTGCCTGTGTCGCTACTCTGCAAATCATCAACGTTCGACAGGATTTTATCCGACTGGGATCTCGGCAATATCTCTTCATCCTCTGACATTGAAGCTCGCTTCGTCAATGCGCTTCTTTTGCCATCCAGCTGCCTATTGATCTGATGAATCGCTTTCGTATTCGAAAACGTGCTCGGTCTCTTCAGCTTTGCATTGCCTCTTCTAGAAGCCTGCAGCTTCTCCAGCTCCTGTTTCAGCTTGGAGTTCTCCATCTGCAGCACCCGCATCTGGCTCTTCTGTCGCGCTTGTGCTGCCTGCCATCTCATCTCCTTCTCATTAATCTCACTTCTCAGGTCATCCAGCTGCTCCTTGAGAACCTGCACCTCCTGACGCTCTTGCTTCGTCTGAATGGACTTTTCTCTCGCATCACGAAGACGATTCTCCAACGCTGCTTTCTCACGGACCAAGCGCTTCTTCTCCTCCTGCAATCCATTCTCCATTCTGGTTCTATCCTTCTCCAAACTATCGCTCTTCTCTTTCATCTCTTTCAGCAGAACACGACGCTCCTCACGCAACTTTTCCCGTTGATCCGCGAGTGCTGCATTCTCTTTTCTAAATATCTCAATCTCTCGTTCCAGTTCTATCAAACGAGTCTTCAGTAATTCAGACTTTAAAATCATGGGCTCTTCTTTTTTCTCAGGCTCCGAAAATTTGTGGAGCTCTTCTGTCGATGTTTTCTCCCCACTCCGCGATAATTCCTCAACTTTAGCAGTGTAACTCTCCATAGTTCTTCTAACTGCCTCCTGAAGCTCCGTTATAGTGTTGTCCTCGTCGTAGTATGTTCCTTCTGTGTCATTTAGCACAGAGTGCTCATCGTCTGTACTGTGATCCGTTGAATCGTCGTAGTTGTTCAGATTTCGCGGCTGCATTGTTGCTGGTAACATTGGCTTTGATGGATACTTAAAAACGTAATCAGTTTGACTCAGATCGTCAATGTTCCCTTGGTTCTTGCGGGAGTGTGCTTCGACGTCTGATGATTCTGAGCTCGCTGAATGCTCACTCCACTCATTCTCATCTCTATAATTCTCTGATTGTGACTCACTTGAGAGCATCGACGTGTCGGTTAAGCCGATTGTCTTGTACTCATTGTATTCGGAAAATCTGACGTGCATACTGACATTCGCCTCCTTGTTTTCGTTACAATTGTCATCTTTATCATCAATCATCGAGCTCATTGTACTGCAAGAGATGTCGAAAATATCGTTGACATCATTTTTTTCAATGTTGTTGTTGTTCTGGTAAAGAAGAATCTTCGTGTTCGTCTGTTGCGATCCAATTATCTGCTTCAGATCACTCAGATGATTAGGGGTTTTATCATCAAATGGTCCAGAATCCCATTTTGAGAAGACAATATCTTTCTTTACGACTGTCTCTCGTATTGCTCTGACCGGTGACTCCTGTTTTTTATGGGTTTTAGAAGGCGATGATGTCTGTGTGCTCAATTTTTGCTTGATACTCCGTAGTTTTAATGGTGTTGACTGCTGCATAAACGCTAGAACAGCACTTGATGTCGAGCAAAAACTCGAATTGTCGGCTTTTTCCTCGAGGTACTCGAACATTTTTGTCTCCAGTTTTGATGAGTCCAGGTCAGATGGATTTGATTCTTCGTTGGATTCGACTTTGTCGGGGATTTTAGGGGTTTTGGGCGGTGATAATCGAGCAGCTGAGAGAGATTTGCTGCGAACCTTTTTCTTAGGCGGAGGAACAGCTTTCAGGTTCAATTTTTGTTGACTGACAGGGGGAATTGCTGGAACACTTCGGCGAGATGAATGATTTGATTTTGTGGTTTTTGGAGGATCTTTGGACTTTGAAGACTTTGGATTTGTGTAACCCATTGCTGAGAGCGATGCACTTCTTGGACGCATTGCTAACGTGTTACTGGTAATGGCTGGCTTGAACCTGGCTAAACCCTCGCCTTTTTTTAGAAATGGCTTTTTCGTTATTTTCCTCTGTTCATTTGCATTCTCGGGAGCTTCTGATTCCCGAAGTCTCTCCTCCAGAAGTGTTTTGAAGTCCTTTTTCGGTGAAGGAACTGGCATATCATCGATTGCGAGTGATCTTCTCAGTGGCTTATTCTCAGTTGGCAGAGGCTCAATTCCCTCGACTGAAACGTCAGACGATACTTTGAATCTCCTTGGTGTTTCAATTTTCTCAGAGTCAGAATCACAGTATTCAAGATTACTGTGATTTGAACGTCTGGGTGAGTTGGTCATGGTGAAACTGTTGGAGGAAGATAGGCTTAGTGCAGGAATATTTAGCTGCATCAATGTTCTATCATCGTTGTTAGAATTAAGGTCTCTCTCAGGTAGTAGACATCTCTGCTCTTTCGTTGGTGATGATACCTGGAAATTATTCATTTGTATTTATGATTCAATAGGTAAAAATCATTGGCAAATTGCACATTTTTTTGCAGATATTCCTGAAACTAGTGAGTTTAGAGAAAATTTACAAGAGACCTTTTTGGTGTAAAGAATTCCTAATATCACGAAAAAGGTCTGATAAATCCATCTAAAATCACAAATTCATGTAAATTCAAAAATAATCATAGAAATCCACCACTCACCGGTGAATGACAAACTTTTGGCCTTGGCGATGAAGTGTCGACTGCAGATTCATTGACAATTTCCTTGAGTCCAAGTGCCTCAAACATTCGTTCCTGTTCAATGCTCAGTAATTCTCTCTGCTCGTGTTGTTGCTTCAGCAGCTTTTCCTGCTGCTCAATCTGCCATTTTCGTAGTTCTTGAAGACGTTCAACAATCGTTGCTTCCAAATCCATTATTCCAATGAAGATAATATTCAATTTTCTTATTATTACGTTTTGTGTTCACACAAGTGTAATAACCTCTAAACAAAATTTAATCCTATGAGTGACAACGTATTAAGTGGATAATCAATAAAAATTATAAATTCGGTGAGTTGAACGAAATTTCTTGGAATTGTTGATTGTTTTGTCATGGTAATGAAGTCAAACAATTACAAAGGACTTCACCGGTCTGAGCTACTCCAATAGAGTACAATCACTGCTCAATTAATTAAATATTGATTGGAGAAATCTACTCACCTTTTGAATGAAGATCGTAGGAATTATTTAGATTTGAAGACTGGATTTATTTTTTTGTTTTACGAGGCATCTCATTGCTCGAAGCCGTTATTTTGTTTCAAATTGACACAACAGGTATTTATCAGCGTTATGAACGAGGGAGAAACACAAAGGTGCCAACACTAGGGGCAAAATGGAACTGTTTTTGCGCGCCAAGTCTTTGCAAGGAGGACCAACTGTGTCTAGGGAGTTTGGGTGGGGGAAGGAACAGGCAGCGCCAATTATTAGCGGTAGATAATGTAGAAATCTATGGGTAATTTGGGGTTTTTGAATTTTTGGAGGGAACTGTGTTTATCGGGTGCGATATTGGAAGAAATAAGCATTACCATCTGTTGGAGAAGAAGCACCGCTGATTACACAGAGAAAAAAAAAACATTAAAAATTACTCTGTGTCTTTTCGGTAGTCTAGGAACCAAGGAGAGGAATGAAAAAATTAATATACTTGCAGAATAAAAAATTACTGTGCCACTTTGTAAAAATTGATGAGATAAAAGTTGTGGAGCACTTTGTGAAGTGATTTCCATTAATTTCTTTTGTAGTGCACAGTACTTTTTACTCTATTGGTATTAGTATATTACCTAGCAAGTGCGGTAAAGTACTTTTCTGACGAGTGTGAGGTTGCAAAACGAGCCGAAGGCGAGTTTTGTAATCACACGAGTCTGAAAATCTTTACCGCACGTGTAAGGTACTGTTTTTTTATGCACAACGTGTGGAAAGTGCCACTGACCACACATGCAGCGTCCCAAAAGTGGCTACTTTGCGCACGGCGTGCAGAAAACTAATTTTTTGCTCTCCTCTTTTTGGTCCCATGCTGCTGAAAAGGCACAGTAATTTTCAATTTTTTTTTTCTTGTAGAATCATCCTCGATAACGACGCGTACTAATTGACTCAATCAGTACGTCGTACTGGTATTGTACTAGTATTTCACTTCGAATCAAAGGCTTGAATTGATGCACTGCATTCGATTAGGCTCAAAAAGTTATAAATAAAATATGATCCAAATACGGTGGTGGCCCCGGTTTCTAACACTTTAGAGCTAATTTCTGGGAGTATTATTCGGAGGCAACAACTATTTTCTCACTCAATGTATTTTAATTATTTAAATACATATTTGTTGCGCGAAATGAGCTCAACAATTGAATATTCAACAATATACTGTATATTCAAATTACTGTAAATATTTCAAATATCATTAATGAAAAATGTACATAACTTGAAAAAAAAAAATTGTACTTCCACTACTAGTCCAGTCAATAGAACATATTCGAGGGAAAAAATTCCCAAACGATTTTTTGGTCTTCCATTCTCTTCATTGAGTGATGAAAAATGATATCTTCTGTTTGGACACTACAATTTGTGGAAGAAAAAATTATTTAAACAATTAAAGGGCGTCTTGCCATGGTTTCTTGAAAATATCTTCTCAGCCATCACTTTTACACTGAGGGGATTTTTTCATACTGTCCTGATTATCTGCTCATAGTTAAGGTCAAAATGAACTATCTCAAATTAGTTAGCCCAACCAGAATTATAATGTGAGGGTTACTCAATTTTTCTAGTTGTTCATAGAGATATTGGAAAAAAATTGTTAACAACACCAAAATATTGTCAATCGCGATTTGACAATATTTTGGTGTTGTTAACAAATTTTTTCCAATATTACTATGAACAATTCGAAAAATTGAATATTTAATCATGGAAATGAATCAGATAATTAGTTAGGGTTACTATCTTTATTCAATGCAGTGATCTTAAATAAGATCACTGCATTGAATGAAGATACGCGTTATATATCCGTTATAATATTTTTGTTCTGTTAGCCATTTCCGTATCATAATCCACTCTTCATGAACACTGAGAAAAAAAAGTTTTTGTTGCAAGAAAATTTACTTAATTGAAGAAAATTTACTTCACTCCAGAAAATTTCAATATATATAGATATAAAAATTGTGAAGGAAAATTTTGTTAAAAGGCAATTTTCTTGCTACAGGAATTTTTTTTTTCTCAGTGAAGGATTGCTCGACTGTTTGAATCATATGTGATCTACTAATGATAGAGTAAGCGAAAATTCTATCTGTGTAAATTGGTCATTAATATCTTATTTTTCTGATTTTCCTGAAGAGTTTTATAACAGGAACAAAATCATGAAAAATTTGGAAGTTTTAAAAAAGAGAAAAATTATAATTTTTTTTTTTTTACGTGTCATAAGTTATTCTGTACTACAACTATGAGAATCAAATTTCCTATGACGGAAACCCACAGTTAATGCTCATGTTGACTATCTGATAATCATACTTGAAGCTGAAAAATTCATTTTCAGAATGAAAATTTCTATTTTTAATCACAATGTTTACTAACTATATGATTATAGTCAAGGCCTTTTCTACTATATTTTTTAGTCCGAGACTTCAAAAAATTCTCTCAATGTAGCACGATTGTAATTCTACACTTCTTTGTTTCTTATAAAATTACTTAGAACTTGGTCGTTAACGGTTTCTTAATCAGAGTTGCGGATTGGCTAATATGGGGTGACAAACTGCGGGGCTAGAAACGTATGCGCGTTCTAATACAATACACTGAGAAAAAAAAGTGATAAAAACTATCAAATATTGGTTTTATTGATCGTTATTAAATATTTTTTTGGAATAATTCCAAATTTGTAGAATTCACTGCATTTTGTTCATTCATACAAATCAACGGTTCGAATTTAAGGATTTTTGTTCATTCAAACACATCAAATGTTTAAATAAACGAAATTCAGTAAATTCAACAATTTTTTTAATTATTTTAAAAAAATATTTGCTAAGGACCAATGGAAACAATATTCGATATTTTTTACCACTTTTTTCTCAGTGTACTTGTATAATACTAGTACGGTATACTAGTACTATAATTTATTGCGCCTTCACCCGTAAATATTCTTGAAACGAATGGGCTTATAGAAAAATGTTGAAAGACGTTTTTTGTAGAGAGGTTCATGGCGAATTCACTAAAGTTGTATCCGAGCTATTTTCGAAATGATGAAGGTGTTATTTTTGGATGCATCCTACTTGACTGCTTCACAATAAGATTTGATGGGAAGGAATAATAATGAATGTGGAACAGCATCAATATTTGCGAAAGTTGAGTTTTTAATTATAAGCATGTAAAAAATATCAGATCTGCACGTTTCATCTAAAAAATCTTTTTCTACTTTTTTTTGTTACATATTGAGAATTTTAGTCTTGCCCGAAGATCTGAAGTTCTACTGTTCGGAGCATATCGAGCTTCATCTTCAATTAAAATTGACAGTACTTCCTACTGATTTCATCAATCTCTGATCAATTTTTAATAAAAAATGAGCAAAATAGGAATGATCTCATGAAAATCTCTTATCCCCTTTTTTTTAACTGAAAAATTCATCAAAAACTCATTCAATTCGAGTGAAAAAATGAATTTTTGAAGAAAAAACCAAGAATCAATCATTTTTTTCATTATTTTCATCAGAATATTTTTTTAATAATAATCAACAACTTCGAAATATTCAAATTTTCCTCCATTTTACAATCACCATGTTTCTTTCTGCACAACAATAAACTCTTGCAATCCAGTTTCATATTTGCCGTTACAAGTTCGCTCATATTCCCAACATTATTCATAAACTTTAACGGCTTCAATAAATAATAAATCTTTTTGTTTCACTACTTTTTATTCTATCTAGTTTTATTTTCATATGACCATTGCTATATAAATAGCCCGTGTAATATACGGTCAGAACCGGTAGCTCATTGGGTCCATGAGACCGTTACACATGGAGAAAAAAAGGAAGAAAATAAAATATAGAGATAGGAAGAAGAAACGAACCCTGTAGAAAAGAATGTCACAAGGCGGAGTCTTTAGTTGGCCTCTCCAATGAGATCTATAATCCCATCCCCGATGAGGCCTCATTCAAATATGGAGGGAGGCTGAGACTGCTGGAGCCATTTTTTAAATCTCAATATTAAAGCAATTCAAATAATAATTTAATAACAAAATTTTAAATTTTGTGAATATTTAATTAATTTTCTTAATTAAATATTTTCATTCAATTCAATTAAAGTACAGTTTACACGTTCTTAATAATAATGATAATAATATTCACTCGAGATCGAAATCACTCGAGTTTTTTTTAAACTTCTGCAATATAATAAATTATAAAAAATATAGAAAATATATATTTTTATTTTTATTTCATTTTGAGAATACTGAAATTCTCCAGAGTTGAAGTATTCAACAAAATTGAATCCTCTCGTTATTTCTCGGATATAAATTCATTCAAGCACCTGCAAAGAAGCGAAGAAACTATAAAAATTGAGGAAAATCCAATGAAATTAGTTAATTTTCGTTCTGAATTCCTTTCGCAATGTTCCTTCGAATAAAAGAATATTTCAATTCCACTTGATAGATAAATTTAAATTAAATTATCAACCAATATTCGTAATATTTATTTTCATACACCTGTCGAAGCCACATGGCATTGAATATTGAAAATCCACTGAATAATTCGCTTGTAAATGTAACCGTTGAAAAAAAAAAGTTTTTTCTTCAATTTTTTTTTCACTGTCCGGAGGTTTTGCTCAAAGGCCGAGGGATTATCGAGAAATATTCAACCTGGTGTCTCTTCATCCACGTGAATATTACCATCCTGTCCATTGCTCTCAGTTTCTCCCTAATCCCCCGTTCGCCAAAGGCCGTCATAAAACGAGCAGCCCCCGGACAAGAAGTAGCAGCCGAAGAAGTGTGCGTCATCCAAAAGGAAGAAAAGGAAAAAAATATATAGATTCCAAGCAAAACTGTTCACTTCCTCGATGCATTTGGATCTTCCTTGCAATCATAAAAACGGGAGAAACTTTCCCATAGCTTTACCTGAAAATCCTCATCTTCGGATTTTGTGAGTTAAAATGTACGTACAATCCCTGAAAATAGGTACAGCAATGGTGTCCCATTTGCGATCCCTTCGGGCATTACAGTGCAGTAAAATTAATATTGTTTAAATGCGGTTTGAAAAGGCTCAGTGGTTGTGTTTGTACCATTCGCCTCTGCACATTGAACGGACGAGAGGGAAAAGATTGAATGAGGAAGTGGAAAAGAGAGAGAGAGAGAGAGAGGGAAAGAGAACTTTTCAGACCGTTATAAAACGACTGAAAACGTGGCACAAGAAAGTCCGGAGCTTAATCTTTTTTTTTTCTTCTTCTTCTTCCTCTTATTATTTACTTTCTGCCTAAGTTCTCTCGTTCTGTCTCCGAATTTTTTTTTACCCCTTATATCCCTCCACTCCCTCCCTCCATCACCCATGAACGCACTTTGATAGGCTGTTTAACTGAGATAATTTCAGACTTCCTGCTTTTTTATTTTTTTTCTAGAACTCAAATTTCTCTCGTGTTTCAGTCGAGATAACAGAAAATTTCTCAGCTTCAAATCTGATTTAAATACAAATATTGAAAAAAATTTTAAAAAATTCAGACTACAAAAGGAAGTGGATTAATTTTTTTTATCTGTTATTTTCAAACTCTGAGGTGAGATTTTTTTGAACAGAAAATATGGGTAAACATGATGATGATGATTTTATTCACTCAGTATTCCCAAATGAACTGTTTCCCAATGGCAATCTCTAACGCAAAGTTTATAGACGCATGGGTACAACTAAATGCGGTGGATAACCATTGTAGACTGTGCATTTAGTTACTAATTTTATGTAGAGTTATGAGCAACTGGGAAATTACACGAATGTGTAGTTTGCCTTTGGTCCATGGGGATCATTCGCTTTTCCCTGGCTTGAGACAAAGTTTGAGCTGAATTTAGAGGAGAAAAATTGTTCGTTTCAACTCTTTTAGTGAGGAAAAATCAGCCTTATAAAAAAGAATTTCAGAAATATTTCAAAAAATTTATTTGAATGAAGGAATTTTTAAAAAATTAAATTAAAAAAATAATTACGAAAATTTTTGGATTTCCCTCAGTTTCCAAAAATAAAAATATAAATAATTTCGTAAGAAAAATTTTTTTATTTCACATTCGATAATTTTATTACAATTCTTTTTTTCTCCATAATTCCATCATTCCAAGAACGAATGATGGAATTCTTGACAAAGATTTGAAATAAAATTAATCGTAACATAAATAAATCCAAATAAAAATTCACTCATTTTAATCTGTTTTTGGGATCTTTTTCTCTTCATTTACACAGTGTTTTATTCGAAGCCACCCGCTGTTTGCCCCGCGTAAAAGAGAGCGTGCGAGCATTGTAACGGAAAAAAAGAAAAAAAAATCAGGCGAGAAACAACGAAATGAAAGAGCAAGAGAATTGCATGAGAAACAGCATTCGAATTCAGAGAAGTTCATCATGCAGCGTTGATTCTTCATGTGAAAAAGAAAAAAAAAGAAGAATTAACAAAGAATCATCAAGGAGTGAGGAAAAGAAAAGAGCGAGACAGAATTACTGTGCGAGCATGTAAAAGCGCAACACAATATTATACCCATGCTTGTCTTTTATTGATGGCAATAAAAAAAAAATCGAAAGAAAAAAAAACAGCTTTACTGGCGTCATCATTAAAGCCAACTCTGTGAGGAACAGAAAGAACGAAGATGTCTGCCAATTAATGTCCGATCTCGTGGGTATCTTTTGAATGCGCTTTGAAACTTTAACGCTTCGAGCTGTATCATCACAAATGTACGTTTTTTTTATCGCTTCGGATAAAGAAAACCGAAGAGGCTGAAAAAAAAAAATGTTTTATTTTTTTTTGTGGTAAGCGATGAAAAAGCGGTTCGTTTGACGCGGAAACATCAAAATGATGACAGAATCGAGTTATTCTACGAAAAACAAGAACATCTCACTCTTTACAAGAAATAATAGTGAGAATGGTTTTTTTTCTCTTTAATGAAGATATTCGTCGGAAATTTAAAAAGTCTCTCGTTAAAAAATTTCTACTCAAAATCGAGAGACAAACAGTAGTCGAATTCAAATAATCACCTGCAATTGTGAAGACGGTAAAATCAGGCAGATAATTAATTTATGTAATTGTTTGAGACCTTTATTATCTATGGGTAACAACAAAACTACAAATTTTTATAGTCCATCAATAAATTTTTATGCTCATTTAGCCGAGGTCAACCCTTTTGTCAGTGATACACCAGCACAGAGAGAGAAAGAGAGAAAATGAAGTGGTTACCAGAGGATTAGCGAGTGAAAATTGACCGCAAGAAAATGACCCTAAAGAGTTATTGCTGAAGAAAAAATCCAGTGAAATATAGTGCTATTTAAAATTACTGAAAACACAATTATTGGCTAATTATTAATCCTTCAATTTCAAAAATCTCTTTCAATGGTGAATTTTTCTAATTTTTTCGCAGCATTCTTCAATGACTTCTGTATAAGCTGTTTATATTGCTCCATGGAAAATTGGCGGGACGTTCAAACTCGCATTTTTTCCCCCAAATTCCCCGTTATTTCAAGAGGTAAAATGTTTTTTTTTCTTCAATAAAAATAGCGTGGAAATTTTTACAAAACACAATTTACTATTAACAAAAATGTTTGGGTATATTTTTTGAAACGATTGAGTCCGTCATGGTAGCTGTATAATGCCTGTTTACCTGACTAACGTCCCACTACCCTAATAAAACCATGCTATCGTAAAGGGGTCGGTTAAAGAGTGGGGAGAGAGAGAAAACATTGAAGAGGGAGGAGGAGGTTTTTCATGTTTTGTCAGTTTTCTATAGCCCAATGGGATTCTAAGAAGAAATAATAAATGTGCAGTTATGTATTGTGTTGAAAAATTTTTCTAAGGGGGGGGAAGTGAGTGTACACAAAAGAGGGTAACTTCTTGAGAAAATTACTTTTTCTTTTAATGCTTTTTAACCAACAAAATTTATTCCTAAAATTTTTATTCACTGATTGGATTTTTTCATAAAACAATTGTTGATGTGTCGCAGATTTTTAATTAATTATAATTAATAAATGCACATCAATGAATGATTATTCAATTATTGTTAATCCTGGGGCTCAAGTCACAATAATGAAAGACAATAATTTATGATGATTATAATCGTTTATTCGTAAATAAACACAAATTTGTGTATTATTAATTTGAACTCCAATTTTCTTATTTGAGACATAACAGAGTGAAGGAAAAATTCTCAGATTAAATGGAAAAAAAAAATACTGCTCCCACGTGTTTCCATCATCTCCGGCAATAACGAGAGAAACATTACAATGTGAGAGGAAAAATTGTGGGGAAAATTCTTAAGTACATGCAATAATGAGGTACAGTAAAAGGCGAGAAAATAAAACGTCAAGGAGGTGAAAGAAATATGGACGGGGTAGTAAAGTGATAGAAAGGTAAGGAGGTACCAAATTTCACCATGGGGGTTACAACAGACCCAATGCTTTGGGAATATTTTTTGGCATTTAAATATTGTATTCAGCCACGTCATCAACGACGAGTGAGTGGAAAATATTTTTTTTGATTGAAAATTTTTCATTGATGGAAAATTCTGTGTGCATGGATATAAAAAACACGAAATTTAAAGAGAAAAATGAGGATCTCATCATAAAAATTGAGATTAAAATGACAAAAATTGTAATTTGTATCAATGAATCGAAAAAAAAAATTCTTGATCATTATTCAAATCCCAATTTTTTCTATCTGAAAACTGCAAAAATTGGTATTTCCATTTACATATACAGGTCTCGTATAATTGTTCTATTGAGGGGCAATACGCTTATCCTGATTTTACAACAAGGTATTTTAAAAGAGGTAATACACTACAATGTGGAGCAATCATTGGACCCTGGTCGAGTACATCAAACAAAAGAATAAAGATGGTAACTTTTGAAATTTTCCTTAAAATATTTATTTTTCAAAAATAAATGTTGAAGAGAAAATGAAGCAAAACTGAAAAATGGGACGCACGATATTTCAATTGTTATTGAAAGTAAAATTTTTAATTAAAAACGGTAAATTTTATTGCGGCTACGCGCTCCAAATTTCTTAAAATCGTTTGTTTCATTCACACTGCTAAAGCAAAACAATGAAAGACCTCTCTTTGTAAAACTATGGTCAATCATCCCTTGGGGGTATGACCATTTTTCTACAACTGACCATTTTACCTTTTATTTTCAAACGACAATTTACATGTGCAGAAAACTTTTGGTGGGTGGGAACCCCTCGTTTAGATGAGGTGACCCTTAGTCACTATTGAATTACCCTCAATTTCACAGGATTAACACTTTTATTACAAAAATCATAGGCCCGAGGGACACTTTTTTTTTTTCTTCTTTCTTTTCTTTCTCATTTCATTTTGGCCTTCGTCAATAAGAAAATAAAATAAAGTTAAGTGATTTCAATTTGTTTGGATTATTTTTATAATTTACTTAGGCCTAAGCTTTATATTAGACCAATAAAAATTCATATTTTTATTATTTGCAAGATTATAAAAATTAACTTATCCCATGAATGAAAGTCATTTTTTCAATCCTTTGAGAATAGAAAGAAAAGGGAAATTCAAATTTTCTTTCTCAATCCTTTTTACGATATACTAATAAACTTGAAGAAAAAGGGATTACCATCGTAAATTCAAAATATTTGCTTTTCTTCGATGGATGCAGAGTAAAGCGTGAAAAGTGTGAAAATTTTAAGGCGCGTGCTGATATTTTGACAAAAGTACTTGTTTCGCCTTGAATGAGAAGTCATCCGTCACTTTGGGGTGTCTTCAACCGAAGATCAATGACTTTTGGTGCTTCTGTAGACTGAAGAGAGGAAGGCCCCCCCATTGTATTGAGAAAAGCCACTGGTCCTTTGCGCCACTCGTAACTATTGCGTACTGTTGCGCAAATTATGACGGCAATACGTAAGCCATAATGCGTATCAATTGTCCCCCAAAGTATTTTCGAAAAATACCCACATTGCCCGCAAAAAGCCTGTAAAATTGTTGAGAAAAAAAACGTTATAAATTCTGTTTTGCTTCTCTTCGATTACGAGAAGAAAAAAAAATCATAATTCATTTTTTTTTTACAAAGCAATTACTCACGAATTCTCTGATTTTCATCTTCAACATTTATCGTCTGTTTGATTAATCGACATTGATAACACTGTGTATAAATCTGCGTTACATTATTCCAATAAAATTACCAAGTTCATCATAATAAATGAAAAAAAGAGGAGAGAAAAAAGAAATAATGCAGATTAATGTTTTTCGTAGTGGGAGATGAAGTTGAAAGACCGCCCTCAAAAGGCGGAGCATAAGTAACGGTAACTGTAAATGTGAAAAGGGTTGTTCATGGATAAAAGTACAGCAAACACTACTGCCACGAGTCTCAATATTTTGACACTAGACTTAAACGCATCAAAGTTGAGCCCATGGGATTCAATAGGGATTTTACCATTATACCAAGAGATTATCTCCAACTCATCCAGATTTTCGACACTAAGATGGAAGCGTCGAGCTTACTTGGTGATTACGATATTTTGGTAATTATATACATCACCTGATTAATCTTCCCCACTTTCTCTGGGATTTAATTCCATTTTTTTGAAATATTTTCAAGGTAACAAAAAAAATTATCTCTTGGCTTAAAAAAATTATCACCGTAGAGTCAAACAGTCGTAAGTGCTATAAACTTCAAGCGACAATATATCGTCACTTTAGAAATAAAGTGAGGTAAGTGCTATGTATGAGTACAGCACTTATGCCCTTTTGTTTCTAAGGCGACGATATATTGGAAATAAATAAATTGATAGCGAAAAAAAAAAATTCCTTTATAGAACGAAGGAATTTGAAATGAAGGCACTTACGTGCTTCTCACTCTACGTTCACATTTCTGTAGAATAATTGACTGCTTGAAATAATCTCTTGTTTTAATTGAATCTGAAAAATCATTTTTTTTGTTGTATTTTTCAATTTTTCACAGCAGTTTTCAAATGCAAAAAATACATCAAAGATTTAAAAAAATCATATATAGGGAAAATATACTCTAATTATTAATTCTTCATTTTTCTACGAATATTTTGATGCATGAAACAAATGAAAAAATTGAATAACCTCAATCGTCGCCATAGTACGGGACAAATATCATAAAATCATCAAAAAAAGGTGTCAACGAATTTATCTTACTCGGAAAATGGAATGTTTATTTGGATCAACAAAATTTCAAACGAAATCCTCGGAAATATGTTGGTTGATCTAACTGATAATAATTTAACAGAGAACAAAAAAATGAACTTGTTTCATTGAAAGAGATAGATAAATTTTCAAGGGATAATGAACAAAATTTCTGTGATTCCCCAATTTTTTTTTTTTCATTCACTCGAACATAAATTATCCTGAAATTTAACTTCATCTCATAATTATTTGCTCTTTTCACTCTATCTTTTCTCAGCAATAAATAAAAATTATTTTTCTGTACACTGGGACGAAAGTGAGACTTTCGGCCCTCGCTGCGCTCGGGCGTAAGCTCACTTCTGTCCCAGTGTGCAGAAAAATCGTATACACACCTTGGGCAGTAAGTAAGAAAGCCTCAGAGCACATGTTTGTTGACCTCGGCTTCGCCTCGGCCAACAATTACATGTGCTCTGAGACATTTCTTACATTACTGCCCTAGGCATGTAATATACTATACACAAACGAATCTATACACACACATATGTATTATACGCATAATACATTAAATCATTGTAAAAGTATGTAGGATTGGCCAGAAAAATTTATGCCAAAATTTATCATGACAACATAATAGTTTGATCTCAAATCGTGTAAGTTGTATTTGTATTGCGTCAATTTTAAGATTTTCCACACAAGTTTTTGAAAAAATTAAATTTTATGAATGCGTTATAAATAATATTAATTGAGATGGATAATTATGATGTATAAACTTAATAAATTTTAACGATGACATTATTGTATTAAATTAGTCAGTCATTAATTTATGAATTAATCTGAATTATGTAAATATTTTGAGAAGAGTGAGAGAAGTTCATTGAGAAAAAAGGAGAAAAATTACTGAATTTAACTCAGAATGAAAAAAAAAAATAACGAATTAAGAAACAAATATAGACGGTTAAAATTTACAAAATTAATAAAATAAATTTATCTATTAAATAATAATATGTGCAGAGCAATTTGAACCTGAAAAATATCAAAAAACACTTGTTAATATTGATTCTACATATTTATACACATAAAATTACTGTGTAACGATAGACGTTGGTCTATCCGATTTATCCCATTAGTACTCTGTTAAAAACAATAACCCCTGAGAGTTTTATACCTGTCTGTTAAATCTTCATGAGTCTGTTTGAACGAGGAAGAGTGTATACCTGAGATGTAATCCAGAAACAGTGGGATATCTCTCGAAAAAATTGAAATAATTCAATTAAAAATAATGAAATAATAGAAAAGAAGAAAAAAACATTGAAAATGATAATATAATATATTTTAAAAGGTTTTTCCTCATTTCCAACATTTATCTGTTGACGAGATAAGTTGAATAAATCAGGAATTAAAATGAGTAACAAAAATTTTCATGGAAATCACTTTTCTAGAGTAGAGTGCGCTCTACAGAAAAACAGTTTTCTTGAAAAATTTTGTAGGCTTATAATGTAAAAGTAGATGTAAATGTACAGATAATAGAAAAAATTCGTTTTTTTTTTCAATTGAATGATACTTTTTATATTCCGAGATATTTACGAAAGATTAATTCATAATGAAGGGCGTTGTATTATCATTATTTATTTTCCAAATATAGCCTTTTCAGCTTTTTACAATGAAAATGTGAAAAAGTGGGAGTGATCAGTCGACGAACAGTCTTGAATCTATTAACAAACCATAAAAAGACTAAAATAAATTCTCAAAGAATGAAACAATAAAAAGTTTAACACTGTTATAATTTTAAAAAAAGAACAAAAGTTAGAAAAAAGACCATTTAATCTCAAATTTTGAAATTCTTGAGAAATCTTGTTTTTTTCTATGCGATATATCGTATTATATGCATATTATCTCATATTCATCGAGAAAAATCTTTATTTCACAATACTGTTAAAGAACATTGTTATAGAATTTAGTTGTACCTCTTCGCCACTGCATTTCTTCTGCTCATGTAGTGATAAATAAATTGTAAAAATTTCTGTTAATTGATTGAGATGAATCTTGGAATATTTGAATTTTGAACCCTTTGATTGCATGAAAGAGTGCAAAAGCCGGTGTGAATTGGATACACCGTTGTCGGATGCGTTGTAATGCAGCACAATATAACATACATGAGCTGAAACTAGCAGTCAGACTTGGCAACACCGCATTTGAAGATCTGGGAATAAGTTCACTCGTCTAGAGTATTGCCGCACTTAAGGTTTTATTTTTTCAGTTTAATTTTTATCAGCTACTTCCAAGGTTTTCTTGAGAAATTAAAGCAAGCAAGCTTATTCCAAATTTAGTGATCATCAATATGTGATTACTCTGAATTTCTTCGAGAATGGTCTTCTGAAGCTGTGAATATAAACACTGAATAAATTCAAAATATAATTAATTTCAACCTATCAACACTCTTCCATTAAAAAATCAGAATATTAATGAAATTTATTCATTCTTTTCTCAAAGACAAATTAACTAGACGAAATCTGAACAATAATATTTGTTCAATTTAAACAATCAGTTCCTTCTGAAGTCTCCATTACCTAAAAAAAAATGAGGCTAAAAAAATCTTAATAAGCAGACATTACATTTCCACATTCCTGTGTCTCGTAGTAAAATTTACTGTGTTGAAACTTTGACATTGAACCTATTTTTCCATTTTAAAAAGAAAAAAAAAATTACGTGAAAATCTATCTACGTCAAAAGTTTAATCCGCCCGATTTGCCCCCCCTCTCCACCCCGTAACAATAAAAGTAAACCTATATAGATAAACAACGTATCCATTTACAATCCATCACTTAATGTGACAATGGAAAAAGGGTTTTGTTTATTTTCTTAATTGATGTGTATTTCAAAATTCGATGAACCACAATTAAATAATAAACAATGAAAAAAGATACCTATTGGAAAGGCGAAATAAACAGATAATATGAAATTAAATACCGGTTAAACATTAATAATTCATGATGAATTAAATGATAATTATAATAGGCATCATTTTGTATAGAAAATACATTACTCCAATTATCCATCAAAATTATCAATAGAAATAATTTCGAACAATGGCATAATATTTGTGTGTATAAAATAAAGAGGGCGTGATGTATTAAAGGATTTTATCATCATGTATTATCATGATCCGCAAAGAAATACATATTATAACACGAATAAGGTGCGCCATTACTGTACTACACTTGTGTTAAGTTAAATGTGATTGGCTGAATCCAACAGTTGTGTAGTCATGGTGGGAGTCAGCTTGGTCACTGAGTAGGCGTTACCCCAGAGTATCCAAACTGAAGAAGAGCCTTTATACCAAGTCATTCTGTACAAACTGGAAAAGACGTACTTAGACAGTCGTCGGTGAAGCATCGTGTTGCAATATTTCTGTCTATCTTTAACTTGAATTTTGCAAAAACCATTACAAGATTTTCTCAATTACACTGAGCAAATAGTTATATTTTAAATCCCCCCTAAGCCCATAGTTATATTTACAATTACATCGTATTAAGTTTTTTTTTTTTTTTGTGTTAAATACTTAAAGACAATTATGATATGACTGAGTGAATAATGAACTACGAAGTGCACTAGTGTTAAATAATCACTAAATCATCAAAAAAGTGTTGAATTATTGTTAAATAAATTGATAAATAATGTGGAATTACGCGACTTAGAGTGGACAACTGTCGTGACAAACTGATCACAATCAATTTGAGTGAGAGAGAAAAAGAAAGAGAAAGAGAGAGAGAGAGAGAGAGGAAAAAAAATAAACGTAACACGTGTTATTCAAGTTTCTCTCTTCATTTTCTTTGTAACTTAGCCTAATCGATTAGTTTACAAATGACGGAGATAAGCATGGTATCATACTATAATCCTCTGTCAATGTATCGTCAGCAGCAGCAGGCTGCTAGTACACAACAGCAGCTGTCTCAACAGGCACAGCAGCACGTACAAGCAGCTCATCAGCATGCAGCAGCAGCAGCAGCTCATCAACAAACAAATGGTCAACAATATTGGTATCCTGGTTACTCACATCATCATCATCATCATCAATCATCTGGTCCACAGCAGTATCTTGAGCCAAGTGATGTAATTGGCTGGCCACCGCATCCACATGCACATCATTATTCACATCTACAGTATCAGCATCATCAAATGGCTTATCAATCACATCAACAGTCAAGTGGACAGACACAATCATCACCACAGGCATCACAATTGAATGGTGTCAGTGATTGGAGTGGTGATGAGGCTAATAATAATAATGGCGTTGGAGCTGGTGAACCAAGTCCACCAATAACAGTTAGTGGTAGTGAATTGAGCAGCCCTGGTACACCATCATCACCACCAGCTAATAATAATAATATGAATGCACCAAATAATAATAGTAGTGCATCAACAACACCAATGAGGCCAGCACAAATACGTAGTCCTTACGAGTGGATGAAGAAGCCATCCTATCAGAATCAGCCAAATCCAGGTAAGTCATTTTTCAAATGATTCGTCAAATTTATCTTTAAAAAGAAAATAATAATTATTCATATTTTAATTATCTACAGAAATTATTTCAATTATCATGAGAATCTAATTAACTTGTAGACTCATGATATTCAATCGTAATTATGAATATTCACGTGTTTTCATTCAGTGAATAAATTACGTTATATTTTCTACGTGACAATGTAAACATTAATTTTCATTGATAAAGGATATTTTGAAATTTTCATTTACTATGAAAATTGAGTAATGAAGAGATCATTTTTATTATTCTCTCTTTAGTAATAGCAGAGAGAATAATATTGAAGACTAAATTTTATTTTTATTATTCACAGCGTAGATAAATGATAATGATGGTTTATTCTCTATTCTCTTTGGGTTTGAAAGAAAAAAAAGGAAGAAAAAAAACATGAATTCTCAGAATAAAAATTAATCTATCTAACGCTTGTTACATATCTTGAAACTTACCATATTTTCACACTCATTCTGTATCACTGTGACTGAATATACCATCACACTCTTGGCGCGGTCTAGATACGACAAACAATGTAAACATGATTTAGTAGACGCACGCAAACACCTAATTGCTCTCAAATATTTGTAAGATAATCCCTTCTCCGCTATCCTCTCTCGTCAACCTCGATTTTTCCCATCCGTCTACTTTTCTTCTTGAAAAATAATGGAATAAAAAAATGAGAAACAGTCATATGATTAAGAAATGAAAAAATTAAAAAAAACAGAAGAAACGAAAAACAAGAAGAGATGAAGATGAATCAACGAATTTTTTGAATAATTCTGAATTGATCAATTATTTAAATGCAAGTTTTCTTTTATGTTTCACATAAATCCAAGATGATATTATCAAGAAATTCACAATGAAGATTGAGCATGATATACCAGTGTTAAATGTTGCTGTTGCAGCCTGCAGCATAACTGGAAATTCTACAGGTCACGTATCAATATTTCCAGAGCTCTGCACCCTGGATGGTACGAAATGAACCAAAAAAAAAAAAAGAAATAAAAATGTGAATTAACAAATCTTAGAATACTAAATTCCTTGTTTGTTAGAAATTTTCTGGATTGAATTACCGACGAATAATCAAAGTTTCTGATGCTCTGAATTTTCCCCATAAAAAAAATGGAATCGTTTTTTTTCCAACGGAACCTCATTATTTTTCTATTTGAAAAAAAAATTTAAACTTCCGCGATAACTATCAAAAAAATATGGAACTTTATAGAACAATATTCACAAAAATTGAATATTTCCAAAATTATCATCATTTATCGGTAATTTCAGAAATTTTCAACAGCGTAAATGTAGAATCTGACATAATTGAATCTGCAGAAGAGCTAAAAATCTTTTGCGCTCCTATCATTGTCCGTAAATCTGTTTGCATGACATCGATAACACTTTATGTCTCTTACTTTTTGCATTTTATTTATCAAATGAAAATAATAATGGATTTATGCATGGGTATAAATCAGAGCCAGTCATAATAATCGTATTGAGAAGAAATTAAAATCAAAACGATCGCGTGATCACGTTTTTTTCTTCTTTTGTTGATTGAAAAGCCCCGCCTTTTTGTAAAGCTGTAAAATTCAATTCGCCATTATTTTTCCCTTCAACCTGAAGCCTCGGACCAACCGCATTCAGTATTCAGGTGATTGCGTGTCGGTTCCCTCCTTTTTAAACAAAAAAAAAAGTTATCCTTGAAAGCATAATCCCCCTTATTATCCTCCCTCCGAAATGATCATCAGGGAAAAAAACCCAACGCCATCTTCAATTGGTGACTTTGCGTGTCTTCCACCACCTCATAATGGCCGACATCACACGAAACACTGGAGGGTTGCTATATTCTTCCTCTGTTTCTCCCTTTCTCACTCCATCCAACTGACGAATCTTCCACTATAACGATATTTCTAACCTCCATTATCTGCATTTTATGGTTATATTACACCAGTACACTCACCCATTCGTTTTCTTATAATTCTTGCATGACTGAAAATGTACTCATTCCAATCTCATGCGTGTTGTAATGATTCTTTATTCTTCAATTCCTTGTTTTTTTTTTCATTTGATGAGAGAATTTGCAATGCCTCCGAGGGACTATAACTACACGCGATTTCTCCTCGCTCCATGTTGTTTCTCTTCTTCCTACTAATGCCATGTTCTTTCGCGGATCTCAGAGTATATAAATTTACATAATATACTGAGAAATTGAAAATCCCACTTTTGTAAAATTGTGGAAAAACGAAGAGAATTTGAAATTTTTTATCGGTTCATCCGACGATATCTTTGAAGTTGAAGGATTCTATGAAAATTGACAAGAGAGCTTTTTTGTAGTTCATTGAATTATCTACGGAAAAGGTTTCTTCATGAGTTTTCATGAACTTTGTTGTTTCCAAGATGTCTTCATTAGTACATTGCGCACCTAGGGCGGAAAAATAGTACATTACAGATCTAGGGTGGAAAAAGGTCAATTTCTATAAAATTTTCCTCCCGAGTGAAGCGAAGGTCAGGAAATTTTGGCAAAATTATTTTAATATAACTGAACAATTTGGAAAAATTGTCAGTTACTGGGGCATTGTCAGAAACCAGGGGGCTACTACGGTATAGTATTTTTTTTGCTCATGGTTGCTGGAAAAATGCGTTTCGAACGGAGCGAAGTGAGGTTAGAATAGCATATTATTATTTTGCATCGAAGAAGCGGAAAACAGACGTTTTTTATCAAGCAAGTAAGGTTAGAATAGTATATTACGCACCAAGGGAGTAAAGAAGTCAACGTGATCAAAAATTTGCCTCCTGAGCGAAGCGAGGGTGCCAAATTTTTGGGCGAGCTGGCTTTTGTGCATCCGTGGTGCGTACAATATTTTTTGTATCGAGGAAGCGGAAATAGTATATTACATGCCTAGGGCAGTAATGTAAGAAATGTCTCAGAGCACATGTAATTGTTGGCCGAGGCGAAGCCGAGGTCAACAAACATGTGCTCTGAGGCTTTCTTACTTACTGCCCAAGGTGTGTATACGATTTTTCTGCACACTGGGACAGAAGTGAGCTTACGCCCGAGCGCAGCGAGGGCCGAAAGTCTCACTTTCGTCCCAGTGTACAGAAAACAGACTTTTTTAACTGAGCAAAGTAAGGTTAGAAACGTTGTTTCCGGCTCCTAGATGCAAAATAGTATATTACACATCTAGGGCGGGAAGAAGGCAAGTTCGACAAAAATTTGCCTCCCGAGCGAAGCGAGGGTGCCAAATTTTTGTCGAGGTTGACTTCTTTCCGCCCGTGGTGTGTATTGTATTTTTTGCATCGACGAAGCGGAAAACAGACGTTTTTAACCGAGCGAAGCGAGGTTAGAAACGTCGTTTTCCGCCCGGCGATGCAAAAACACATTTTACCAGCACCCTAAGCAGAAAAATGATTTACACGTTTTTTTTTTAAACTATCGTCTTTTACCAATTCACTATTGATTCCTGATCTCAATTCATGAGGCTCTTTGGTCATGGGTACAATCGGAAATTGTCCACACTGGAGCAAGTCTACCGTGCCTTTAACCTGCACTGGCGTTCAAGTTGAACGATTTGTTTTGCCAACAATGAAGGTCAATTAAACGACAACTGTGGTAGAGTTTTGGGATTCAAGTGTGCACCGCCTACTTTTGGAGAGACCCAAAATTGTACGTGAAAAATCTCTATTCATTGGGAAAATAGTGAAGCCAGTCAAACTGTGAACCCTCGACCACTACCGTTATTCACAGAATTTGCGGAAAATTTGGGAACAGAAGAAAGACGACAACACAACTGTCGACACGTAGAAATGTCAAGGAAAGAACCTCTAGATTATTCGATCATCATTATGATTTATTATTTCGAAAAAATTCACTATTTTTCCGCCAACAAAAACTCGTGCACTCAAGGGGGCGGAGACAATGTTGATAATTTAATTTTAAATGAATTCCAAATATTTTCTTGGAACAATAAAAATATGGAAAAATTGAAATAACCAATTGTAATTTTGAATAATGAAAAATCCGAGGGTGGGCGAGGGCTGGTAGAAAATAGTCAGTTCAACATCGACTCTCGAATTGTCGGGGTACATGAATTTTGCGAGGGGAGGGGGTGGAGGGGGTAGTACAGTACTGGCTCATTGTTTTCGAAAAAGACGGCGCTCCGTCATTGTGTCAAGGGTCGGGAGCTTAAGCTGACCAATAAAATATCTACCGCGTGTACCTGTCATAAAATTTTTCGCTATCTCTATTTCTTTCATTTCTCGAATACCTCTGGAAAATTCGTGGCGTTTTCAGTTATGTACCTAAAAATCTGGTAATAGCTTACCTGGACATCAGGTACTTGCGGCAATTCGTCCTTCACCGATTTTTCGAATATTTTTCAATGGCTATTTAAACATTTGACCTATTTTTCATTTTGTGAGAAAGAAAAAGACGTGAAAAAATAATGGAAATCTAATGGAGATACCAAAGCCTTATAAAAGCTTTTTTTTGTAAAGTGTTTTTTGTAGTTTGTCCTTCAAAAAAGATTTCGGTAAAGAGGGAGTAGAGCTCTGCCAACTAAAACTATAGGTTTTCAACATTTAAAATCCAAATTTTTTGATCGTTTTTTAGCGATAGCTAGTTTCAACTGTCGAATTGACTTTAATAATAAGAAAATTTCATTTTATCAAATTTAAAATATGAATTTTCACTATTTTGCTTTAAGTTAAATAGCTTAAAGTAATTCATTGTTTTCAACAAATCAATGAATAACTTTCAACATTTTTCAAAAATTTTAGCTTCAGAAATAATATAAGAATAATAATTTGATTTGAATAAAGTAGAGTCCCATTGCTTTGATTGAATAAAGAGAGAAGGAACTTGAAACTACCCTATTACCAAGATTTAAATGGAAATTTCTGTATCTCGCTGAGATTCCAAAACATTTCTGAAAATCAAAATTCGGAAAAACCATAACATCAATAATATTCAAGAAATCATTCATAAGTAGATCCATTTCTCCATCAAAAAACTATCAATTTCCAAAAAAAAAAAACGAATCATCAAATAAAAATCATGCCAAACAAGACACTTTGAAGAAGAAGAGAATCATAAAATTTCATGACAATAAATTGGTTCCGTCGGACGATGAAAATTTGTCAATTCCACCCACACTATATAGAGCCAATATACAAATGTGCGACTGTCACAATGGCATAATAATTGGTTGAGCCAATGACAAAATCTCCAGAATATATTGCTGCAGCCCCAACAAAAAAAAAAAAAACCTCGGAAAAAGGAAGAAGATATCACCCCTCCGTTGTAATTCAGTAGGTTTGACTAAATCACAGGCACGCGCAATTCGTATCACGCGAAATGAAAGAGAATCGTTTTAATAGAGTGCCAACGAGTCCCGCGAGTCCCGTTTTTCTCTACCGCACCCTTCCTCCCCCTCTCAGTGGCAAAACGTCTCTGGCATTTTATTCTTCTCCCCTTCCGAGACCCCATTCATATTCTCTGACGTTACGTACACTCGTTACTGTCACTACTCATCTGCAATACATAAAAATGTACTATTTTCAAAGTTAAAAGAAAAAAAAAGAAGAAAAAAAATCAGTAACTTCGTTCCAATAGAAATTTTTCGTATCAATTCTAAACTAATTCAAAATTAATCCAATCTAATATTTGATGCTGATAAATTCAGTTTATTTTTTATCAATGAGAGAATTCCACGTATTTTCACGGTCAATTATATTAAGGTCGAGAGCACGATGAGTCGATCAACGATATTATCGATCGGATGTGCGAAATATGTCGTAAGTTTCACACCACAAAATCCGGTTTTATTTCTCATTTTTCTACTGATAATTATCGGTACTGTTTGATGGAGGGGATGAGTATGAAAAAACGCTTGCGGATATTGAGGAAGTTCAAGGTAATTAATCAGAAGAATTTTTTTTCAGTGCAAAAAAAAATTTGTACAAAAAAGACCCCTCATAAAATTTTTCAAAATTTCATTGCCCCCAAAATTTTCTCAAATGAAGCTAAATTAAAATTTTTCATGTCTTCAACTCTTCACTGCCAATTTTTATCAGCAATTCTTCATCTTCACACGTTGCACCTTCCCAAGTTACGTTGTTAAGGTATTACTATCGCTAGAGACTTGAAATACGGAAAATCTGAAATAATTCAGAGATATTCTTCACATCAAACACAACATCTTTTCCGCATGAAAAAAAATTTTTTGACCAGTAGAATTCGAGATATTGAATTTCGAAAATTTCATTTTTAATCATTATAAATTTGAAAAAAAACGGGATTTACGGGGCTTCTGAAAAAATTGTAGCCCATAGCAAGGCCTTTTAGGAATTTTTTGAGACCAGAATCAGCTATTTCTGACACGTAGTTTTGGAGAAATAGAAAATAAACGATTAATGTAAGTAATGATCGAAAAATTTGAATTTTTCATGTCTTTAACTCTTGACTGCCAATTTTTATCAGCAATTCTTCATCTTCACACGTTGCACCTTCCCAAGTAACGTTGTTAAGGCCTGCCTAAAACTCTTGAAAACTACCGTCGGTTGGACATACCTTTTGTGTGTGTACTATGCTCAATATCACGAGGATTCTTTATCGTAGATAGATGAAACGTACCGACAGTAATCCACACAAACTGGTGTGATCGACACTGGGGCTTTTGTCACTGAGCCGTGTGTGTACATTTTTTTTCCTTTTCCGATATATCAGAAAACAGCTATAAGCAAATGGAAATATGCCCACAAATTTCCCGCCATTTTACAAACACAGAATGTACCTTTACTTTTTCAGATAACATAGATTTTAAAAAAGTGAGTTGAGAGTTTGTAGAGCATTTTATACATAGTTCGAAAGAGGGCTTTACCAAAATTCTCCAAAACCCAATGATTTTCAAAATATTCTCGACCATTAATCAATTCTTATAAATTAGGAAATTTGAAATTTCATGATTTCCCGCCAATTATAATATCTCTGCGACATCGTCCGAGTAGCGCAGTGTAATAAATACTTGGCGCACGTCTCTACCGCGCCCCCAATTCAACTCTCGCAGTAAAAAACAGTTAATTGAGATGTTTCCTCAAAAATCTTCCCAAGAGCCTCAAAAAAAATCCCCCAAAAAAATAATAAAAAAAAAAATCACAGGCATTCCTCATACCTGTATGGCTTATTGCTGCGTACATGAGCACCACGAGCATTACACAAAGTCGTGGACTTTTTTCGAAGGTCTTTCGCAGGCGTTCTCAGTTATCGGAGGAGTGGTGGATTAGCGCGTCTGTCTTTGATCTTTTGCCGCCTTTTTCAGTCTTATCTAATCGTGTACTTCTCTCTGTATCCTCTCTCTCTCTCTTTCTCTCACCTTTCTCACCTAAACACGTCAACTTCTTTTTATGTACAAATATATTCTGTCTCATGTGTGAGCACGCCGGTATTTTACAGGTATAACGAATAAGAAAGAAGAAGAAAAAAAAAAAAGAATTGATCCGAGTCATAACGCTTTTAAAAATTATTTTTAATGTGTTATTTCATGCTCTGGGAATTAATTAGGATCATTAATGCCAGATTAAAAATACTGATGTTGAAATTCTGTTTTTACTGGCTTTTACCTGCGGAAAAATTGCGGAATAATCGCCACGATGCTTTTATGAAAAATTATGCATGCGCATTTGTGTTTTGTAGAGCATCTGTAAATGCACAAATGCTTATCGTACGGAGATTAATTAGCGCAAGAGAGAGAGCGAGAGAAGAAAAAATGATGCGTTTGTCTCTGTATATGTCGTATATTCTCGTGTATCTTTTGATAATAAACGTTATCATTCCTCTTTCACGGGATAAATTACATCTTTTCCTCATTCATCAAACATTTTATGCATATTTTCAGTTATTATCCAATTAATAACAATGTAGTGTTATTTATCAAGTAAAACTAGTACACCTGATTTTATTTAATTTGATTAAAATATTATTTCAATAGTGAAAAGGTAAAATAAAATAAGTCGATTTCTTCTGCCAAATGCTTTTTGGAAATTAAGCGAGATAGAGCGATTTTTCACCTATCTTTTATGGTAAGCTCTTGAAAGTCTCTGCAAAAAGGGCGTATTTCCTAGCATGAGCTTCCGAAATATTCCATAAAAAAAAAAGATCGGCGAAAAAAATTGACTTATCTCATTTTACCTCTTCACTGCTGATTTATACTGTTGATGAAGCATGAGAATTAACAAATATTTTTGTTTAATGTTTAGCATGTAATTGTGTAAGTCGTACAGTTAGTCGTTTTTTTGATTGATTCTTAATATTTTCATGGATTCTGTTACAGGCAAAACGCGAACGAAAGACAAATATCGCGTTGTTTATACGGATCATCAGAGATTGGAGCTTGAGAAGGAGTTTCATTACAGTCGGTATATAACTATCAGGAGGAAGGCAGAACTTGCAGCTAATTTGTCATTGTCTGAGAGACAGGTGAGTTGTCTAAATTCATGATGAAAAGGACAAATTATTTCTGTGAATATTCCGTAAATGTGTTGGGTTCAGAAAAATTCATGAGATTTTATGACTTTTAAATTTTGATGAAATTTTCTCAAAAATCCAATACTTTCTTAAATATTCACAAAATAATCGAGGAAAAAAGTTGGTTAAAAGTATAATGAAGATGATGGAACTTTGAAAAAATTTCAATTGAAAAATATGTTGCAATGCGATTTATTCAGATCCTGTAGCTTTGGAGATATTTGAAATTTAATTTTTTCCCCAGAAACTTTTGCTCCAAAATCTTGAGAAAAATTCAAAACTTGTCACAATTGATGATAAATTGAATATAAATAAATTAATTCAATAATTCAGTAGTGAAGAGGTAAAACAGGATAAATCGACTTATCCTTGTAATCATTTTGAAGGCAATGCCTCGGAAACTAAGCGAGATAAGGCGATATTATTCATCTTCTGTGGTACAAAATGTCAAGAGTTACCAAAGAGATTCTGAGTAAAATTCCTCTATCTCGTTCATGTTCTAATGTATTTTTAAAAAAATAAATGAGAGAAAAAAAGACTTATCTTGTTTTACCTCTTCACTACTGAATTCATTGAATATTCAATAATAACGGGATGAAAAATTCATTTTCGGATATTCAATTCATTTTTGCAAAATTCAATATTACCATTCAATTCAATGTAACTCTAGACTGGTCACTTCATGAGGAATTCCTCGCGTTTCGCTGCTCTTATTTTTCGATGATCAATCAGTTGAGCAGAAAATTCTGCAAAAATTAGAATTTATTAATTAATTAAAAATCATTGGAGATTGGAAAATTATAAATACAATACTAAGATATTTTCAATTCGCGACGTTTCGCTCATAATTTAAGCTCCTTCAGGCTCTGGAATACAAAAAAATTACAAATTATTCATTTTTTTCCTCAGAATAATAAATAGAACTTATTAATTTGAGTGTCTCGCCAACCCTTCTATTTTTTGAATGACATATCCCGTAAATTTGATGAAGGAACATGAATCTAAGAGTTAGAAAAATTTTTCTCATACCAAATAAAATAGTCCGATGAGCGATGTTGCTGAAAACTCGCTAAACACACCCAGCCAGTGTAGAGGGAATTCGGCAACGTTTCTGTCGAAATAACACAGCGGGAATTCCTCATCACTCGACCAAAGTCGTTAAGTCGCTCAGAAATGACCAGTCTAGAATTAAGTACTGTTCCCACACTCTCAATAACATTATTTTTACTGGAGTCATCAAAATTCCATCAACTTCATCATCACCAAAAAAAAAAAAAACACCCATAAAAAACATCCGCATTGCGCATTATTTAAGAATTCTCGAATAATTTGCAATAGGTGAAGATCTGGTTCCAAAATCGTCGTGCAAAGGAACGCAAACAGGTGAAGAAACGCGAAGAAATGGAGCAGAAAGACATCAAATGTGAGAATTTAACAGCCGGTGGAATGGCGAGTCTTGCAGCACTTGGTTCAATGAGCGGTATGCTTGGTGGATTAATGCACAACAGTGGTTCACCACCACTTGGCCTTGGTCCACCACCACATGGTCTTAGTCTTGGTCATCCTGGTGCATCACTTCATGCCCATCAGCATTCACATAGTCATGGTGTCCTTGGATTGTGACCTGATGGCACTGGTAATGCCGATTTATGGTCTGATCGTCAGTAATTATAATTTTTTTTTTTCTTCATCATTTGAATGAATCAATTGAGCCGAGGATTTTTCCCTGAATTTAACGACAATTTTCTATTTTTTTTTTTGGTAATGTCATACGGACTGAGAAGGAATCTAGGGATTTTTTTGCAGTGGAAAAGAGTCCACAGAGTTTATTTCAAGAAATAACGAAAAATAGTGAATTTATCAGAGAAAATACGAAATTGAAATGAAATTCTGTGGAAACTTATTCATTGCGAAAGCGCGGATCAATCAAATCCCAGGGATTTCCTTTTTGGTTGGTAACAATAGAAATGGTCTTTTTTCACAACTGCAGTGTTTCTTAAATATTTCGGAAATTAAGGAAATAGAGAAATTTTTGTAATTATCTCTTTTGTAGGAGGAACTGAGGACTATACAAAAGGTAATCGTCAAAATTCTCTCATTTCCGAAAAATTCTGAGATATTTTTGGAAAATCTGAGCAAATATTGACTTATCACGTTTTACTCCAGATTTTTTTAATACTAGAATTTTCAAATATTAGCATCCTGAAGAGTTTATTAATCACTGCGTCATCCCAGATTCCCATGGAATGAATTTTCTAATTTCTTTGGATTTTGATAATTCATGCGTAATTTTGGAAAGAAGATGCATTGAAGAAGTATTCATAATGACGTCATGATTTTTATGAAACTTTATCAATCATCGTAATAAAAATTCCTCAAATTCTCGAATCGTAATAACGCAGTATTCAATAAATTCTGAAATTTCCCATATTTTTCATCAAACGCAACGCATAATTCATATATTGTTATAACTAATAAGTGTCGGACGTTTTCACTCTCAATTTGATTTTGTAAATAAATTTTTCACATTACCTTTCGAATAAATTCGAGGGCTAAATTTAAGACGTTGAGCATGTAAATAAGAAAGAATTTTCGAATATTGAGCATCGGATTAACGTGGAATTAATTGCAAATTAATTAATTCACTTTAAAACAGCAAAGTGATAAAGTTGGAGTAATTCAACTCTACTTTGTCATCTTTCTTGCAGAATATCTCGATATTTATGGGAGATAGGAGAATTTTCATAGGCCTTTTCTGTAGAGCGGCTTTTGTTCTACAAAAATGTTATCATAAAAATTTCTCTATCTCGTTTAATTTCTGAAATATTTGGAGAAAACTCGACTCATCACTTTGCTGGAAAAATGCTGCCTCGTGTTCGTTGTTCTGTTTGTTGATTTTCATTATATTTTTCTCCTTCCCCAACCCCTCTCTTCATTTTCTAAACAACAAAGTGACTCCCTCCATTATTTGAATTTGAAAAAAAAATTAAAAAATTGTTATAACCGTTAGTATTATTTAACTCAGTTTTAACACGTGAAAATTATTTGAAAAAAGTGAATGAAGAATTTTTATCAAGTTTTAACTCAAAATTTTGTTTTTAAATAAAATTCATTAAGTCTACAGATGCTCAACGAACTTTTGCGCAGGCGCAATGCATTAAACCGTATAAATTACCAAAAAATTATGGATTTCATAATTTTTTCCCAATTTTACGATGAAAAAGAATGAAAAAAAGAAATAAATAGAGAAAGTCAGCAATTCTGCTTTTCTATTTTTTCTTTTCTTCAATCAAATGTAAAAGTATCAAGACTTGAAATCTGTAGTTCACCAGCGCTCAAGTAGACTTGGCATAACATGGAAAAAATGATTAATTAAATATTTCAGTAATGGAATAGCAGATAATGATTCGAAAAATTCATTTAATTTTCTTTCTTCAATGAAAATTCTCATTTTGACGATATCTGATTAATAATTCACATAAACTTTTTTTTTCTGATAAAATCAAATTAATCCGTAAAATCCTGATTATTGTGAGAATATCCTCCTAAAAAATTTCATAATTCACAAAAAATTTCTCTTAAGAATTTCATCTAATGCCACTAATTTCAAAAATATCTGAAAAAAATCTGAGCTCACTACTGAATTTCGAAATTTTCATATGCAACAAGAATTAAACATTGATTAATTGTTAAATCAGGATAAAAATCATAATCCAATTGAAATAATTTCACACACTGAGTTTCGGCCCTATTACAGAGGCGTTAAAAAAAATGTTATTCACGGTTGTTTTAATAGTAAGAAAATTTTAGTCTTAACGAAAAAATTTAAAGTTTTTGCTTAATGGAAAGAACGTGAGAAATTGAAAGAAGAATAGTTTTTAAAGAAATTGTAAATTACGAAAAAAAAAAGAAAAATACAGTCTTGCGTTCAGTCCTAGTCGCTGTAATATATTATTGATTAATTAATTAATTAAGTTAAACAATAAAAAAAAATACGTAATGAACATATGCCTTAATAATCGAAGTAAATAAATCTCGGAAATGCTATGTATACGTTTTCAATGTTTCTTACTATAAACGAAAAAAAAAAAAAATTCAAACAATGCGTACGATAAACAGTGTAAAGTAGATAGTTAATAAGTGTTTAGTTTGTACAAGTGAACATGAAAAAAAAAATTGTAGCAACAATTGTTACAGCAATGAAGTGGTGATGGAGAATAAGTAAAAAAATTTAAGGTCCATTTTTTTTTTAATATCTATGACTTTATTGCGTTTGGGAGAATTTTTTTTAAGGTTTTTCTTTCTGTAGCTTATGGAATTCTATACAAAAATAGTCCCTTGACATTTTCCTCTAAATCCTATGGTTTCCAAGATATGGAATCACGAAGAAATGGAGAACAAAAATCCTCTCATCTTTCTCCCCACCACTTCATTGTTCAATTGCAGAGTCGTGTGCCTTGAGTCTAATTTTTTTAGATGAAAAAAGAAAAAAAAATGTATAATTAAAAAATGTATTATTAAAGATCTTTGGAATGAAATTTTTTAAATATTGTTTTTCTTTTTTTTCTTCTCGTGAATGAACAAATTAAAATTAATTTCACAATTATTGATGTAAATAAAATGAATTAAACTGTTTAATAAATTATTAAAATCACATGCATTATTAAATTACACATTGTATGTTAACTATCCGAGATTTCAGTGTAAAATGAAAGAGTAAAAAAAAAATTGTGATTTGAATAATTAAGGTGGAAAATATATCGTATTAACTTTAATACAAACAGAAAAAAAATTGTTTTAAAAAAAAATTGTTTTTCCACATTTTACCCAGTTTTTCTTTGATATGTATGCCGTGCTTATAAATCTCATGAAAATTTTAACAAAAAAAAAATCATCTCACGAAAGACGTCAATTGTCTTGATATGATAGAAATGGTAACGCATTGTCAAAACTCACAATCATAATCCCTACGTAAAATTATTTCAACATTTTCTTTAGTTATCCGTTTGTTGAAATTAAATTAAAGATTTCAACCACATATTCGAGTTAAGCCCCACGTGGCCTTGTCTGACGTCTTTTATTCTTCTTCAAATAAATGATTATGTTTTTTTTTCCTTTTTTTTTTATCGAAAATCCAGAAGACAGAAAAAAAAATGAATAAATATACTGTATCTCTGTTTGAGAATTGACAATAAAATTATTTTCAAATTAAATATTATTTTTTATTGTTTAAAAAAAAAGTGTTCCATGAGGAAAAAAAAGATGAGTTTCACGTTTGTGTGCGATATAATCACGTGTGAGATTAATTAAAAATGATGGATCAAGTGATTTGAGAAAGAAAGGCCCTATATAGTTGAAATTCATAGTGGAGATGGTAATTTCAGTTTGAGATGGGTTTTTTCGCAGATTGTCTCTGTAAATAATTGAGATAGGAAATTTTTTCCAGAGAAAAACAAGTGTTTCAAAAGAGTCTGTTATAAAACATTTCTCTATTTTCTTTAAATTCCGAGATATTCTTTGAATACTTAATCAAGAGTGAAGAAAAATGAGGAAAAATGAGGATTATAGAGAAATTTATGAGAAAAATTTCTCCATCTCCCACGAATTCCAAGATTTTTCGAAAAAAAATAATCGATTTCGTTTTCACAGAGATTGATTACGATAAAAATCAAATTTTCATGTAATTCGGCTCGATTCAATCATTTGTTCTTTACTCTATCAAATTACCGAACGATTTTTCTATAAAAGTTAGAATTTTCAATTTTATTACATCTTTCATTAAAAATTCGAATCGATGAATCTGAAAACTACGTTAGAAAAGGTATTGAAAAGTCATTCAATCAATGAATTAAATCTCGTTCCATTAACATTGGAGGCAAATTAAAAAAAATGAATTTTTCTCAAAATAATTTATCAATTCCGTGAAGAACCGGGTGTACCAATTTCCAAGACTATCATTTTTTTTCTTGCAATATCGCAGAATCTATAGGAGATTGACTAAATTTTCATTATAACTTTTTTTGGAACTCTTACTTTTTTTCCATGAAAAAGATCGCAATATTTTCCCTATCTCTCGTAGTTTCTAAGATAATAAAAAAAAACCTCAAGCCGAGTCAATTGAATCGAATTTTTCGATCAATTGTTATATTCATAATAATTGTCGATTCGGCTTCAAAAATTGACTCAAATCTCTCTATCTCTTCAATCAATAAATTGAAATATTCCTTTTTTTAATATTAATTTCAAAAAATCGAAAGTTTTTGAGACAAAAACAGACGTGAAATATTCACGAGGGAGAAATAACAAACGAGACAAGTAAAATGAACGAAATAGCTCGTTAGATAGTACATAAATAATTGTTATAAAAACGTGTGGTAATGCGGTTTATGTGAGTACCGGGGATAAAAGCGTTTGTCAGTAGTGAAAAATCCAGTGGATACTACATATACTGTGGCATGGAGTGGTGCAAAATCGGTGGCAACGAGTCCCGCGGGTGCTCTTGAGTTAACTACCGGATCGATGTGTCCATCCCACTACGAACCCCTCGAAATAACACACACACACACACATACATACAGTCATCCCCTCAGCAAACTACCCCACGAAAATTTTCCGCAACGACTCGCGGGCACCAACCAACTCCACCCCCCCCCCCCCCCCCCTCGCACCATTCGCACATCTCTGTCTCTCTTTTTCTTTTAGTCTCACGTTTCTGTTCACTTGACTTCTCTTTCATGCCCTGAGGGCAACTTTTCACCACTGGCGCCAAACTCTGACGATGACTTCTTCTTTCTCCTGTGGTCTACTCAAACTATTCGAGAAAGAGTCACGGTTGAGATCACCAAGTTCCACGATTCTCTCTTGGGCATCGCCTTTTTTCTCTTGCTTCTTTGGTGGACCTTTTTTCGTTTTTGGTCGGTTTGAAAATTGCGAAAATTGAGGGGAAACTGGAAAATGCTTTCTTGACAATATTCGGAAATTTCAGGAAGATATGGAATGAATTGTGGGAGCCGTTTTTGTAGGGTGGAGTAAAGGCTGCAAGAAAGATATTTATGAAAATTTGTGTCTGTCCCTTTTATTATGACCCTGAAGTTTGTAGACAAAATCCTACAGATTAAGCTTTTGCACGGAATACCTCTAGTAAAAATACTCAAATTCAAGAAGTCCGATAATTTTTGGGTAAAAACAAATGAAATCTCGGTGTGACTTAGGTTCGTTTGTAAGAATATGCAATTGCTTAAATTTTAGAGAGTTTATTCCCTGCAAAATTTTGATGAAAATAGATTGCACGGAATATCTCTCTGAAAAATAACTCAATCGAGAAAAGAAAAAAAAGCATTTCTTGAGAAAATTGAAATCTCGCTGAGATGTTTCTTGTTCTTCTATATATCCTTATTGTTAATACATTGAGGAATCATTGCTACAAAAATTGGGGGGATAAAACATTGACTTATTTCGATTCTACTTGGAATGGTATACAATTCATTTTAATTCAATACTTTCCGAGGTTTTGGAAAGAAAAATCAATTTCTTTTACCATGGTGACCCAAGGTTCTGACACTTTAGAGCTAGCTTCTGACAGTATGAATCGGAAGCAACAACTATTTGCTCATTGAATGTAATTTCATTATTTTAATATAGATTTGCTGCGCTAAACGAGCTCAGCAATTGAACATTAAACAATATACTGTACATTTGAATACAACTGAGAAATTCTCAAAAATTATCAGTTACTGGTGTACTGTCAGAAAATGGGGCCACCATGGTACGTAAAAATCTCGAAAATCGATGCATAGCTAGAAACTCATTTTATCGCACGCCGTGTGGAAAGTAGCCACTTTGCGCGCGTTTCACGTGCATCTAGTTGCACTTTTCGCACATCGTACAGTAAAATACTGTGCCTTACAGGTGCAATAAACATTCTTTGGATCGTATGATTGCAAAATTCAGACTCACACTCAAAAATACTTTATCGCACTTGTTAGGTAATATACTGATTCAAAATTCAACAAAAAAAAAATCAAATATCTAACAAATTCCAGTCAACTTGAAACTTCATGAAAGTTATTCCACTTTTTATACCTTTTTGATGAAGATTATTTAGCGTATACGTGGAATTACGAAAATTTATGGGAATCCAAAGTGATGTAGATTTGAATCTCCGATCAATTGAAAATTCAAATTTACAGTTTTTTTGATTCTCAATTCAAAATTTAATCTATTTGAAATTCCAATGCTCATTAAATTTGGACAATCACAAATATGCTCCTTAAATTTTCTAAGAAAAAAAGATTCCGAGAATAATCCTGCCTCAAGCGAAATTTAAATTGCAACATTAAATTCCCATAAAAAAATTAACAGTCTAGTCTTCATGATTCCCTAAACGAAAATTCTTCCCAGTGCATCTCAAAACTTCTTCCATTGCACGTTCTTCAGTGGGACTTTATCTTTAGATCCTCTGGATAATAATAAAATGGAAGAATCAATTCAGCTACCAAAAGAGACCAACGATCTGTCTGTTGAAACTCTCATCCTCTCACACGAGTGATGTACAGCCAATAAACAGCAACAAAAAAAGGTCCCAGCTGAATGTGCCTCAAATGAGATCCTGGGGAACGGGTGAGTATGAGAAAAAAAAAGGGAAATGTGTGCATACGTAGGCAGAGAAATGACAAAAGGATGGCCATTGGCCAGTGTGTTTTTTGTTACCGAAAAACCAGTGGAATCGATCGAGAGGAGGAGAGATTCTCATTTCAATGGAACAGAAAAAGGAGAAGGGATGAAAAAGGGAAGGAGGCTGCAGTCGGCGTGGATGCACGATTGGAGGCGGTTTTCCATGGCTGAAGAATTCTACAGGTCACGGTCTCAGAGCTTCTTTTTTTTTTGTTCGTCTTTGGAAACATACCGGTCCACCCGAAAATGTCGGATAGATACATTTTATGATGGGGGGCTATAAAGTTGCTAGAATCGAGTATCGATGGTTCCAAAGGGGACTAATCTGCAGATGAAAAGTGTAATAAAACGTCCGCAGTCCATTCCACAACTATCACTTATGGAATCTCTTGTTGGATGCATTAGAACGCATTCATGAAATATTTGTAATATTTGAAATTTTTCCCTTCATGGAATGAGGACAACACGAAATGCACTTCGAAAAAGGCATTTACAAAACGTGAAAACTTGAAATATAAAGGTTTCGATTGGAGAAGGGTATTTTTTAGTTTGGAGAATATCACTGAGTAGAGAAAAGAAAGAAGAAGTTAGAGAATTACATATAGGATGAGTTGCCCAGTGTTCGAACTCGTCCAGTAATCATATTTATAGTTCATTATCTCAAATAAGAGCCTATGAAATTGTTAATTATATCAGTAATCAACGAATTTCTTATGTTCGATCACTGACGTCTGACAAGTGTTATCCGTTCCGCCACTGGACCACTCACTCTTCTCTATTTTTTATGATACCGAAAATAAAAGGCGATATTTTTTCCTGATAAATGAATTCAATAGCGAAGAGGTAAAACAAGATAAGTCTATTTTTTTCTCATATAGTTTGTTGTAAATACCTTAGAAAATGAGCGAATTTAACCCTGTACTTTTTTTGTAACTCTTGAAATTCTCTACTAGAAAAGATGGGTAATATCGCCTTATCTCACTTAGTTTCCGAGATATTTCCTTCAAAATGATCACAGAGATGAATTGATTTATCCTGTTTTACCTCTTCACTACTCAATTATTCTATAACAAGCAGGCGTTCGTCGCTGCGTTAGTCGCTATTCCTTGGACGTTATCCTTTAAATCGCTATTTCTTCCTTTCAATTTCTGCTAATGAATTAGCAGAATCCTTCCGAATGGTTCACTCTGAATTTTCTCTATTATCTCTTTTTCTTTTCGTGTTACAATTGATTCAAATATAGGATAAAATGATTGGGATTTATTAAATTCAATTATTTTCAAATTATACTAAATTTCACATAGAAAATTCCTTTTCCACCTTTAATGTTCCCTTTTGGGTACCGTTTTTGATTGTCCTACAAAGGTGAGTAGGGGCTTATTTCGAAGAGAAAAATTGGTTCTTCCAGAAAATCAAATAAAAGATATCGGTGTTCATTCAAAAAAGTCGAGAAAAATTGCATTTTTTGGATTTCTTTTTAAAATATTGAGAAAAAAATACATTTCTTAATGTAATAAGCGGAGCACTTTAGCTAAAAATTCAAAAAATTGACGGTTTGCTCAACTCATGAAGACGAATCTTTTGAGCTTCGTCCCGATGAAAACGGATGAGTAATTTGGAAGGTACAGCCTATTTTTTGAAAAACTTCAGAACTGGTGGAATACCAACATATCTTTACGTACTTCAATTCTATTCGATTCAGTATGACACTCGACTCATTTATTGATTTGAAATTTTTAGAGCGCTAGTGGATCACCTTTAGTCTGCCAAGGTGTTGCAGTTGGTGGAGTTTTGACCACGTCAGTCAAGAATTGCATACTTGCGTCTGTTAATGTCTCTGAATTTGTATCGTTCATAAAAGGAACTATCAGAGAAACTATCGTTTTGAATAAATTCCATATCAATACAAAAAGTCCACAGATGTCTTATTCTTGCGTTTGTTAGTAAAAACTCTTGGCGTGAAGTTTTTTCTGAATTTTTCAGCAATATGTTCGTTTATTACTGTATTATTAACGGGGAAAATGATCTATTCAAATATATGAATATAAATGTATCATTATGATGATTAAATATCCTTTTTTTTTATTGACTGATTCACCCAATAATTATTAAAAACTCCGAGATTCCTTATCGCTTGCAAGCCTTTCTTTGCATTGCGAATAAAAAATTATGCATCCATTACGAAATTCTTATATAGATAGATGTTCAAATATATTGATGCATATTTTTTTTACGCAACTATGGCACGCGTATGACATCTATTTTACCATAAACATGAATTTGATGGCAATTGAATGAAAAAATATATCCAAAAATTGTTATCAATTATACATTAATACACTGAGAGGATTCTTGGCTCCTAACACGACTATTCCTTAAAAGTGAGAACCAACTATTTCAAATCAATAATTGCACCTAGAATTATAACTAAAACAGCTAAATTATAGTTATGTGTACTTTTTTATAGCTGTACTTGTTAAAAATTTGGTCACTGTTCATATATTTCATAGTCAAGGTTTTTTTACTGAATTTTTAGTTGCACAGTTCGAAAAATTCTCTCCGTGTAGAGTATGAATGTCGAACATGGCTTATATTCGAAAAACAAGTTGAATGTGAATTTTCTCCAAATTCTGTGGTCTGTATTTCCTCGTGCGTCATTTAGTTTATTCTATTATTATCGAACCAACACTTCCCTGATATTCTTTATTGACTTCTAGATAATAGCCGCATTCAAATGAAGTTTTCTGGCTCTTCAAATTTTATAACCAAATTTGCTTTCGAACACTTCAAAACAAAGTTCACATTACAATTTTCATCATGAGGCTCTACCCAATATCATTATTGCTAATTATCTTCTTCATAGGAATAGACAGTAAGTGAAGAATTCAATGAAGACATATTTCAAATGACACACGAACAAAACTTAACTTTTTTTTTCTATCCAGCTGGAGCTGGAATGCACGGAGGGAATCGAGTCACTGGGAATAAGTTTAACTATCAAGTATCCGTCAGAATTAAGAATTACCATTCGTGTGGAGGTGCTATTATCAATGAATGGCATATTCTCACCGCTGGTCACTGTGTTTCTGATTATATAACTAATCTAATAAGTATATTAGCAGGATCCAACCGCCTGAACAGTGATCGTGGATTTATACGTAACATTAGCAGAATTCATTATCCTGCAGGTTATGAACGAATTGAGAAGGTGATCATCGCATCAGCAGGTCTTGGGACAGCTAATTATTTCATAAATGACATAGCTGTGTTGGCAGTGAGTAAATACGTAATTTTCTGCAGTTTTAATTCTATATTAATCTTATTTCTTAATTTAGCTACAAAGTCCACTGATCCTTGGACCAGCAATTACGACAATTCCATTGCCACATACAGATCCATCTCTTGATCCAGATCAATCAATCTGTAAAATCGCTGGATGGGGTCTAACTCAAGTCAGTGGAACAGCAGCTAGTAATCAATTAATGTGGACTTCTGTGTCTTTAGTGAATCCTCAGTGGTGCAGATCTATTGGGATTCAATTACAACCGAACTTCATATGCGGGCGGAATCCTAACGGAAAATCAACTTTACTTGCGGTAATTCAATTTTAACCATTTAATTATGCTAACCCAGGAAATGCATAAAAATTCTGAACTTCAGATCTGATCAGGTCCAATTCTATCAAATTACAGATCTGCCAAGATCTAAATATATCGTCACCTTAGAAACGAAGGGGTGTAAGTACTGTGTATAAGCATAGAACTTACGCCCCTTTATTTCTGAAGTGACGATATAATTACAGTTAATTACTGGATTCATTTCCATTTTTTGAGTTGTATTACTGATTGTTCATAGGGATATACGAAAAATTATTAACAACATCAATATATCTGTATCTTCACAGATATGACTGTAGATCTGATAATATCTAATTAAATAGAATCGATATAATAGGATCGAATTATAAAAAAAAAATCCCGGGACAGTCATTTATTGTTTTTTGAAATTTTTTAGGGTGACAGCGGCTCTCTTTTAGTCTGCAAACGTGTTTTAGTTGGTGTAGAATCGACTACCGGAATGAATTCCACAGCGACTTTTGTAAATGTCTATCGATTTTTATCCTTCATACACGACGCTATCAGAAAGAATGAAGTTTTTCAGAATTCCTACATGAAAACAAAGAGCCCAAAAAAACGTCCTCCTTGTATATGTTTTTAAAAAATAATTGAAACATCTTTGTAGCGTAAAACCTTGTATTTTGGAATAGAATGAAATTTAAATGCGTATCATTGAACACAGGCAAATTAAATTAAAATGCTCACCTCCGTAAAACCTCAAAATGATAGAGCCAAGCAGACAGAACCGTAAGACTCAAGAAAATTTACCAACAAACCATTTTTTTAAGTCCAAAGTTTCCTACAAAAAAGGTAATTTGTAAATTTTTTCAAAACCTACTCGTTTCCAATATATTTGCTAAATAATCTCTAAACTCTTTGATTTACCATGGTGGACCCGGTTACCGGACGGATCCCAGTTTCCGGATGCAGCAGCAGAATATGTTAATAATGAATATTCGACTGAAACATCTAGTTTTTCAATACTTGCAAAACGTTAAAATAACAATCAAGTAAATTGTTTGACTCATTCAATTGAAATTTTTTATCATTTCAGTAATTTAATGACAACTTGTCCGGTAACCGGTACCATTGTTTCAACCGTCCGGTAACTGGTGCCTTCATGGTACCCTGTTTTATCACTCTATATCGTTATTTCTTGTGCAAAAAACAGACTCCGAATGACATCTCGTGACAATTATCCTCCTCTGTTTCTCCAGATCCCCCACTTATCGACTCTGGTATTCAAATCACCGAAGAACTTAAAAAAAATGCGGTTCGAACATTTTTTAAGTAAACAAACTGACGCAATCAATGTTTGAAATTGATAAGAAAATTTTTTTCTATGAAGCAATTGAAGCGCTGTCCTCCGGGACAGCTCTTCTATTATTATCTCCCCTTGGAAAAAAAGAAGAAAAAAACAACAACAGGAAAGTATGGTCTGCAGTGACATAAGATGCTGTAAAAAGTAGCTCGTAAATACTGATAAACCACTGAACTTTGCACAGTTATAATTCAGCGTTTATCAATTGTGCATTCACTTCATTTCCAAACTTCTGTGTTGTATTTAAAAATTTATTCTCGTTTATTTTTAGTGATTGAAGCGCTCTCACGAAGTTGAATATTCAAAATAAAACGGTGAAGTTTGTTTGAAATTATTGCTGATAACGAAATTGTGTCGATTTTAACGATAAGATAAAGAAGAAAAGCGTCATTAGAGAGGTAAGAAGAGAATTGGAATTGGTGTGTGTGTAAAAATAAAAAAAGTGAAGAGACATTTACTCCGTTGTTTTCTAAAGTGACTATTGTTGTGAAGAATTGGGGTGAATTTTTTATTTCTCTTTTCGAGACATTATGACACCAGGAGGAATTTTGAGCATTGGAGAAGTTAATGCACTGCAAATTGAACAATTTGAATGGCTATTCAGTAATGTCATAGAGCATTGCCCTGAGGCAGCACACGTGGTGGCTAATAAAAGACCATTCGCTAGAGCTGAGAATTTGAAAAATGCATTCAGTGATTATCTGGATTCTCTCGATGTTATTGGTAAGAGAAATTAATTTTCGAGATGAAGTTAAAGGGATGTAATTTTTTGTTGAAAAGAGTGAAAGCTACAAACAACATCATTTTAAAAGAAACTCTATCTCACTTAATTTCCGAGATATTTCACGAAAACTTGGTCATATGGAGAATAAATTCAGTAATGAAGAGGTAAAACAGGATAAATCGACTTATCTTTGTGATCATTTCGAAGGAAATATCTCGAAAACTAAGCTAGATAAGGTGATAGATATTATTTATCTTTTTTTTGTAGAGAACTTCATGAGTTACGAAAGATTTTCAGGACAAAATTGCTCTATCTCGCTTATTTTCAAAGGCATTTTCAAAAAACTAAATGAGAAAAAAATAGACTTATCTTGTCTTCCCTGTTCGCTGCTGATTTAATAGTAAAAATTCCAATATTTCTTGGATAGAACAATTTTTGGTAAAAAATTTCTTGTAGAGAAAAATTAGGACTACCAAAAAGGTTTCCATGAAAATTGTTCTATCTTACATAAATTCTGAGATATTTTCAAAAAATACATGAACATGAAATTTGCTTATTTTGTTGTTTCACTGTCTGACTCATTCAAATAAATATGATTTCATTATTTTTCTTATTTAATTTACGCAGAAAAAGAATGTATCCTCATTAAACATCCGGATTTAGCTAGTAAATTGTGCGATGATAAGAAACTCACTAATGAATCTCAGAACGAGCAAAATCGCGCAGGAATTGATGCAATGACGAGGGCTGAACGTGAAACGCTTAATCATCTCAATCAGACGTACGTTTTTCGGTTGAAGTATTCAGTTGAGTTAATACCACATTGAGTAATGAAATGATAAAGGAAAATAAATTGAAAAATTAGGCTGATTCCCTCAAATCTGATCATTTCGGAGGTATTTCGAAACTGTCGAATGTTCATCAAATTATCCTCTTTTATCACGTTACTATCGAATTTTTGAAGCAATTTATCTTGGATATCTCGGGATTTATGGGAGAAAAAGAAATTTTTGCAATTATTTTTTCTAGTAGTTCTGTTGTTTCCCTGCAAAACGATTTCTTTTGATAATTTCCCTTAGATTCCGAGATAGCAACGAAAAACTTATCGCAAAGTAAAATTAATCCATTTTGTTTACCAAATTACAATTAATAATCTTCGAATTAAATTTTTCAGGTATAAGGAAAAATTCCAATTTCCATTTGTCATCTGTGCGCGTGAAAATCGAGTTCAAACGATTCTGAAATCCATCGAAGAGAGACTGAAAAATACCAAAGAAACAGAACTGAAGACTGGAATTGAGGAAGTTAAAAAAATCTGCAAACTGAGAATTAACGATCTCGTGTGGGCAGATTCATGATCAATATTCAATCATCTTACTCATTAAAATAGTTTTTTTTTTTACGAAGATTTGAAATAAATTTTTATTGAATTATTGATAGAAATTATCAGCATTTTGTTATGAAAGATTGAATTTCTAATGTGAAAATTACCATTTGATAATGAACTTAGAATTAAGTTGAACAGCTCAGAGTTGACCGAGGCTACGTTCTACAACTGCATGGGGTTGTCCCATTTGTTCTCTGAATTCTGCAGTATTGAGAACATCCTCGAACCTAGAATTATAAATCACTTGGGTTATTAATGAATTATAAACATAATTGATTCATTCGTGAAATGATAAAGGGGAATAATTTCAATTATCAGACGTGGAATAGTCCACCAATACCTTGAAAATAATCAGGATTAGGAAAATTTACCAGAAAAATTTTTTTCTAGCCCATGAAATTAAAAAAAAATCATTGTTTAAGGATGATTGGGAGGTACAAGCGTAGAAAAAGTTAATTTTTTGCATGAAATCGTGAATAACAACGTATACAAGATGAATGCCTCAAAACTGATTCAGTAAGTATTTGGAGAATGTAATAAGGAACAAAATGAACCCTAGGAACAAGAAAATTAATTGACAATTGAAAAAATTGTACTTTTTTTTACATTTCTTTAAATTTTTCAAGATTTAAAAAAATGTAAAAAATGGTATCAATCTTTCAGTATTCGATTACTTTCATGTTTCTAAGGCTCATTACATTCTTTACAGACTCACTCAATCAGATGCGAGAATTTCATGTTGTATAAGTTGTTATTAACAATTTCATACAAAAAATTAACTTCTTTCCCGATTGTGCTGCTCAAACATTCTTAACAATTGTTTGTAAACTTGATATTTTCCAGGATATTTATAGTGAAATCCAAGGAAATTTGTCAAATTATTTCTCCCTTATAAATTCACTTCTAAATCATTCTCTGCAGCCTTCTTTCGATCCAAAAAAGTGATGTTTACCCAATTTCCTCATCACGTCCAAGAAGAACATCTCTCATGAGTCCCGAAGATGATAGGAATGGATGTCTACCGATTTGCTGAGCCGCTTTGAGCTCCATAGCAATGCGCATTGGTGCATGAAGTCCCTGAGTATTTCTTAGCATCACCATATCGCGTTTCAATTTGTTCTGATGCCACTGAAATCATTAAATCATAAAGTTACATATTGATATACATATTAGGCAATAAAATGGCCAACAAATCGATTTATGCTTACATTGACCTCTGATGATTCCAGTGGGTGAGAAAATCCAATTGTTTGGGCTGACGCTGGCATCCTGAAAGTAATCAAATTGCTTGATTAGACTCATCGAAACTCTTGGAACAATTAAAGTAATTAATTTTTTTTTATATTCTCCAAAATATGTTTTCGTCCTGGAGAATTTTAGAAATATATCTAAAGTATGTCTTGCATTTTCCGCGGGGAATACTCTGCATTTCAAAAGAAAAATGGTCATGAAAATTTTGGTATCACACTCTCGTTTTCAAGATACTTACGAAAAACGAATTGCAAACTTCATAAAATCGATTATAAATCGATCGGCTTCCTTCTCTCTAACTATATCGAAATTAAAGCGAGATGGCATTTTTTTATCAGAACTTTTTTTTGTAGAACAGAATGAGACACAAGAAAGTATTTACAATAAAATCAAGTGTGAATTGAGTTGAATCATCATTTATGGATGAAAATTGATTTTTTATAATTATTATATTTTGTGACATCACTTTAATGGCAATTTTGGTGATATAGGCGTTCGTTCATGAGAATTTTCATCTGAACTTAAATAGAGAAAAGGCCCAAAGAGCTTGAGTATTTAAACTTCTAATCTATTCAGGTTATAGTAGTTGAAATCTCATATTATCGCGTAAAAATGGAAATTGAATTATTAAATAAATCAATTGAATTAATTGCAATGCATTGAATTTCATTAAATGAAATTTTTTTAATAGAATTCATTTTTTATACTTCCCATTGTGCTATACAGAAAATATCTCTATAAAAATTTCTGTAACTTGTGTAAATTCTGAGATATCTACAAAGGAATAACTAAGGGAAGAATGAAGTTGTGTAAAGTCTTTCTTCTTTCCTGAAATCAGAATAATATGAATAAATGTAAAAATTATCTCACCCCAAAATCATTGGATCTGGTACACCATAAGTACCATTATTTGTGCCAAAATCATTGGCGATTGTTGCCTTTGCTTTGACGGGTGGTAATCTGAAACTCTGATTTAAAAAAGAAATGTTTTAATAAATTTCAACAACTATTGGAATTTTGAAACCTAAAACTGTTTTTCTTTAAAAAATATGAAGTTTCCAGACAAATCGATTTTATTCCATCATCAGTTTAAGAAAAGAATATCTCGGATACTAAACGAGATAGAGAAATTTTCCCTAAGTCCTATTTTATAGAGAATTTCAAGCGCTAAAAAAAGGGTTTCAGGAAAAATCACTCTATCTCGTTTAGTTTCCGAGAAATTCGCAAAAAATTGATGATGACATAAAATCGATTTCTCTGAAAATTTCAGTTCTTTTCTCTAGCTTTATAATAAAAAATTGAACTTCTTGAATAAATTTTGAAAATTATTCGATCAGGAATTGAAGGAAAAACTAATTATTCATTGAAACATTTATCATTGCAGTGAAATTCATAATTTAATGACAGAATTCTAGTATGTCATCATGAGATTAACCTCAAAGATGAGAAAAAAAGAAATTAATATGGATTTTCATGCAATTATTCAATTTATAATATATTTCATCAACTCACCATTTTTATAATTTATTAAAATACAATAACTATTGATGAACACTTCAATTAATTGAGATTATGAATTATTTGTCAACGGAATCCCTTAGTTTTTTTGAAGTTTCCTTCGTGCTCCGATGATGCAGCCAAATTTTGCACAATAAATCAGTGTTTCCATGAAGCGATATGTCGCTGCAAATCAAAACTCGGCTCCGACCTTAAGACTTGAAATTAGCCCATTTCAAACAGGCCCTTACGAAATCATTATTTTTTCTTACAATTATTTCTGTCTATTATGAATCATTGTTGAATTAAATAACTGAAATTAATGTTTTTTTGATGAAAAAAAAAATTTATCAGTAAATTTAAATGGCTAATAAGTTGCCCAAGTCATCTCTAAGTTTGAAACAGGTAATTCAAGTTTTTTCAGTTGAAAAGAAACAAATTACGAACAATTCATCGTGATATTGATTGTCAATAAAAACATAAATCCAATGAGAAAATGATCAGAAAAAAAACCTTCATTTTTTATATACATTTTCCCTGCGATTATTTCGAAAACTATTGTTTTTTTTGTAAGAAAATATGAATTTTTCAGACAATTTGATTTTTTTCAGCAGTTTTCTGAGAATACCTCGGAGATTAAACGAGATAGAGCGACTCTGTCCTAACGCTTTTTTGTAGAAAATGTGAAGAGCTACAAAAAAAATTGAGGCGAAATCGCTCTATCCCGCTTAGTTTCCGAGATATTTCCAAAAAACTGGTGACGAAATGAAAATAAATTTTTCTTAAGACTTCATAGTCGTTTTTTTTTCTATAGAATTTTGTGGACTGCGAAAAAGTTTTCTCGAAGAAATGTCCTAAATTTACCTAATTGTTTTTGAAATATTCGCAGAATATTCTGAATGTGAAGTTTTTCATCTTTCATTTCGTCTTACTTGCCTCATTTACTACAAAATCTTTCAATAACAGTTTCTTCGAAGACAAGAAGTACTCACACTTTACCGCAATATCTTGAAAACAATAAAACAAGTGAGTGACAAACGAGACAGAGAATACTTGTGGCACTGGGCAAAGTCAGATTTCAAAGCGAATAAAAGTCTAACAGATGAAGTAAGTATGTTATTGAAAGTAACAATGTTGAAATTTTTCACAGGGATATTGGAAAATTATTGGGATATAGCGAAACGTCGCGATTTGACAATAGTTGATGTTGTTAATAATTTTCCAATATCCCCTGAAAAATTTCAACATTAATAATAAGAAAAATGGAAATGAATCCCATAATTAATTGAAAGTAACTCCATCGATTCCTGAATATCTTGAAAACTAGTGAATATAGGGAGATACATTGTGGATCTTTCTGTGCAGAATTTCATTCTCCACAGAAAAGATGTCTTGATAAATTTTTCTGCACCCAATAGCTCACGAGATATTTGCAAAGTTAAGCGGTGAACCGAGATGAATCATTTTTTCACTGGAATAAATTTTTAGAAATAGTTCATATACCAAGGAAGTCGGAGCAAATTTTCTGATGATTATTGCTGTAGATTTCAAAGAATGATCTTTCCAGACAAATCGATTTTGTTCCATTTTTAGCTATTTTCAAGATATCTCAGAAATTAGGCAAGATGAAGCAATTTTCATCATTGTCACCTTTTTTGTAGTTCTGGCTTTCCTTTACAAAAAAAAATTATTATGAAAATTGCTTTATCTTCATTAGTTTTCGAGATATATTGAAAAAACTGAACATAAAGTAAAACCGATTAATCTGTAGAAATGATCATTAGAAAATTTCCTCCGACCTCCTTAGTTTCTAGAACATTTTTAAATATCTCATGATTTGTCTGAAAACTTCATATTGGACTTCATTTCGAAATAATTAAGGGAAAAATGATTGAATCCATGATTGAAAAATCAATTCATTTATTGTTTCAGTTTGCAATAAAATCTTTGATTGTTCACGGAGAAAATTCGATGAAGGAACTGAAGAAAAATCTTAATTTAACAAAATAAGGAATGTGTGATTATGTACATTCTGTAAATATTTAAATTTTACATTACAATCTATGAATAAAATCTTCAAATTTAAATTACTTCAAACGAATCATCTCTGTTTCTTGACAAAAGCATGAATAACATTGATAACCAGAACCAAAGTACCAATACTCGTTATTGTCATAGCAATTGCTTGTCTAATACTCCTGCGTCTTATTCTTGATCTCAATAAGTTTTGAACTAGTGTTGAAACAATGTGCTGGCCATCGAAGAAAAAACATGGTACAACATTGATAACAGCTAAACCAGCTGATAGTACCGTAATATATTTACATAATAATGATAATGATTCTGGTAAACTGGAACTTATGAATTTGTACTTTGGCACCCACTCCGAAACTTCAGTCGTACGATAAATATCACCTGGATAGCCAAAGAATAAAACGTCTTTGCCAATATCTCTTTTTATTTGAACAATCTGAAAGTAAAAATGAAAAAATTATCATTTTTAATCAATATTTCTTTGTTGTTTTTCATTCTAAATTAAATGATCAACTGGAGCAATTTCATTGTGTCGTTGATTTTTCATGAAATATCTCAAAATCTAAAAAAAAAAGCAGAATTTTTCTGAAGATTTTTTTTATAGAGGGGACTGAGATCTTCAAAAAATTAATTTACCAAAATTGCTCTATCACGCTTAGATATTGAGATATTTATGGAAAAATTGATCGCAAAATCGGGGAAGAGTAAATAGGTGTTTGTAAAGTATAATGATTGATTCAAGAATATTTCAAAAATTTCAGAAAATACTTTTTTTGAGGCCCATTCAATGCTCTACAAAAAATGTTTCCTGATAATTTTTTCTCAACCCAACCGTTTCAAGAATTTTGGAAGAGAAGATAAAAAATGTTTTTATCGCTCTTTCAAAGAATTGTCCAATTGATACAGTACCTTGGTCGTATTGTCCAGTACAGGTTTCATGCAGTGAGTTCCTGGAGCGGTACACTGCAAACTAGAAAAGCAGAGACCCCGAGATTTTTCGATAATTATTCTTGCTGGTAAACAAGAGTGTTCTTGCAGTTGAAGTGGAACGACTTGGGATCCCTCGATGAATTCAAAGCTCAATTTTCCATCTGATTCGCTGTCTTTACGGCAACAACTCATCTGGCCGTTTGGCATTGTCCATACTGGTATTGATTCATCGTGCTCCTGAACTAAAGACTGAGAAACGCAATAACCCGGAGTAGGTTGTCTCACACTTTGTAAAATACAATTGTACCAATCATTATCATTTTTTACTGGACAATCATTGATCCTGTGAACTACATCCTGATGAAGTAGACCAGTAGGTCCTAACAGAGGCGAGTTGGGTTGAATAGACTTGATCATAACACCAGAATCCACCAAAAAGAATGGAACCCACAACCACGAACTTAGAAGTAGTACAACTGCTGCAACAACCGCAAGAACAACATTGTGCCAAATTCCAGCACAAAGTATCCTCAATTGACTCATTACAGGTCTCTGACCAAGCTGCTCGCTGTTCAATGAAACAAAAGCAACTGGAACAATATAAACAAGCAATAATCCAACACCATAAAGTTGAACATCCTCTCTTGCAGCTGCTAGTGCATGACCAAACTCGTGGACAATACTGCATAATCCAAGGGTTATAGCGTAGTACTGAATGTCAGCGAATGGCACATTGACTCCAGGAATCTACGATAGAATCAAAGATATTCAAAAAAATTATTCAATCGTTTTTCATTGGTTAATCATATGAGTTTAGCAGCGAAGAGGTAAAACAAGATAAGTCGATTTTTTCTTTCGACTGCTTTTTTAAAATGTGTCAGACACTAAGCAAGATAGAGCAATTTTAGCTGAATCTTTTTTCAGCAGCTTTTGAAATTTTCTTCAAAAAAGGATTAGAATGAAATGGTCTTATCTCGCTTAGTGTCCAAGAAATTCTCAAAAAATTATTGCAAGAAAAAATCGGTTTGTCTTTTTTTTACCTCTTCGCTACAGAATTTTACGCTGTCAGTGGTTTTCATGGAAAATCTTAAAATCTGAAGGGGACAGAGAAATTTGTTTCCAAATTTCCTCTATCTTCCATAATTCATGAAGTATTCCAAAAAAATCATTTCAACGTGCAATCAACCCATTTTTACCCCTTAACTCGCAGATATCTCTGAAACTACTGGATTGAGGAGAATTCATGAGAAGACTTCTTTTCATAGACAATTAAATTCTCTACAAAAAAAGGCTTAAACATGCATCCTCTCAAAACCCCTTGTTTTCAAGATATTTTGAAATTTTCATATAATTCCTAAAATATCCGAAAAATCTACCATTGGTTCCAATGTCCAGTCTAAATCAATCCTCTCAGTCTTAGGTGCACTGAGCCACATGGTGATCACCATTTTCAACAAGATGAAAGAAGAAATAGGGAGAATTATTATAGCAACAATTGCCCCAAAATTGAACCAAATAGTCCAAAATTTTGATCTCGTAGTTCCCCATTTGACCAAAGGGCGATTGAACGCAGTAGTAAACCACTTTACACTCAATGTTTTTATCTCAATTCCTGTATTCTCCAGGAATAATAGATACGGATAATGTGAGCATGTCTGTAAATAATTAAAAATGATTAAATTAAATGAATACCAATATCTATTAACTAAAATTCATTGGATTTACCCGAAATATCAAATTGAAGAAAAATAAAGAGCAGTGAACGAGACCGGCAGCCACAAGAAAGTTAACCGGATCCATGTTCAAGTAATACTACTTCCAACTCGAGCTATTACAATTGTTAAATGCCATTTATAACTTGTATCGATTGTCGTCCCAGTGTAATTACTGAAGACATTATGAAAATGGATTTGTTTATATTCTGCGTCTATGTGACACTCATGTAAATTTTAAAAGCTGCGTAACCTAACCTCAAATGACACAGCGTGTGCGCAAAAGGCAGGGGGGGGGGGGCATTTGCGGCAATACGAAAAAAAGGGGTGAGGGTACAGAAAAGACGCTTTTTTAAATTATTGATACAACTAGGGGGAAGTGACTTCCAGAAACTTTATGACATTTGAGGAGAAATAGGGTAAAGTTAAATGCACCTTGATTGACTTTCCTGCGTGGATTTTCTTTATTTTTTGCGTTTAAAAAAAGAGAAAATTCGCGGTAGAGTTGGACCGATCAATGGAAAAAGAGAAACTCTATATTAGATGCTAAAACCTTCGTTGAGGTTTTTCCCTTAGTTCATTGTCGAAGATCTCATTTTGATTATTTTGACGATTCAAAAAGTTCACAAAAATATCAATTGAAATGTGATTTTTACAAATTTGATGATATTGTAACGTCCAGAAACTGAGACGTTTTTTTTATTTTTATTTTTTTTTGGGAATTATTCGAAGCGAAAGACACCTTTCGTTTCGAATGGAAAAATTAATAAAAACAATGGTGAACATGATTCACCATTGTTCCAAAAGATAGAAGACGTCCGGTGTAAATAACACTGGTCGTCCGATATCGATTTTTAGATTATTTTATTAAAATAAGTCTTTTCTGATTGTCGAAGGCATTGAATTGCAATGCCTTGGCAACAGAAAGGAATCGCGGATTTTCTCCCACTCTTCGATAAGTGGGGTGCAAATCATATGTGATTTTTGTCACATGATTGACCCCACTATTGAAAAAGAGGAATTAGGTAAGGAAGGGGCAACGCACTCGCGAGGAGCGATGCACTTCCTTCCCGAATTAATTAGGGCGCAGCGTCGAAGTAATTAAGTTGGGAGAGAAAATCATTTAAAAAAAAGATTATTAGACCATTGTGGGGATACTGAGTGTGAAAAGAGATACAAATGAACAGGATTTTGTTAAAGAATTTTGGAGTTTTTCGAGTAAGAAGAAGAGAGAAATAAAACAGATTTGAATTTGAATATTTTGGGGATTTTTGACTGTGGAAAAAAAAAATGGAATAAAAACGGATGTTGAGTGTGAAAAAAAAAAAAAAAAAGGAAATAAAATAAATTTGATCGAAGAATTTTGGGGATTTTTTTTTAAGTGTGAGAAAAGAAAGAAATAAAACGAATTTTGAGTGTGAAAAAAAAGAGAAAAAGGAGAAATGTAACAAATTTGATCGAAGAAGTGTGGGGATTTTGAGTAAAAGAAAGACGGAGAGAAATGAGTGAAAATTGTATTAACAAAAAAAAAAAAGAAGGAAATATAGCAGAAAAAGTAAGTGGATAAATTTCATCAAAATCGGTGGATACTGCGCGCGCAGATTTCGCGTATTCGGTAAAGATGTTTTTTTGGATTTAATTACGAAAATTATTTAATTTTTAATTGCGTTTAAGAAAAAAAATCGATCAAATTTAGAAAATTCCAAAATTTAGAGGATCTCGCTGGATTTATGACAAAAATTATTTTATGCGATATTAATTTTTTTTTGAATGAGAAATAGATAAAATTTTGGAGAAGTAAAAGTTAGGGAATACCGTCAGATTCATTAGAGAAAATTATTTTATTTAATTTTGATAATTTTAAATGAGGAATTGATCAAATTATGGAAAAGAAAAATTTAAAGAATCCCGTCGGATTCGGAACGGAAAAATATTTTTTTTTGTTTATTCAATTTCAATTGTATCTATTGAGAAAATTAAATGATTGAAATGGAAATTGACTTGAAAATTAAGAAAAAAAATCGAATTATTATTTCAGTCAAATGTTGGCAATTGCTCTATTCAGCAAATTCAATAATCGAAATAGAAATTTTATTTGAAAATTAGTTAAAAATTCAAAATTACTATCTTTGTGAAATTTCCGAAATAGTTTCATTGTAGAAAATGAATAGTTGAGATTCGAACTTATTGAAAATTAATTAAAGAATGTAAATAATTATGTTTGTCAAGTCTTAAAAATTATTTCTATTCAGAAAATATAAGCCTAGTTACTATTAACAATGTACGTTATTTTTACCTTGTCAACCTATTAGAATAGTTACACGCAAAAACTCCCTTCTTCCTATCCCGAGCTATTGGTTTTTAACTAGGCTCAAAACAGGAAAAATAAATAAATCCATGCTATTTTAGGATTATTGGAGACAATAGTTCTGACGTAACAATATCTTCGTTAATTGTTCGTTAAAGATTAATTTTGAATCATTGGAATCAGCATCAGATTCGAATATATTCGCAAAAAAAAGATTCATTCCTCATTTCTAGCAATATCTCTAGATCTCATTGTAATAGCTTTAGTCCAGTTAACATGCGATAACGTAATTTATGCGATAATATGATTCGTTAAGGGATAACGGTATGCCTTGTACGTATTGAATCCTGGAACTAATTCTTTAACAATATTTATTAATATTTACATCATGGAAGAGTGGCAGTGACTGAGGACGCTAATTCGAAAGCCGATGCTTTTGTTATTTGAAGGAAAAATTAAGAATTATTGTTAAACGATGGTTTTTAAAATTTACAATTTATTGGGTCTTTCTTTACCACTTAGAGGGGTGTGTTCTGGAACAATGCTGGATGTGCGGAGTTTCCCGAGCGTCAGTGTGATCCACTATTGCCAGTAACGGTTTCAATTCGATTTCTCAAGAACGGTTCATTTTACGAAAAAAAACAACAATCCAGATCTTTTCCCTTGTAAATTAAATTTTCTAACTTTTTCTTTCACAACTCTTTTTCCTAGCGTCAATACTTTCTGAATTATTTCGTTCTAAATTCACCAACTTCCCGGTTTTTGTCCGTTTTTCGGCTTTATCTCGCTAACCGTTCACTTTTATTGAATTTTACTTATGATACAACTTATTGATCATTTAATTATCTACATCTTTTGTCTAAAACTTTTTTCTCAACTAACAATACTTTTGTAGTTATTGCTTAGTTTATCGATCGAACTCCATGCTATTGTCGCTACCCTTGTTCACGGACCTGCTATTACATAGGTTAGTGCTATGAGGGAGCAATCTGCTTCATTGTTCTACCCTCTAATAATATCCTTGGTATTTACCGGCCCTGAAAATGTGTTTTAGCTTAGGAGGGGACTGAAGGGAAGTGAAAGTTGAATCTTTGTGAGCATAGGTGCTCAGTGTGTCCTCTCTTTGAGGAACTAGTACATGGCCTAGCCAATAACCAATAAAAGGAAATTAACAATAACAACGACACGTGTTCCCTACGACGCGCTCTGGAGTAAAAGCTTGTACATTTCATATATTTTGAAACATATAACGGCCACTTAAGATAAAAATGGAAAATTGTTTTATATGTGGGAAAACATTAAGTGAAGGAGAAGTGATTACTGTGCAAAAAAAACGAATTCAAACACTCATAAAAGCCAGTGTCACAAGAGGAGATAAAAAACATGAACGCATGTTAACACCCCTAACAAGCTTAAGGTAATATTAATAATTTGGAACTCTCATGAGAATATATTTATCTGAATTCCAAAATTTTTGAACAATCGAATTACTCAAATGAAAGGTTCACTCATATTATTACTTATTTTTCAAAGACGTCTATCGAATTTACAAACTCACTGTTGGGGGGAAAAATATATACACTTTAAATATATAATTATTTTAAGGTTTTCCAGCATTCTAAAGTTTCATTCATTTGGAAATTTTTATTGTCGTCATCAAACTGAACCCAATCCCAATATTAAACTCCATTTTATGAATTCTTCTTATCTGGTTTCAATATACTTCCACTTTTCTCTATTAGGGTGCATATTGCATGTCAAAAACATTATGGAGATGAAAGAACTGCTGCAGCTGCTGTACGGCGAGGACTGCCATCACAGACTCTCTCGTCATCACGAACATCTACACCTAGTCGAAAGACGGAAGCCCAGCTTCGCACACGCGCAACAAAGCAAACAAAGAAAAGATCACCTACACCTTGGTCCGTATCAGAAAATGAGGAATTCGATCTGAAAACTTCTTGCTTCATATGTACTAAAACGTTCCCGGAAAATGTAGACGAAATGAACAAAAAGTTACGCCCCAATAAACGAATCAGAATAAGTACCGTGAGGTCATTTTCAGCGACAAAGAAGTCGATTTTGTCAAAACTAATGAATCGAACTGATGAATTATCCCTGTCGATTATTGCGCGTATAAAAGACATTTCCGATGCTGCTGGTGCTGGTGCAAGATACCATAAAAAATGCCATCTTAAAATCCTGAATCCGCCGAAAAGAGGATTAAAACGAGGACGAACATGTGAAGGAATTGATGAAGTGATTGACGCGATATACGATTACATGAAAAACAATAATGATGATTGTCCATTTAAGCTTTCGGATATAATCGACGAGATCGATGGTGCTGAACTAGCAGACATTCGTACCATAAAAAAGTACTTACTCAACAAGTACCCTGATAGTATTACTATGAATGTAGAACCACGTCTTGGCACAATTATTCGTTTGAAAAATGCATGTGACAAAGGAAGTGTGTGCTAGTCATGGCACAACTTGACATTGAATGCACTAGCGTACAGATTGCAACTACCAAAAGTTCAAGTACTACATCAAGAAGTGAGGACTATATAATTGCTTTCTTCAGATGATGGATTTCTCTCAAACAGAGTTGTATGAGAGAGCATCATTACATCCTCGGTTATAGGCAAAAAATACGTGACATACGTGTAAAATTTTGTAATTTTTTAATTTTGTATCGATGTGGAGGAGTGAATAATTTGTAATATTGTCATCCAGAGCCTGAGGAGCTTAAATATTAAGCGAAACGTCGCAAATTGACAATCATTCAGTATCGTTATTTATAACCTTCCAACCTCCCATGAAATTCTTGCATTTTTCCGGGGAACAAATGCAACCCTGCTGTCTACAGGAAAGGAAAGAAGAGGCCTTTTGATAGATTACTAAAAAATATGAAATTCCAAGAGGCTTTTGTACAACTGTACACCGAGCGTGCCGATTTAGTAACATCCAATGAGGTATTCCGGGTTCTTGAAAGTACGTGTGCAGATTGTATTCATTGAAAACCAAAAATGACGTCAACAAAGGACGGTACGAGGTGTTTGGAGAAGGCTACAAATGCAACAATCAAGACGAGAAGATTGTAAAAAAACAATTGCTGGATACGATCCCTCAGTTCTACTGCCAACTAAGCAGGCAGCTATTGCAGCAGCTTAAATGAACATCATACATCTGTAGTATATGGTGTAATGCACACATGTGCAGCCCTACCCAGAAGAACCCAGAACATTCCGGATTGTCATTAATTGATGGCAAGTACCATAGTTATTGGTTTGATGGCCCCCACAATCCATCTCTTGGAGAATCGTCGTTTGATGTTCAAGGTACTCCATTATTACTTTTCTTACGTATCGATGATTATGCTTCAATTTGTTAATTTTCCTAATTATTTTGTTACAGAATCAGCTGACATTCATTCTGACGATTGCGACGAAGATGAAGACGATGTTCAAGACGAAACTGATGAAGCATCGGCATCGGAGTCCAATGAAGATTAATATTATATTCAATTAGTTTTATAATTGTAGTTTTTAGTTTTATTTCGGCAGGTCATACAATACTACAGTTCATATAAGTACAGTTATATTATCTCAAAAAAATATCGATTCTGTCTTCAAATACATGTGTTCCGAATTACCAAAACTACAACTACGAAGTCATGTTATTGTCAATATTTTTGTAAGACTAGCAATACATACCCATTTTTCGGTAGCACACAGTGTGATTTATGCAAAAAATCCAGCAACTTAACATGTGTTTCTTTGTCCTACGATTATTGAAGAGAAAAGTGTTTGTGCAGTTTGAGTAAAATAACTCGAAAAATATTGATATCCTTTGCAGATTTCCTTTTTTTGAGCGACATATTGACTGGACTACTTGTATCCAACGTCAGAATGCCGCTGATAACTTTTCCCATTCCTTAATCTTTAATTAATTATTGATGAAAATCGAAGAAAATACCAAATTTATAGGTATCACATTTGAGATGAAATTTACATTATTTCCCAGCTAATAAACATTTCACTCATCTCCCAGTCGATGATACTTGCTTTGAAAACGCAGGGACAATAAAGAAATTAAATTTAAACTTAGAAGAAAGTACAAAATTTCAATTTATTATCAAACCCTAAAAATGATACACACACTGAATCATACAGATCTAAATCTACAATTTCTCCTTCCAAAAACTCAAATCAGTGATTGGAATGTCATTGCAAGAGGTTATGGGATTGCTGAAATCAACTGACTTCATGACCTCTGGTTGGATTTTATCGATGCTGTCTGAGCAATCGCAGATGAGCCTCGCAAGTGTGGTCTTCCGGATCTCCACCAGTTGATCTGAAACAGCAAAACGAATTAATCCTCCATGACAAGACTCAGGAGAAGCCCAAGCTTACCTTCCGTAAATGGATACGGCTGCTCTCCATTCTCGTACCAGAATTTATCCCCCCGCTGGAGCCGCTGAAACTGATCAGCAATGAGACAAGTGAACGTTGGCCCAACGATTCCATCGGACAAAGTGGTTTCGGCAAGTGCCCCAGTGTAGAGATCGAGGTCATTGACGTCAGAATAAACCTTCCGTATTTCCATCAACGCACCAGGATTTACAACTCCCTCCAGATCCTTCCAGGTCTTTGGTCTGGTCAGATTGCAGTGCTGGCGCCACGCCGGATAACCAGGCAACCCATGATCCCTTCCTCTCTGAATGTTCAGAGACACCAGATCAAGTCCGCATGGCACCTTGACTTTCTGCTCATGGTGTTCTGTCGGATCTTCAAACAGGTGCCGTGTCAATTCTGACGTAACGTGCGGCGATGTTCTCTGCACGTTATTCGAAGTCGCAGAGAGTATAGAACTTTCAACTCCTCGTTTTGCGTACAAGCTGTATGGATTGAAGAGCATCCGATGAAGTGCGATGTAGTCCTCCGTTCCATTTTGCGCATCAGTCATCCGCATGAGACCTGGTAGTAGTGTGTGCGCAAAACGAAAAGCAGAAGCTGCAAAATTGTTCGCTATAGATGGATCTGGACGATCATTGAGGTCTCGATACTCTCCATTGGTCAATGGCCTCAATTTCCGCTTGGTCATTTCTGTTTCACCGAGAATAACCGGAAGAAATTCATTGTACGTGATGTGCTGCATCTGAGCTCCAATGATTCTTCTGCTCTCTTGATACAGTTTCTCGTCACTCCACGTGGGATTCAATTCTGCCAGTCTGTCAGCAATCATATTGTGCTGACGTGCCCAAATTATGTGCATAGTTGTCAAGTGCAGATTCTCATTGGCCCGTGCATCACCAGATGCAAAACAGTAGCGACCGCGTGAACGCTCCTTTGGACGATTGCATCCATCAGTTGGATTGGTACTCGGTGGCAAAAGATCACGACCATCTGGAGTTTTGTACATTCTTAGCTTGCCAGATTCAAAATCACGGAGGGACTTTGCCGTGTCGTCGTCGGAACCGTAGATTGTTGATCCATCAATAAACCCGGTTACCTGAAAATAGAATAATAGAAACTTAATTATTTATGGAGTTACACACACACTTTTTGCGAAGTTTCATTCTTTCTATGCCTTTAATTTCATGGTAGGAGAAAGTAGTAAGTGGAGTGTGCGTGTTCACAATATTTTTTTAGTATTGCATTTGGGCCACTCACGATGGTAATGTCGAGAGAATCAATTTTTGAGATTATTATTCATAGATTCTTTTTTTTTTAAACCAAATTCAACAGACGTTCTCTTTTTATTTCAGAATTTTTGGGTTTTTTACAAATTTTTCTAATTTCATCGGTCGTTGTATTAGCTATGTTTTATTAGTCCATCGCAATGGCTTGCGAATGAAAGGGGAGTTAATTTGCCATTGCCTCCACTCACTTTCGATCGATTTTTAACCAGTTGACGGTTTTCATCCACTATAGAGGACTTTGAGTCTCACACCCTAAGATTTAAACCAGTCAACAATTGTCGTTGACTGATTTCAATTCTATGTCGTGAGTCTCAATGTTCTCTCTAGTGGACAAAAATAGTCAACGGATTAACGAACATTTGGGAAGATGATTTCGAATTCACTTCGATAATTAATTGAATATTCAGGAATTATAGTAATGAGATGGTAACAAGTATACGGAATGAAATGAGCCTCCTTCTCTAGTTTTCTTCTCTCCCACTGAGAAAGTATCCACCAAAATATCCCCATCTTCCCCAAATTCCAAGATATTTCGAAAAAAACTGAGACGTACCTGATTGAGCTGCTGTCGTGGTCCAATTTTGCACTGTGCAGCAGGCGACGACCTCACAAACTCCATACACGTTTTTCCTGAATAATCATATACAGGATCACCAGGTCCTACTTCAACTGGAAAGCACTCTGGATGTCCCTGATTCGGTGAACAACAGGCCAAAGTGCTTCCGTTTTTTCCTCGACTGTTGGCGGTTGCTGTGATGTCATGATCAACGAATTGTCCAAAAACCGCCAGCATCACAGTGAATGAAGGATTTGAACTGGGTGAAGGTCCATGAATCCTTAATGAAATTTCTCGCGCCGATGGTAAGTCCTTTCCCATTTTTCCACGACGTGGTAGGTTCAAACCGTCTGAATAATCAGGCGGGAGAACTCGGAGAAATGGTGTAAAGGCGGCAGCTTTGTTGCCCGGAAAATTGCAGGTACCATCGATTTTCCGATACTTCTCCATTGGATCGCACTCAACGTGATTCTCGTCATCGGTGCAAGTGGACGAACCTGACCACATCCCGTCAAAATAAGCTCCTAAGGCCGAACCAGATCCTTCCGTTCGCCTTAAGGATTCTATGTGTTTGGTTGCTGCAACCTCGCCCACACCAGCCAGTGCCAGTTTTCCCGCAGTTGGCCCAGTACTGACTGCCGAACTGTGACGTATATTCGGTGACATTTCGCCTGGCATGAAGCTCACTGCAAGCTCGTCCGCCTTCAAGCGTTCTACAATAGCCTCCTTCCCAATTCGCACGGCCTCCGACCATTCTTCGTCGGTTAGAATCTTTGAATCTCCTGGAGGTTCTTCGGCTAACAGCTTTGGCTCGTACTTGAAGCCTGTTGGTGAGGATAATTGCACTAGGTTTGTTCCATTCGTGATTGCAGTTGGTGATGTATCGATAAATCGAGGTCTCAACTCGTAACTGATACTCATAATTAGCGCTATTATGACTAGCGATCTGAAACTCGAATTTCTCATTATTTTGGGGTGAAACTTGATGATTGTGATTGTGCTTGGTTATTGGGAGTGCATGAGCAGTACTTGAAATCAGTAGTCAAGAGATAAAACTGGATATGATTATTTTATTAATTATTCGCTTTTGAAAAACATTTCAAAAACTAAGCAAGATAGCACAATTATTTTTCAATCCTTTTTGATAGCTTTTGAAATTTCCTACAAAAAATGATCAAAGCAAAATCACACTATCTTCCTTAGGTTCTGAGATATTTGACTGAGAATTATCACAAAAGTAGGCCGACTTGTCTTGTTTCACTTCTTCACTACTGAATTTAAGCCTACACTGGTCACCCTGTGAGGGATTCCAAGCATTTCGCGATTCTTATTTCTCTACAATCAATCGGTTGAGCGAAAAATTCCGGAGAAAATTGGCGAAAACTTCATTCATTGAAGGCTTTAATCGAATTATATTTTTCAGGTGACATATCCTGCTGGAATGATTTGAAGAAATAAAACAAATTCTAGAAGCTAGCCAAATTTTTCCCATGCTAAATGGAGTTGTCCAATAAGTGACGTTGCCGAAAACTTGCTAAACGCGCTTGGGCAGTGTAAAGAGGATTCGGCAATGACACAGCCAAAATAATACAGCAAAAAATCCCTCATCATCCGATCAAAGTCGTTAGACCATTTAACAATATTCAATCAGAAAAATCGATTCAATATGCGAAAAATGAATACTTTACTCTACCATTCCTTTCAACCCCATGGTTCCTATAACTCCCAACATCATTACTAGAAATTTAATCAATTATAAAATTACTTATTTTTAATTCATCATAAATTATGTGAAATTTCCAATATCCACCCCTAGTTCTTGCGGAATTTTTCCCTCGGTATCCTTAGGAAAATGATAATGTTTGAATATCAAACAACAAGAACAATAAACAAGTCCTCCACGAGAATTACACTATTGTTCTTTGTTCCCAAATTATTCTTAAAAAAAAAAAGATTTAATGAAAAATTTAATTATCTTCCCCTTCCCTCCACTAGTGAAGTATCTCCAAAACTATGAGAGGTAGGGAAGTTTTCTTAGAGGACTTTTTGATAGTCCTCACTTCTCTCCACGCAAAAAATAATTTCTCAAACTCTTCCATCCCCCTCGGATTTCAAAATATTAACAATAGCCTTCCCATTTTGAGATAAATTTGAATAAAAACCGAAAAATCCTGGAATTCAATTATTTCGTATTCGTCATTCAATAATTATTTTCATAATGAAAAATGAGATTTAAGGGAGATTTTAATGCTCACAAGATAATTGCACAGACACAGCACTGAAACTGTCGGATTTTCGTTCTTCTATGCCGCAAAACTCCCACATACTCGACATATGTCGGTGGATCCGTTGCTCTTGTCAATGAAGTCCTCTCCGTAATCGGCATTATCTTCAATTATCTTTCTATGATTTTTTTTTACTATTTAAGTGGATGTAAACTCGACGAATGTCACGAAGGGACTGACCAAGAGCGTTGACCGTCTCGACCATCGCACCCTTTCACCATTCCCCCTTTTTCATGAATAGTATTACATGAGTTTAAGAAAATCCTCATGTCCAAAAAATTGCTCTTTATTCAATAATCATTAAACAATTAATTACAATTCCTTTTTTCCCACTGAATGATGGAACTGCCAGGCAATTTCATCTCTAAAAATCCGTTTTTTTAAACTGTAAAAATGTTTTTCAATTGAATTTTTCTGTATTCATGAATCCATATACTCTTGCACAAGTACAACCAGAGTAGACACTCGTAATCCGAGACTATCCCATTACAATTTTGCGGTAATTTTTTTTTCATTCTCCCTCGTCCAATGAGTCTCATCGAATTAACTCATGGGTGACATGTTTGAGAGAATCGCATATGCAGGAGCATTTTATTCCCATGACAAATATCAAAGAATTGAAGAGAAAAGAAATATTTAAGAATATGGAATTTAAAAGGAAGGGCTAGTACCGCCACACCGTATCTCCTTTTTGAAATTACAACTAAAGTATCCATCAAATTAATTTGGAAAAAATTTAATATTAATTTTAGAAGAAATTGGAAAACTTTTAATAATTTTCAACAATACGATGAAGAGTGCAGAATTGAAAGAAAATATAATGACGATAGCAATTTTTCGTTTGCAGAGTTGCCATAATTGTGATTATACCTTCCAGGAAGCCAGAATCAACAGGAAATAGCCCAAACGATCGGGAATCTATACGATTTTCTTGCACCGAAAGCATTGCAGCGAGTCCTCTCATCCCTCAATCAAAGTCGTCACTCTACAATGGTCAATATATACGAATATAGTGACCGTTGTAGAGTAAATGAATAAAATAATCGTGCAAAATCCACAGACTTCATCACGCCCCTCAAATTATGTGAGTGGGATTAAACCGGAAATGTGGGGCTTCTTCCTTTTCTCGGGCTTCGAAGGTTCTCTCTGTCGTTGGTGAGGTGAGCTAATCCGTACAGCAGTAAAGCTTGTAGGATTTTGGGGCCCTCAACTCGAGCCACTGTTGCTGATTGGGAACATACATCTCAGCTGGCATTCTCTCCAGCCCCAGAGACTCTGGAGAACCATTCTCGTTTGTTCTTGTCGCTGAAATTTTTTGTAATTTTTTTGAGGCTTATGTAGATTGATCTATGGATTTTTACTCACAAACACGCTTTTGCATTGCTATTGCTTCACCAGGATGTCTCAGAAGGAGTCTCCCCACGCCCTCGCATCTCCGGAGGACTTCGTTCTTCAATAAATGACCTCTGACCGTTAGCGAAATTATAGAACAATCCGTTACCCATCGTGACACATAGGAAAAATCGGTTAGCAGTTGCAGAGCTCCGAATTCACTGGAATTTCATTACTAAAGTGGTAAATCAAATAATCAAGTGATTTTTGAAGTGAGATAAATTTTCTTCTTGAGAATTATTCCGAAATTTGAGACAGATAGCAAAATTGCTATAGGGACCTTTTTCGAAAGAATAATGAGGCCCATCAAAATATGTATCTATAAAAATTTTCATATCTCCCTTTCATTCCGAGAAATCGTTCAGCAAATGAATCGAAGTGAAAACTCAAATGAACATGTTCAAGTACTTTATTAATGATGTGTAGATCTATTTTGAAATATTTCCAGAACAAGTGAATTTACAGAAATTTTTCAAGGAACCTTATTTGTAGAAGGATCACATATGAAAATACTTTATAAGGACTTTATAACGTATTTATGAAGTCTTGACGAAAAAGTTCCAATTCTTTATGAAAAAGAGTTTCAATTCCTTATAAAAAAATATTCTTTATAAAGCACTTTCGTACGTGATTATACGATCCACAAGAAAGATCTCTTGAGGAATTTCCCTACAAATCTAGGAACTTGTTTCTAATGCTTACGTGAATTTTATACGATGAAGATAAATATAATCGAGCCATGCCTCGCACATAATTTTCAATACCATGTTCGATATTTCATGGTCTTCGATAACTTCTAGGACTGGCAGTAAAAGTTTTTCTGTAAATATAATATTCAATATTCAATGAGAATCAAAATTTATAACCATTTCATGAAAGAAAAGAATGACAATGATTTACGAAGATAGATTTCGACGTAAGGTGATGGTTTGACAGCAACAATTGTGCTACTGCTCTGTCTCCAGTATTTTGATAGTGGAAAACACATGTGTAAGTTCGCTAGGCTCAAAACTCTGCATATTTTCGCGAGAGTGCTGATGCATTTTACTGGTGTATCCTGAAACAATTTGATTTTTATCGATTATTCTGAAATATTTCAGAAACTATAGGAAATAGAGAATTTTTGATAATGACCTTTTTTGCAGCTCAAATTCTTCTCAACAAAGAATAAAATGAAGATGTGATAGTTTTTATGGTTTGGAAGGAGCAACTCCTTTCCATCGTTTCAAATCAAAAACAGATACTGAGACCTCATGAAAAATCAATAGATCTCAATATAAATAATATAAGATCCAAATAATTATAAAGAAAATAAGATTAGATGTATGGGAAGAATGGATTTGCAGTCTAATTTTTTTATGAAAAAAAAATAAATATTTTTTGATTATTCTTAGAAAAGTTTATCGATACGTCCTAAGTAAAGTTATATGTACCCTGAGAAATTTATTAAAATTTTTAAGAAAAAGTATTCTTCTCTACAAATAAAGTCCTCACAAAAATTTCTCTATCGCCCATAGATTCCGAGACATTCTAAAAAAAACGGATGATAAACCTTTCAATTCCCTTTCAACAAACCTTGAGCAATTGAATATTGGCATTAACTTCAGATACAATCTTTGCTCTCATCTTCGCGCAAACATAGACCTGAACACTGGTAACATCAATGGACAGGGCAGAGGTGTGATCAGCAAGCTGCGATAAATTTAAAATTCAAAATAAAGGAATTACGTCATATTTCAATATTTAAGTACCTTAAGATAAGAAAGTTCATCGATGCAAGCAACTAGGTCACCCTTAACAAGCAAGAAAAATGTCTCCAGTTCCCACGTATGAGCAATCAATTTAGTCTCTTGAATTGCCCACAGTCTCATTGTATGAACAGAGTGATCCAATCTGTGTAGAACAAGTATTTGTTCCGACAGAGGTAATTCCATCAGTGGAGCACCCACCACCCATTCACCACCAATTTCACATTCATTGCTCAGGGTAACGAGTAATTGGAATAATTCGGAGAACATTTGGCCTGTATCAGTGCCCTGATGAATCAAAAATGAAATAATTGATCTTTCGCGTTTATATTTTAAGATTATCTTGGAAGCTGAGCAAGAAACGGATTTTTTTTTATAAAGCAAAAAAAAAAGAAAATTAAGGTATTCATGAAAAAAATTCGGTTCTCCATTAGATTCCGAGATATTTCAAGAAAATTAAGAGCAGAAGCGCTTCGCTAATGAGATATTTTTGTTAGAATCAAGAGATTATTGACCTCAGGAGAGAACGGCCTTGATCTGCATTCGAAAGAGGCGATGTATGCCAGTCTGAATAATTCATCCCAGCCTGTAGTTGTGACGTGACATCCCAGAGCATCGCACAAGTTCAATAAAGCTGGTCTGACAGTCACCGGAACTGGCAAAGATATGTCATAATATGAGAGCAGGATGAAATAGGCTTGGTGGTTTTTAGGAAATATATTGGAATGTGAGAAAGATAAAAAGGATTTTTGTAGAGGAGAATCAGAGCTGCAGAAAAGGTTCTTATAATTTTTCTTGTCTTTCACAGTTTCTGAGATATTCTTATAAAAAGTGGACCCGCATTCGAAATAATGTTTGAATATTTCAGAAAAGATGAAGTTTAGAGAAATTAAGATTAAAATATTCGTTGCACAAAATTTGAGTCTTTATAAAAAAAGGTTGAATTGTTGAATTCCTCCGAATTCATTAATTTCCGATATATTCATAGGATACTCATCGTGTTTGTCCATTTGAAGCTGAATATTTGTTAATGGAAATCAATATTTACTCTCATTGGATTGAATAAATCGTCTCAGCCAATCCTTGAGATGGTGTGCTCCCTGACTGTGACGTGCAGCTAGACCCTCTGGGGACCACCACAGTACAACATGATCCAATATACCGGATATCGCGGCCCAAGAGACCTGCTGGTAGTAATCTGAGAGCCGTGTCAATGCACTTTTTCTCACTTTAGTATCGCCTATGAATTACACCACATTATCAATCGCATTAAAATAATGCGCAAGACTATCTACACTGTTAAAAATTTCCGTCTGAATTTTTCGTTCAAAATCACGGAAATTTCTAACAAGTCACATTTCTACTGAAATTTCAGATAATTACGTCATTGAAAAATGAACACATCATCGATTTTCAAATAACTCCACACCTGGATATCAATGAAATTTGTAAATTTCAGTTCAATTATTTCTTGGGAATTTAGTAAAAATAGGAAAATTCAAAAAAAAATTGAAAATTCAAGTCATTTTGATTCTGAATATTCATGTTCAGTTGAAAAATTCAAGTAAGTTGTAGGATTTCCGTCTCATTTCTACTTAAGACTCATAGATTCCTTCGAATTTCCTCTGAAACTCACAGATTTCATAACCATCTTCCCATTAAAAAAAAATTCAGTATCACGTTTATGAAAATTCCCATCAAATTGTCTATGAAATTTCCATTTTTTTCTAACAGTGTAGTAGAGATGATTTGATAAAGATTAAAAAGAAGATATCGATTTTATTATGAAATTCATTTTTTAGAAATATCTTTGAAACTAAACGAAGTGCGAAAATTTAGAAAGAAATATTTCTTGTAACGAATTTCATGATCGACAACAAAGATATCTTGTGAAAAAAAATGATATCTTCATCAGTTTCCACAATATTTCGGAAAAGAACTGATTAGAAATCAGCATCGAGGTATTAAATTTTTTCAAAAGACACTTTTTTGTAGATCATGAAATTTTCTACAAAAGCATCTTTTATGAAAAATTTCTATCCCCTTTCAACTCTGAGTAAAGCCCCAAAAATTGAAGAAAAAAAATTCATCTTATACTGTTTTCATCATTACAGTACCATTATGTCTCTTCTTAATTACCTCGACAGTCGTATTTGATATTTTCAATTCCGAATAATTGCGGATATGTGTCTTTTATCGCTTCAATAATTTTATTCACTTGAAGCGTTTGATTTTTGACTAGTGCCTCGATACTTTCGATATTTGCTGGACCAACTACTTCAGACAATTCCAATTGCTTTTGTTGATTAGTCACTGGTGAATGACTGGGTGGTGTCATGTGTTTTGTTAATGCTCTAGTGAAGACAATGATTGAACTTATGAAAATGGGTCTAAAATCAGTGTTAATTGAATTATTCAATTTTATTTACCGATATATTTCGATACTAGAATTTTCTGACATTTCTACGTCCCACGATGGAGGTGATTTAATTTCTTCTTCATTTCGTGGTTTATAATTCCTTAATAAACAGTCGATGAGCTCGTGGCAATTTTCCTCAGCTTTATTTTTGGCTAAGACCTATTTTTTAGAATTGAGCTATGAAAGTGCTCTAGAACTATTTCAGAGGGATATTAGTTTTTTTTGGAGATATCCTCGAATATGAGGAAAATAGATTTCTTTTGAATAAATAGGACATACGACCTTAGATATATCAATTAATTCTAATTGATTTATGCCGAATGGACCAGAATATGTCTGGAGGCAATATAATTGACAAAAAAAAATTCTAATTGATAGTGGCCTTTTCGCAACAGAGACCTCAAAGGCCATTATCTATTAAAATTAATAGAAATTATTTTGTTGAAACCTTTTTCGTAGCCAGAAACGAAATTTACGATGTTTGTAAAAAATTTCCTATCGCCCACAGGATTTAAGACATTTTACTAAGAATGTAATGAAGGGATAACACAATCCACTAATGAAATAAGTTTTCCTGAACTAGCTCGAAATCTATTTAGTCCAGTCAGAATAGATAAAAGATAAGTTGTAACTTTGCTAAAATTGGCATATAGTTGAAAACTGTTACAGGTCTTGAACATATTATTACATATGAAACATCATAATATTAAGAATATCAAGATTTTTTATTTATCATCTATATTAATATTAATAATGTCATATTATATTTAATATTATATTATTATCGAAAGTTCCCACTAATCCTAGTTCTGCAAAAAAAGATTATTGAAGATCAAAGGGTAGAAAAATCGGTTTCTCAGAAATTTCTTATGAACGTGAAGTATTCATAAAAACAAATAAGATAAAGTTTTTAGATTTGGCAATTTTCTATAAAAATCGTTCAGATACTTCTCATTCTACAAATCACCATTCTCAAAATATTGCGATTGCAAACATCAAAAATTCTGAAATGCACTTATACACAGCAAGTATGCGTCTTCGGACGTTCCATGTAATCGAAAATGTGAAAGTATTAGTGTGTGTTACTCACACACTGAAATACGTGCCAAGTACATGATCCTGAATGGTCGATTCCTAATTCCGTTAGCCGGTATAACCATCAGCAACATCTGCCTGCTACTCTGTTGTGTTCAAGCGGGGATGATCATATACCTGCCCTTCTTTTGAAGGACGTAAATCGAATAAGTACTGTTACTATTGAACGTTTATTCGCAACGAACAGACGTACTTCTTGAGAATATTATTGATATCACTTTGTGCTGCTAAATAATTGTCGAAAAATGTCACAAGTTTGCTTTATTTGTAGTGAACCTTTGACTGAAAGTCGAATTGTTGTTGTTGATCGTGGAATGAAGACTTTGATTGAGGCAAGTGTTGAAATGAATGATGGCTTCCACGAATTCTTGAAAAACAAGCAATCTGTGACAATCCATGTGCACTGTCGTAGAGTGTATACTCGGAAGACTACTATTGCTGCAGTTAAAAGACAACGTGAAATGAAGAAATCCACTACATCTATAACAAATCCACCTCCTACTAAGGCAGCAGCTAAAAAGCAACGTGAGCTGAAAAAAGCCACTACATCTACAATAAGTCCACCTCCTACTAAGGCAGGACTGACTGAATCATCGTTTTCTTTAAAGAAATGTTGCTTATTTTGCGGCAAGGAAGCAAATAAAGAAGCTGAAAAAAGAAAATCGCTGGATCGTCGACGTAAAATACATCAAGTTTCAACACTTGCATTTAAAGAAACTTTACTAAAGCTAACTAAGACTCGTTCTGATGAAGTAGCGAAAGCTGTTAGGGCACGAATTGAGTATGAGGATGATTTGATTGCTGCTGAGGCTAAGTACCATAATAAATGTTATCTTGCCTTTCTAAAGCCTACTACAGGAGTTAAAGTTGGTCGTCCTGAAGATGATTATATTTCTTTGGCGATGAATGAAATATCTGCATACATTGAAAATAATGAGAACTGCCGGTTTTCATTGCAAGAATTGAAAGATATTGGCAAAAATACAGATATAGATAATAGAACAATTAAGAGAAGATTAAAGTTAAAGTATGGTAATAAAATTATTATTACTGAGAACCAAGGAAGGTTAACATTTATCTATTTCATTGATAAGCAACAAGATATTCAGAAGAAAGCCCATGAAAATGAGAAGAAAATGGAAAAGAAAAATGAATTAGAGTCCTAAAAGCTGTTGCAGCAATTATTCGAGAGGATATTCAATTTACAGTATTCAGCATAAATAATTACTCTCTACCTAGTTAATTGTTTGGGAATATTAACAGCGAAATACCAGAGTCATTGACTTATTTTTTTGGAGCAAGTATTTTTGAGAAATAGACAATTCAAAGAAGTACATTTGCTATTAATATGTGCAACTGTGAGCTGCGACTTTATGGCCCTTTGGTCTAGGTCTTTCACCATTCTTCTATAAGGTTTTCGTTTTGAGTAATTTTCCCTATCACAATTTCGTTCTTTTTTCTACCATCATCAGTTAAAGCCCCCGGGCTGTTGCCATCGATCAAAATTCTGATATCTCTTTGTAAATAAATGTACATAGATGCTGTATATATGTTAATAAAACTTCTAAAACATTAAAGAAAAAAAATGTTTCAACATTCTGTCATCAGATTGATCAATAATCCGTTCCACTTTAATTATTACTAATGGTACCATTTTGTTAATCACAACAGATCATGGAGTATGCCTACTGGGGAAAACCACATTTAAAAAAATGCACCAAGTATTGCACAGAATATGACTTTTTTCAACTTTTGGACGTTTTTTCAACTTTTCGTGATATCTAAAGAATAGTATTTTGTAAGAAAAAACACATCTGAACAATTTTTGCAGATAATTCCATAATCTACTAACTTTTCCTTTCCTATTTTCGCGATAATAGTCACCGTTCATGAAAAATAGGTGCAAAACTGATATTTTTGACCTTTGACGTTGCGAAATTTGGCTAATTCAAATATCTATTCCGACTGAACTAATGAGAGATTGGGTGAGAATATTCACATTTCTAATATTAATTTCGAATACTGCTCACACATTCTCAGATCTCATTAAAATTTGCCTATCTCACAGATTTTCAAATATTAAAAATAAATCAGTGTTTTCTTAGTGTTTACCTGTAAAATTCTAGTCACAGAGATTTTTTTCAACGGTTCCAGCATCGATGGACAATCATTTGAAAATATATTGACTGAAGTTGATTCTGTAGAAACATTACAGTCCAAGTCCAGTGCATCGTTATATGTACGAACGAGTCTTGAATAAAATCAATATAAATAAATAATTAAAAGTTGAAGTAACGAATGTAAAGGAGATGAGTCGATTCTTTTCCAGATATTTTGTGCATTATCTCTGAAATAAGTAGAATTTCAAGAGATCCCTTCTTGCTCGGAAAATTCTTTAGAAAAAAAGGTCTCTTAACGATTTTTCTTACAACTAATCGTTTCAGAGACAAATGAAAACGATTGGCTTAAAAAAAATTAATTAAAAAATTTAACTCATTAGTAAAGTGTTAACACTCTACTAGTGAATTTTCCTTGTTACATTTCTGTTTTTCTTCATTTCTAATACATTACCAGCAAACATACCCAAAAAGAATTCTTATGAATTTCTCCTCGCCTTTACAACAATGTCCAACAACTTCAAAGATCAAATTTCGACAAAATTTCGCAACGATATTCAGTGAACGTTTCACTCTCGACGAAACATGCTGTATTTTATATTTATAAATTTGATTTGTAATCGATAATTTCTCTCTCGCCGACCATACCGATGAGTATTTTTTGATGAGAGTCTCAAACTGTTTAGTCTGTTGACGTAAAAACACCTGAAAAATTAAAATATCCTAAATCCTCAAGAAACTTTAGACTCAAATTGAATTAATTCATCACTTTGCTATAGAATTGATAAAAATAAAGAATTCCCTCATTACCTCCTCATCAGAACTATTTCCAGAGTTCTGCACATCCTCAATAATTAGTGCAATGTCCCTTGCACATCTGTCCATCGCTTCATTCAATGTAATAATATCATCGAACCAATTGTCTAATTCTGAACTCATAAATGGTAACCACTTAACAATATTTGCACGATAATTGTTAGATCCATCCATTTTTATCAACAATTACTTTACAGTACCATGAACACATGAATAAACCCTGAAAAAGCACTGAATTGTTGTATCGTTGCTAGGGAAACCAGCTTCATTGAAGAATTAATTAGATTTAATTCGAAAAAATTAGAATTCAACAATAAGTGATTTTTTTTCATTTTTGATGTTTTAATCATCTTCTGATTGATGTTTTTTCGTTTAATATTTTTAGGAAGAAATTAATTTTTCAGTGAAATATTCATGATTTCATCAAAAATTTAGGAATCATTACATTTTCGGTGATAGTTGCTTCATAATTCTCATGAACTTATTAAAATTTTGCCTTTACGTCCTAGGACTTCTTTCTTATAGGCTGAAACTTCAAAAGTGTTTAGCAATATGCTTCTGAATGGAAGTGATACAACTTTTTTCAAATCATCATCTAAGTATCAAATTTTGAAAAATTCATTAAAACTGCAATAACTCGAGAACTAATCATACAAATAAGCTCAAAATTGAGTCATCTAACTGATACAACTCTCGAGATAATATATGAGTATAAATAACATCAATTGAATAGTTTCCAGCAATTCCATTAAAAACTGATTTTCGAAAAATGGACATATCTCAAAAAGTACCGATCGGATTCTCTTCAAATAAAGCTTAGAAAATAGAGTCCGTCGAGAGGAAATTTTCCACAAAATATGAAATTTTTCTATAAAACCGTTTTGCTGTAATTGAGATTTTTATGCACATACAGAAATACACACATACACAAACATGCGCTAAAAATATCATTTTCTCTCTATTTAGATCATTTTAAATATCTTCTATTAAAAAATTACAATCAAAAATTCTGATGATTACATAACTTCCATTTGGAAGTGAAATGGGTGTTTTCCTGTAAAAATTAATGTTTAAATGTGAAAAATAAAAATTACATGAAAATTGAACGTATAAAATTTGTTTAATTGGTCCCGAAATCATACAATAACACTTTTAAATTTTTTTTTCACTAAATATAAATGAATCAAAGTTAAATGATGATTAGAAAAAACAAAATGGCACTACGATTAATATGAAACAGTGGACTAATACGACACATTTTTTCTTACTAAAAAATAAGTTATATAAAACTATATATAGGCAATATAAATTTCTTTCATTTTTCTCTCCATCATTCTCTCGTGTGTAAAAAAAATTACTACTCTTCTTTGGCTCAAATTAAAGGAAAAAAAAATTCTGTTGTTAATTGTCATTATTATTTCTTAATAAATTAATAATATGCAATTGAAACTGAATTTGAAAATAATATACATTGTCAATAACACTTTTGTGTCTTTTAATTAATTTAAAAAGGCCTTGAAAATATCTCAGCATTTGCATTAATTTGTATTAAGAAATTCACTTAATGCATTTATTTTTCTTCATTAATTAGTCAGGACAAATTTTAATGCTTAATTATCACGTACGACATTTCACCAATCAAATTCTAGTTGAATAGTAAAGTGATTAAATGAGATAATTCGGTAATAGAGAGCTAAAAAAAGACGAAATAAATTTATTTCAGCTTGTTTTGTCAGTATTTTCGTAGCGCGTGAATGTTAAAAACAAAATCATCAAGAGCCACTTTTTTGTAGAGAATTTTGCAAAAAAAAGACCTCTTGATAATTTTTTATTATTTTGAAAAAAAGCAAAGAAGATTGCCTGAATTATTCTCGCTCATCATTTAACCAAATGTCCACTTGACTTTTCTTCAAATATTTCGGAATTTACAGGAATAGAAAAATTTTCATACATTTTCGAAAAAAAGTTTCCATAAAAATTTCCTTATCTCTTTCAGATTCCAAAATAATTAACAAAAATCGAGTGAAATTCATCTGGATCTATCTCATTCAATCACTCAACTTTTTAATTCAAATTCAACCAAATTATTATTCAAATGCCATTATTAAATTACCTAATTATTGTGCGTTACATCGACATAAACACCGGACGGTAACGATTATTATTTACACTTTAAAAGTAAGAACAGAGGAGAAAATGAAATTGTCAGCATTAAATTTTTGTGGAAGAATTCGGATTAGAGTGGGTGAAATAAAATCATGAATTAGAAGATTATTTAAAAAAATAAAGTACAATGTTAAATCCGTAATGGCACTTGCCGTTACCTGATACACGATTTTTTTTTTAGTATATATTCATATATCAAAAAGCTACGTATAAAAAACTGTGTATATTTTTTTCAGCAGTGAAGTGATAAAATAAAATAACTCTCGTTTTCCTTGAATATCTCGTGGTAGATGATGGAATTTCCGTAGAGACCTTTTTGTACTTAGAAATTCGCTCTACAAAAAAGTTTCTTTAAATTCCAAGATATTCCCGAAAAACGAAAATTCAAGCACTTCACCACTTTTGTGTTAAATGGCAATAGCAAAATTTTTTTCATTAAAAAACCGATAAATTTCCTCAAAAAACATTGATAATTTTAAGTGTCAGGCGGTTGACGAGTCATGCATTATACTATCGTCATCCAAATGTGCTACTTTAATTTTTGTATAAGGCCTTTTTGGCTTTGGCGGTGGCGTTGGTGGCTTTACTGGACTCTCAATAAAGCCCTGATCATAATCCTCCGTTTCATTTTCATTCTCACAATTTGATGCTATTGAATTTTCCTGTGTTAAGCTCAGATAATCAGTCTCTCTCATTTTTAATGGTAGAGGAGGCGGTGGATCATCATCAGATGCTGTACTATCAGTTGTACCAACGCTATCTCTATTTTTTCTGTCATCTTGTCCATTTAAATTACGTAAATAATATGACTGCGATTGTCCAGACCATCTGCTGCTAATTCTACGTTCTTTTTCAACTTCAGAACGTAGTGGACGTGATGGTGTTAATTCTTGACGTAATTCGAATACTGGCGGTGTATTTAGTGATGCTGTTGGTGATGCAACAACACTGATACTTGGTGATGTTGTTGGTGCTATCTCTGGTGTTGTGTACCACTGACTCGTTGGCTGTTCTTTCGTTTCTTTGGACAATTGTGCATCACTCTTGCGTGAATTTCTGCGTTTCGAGTCTTTTTTTTTATTTGTACCGGTTCCTGAAGTACCAAGTGCCTTTAGTGATGCCGTTGACAGTATATGCGAACGCACTGAACTGTTTCTGAAAATTTAGAAAAAAAATTGAAAGATTAGACTTCTTTCACGATGAAGCTAAGCAGTGAAATCAGAATATCGAGCAGTTAGAAATAAAGGCAGAGTGATGAAACCTGGGGGATTATGTTTGTAGCAACGCGAAGGAGGTTCACTAAAAATTCTGGAGCATTTTGGGGGTTTCTTGGAGAGTTAATAAATTAATTGTATCAGTAGCCAAGTGGTGAAGAAGAATATGCCGAGAAAGAGTGATTTATTTTGCGAATATCTACGAAACAATGTGGCTAAGAAGAATTCATCAAGAGACCTTTTTTTGTTAATCTAAAAATTTTCTACAAAATTTTCCCTTAATCTACTGATTTCAAAGATATTCGCAAGAAAATCAGCAATCAAATAGTGAAGAGGTGGAGATGAGGCTCATAATCACGTCATTATTTTGAGGGTATTCTCCTGAACCATGAGATTCAGAATAATTCATCAAGAAACCTTTTTTGAAGACCATAGGACTCTATGAAAAAAGTTCTCTTGAGATTTTCTTCAAAGTTTACTTCTTTTTGAATATATCTCCAAAGAATCTACAACATTCCATCACTCAAACTCCATGCACCATGATGAGAGCTAACTTTCAACTCCTCAGAACTCCTCTGCAAATTATGAAAAAACTCTGATTCCTCATTCAGCCTATTTATCCAGCACGAAGAAAAACCCACATCGATAAATTTTTCCTAAGCGTTTGAAAAAAAAAGAAAAAAGAATTAGAAAACAACACTATCTGCAGCGAAGACATACACGATCAAACGCCTCGAATCGCTGTCCCATGGCTCAGATTTTGATCCAGCCGCTCATTTCCCCTAATATTTACATTCATTTAGTGATACCGTTAGAAGAAAATCAGACTAGAAAAATGAGATTAACAGTTGGGCGAAGAGATTTTCATTCACAAGCAGCTGGAGAGTTTCTTGATTATCCAGGTTTATTGTCTTTTACCTTGTTAAAGTGACGCTTTGTACACCTGTGATATTTGTACTGTTGTTAAAATTGAAGGTTGCGAGGGACTTGAGGGTTGCTACTTGTGATCTCGTGAGGGATGATACTCTGGACCGCACACCGGAACTAAATCACAAATTTTTTTAAAAAATAAACGAAAGCAAATAATGATTAAATTATTGACTGTGGAAAGGATTGATATAGACCCCATTAGTACTCTCATCCAAATCCGTGAAGATAAAACGAATATGAGAACATAATGATGCGATGAGATATGAATTGTTTTGATTTAATAACTGATGATTCAACTTACTCAGATGTGCTGATTATGCTGGTGCTATCGGAGAGACGATTAGAGTCGCCTCTGTTGTGATTGTGCTTTCTCATGGTTACTGGTTGTGTCATCGCATCAATTTGCAGATCGCACGTCTATAAAAGAATCAAATGGGTGTTGTTGGAGAATTATTCAATTGAACAGTAGAAATTAAATAATTTGGTTTTCTTGAAATATCTCGAAATCTAAGGACAATTGTTGTCATGGAAATTTTCCTACATCTTATAGATTCTGAGATATTTCATCAAAACCACAATTTACTAAACCCCAGTGATAAAACAGATGATAATAAAATTAGCACACTTGTGACTATTTTTTGAATTTTCTAAATTGAATAGATTATTATAAAGAAAAAATATTTGAAAAATTTACACTCGTAGATTTTGGAATTTCCTACATGTGAATATTTTTTATTTTTTAAAATAATTTATTTGTAAAAAAAGGAAAAGAAAAAGAAAAATTGTCAGATATCTGCTATTTTTAGTAGCATTTAAATAGCAAAGACTCATTCTAAACATTCTTCATCAATTATTCAACAAATATTTCGAGAATGATAAAATTTGCATAAATTCATCGAGATACCTTCTCTTGTAATTCATGAAATTGTCCACGAAGGAGGTTTTTCCTGAGAAATTTGCCCCTAAACCTCTTCATTCCAAAGATATTTTCAAATTATTCGTCCAATGCCCATCACTTTAAACTCAAATTACCTAATCTTTCCCTCAAAGAAAATTTAAACTCACCCTCTTCCCATATTTAGCTTCAACCTGTGTCTTCATAGCCCCAAAGCACTGTTCCAATCTCTGATGAAACGGTGTCAATTCCGCTGGGGCCCTTGCCTTATGCACCTGCACCCCAATACCAAGTAGGGGAATCTGTTCCGCAATGAGACTCTCCAGCTTCAGCAAATCCCCGCTCTCCTGAGGATGAGCATCCTTGTAGCACGAATTAAGAAAGGCCTTCTCATAATTGTCAATTCCCCCCATAACAGCTGGATCAAGGATTCCATTGAGCTTCATGCTCAGGGGATTGAGTGGTAGACTTGAATCCGATTTATGAGCAATGATCAAGTCCCTGAGTGTCGCATTTGTCGCCTCCATTGTCTCAATAGCATTTCTGAGAGGACTGACAAGATAAGTATCACTCGATACAACCGGAAACCACCTCAGTATCCCCGGCAGGGGATTGCTCGTAAACAGCACTGTCCTCTCGAGCCAAAGTGACGCAAACTCATTATTATTATTGTTACTAATCCTAGAATCGCGACAATCAGAATCCTTGTCCAAGCTTTTTGGTGCAGGTCGTGAAAAACGAAATCTTTGGACGTCATTGACCCTGTGATACCTTAGGACAGCCTCAGCAGTAACTGGTTTACCACTCAACCTGTGTCTCTTCTCATCCATCAAAGGCTCAACTTTATTGATCTGCACATACTGACTATTTGACTCCATAATTTCATCAGTTGGAGGTGAGAGTTTGTTCATCTGTTCGGCATTTGGCAATTGGTTCAGCGTTCTCGTGCAAAAATCACTGAGTCTCTCGTACTCTTTGCCCCGATAAACAAACACTTTGTTCTGCAGAAAGGCTGGATGTCCACGTCCGTAATAAGCAACACGAAAGTACTCTGGTTCTGGTCTCAGCTGTTTGACAATTGCATCGTAAAACTTGGCCATTCTCTTCAAAAGCACCGACAGCTGGAGATAATCGTAAGTTTCTTCCTCGTACTGTGCAACGAGCTCTTTGCAGACAGCCAAAGCGCACTCCCACATCTTGCCTTTGTCAAAGTAATCGATCATGTCATTGTAAAGGGATTCCTTAAGTTCCCTGTGAGTATTGCACAGTGGATAACGATTTGATCGCAGCAACGGTGGCAGTGCCTGATCGCTCCAATCCAGCAATTGGCTGTGCAGCTTTAGCGTGTAAGCAGCTTCCGTATAATTGTCACACTCCAGATGAAGTTCGCACAGTTTATTAACGTATCTTATGTACATCTCTTTTCGATTGATTTCCGAATAAAACTCGAGAAGATTGACCGTGCACATCATCCTGTGCTCCTGTGATTCAGCGTGAATTATATCACGATACTGCAGCAAGTGCTCCATCAATTTAGCAACTGTGTCAACAAATCGCAGGCCCTGATCGCGCATTGTGCTGTGATTCTCGCACAATGAGTTCATTACTTGTATCCAAAGTGTGCAGAACTGTTCATCGCCACGTCCACCCTCGACTAGTATATCTAATTGTGCAATCATTTCATTCTCGTACTCGATAAAATTGCCTTTCATGTGAGCTGGTTCGCGTTTTGTGTCACCGTAGCCCTCGGTTATGCGGGAACTGTAAAATTCACATTGCATCATGTCGAAGAATATGGGGATTGTTGCTTTGCGCAGTTCGGACTCGGGTATCAAGGTCATTTCGAGGATTGGACCGACCAAACCTGGGACGAAAAGGATTTTGTGGAGACCCAGGTTGAACCACATGGAGCGGATTTCAAAGGCCGTTTCTCGCCGCATGTCGTTGTACTTCGTGACGATACGATTTCGCTTTGTTTGGGTGAATGACTCCAGCTGCAGTGGTGGTTGCGTTAAAAAGGCGATGGCACAGTGGAAAAAATTCGACCACGCTTGGTGCTCGAACTCGGTGAAAAAGTAGTCGCGTATCGTGCCAGAGAAGAAGCGGAGACATTTCAAGATTACACTGTTCTGGAGCATTATCATCTCGCTCCAATCGGTTGGAAAGACGCTTTTCGATACCAAGTCCTTGAAGACCAGGAGGATTTCCATCAGAAAGTCTAGTAGGTCGAATTTTGTGGCAAAGTGGTTTGTGTAGACCTCGTAGTGGTGCTGGGTCATCTGGCGGAATATTGACAGCATGACAGAGACTAGATTGCCGACTAGGGGATTCTCACGGTCCATTGATATCACTGTTTGAATTACTGTTCTTAGGGCTGTTAGCATTATTTCTTTGACGTCCTGGACAGTAGAGCCAATGTCTTTGCGAAAGGTAAGCTCGAGAATGTCGGAGAGTATCTTGACGCATAGCTCGACCTGTTGATGATAGTTGCTTATTTGAACATGGAGGATTTGATGGATGAGAGATGGAGTGATGAGAGAGGATTTTGAGAAGCCTTTGGTAATTGCAATGTATCTCCGAAACAGCTGCATTCACAAGAAATCGTCAAGAGATCTTTTTTATAGGCCAAAAAATTCTCGATAAAAAAGGTTTCTTGAACGAATTTCGTTAAATACTTTTGCTTTGGAGTAGCTTCAAGCTCACCTCATCCTCTACCACTTTACCATCAAAGTTATTATCTATTTTATTGAAAAAAAAAAGAAAAGAAAAATAACTAAAAAAAAAAATTGAAAGTAAATGAGAAAAAAAATGAGCCAATGCACTTTTTATGAGGTGTTATTTGAGTGTCTGAGATACAAAATCACCATCTGGATCCAACAACAACAAAAAAAAAACAATAACACTACCTCCTCAGAATAGCCACGATGTTGATTGAGACGATGTCGATTTTCACCAAGTAGTCTAGCTACCTTAGCCACACTCTTTCCAGGCGTACTTGAAAGTCCCTTTTAAAAGTTGCCGTAAACACCAAAACCAAACCAAACCAAATAAAATAAAATGAGGAAAATTTACAAAACAAAAATAATATCCCAATTTGTTAATTAATCTGGGTATCTCTCTATTTATTATTATCCAGTGAATTCATTATTTATGCAAATTGAATTAACTAAATTCCATGCATTTCATCACGTGCACTGATGAAATAGCGAGCCTATGTACAAGCAATTAATTACTACTAGGTGCCAAAAAAAAATCGTTAGTTAAAAAATAAAGACAAAATAAAAAGAAAAAAAAATGAAAAAGAATAAAACAGAATTTAAAAAACCAAAACTCACCTCCTCTTTGGCCTCGAGTAAGTCTCTCACTAGCACAGTTATTCGTGGTAGTAATATAGCACGACAATCAACATTTAAGAACAATGGACTGTGAACAATATCATTGACAGTCATCATCTTTTGCTTGGTCAATCTGCCTGGTGGTAACGTGATCAATAACTCAGTCAGTATTCCGCTCAATTGTTTACCACTGTAAACACGCAACAAGTGCGGTATAGTAGTTGGAAAATACTTCAAACAAGCCCCCTGCACCAACAAAGTCCCATCCGTTTCGTGTCTCATGAGATCAACAATTGACTTTAGCAGATCCGTCAGTGTCTCCGAAAATTCCACCTCATTCTGATCAAGTTCAGTGAATAATAACCGTGATTCAACAATAAATCGCATGCAGTACTGAAGACTCTTCATTGTTTTTAGCAGCAAATCACGTTCCTGTCCATCACTAGACTGCAGAGAGGCATTATCAATGCGTTTTCTCAGCACAGTTATCAATTTTTTGTACGCCAAAGTTGCTGAAAAACTCTCTGATATATATAGATCAAGTACCGGCTGAAAATGCTGATATTTACGATCCGAAACAAGTCCAATAATATATAATATACACTCAAATACCATGTCATCGTAAATATCACAGTCTGTATTATCCATCAATATATTAAATAGTGCATCCAGTACATCCTGAAGAAATTTAACAACTTCTTCGCCATCAACTTTCATAAGTGCTGCCAATGATTCCTTCAAATTCGTTGGTGTACTTGACCAATTTAATAGGCCAAGTAGATCAACATTTTGTGTTAATTTAGTGGAGCATACATTTGTTGATAACAAAAAATTGTCCTTGGATGATAATGTTAATGAGCCAATTGTTGGCTTTTTATCAGCATTCAATTCGCTCAATTCAGCACGCGTTGATGGTAATTTGAAATATGATATGTCATTTTCCTCGTATTTTTTATTCTCTATTTTGTAAACAAGTAATTCATGCTGTGTATCATGCAGTGTTGTGCCATTACGCTGCATCAGTCTAACGTAACTCAAAGCAAATGGTTTTTCTGATTTGTCCTTGGCCTCATTTGAACTACGATGTTTAAACGTGAATTTTAAGTGTGACTGTTTGAATTCATCAATTGGCACTGCTATTTTGAATGTCTCGCACCAACGTGGCTTGTCCTCGTGATAATAAATAACACTTCTGTATTCATCGATAGATGGTGCACCTCCACCCAGGGTCATGACACCTGGTATTGGTTGACCTTGTTCGTTGCATACTTTTACCGTTACTTCGACATTTTTGTCGGTTGATTTTGAGCCTTTACTGAATTCACCGCATACTAATGTCAGGTAGAGATCATTGCGAACATCACCGGGAAGAATGACCTCGGGAAAACCCATTTTTCGAGCTATAGCCACGTTGCCAAGGACTAGATGCGGATATTCCTCACGAACTTGCTTCGTATCACCTCTGAGCAGCTTCAAACTTGCCCAAAGACCCTGACCACCACCGGCAAGTGTTGCACTATTACCAGTACCTGAATTTTTCTGTATTCCAGCCTCTTTTTGCGCCAATATTCTACGCAATGTACCATCCAAACTCTCTTTTTCGCAATGGAGAAAAGGTATGAAGTGATGATGCTCAACATCTCCCTCTAATTTTCCTGTGATATAGAGCGTAATGTCCATTGCAGCAACACCAAATGGTCTTCTCATGTTTTCTACACTTGACTTATTCTTCTGGCAATTTTGCTGGACAATGCTTGAGCGTCTGTGGTCAATTTCTTTTGCCTCCATTCCACCAACACGTATAACATAGCAAACAAGATAGACTTTGTCTCTCGATAGATCCCTTGATCCAAGATCGGTAAATAGGACGCGCAAATTGTGCAACTGATCGATATCACGTGCTAAGCCTTCTTTACTCCACGATACAACGTAATTCTCAGTTATTGCTTTGCCTTCACGACCATCGTAGAGTGTCAACAGCAGTTCAACATCCTCCGACATTTTACAAACAAAATTACGTACACTAACAAAAAATATGTGCGAATAAACAGGTACTTGTGGCTTTGTCAATTTTTTCTTAGTCTCAGTGGTTGCCCTTCTTATTCTCTCTGCTGCTGTCTCGTGATGATAGTACAGTTGTATTGTACTTGTTTCCTCTGGATGAAGTATATTACCATGATCATCTCTGACAACCATGTCCAGGCCAAGTAATTGATTGCCAGTGTCGATTCTTGCTGTTGCCAATCTTTTCATGTCTTTCAGCTCGTCAACTGTCAGAGTGCCGGATAAGATTTTGCTTCTGTAGTTTATTAGCTCGAGTATTTGCTGATGTATTGTCGTAAAATTTTCGGAGTTTGTCTGGATTAAAAAATAGATTATTAGTTTATGAAATGGTGAAAGTGTTTTTTTCTGGCTTATCTTGAGAAATGAAAGAGATGGGAAATTTTGGTAAAAATTTTTTCTGTAGAATGCAGACTACAGAGAAGATTTTTACAAAAATTTCCCTATTTTCCTCAGAGTCTGAGATATTTTTAGTAAAAGATTAAGTAAAGTGAATTCATCTCGTTTTTCTCCACTTTACTACTGTAAATATTTAATAACATAGTAATGAGAATAATCACCACGTATAAATGCTTCCAATGATGACCCCATTCTCTCAATACACACGTTATTTCATTCATGAGTGCCTCCATACTTCTCGATTGAGGGAGAATGTGTACGTAGGACTTGGGGAATATTCCCCTAGTTCCTTTGTACTTTGTACATCCATAATACCAATTGTTTGATTCCTCCAATATCTGTACAACATCACCAACCATGAGGGGCAAACAGTGTGGTCCATCTTGCAAAAAATTGTATATAGCTGAAACAATTGTTTAATTAAAAAATTAAATGTTTGAAAGCAAGTTGAAATTTTTTTTGAAATATCTCTAAAAATTATGGAAAGAACAATTTTTGTGAGGATTTTTTGAATTTCCTTTATACGAAAAATCCTCACAATTTCTTTTTCTGTCTTTTATGAATTCTGAGAAATTGAAAAAGAATCAAAGAAAATTTTTTTTTACTAAAATCACATTCGGTGATAAAAAAAAGTTGTTGAGTTTTCAAAAATTCAAGAGAAAAATTGAAAATTCCGGAAAACATTTCGAAAATTCGAATTTTCAAGATATTGCAAGGAATACTAAACTCCAGAATTCTTTTCTAAGAACTCAAGTTATTTTTCAAATTATACTGTATTATTTTCTAGAGGAAATTCCTCAAACAGTTCAATGGAATATCATTTTCACAACTCTACCAAGAATAAGAGTGAAAAACAATGAGTTGATATCTCAAAAATGTACCATTTAACGAAAATCATCATCCAACCCTGTTCTATATAAAATGTTGTTTTCTATAGAAAAATTGATTTTCTTAGAATTTTCGTAAATCAACAGTTTCCAAGATATTCTTCTTTCCACAAAAATAAAAATACGAAAAACTCCAAATAATTTTTTTAAAAATTAATTTTGTATTCAAATATTTTCCAATAAAAACATTAAAATTTTTCTAGTCCATCGATTCCATAAACTCCAGAATAAAAAATTAAAAAAAAAGCCTTGAATACATGAAACCATTTATTCGAATTGTCATCGTCCAGCCATGCAATTGTCTTGCACATAATTAACATCATTACAGCTCCAACAATATCATGTTTTCATAAAATGACATTGATTGAAATTTTGTGTTTTTTGAAAAGAAAAAAAAGAGGGAGAGTGACAAATTTTTTTCCGAGCCACCACCCAGGATGTTCAAATACATGTGCATATAACCCTACCATTGTTCGTCACACTAAATGAATTTTAACCTATATATATATATGGATTACGTGCGTAAATATATATATACATATACATATAATAATTCCAGAATTTTTACTCACCCACGGCTTGAAGCTGATTGGTTCTTTTCCACACCATTGTGTCACAGTAATAAACACTCAGCTATGAGAATTCCATGTATCAATCTTAATTATCTATTCAATTGAATAAAATTTTACTTAAAATTAATTTTTTAATTTATGATTAAAAAAATAATAAAAATATTTCTGTTTTATCTCGACATTTAGCAACTGTCCCTCAAAGCAGGACGCTTGTAGCGCTGCCTCGATCATTCGGTACCGAGTGTCTCTCCATAGAAAAAAAAATGGTGTAACATGTATACACACACAGACACACATACACACACACTAGCCTACTACGCAGGCTCATTGACGTGGGACGAGAGGGGCTAGCACCGATTCATTCCTCACTGCATTGAAACACATACACACACACACACATACACACACATGTTTGTGGTCTCTGCATTTCCACATGTTTTTTTTTAATAAAAAAATTATCGTCTTACGCTCAACGTACGCGTGCCATCATTGTTAAACAATAAGGCGTGCCGTTCTCTTTTTTTTGCTTCGATGTATATATATATTTATTTATATGTATATATATGTATATGCGGAGACACATGAGCTGAGCTGTCATTGCTCAGCATCGATGCGTCACATCGGTAGCATGCGACAGTGAAACCGCAAATGAAACGTTTTTCTTTTGTGTTTGAATAGACAGAGACTTTATGAAAATTCTTCGTTGCGGTTAGAACGGTATTTTATTCAATTTGGAAGAAAGAATGGATGGAGAGACTGATTTAATCATTATCGATGGCAATGAGGTGGATCTTGAGGTTTGCAGTCATGAAGATGAACTCATGCATCGCGTTTGTATTTTTGTCATTTTTGATTTGTGAAGGGGGAATTTGGAAAAATTGGACAATTTTAAATTTTAGAAATTTTTTGAAAATTTGAGCTTTTTGGAGATTTTTCGAAAATACTCTATATTTTTTTTCAGTAATTTTTAAATATATCAAAAACTGGTTGATTGACGACAGGGTGGCAATTGACCTGGAAAACCTGGAAAAATCAGGGAATTTTAATCTTAGTCAGGGAAATTCGTAGTTTATTTTTTACTATCTTCATATTTTCAAAGTTAGAGTTAGATTCAATCGAAGAAAATCGAACTTTTTGATTAGTCAGAAATCTGCAAAGAGGTTGACAGAAAATAACAGTTGTAAAAATTAAACGTAGTTTCGGGTATTATTTTTAAAATTCAATAAAAAATTATTTTCAGGAATAACTAAGAATTTTAACGTATATTCAAATAATATCTCGTTTATAAGTCCTGGAATACTACTTCTAGTCATGAAAAAGTCAGGGAATTTTGAAATTATTTTTACGTTGAAATCTTTTTTGTACAGAACTTGATTTCCTAGAAAAAAGATATCATTATAAAATTCTCCTAAACTCAATCGTTTCAGAGATATCTTCCAAAATGAACGAAATCTAATTCTCTCCCTTATCTTCGTTTTCACGTGCTTCCTAAATTTCCTCTACTTTTTGGCATTTAGGTGTGGCGATTGTCGAAGCCACCAACGGATATGAAGTTTAATGAACCAACGATAACAGCACGAAGAATTTATCGTCAGGTACACTGATTAAAGATGAAAAGTAAATAAAAACACTGGTTTTTTAAAATAAAATTCCAACAATTTTAGAACCGTGTTATCAGGGATCCTGTAGCATGTGTCCATCCGCCCGCTGATGATACACATTGTCCAAAGAGCGATAAGAAGAGAGTTAAAGACCCTTGCGGATGCTGTGATGCGTGTGGGACTAATGAAAAAACTAGAAAAAAATCAGTTGTTTCTGAAATTAACAAACGGATGGTTAACTATAATCAGAGCCAAAGAAAAGAAGAAGTTTCTGAAATCAAGTTCTATGATTTACCGAGTGAATCAGTCGCGGAATTGAATCATTCCTCCATGAATCCATTATAAATTCATATTAAAATTAATTGATTCAAAGAAAATTGTCAGACGTTTTTTGTAGAAAATTTCAGCTAATAAGCAAAGGTCTCTCAACGCATTTCTGTAAATCCAATCGTTTCTGAGATGTTTTTAAAATAAAAGTGTTGAAGAGAATCGAATGTCTCCAAAACCAGTAGATTTAGAAAAAAAATGTCAAGGAATCTTTTCCGTAGAAAATATGAAAGAATTTAAAACAGGTCTTTCTATGCAATTTTCCAAAGTTCATTATTTAAGAGATATTGTCAAGTAGCATCGTAACATTGATTCAATGTTCCTATTTAAATCAATCAATAATGAATTAAAATAAATGAAGAGAATTTGTTTTATTAAATTATCATTGAAGCAACAGAATTTAATGAATTCATCTTGAAAATTCCATGAGATCAGGTATATTTGGTGGTGTAGCTTCTCTGTACCACGGATCCTCGAGCTCCCAAAGATCACGATGCAGTTGTTCTCTTCCAGAAGGTGGTCTACCTCTTCTCGGTGAGGGTGGATACTGGTCAATATTAAAGAATCTCTCCAGTTCCTCGATCTCGTGATGTCGGGCTGTTGAATGCGGATAATACATCGCCTCAGACCTCAAACCAGGGCCCTTCTGTGCCCTCGGCATTGGTGCCTTAACCCGTGATCTGCAAGGCATAAAATTACCTGCCTCGTCCTCCTCAAACGATATATCAGCATCCTGAATGTCCTGATAGAGCGGTGCATCAAGATCAAAGCTGTCATCGAGTCCTTCAGCTGCAGCTTTAGCGAATTTGTCCTCGAGCCTCCTCTGCGCGTCTGAGCGATGTCGATACTCTCGTGCAGCTATTATCGCTGGATGATCGCGTCCATGCTCCAGTTGAAACATAGGATCATCGACTGATGGTATTCTTTGAAGCTTCCTCCTCGGTGGGGAAGGCTCAAAATCACCGAGCGGTAATCTATCAACGTCGAGTACCGATAAGTCGGGGTCGATACCCGGTGCAGTTAGACCTGCAAGCTCCATGATAAAGTCGCGTCTAGCCTGTTGAAAGTCATCCAATTTCTCCTGTACAGCTGCTGCTTCAGCGGTTTCTTGTTCGACAAGGCTGTCGCTGATCATCTGGATCGAGCGGTTCATTGCAGCTGGCGGTGTTTCTGCCTCAATGTCCTCAGGTGTCGCTATCTGTATAATCGTTGTTTGATCCTCGTTTATGACGCCCGGAGGAATGACTATAGCTCCTATTTCACCCTCTCCAACTGGAATTGCCTGTATAACTTCGGCATTACCTGATCTAGTTGAGTGTCGGCTTTCTTCCAGTATCTCTGCAGCTGCTGCTGCAACCTGTTCATGACGCGCTGGTGATCTTGTTCTTCGTTGTGGTGGCGCTGAACGACGTGTTCCTCGTCTTTTTGCCGCCTCGTGAGCGGCTTTCTTGCGCTCCTCTTCTTGTAGTCTCTCCTGTGCCTTTGCCTGACGTGCCAGCATGGCTTTGGTCATTTTTGGCTTGTCAAAGACGACTTTGCGAGGGGGTGCCGGGGGTGGAGCCAATCGCGCCAGACCCTCTCGAGGACGTGCGGGCTGACGCGCCTCGGCTCTGGCTTCCGGAACGACAACGGCTACATTCTTAGCCTGACGGAGCAGTTGACTTTTTGTCGGTCGAGGTCGTGGAACTGTTCCCGGTCGACGACTTGCCGTTGCTCCGCGTGATGCCATGATTCAGAGGTTTTGGGGGATTTTAATTGAATTTATTGTGGAAGATTTTTGTTACTTGGGGGAAATCCATGGTAAAATGTTTAAATCACTTGAAATTTAGATTTTTTTTTGGGTTCTGTGAGTTATTTGGATGCACGGAAATTTAGAGAACAATACATTTTACGAAAATTTTGACGTATGTTTAGTGTGAAGGGATCAATGAACCGGGTGATGATGGTTTCATTTGTTTCTACTCGAATTTAGAGAAAACAATCAAACTCTTTTCACGGAACTATTAAATGGATTGAAATTCTTCGAGTTTTTCTCTGAATATTTTTCAAATTGACCAATAGAAGATTCTTGGTGATAACTTTATAAAATTGAAAGAAATGAAACTGAAAGATAATTATCATAAAATATCTTTATTCTCTCCTTGCTTGTGAGATAGTTTGAAGAAACTTATGACAACTTGTATTCGCAAAATGAGAAAACTCGTTTCCAAAATCACTTTTTGCGAAATATTTTAAAATCTAAGGTAGAATACCCTGTAACTGCTCAGGAACTAGTACCTGCTCACTCCACGTATTTGTATATCTATATTTATAAATTATTCATGAATATAGGTACACAAAGACGTGAATGAGCAGCTATTAGTTCCTGAGCAGCTATTAGGTCCATTACCTTAAGAAAAATAAAGAAATTTTCGTGAAATTTTTTTTTGGGCTCTTTCATCTTCTCCCCATAAAAAGTCCCAAAAAAAAATTTTACATTTCGCTTGGATTGCAAGATGCTTGCAAAAAATGTATTTCAAGTTGATAATATCCATTCCCCTTTTTTTCTTCCAGATTTTTCAAATTCCTCGGCACGCCATCTTTATTCCCGCGTTTATGTGACTAGCAGTGAGCACGTGTTTGTGTGTTTACACATTTTGTGTGGAAGAAAATTGGCTCCGAATTTTCATAAAAAGAAACTAAAGGAAATCATTGTCATGGGAAGATTGGCTGAAGTATGCATTCCTAGAATAATGAATAATCAACTTTATATCACGATTGTCCTTAGCAATTTGTTAATTTCCATTTTATAAATATTCTAGATTGCAGGTGACGAAGCATCAGGAGACAAGTCTCGCACATTTGTCTTTCAAGATGAGGGACATACATTAGGAAATCTCCTGCGTTCTGTCATTGCTCAGTAGTAAGATAACATAATTCCTTAATTAATAATATCAGCCTCAAACAAGTTGAATAATTAAAAAAATAGATTAAATGAACTATTCTTTTTACAGCCCTGATGTTGCATTTTGTGGTTATACTGTGCCTCATCCAGCTGAAGCAAAAATGCACTTTAGAATACAAATGAAGCATGGAAGAGCAGTTGATGCATTGAGACGTGGCCTTGAAGATGTTGAGAAACTCTGTGATCACACGAGTGCAACATTTACACGTGCCTGGGATGCATTCAAGCAGACAGGTGGTTCCGCTGACTGATAATCATCGACTTTATTTTATTTGTATAAAAAATATTAAAGTAAGAAGAATAATGAAGTAATGATAATAATGGAATTAGCGCAGATTTGACCATTTTTAGTATTTTTTTAAACAAGTAAATTATAACAAAAAAGATATTGTAAAAATTTGCATCCATAGCTTTTTGAATTTTCAACATGTGCATATTTTTCATTTTTTAAAGGACAATTTATTTGTTGGGGAAAAAAAATACTAAAAATTGTCAGATGTCTACTATTTTCAGTATCATAAGTAGTGGAGATGTGAACCTAGTGGCTGATTCTGTTCCACAGTCCATTTTTGTGGAATAACGTAGTGGACCAAGCTTCTGACACTTGAGAACTAGTTTCTGACAGCATAAATCGAAGGCAACAATTATTTGCTCATTGAATGTAATTCAATTATTTTAATACGTATTTGTTGTGCTGAGCGAGTTCAGCAGTTGCATATTAAAGAATATACTGTACATTTAGATATAACTGAGACATTTGCAAAAATTGTTAGTTACTGGGACACTGTCAGAAACTGGGACCACCACAGTATCTTGGAATTAACGCGAGATGAAGAGAGATTTTGATGCTCTGCTGTACAAAAAAGTGTTCAACGAAAAATTTCATATCTCTCTTTTCCGAGATATTGCGATGTATGATACTTGTTCCATTGCTACACTACTAAAATGAATTTATTCTAAACTTTGTCTGATTTGTTAAAAAAAAACTTGAAAGATTTTACATTATTTTTTTAATAAATGGAGTCAATATACACCAGATCATGTCGAGATGTTATTCTTCTATCCTTTGAATTTATTTACATATTTTGTCTTCAGGACAAATTATTTTCCTTTGAATTTAAGATTTCTTTTTTCATGTGTTTCTCTAATATTAAAAATTCCTCGATGATTGATTTTTTAAAAAAGGCAATTATTTTGACGAACGATGAGACAAGATGGACCCCTGAATTTCATTTTTGAAACATTTTTTGTAGCTCTGATTAGCAAAAAAAAAAAAAATAATCAAAAAAATTTCGCTAAGATTCAAAATATTGAAGAAGAAAGGAGTAAAATTCGAGGAAAGGATTGAATAATAAAAAAAAGATTGATTGCAGTTCTCTAAGGAGGAATCATTTTATTGACAATCTCTTTAAACAACTTCAGCGGGTCTTTGACCAGCTACAGGTCGGTGATTCTTGGATAGCCAGTCAGCGTGTTCTTGATAGGGTGCCTCAGAAAGTGGCATGTCCTTCCACAAATCAGGTGTCAGATATGCATAAGTCTTGGCAATAGCTGCATAAGTTGCCTTAGCAAAATTACCAAGTGTGCAGGTTGATCCACGTGCTGATGTGTAACAATCCTCGATACCAGCCATCTGGAGTAGTTTCTTTGGTACTGGTGCTGAGACAATACCAGTACCTCTTGGAGCTGGGATCAAACGTACTTGGACTGATCCACATTTACCAGTTACTTTGCATGGTACTGTGTGGGGTTTACCGATCTTGTTACCCCAGTAGCCACGACGTACTGGAACAACTGACAGTTTAGCGAGGATAATAGCACCGCGAATGGCTGTTGCTACTTCCTTGGAGCACTTGACACCGAGGCCAATGTGTCCGTTGCTGTCACCAATAGCTACGAAAGCCTGGGAAAGAAGAAAAAAATAATTGATGATTTAATTTTTCACGTAATTCGAATTAAAAGAAAATCTAATTTGCGGATTCAACGTTTTATAGATATGTTGGTTGGGCTGAGGAGGATTCAAGAAGAGATCTATTTTGTAGATTAAAAAAAATTGAATTAAACAGGACTCAACATTTTTATGTGAACCTACTTGTTTCAAAGATAATATCAAGAGAATGTCGCTGATGACCTTAGCAGGTAAAAAGCGACATTGAATGAATTTTAATTTAAAAAAATTAATTTGAAATTAGTTTTTGACGAGTATGAAATTTTCAGACAAATTTATTTTATTCCATCATCAGTTTTTTTGAGAAAAAAATCGGAAACTAAACGAAATGGAGCGATTTTACACTCAGCTTTTTTCGTAGCTCTTGAAATTCTTCACAAAAAAAGATCCGGGAAAAATTGCTCTATTTCGCTTAGTCTCCAAAACATGAAAAAAAAACTGGTGACAAAATTCAATCAATTTGTTTGAAAATTTGATGTTGTCAATTTTTTAATTTATCCTCTTTGACGAATTTGCGACTAATTTCATCTAGATATTTTGAAAAATATCTTGAAAATTATTAAACTCAATGGAATTTGTCGAGAGAGCTTTGTTGCAGTAAATTTTGTTATTTACAAAAAAAAAAGTCATGACAAATTCTCCCAAATCCAACTTTTTCGAAAATATTCGCAAAATAATCAACATAATTTTTGCTTTTTGAAATTTTAAATTACCTTGAAGCGAGTACGTTGACCAGCACGTGTCTGCTTCTGAACGGGCATGATCTTGAGAACCTCATCCTTTAGAGATGGTCCAATGAACTGATCAATGATCTCGTACTCCTTGATGGGAAGTGAGAAGAGATAGATGTCCTCGAGTGAACGAATTTTTCCATCTCTTACGAGACGTCCAAGTTTGGTGACTGGAATCCATTCTTTCTGGTCTTCCTTACCGCGTCCACGGCCACGTCCACGGCCACGACCGCGTCCACCACGACCTCCACGGCCACCACGATCTCCGGCACCACCACGGTTACCAAAACCACCACGGAATCCTCCACGAGCGGCTGGAGCAGCGTCCGCCATTCTATTCAATCAAAATTTAAAAAAATTGGAGAAATTTATTTAATCATTGGTTACTCCTCTATAGCATGATCAAAAGACTGTGATCGGATTAGCGTGCATGACTAAGAAAAAAGCTATGGGGTCTCACGAGGGTGGAAAACCTCGTTGTATTACGTCACTAAAAATTTAATATTTAATATTTAGTGTTCAATATTTAAAACTTGGATTTGAAATGCCATATTTAATACTGATATTTAAGGTTTGATATCTAATACTTAAGATTAAACTCTCAACAAAATGTTATAAAAATAGAAGAAAAAAATTTAAAAAAAAACAGATAAAAAGAGTTAAAAGAGAAGGCGAAGAGAGGATGTAAAACATGGAAAATGTAACATCAAAGGAAATAAATTCTATTCTATTAATTATTGGTTGGGACAAGAATTGATTCAAGATGACAATAAGATTCTAACCAAAGTTTCAGTACATGCACGTGGCATTCGTGTTTGAAAATGAAAAAAGAGCAGAGGCTTGATTTTTCGTGTTGTCAATTTTAAAAATCGTTTGGATAAAATTGAAACAATGTATTTTACAGAATTTTTATATGAAATAATTGAGAAAATTTTATTAATATTCTGGAATACTTACGTTACTCTTCTTTCTGGTGAGTAGAGTCACGAAAGAAAGAAAGAATGAAAGAGCTGCAGGAGGGGGCAGCACCTGCGTTTCCCTTTGAATCGATTGAAAAGAACATATCAAGCTTCCGGCTTTTGAATGAAAAATAATGAAATAAGGGAATTTCACTGCAGTGGGATTTTATGCAATATCTCGAAATCTATGGTAGATGGAAGGTTTTTTGGGATGACTTCTTGTGTAGTAAGAATTAGGACAATTACAAACTGATTACTGAAATTTTTGTCTCTCTCATTAATTTAGAAATAGTCCATAAAAGTCGACTAATGTTAAATTTATCGATGATATCTTTTCGAAGTGCATTATCATATGCAATATGTCAATCGATAGATAGTTTGTAATAGTGTCCGATTAGCTTTAGAGAGTATACTGAGGAAAAAATAATGGTATAAACAATCAAATATTGATGCCATTAGTCCTTAGCAATAATTTTTTTCGAAATAATTAAAAAAAGCTGTTGAATTTACTGAATTTAGTTAATTTAACTAGTTAGTCGGTTTGAATTAACTGAATTCAGTGAATTCAACAACTTTTTTAACTATTTCAAAAAAACATTTGCTAAGAACCATTCCCCTCAATATTTGATTGTTTTTACCACTAGTTTTTTTTCCGTGTACTCATCTAATGCACAATTTAACTTGAAATTTAGAAGAAACACTTGAAAAAACCCTTGGAGAAACAGAAACCAAAGACCCTCGGTTACCATTGTGGACCCGTTTACCGGACGGGTCCCAGTTTCCGGATGCAGCAGCAAAATATACTAATAATTAATAATTTAAGTGAAAAAATCTAGTTTTTCAGTACTTGCAGAATGTTAAAATAACGATCAAGTAAATTGTTTGATTCATTTCATTGAAATTTTTCGTCACTTCAATAATTTGATTCTAACTTGTCCGGAAACCGGTACCATTGTCTTAACCGTCCGATAACTGGTGCCCTCACGGTATAACTAGCAGAAGTACGCGACAATTCCCCTCATAGTCGATTACTCGATGGCACTGTTCAATTCGAGATACAAAATTCAATTTTTCAAAATGGCGATTTTGTATTCGAGATTCCCTAGCCTTCTCCTTCTTTACAGAGGAAAATTTCTTACACGTCATTTATTTTGCATTCAGTTTAATATGTTTACACATGCTTGTTTGACGTGACAAGTGTCACATGGAATTTTTTTTTTTAAATTACCAACAGTATGGATGATAATATTTGAACGATAAACAATGAGCACACTGCGTGGAGTTGAGAGAACAATTGGATTTTGGTTCGATGTATTTCTGCGGGTTTTTCTAGCAGTATTATTCGTGTACGTTATTTGAAAAAAAAAAATATATCATAATAATGTGAACTGAGTGAATTTATAATTGTTTTATTTATTTGTTTAATTAGGACGCTGGAAAAGACAGAACCATTCAATAGAAAAATTCATGATGATGAATTGTGGCTCTACAGAAATCCCCGATCACCTTCGTACATTCCAACGACAATTCTCTGGGTAAATTATCAAATTCAATAGTAAAGAGGGAAAATAGAATCAGTCAACTTGATTTTCTAAACATTTTCAATGGAGTATCTTGGTAACTAATGGAGACACGCGCTCTTTTTATTCTGTGCCTTTTTGCTACCGAATGGAAGCTATGTAATCATGAGAATTTCGGATTGTAATTTTTTTAATAGAAGATACTTGAAATGATCTAAATAGAGAGATGATTATATTTTTAACGCATGTCTCTATGTGTGAGTATGTCTGTATGTGCATAAAAATCTCAATTACAGCAAAACGGTTTTATAGAAAAATTTCATATCTTGTGGAAAACTTCCTCTCGATGAACTCTATTTTTTAAGATTTATTTGAAGAGAATCTATTTGAAGAAAGTTATTCATACTCATATATTATCTCGAGAGCTGTATCAGTTAGATACCTGTGAATTTTGAGCTTATTTGCATGATTAGTTCTCAAGTTATTGCCGTTTTGATGAATTTTTTCAAAATTCGATATTTTGATGATGATTTCAAAAAAGTTGTATCACTTCCATTCGGAAGCATCTTGCTCAAGTATCAGCAGAAAAAGCTATATCAGTTGGAAAGCAATACTATTATCCACTTGTTTTTGTAGAGAATTTCAAGAGCTACAAGAACAAATTCGTACAAAAAGGCGGTATTTCGCTTGATTCCCGAGATATTCTCAAGATAATGAATAAAGAGAAGGCTTATCCAGTTTTACCTTTTCACTACAGAATTATCCATGCAGCTTCTCATGGAAAATCAATAATAATTCAATTAATTTTTCAGCCATTAGTGTTCATCACACCTATAGCAGTTCTTGCATTGTCATTTTTAAATCACAGAGACAAAGAAGATTTTTATCAAGGAACATTATCAGTAACATTAGCATTAGGCCTCAATGGCGTTATAACTGATATGATAAAAATTATTGTTGGTAAATGCTTTTAATAATGTATTGGTTAATATAGTCAATATTGATTATTATGAATGCTACATTATTTTGTTGTAAACAATGAATTTTTTTTTTTATTATAGGCAGACCAAGGCCGGATTTCTTTTGGCGTTGTTTTCCGGACGGACAAGCTAATATTGATTTTCAGTGTACTGGAAATCCTAATGTCGTTAGAGATGGAAAAAAATCATTCCCAAGTGGACATTCCTCGTGTAAATTTCTATTTTTGTGACTTAATTCTTCGGGAAAATGGTGAAACGTCATCTGCTCGAATATTTTTTGAGGGAAATTTTGAAAATAACTGTGAAATGAACTTTTTCTCTTTCCCAGTCATTTTTATTACGAATATGCCTTTGGGATTTTAGTTTCGCTATTTAACCGCGGAAATAATAGCTTCGATTGATTAAAGTGATATTTGTATTTCACGAGTAATTCAATTTTTTTTCAGTTGCATTTGTAAGTTTCGGATTCGTTGCTCTGTACTTGGCTGGAAAATTCAAAACATTTGGTATTCGAGGGAAGGGAAGCTCCTGGAAATTGTGTACATTTATTTTTCCGCTCATTTCTGCCCTTGGCATTGCCCTCAGTAGAACCTGCGACTATCATCATCATTGGCAAGGTATTCTGTTTCAATGAAAAAAATGCTTTTCTCATGTTGACTCATGATTTTTTGTCTTTCGAAATGAATAGACGTTGCAGTTGGTTCATCAATTGGATTTTTCATCACCTACGTGTGCTATCGACACTATTATCCTTCACTGGACTCCCAGATGTGTCACAAGCCTTATACAACATTGGTGAGACAGTGCGAACCAGAAATGTTCAAAGGTACACGTGAACATCAAATAAAGTGGATTTAAAATTGAAGAAAAAACGGAAACATTTTTTTTTGTTGGAAAATCAAGACTGAATATCTGAGGAAACATTGAATGTTTGATATTTTTCAGGATCTGAAGAAGACTAGAGTTGTCATTGAATTAATTGTCTTTATTTGGTAATAAAGCTGAATGATTTCATCTGTATTCTCGATTTTATTTGCTCATTAAAAAGGAGCAAAATTGAAGTTTACAAAAATTTATTGAAGGACCTTTTTTTTGTAGAGAATTTCAAGGGCTACAAAAAGGGTATTTTTATAATTCTTCAAACTTTATGTGATAGCCATTGATTTTTCCCGCTTTCACCAGATAGCAGCATCATCGCTCAAAGTTTGCCGCGCTGTCACTTCAAATTAGGAATAATAATAAGGGAAAAATCGAGGGGTTGCTCAGTCCTGAAGTCGTGGAGCCATACCGCGATGAACTCAATTTAAAATCAAGTGAAGTCATTGAAATCAGTAAAATTACTGAAGTCAGGTGACTTCAACTTTTTGAAATCACTGAAGTCACTAAAATGAGTGTTCTTTGCCACTGGTATATTTTAGATAAAAGTACAAATTGTTTGAAATTAGAGCCAATCAGTGTACATGGGTGCATCGATATTGTATAGTATCGAAAAACTATTTCCCCTCCTGAGATAACTGAGAGTGCAGATTTAAAACTATCTAATAATATTTTTAAGGCTGTTAAAAATGTTTCCAATGAAAAACATCTAAATATTGTAATGTGTCAATTTATATAAAAAGCTTTTGTTCCAATATGATAAAAACCCGTTTTGCCCCACCCTTTTTTATTCGTAAAATTTTGTTTATTGTGATTTCAATGACTTAATTCTATTTGAAGTCACTGACTACAAATTGATTAAGTCATTGGCAATCAATTGCAGTCATGAAGTCACGTTAATCAGACACTGAATTCACGTGAAGTCGACTTCATTTTGAAGTCATGTTGCTACTCAATCCTTGACTGAGTAACTCCTCGGGAAAAATGAATTTCAAATTCAATACAAAGAATGCAAAAACGCAATAAAATTCTCACACTGCAGGATAGGAAATAAATAATTTATCATAGGCAAGATTCACTTTGTTTATTACAATAAACTGATATATTACAAATGAATTTAGAGCCTTAATAGACAATCAAACTTTACTGACATTTTCAACTTGTTTTTTTTTTTTTTTGATTCAACGTTTATTCATTCTTTTGCTCATTAATCGATATGTATCCTATGCTCAGGTCTATTTCGGAATGATTAATAGGAAAGTATTCAAATAATTGTACCCATTTTGTTGTTGTCATTCAGTAATAATCTAATGACTTTATCATAAATACAATTCACGAGATGATAGAATTGTGTCGATGCAGTAATAATGATTTATGATAATTCCTCCCGATGGAATTGTTAAAGTACGAATGATTATGTGAAAGAAATAATAAAATTAATAGCATCGACATGTTTGATTTCATGAAATACATGAGGTACACATGTACCTCGGAAGTAAAATGATTCTGAAGACTTTTCTTTTTCATTAACATTTGTTCATATTTTGTTTTTTTTTGTTCTTTTCAATTTTTTCCATTTGTTTTCGTCATGTTATAAAAAAGCTCACTCAAAATGAAATTCTTATTACGTAAGTATTTATATATAATAATTTATATAATTTTATTAAATTCGACCGTGCAACACTGTGCAACGTAATTTTTCACAGTTTAGCCGAATGTGTTATTGTGATACAATAATTTCATTATTTTTTTTTTCAATTAAATAAAAACTATACACTCTTTCTCTCTCATCAACTCATTCTAATATAGAATAAATTATCTAGGGTTTCAATTGCATCCCACAATTCTCTTCTTTTTTTTTTAATATTCATTTCAATTCAGTGATAAAGTTGAAGAATCAAAATAAGCCAAACTATTATTTGCAGTTTTCTTCTTGCCAATATCTCTGAATGGGCTGGGTTTAGGAAATTAGCAGAAATTTCACAATTTTTCAAATTTTCGTAAACAGATGAATTATTATAAAAAATTTGCACTTACAGTTTTTTGAATTTTCTGCATGTGCATATTTTTCATTTTTTTTAAATAATTCATTTGTTAAAGAAAAGATGAAAAAAATAGTCAAATGTCTACTATTTTTAGAATCATCCTGAACTAAAATTCCATCCGAGATATTTTCGAAATAAACCGCACGAGATTTTTCGAATCAGTTGCCCTCGCAACTTTATCACTGAATTGCTTCACTCTGCACAAAATTCAGCTAGAGAGGCACGGTCGTAAAAAATGTTCAATTATCCATTCATCATTCGCTTGCACTATTGATAGCTCTACGCAATTATATTCACTTATTATTCCTTTTTTTTTTTTTTTTTTGACAATTTCACATTTTTCTACATTGGTCAACGTAAAAATTCACCCTGCTTATTTCATGATTAATGCAATTCTTCCACAGTATTATTTCACAATTATTTTCATCTCAATTAGCACGCTCATTACAAATCTTTAGCAGGTTCAATAATAATTAGGAACATAAAGTAGCGTTGATAGAATAATTCATGTATAAAATATCCATAAATTCACTCTTTCTCTTCCTTTAATTTTACCAGAAAAAAGAAAATAAGAAAATTTAAAGCTGCCGTTATCTTAATTCTTCGGAAATTAATGGATAATTCTACTATTTAAGAAAATTACATTCAACAGAAAATTAAAAGGGCTGTAGAAAAATTACAATCTCACATTGTCAATTATCAATGTAATTACTTTTATGGCATTTTGAAAAATTGGCAGTTAAGTGTAGACATTATTTTCATTCATTCAGATAATTAAAAAAAAAGAAAATTATAGAAAAATTATAAACACTGTGAGAGTGCGCATTGCTATTGAATCATGAAAAAAAATGAATACAATGATTATTACAATGCAGTCTTATTGAAAGGAAAAATACATTTATAGCAAAAAAACAGAATTTCTGATAATTTCTTTCAACTGAGAGAATAATGGAAAAATAAGGAAAATTATAATTCAGATTCAGAAATTCACTGGCAGTTGACGAAAACTGCGTTGTTAATTATCTAATTAATTGAGATTGGAAGGAACGCATTGTCAATTAGACAACAGATACTACATACAGAGCATACGTTTATTCAAAATGTTTCATGATATTTCAATTTTTTCACCCTTTACTTAGATTTTTCATTATTTTTTAATTATATAAAACGTTGCATAACGCGATTACTATTATAATACAAGTTATATTTATTTTTTTCCTTTTTTTTTTAATAATCGTATAAACATTATTATCATCACAGTAAAAATATTTTTTTTTTATTCATTTATCTTCAATTATTTATATCTTTCAACTATTAACTTCTGTTTTTAACGCACAGAACGGGTGCGTTATTTTAATTTAAATTATCTTGTTTCTTACTCCTCTTTTTATACTTTATTAATTTATTTATCAAAGTCGAGAGAGCAATCTGCCGATTGCTCCATTAACTACACTATAAATTATGTTTATTTTTTCTTTTTTTCATTTCTTTCTTATAATTAATAGTTTAAGTAGTCCATGGGTTTTTTTTTGTTTTTTTTTTCATCTCTCTTTCTTCCTTACTCTCTTTTTACACGTATTGAAAATAAAGATCAGGTTAATAGTTAGCAAAAATACAATTAAAGTTTTATTATATCTATACTTGATTCCTGTTGCGCTGGAATTTATTCATTGGCATTATAAATTTTTATCAATCAAAAAATGAATAATAATTATCGAAAAAAAAAGTAGAAAAACTAATTACCGATTAATTTAATAAATAATCATTGGTCTATAATTTTTCTTTCATTTAAATTGCCATGGAATAAATTTTTTTTTTTCGTGAAAAAAACTGATAATTTTTAATTACTAACTATCGTCCCGTTAATTCGTTTATTTTTCAATCGACAGCAAATCATTGAAAAATAATATTAATATTGAAAATAAAGGGATTAAGTACTTGTCTGTACAAAAATTAGAAATTGCATTTAATAATTCAGCAAAAAGTTTAGAAATGAAAGAAAAAGAAAAATGAGAATGTAAAAAAAGAATGAAAGGAGGGAAAATGTTTGTTCTACTACGGCAGTTGATTGAATCGTTAATAATTCAGTCTCTCATCAAGTAGCTGCCAAGCAATATAATAATTCTATCCAATAATCATAAAACTTGTTATTTACAGTAATTGCATATTGATGAATTTTCTTCATTATCATTTTTGTTTGTGTTTTTTTTTTTTTTTTTTTAATTTCTATCATGATTCCACGAAGATTATCAATTTATAGAAAATAAAAAAATATCCACTAACAATTGTCACACAGATGTTTGTGTAACACCATTACCATTTAACCAAATACGTCCATTATTTTTTTCATCATTAATTTCATACTCAGAGTCATCAATTTCGCACAAATTTGTTGATAAATCGCTGTTACTAGTACCACCACCAAGAAGTGAATTTCTCTCTTCAAGTGTTGTTATAACAGAACCAATATCATCATTATCATCGCCTTTACATCTGTTACGTCTTATGCTTGGAAAACCATAAGGCACTACATCGTCATCATCTTCATCATCATCGTCAGATTCAAGTGTACTAAGGCGGCCATTGAGCGGATTTATCTCGTTCTCCGTGTCAGTATGTATATTGTAATGCGGTAGATACGAGTTTGGATGCCTGAGGTAGCTATCAGTATCTTTATATTTGTATTCACCTTCACCACCGCTATCAAGTGGATTTAGTCGTTGTGTTTCTGGGCAGTTATAGTGCTCTGAAAATTCAGTACCACACTCAGAATCACCGATATATTCAGATTCTTGATCTTCATTCAATGTTGATATATCACGTGTTGGATCTACTGGACCGTGCACTGTGGAATTGAGATTTAAAAAAATTCATTCAAGTTTTTTTTTTCAATAAAAAAAATAGACATTACCGTGGTGGTCCTGGTTTCTGATACTTTAGAGATAGTTTCTGACAAATCTAAGGCAACAACTATTTTGCTTATTGAATATAATTCAACTATATTATTATTTAATATTCAATTCATTCTAATATGAGTGAGAAATTTGTAAGAAATTGGTAGTAACTGGGGCATTGTCAGAAATCGGGGCCACTACGGTATTCTGCAATTGATTCAATGACTATTCCACAATGAGTTTCCTTTTTATCAGATATATTTCGGTATTTAAAATTTTTCAGAATTATCGAAGTCTTTTGAAAATCACTTTGAAATAGAACGATTTTGTCCTGATATTTCTGTGTAATACTTGAAATTTTCTATTAAAGAAAAAATTACGGTGAAATCACTCTATTTCGTTTAATTTCCAAAAGATGTTCCCAAAAAACTGATGATGGAATAAAATAAATTTGTCTGAAGAGTTCATTTTCTTATTTAAACGATGATAAAATTTTCAGACAAATCGATTTTATTCTATCATCAGTTATTTGAGAATATCTCAGAAACCAAGTGAGATTGAGGGGTTTTGTCCAAGGCCTTTTATGTGGCTTTCAGAATGCTCTATAAAAAAAGAATTAGGACAATCTCCTTTAACTTCCGAGAAATTCACAAATAGAAGAACTGATAGAATAAAATGGATTTATCTGAGAACTTCAATTTTCTTTAGTTTAATACATACTCGATGGTAACTGATGAGTGTTTGACTCGTTACTCTCATTGCTGTGGAAGCTCGATGAGTCTGGTACTTCGCTGCCAGGTACCTCTGTGATATTAGGAAGAGGATTCTGACTCGGCCTGACCCAGTCTGAGCAGTCCCAGTGATACCCTAGAATTAATTAAAGATACCAATTGTAAAATAAAACACACACACAGCATGCTAAACAATGAGAAGAAATCATCAATAGATAAACAACTATGTACAGAGAGATTATTAAGTACCCAGCAGTGAAGATGATAGTAATAGAGAAATTCAAAGAATTTTTACTTAAATAACTACAGGTATAAGCCACCGGTTACGCGCAGAGAGTACAGAGGCATCATTACTTCTTGCTAATTTTTTTTTTTTTTTAATATTTTCTTCATCCTGATTTTTTTTGTCATTTAGCGCAACGACTTACCACCTACGATACGAGGATCATCCTCGACAGATGATAGGGATGCTACGGAGGTCCCACCCCCGTGATTTAGACGTCTCGTTGAATTTAGTAGAAGTCCTCCAGTGGTCAGCTCTGGTACCACTGGGCTCGCTCGTTTCAGGTCTGTTAGTACACACACGACACACCTAATTGTTAATAATTAAACTTTCTTGCCACACCCAGGCAAAGAGACTTAATATAAATAAAAAATAAAAAAATTCAAATGAATAAAATATTTGAAAAAAATGAAAAAAAAAATCATAGATTCATCCGAAATGATAGAATGAAAAAAAAAGGAGTTTTTTTTTCTTCTTCTCAATTTCAGATAAATAATTGAAATGAAATGAAAAGCTACGTTCCGATGCATGCAGCAAGCGAAATTAAAATAAAGTATAATAAAAGAAGCCGCGTGTAATTATTTGAGAATTAATCTAGACAGTTTGATTAGTATTTTTTTTTTAATGGTTTCTCTTCGCTTTTGTTTAATCTCTTTTTTTTTTTCATCATTATCACTCTACTTACCATTCTTAATTTTTGCATTATCCGTGATAAATGAAGCAAGATGCATCTGTTCCTGCCAAGTTGGCTTATGTAGACTGTCCGTATCACTTCCAGTTGCATTACCAATAACTGTATTAGCTATTGTTAATGTTTGATTTGGTACTGGTGTACTTCTATTTAAATTTCTCAAATAATCTGGTGGAAAATTTTCTAATTCATCACCAGCACTTCCATAACTACGTAGTGTATCGAGATTATTTAATGCCACTGCTGCTGTATTGCTGTATGCTGTTGGCTCGTTGTTTGAGCTTGGGGTATAGGATGCGGGTCTGGGAGGACATTGGGGAGGTTCTCTCTGCAAAAAAAAATTTCAAAAACCAAAAGAAAAAACCATTCTCACACAAAAACTCCAATAATCGCAGATAAATTGGATGAAAGTTTTTTTTTAGAATTAAGGATTTTTCTCCAGAAGAAAAAAAACAGAAAATAATGGAAAAAAAAAACGACAGAAGCAACAGAAAATTTGCAAAAACAAATAATTTCAGCTGCAATCTGCGGTAACAATCTTCGAAGACTCTCATGCTTCGAGAAAATAATTTTGTAAAAAATTGTAAAAAAAAAATGAAAACTAAACACGTAATTACTGTAAAGAAAATTTTCTCACCTGTATCACTTCCAGATTGCTCAATTTTGAGCTTCGCTTGAACTCATGATCATTTGGTCTAGCCGAGTTCAGTACAATCTGCTTTCTCGTTTCATTATTGATGTTATTAGCTCTTGCTCTCGTTCTCTTATTACGTATTTTTCTGTACGTAATGAAGATTATAATGAGAAATATATTAGCAGCCAGGGCAATCAATATCCACATTAACTGCTCCCAAGTGATGTTGAAGTGTTCCGAGATAATAGGCGTTGAGAATACAGAATTAGCACAATTATTACCAGTCATTGTAGTTGGACATATGCATTGGTAGGTGCCGATATCATTGACACAAGTACCACCATTGTTGCATGGATTTTTATCACACTCATTGATATCAATTTCGCATAATTCACCAGTGAATCCATGACACTTGCAGATTGGTCCATTATTACCCTCCTCGCATATACCACCATGTAAACACGGATTTGGACTGCAGTATCTTCCAAATTGGCAGCGTTTACCGGACAAACTCTTATCAGTACAATCACAGGTATAATCGCCGCCCTCCGGAAGTACTTTGCATCTACCACCATACAAACACGGTGCTGATGCACATGGATCAGTATCAATTTCACACGCAATTCCTGTGAATCTGCCGTGACACTGGCACTCATAATTATCACCATTGATTTCTTTGCATGTTCCTCCATTTTGGCATGGTTGAGAGCCACAAATACCCGGTGGTACGAGAATTGTGGCAGTATCACAGCTAAATTCGACATTTGCAAAACGTTTGAGTACAGCGACACTGCTGGCACCGCTCATGTGCATTGGCACTGGGATCTTCGATAATTTAACATCGTCCATGCAACCGATAAAGCCTTTTTGCAGATCATCGTAACCGAGTATAGACGGATGCTGATGGACCTCGGCACCAAGATACAAATCGTCTGATTGAAGATTCAATATGTCATTGATACCAGGTGCTGAACCATGTGCAACATGTTTACCATCAACAGTCAAACGCGCTGTATTACTGTCACGTTCCAATTGAATTTCATGCCATTGTCCATCGCTGATAAACAAGCTACTAACACGCACCAGTCCTTCACCACTGCCCAAGTCAAATTTGTATTGAACTGCTCCATTAACAATTTCTAGGATATTGTAATCGATTTTACCAGTTGCATACATCAGATTACCGGTTGGTTGTACTGTTCTTATTCTCAATGATAGACTCAGATGATTCTCGATTGTTTGTTTAATCAGAGATGTATCGATTTTATAACGCGCATAGCTCTTGCCACTGAATGATATTGGATTTCTCGGGACATAACACGATTCGTCGTGGCACTTGGACATGTCAATGTCACAAGTTGGACCGGCAAAACCCTCTGGACACTGGCAGGAGTAGCCCTGAACTGATGAATCTGGGATACAGACTTTGAATAATGGACAAGGATCATTTGCACATTCGTTGACAATGATTTCGCAGTTATTACCAGCGTATCCTTCTTTGCATTTGCACTCGATTTTGTGACGATACTTTGGAGCTACGAAACTCATGGTATCAATTGATATCGGTGTTATTTGGGTTTGATCGAGATAAATCTTCTCGGTGCAATCGCCATAGAGGCAGTGGCTCTTGCTGCACTTGAATCTAACAATCTCTTCGACAACGAGCTTTGTGGATCCCTCGAGTTCTTCGATGTGTTGATTAAGTGCCTCGCGGATACTCTCCGATGAGAAGTAACCAGGTCCACCGAGAATTGGATTTGATTTACGTACAGCAAATAACAGGTCCAAATCATTGTTCATCACCTGTCTGACATTACGTGATTTAATGATATTAACATTATCATCTATCGATGGTTGTATACTTATGATAATAATGTCTTTTAATCGACAATTCATAGCGTGTCCAATAGTTCTTAAGAATATCTTTCGATGCCTCAGCATGAAATCCTCCGGACTAACTTCGCGGAATCTTATAATAACAGAATTTTCAAGCATCTTGTCATTAATCAGTTCAACGTCAATTTTTATAATTTCATGCGCATACAATCTACCGTCTGATACAGTCACATTTATACGATATTTACCAACATCTAGCCTTGGTAATGCAACTAGTGTACCATCATCCTTGTCAATTGTAAATAATTCACCATTCATTGATGATGGATTCAGGCTGTACTTCAGTGTATCATACGGATCTTTATCACTGGCGTGTACTCTACCAATTACACCGCCAGGATACTCGTCCATGTATGAGTTTATGATTATTTCGAGTGGTGCGATATACGGTTCATACTGGGATTTCTCGATAATCTTCACCAATACCCATGCGTCTGAGTACAGCGGTTGGCTGCCATTGTCGAATACTCTTATGTGCAGCAAGTAGCGGTCTTTAACGCGGCTGTTGAATTTCATGGCGGTTTTCAGGGTACCATCCTGCTCGAGTCTAAAAGCATCACCGTCATTGCCAGAACGAAAATCAAAGGTGTAAGGTTCAGCATTTGGCGCTATGTCAGCATCAGTAACGATGAATTTCAGGACTTGATGATCTACTTTCCAGTCCTCCGGCACGACCGTTGTATAATTTTGCTGCGAGAACAAAGGCGGATTGTCATTGGCATCTGTTATTTCGATATTGACAATAACGAAATTTTCAAGTGTCGGTTTACCGCTGTCTCTTGCGTGTACCTCAAGATCATAATTAGCGACTCCTTCACGATCCAATGGACCAGCAACTGTTATAATACCACTATATTTATCAATTTTAAATTGCCGTAAACGATCACCACGTTCAATTGTGTACGTCACATTACCATTATCATTGCTATCAAGATCATTAGCAAATACACGTGTCACTTCGTCATCAATTTTAGCATCCTCTCTGACTGTAGCACGATAATTTAATTGATTGAAAATCGGTGCATTATCATTGCAGTCAGTGACAGTTATATTAACTGTTGCATAATTTCTCAGTGGTGGTATACCACCGTCAATAGCTTGAATCGTTAAAAAATAATCACGTGCTCTCTCGTAATCCAATTGTTCAGCAATTGATATTATACCAGTATTATTGTCGATATTAAATTTCTTGTGCTCATTACCACCGACAATTGAATAATAGACAATTGCATTAACTCCTGTGTCTTTTGATATAGCAACAACTCGTGCTACTTCAGCGCCAATTTGATCGATTTCTGGTACACTTGCAAAGTATGATTTTGTCATGAATTCAGGGGGATTATCGTTGATATCTTGGACATTGACGATTAAAGTTGCTGTACTGAATAATTGAGGAGTGCCTTGGTCAATAGCTTTCACTGTTAAATTGTACATTTCCTTGGTTTCACGATCCAGTGGTTTGGCAAGAGTCACGATACCACTGTCTCCTGTTATCAAGAAGTGTCCATTGGCTGAATCAACGAACTCGTATCTAACTTTACGATTGATACCGATATCATTGTCAGTTGCATGCACTTTAGTAACAAGTGTACCAACTTTAACGTCTTCTGCTAGTGCTGTACTGTAGGAAGACATTGTAAAACGCGGTGCATTGTCATTTAGATCGGATATTACAATTTCTAATTGCGATGAACACTCCCAGAATGACTTATCACGATCCTGCACGTGTGCTGTCAATGAATATCTCGATTGTGTCTCTCTGTCTAATTGTCCAATTGTCTTGAGTACACCGGTATCTTGATCCAACGAGAATTTGTCGTTGTGATCACCATTGTTGTCGTCCGTCAGATAGAAACGAAGCTTTGCATTCGACTCATCATCGTAGTCCGTTGCCAAAACAGTTAGTACATAAGTGCCTGGATGTGATCCCTCTGATAAAATTTCTCTGTATCTGTATCTCAGGCAATACGGTGGATTGTCGTTAACATCTAAAACTTTAACCGTAACTCTTGTATCAAAAACAAATTTACCATCAGTACCAACTACGTTCAATTCATATTTGTCGATAGTTTCACGGTCCAGTGATTTAGCTACGTAAACTTCACCAGTTGATCTAACTGAAAATTGTGATCTTGGATCACCGCCAGTTATGTAGAATTCTACGGGAGTTTTTAGATCAATGTCTTTGTCTATTGTTACTAATTTAACGACAACAGTACCTGGTAGTGCATCTTCTTTTACTGATGCCTCGTATTTGTCGCTGACGAATGCCGGTGAATTATCATTGTAGTCTTTTAATTTAACGTTGACGGTAGTTCGTGCAAAGTGCTTTGGATTACCATTGTCTGTAGCAACTACTTGAAATTTAAATTCCGATTGTTTTTCCTTGTCAAGTTGGACTAAAGTCGATATCCAGCCCGTGTAAGCATCAACAGTGAACACATTTGCCAATTCACCAATGTCATTGCTGAATGAGTATCTAACTTCTCCGTTATTACCCAAATCTTCATCGTGCGCAATAACTTTTAGAATAGATGTGCCCTCCTCTACATTTTCAGCCAGTGTTATTGTGTACGGATTACTCTCGAATTTTGGTGCATGATCATTTTCGTCGAGTACTTGAAGTGAGATTTCCGCCAGTGCTGTTAGTGGTGGAGTTGAATCAGTTTCAGCAAGTACGGCGATTAAATGATTATCCTTGATTTCACGGTCTAAGCTTCTTGCAAGTGTTATTTGACCCTGTTTATTGATTGCAAACATCTGAGTCTCATCATTGCCAGATAAAATACGATAGGTAACTGTGCTGTTTGTCACTGTTTTAAGTCGTGTTATTGGTGTACCAATTGGTGATGCCTCGGATATAAAAAATTTATCCTCTTTGCGTTCAAATAACGGCGGAGTGTCAAGTGGACTCATAACATAAACGCTGAATGGTACATCGGCATAGTGTGGATTTTGACCTTTGTCAGTTGCACGTATGAAAAATTCAAACAATTGATTCTCAAGTGGTGATGCATTTTTCAATAGATAAACAGAGCCAGTGTCTGGATCAATGCCAAATAATTTTTTCATCTCTGAATTTTGAGGCTCGTAAATTGAATAAACAATTTTTGATGATTCCTCATCGTCAAGATCATAGGCACGAACACGAGCAAATGGCACGTTTTTTGTTACATTGCTGTGAACCGATGTTTTGTACTCGCGAAGAAGAAATACAGGTGGATTATCATTCTCATCACCAACTTTAATTCTTACTATAACAAAACCAGATCTACCGCCCTCGTCAATTGCCATAACTGGTATTTCGTAGAATTTTTTCGTCTCACGATCCAATTTTTTCTTTGTTATTATCTCACCACTGATACGATTTATGTCGAATATATCGCGCATCATTGCCGATGGTATTGCATAAGTTACATGACCGTATTCACCAAAATCATCGTCAATTGCCAGAACAGTTGTTACTAATCTACCGGGTAATTGATTCTCCATAACTGTTATTTCAATAAGTGGATTTGAGAATTTTGGATTGTGACGATTTGCTGGTAATATTTCTATTTTAACACGTGTAAAACTTGTGTACACACCATCGGTCACTGATACATTCAGCATTGACAATTTTTGTTCACCAAAATTCTGCATATTGATCAGTGTTATTATACCAGTTGATTGATCAATACTGTATGTCTGTTGATCATTACCACCAACTATTGTGTATGTCAATTTATCATCAACATAATCAGGATCACTTGCTGTTACAACTGTAACGAATTGTCCACGTTCAGCATCCTCAGATAATGAACAAGTGTATGATGGTTGCTCGAATTTTGGTGGATTATCATTCATGTCAATTACTGTTACCCAAACATGTGCTGTACTTGATAATGGTGGTATACCACGGTCAGTTGCTATCACAGTGAAGTGATGAGAATCATGGGTTTCATGGTCCAGTGATCTTTTCAAAAATATTATACCCTCGTCTGGATCAATGTGAAATAGCTCGTTGCTGTTCAGTGTGTCGTTTTGTATTGCGTAAATAACTTCTTGATTGATTCCTGCAATTACAAAGTTTGATTATTCTATTTGAAAACGGTGAATTCAGGGAAATGAGGTGCGAGAGGTGTTTTGTGGTATGCCTCTACAATTTCGATAGTTTCAGTCATTTCAAACGGGTTTTCGTTGCAAATAGTAGATTAAAATGGCAAAAATATGAAATTTTAGGGAAAAATCTATTTTATCTTGTCATCAGTTTTTTTTAGAATATCTCGGAAGCTAAGCGAGATTAAGCGATTATGCGATTATCTTTTTTTGTAACTCTTGAAATTCTTTTCAAAAAAAGGACTTAGGCAAAACCGCTTTATCTCGCTTAGTTTAAAGGAAACTGATAAAAAAAACTGAGCATAGAATAAAACCCATTTTTCTGAAGACGTCAAAGAAAAATCTAAAGCTTGCAGGCAAATTGATTTTATTGTGTGATGACCCTTTTTTGTAGTTTTCGAAATTTTCTAAAAAAATCTATTATTATAAAAATGGCTCTATCTCGTTGATATTCCAGAATATCCTCAAATTGTTGGTGAAATAAAATCAATTTGTCTGAAAACTTGTATAGTTGTTGTCCGTGTTTTGAAATCTCATTCAATACCTCAAAGCTCTTCCCTTTATTTTCCACAGAAACTTACCGGTATCATTGTCTCTAGTACTGACACGTAATATCGATGTACCAAATGGTGCTGCTTCTGATACTGATATATTGTATGAATCCTGTGTAAACTCTGGTGGACAATCATTCACATCCTGTACAAGAATACTGACAAGTACCTCAGCATAAACACCAGATACACTGTCTGTTGCACGTACTGTTAGTTCATATTGTTTTTTTTCCTCGTAATCCAGTTCATCCACAACGTAGATTGTACCTATTTTTGGAGTTGAGAGAAGAACGTGAAAAAGAAGAAAAAAGAGAAGGAAATGTTAAAAAAAAATGAATAAAAGCAGATTGTAAACCCAAAAATGGAAGCAGTGAATGACCATTGAATTACACTTTTATCGTTTGTTTTCAATGCACTAATGAATGTGAATGTGTATTCATTTTCTCTTTTTTTTTGTTCCTTTTCATGAAATATGGATACGAATGAAAAAAAAAATGATATAGATGACTGGATATAAAATACGTATTCAAAACAAACAATGCAGATTCAGTGAATGGATGGTAAAATTGGTGCTCAAATATCACGTGTTTACATATACGAGAATAGGCGAATAAAATGAATTTTGTGGCATTAATAAAATAATAAAAAAAAAAACAAATGGCGAAAATTCAAGACCACTGAAGCTTTCAAATGTCACGAATGGTGATGACGATTTTATTGAATTAAAAAAAAAAAAAGGATATATAGCTTTGACTTTTAATGGAATATTTTTGTTATTTCATATTTTAGTCGGGTTTTTATGTGGAAAAGTGGTGGCATGCATCGATTATGATACTGAAAATAGCAGATATCTGACAATTTTTTTCTTTAACAAATAAATTATTTTGAAAAAAGAAAAATATACACGTGCAGAAAATTCAAAAAAAAGTGCAAATTTTTTAAATATTCTTTTTTTATAAAAATTTATTTGTTAAAAATCGAAAAAATGTCAGATTTGTGCCAATTTCATTATCATGCATCGATTCCAGTAGTCGAGAGCTCAAACGAGATAGAGCAATTTCATTTTTTCATTAATTTCTATCGAATATTTCGCGAACCGAGGGATAGAAAGAAATTGTTGTCAAGACATTTTTAATAATACAAAATTTCCTTGAATCCCTCAAATTTTGAAATGATCGAAAAAAATAAGATACTGAAAATAACAGACATCTGACAATTTTTAGATTTTTTTTTCCTCCAACAGAAAAATTATTTTATGAAAAGGAAAAATATGTGCATGTAGAAAATTTAAAAATCTACTAGTATGAATTTTTTAAATATTTTTCAAAAAACAATTTATCTATTAAAACAAAATACACAAAATGGTCACAAGTCTGTTAATTTCTTTATTATAAAAAAATGACTAATCGCGTTTTATCACGTCACCACTGAATTATATTATCTGAAATTGTTAATCACCGCGTAATGTTGGTTAGTAGAGGATTTGCGATAACAATGAATAACAAAAAAAAAAGAAAACAACGTGCCTGATGGAAACAAAACAAAACAAATCACAATTATCTAGCAAAAATTAATCGAATCAATGATATTTATCATTGTAAAAAGAAAATGAAGGAGAAAAAAAGTTTTTTGGTGCGGTGAATAATAATTTGCATGAGCTGAATAAAATTTACAGCAACACATATAGCAGGCTGATTTAAACGAGTCTGTTTATACTCACAGGGACCATTGTTATTGTCAGGGGCTGCGAAAATAGGATAGATACAACAATACTTTAATTTTGAAAAATTTCCTCAGTAAAAAAGCATTTTTATCTGTTTTTTTATTTTCTCAAGGGAGGAGATACGTTTTTAAGGATCATAAAAGGGGGTAGAAGTAGATACCTTAGTTTATGATGCTTCAGAGTGAAGTTTTTGTTATTTTTTAATTTAAATTAATGAACTTACCGGTATTGAAGTTGAGTGCGAATTCCTCAAAGTCATTGCCCTTCGTTATACTGTAGATGAGCTTACGATCTAGATCAGATTTCGCTTGAATTGACAGAGAGAGTGGTGTGTCAACTTCAATATTTTCAAAGACGTCAGCTGTGTAGAATTGTTTATCAAAAGTTGGCATTGATCGATCAATAACTTTTACATTGACTGGTACTTCGATTGAACACGGTGTCAACCCTGTAAAGATAAGCAAAATAAATTAGCTCATTAATTTAACAGTGAAGTAGAAAAGGATGGGTTCCAAAAACTTGTGTCTTTTATTTTGAGAATATCTAAGAAATTATATATTTGCCTTAGAAACAAATGGGCGTGAGTGCTACGATTCAGCATAGCACTTGTTTTAGAAGAAAAATGAATCAGTTCTATTTCGAACTATTTGAAATCAACCAGAAATCTAGAAATTTGTAGATTTCGAGAGTTTTCAAGATTTTTGGTAAATTCCAAATTTTTCCAAATTTTTCTTAAAATTTCTTTAAAACATTTCAAATCAGTTTTTTTTTTCAAGCTATTTGAAACTAACCAGAAATCTGGAAATTCGTTGATTTCGAGATATCTTAAGATTTTATGCCCCTTTGTTCCTAAGGCGACGATATTATAATGAAATTAGCTCACATCTAACAATTTTTCAGATTTCTAAACAAATAAAAGATTATAAAAACGAAATAGAAAAAATTGCACTAGTTTTTTAAAATTTTCTGCATGTGCATATTTTTCATTTTTCGAAAATACTTGATTTGTTAAAGGAAAAAAGAGAAAAAATTGTTAAATGTTTGCTATTTTCAATATCATGAAATTGTAAAGTTCAAGAGGATTTTTCAAGCGACCTTTTATTTAGCCTGAAAAACTCTCTAAAAATAAGGTTTTTCCATTATTTTCTCTACATCCAAGAGAATTGTTCTTTATTAGACATCCAATAAAATGAGCAAGAAATTCTCCTACTCATTCTGTTCTACTACTTCACAAACTGAATCGATTGGATTTATTGCCGGAATGAGCAAGAGAGAGAAAAAAAAGTGGAAGAACGATGGGTGAGAACACTTACCACCATCGTATGCTGCGATAGTCAACTGATACTCTCGATTATGGCCCTCGAGATTCTGCTTGAGTGATATTTCACCGGTTTTTCGAGAGACTTTGAATAGTTCACCGTGTCCCTTTTTCAGTTCGTATCTTACTTCACCGTTTACACCACTATCCATATCGATTGCATGAACCTTGGGGGTAACAAGACAAGTTTTATTAGTAAAGTTTTCTGATAGAATAGTATAAGAGAGGATTTCACCTAGTTTGTGTGCTGACGCTTTTATGCTGGGAATAAAATTGGGAAAAATTCGAGGGGAAGAGTGTGAATATTTTCGTCGGAGAATATGATTTTTCAATGGGATATCTACATTTAAAAAAGTAGGGAAAACGGGGCAGAATTGTCCTCAAGGCAGCTTAATCCAGGATTTTTTTTGTTCGGAGTGAAGACCTTTACAATCATCAAAAAATTACTCAACAATGAAAATATATTGGAGCATCTTCTCAATTTTTTTTACATTTTTCCATCAAGTCCTTCCCTTCAAAAAAAAATCCTAGATCATTTTACACCAGAGGTCCATTTTGCCCCGTTCTCCCTTATTGAATAAGAAATATTTTTACCTTAGTGATGACACTGCCCTTCTGCGCATCCACCGAGACAACAGCATAATACGGAAGATTAACAAACATCGGGCAATTATCGTTGATATCAAGAATCGTCACATTAACAATAACATGAGCAACTCTTGGCTTTTCACGTTCCAATGCCTGACTCTTTGCCTCAACAATCAGCTCATAATGTTCAATACTTTCTCTATCAAAACGTTTACCAGTTGTCCTTATAGCCCCAGAAGTTCTTCCAATTTCAAACATATCAGTTGGATTTAAAATTTTGAATATAATTTGTTCATTCAATGCCGATCCAAGTACATTAACAACAACTACAGTCATGATTTTCGTTGAATTTTCCATAATTGTGCCCTCATAAATTTCCCGTTGAAAAACAAGTCCTGAATTTTCCGATTGTTCAACATTAATTTTGACCTGTGATACACTGGAGTATTTTCCATCAGAAACACGTACATGAAGTAGATAAAAATTCTTCATTCTATCAGCATCACGTACAGTTATAATACCGCTCTGTGAATCAATTTCAAATGTTTGATTTTTATTGCCATCAATAATATCGTATCTCAGAGGTTCTTTCGTGCTGTCTGGATCATAGGCCTTTATCTGCAAGACTTTTACATTCTTATAAGTTGGTAATAGGATGGTTGTACTGTAATTATTGTGCAAGAATTTTGGTGGACAGTCATTGACATCGGTGATGGTTATCATGACTTTGGCAGTTGTTTCTGACGACAATTTTGGTTTACCAAGATCCGATACTTTAACGTGAAATTCAAAGTTCGGAATTGTCTCGTGATCGAGGACCATAACAGTCCTGATGGCTCCAGTACTCGAGTCAATGTGGAAATACTTTCGTGGTAAATCCTCGACGATGTCATAACTCAGCAAAGCATTCAATTCAGAGTCCGCATCTTCAGCTTTGATGACTAAAGGTGTCGATGAATTGGTCAGTACCAATGATCCAATAATAGCAGCTTCACTTATCTCGCCGTTGTAGATAGCCTGAAGGAACTTGGGTGCATTATCATTCTTATCAAGAACATGAACGATAACACTGCACAAAGATGAACTACCGGCCATGTTAGTAGCAGAAACTGTCAAATTATAAAACTTGATTTTTTCGTAATCCAAACGATTCTTCGTTGTAATGATTCCTGTGCTTGGGTTGATGAAGAACATGTCGTCCCTATTCCCATTGATCAATTCAAACTGCAAAGACGAAGTTGATCTTGCCTCCACGTTTTTAACGTAAGTTCCAGTCTGTTGGTTCTCATAGATCTCGGCTGCCAATTCTCGCTGTAAAAATCGCGGTGGTGCATTGTCAGCCATTGTCACGACAATGTCAACTGGTATCGTATTGATCAACGGTGGTGATCCATGATCAGTTGCTTTTACAAGTAATATATACTCGGAAGTTACACTCAAATCTAGATCTCGTGCAACCCTGATAATACCAAGTTCACTGTCAATTGTGAATACATTACCAACATTACCGGATGTTATTGAATAGGTGATTCGTGCGTTATCACCGCGATCACGATCGATAGCATGTATTTGGAGAACTGCAGTGCCGATTGGTGATGTTTCGTAGACTTTTCCTTGTATCAAGTCGGTTATGAATTCTGGTACATGATCATTGTGGTCGTGGACTGTTATTATGACTCGCGCGTAATTGCGTTTTGCTGGAGTACCTTGGTCTCGAACCATTACAGTCAATATGTGTTCTTCAATTGTCTCACGGTCCAGATAATCGTTTAGCGTTATCGTGCCGGTTATTGAATCAACATGAAAAATCTCCAGGGACTGCTGATTCTGAGCTGAATGAAGGCTGTAGAATACCTTTTTGTCCTCGTCCTTGTCAGTTGCATGTAACTGCAGTACCTTCTCTCCTTTCTCAACGTTCTCAGATATCTCGACTCTGTAAATGTTCTCCGTAAATTCTGGCCTGTGATCATTTATATCTATCACTGTTACCAGCAATTGTGTTTTTGCTGTATAAATACCATCCGTAACTGATACAGTCAAATTGTAAAAATTCTGTATCTCCCAGTCGAGCTTTTTTGCCAACAATACATTTCCATTGTCACGACCAATAAAAAATTCATCTCTTTTATCACCATCAATTATATCATACCAAAGTGTATCACCGTCTTTGTCAGTTGCTTGAACAAGTGCAACGAGAAAACCAACTTCATCACTCTCAGTGACTGCTGCACTCTGATTATTTGCCTTGAATACTGGTGGATACGCAGATTCTTTTGGTGCTTCAACAACTTGAACTGAGACACGGGTCTGATGGCTTCTCTGTGGTTCACCGTTGTCAGCTGCTCGTATCTTAAATGGAGTGTCATGTAAATCATTACTGATGGAGAGGGAGGAGAAGTGAAATATTTTTTTTTGCAGGGTAAAATTTTTTGTGGCTTACCAGCATTTCGTACTCTTGGCCAACTTCAAAACCTTTTTGTGAATAAACCATTCCTGTTGATGGATGTATACGAAATTTTCCCTTACCCCTACCGCCCTTTATGCTGTATGTTATCATTCCATTGTCACCCACGTCTTTGTCGTTTGCGAGAACCTATTGGAAATAATTTTTTTTTTTCATGGGTTAAAGGGAATTTTATTGTTGGCGATTAATTACAGTGAATTCAGAGTATAAGGCTGTATTTATGAAAATTGAGAAATTGAGTGAATTTTTTTTGTGAATATCTTTAGAGCGAGTGGTTTAGAAGAGATTCTCAAAAATACCCTTTTTGTGGGCAGTTTTATAGATTACAAAAAAAGGTTTCATCATAAATTCTTCTAGGCCTTCAAAATATTTAGGGGAAGGTGGAGTAAAACGGACACATATTAGTTTTGGTATTTTATACTATGAAAATTACTCGAAATTGATGGCAATATTGGAGATCAGTTTTTTCTGACAATTCCATTGAAAAGCTGAGGAAATTCTTCATGGAAATCATCTGTCAGAAGTTATTTTTTTGAATTATTTGAAAATTTCTTTTTTTTTGCTGAAGATTTAAAATGAAAACCCTTCGGTTTTTGGAAAATTTCAATTTTTCAGGAAAATTTCTAGTTCTGTTGGTTATTAGCAAGCTGGGTCTGATTTTAAATGAAAGGTGAGCTCGTTTCCCCTCAATTTATGTGGTTTTAGTGAAAAAATTATCAATTTTTCAAGTACTTGGAGGATAAAAACTGATTTTCAGGAAATGATTTATGAGAATTTGAAAAATTGATTTAAAAAAAAAATGAACCTCATGAATCGATGAGAAATGAGGTCACGTTTCATTTCAGATAAAACTCAGGTCGCTATAGTAAACAGAACCGGAGATATCTCCGAAAAAGTGAATTCTTTCGATTTTGCAACATCTTTTTAGAACTTGGTCAAAAAAAGTAGAATTTCCAAAAATTGTAGAAAAATTCTTTTGACACATGTTTTCCACCTAAAATTTTCTCATCTTTTCAATGGAATTATCATAAAATCTCTATCTCGAACTGTTCAGTTGGAATGTCCATTTTACTCCATTCTCCCCCTATATTTAATAATTTATAGGCAAAGTATTCCCAACATTTAAAATAAAATGAATCCATTCAGTTATGCCTCGAGGATACGGAAAAATATTCTCGCATTCATAAAGATCTGTGACAAATTATCTTTCACCATTTCCCCTGAAGGAGCCTTATAAACCGAGTCCAGTGTACATTGGAATTCCGTTATTAAATGGAGTACAAGCTAAATAAAAAACCATAAAAAAATCAGCTATATTACTTTCTTCATGAATAAAAAATGGCTTCATTAATGAAACCTTCAACGTTCGCATTTATCTCTTTGCTCCATTTAATAAAAGAATGCAAATAATTTTATTTTCATTCACTTTTTTTTAATTTTTTTTTTTTTTCATTCTGTTTCTGTTAGTTCGCAGTGTTTATTAATTCATTTATCATTCAATTACCGACCCTGATTATCTCTTCACCTCGGCTATTTAGCGAGAAAAAAAAAAGAAAAAGCCTTTAAGTATAGAGGCACCATTTCTTTTTTTTTTCTTTCCTCATCTCGACGCAAATGTATCCATTAAAATGTATATTTAAGCATACTGCATTCTCATTCACCATGCTCTTTGAACATTTCAAAAAGATAAATCGAAAGAAAGCCCACAGGGTCTCTTATTGACACTGAGTAAAGTGGCTCCAAGGCAAAATAAAATTGATGAAAAGAGAGAGAGAGAGAAAGAGAGTGAGTGAGGAAGAATAAGAAAAAAAGGTGAATAAAAAGAGGCAGAAGTTTGAGGCAAAGGAGAAGATGAAAAAAAAAAAAAAAACTTATGTGTGCTTGCCATGCGACATTTGATCTTATCATTTTGACACTGAACAACGATGGGGTTCCTTGGGCCTGTCGGTTATAACCAAGTGGCCGTATAGAGAGTTACACACATACGTACAAAAAAAAAAATCATTTAAACATTTCCCAACTGGGAATTGGGATGCATTTTATAGCAACTTACTTTTATCATTGTTATTATTATTTTTTTTTTATTGTCAATTGAATTATTTCGATTTGCTTATTGAGATAAGATGATATTGCAACAGTTTGAAAAAAAATTATTTTGACGTGATTAAGTGCCAATCACTGTGTGAGACCCAAAAAAAAATATATATATTCAAGACATTCAATTGCGTGCCACAATAACAGACATATTTTTTAGAGTTTTTATTTTTTACCAATGCAGTTTTTTTATTATTAACTCAATGGCGTGAGAAGTAACCATGCAGGCTCCAATTTCCATTTGAATAATTCATTGTTATCATATTAATGAATTCGAGAAAAGGGGAGAGGGGGGAAAGATGAAAATTATTGTTAAAATTCATTGGGTGAAATTTTAATTTCACACCGGTAATTTAATTGAACATTAGCAAATGATCAGGAGAATTAATAATTTTAATGTTTTTTTTTTGTAAATTAATGGGATTTTTTTAATTTGATGATATAATGAATTTGATAGATTTTATCAATTTTTTTCGTAGTCTCATTGAATTAACCAGGAAATTTTCGATGGAAAATTTTGTAATATTCAATTTATTTGGTCCCAATAGCTTTTGTTAATGGAAAATCTCGAAAAGTTACTGGATGAAAATAAATTGTGTTTTAATTTTTTTTTCACCGGAAATTCTCTGATATTTTCAGTGAAAATTACAATTAATCAATTTCAATAATCTTCAATTGAATTTTTTTTCTCAGTTAAATCATGACTCGTCAATTAACACTGATAATAATGAACAAAATGGGGGGAAATTTAATGAATTAAATAAATAATTGAAGCGCACATTTCTGCTCTTTTTTTGCAGCCCTCAGCTCATTCTACCTGATTATTAATTAAGATATTAAATTACTCGTATCATACTCATTCGATAAAATATATATATATATATTTTTGCCAATTTCATTTAATTTGCGAGTTTTTTTTAAACGTGCCGTTTTAATTGTTTTTCAACGAATTTTTGTAATTTTTCGTTTTTTTTTTCTTCAATATATTTCCTTACCCTGAAGACACGATCTCCAGTTAGGGTGTCGGGGCTATATGTCTCCCATGTTCCATTCTCGAGCAATGTATCGGTATCACTCGATAGATCGTACGCCCTCGAGCGGTTCCTCGATTTCTGTCGAGAAACGAAGAGTTACGCAATTTTTTTTTTTTCATCTATTTCTCATTGAAAATTTATCTTTTATTGTTTTCCATTGACTTGATAAAAAAGAAGAAGAAAAGAAGGAGAATCCCGAATTTGTTCTTTAAAAATATATATTCTTCACGTTTCAATACGAAATATGATGACTACTGTTTATGGATTTTAATTGAATAAATACTGCTTGGTTTATTTTCATTTTTTTTTAAATGTAAAATTGTGATAATGCCGTGTATATGAAAACGAGCGTGTTTATTATTTTTAATGTGCCTGTTAATCTGTGCATTTATGGTACATTAATTTGTACACAATTAATTAGTTTATTTTTAATTTTTTTTTGGTAATATTGTACAGAGGAAATATTATGCATTTATGGACATATCATTTTTTTGTGGTCTTTTTTATGTTCTTTAATTAAAGGTTTACTGTTTATTTTCCATATTTTTTTTCTGACACCTGTCTTTTTTTTTTAATCAAAGGGAGAGAGTAAAAGCAAAAGCTACTTGTTCAATTCCACATGAAAATGTGTTTGGTTAATGAAAAAAAAAAAAATCACACCATCCAATGCTCCTTTATATTTAGGGAGAAAACTACGAATATTCTCACTCCCAAACGCCAAACTAAGATTACAGGGAGTTATCAATCTTTTTGTTAATTTCATTTGGGACTTTTGGTAGAATTCAAAGATAATCAATCATCGGAGGAGAAAAATAGGAAAAAAAATCACATAATCCCAATACTGTAACTACAGGGTTTTTTTTTTTTTTTTTTTATATATATAAATGGATATGAAGCGATTTTATAAAGGGATTTGATTCACGTACCTGAAACAATGGCTTATCGATGTCAGACGTGGCTGGTATACGAACTGTGTAGAACTTTTGCTCGAATTCTGGGCCATGATCATTGATATCTTCTACTTGAACTACAACTCTCGTTGTTGAAGAGAGCGGTGGGGTGCCATCGTCTCGTACAGTTACCTGAAACACGAAAATTTTGGGGAATTTATGAATTTAATTTGACGTGTTTAGGAATTCTCTTGAGTATCATCAAATTCAAGGAAAATGAAGAAAAATATAAAGAAATGAAAACTTTTTGAATGGACGAGATTTTCAGACAAATCGATTTTATCCCATCAATTTGTTCAGGATATCTCGGAAATTAAGCGGGATAATGCGATTTTATCCTGATCCTTTTTTTTAGAGAGAATTTCAAGTGCTACAATAGAGGGTTCAGACAGAATTACTCTATCTTGCTTAGTTTCCGAAACATTCTCAACAATCTGATGATGGAATTACATTGATTGGTCCCTAAATACTAAAAGAGGTGTTACGGAAGTTGCGATATATCGAATTGAAATGCGATTAATCGAATATGTGAAAAAAATGACAATCGGAAGTTGGTGCAAGAAAAAATCCCTCAGGCGCGCGCAGCGCGCCTTTAATTTGATTGCTATTAAAATTGCTATTATATTTGTGGAAGAAAAATTGATGAAGGCGCGCGTAGCGCGCTTTTATTTGCTAGTCTCAAACTAAAACCGGTGAAACGAAACTATCGAACATCATACGATATCTCGAATTCATGCGAAATATCGCATTAATTAATCGATATTTGAACCTGATCGATTCATCGACTTACATCTTATGTCTAAATAAACTAAAACTAGTGAAACGGAGCTATCGATGTGTGATATCTCGGATTTGATGCGAGCTATCGGATCGATTCATCGTTTTATTTAAAAATCATCGATCCATCGATTTCATCAAACATGCTTTTTTCAAAATCCCCTCAAACTAAAACTGATGAAACGGAACTATCGAACTATATGCGATATCTCGAATCGAATGCGAAAATATCGCATCAATTAATCGTTGTTCGCTATGATCCATCGAAAGTTGCTGTTTTTGAAAGCAAGAAATATTGAAGCAGACGCGCGCAGCGCACTTTTAATTGCTAGTATTAATTAAAAAGAGAAATTTAAACGATTGCCATAAAATTCATCAGAGGAGAAATGTTCCCCGACAATTGCGGCAATTTATGTTGAATTTGACTGAAGTACGTAGACCGCAACGTAAATTTAGTAGTGTCTCTTAGGAGCCTTCACCAAGAAGACGGTCACATTTCCTCGGATAAAAGAGGGGGGGAAGAGAGAATGGAAAGGGATAACACCTGCACTAAATTAGGGCTACGAAAACTCTGTTTTATCCGAAAGTCGTGGTGTGTCTACCTTTCATGGTAGGTGCTTTTGAACAGTATGTCTAGTAGTTGAATTGGTCCAAAAGTGAGAGAAAGAGATATATAAAGAGAAAGGTAAAAGGATTCTCTTTCTCCATCTCTGGATTTCTCACTCCTTCACTTGACTGCCAGAAACTCCATGCAGAAAGCGTATATTAGTCTTCGTTATGTACGACAGTGTAAAGTTGAACCCGATACGGAGACTTGAGCCTTTTGGGCTTAAACTTTTACCGCTTCTCCTTCACTTTCTCCATCTCTTTGCCAATTCAAAATGTCGTTTCAAAGTGTTACCTATATCTATGTGTTGAATCTCCAGGGATATATATTTGAGATGTTATACAGAAGATTAAACCGTTTTTCGAACTTGATCATGTCATTAACGACACAACTTGGTGGATTATAAATTAAACACAAAATTTTAGAATATATATGCTTTTAACCCGAAAATTGTTATAGTTTGAAATTTTCTATATATGTATATATATTACATACTATAATCTTCGAGTTAAGTTTAATGTCATCATTACGATTAATTCCAAGTACCATTTGGGGATAGGTTTGCCTTTCTCAGTATCTTGTGGATTCTCATTTGAATAATTTGGTTGAATAATTTTTATACATTCTGAAATTTAAATTTCTGTTTTTAATGAAATTTTGTTTTAATGAGGAAAAGAAAATAATTCATTTACATTTATCTTGATTTTAATGAGTGTATCTCAGAAATTATTGGGTTTGCTGAAATTTATCAAGAGGTGCTTTGTTTAGTCTGCGAAATTCTCTATAAAGATAATTTCTATTTTTTTCTAAGACCTAAACATTCTGCAGATAAGCGCAGTACAATCTCCAATAATCTGATATTTCAGGGGATGAAGATAAAAAAATTTTTCATTGAGCTATTGACCGATGAATGGACGTATAAAAATGATTTTATGGATTTAATCGAGTGATAAACATTTAATTCTCAATGTTTTCCAAAATTTATAGATATTTTTGATTTTTATACATCCTTTTCCAGTACTAGAGGGTGTAAAAGACACAAGTTAGACATTAATCCCTTTCTTTTTCAAACTGTAAAACACAATGGGCACCTTAGGGCCTCTGTGGGGAATCGGAAAACGCTTACGTAGACTAACCATACCATTTAAAGCGGTTATAGATAAACGTTATCCTCACACGAAGGGGGGAAAAGAGAGGCATAGAGACCAGTAGTAAGGCGAATAGCCTCTAAGTCTTGTACTCTGCTCGTTTCTCGATTGCCATCGAGATACATGCATAAAAGACTTCTTTTGCTGGTAGTATTAAAGTCGAGGTAAAAAAAAATGAAAAAAAAAAATAAATAAGAAAACATACACGTACAAGGGAGGAAAAAAATTGTTGTAAATTAAAGGCGTAACGTGATCGCGATTGCAACTGTACAGGAGTACAGGTTGCTTCGCGTACTTTTTTTTACTTCTCTCTTGGATTTGCGTTTTTTCCTTCATCCAAAGCAAGTGGCTATAGAACGCGTTGGGCACGCGATACTTTTTGATCCATAGGATGCGTTTCAAGGGGGTAACGAGTTGCTGCATGGAATTATTCGGAAATTCGAGCTGCAGCAGAGAGGATTATTCGATATTGAATTCAAAAAAATCTGAAATTCCTATCTCAAATGGTTTTTTTATTTATCGAGAAAACAACATTTTTCTTGGTGAAACCATTAAAATAATATCGAAAAAACTCATTATCAGAAAAAATTGAAAAAATTTTCAGACAACTATAAAATAGGATTCCACATATACTCTATTAATCGGGACGATATTCGTTAAAAAATCACTAAGATATTCTAAGAATACTAAAAATCGAAAATCGTTCATTTTTTGAAAACTAATCGATGGATTTCCATCAAGTTGCGTTTAAACTGGAGAGTTTTTAAAAAATTTATTCATTTAATGCATTTGGAATCTATTGATCCATTCTGCCAAGTACCCGTATATATAGCATGACAATAAAGAGAAAAAAAATAAAAAGATTAGTAATAATATAAAAGGAATTTAAACAATAATCAATATAGTATACATATATATCTTTAAATATATCCTATATATATCGCCATTGAATTGGAAGGACGTAAGTGCTATGCATAACACTTATGCCACTTTGCGTAAAAAATGACGATATCATTTTCAATCTCTTCAAGTCATTTTAAGTAACTTCCAACAAAAAAAATTAGAGTCGACAATTCGGATGTTTGTGAAGCTCACATTCAAGAGCAAGAAGCCGGATAAAAGCATCCTTGTTGGAAAGTCTTGTTGGGTCATTGATTTGAGCGAGCAATACTTAATGAAAAATAATAAATAAATACTTTGAAGCATTTCGTGAGGTGAAGCCTTATCCCTTCTCTGCCTCATTGCTGTTGGCATTAATATGCAGACTGAAGTGGAAAACGCCCGGTGGCGTCTCTGAAATATGCACGTCGGTATCCCGGAAGAATGTTGAAAAATAGCGTCGATTAATAAGACTGCGGGTAAAAGGCCCCGGTGGTTAGCTAGTGGCGCATAAGGTTGCACCTATATTTCTTCGGCTTGGCCAGTAGTTATACTCAGATATACTCCGTTATATATATATGTATATATATATATTGCCATGGGGGTAAGGGTGAGTAGTGAACCTGCGTCACGCTTCGTTCTTACGGAGGATTACGGGGCACATCCGTGGTACTCTCTCTGTTGGCTTTTCCACTTTCCGCACGTTCTGTGTATTTTATTTATCTCATTCCTCTTTCTCTCTCTCTCTGTCTCTCTCTCATCTCGTATTTACTTTAAACTTTACACACATACGGTGGATGCCAAGAATTTAGTGCTCGTTACCCTCAGTTATATGCGTGTTATGAGAATGACCAGAGGGTAGTATAAATACAAGGTAATGGCTTACCGAGTCACTTTTGTACATGATAATCATTTGTTTTATTCATGCTTTTTTTTCAGGTGGAATCGAGATTATATTGCGAGAATTCTTATCATCATATTTGTGGTGATTATTAATTACATGTCTATTTCACAACGGTTTTATTAATTGAGCAATTGAATAACTTTTAGTGTAAATTCTTCTGAACCTGGAGATATTTTCAAGTGTTTCTTTTTTTTCTAATTTTATTCTTATTTAATACGTTTCAAACTATACAGTTTATTTTGCTAATTACACTGCGAAAAAATGGTAAAAACTATTAAATGTTGATGCTTAGCAAATATTTCATTGAAATAACTGAAAAAAATGTTGAATGATTAAATTTAGTTAATTCAAACAAATTAACTAGTTGAATTGACTAAATTCAGTAAAATCAACAGCTTTTTGATTTATTTGAAAAAAATATTCGCTAAGTACCAATGACATCAATATTTGATTGTTTTTGCCTCTATTTTTTTCTCAGTGTACAAAATATATGAGAAAATCATATCATGCGTGTATATTTAGCGAAAAAAAGTTGAAAAAAAAGAGAAATTAAGAAGTATATCATGATCGTCATTTTATCGTCATTTTAGGAACAAAGTGGCATAAGTGCTCTATATAAGCATAACACTCACACCACTTTGTTTCAAAGGCAACGATATATATACATCAAACAAAAAAAATTATTATGTTCATGTATATATCAATGGAAAATTTGGTTTTCCTTTACATCTTGAGTGCCTCTTCCACAGGAAATTATTTCGAGAAAACATGGGAAAAATTGATCTGCCAGGAGAGGTTTATCTCATTCCATCATTAGTATTCTCCTCTTCACACAGTACTTCTCGCATTATACGGCAAAGGTCAAGCTCAGTGTGTAGCTTTGAAGTGTAGAAGTGTAGAGTTGTGTTGAAGTATTTTCAGAAATCCAATTTCCATGAGCATACTCATGAACACACTCTGAATTTGTAAAAGGGATGAAGAGTAGTGCCGGAGGGCTGGTTTTCCCCTATTTCGAAAATTGCCCTGTAATTGAGACTTTCGGAATTTTCGGGTTTAGGTGTAGGGGACACACAACTTTTTCTATACACCCCCGTAATAGCGATTTAAGTGAGGGGAAAATTGGTTGAATCAGTGCGCAAAAATTACCAGTCGTAAAACAAAGTTTTGTACACTTGTGTACTTAGTATCGTTTGAGAGATGAAAAGAGGGGGTTGGAAAGTGGTGGATTTGTCGAACACAGAGGGGGGGATCATCGTTTTCTTCGTGAAACTTTTCTGATCAACTGAAATTCAACTGGTAGAGGGTGTGGAGATTTTATGGTTGGGATGCGGGTTTCTTCGCAATTTAATACCACCCCCTTATCTTCTTTTTTTCTTTCATATTGTGGGAAAGTTTCGAAGACTCCTTGAATGTATCTCGTGATAGGCGTATCTCAATTTACTGATTGAATGATGACGTGTTTGCAGATTTTTTTTCACAAGGAATTACCATTTTCTTTGGGGAGATGATAAGTTTATCCCATTATTCTCATCTCCTTTTATCCCCAAAATTGCAAATTCGTCTCTGGAGGGATATAGTCAGAAGACAGTTGAGTCGTTGAGTGTTTAGAAGGAAAAATAAACTATAAGAACACCAAAAAATTCATTATTCATGATTGGAAATCTCCTTTCTGGTACTAAAGCGGATCCGAAGAAGAATTAGTGAATTGTATTAATTATTTGTCAATTATTACTTGAATTGTATTCAGGTCATTGTGGCAATGCAGCAACGACAATAATTTATTACAGAGGTAGCAGACGGTCAATAATTTAGCGAGGAAAAGATGAAACAGGATAATTCTATTTTTTTGTTATTCACTTTTTTGAAAATATCGCAGACATTAATGGAAATACGTTCTTTTTGTCCTGATTCCTTTTTTATAGCTCTTGAAATTCTGTACAAAAAAGGATTAAAGGTGAAAAGGGCGTATTTCTATTAGTCTTCAGAGATTTTTGGTCCTGTTTCATCTTTTCACTATTAAATTCGGATATTGGATCGTAATTTCTTTGTCCCCCCTTTTTTCACCTAACAGTGCCCCATAAGACACTGAGTTATTACTATTTTTTTATTAATTATTATTGACCATACAAAAGCGTCAATTGACTCAGAATTCCATAAAATTATCCAAATTCATATAAACTTAAATTTAAAATTTATTTTATCCTCCAATCTTTGAATTCGATTCATGATCATACTACTTTAAGTATCTTGAGGAAAAGATGGAACAAAAATGAACAGTATTTCAGAATTTTTCAGCCGTAATTTCGCGATTTTCCTCAGGAAATTGATGCAATTCATAAAACCCCAAACTTTATCATATTTCAGAAGCAAATTTCCTCATCAATTTCACCGACAGAATTTTTTTCCTTTCATCTACTTTTATAACACGCTCATCAAAAAGAAAGAAGGTAGAAAAAGAAAGAAAAAAAAAAGAATCAATTTACCAACCGAAAACAGGTGCGTTTCTTATCTACACTTTCTTTATGACTTTCAATATTTAAAATAAAGTGAAGAAAAAGTAGATATCTCATCTCTGTCACCGGTGTGGCACTTTCAAAGTATGAATCGGCGTATTCCTTTGAAAATACCTCTATAAAAATCTCGAGCAGATATTCTTTTTTTTTCCTCTCTTTTCACCTACACAGCAGCAGCCAAGAGTATCTGATCTCATCCACTTCCGTCACTCTGTGACAAGGAGAGAGAAAAAGAAAAGAGAGGGAGTAACTTGAAACTTTTCTTTTTCTCATTTTTTTTTCACTCATTTTACTTTTCAATTTTTCTTACAGTGGTATGGATGTGATTTTCTTTCTCATTTCCTTCACTGAATCTTGACAATATTTGAAGAGGTAGAAATTGAAGAAAAGAGAAGAAGTGGGCAATTGGCAAAGTTTCAAATTTGCTGAGTAGACTAAATTTTAGCTAAGCGATTAATATAATCCTGTGTTATTAAGTAACAAATTAAACGTACCACAGACAGATTCAATTTGTCGTAGATATAACCAGAGCGTAAATATGCCCCAAGTTGAGAAGGGCAGAAGAGAGAAGTGGATGGTAATCTTGTGATAAGTTTAATTCCATGTAAATTCTCATCTCTTCCCTTAAAACGCACTAATTATTTATAATTGCCTCTTTCATTTTAATTTATTCAAATTTTCCACAATTTAATACCAAAAGAGGGCTTCATTTAAATTATCACTTAATTTTTTCATTCTATTTTGATGTTGATAGAGTTTTTAATTGATATCAAGCGGTCGATTAATTGTGGAAGGATAAAATGGAGTTTTTAATTAAATTATCATTTTTTTTGTTTATTTTCAGATAATTTTTAGAGTCTATGAAATTAAAAAAAAAAGATGGATCTTGCAATTATTCTCTTCAAATTTCTTCAATTCGCAGATATTTACAGAAGAATCTCCAAATCTATCTTTTTTCTTGACTCTGTTTAAGATTATTGCGGAAACTAATGGAGATAAGTCCTTTTTGCCCTAATCCATTTTTGTATCTCTTGAAAGTCTCTAAAAAAAGGCGTTATGTAAAAATTCGTATTTCCATTATTTTTTAAGATGTTTCATTAAAAATGATCATGAAGATGAATCGATTTGTTTTTTTTCACCAAAAACATAAATATTGAATTATTATTCTCACTTTTCTTCAGTTTTATTCTTCTAACTTATTCAGTATTTATTGAAGCTCATATCACCGTGTAAATGATAGAAGATCAAAGAATGAAATTATTTGATTTCTTCCAGAGAAATAAATAAATTGCATTAATTATAATGCACAAGTATCACACGATCTTTAAAATCAAATTCCATAAATATTCAAATTAATGTCATTAATATGGAAAAGTTTCTAAGGATGCACCGTACAATGAAACACGCTAAGATCCCTATATATATATATATATATATATATATATATATTAAACTAAATGAGAAAGCCAATAACCTCGTTGATAGCCCTCAATTCCTGATCCCACTGGGAATTGAGGCATACCAAAAAGGAATATGTGTGAAGCCCCTCGAATATAATACGGGCATTGACGTCAGGGTGAATGTAGGTGCGTAGGTGTAAGCATTAAGGGTATATAGAGAAAGAGGATGAGACACCCTCACAGTTCATGCCACACACCGGAAGTTAAATCCCTAACGTTGTGACAACGCTAGGGGTTTCGTTGATGCAATTACTAACGAGACTGATTCCATTCTCTGGCATTACACAATACACATATTTATATGTGTCAACACACACAGTTCCAATGTGTTTATGTGTATATCTTGGAAACACGAGGAAATTTCCTCCCTCTTTACGTGACTTCCGTAACAGACTGGATGGGTGAAATTGAGGGAGGGAGGGAGGGGGGGGGGGGAGGAAGTATCAGCAGTGGCACTCACCTGAGGTGCCACTTGAAACGCAGTGGATTTCACCTTCATATGATGCTACAGCTTGCATTTACAAGTACACCAACTGCTCAAAGTGCTAACTACATTCATGTTAACCTCATAAGGCATTTGATGGAAATGATCGTTTTGCTATTTTCAGATTCATCTTGAATGATGCAATATAGTGGTTATTTGTGCTATTAGGTTTTGAATAGAATTTTCGACAATGATTTTATTTAAATTGGATTTTTTGAAAACATCTTTTTTTTCAAGTATTTATTCTATAGACCATTGAAGAATTATTTATAGTTGCTCGTGTTTTCTTTACTTTTTTTTCCTCATTACCACGAATTATTGATGAAAATTATGAATTTAACGTGTGAAAGTTCAGACTAAATTAGTGAAATAGAATATTCTGTTAAAATGTGATGGGCACTTGCTAATTGTTCAAATTAAGATAGTATCCCAACGAACTCGAGTACAGTTAACACCTTCTTTTTTTGATGCTGTATCAAAGATGATATTTTTTCACGTTTTTCTGAATTTTTTTATAATTTTTGTCTGTGCAGTTTATGAGATGTGAATTATCAAAGTTGCTGAAAATAGCGGTGGTGGGGATGAAACGTTCTAAATCGGACAGAAATAACGAAATTACTAAAAAACCACACAGTTGATCCATTATTTAAAAACAATTGGCGAGGAGAACAGCATTTTAACTAAATAATAGAAGAGAAAAATATTCAATTCTCCGTATAGTTATTGAGGAATGTTAATTAGAAGGTAGTCATAACTATTTGCCTCTCTTTCTATCTCATGCATGTGATTGAAGATTAGTAATGTAAAAAAAATTTGAAAAACCGAAAAAAAATTATATTCAGAAGCTGAAGATATGACTTTTGAGTAGTTTAATTACTTTTTCCGTGTAAATTGAAGCACGTTTTCTCGAATTATCAACAATGAATTGGAAACCAACCTACAAATCCTTATTTTTTTGTTTTATCGACCGTACTCTGGGATGCTACCTCTCGATCATTTTGCCTATTCACTAGTGACTGTAATTCCAATAATTCAACTGTTCACTCGACGAGAATAGAGGTTTTTCGTCAATTTGGTGAACGAAAATTTTCTGTCGAGTGGAGAATTTTTTTTCGAGAGGAAATAAAAGAATATTGGGATAGAAAGATTTTTTCTTTTGCACTCGTAAAACGAGATATGTTCGAAAATTACAGTTGGTGAAATTGGAAGATATCTTGGGAACGAGGCAGGTTTACGGAGGATAAGCCTTCAACTCTTTTTTGTATCAAAATTTCAGTATCTACAAAAAAGGTCCCGTAAATTTCTGTAGCACCAATAGTTTTAGGGATATCCTTGAAAATATTTCAATTTTTAAGATTTTTGTTCCATCATTTGTCTCCTGAATTTTTATCTCAAAAATGTTTGCACATTTTTTCATCACAAGACAATGTACCATTTTTCGTAAGGGCCTTCTTGGTAAAAAAAAAAATCAGGACTATAAAGACACTCCCTCCATGAATTTTCTTATGAAGGAGTAACAGGAAGCCTTGTATATATTGAATTTTTGAACTAATTGTTTGATGATATTCCATTTTTGAAAATTCAATTCTTAAAAATTCATTGTCGATAACAAATTGAATTATTAAAAAAAAAATTGATTCTCATTATTATTTAATATTCCGAATTCAAAGATGATTGGGAGGTACAATCCGAAAAAGTCAATTTTTTGTATGAAATCGTAAATAACAACGTATGCCAGATAAATGTCTCAAAGATGATTCAGTAAGTACTCGAAGAATGTAATAAGAAACAAAATAAGCCATAGAAATAGAAAATTAATTGAAAAATGAAAGATCGTTACCATTTTTTACATTTCTTTAAATCTTGAAAAATTGGAAGAAATGTAAAGAAATGATACAAATTTTTCCAATTTCCAACTAATTTGGTGTTTCTAAAGCTTACTTCATTCCTCATTTCATTTTTTACAGACTCACTGAATCAGATTTGAGAATTTCGTCTATAAGGTATTATTAACGATTTTATACAAAAAATTGACTTTTTTTCTGATTGTATCTCTCAAACATCCTTAACATGACCAGCAATTGGACCTTTTCAAGCTGGAAAATCCCAAAATAATAGCAAATATAACTCGATTCATCTCGTTTTTCAACTACTTCCGCTATTTCGTATATATTTTAATTAACTTTGAAAGCTTGGCAATTATTGTATTTATCAGTTACATACCTCCAGTACGTGCTCAGCCTGATTCTCACGATCGAGCTTCCTTCCACTGGTTGTGATCAGACCTAGAAACATGACGTGACCATTAGCAACCATTCAAATTAATAAACGAACTTTGAGAACTTTTGGCTCAATGAAGTAGAAAGAGAGAAATAGTTAGACAGGAGTAGGTGAATTTCAACTGGCTTTAGGATTATTCAACCATTATGTGAATATGTGGGATGTGTAGCACGCGATTTTCCCTCTAAACTGTTCAAATATTATTGCACTTCTCCGTATAAGCGATTGATAGAGAGAGAGAAAGTTATGCTATATTTACGTTTGCAAAGTTTCCCTGACCAATCGTGCATTAGTGTCAACATGAAGTTAGTAGTTGAGCATGGTAAACTCGGATATATAAATTAAACGGAGTATTTAAATTCTTCATGATCGTTTATGGCCTTTTTTTTTCTCTCATCGCAATACGATGAATATGGGAGGTAAATTAACAGGCTTTGGATGAAAGACGGGAAGTAGCTCGTGTTTATCATTGCCGGATGCTGTATGCTCATAACATTTCAACATCTGTGCATACAAATTTATTATATACAAACTGCGGAACATTTGTCGCAGTGATCATCAAGAGATAAGAAGCGTTGATGGAGAAACGAATATGAGGGGAATTGAGAAATTTTCAGGAAGAGCTTTTTATTATCAAGATTAAAGAAGATATAAGAAAATCTTCATTACAAACATTTTTGGATATTTTTATGCAACTGGATTTTTTTGTGGATACCTTCGAGAAGAGTAGGTTTAGGAAACTTTACCACGAGACTTTCTTTGTAGAGAATTAAATTATCTTCAAAAGAGGTTTCTTGGTAAAATCTCTTGAAACAATCCGCTCTTTAGATATTTATGTTGTACCGTGAGAGGATTTTTCTGAATAATTTCTTTCGCGACTCCACTTTTGGAACTTTTCTTCGGGATGATTCTTAATGGAGCGACTCAAAAACTAATGGAGCTAGATTTCGGGAGCTAGATTTCGAGAGTTAGAAAAAAGGATTGAGGCAAGAAAGGCGTATGTCCATTAGCTTCCGAAATATATTCTCGAAAAAACATGAGCAGAAAAAATTTACTTGAGGATGATTGGGAGATACAATCGGAAAAGAGTTGAATTTTTATATAAAATCGTTGATAACAATTTATACAAAATGAAATTCTCATATCTGATTCAGTGAATCTGTAAAGAATGTAATGAGGAATGAAATAGGCCATGAGAACAGAAAATGAATTAAAAATTGAAAAATGTTCATAATTTTGCACATTCCTTTAAATCTCAAAAAATTTGAAGAAATTTAGAAAATAATGAAAATTTTCCAATTTTCAATTAATTTTTTGTTTTTAGGGCTTATTCTACCCCTCATTATATTCTCCAAGGATTCACTGAATCGAAGATTTGAGAATTGTTATTAACGATTTTATACGAAAATTTAACTTTTTCAGGTTGTACTTCCCGATCATCCTCAACCTCACTACTGAATTCTTTACAAAAAAAGGTTCTATTCAAAATTGTCCCTGAAACAATCACAAATGAATGAAATATTTTCACAATTGAGCATAAAGTTAAATTAATTTTTTTACTTGGACTTTTTAAGAAAGTTTGAGAAACTACTGGAGAAACGCTTTTTTCGCCCTTATCCATTTTTGTAGCTCTTCGAATATTCTACAAAAAGGATCAAATTGAAAAGGGCATATGTCCATTAGTTTCCGAGAAATTGTCAAAAAAAGTATGCGAAAAAATTGACTAATTCTGTGTAAGAAATTGGGTTAAAATCAAATCTTCGAAAATCCTTCCGGACAATGAAGAAATGACATTAAATAGGTGTCGAGGCACTCTATTATGTAACCACAAAAGGGCCAAGTCGTGTTCTTTCTGCCCGTTGCCACGTTGAACACTGGCGTCAGCGTTTTTTTTTCCCTCCGTGAAAGTTGGATCGTTCCGGATAAAAATGTATACTACAAGCCCCGAAACGAGGTGGAGAGAAAGAGAGAGATGAGGGTGGAGTGTCGATTTTAGACATGCCAGATAGAGTACGAGATGCGCGGGCGTGCGCAAACGTGCTATATACACTTCTATTGTTCATGTATAAAAATCCCCGAAAGAGAGAAGAGGACAGGGGGATTTGTTCGCGTTTGGCCGTAATAACGAGATTTCGTTTTATCGTCACTAAAATCGGATTTTCTCGCCGATTTCACGTTGTGTGTTCCATTTTTTTGTTTTAACCCACCCCTGTAGCCAGATGTTTGATTCTTCTGTTTCACCTCTACTGTTTTTTCCCTTTTTTTTTTCTCTTTACGACACGACGAACTCGAGAGAAAATCATATTGGTTCGATACTCGTTGAAAAGTTGCATCTGCGTTTCTCTTTATTTACAATAAATTGAAGGGAAAAGAGAATTAAAAAAAAAAAAGAGGGGCGAATGTGTTTTTGCTGCTTTAATATGCGTCACATTGATGCAAAAGTCTTGAGAGTCGTGCATTTAAATAATTGCTTTTTTTTCCTTCACCACTGGAGAAAAAAAGAATTCAAAGAAAAACACTTCCTCAATATTTTCATTTTCATCTTTTTTTTTTCTCTCTTTTTCTTTCATTCATTCTCGTTCCACCAATAAAAACTCTGATAGGAATTTTTCGCCGCATCGAAATTCCTCTATCTCCATTCCTCAAATATAATAATAATCATGGTGTATCGATTGGTGCTCTGGCAATTCGTTGATTAAATTTTTTTCTGCACCAAGTAGAAGTAGAGGAGGAAAACGAGGCAGTGTAGGGCATGACTCGTGAAACAATCTGCTGTTTGAGACTCTTGGTGGAGTGTTGTCCGGGGATAGAGGAGGGAGAAAGAGGGAGAGAGAGAGAGAGAGAGAGAGAGAGGGGAAAGGGGTTGGTTCCCTTTTCAGGGCTTTCTGGGCGTGCATGATGCAACTGTACAGGCTAGTGGATCGAAGGGTAATAACCCCCTTGGTGAGTATTTGGCTTCACTCTGATGAATGTTGAGTGCGAGACTCCACTTAGGGATTATTCGTGTTACTGTTTCTTTCATTTCTAAACCCTAACGAATCAAATTTCACGAGTTTAATTAAAACTTTTATTTTTTTTTTCTCTTGGCAACTTTAGACAGAAAATTGTGAGAATATTTTTGGGAATTATTGGGTTGCGAATTTTCATTTGATAATAATTTAGTAAATTGAAAAAGAAAAAAAAGAAGGGGGAAAAAATTGGAAAATAATGGGAGAAGGCATTAAAGTGTAAAATTTTGCAGGCTGATACTGAAATGTATTTGTGCATATGCAATGCACTCCCATTTGGTTAGTGAGATTGCGTGCAACACGCCAGTGTATAAAGGCCCCTCTCTCTCGATCGTCATTAAAAGGTCATCGGATATAAAAGATGAAAATTCGCAGTCGATTGCACACATCCCCCTGTGAGACTTGCTTTTTTTTATTCTTTTTAATATGCTTTTTATGGATTTATTCAAACGATTTATGTGATTGATTTATCGCATCTACTACCGGGTAACAAGTGGAGATAATTTGAATTTATGATATTGCTAGTGTTTTTTCCTCCTTTTTCCTTCATTTTTTTTTAGTTTGAGGGAATTGATGAGATTTTGCGCAACTTTGTTGGTGAATATCGTGGAAACGCGAGTGGAGTTTAGGGAAAATGTCAAGAGACCTTTTTTGTAGGTCATGAAATTCTCCATAAAAGAAATGTCTCTTGGACAATTCTCGTAAATCTCACGATTCCCCAGATATTCTCAGAATTTTTAAAGAAAAGTTTTTAATTTTATTAGGATTTTTCTTTTCAGCAATTCCCAGGATATTTTGAAGTTTAAAATTTTCACAGGACAGAGTTGTTAGAAGTGAATAGGTAGTATGGACACAATGCAAATTGGGTTAAGACATTGACTTACCAGTTGTTGAGTTGATGAGAAAGTAGCCCTCGGGATTGCCGCTTGTTATTGAGAATGTGAATTCTTGAGGGGATACGTCACGATCGAATGCTTTTATGTGCACAACACTGATACCAGCTGGTGAATTTTCTGGTACTGATGGATAGTAAACTGGTATCTCAGTCAATGGTGTGTTGTCATTCTCATCTAATACTTCTACGTAAACCTGGAATTAATGAAAAATTTGATTATCAAGGGAAGAAGGAATTAAATTGATTTTTGCCAAAAAATTTGAATTTTAATTTTTTTTGTTGGAACAAAATAGATGATATCGAAAATAGCAGACATCTGACAATGCTCATCATTTTCATTTCTTTTTTTTTTAATAGAGTATTTTTTAAAAAATAAAAAATATGCACTTGCAGACTACAATGGCAAATTTTTTGAACATTTTTTAAATAATGAAAATTTTTTTTTGAAAAAATGCAAAAATTGGGCGATGTGTGCTAATTTCATGAGCATCAAAAAAAACTAAAGAAAGTTCTTTTCCGAGAAATTTCAAGAGAACCAAAAGCAAAATTTAAAATTAAACAGCTTCGTTCACAAAATTCATGATGAAATTTAGAGGAAGGTGGGGTGAAATGGACATTCCAATTGAATGGTTCACGATAAAAATTTTCTGATGACTCCATTGGAAAACTGAAAGAATTTTGGATGAGAAACATGTGTGAAATTTAATTTTTTTCAATGCACCAAAAATTTTACTCTTTGGGCCAAGTTTTGAAGGGGTGCTTTTTTCGAAAATCGAAAAAATTGATTTTGTCAGCGATATTTCCGGTTCTGTTGGTCATAGCAGCCGGGGGCTGATTCCAAATGAAAGGTGAGCCCTTTTCCCATCGATTTATGAGGTTCAAATTCTTTTAAATCAATTTTCCAAATGATTATAGGCTATTTCCTGAAAATCGGTTTCTATCCTAAAGTACTTGAGAAATGGATAATTTTTTTTAACCACATAAATTGATGGAAAATGAGCTCACATAGAACCAAAGATACTCCCGAAAACTTGGAATTTTTTCAAAAACAGAAGGGAGTTCTTGACCTTCAAATCTTGAGGAAAAAATGGAATTCTTGAAAAATTCAAAAAATAACTTCTGACATATGATTTCCATGAGAAATTTCCACGGTAAATTTGGGACTTCTCTCCATTTGAGTTTAGCTAAAATCTCACGAACGAACGCTTCTATGACTAAGGACTGCCTTTAAGGATGATTGGAAGCTACAATCGGGAAAAAAGTTAAATTTTTGTATAAAATCGTTAATAATAATTTGTGCAAGATGAAATTCTCAAATCTGGTTCAGTGAATCTGTAAAGAATGTAATAAGGGACAAGATAGGCCTCAGAAACGAGAAAATTAATTCAAAATCGAAAAATTTTCATAATTTTTTACATTTCTTCAAATTTTACAAGATTTAAAGGAATGTGAAAAATCATGAAAATTCTTCAATTTTCAATCAATTTTTCGTTTCTAGGCCTTATTATCTTCCCCATTACATTCTCCGCAGATTCACTGAATCAGATTTGAGAATTTCATCTTGTACAAATTGTTATTAACGATTTTATACCAAAATTGTACTTTTTCTCCGATTGTACCTCCCAATCATCCTCAAAGTGATGAAACGAAAATAATAAGTACTAACACGTATCCATTTGACCCCACCGTTCCCTGAATGATTGATTGCAAAAAAATTTACCTGAAGTTGTGAGCTGAGTGGTACAACACCATGATCCTGAGCGTAAACAGTGAGCCAGTAGCCACCCTTGGATTCGACATCAAGTACAGCCTTTGTTTTAATATTTCCTGCAAAAAAAAACAAGAAAAAAAAAATTAATTATAAAATTTCGTAGAAATTCGATGGAATAAGATTTCAGTGGAAACACGAAGATATAATGTCAACGATTACGTGAGTAATTTAGTTTGAAATGTGGAGAAAAAAAAACCGAATTGTGGATTTAGCCTGCGGCCAATGGTGTGAATCGTTGGCAAAAAAAAAAAAGAGAGTAGTGTGTAGAAAATATTTGGGAACAAAACCGCCGTATAATGACTAGGGGAGAGAATTTCAGAAAATAAAAGGAATAAAGAAGCGAAGAGCTTGAAAAAATTCGGAATTAAATTGGACAGTGTGTGTGCGTGTGTGTGTATATGGACTAATTTAGCCTGTGAAAGACCGAAAAGAAAAAAAAATCGTTATTTGAAAATTCTCATTCCCACTATCATTCGTAAAAGAGTTTAATGATAGGATTATTACGAAGCAGACTGTCGTTATGACGATATATAACCGACAATTTCTGTCTTTTCTATACGTAGCACGGTTTTATCGTAAATTACGTACGACAGGAGATTTCGAGAGAAGATCGAGAGAGAAAAAGAGAGGAAAAGAACAAAAAGAAGGGAAGGGGGGGGGGGTCTCTTACCCGAAAGACATCGAATAGTTATCGGGTGGTTCTTACGTACGTACAAGACAAGCCCAGTAGAGAGATAAATGAAATCAGTTTGAAAACTCGTTGGAAAAAAGTTTCTATCCTCTTTCCGAAAAAGTTAAACTTTTCAGTTGTCATTGCTACTTTCTTTCATATTTTCTTCTTTTTTTTTTCATTTTTATTTTCTTACTTTCATAATGCGATAATCACGTCATATATCTGGTACACATGGTTCTAGGCATTTATCTTTATTTTTATCCAATAAGTTTTGAATTTTTATTGAAATCTATCTAAAGTTTTGGTGAAATATTGATACAGGGCTTGGAATTTAACGGGGGAAATATGCTATTTATTTTTGGCAAATATTCAATTCTATTCGGCGTAAAATTTAGTTTTTGGGGAATTTCCATAAATCAATTTTGACACATGTTTATCAACGGAAATATCCTCAATTTTTAGAAAATTGAGAAAAATTCATTCTGACACATGTTTTTCACTGCAAATTTCAGCAATTTTTCGATTATATTCAAAAATTCATTCTGACGCATGTTTTTCACCAAAAATTTATGAATTTTTGGAAAATTAAAAAAAAAAATTCTGACATTTTTTTACGAGAAATTTCCTCAATTTTTGATTTTTTTTTTTAAATCAAGTCTGACATATGTTTTTTCACCAGAAATTGCGTCAATTTTTGAAGCAAATCGTTTGAAAATTTATAGCTCGAATCATTTCATTGCACTGCCCATTTTACCCCATTTTCTCATATAACATTTATCAGTAGGAATTTCTCGATCTCTTCAATGAAATTCCGTAAATTTATCACATCGTCTTTCGCCTGCGAATTTTCTTCACACCATTGTGAGCAACACTGCAAGAGGATTTTCCACGTAAAAGGCTTGAAGTAGATGATGAGTTTTACATTTACGACTCACGCGATCTACCCGATTACCGATGAAACGTTTACGTCAACAATTTGACCTTTCCCTTCTTTTATCTGATACGATAAACACCTATTGCTAGTAGGGTTGTAAAGAATTTTATAGTGTCTCTAGTATCATTTGCAAAAACGTTCCTAATGAACCCTTAACAACTGCTTCTGATTGACCATCTGCATTCATTTTATGTTCTCGCAATTGATAAAATTGGATTGTCGCTTGGAAATTTTATTCAGAAAATTGATTCGTCAGGATTAAGGTAGTATTCCAGAGAACGGTCGATAAAACAGAAAAAAATGAGGATTTTTGTATGAGTTTCCAATAAATTGCTGAGAATTCGGGAAGAATATGCTTTAATTTACTCGAAAAAGTGATTAAACTATTCGAAAGTCATATCTTCAGCTTATGAATATATTTATTCATAAATTATATCAATAATAAGGTAAATAATTTTAATTGATTTACATGAATAGATAATAGATCCTAATAACTGTATAAAATTTTTTTTTTGTAAAAAATGTTTTTTTCATAAATTGTAGTTAAAATAACCATCGTACCCTGATGAGGACTCTACATGAGGGTCGAAACGTTGGTACACAATTGAATATCTTCAATTGATTTATTTCAACTTCTGCAGTGACCTACATGGCTACCTTTATTTTAAAATCATTTTTTTTGGTTTCTCGATTTTTTTTTACATTACTAATCTTCTATCACATGCATGAGATGGAGAGAGAGACAATTAGCTACGACTACCTTCTGATTAAAATTTCTCAATAACTATACGGAGAATTGAATATTTTTTTCTTCTATTATTTAGTTAAAATGCTGTTCTCTTCGCCAATTGTTTTTTAATAATAGATCAACTGTGTGGTTTTTTTAGTAATTTCGTTATTTCTGTCCGATTTAGGACGTTTCATCCGCACCACCAGTATTTTCAGTAACTTTGATAATTCATATCTCATAAACTACGCGGGCAAAAAATATGAAAAAATTCAGAAAAATGTAAAAAAATATCATCTTTGATACGGCATCAAAAAAATAGGGTGTTAACTGTACTCGAGTTGGCTGAGATAATACCTTAATTTGAACAATTTGCAAGTGCACATTACATTTTAACGGAATATTCTCTTTTACTAATTTAATCTGAACTTTCACACGTTAAATTCATAATTTCATTAATAGTTCGTGGTTATGAGGGGAAAAAAGTAAAGAAAACACGAGCAACTATAAATAATTTTTCAATGGTCTAGTGGATAAATAGTTGCAGCATGGTTATAGCCCATGTGTGTGAATATAATATAAACTGCTAGAGTACACTCAATTCACCAACATAAATCCGCCTACACTTTGTACCATTATATATCTATAATGTTCATATGTGTGTGTATGTGTGTATATATACCTGAACATTAAGCACAGTTCGTGGTTTAGTTGCCCCTGTGTATCGTGGTAATCGCTTGTACCGAGAAAAAGTCAACTTTTTGCACTGTTTTTTTTTTATTCTGTTTAGTTTAACTTAATTTTTCTTTTATTATTTCTCTACATACTCTTGGTTAATGCAGTGATTTACATAAAGTTGATGTTGTTGCCAACACTCTTTGATCGTGATAAAGTGTACATAATATTATGGGAGATCATTTTTTATGAATAAAGAGATATTTTGTTTGTTTTTAAACAATTTTCCCCACTTTTTTAATCTTTGAATTATGATAAAATCGTTAATGGGTTCATGATTTTATTGAGAATATTTGTATTTACTGAAAATTATGGAATTTTTTGAGATTTGAGACAAGTCGTGGAATGATTTGAAAGGAAAATTCAAGGAATTTTATGTGATATTATAAATAGACTGGGGCAAAATGACCCTCAACGACAAAATTACTCAGGAATTTTTTTTTAAGTGAAGGACTTCAAGAAAAAATCTGAAAAAATTGAGAAGATGCTCCAGCATGTCTGGATTATTGGTGAATTTTTCAATTTTTTTTTTTCGTGAAGGCTTTAACATAATCTGAATCATTCAATCGATTATTTCCATATATCGATTAATCGATGCGATATCTTGCATTAAATTCGAGATTCGGTTTCAGAAAAGGCATTGACCTTTAACATAATCTAATGAAATAAAAAAAAAAAAAACAACTTCCGATTGATTATTTCCAAATATCGATTAATCGATCATCAATATCACGCATCATCAAATTCGAGATATCGAAAACCATTCGATAGTTTCGTTGCACCGGTTTCAGTTGAAGGAGAAAAATGATTTCTTCTTTCACCTCAACTATGTGCACTAATACTGTGAGAAAGAAATGAAGTAGTTAAACCATAGAGTTATGTAGACACTAAGGGTTCCTTGGATCCGCCTTGGTCTTGTACAGCTCCCTGAGTTTGATCTCCTTGTGCGTCCTACGCTATCGCATCCAGTCTGTGACGAGATTCCATTCCTTCCTTCCATACTCACATTACCTAACTATCCAAGGGCTGAGTGTAGTAAACCCTTTTGTGTAACCCACCTTCTTGTGTCCTGTCTCTCTTCTTCCTGTCTGCCCCGACCAATACCATTACTACTAATACAAGAACACAGACTCGAGGGGCATTTGGGCCGAGAGCCAGATCTCATACCTGTAACTTTTCTCAGGCAATATAAATAAATGTGTTTCAGAGAGGTACCAAAAGAATTTCGACATTTAGTTTCAACGATAGGAAAAAAAAAATAAGAAGCTTATCAGCTTGTCCTTTTTTTATCATCAATTTTTCATTTCTCTTTAACTTTTGAAGGGCCGGCTCGTGCCAAGAATCTTAGATCACAGTGATTTATGAATTATTTATGATTTAATGCTGGAATTTTCACGAAATTAAAACATGATTTAATTTTTTATTCATGGAGTAACTCGAAATTTAACCCTTCAGTGCACTAATTAGTGTTACTTGTTCCAAATTAATTTATTCGACAGACATAAATTTCTCTCTTAAGAGAGAAATTTATTTCTGCCAAATAAATTGCATATTAATAAAAACACCTTACTTTGAAAAGCAGCTCTTATTTTTTTTTGTATGAAACAGATAATTATGAAAAATTTTCAGTTTGTGGAAAACCAATGGTTGATTGAGATTTCCTCATTCCCTTCAATCACTTCACAATAGAATTATTCATACCAGAATCATAAATATTTGCAACAAATGAACGTATCAATTTTATTTTTGACATATGTCGAATTAATAAAGATCTGCAAATATTCTCGTTTTGATAATGTAATGGAATATTCATTAATTATCTGTGTGTATTTATTGAAATCATAAATTTTCGATTCATTCAAATATTGAAATGTATCAAATAGTTATACACAACGCAATGAACAATACCATGATAATAACAACATCATTATGACAATGTGAATGCAATCTTTGATAATATTAATCAAAACAAATGTGAAATTTTCCATTATTCCGATAAATCAACAATTGTTATTGTCACGTATGATTAAATATACGTCACAAAATTTTCAATTAAATCATTGCTGTAATGGATCATTCAATTTTCGTACTGTCCTAATTAATTAATAAAAATTACTATGGATTCAACTTTGTACGAAAGTTAAATATGAATTTCTCATTTGGGAATCATAAATTATGGGGTTGGAAACTAAGACCAAACTGTAATATTCGTGCGAGTAATTTGAAATCTTGAATTAACACTATTACGTGTAAATTGTTGATGCAACTATTATTAACGTTGGATATTTAACGGATGTGAAGAAAAAAAAAAAAGAAACTAGGACAGAGGGCTTTTCGTGCTTTGCAGTGCATTGAATTATTCAGTTTTAACGGGAAAAAACTCCAAATTTTTCACGTTTCAACAAAAATATCAAGTGCATTGTATTCCGAATATTTTTCAAAAGCGAATGAATTGCGCGAAAAATGTCAATTGAAAAGACAATTTTTTGTCGAAAAATTTTATTGGTTAAAAAATTTGACCCAAATTTGTCTCATGAAATAAAAATTCATTCCTCAAATAATATAAAATACTATTTTCTCGTTTTCACTCAATCCATCCTGTTTATTTTATTATTCGAGTGAAGAAAAAAAAAAGTTGAATAAAAAAAAATTACTCGAATCCCCTAGATGCCGGAGGCTGACGGTACACAGGATAGTTTGACAATTCCCAAAAGATGAATATACCCAGAAGGTAAGAGCCTGTGTCAACGATGAAATACAAACGATCCGCATCACTCTCATGCTAGTGATGCAGTGTAAAATAATTACAACTGAGGTGAAAAGTAATTTCACGTTGTAAACTACAAGCTCACACAAAGTTTTTGTATGTGTGTGTATCTGACTATTTGCATATCAAACATAACACACACATACACACACAGAAACGCATATACATACATATATTTATATACATATATGCACAAAATTTTATATGAATATATACATTGAAAGTGTTATTTCTCCAGTATTTCATGTTTCAAAAGGAGCAAATATTTTTACGACGAGTGTATCACCGTAATTTCATTGCAAGCTATGAAATTTCATAAGAGTTTAAGAAAATAAGAGGAGAAAAATAATTTAATAAACGTATATAGTTTGTTAAATTGTGGTCATATGTAGAGTAGCAAGTGCTGTATATTTTTCATCCATATTAATGCGTTGCAGAAAAAAAAAAATGCTTTCTTTATGAGCAAACACGATAGAAATGTGGAATTTCATGTGTACACATGTGAAATGAATAATTTATTAATTAAAATAATTTTTTTAAATTCATGAGAGTGAAAAAAGAATGACTTGCCAAAGCTTTTTGAAATAAAAATATGAATGAACTCATATTCGTTAATGAAGCTTGTGTTGAAAACCGCGAGAGATAGGGAGAGAGAGAGGAAAAGAGGGAGAGAGAGATCAATGCACCAGTGAATTACCGAACGGAACAAAAGAGGCGAGTATTAATCACCAGTGAAAAAACAACGAAATTGTGTATTATAGAACAATAATAAATGTGTTATGTGTGGAGTACAAAGCTTTTCATAAATGGAAATGAAACAATAACAATGCCACGTGGCAAGAAAATACACAAATGCTACCAAATGCTAGTGCTTTAACAAAACACAAGAGCACAAGAGAGAGAGAGAAAGAGAGCAAATTCGCCCGTTCACCCTTTATTGTAATACAAAGTCACGGGTCATTGTTTTCTGAAGAAACATGCAGACTCTCTGGCTTTAAACTGAATTCATTTCTCTCTGATTAAAGTGTATTTAGGAAGAAAGATAATGAAAAAAAACGCGAAATTAGAGGGGAAGGTCAATTTTGACCGGAGGGTACTTTAAACAGCGTATTAGTACAATCAATTTTTACACAGGAATTATTCCCAAGACCATAGCAAATCATGGGGCAATACCATCTGGCATTCGTATGTGAATTCTCTCCTCTTTTTTTTCTTTTTTACCGAAATTTCTCTCTTTCTACGATAAACTCAGTTGAGAAATGATTACATGCAGTTTGGATTATACGTTCGGCAGGTGGCCAAACTGTTGTTGTACGAGAGAGGCCATATCCGAAAAAAATACTATGGGACCCCATCCAAAATACCAAATTTAACAATGGTAGACTGGATACGGTGAATTTTTTGGCACTACTCAGTATTATCAAGGGAATATATGGGGTATACATTCTCAGCTTACTTGCATCTGGTGTACTATGAACGAAATGGAATCTCCAACAGTGGATCTCGTGTTACAATATCACCGATGAGTGGAGTATGTGAATGTGTTTTGTTTGTGTGTGTGTGTGGGTCCTTGGGGGATGAGATTAGTCGCATTCTCGTTGCAATAAATGCAGGGGGCCTTAAGCCACTGTTGGGTATCGGAAGTACACAAGTGCAATTGGATACTTTAATCCAAAATAATAACCCCCCCCCCCCCTCACTTTCGTCTACTGCTGGTGTTGTTGTCTCGTTGTAGAAGGAATCCGATTGCTATTGGCAGACCGAAATTACGCTTTGTGGTATTATGATAACGTGCATGATTATTCGGATTTGTTGGGGGGAAAATCTTGCGAGATTGAGAAAGAGCAGAGAGTGCAAGAAGCAGTAGAGTTTTTCGCCAAGTACAGTAGACTGTTGCAAGTTACTCGAAATTCACCGAATCCTTCTTTCCGTTGTTCAATTACTTTCCTCATCATCGCACACTGTATCGATTTCTCCTTTTGTGTTTCCAATAGTTTTTTATAAACATATTTATTAAAGCCAGCATTAGTACATATGGATACATGGATATTGTTATTACCTATTGACTTGTTACAATGCCGGGAAACATGGAAAACAGTATTTTTCTTGATTTAAGCATTTTACAAGGCACATACATACTCATTGAGCTTCGTAGTGGGATAGTTTTCTACATTTATGTTTTTTTTTGTACTATTTGTTGTGAACTATTCCATATTTGTTTCGAGACTGATTTTGCATCTTATTATGGATGTCCATGTGATCAGAAACTGGCAGAAAACTGATCATTATGTGTTTCCAATCGTCTTTTGTCTCAAAACTATAAACATTCGTATCTGGCCCTTTAAATTTCTCAGAATCAGAGTTGAAGTGACCGTAGAGTTGGAAAACTTCCAAATTGCGTTTCTTTTTCGGAAGTCGATTGTTGCGATTACCAGCCCCGTTCGCTCGCAGCTTGCGAATGTCTACTGTACGATGAATCGGAAGGTAATGGACGGACAAGAAAACGTTTCTTCCGGGATTTCCATCACAGTCAATCTATTTTTATAATAATTTTCCCTCAACTTTGTGTGAAACGGCCTGTACAGAATTCATACAGCAATAAAAATTGATCCATACATTTCGTACGCTGATCTTCGTTTCATCTGTTCATTTACCTTTTTTTTTCTTTTACGACACAATATGGACTCGTGCGTGCGTATAACATCGTTACTTTCCATCGAACTTTATAACCCATCATACACAAACACATACACACACACGTAGCGACGAGTAAAGGAGAAAATCAAATTTCCCCAAGGGTTGAGTCACCAATTTTTTTATCGTTACCCAAAAATTCCGGGCACTAGTTTGGTTTCGCTTTGTGATCCTCATTCTTCGAGCTGCCTAGTTCTCTTTCTCTCTCTCTCTCTATGTTTGTCCATGGCACTGGGAGAGGCAGAGAGAGATGGAAAGAGTGTCACGACCCACGAGCGCAGCCTGACGAATTATATTTTTGCATTAATTTTCTCTTTTGTTTAATTCTCTTCTCGTTCTCTTATATTTCCGCTTCTTTTTCTCCCTCGACTATTCTTCTTTTACGTTAATTCCTTTTTATTTGCTCTATGAATGCCTCGGTTTTTTCTCTCCCGTGATAACTGGAGGCGCACACCGGACATTTTACTCATTATTTTAAAGGTGGAAAATGTGAACCACGAGATTTCGTTTGGCGGTGGCCTTTTGGACATGAGTCCAGGCGCAGCATCAAAGCTTTTTAATGAAATTAGATGGTCCCTTCGGTGGTTTGCCTTTCATGGGTAGAGGGGTCTTTCGTATACAAGCAATAGAGAAAAGAGCAAAGTAGAGAGACGAGGAGAAACATAAATGAGGGCTGATGCAGGGTGTAATAGCAGTCTTTAGTGATGCTTGTAGCCGGAAGCAGGCTATAGCTGGGACGATCGTGTAGCCTCTTGGGTCTCTTCTTGTCTATATACAAAACTCATCCGTGGTTTTAGTATATATATATATATACATATATATATCCAGGTGCATCGTCCTCATACTTATTTTCTTGCCAAATATCGAAGTGTGTATGTGTTGGTATATAATGTTTCGGCGGATGGCCGAACCTTTCATCTTTGGTAACTTTGGTGAAGACGCGGTCAGCTGAGGGCCAACCACCCTAATCCCATCAGAGCATCATTTCCTTCTTCTTCTTCTTCTTCTTCTTTTTTTTTTGCACAAAATTTTGCAATCTACCAAAACTCGATGCTTCCAAAACGAAAAACACCCTCAGCTAACCACTGCAAAATACAAATAACTAGATTTTCTGGGGATTTTTGCATTTTTCAACGATACACAAGGGAGTAAGCATCGATGTTAGTCTGAACGCGTCTCAGCATCACTGGCCCATTTATAATGGAGAACTGGAGAATGTAGCAATTCAGAGGAGCTTGATTTAATTAAATTGTTTAATTAAATCGCGTGTTTCAATTAAAAATATCATAAGCTGCTTTTCATTGTAGCCCGTTTATTATTTTTTTTACAGGGCGAGTGGTGTTTTTTTTTTTTAGATTTCCTTGCTGAGATACACGAGTTTAGGATGGAATAGTTAGAATGATGAGAATGTTTAATTAAATGTGTCGAAATATATTTCTGGCTTTTTTTTTCGTGGAGTGATAATACGGATTCTAGGCGTTGATAATTCACGATTGGATGAAATTAATTAATCAGGTTAATTGACTAGTAATCAGTGCCAATTGTGATAATGACAATTGTAACGGGAATAATGCCATTAGATTGACTATCATTAATGTTGAATTATTTCTGCATCAAAGAGGATGACTTGATTGCTCCAGGCAGTGTTACTCACCATACCTGACAACTCGATTTTCCCTCTTCACTCATTTCTCCTTCCTTCCTCTCTATCTCTCTCTATCACGATATGTAAACAGCAAAGCCGAAGTTTTGGGGCACTTCAACGGAAAGCTACGAAACAGGTCCTAGACACGAGGTTAACTCGTATCACCCGAGGAGAGAGCTTGCATCACACAGACCAGAAGCGTCTGAGTAGAGCAGTCGAGAAACTTCGAGATTACTTAATGTAACGAGACAACTTTTTTCTCGTCAAATTTCGTTTTTAAAGTGGTATCTTAGCGAACTCGAGTACAGTTAATTTCTTATTTTTTTAATGTCATATCAGAGATGATATTTTTTTCTAGTTTTCTGAATTTTTTCATCATTTTTGTTCGCGTAGTTTATGAGATACGAATCATCAAAGTTACTGGAAATAGCAGTGGTGGAGATGAAACGCCCTAGATCGGACGGAAATAACGGAATTACTAAAAAACCACAGGGTTGACCCATTATTTAAAAACTATTGGCGAAGAGAACAGCATTTTAACCAAATAATAGAAGAAAAAAGTATTCAATTCTCCGTATAGTTGTTGAGAAATTTTAATTAGAAGGTAGTCGTAACTATTTGCCTCCCTCTTTATCTCATGCATGTGATAGAAGATTAATAATGTAAAAAAAATCGAGTGACAAAAAAAAATTATATTCACAGGCTGAAGATATGACTTTTGAATAGTTTAGTCACTTTCTCGGGTAAATTGAAATACGTTTTCCCGAATTATCGTTTTCCCCAATTATGTAGAAAATAACCTACAAATCCTCATCTTTTTCGCTTTTATTAACCGTACTTATTGGATACTACCCTGATATCTCGTGTTCTGTTAGGAAACATATTTTAGAAGCGAATATTCCAGTCAGTTCACAATGAGCTAGCAGTAAGAATATTATTAGTAAATTTCCTTGGGTGGAACGTCTTGCTTTGCTGATATAAACAGCTATATTCACATTCAAATCCGTCATTTTGAATAATTTTAACTTCTGTTCAATTTATAAGTATTATATTACAATGAAATATTTGTTTATTTCCAATTTCTCAAAAGTCTCAATAAAATTTTATTGAATTCAACTCAAGCAGAAATTCCAAGGAAATTAAAGTTCCTTCCACAATTACCACAGGAACATTTCACTTCACAATCGGTGAAAAATTTTTATTTTTTGCTCAATTAAATATGAGACACTGTTTTTTATTTCATATTTCAATTTCATCAAGTTCCTAAAAAAGGTAATTTCACCACTGAACTACCTTAATTCCATGAATTAGTCATTTTCGTCTTGATTGTCTCGTGAATTTTTCAGATAAAAAGAAAGGCTCTTTCATATGCCTTAATCAGTTACTCTATGAAGGCATAATACTGCACTATTGTGTGTATATTAAGCTTGAATACAGTCCAATTGCACAGCCTCTCTCACACACACATATACGAGATGACTCTCCTACAGTGGCAAATTCACAAGGCAAAGTATTGAATTTACTTATGCATTTAGTTTGCGGTCTGTGCGAAGGATTACGAACTTTATCCAAAGACTTCTTCTCTCTCTTCCTCTCTCTTTCTCTCACACACCCTCTTTCAGACTGGGGTAATCCCCGTTGGGAGTATTTCTTCGGGTACTTCGTGCCGAATTAAACAGCGGAACTATCCATGCAAATTGTTCAACCAGATATTGGACTCGTTGCCAAAGGCCTATAACAATTCTTGAACTTTTGTAAATCTCCCACACTCCAGTGTGAAAATCACGTTTAATTCGTTTTTGCCCTTTATTTTTATTTTATTTTTTAATTCAATTAATAATTAATTGATTTTAGATAGAGTTGAATTCATTCAGAAAGAAGCTTTTAATTGGGGGATTTCAAGGTGTTTTTTTTTTTTTTTTTTTTGGTTAAAATTTTATTATTATTTTTCCTTCAATTTCAACTTTTGCCAGGAATTTTTTCAATCAAAAACTTGTATTAAAGTTACTCATGCACTCACGGTTTATTTATTTTTTTCGCGTCTCTCCAGGTTCCGTTATTCTTTGTATAATGTTGAATTTAGACTATTTTTTCGTTTTCTTCTTTATTTCGATTTTTTTTTTTTTTTTCGTTATTCACTGCTATTCAACGGTCTGTATGAATTCACAATATGCGAAACAATATCATATTCACAAAGGCACATATATATATATTCACTACCCAGTAATCGCATTTCAACTGTATACTTTTTGCCCCCGTGTATATTTGTGAACTTTTATTTCACATGAGAGATCACGATGTTGAGACTTTTCTAACCCAATGTAAATATACAGAATAATATTTTTTAGAGTAGTTCTTTCGTGAAGCCTATTTCTATTGAATTTTTCTTTTTGTTTTTTTTTTACCCTCTTTTCTCATCATATTTTCATGCGCACACATACATCTATATAAATAGATATAACTTTTCCTTTTTTTTTTTTTTTTTTTTTTTTTTTTTTTAGGAAAACTTCAATCGAGGATTTTATTGTGCAAATAAATGTGTGAGTGCATCTGTGAATTTTTGACAATGGGACAGCATATGCATCGGAGCGTGAGCACACCGAGAAAGATATAAATCGTGTTATACGGGGGTGAATGAAAACTCAAATGTACGCCGATCGTGATTCAATAAAGTCCTGGTCATGTACGAAATCGTTAATAGAATTTCAATTTTTTTTTCTTTTATTTTTTTATTTTTTTCTTTTTTCCTTTTTTCAACCAGACTTTATGCGTGAATGCACTGCATCTATGGATCTCTCGAGGTTAAATGCCATGATTTTTTTTTATTTTCTCTCTTTCTCGCTCTCTTTTTTTTTTGTGTGTGTACACGATGCGTTTGGATGTGAAAAATATCGTTACTTTGCGCGTGACCATGTGAACTTTTATGGAGTAAAAAATTTCCTCTATTATATTCCACGTGTATGGCTTCATTCTGTGTGGTATTTGAAAAATCGGTGGAATTTGATTTCTCCCAAAAATTTTATAACTGCCAACAGTTTATGGCATTCGTATGAAAAGGTAAAAATCAATTTTTATCCTCTGAAATTCAATTCCTCTGGACTATTTGATTTTTTTCAATTTAAAAGAGGAACAATATTTTTCATGAAAAACTATTAAAATCAAAATAGTGGAAACTGAGTACTGGAAAAATCTGAAAAAATTCATGCAGTTAGGCAATATGAGGTCTAGCGTTATGACTCAATTTGGACGGAATCATAACAGAATTTTTTGAGAAATTAATAGAAAAATTCTTAAAAAATTGATTATATCTTGAAAACTAACAAACGGACTTTAATCCGAACGGTCTTAAAAGAAAAGGTTCATCACGAGAAATATACAATAAAAATATGAGTTTTTCAAGTGAAACTTTCATCGTTTCAAGTGAGAAATAGAGACCGGGGCAAAATGGACCTGCGTGTCAAAACGATCGAGATTTGCTTTAAGAGTGGAGAAAAATCTCCAGCAACCTTCACACATTGGAGCATTTTCTTAAATTTTTCCAGATTTTTGGAAGAAGTCCATCACTCCGATAAAAATTCTGGATCATGTTACCATGGAGGTCCATTTTGCCCTATTATTTCCTTATAATCCAGAAAAACACACATACATAGATGCGCAGACATTTTCCTCAATACGATTTTCGTTTTTTTTTAGATCATTTTAGGTGTTTTCCAGCAAAAAAATGAAAGTTAATGATTATCAAAATTGCAAAACTTTCATCCGAAAGTGAAAAATAATAGAATCATGAAAAAAAACTGAAACACGAGATTAGCTCATCACATAATAATTACGAAAATATTAATAAAGTATTCAGTAGAGAAAGAAATGGGGGGAAAAGTGTGGAAAAGATGAAGAGAGACATGGTAAATAAAGATTTTATGTGAACTTTTAATTAATACCAGGTACTCTCTCTCTCTCTCTCTCTCTCTCTCCACCTCGGTACCTAACCAGCAAGCAAATTAATTTTCCTCGACTCCCTCCTCTCCTTCCCCCCTTTTTCTCCTGTTGCCATAGCTAGGAGTCAAAATTTCATAGTGTTGGTGTAACCGACGTCTTTTATTTTCAATGCCATTCTCTATCCATTTTCTTCACAGTATTCAAGCCAACTTTCACTCCAAAAAGCTTGCTCACATTTTCCTCGACTCTTATGTTCTTTTATTTCATCCAGTGTAGAAAAGCCCTCAATCTTTGGAAAACCAGAAGAGACATATTCACCATCTGCTTTTTCCACGAGAATAACCAAAAGCCTCTTCACGAAAATTCACTTCTTTCCACTTCCCTTCTCTCTCTTTCTCTCTCTCTCTCACTCATTAAAGTGAAAACTTTCTCACTCTTCTTGTTCAACGAACAAATTAGCGACATCTCTTCCTTACGGCTGATTACCTTTCCTCGATTACATTCGCAGTAATGTGAAAACTCGCTGGCTCTTTTAATCATGGGGAAAAAAGAAGGGAAAAAAAGGGAGGGGGAAACGTTTCGTCTGCGAGAGAAAATAATCAGTATATTTTCCTTTGTAATTCTCTTTTAATTATTAATTACAGTTAATTAAATTCACGTTATTTCTGTGCATTTCGTTTGACACAGAGTCCACTGACTCGTGAAATTTTCACTTCAATACAGAAGCAACTGAGGTGGATAAACAATGGGATTATTTTATATCATTAAGATTGTTAAATTTTCTGTCGTCAGTTCGTAGTCAAGATGATTTCAAATGATCCACCAAATGAAAATGAACGTGCTTAGTTTATCCTGTTATATACAGAGTTGAAAGCTTCTTCTTAGTTGCACACAAAAGGCAACTTGCTACGTTAACACTACGATATAGTATAGACCAATTGCATCTACTCCATTTACGAAATTCTAACTCGTTTACTTTGATTTAGAGTTCAATTCTGTTTATCCTTTAGTGTGAATGCAAATGATTTCAAGTGACTTGGAGTTTAGGGAGAATAGAACTTGCGAGAATCTTTGGGTTTCTGTTTTCTATTGAAGAATTGGCTGAGAGAAAAAGTCAAGCAGCTTACGAACAGTTTTTGCGCGGATTAAAGGCAAGGGCGACTGAGAGGCGGTTTTTGCCGCAAATTTCACCAGTTTGCTGCGACATAACCGTCTTACAGAATGCCATTAAGCTGCCAAATAAGCGGATAAGCAGCGCCTCAATGCTTCTTCAACGTAAAAAAAGTTGGGGAGAAAAACGCGGGTTGGAAGCAACATTTAAGCATATCTGTTAATTTGACAGCTCAATAGCATTCTTCAAGACGATTTCGTTACAGGAAACTGGCAGAATTTTGAGCTGAAAGCAGCCGTTAATCTCCGTCTAATCCACGTAAAAATGGCTCGTATTTTGACATAAGAGAACAATCGCGCGCATATTTTGAAAAATATTTCAATCGTCTTATAGGATTTTTTGCCAATAATAATTTTCCCTATTCCCAATTTTCCGTTAAACTACCTTCACCACCACTGGTCTGACGAAAACCCACACTACTACTTAAATATATGTAAAAGCCTCAGAGCAGTCGCCATGTACCTTGTATTTAGTCTATAAACTTGTAAATATTGTAAAGTTAATTGTATTTATGTTAATAAACTTCTTTAGATGGTAAAAAAAAAATTTCAATCATCTTCAACTGAGTTTCCAATGATCGCAACTATCTTGACGACTTCAATTGATTGGATGAAACAGCCAGTAGAAATGAGAAGAATGAGTGTGACAGATTAATCGTAACAACTTTCGATATATCGACTCTTCGAATCGATTATTATTTTTTTTCAATCAAGAGAATTACAATATCACAATAAACGATCCATAAAATTTGGAATTACAGATATCCAAAAAAAAAAAAAAATCGTTATACGACATGCTTTTTTAAGACAGTTGCAGTACTTGCTTTATTTCTTTCTTAATTAAATTTTCTGATTATTGTTAGGATGCGCGTGCTGGTGTTTTTGTGCATTTCAAAATGAAAAGGCTCCTCAAGCCCATCGCTCCGTTGCCAATCATTTTATTATTTCTTTTTACAAAGGATCAGAATGAATATTGCAATGAAACGTTTCCTCTTTTCTCGCATTTATCCTCACAGATTTTAATTAACTGCAGATCAATGAGATCCAGAAATCATACAATTTCTCTGTTCATTTCTCATAAAACGAAATTCTCTCTTCTCTGTTCGTTTGTGAAAACGTTGGAATAAGTCAATTAGTGTGAATCTGAAGTTTAATATATTTTTTTTTTATTGCATTGGGACACTTCACAAGAGCACTCTACTATTTTTCTTCTCATGGATGTATTCCAAAAGTGCGGAGAGAAGAAGGCTGACCGGTTGAATATAAAAAAAAACTTTTAATGGCCACAGCGTGGGCAGCCAGCGGAAACGTTTGTGCGGCACCTCCCTTTAATTACGCGCTCTCTCTCCTTCTCTCTCTCTTTTTCACTCTCGAAAGAGCCAGTTGCGTTGTACATTGGCACACTGTACAGGAAAGAAAGGGAGGAGATATTAAGAAGGACGGAAAGGAAACTACAGAAAAGTTTCTCACCTTTTACATTATTATCATTTTTTTTTCATTTGACTTCCTTTACATTGATCTTGGCTGGAAAAATGGTGAGTAAATGAAAAATGTAGATTCTCTTCATTTGATTTATTTCATAGGGATAATAAATTCTTGGGAATTCAATTATTTGTAGAAGAAAAAACAATCTGACGAAAATAGGGCAAATCGTGGCTAACTAAACTTTTCAGGCAAAATAATCCAAGAATTTTATTTGCAGAGAGGGACTCCGCCAAAAAATCGGAAAAAATTCGAGAAAATGTTAAAACATGTTTGCATCGTTGCGTAATTTTTTCAATCTTTTCAGTTGGAGCCTTCATTCTAAAAAAAAATCCCGGACCATTTTACCTTCAAATCCATTTTTTCGATATCTTCCTCCATATTATTCACACTCCAATAAATGAAAAACAAAAAACCATTGAATTCAAATATTTCATTAATTCAATTCAATTGACCTAAATCCCATTAGTCTGTTAACGATAAAAAATGTTTCTTCATTTGCATAAAACAATTTACTTTATTCGAATAAGATTTTCCTTTCAGACTTCTACATACAGGTGCAATACATGTAATAATGCAGAGGAAAAAGAAATATCACAGAGTAGAAGAAGTGCCAGGACTTTTCTCCATCAGAATAAAGTGAAAACGAACATGTATGTGAGAAAAAGAAAGAAAAAAAAAAGAGGGAGAGAGAATGTGAGATTGGAAATGAACGCTATGGTATGAAAAAAAAAAAATTAAAATAAAAAGACAGAGATGGAGAATATTTTCCATGGAAATAGTCTTTTTGAATGTTCCTCCTCGGTTTTTTTGCGACAGGGTGGCATACAACCACTTGACTTAATCTGTGATTCACATTCGTGATAACATTGAGCACACCAACATACCGCGTATTCTCATAATACTAGAAGCTTTCTCAATAAGAAATAGAAGGTGTGAAAATAATGATAATAATAATGGAATAGAGAATAATTCATGTTTTGTGCTGACATGTGCAAATAATTTTCCATTGATTGTATTAAAGTTGAAGAGATATATTGAATGAAATTTATCACTTAATTTATAGTTTTATGCGACTAAGTGCGTGAGGATGCATATAATGTCTGTGTGCCATTGAGTCAAGGGGCGGAAAATTAAAATTTATTGGATAATATATATCGTAATTCCTTGGAATGGGGCATCATTAGGTATCCACTATTTCTCCCAGTACTCCATAATAAACAAGGGCAAATTTTCTCCCCTCAACTAGAAGGGGAGAGGAAAATTGTTAGTGAGAAAGGAGAGGAAAATGGTTGGCATTAATTTTATGAATTTTCCTCTATTCACTTTGATGACACACATAATACACCATAAATTCATGGCAATTTCACCGAACTAATGCCAATAAAATGCCAGATGTTTAATTTCTACCCCATTTGATTCTGCATCACATGCAGTAAAAGAAAATTGGAGGGCGATTTTGAGGGATATTTTCTTCTGCTTTACTTGAGAATTTATTTAAGACGATAGAGTGATGAGGAAGTTTTAAAAGTTTTTTGTTCAATTATCCATTGATTTTCCGGTGATTTTTTTTTCTTCATTTTTTTATTTCTGATAAAGCTACTGTAATCGGCAGTTTTTTTATCAGAAATAATGAATGAGTTCTTTTTTTTCGAGTTGAAATTTCATGGGATTATGTTATTTTAATAATTACGAGCTTCCTGAAACGCTGTCGGGCATTAAAACATTAATCTCCATTGGAAATCTCTATTTTTTTTACGTTTTAACTCACAAATAAGTAGATTTAGATGAAAATATCAGGGAATAAAAAAGATTTCTTGATAAAGTTAAAAAAAAATAATTATGATTTTTAAACAGTTCTTTTTTGCACTTTTTTTTGAAGAATAAACTGTATCGGTTTGGATGCAAAAAAAAGAGAACAATTATCCTGTCGTTATTAAATACAGTAATTAACCAAAAGCCTCACTGTATGCATTCACACTCCAAATACATCATCATGTTTTGTCGCTTCCGACAGCTGACAAAAAAAGCTCATTTTTTAAAACATTTTCAGCTTAAATTTTCTTTTATTTTCGCGATTAATGAGAGTTCTCCTGCACACATTGACTGCAGCTAATTAACATAATTTTTTTTTGTTAACATGTGAGTAGACAAGCAGATTCAACTAATTGCGTACAATGGAAAATAAATAAAAAATGGTGATTATAATAATAATAATAATAGCAAGATGAGAAAGAACGTGGAGGAAATGAAAAAAAATATAACAAGAACAGTGCGAACGATTTTCCGCACGGTTTGAAGTTCATAACCCGTTCTGTATACACGGAGGCATTGTGTTGTGCTCGGTGGACCATCTACAGTCACGCGGTTCTACAGTTAAATCCTGGGTTTTTTCTTTTTTTTTTCACATTTTTATTCATTTTTTTCCGCTATTCAACAGCCTCCTCTCTCTCTCGTACGTTGCACACAATATTTTTCCTGTTGAATTACCGGGTATTGAAACAAAATGACAGGGAGAGAAAAAGGGAGGGGGGGGGCAGGAGATGGGACGAGAGTGAAAAAGGAAAGTTTGTGTTTGACAGTGGAAAAAATTCCAATATGCGAGTGCGTAAAACTGTTTGCGGAAATTACTCGTTATTAGTGCATTCAAATGGAGAGTGATTGTTATTAACGTTTATTTTCATTGTTGTGAGTTAATTTTTAAATGACTGTGGATCAATTTGAAACAATTGTTACCTAGGGGATTTTTTTGGAGGTATTTTTTGACCAGAGGGAAATGATGAATCTTTTGTGGATAGCAAAACAAATCAGTATTTTTTTTCATAATTTGAGATTTTCTAGGATTTTTCAGAATTTTCGAGTTTTTTTGCCAATTTTTTTTAACGAAAATGTTCCAGAATTTTCCCAAATTGAATGAGACAACCTCTCCTTGCTCACATGTTTTCTTAGAAGCAGTTTTTTTTCTTAACTTTCAATTGTCTGTGATTTTCCAGAATTTCCGATTTATTTTCAATTTTTTTTATTTTTTCACCATTTTCACAAATTGAACTCTGAAAATCTTCCAGAAAAGATATTTGTGGAAATTTTTGTGGCTGTAATAAATGAGATGAAAAACGAAAAAATGAAACTTTCTGATAAATCATTTTTATATCATCAGTTTTTTTGAAGATATCTCGAAATCCAATTTCTTAAGCGAGATAGAGCACTTTTCATAATCACCTTTTCTATAGCTCTTGAAATTCTCTGGAAAAAAGTCACTACACAAATTGCTCTATCTCACTAAAATTCCACGATATCCTCAAAAAAACAGATCAAATAAAATTAATTTGTCTGTGAAGAAAAATCGTTGAATTATTTCGTAGCTCTCGGTCTCTCTGTTGTCGCCCATAAAACTGTTATTACCGAATGTGGAATTGCTGGATTTATCGGATAATAAGTGGATTAAATTTAGTTCACATCCCGAGTTTTCATTGGAACAGAATTAAAAAAAATTTATTCATTATCAACGAGTTTTTACGACAGTTCTTAATTCTTTAGTAATAAATGAAATTTCAATTTGTAAATGAATGAATAAAAGATAAATTATTTAAAAATTCTATTCAGTCGTATTCTGCTAATAGCTTTGGTACTGTATTTTATTCAATTTCAAAGAGAGTTTGGTCATTGTAAAATACATTTATGAATACAAGCATTTGTACAATAGACATGGTTAGTCTGTTACGTTAGGGAAAGAGAGAGAGAGAGATAGAGGCAATGTTACAAGCTAAACCAGAAGTTGTGTCACTGCTACTGGTACGAAACAAAGGATCTTCTGACAGAAGGTATTACACCTCTATTTGACAGAGAAACCGAAACCTTGTGTATCCTCTGACTTCAATTGTCGTCGTTATCTCTTATTTTTTCATTTTTTTAAAATAATAATAAAAATAATGATAAAAGTGGAGCTTTTCTCTACACTGTTAAAAATTTCCGTCTGAATTTTCCGTACAAAAACCGGGAAATTTCAAACGAGTCACATTTTCACTGGAATTTCAGATAATTACGTCATTGAAAAATGAATACATCATCGATTTTCAAATAATTTTACGCTTGGATATCAATGAAATTTGTAAATTTCAGTTTAATTGTTTCTTAAAAATTTAGTAAAAATGGGAAAAATTCCAAAAAAAATTGAAAATTCAAGTCATTTTGATTCTGAATACTCATGTTCAGTTAAAAATTCAAGTAAGTTGTAGAATTTCCGGCTCAATTCTACTTGAGACTCATAGATTCCTCTGAAACTCACAAATTTCATAACTATCTTCCCATTAGAGAAAATTCAATATCATGTTTATGAAAATTCCCATCAAATTGTCTATGAAATTTCCATTTTTTTCTAACAGTGTACACTGAGAAGAAAAATAGTGGTAAAAACAATCAAATATTGAGGCAAATGATCCTTAACGAGTAATTTTTTTTAATAAATAAAAAATTTGTTGAATTCACTGAATTTAGTAAATTCAAACAGATTAACTAGTTGAATTGACTAAATTCATTAAATTCAACAGCTGTTATTAATTATTTCAAAAAATATTTGCTAAGAACCAATGGCATGAATATTTGATTGTTTTTACCATAATTTTTTTCCCAGTGTACCAAAACGTTGGAAAGTCGAATTTTCTCTTGAGTTTACAATTTAACAATTATAATTGTTAATTGAATTTTCATAGGAGGTTGAACTTCATTCAATAAAGAATTATGTTTATAATTTCATTATTCGCGGGAGATTCAAAGAGCTTGCAAATTTCAAAATATGATTTCAGAGTTCCAACAGGTAATTTCGGTTTCGAAATTTAAATTGAAACATTGAATAATCCGTCAATTTGAATTTGTAATTTATTAAAAATTTAAATGGAAAATTGAGTTTTTAGAGGATTGGATTGAATTTTATAGATTCGCAGGAATATTATGTTCGAATTTATGCAGAAGTTTATGAGTTAATTGAATTTTTTAGAGATGAGTTCAAATAAAGTCAAGAAAAAAAAGAAATTTTAAAAATAGGACGTATTACTCCTTGAATTCTGCACTGAAGCAGTATAATTTTACAAAAAAAAAAATTGTAAAATTCCATTCTGACACATTTTTTTCATTGAAAATTAAGGAAATTTTCAACGAAAAACACGTGTCAGTAAAATGTTCTAAAAAAAATCGTAAAAGTCAATTTTGACACATGTTTTTTATTGGAAATTTCTCCAATTCCCAAAAATTCCCTATCTTCGATTTCAATAGTTCTCATTGTTGGACAATACTTTTCATGTAGAGAAAACGAATAAAAGAATGGGCGTTTTTCTCCGCAATTTTACCTTCGATATCATCTTCGTTCGATCAATATACGAGAAGAATTGAAAACTCCTCATTAAATTTCAAGATATTCTATCCTCCAGGAGAAAGAAAGAGAGAGAAAGAAGAAAATTCCGTTTTTCTTCGCACTTTTTTTCCTCATTTCTTTCTGCCCTCTTTGAGATCGTAGACCCTTTTAAAATTCCCTGCGGTGTTAAGTTTCGCGGTTCTTCCAGGGTCACGGCTTTGTTTGCACTTGTATCATCCACTCCGTTCTCACCGAATGTCCCTTATTTTCACTCCATGTAATTCATGCTCTTTCTAATATTCATATAATTTCTCAGAAACTCGGCGTAGTTTCACAACATTATCTCTCCTGCATTTTTTCTTTTTCGTGAAAATTACGTAAACCAAATGTGCGAAAATTGAAATTCAATATTTATATTGGATAAAGAGGGAATCAATGGGAAATAATTAGCATTGATTTCAAAACAATGAAAACTAATTAATTTTATATAAATTTCTAATTAGTGAAAATAATCCAGAGATGTCATCAATTTTGAAATCAATTTCGTTGAATGGATGAAAATCTTGCATTCTGGACCAAAACCGTAGAATTTTTGTCAAAAAATGACGAAAAAATCCTTTTCTATAATTTCAAATGATTTGCATCATGTAGATTATCCAATATTGATTTGAATTAAATAATTCCCATGATGATAATGGAATTAGGACATATCTGACAATTTTTTAGAGTGCTTTAGACAAATTAATTATTACTGAAAAAAAGTTGAAAAGCTTGCAGGTTTTTTGGATTTTTTACATATATCTGTTTTTCATTTTTTTTTCAAATCATTTATTTGTTGACAGGAAAAAAAAATTATCAAATATCTGCTATTTTTAGTATAATTTCCCCCATTGAGAGGAAAAATGTCTTTTATTGCGAAATTCATCTTTAAAACAAGAAATCTCAAAAAGATTCGAAATTTTAAATTCTATACAAGCTTTGAACCAAATATAAATATCATCAAAATTAAATTTATTATAGCTGCATTGTTAAAAAAAATGGCAATTTCATAGACAATTTGATGGGAATTTTTATAAATGTGATATTGTATTTTTTTTGATGGTAAGATTGTCATGAACTATGTGAGTTCGAGAAGGAATTAAAGGGAATCTATGAAACTTGAGTAGAATTGAGACGAAAATTCTACAATTTACTTGAATTTTTAACTGAACATGAATATTCAGAATCAAAATGACTCGAATTTTCAATTTTTCTTTGAATTTTCCAATTTTTACTAAATTTTCAAGAAAACAATTGAAGTGAAATTCATAAATTTCATTGACATTCAGGCGTAAAATTATTTGAAAATCGATAATGTGTTTATTTTTCAATTACGTGATTATCTGAAATTTCAGTAGAAATGTGATTTGTTAGAAATTTCTGGGATTTTGCATGGAAAATTCAGACGCAAATTTTCAACAGTGTGAATCGATATACTGAGGGAATTTTTTGTTTCCCCCAAGAAAGAAATGAAGCATCATTTAGATTGAATATATCCAGATTGAAATGAGCTCATTCTCATTAATTATTTGGAATGAATTGAAGAATCCTCAAGCTGATCATCACAATCGCTTGTTCCAAGCATAAATATATTAAACTATGTATAATTGTTGATAATTATCAATCCCTTTTTCATCAATTCAAATGCAAATTCTTTGATAACAAGCCTTTTTTTCTGTCAGTGAATAAATTTCTAAAAAAAACAAGAAAATAATAATGCATTAAATTATTATTCCCAAAAATGTTAATTCATTGGAATCGTAAATTAGTGGTCGATGAGAGGAAGGAAATAGTGAAGAGCTAAAAATGCAATAATTATGGTGAAATAGAAGAAACAAAAGGAATTTTGTTGGAAGGAAGCCAAAGTGTAAAATACATTGCCACGCCCGCAAGAGTGCGAATGAAACGGGGCGCGATGAGCGTATGGAAATCGTGAGCGTTTAAAATTGGTGCACGAGACACACATACAGGCAAATTTAAGTAAAGGTGAGAGGAGAAGAGAGGGGGGGGGGGAGGGGGGGGTGAGTTGCGTTTAATAGCGTGAACGTGCGGTGAAGGTTATAAAGATAAAGTAGGGGAATACGAGGAACCAGAAACAATGTGAGAGCAGTTATGGTAAACTGTTCATTTGAATAATCGCAGTGTGCTATAAAGAGAGGGGGGGGGGGGGGGGGGAGGGAAATTGCATATGTAGACGCGTGGGCAGTGGCCATCTCTCCCTCTCTCTCTATCTTTGACGGTGCTTGAGGAAAATGACGGGTAAAATAATCAGAGAGTGAGGAAAAGCACACTCTCAAGACATTAAAAATAAAAATACAACGCAATATGGAAGAGTCTACCTACAATTAACTCTATTGCATGGTTAAATTTCCAACTGGTGCTGAATACAATTTGCCTACAATACATATCTGTGAATTTTGCTCCAACTACTCTTATCAAACGAGGAAAGAGAAATGAAAGAAAGAAGAAAAAAAAATGAGGGACTCAACTCTACATTGTTGGTAAGATTTTACGAACACAATGTGGACTCCTTGACGATTCAACGTCACGCGATACTCACGAATGTTGATGCGGCAAGAAGGGGGGAGGGGGGAAGGTGGAGATTATGATTTTATCGCAGTCTCATTTGAATTCAGCAGTCAACCCACTTTTTTTGTTTTTTGTGCAGAAAGGAAAAGAAAAGGAGAAAATTCTGATAATTTTTAGTTCAGTTGACAATAATAAAAGTTAGAATTGTTTGATGTAATTGAGAGATTAAGAAATACGTGAAATTTGGGGGCAATAGTTTTTAGTGCATTGGAGGAGAGGGGGAAGGGGAGAGGGGATGAGAAAGAGAAAGAATGAAAATTTTTCCAGTGAAAATTTCCAAATGGATGCTTTTATTTCAGCCCCCAAGGTAGAAAGAGAGAGGAAAAAAGTAACGGGGTGGATTTTTTTTCACGCTTTTTTTTTTCTTCTTCTTCTGCTTGGAACATTCTCACTCCGATTTTTACAGTGTCGGATGAAGTGGGAAGTTGTAAATGTTCAGTGAAATGATGGTGGAAACGATGGTACATGGTAAAATTGTGGCATGAGTTGTGTATAAAGGGGAACAAAAAAAAAGTGAAGATATTTCAGAAAAGGAAATTGCATGAAAAATGAGTACATACACTTTGTACAACTGTATTTCAGCATACACAAGAAGTAAAAAAAAAAAAGGAGTGAAATGAAAATGAAAAAAAAGAAATATGTATCTAGAATTCGAGTCTCTGTGACATTTTTCGAATTTCCTGGCTTGATCGTACTCTGTGTATTTTTCTTTCATACACTCGTACCAGCGTTTTCAGTAAATTCACGTAGAAATTGAAATAAATGGAACGAAGGGAGGGTGAAAAAAAAATAGAAAAAAAAAAAAAGAAATTGTAATAAAAATATCAGTACGTTGTTCTCAACATTTCAAAAACTTTTCAATAAAAATATTTATACGACAGGAAAAAAAAACGTAATAAATATCAAGGTTTTCATTGAGACAAAAAAATAGTATTACATGATAGAGAAAAGAAAGATGCTTCAATGATAAAAAAAAATGAAGGAAAAAAAAATAAAAATGAAGAAAAATTAAATGGGTAATAATCTGCAGAGTAATAATTTCCGAATGGGGCTTTAACCGTGGTATATTGGGCCGCAGGCAATGTCGTGATTGTTTCTTACTTCTATCGAAAGCTCATCGTCTACAGTTTCTCATTGGTTTTCCTCTCTGGCCTTGCCCCGGTCCGGCTTTATTGGAAGTTATGAGATTGGAAAAAGCCGTTTGGGGAAATGTCTCGCATATACATCTGCCCGACAACCCGTGCCGCAGAAAAAAAAAGTATTATCTACTCCGAAGTGAAAAAAAAAAAATTAACTGCCCTGTAAAAAAGGCGTCTAAAAATATTGACTTTTAATTACGTGAAAAAAATGGATTCCCCCTCGGGTTATTTCACCCATTATTTTGTTTTTTTTTTATGTTTGTAATTAATTTTCCATTCTCAATTGCCTGTTGTAACGCATTGCATGTCGAACATTCAATAACACTTCACAACATAATTATTATTGATACAGCAAATTTATTTCTCTCAAGATGAAATGCAAGAAGAAGAAAAAAAATTATAATTAACTGCACGTAAACTCATTAATCTACCTCGTTAGCTGGGAAAATTTTGCATGTCAAACTTGGCGAGAAGAGAAACACACTGGCTATTAGGTGTTAGCCAATGACAATTTCTCTTTGCATAGAGAAAAAGATATATATAGTGGATATAGAGAGAGGCAAAGTTATAATTGGCAAATTTCCTTGGTGATATATTAACAAACTGTCAGTTGTCGTAGTTTTATCATTAAAAACGTAAAATTATACTGTGAGCTTGTTTGATTCGGCATTTCGAGAGAGAAAGAGAGAGAGAGAAAGAAAGAAGAGAATATAGAAGTGAGTATAACACATTGCCAATTGAGTTTGAGAGGTAATCGTGGTTGTAATGAATGACTCGTTACTTTATTGAAAGGAAATGAATGCAGTGAAAAAATAAATATCAAAAAATAATATTATATGAAATGCGCATATGTATATGGTTACGTATGTGGAAAAAGGATAGAGCATCCCGAGAGCGATCTTCCGGTTGGCCGATGAAACGCGCGGGATACATTACTCATGGAAAACGCATGGAGGACGGGAATAACGCTGCGGGTAATTAACCTCGGCAGTATATACTCAATGTTGGGCCATACATGAGGAGTCACTGGGGAATCTAACGCTTTTGCTTTATACCATGTATGTTACTTTTACGTGTATCTATATATAAAAGCCCATGCTATTGCTAATTTCAAAAGGGAAGAGGGACTACGAAATACCATCTGGCCCAGTACGAATGAATGTAGACATTTCCCACATTCAGATTATCATTTGTGGTGAAGGCAAGTGTGCAGAGAAAATACGGGCTTCAGTGAAAATTTACTGGCTTGCTTATTTCGATTTTTTTTTTAAATTTATTTACTTATTATTTTTGTGGAGGAGTAGTATTTATGGAGTGAAGAACACGCGAATTGTGAATATACTCTGGGAATAAATGAAGTAGTATAAAAATAATGAAATTAATTGTTTCAATAAGCCTTAAGGTAGCATCTCAGAATAAGATCGATAAAACAGGAAAAGAGGAGGATCTGTAGGTTAGTTTCCAATTAATTGCTGATAATTCGGGAAAACGTGTTTTAATTGACCCGAAAAAGTGATTAAACTATTCGAAAGCCATATTTTCAGCTTGTGAATGTAATTCTTTTTTATATTACTAATCTCTTATCACATGCATGAGATACAGCGAGAGGCAAATAGCTACGACTACCTTCTCATTAAAATTTCTCAATAACTATATGGAGAATTGAATATTTTTTTCTTTTATTATTTAGTTAAAATGTCTGTTCTCTTCGCTAATAGTTTTTAAATAATTGGTCAACTGTGTAGTTTTTTTAGTAATTTAGTTATTTCTGTCTGATTTAGGTTGTTTCATTTTCACCACCGCTATTTTCAGTAACTTTGATAATCCATATCTCATAAACTCTATGGACAATAATTATGAAAAAATTAAGAAAAATGTAAAAAAACCGAACAAATGATTTTTTCTAACTATTAAAAAATAGAATATCAATTAATTTACATAATTCAACAAATTTTTAATCACTTGAATAAAAATATTTGTTAAAAACTATTGAAACAATTAATTTTATCATTTTTACACCTATTTTTTTTATCACTGTAATGACCTCAATTAGCCGACAGAAATGAGAAAAATCGTGATAATTTTTTTGGTAATGTAAAAAAAGAATATTGGATTTTAAAAGATCAATGGAGTCATTAAATGTTAAAATTGGCAATATTTCTTCGAGATTCTTTCGATTCAGTCGAGATCAATGTGTAACAATCACCTTGGGGAATCGTAGAGAGAGATTTAATTCCCGAGTGAGCGGCTAATCTGTCGAATCGTCGTCCGTTCCAAGCCACCTCGTACGCGATTTTCCATCGGTCTATATGTTACATGTTCTAACAACTCCCAACTACCACCCCCTTTGATATGTTCTGTATGGTGGAGCACAATGTACCGACGAATAGTATGCGTCAATTTGTCTGCCCACACATGACCACTCATACGAGTACATGGATATATGTACATGTTCGAGTGGCGCCATAGTAGGAGTTACCAAGGTAGCAACTGATATTACATTGTGCAGATAGAGGAAACTGGGGTAAAATGGATGTTTATTGCTGATTATTGAGGACTCATTTGATCTGTCAAGGGTGTAATTAGCTTTCTGAATAACTGCGTAGAGCGAGAGTAATTACAGAACAATCTCTTTAAAATTTTGCGGTGTTTCGTTGATTTCGCACGAAAATTGGGGGAGATATTGTCAATTATTGGGCAATCGTTGGAACACTTTCAACTTTCATTTCCGAATAACCGCAGCACGTAATTAAAGCCAGAGATTTTTAGGGGGGACGCAAATTCCAGAAGAGCGAAAGGATATTCTCTCGAATTTAGCGGTTAACGGTTTGAAATCGATTTTTTTTTAATGATTCCGAGTTTTCAATGAAAAGTGAGAGGAATTCCGGTGGGTTACGAGTGATTTTTGAAATTCCTTCCAAAATTCGTGTGATTTAGTGGAATATTACTGCTCTTTTTTCCTCGAATTTCTTTCTTCTAAAATTAAAAAAAAATCCCTCTTCACTGTCGAAAAGCTCAAGTTTTATGGAATTATTCCCAGTTTCATTTACCACAGCGAAAAATTTCGATAATCAGCAAAAAGGTGAGCTTATTTCCCTTCGATTACGCGATTTTTAATTAATTTTCCACGATAAATAGAATTCATCATATATTCAAAAAATAGAAAGGGTAATCAAATCAATTCCCGACGAAATCAATCGAATTTACAAAAAAAATAACAAAAATAAATTCTGTTCATGCTCCTCACGAGAAAGTTCCTCAGTTATTCAATGGATTCATCAAAAACATCGTATCTCGCGTACTTCAATTAATTCCACAATCTCTCTTTTCGTTCGAATGAATTTTCAATATTTTCTTTCATTCAATTCAATTATGAAAACACAAAACTTCAATAACTTCCAATTCCAAGAACTTTAATAACTCCAAATAGCCTCAATTTGCTTCAATTCTTTCTCCCTCATTCACATGGAAACTTCTCTTTCTCGAGATTATTTCTGCCACGAACTCGAGGAATTTGATACATCCATCTCTCACTATCCAACTTCACCAGACAGTATGTCTGCAGCCTCGTGAATTTTCATCATCTTCATCTTTCCCTATTCACTCGTCTCCATCAACTCCAGACAGGAGTGTACTAGCTAGTGTCACAGTGTATGATCCTAACAACACATGCACCCACAACTATCTCCTGTAACCCATGTCTTTTACCCCTCCTTTTGTGTCGAGAATTTCATATTCAAGAAAGCCGCACTTTTGGCAGTATGAAAATTTTCCGAAACTTCTTACCCATTATATCGTGCAAATTCCTTGATTTCACATGTACTTCAATGTAAATATAGATTTACAATAGTCTCAGTTGTTCGAGTGTACTCACCTGTAACAAAAAAAATAGAAAAAGTTCTTCATTATAGGTATAAAATAATTAATGAGAAGTTTGCGTTTGACGAGGGAAGAAGTGAAATGCGGAAAAAAGTGAAGAGATTTTATGGAGTGAAGGAAGATTGAATTACAGTGGATTAAAAAGAAAAATAAACTTTTGCCGTTGTCATGCGAACAGAAAAGAGGATGAAAATGTGAAGGAAAAGCAAAGCTGAAGTTTTTCATCGCGAGAAATTAATTACGCTTTTTTTTCAAGTTTAAAGAAAATAATGAATTCTTCGAAACAGAAAACGGGGAAAAGAAGAGTCGAGTGTGTATGTGTGTGTGCTTTTGTGTTCGTGTGTGTGTGTGTGTGTGCTCACGATTCTAAAAACATTTTATTATATATCTTCACGCTTGATTAATTGCTAGAAAGCCAAGTTGTTACTTCAATTATCCACTCACTCGTAAATACAGGTAGCAGATGTGAAAACAGTTAATTATTATTTATTCCTGATTAGAAGGATTATAACGAATAGTATTCCATTGGCATTTGGGTTAAGTCACAGGTTGAAATGAGGTTTCAGGGTCTTCAATAATTTCCCACAAAAGACGAATAAAAAAAGAATTCATCTCTCTTTTTTTTTTTTTATACGAATACTTGAGCCATTTTCATGGTATGCAACTTAAAATCCCTCGGATTCTAGCCCCCGAGATTTTCTCCTCGAATCAGAAAGTTTACCCTTCTGGTGTCGTATATATACCATTAAATTATTGGCTTACCAGACTCTCGTCTATGCATTATTCAATGTTGCAGAGAAAAGAGAGAGAGAGAGAGAGAGAGTGTGTGTAGGGGGTTGTGGAATAGGTGAAGAGGTGGAGGGGCAATGAAGAGGTCGAGGACTGGCAGTTTGGAACAACTTTGCCCCGGAAATCACTCGATTTACGTTCAAGCAACTGTATACTATTTACAGTGAATAGTCCTACTGTTGAATTATCTTGCTGCTGTATTTTATCCGTCCGCAAGAAACTTATCTCGAATAAATTAATCTATTCTTATTTATTCTATATTTAATTTTGCATTTCTTTTGCTCCAGGAGCTAATTGCCTTGCAAAGGACTTCACTTTTTTCTTTAATCAGATATACTGTAGTTCTTTCTTCTCATCCCCTTCACCATGAAAATTATATGTATTAACAATATAAAGAAAATATATAATAAAATATGAAAATTCTGGTAGTTAGTCAAAATCCAGAGTGTCATTAATAGGATGGATCGTGATAGGGTCTTCTTTGAAACCTATGCAGCATTATGCAGAACGTGATGATAATCTCAATTTCATTTAATGATTTTTCTTTTCATTCAATTGGTTAGAAGCTTCCAAAAAAAGTCGGTTGATTTAAAAAAAATATTTAATTAGGATTTTGTCTATTTGCTTCGAAATCTTGTGACCTATATGTTTCCTATAAAAATTTCATATTTTACTATACATTTCTTTTCTATTGTAGATATATGTTATTTCCCCACGGGACCTTTGTTATTTTTCCACTTCACTAATTACCAAAACCATCAATGTGAAGTGTAAATAATTGAAAAATGACAATTGAAACGTGTCAGTTTCAAGTTAAACGGTAGTTTTGAAATAGCATTATCACTGTCTCGTGACGCTGAAAGCGAGCACACAGTACTTTTATGCGCCCCAGTGAACATTAGTGTCTTCCACTTCTTCTCAACACATTTATTCAGGCTTTACACACAGGATATATAATAGAAGACGAAAAATATACGTATGGCAAATGTGATGTGTACAGAGTGAACGAGGGCACACCAAGACCCATTGATTTACCGTATACGTTTTAGTCTTCTCTTCCATTCTGTGCGCTTTTCTCTACGATCTAAAAGTCTTGTGCGCCCGTTGGCCTCAGCAATAAAACGTGCTACAACACTCCTGAGAGGGAGACAGGAGTGAAACTATCTTTGTGGTAACACATAACATTTCTCTTCTTATTCCCCCTTTTTGTTGTTTTATATATCATAAACGGATAGACCAACTGCTAGACTCTATCGATTATTTTTGTTTCGGATATCGCGCGCGAGATGATATTTATGAGCCTTTTTTTCGTGCAAGGCTGAATAAAAATGAAGAAAAATCAAGAAAAACGTGATTTTCTTTCAATTCCAATTTCCAAGTTTTTTTCCATCAAGTTTTCTAGCATAAAAATGGGCGGAATTTTTTAATGAAAAAACAAGTACTTCTTCACTAATAAACATACAACGATGATAATTTATTCGTGCCTCTTGGTGGCAGTGCGTCTTGGAAGACACCGACATTTTGAGATTCTCAACATACATACACACACACACTTATATACAGTTAAAAAGAGGAATTCACGTTTGACTCGGTTCCCACGCGGACGATCTCATCCACCACTAAACAGAGCCTCCACATACACCCATAAACATGCACTTAGGTGTATTCTTCTGCGCCAGTGCTAATTGGCGGATCATAAACCTCAGCGGTTTCACCTCAATACCAATAGTACTCCAAATCGTCTCCAAATGCTAATAAGCATCGGTTGTTCACTTGTCTGAGGTAGTATCGACCAGAGTATGGTCGATAAAACCGCAAAAAATGAGGATTTATAGGTTTATTAGTAATAATTCGAGAAAACGTGCTTTGATTTATCCGAAAAAATGATTAAACTATTCGAAAGCCATTATCTTCAGCTTGTGAATATAATTTTCTTTTGGATTCTCGAATTCTTTTTACATTACTAATATCCTATCATATGCATGAGATAGAGAGAGAGAGAGAGAGGCAAATAGTTACGACTACCTTTTTATTAAAAATTTTCAAAAACTATACAAAGAATTGAAGATTTTTTTCTTCTATTATTTAGTTGAAATGCTGTTCTCTTCGCCAATAGTTTTTCAATAATGTATCAACTGTGTGGTTTTTCAGTAATTTCGTTATTTCTGTTCGATTTAGGGCGTTTCATCTCCGCCACCGCTATTTCCAGTAACTTTGATAATTCTAGACGGGCAAAAATGATGAAAAAATTCAGAAACACGTATGAAAAATATCAATTTTTATATGGCATTGAAAAAATAAGGTGTTAACTGGACTCGAGTTAGCTGGGATACTCCCTTAAATTCGTAAAGATCCACAGAACGGATGTACAATTTTTTGCTCAATTCTCTTGTGCGTGTATTTCCTCGTTGGCCGTGTGATAGTGTAATTATACGAGCCGGTAGACAAGACATCATGCACTTATTCTCCCCCTTTTCCCCCTTCCTCCAATTAATTAATTAATTCTCCATCTGAATAATTTCAATTAAAGTGATGCATATTTCTATTACATATCCCCTTAATTCATTGTCTCATGAATATTCAATGGCAAGAATTGAAAAAATAATCGGGAATAAACCACTGGAGTTACGAAATAAAAATCAAACAATAAATTAGTGAGATTTAAACACTTGAAAAGGAGGCCAAGTGAGACTATTGGCCCTTGAACTGACTGTAAAAAAAAAAGAATCATATACACATATATATATGGGGCATTCCACACCACATTTACCTATCAAATGAGTTTGTATCTGCGATCTTGCTGAATTTGGGATATGTTTCTGAATGTATTCGAAGGTACTTCTCTGATTTTTTTCAATTTTTTTTGACTGCCAGCTTTCGAGATATCGATTTTTCAAATATTTGACTTTTTTTTCTTGGATCGTGCATAACTTTTCAATGGATTGATCGATTTGGACATTTTTTTTTTCAAATCCTTTGTTTTTTAACGTAGTTTTTGGGAAAAAATGAAAAATGAATTTTTCCTCTAATTATCGTGATGTTTCAATAAATTTTCTATTAAAATCCCGTTTTTTAAGATGTGTGGGTTCGTCGATTTTTTTGAAAATTTTTTTTTTAAAACTTAACTCATTTTGGAAGCTATTAAGCTTGGTCTCATCGTGGGCTGACCATTTTTCTTATTTTCCCCAATTTTTGAAGTTGTTGAAAATCAACATGACAGCATCATCATACTTTACTTAGAAATATCCGTTCCAAAAATTAGTTTTTGACTTTCAGCATTCTCCTGATGATTCATTGATATATTAATTATCGATCATAATGATTTCGTTCGGAAGTTTATTCGTCTCCATGTTAGTCACTTGGTCTGGTTTAGTTCCATGAGTAGTCACTAGATAGCGCCATTGCTATAATGATCTGTCCATTTTCATTTCACACATATTTGTTGACGTCGATGAAAAATATAGTGTTTTGATCAAAAGTTTCTAATTCAATAATATAGTGTGAAATTGAGTTGAATTGATTGTAACTTTTGTGTTAAGAAAATTTTCGTATAATGTCGAGTACGAAGAAATACTTTTCTTGTTGTAATCCATTTGAACTGGAAAATCACAATGTGACAAAAGGATTGAGGTTAGCCACGAAATCGATGCAGGACAAACATAGTCTACTCCGTTCTGACTATCTGTGTTCCAACTGTAGGAAAATGTTTTATGCCACCTATAAACAAACTGACAATGCTACTAATGATGAACGTCAGATGAATTCAGAAGATGAGAATGATATTGTAGAAGGGGCTAGTCATGATGTGAACGTCGATGATGATGATGACGAAAATCAAGTACTTTCTGGGTCTACTAGAACAGGTAAAGCATGAGAAATTTCTTTTCTCGGAGCTCATTCATTGATAAACATAGGAAGCATTGAATATTTGTTTTTTAATGGAAATGATATCTCCATTTTCTTTTCGATCTTAGATTCACAGCCGATATCTAGTGAAGAAATTCCATCTCAACCTAGTAGCTCCTCTGAAATGAGTATTGCTTCTCAACTACCCGTCATTAATGATAGTTTGAGAGTTTTGAATCAGTCACCAATACTTTCCTACAAATTGAGTAATGAAACGTACTTGAGGAAGAAAGTTAGTGATACTAGCAGCTATTTGTCAGCTACATTAGGATTAGAGCAAGATTCCAGAAGCCAATCGAATTCGGAAGATTTTTTGGTGATGATCGAGACATTAAAAACGAAATATCATGACAAGGATACCACTAATTCTGAAAAAATCCAAATCCTCACTTTATTACCCCCTAATTGGACCATTTATAAAATTTGTAAAGTCATGGATTCAACGAAATACTTCGCTAGCGCTGCTCAATCTTTAAGGGAAAAGAAAGGAATACTGTCATTGCGTGAATCAAAACCAGGTAAACATGAAATTGTTCTTATCTTTTCCCATGCATTATTCAATTATTTGTAAATTCACTAATTTCACTAAAATTTCTATTAGGTCGATGTTTATCGGAAGACATACGGCTGAAAATATCAGAGTTTTATATTGATGATGAAACGAGTATCATGATGCCTGGCATGAAAGACTTTGTGTCTGTACGAGATGAAAATGGTGCACGTAAACATATTCAAAAGAAGCTCATTCTTTCAAATCTTAAAGAATTGTATGAGCTCTTCAAAATGCGTTATCCGGATTATAAAATTGGTTTTTCAATGTTTGCTTCGTTGCGCCCCAAGCAATGTGTTCTCGCTGGATCTGGTGGAACACATACCGTGTGTGTTTGCTCAATCCATCAGAATATTAAGCTAATGATGCTGGGTAAGCATTCGAAAGTCGTATTCCAATCCGTCGTTTCTGTTAGTTTTTTTGAACATTATGGCTATAAGAATCACTAGGATTATTTTTAATCGATTTCAGGTTGTAATTTGGCAAAATTGACTACAAATCTCGCGATATCCCTGAAGGATTATCGTGACTGCTGCGCAATCGTGATATGCGAAGACCCATCACCAGAATGCTATTATGGTGAATGTTCCAATTGCCCAGGCATTGATAAACTGAAAGATCTATTATCAAGTATTTTCGATGACAATTTCATTGATGAAGTAACCTATAAACACTGGGTTGCTAATCCCCGAACAAGTCTTGAAACTCTTACGAAGAATTCCTTCGAATTTGTAGAAGATTTTTGTTCTAAAATACTCGGTCTTCTGCCTCATGCATTCATTGCAAAAGAGCAAGCCAAGTTCTTACGATGCAAAAAAGAATCATTAAATATTGATGAGTTTATTGTTATATTGGATTTTGCCGAGAATTATGCATTTGTTATCCAAGACGCAGCGCCTGGCTTCCACTGGAACAATAATCAGGCAACTATATTTCCAGTCGTGATATATTTCAAGAAAGAAAACGAATTATGTCACAGAAGTATCGCGATAATATCTGAGTGTACTTCTCATGATGCTGATGCTGTTAACGTATTCATCCGAATTGTTATGGATTTTATTAAAACCTTGTCAGAGAATCCGAAGAAAATCTTTTACTTTTCGGATGGTGCGCCTCAGCAATTTAAAAATATGAAAAATTTCGTCAATCTCTATTACCATAGAGAAGATTTCGGTGTAGATGCTGAATGGCACTTTTTCGCAACAGCACATGGAAAAGGTCCTTGCGATGGCATCGGTGGTACCGTTAAGAGATTAGCATCACGTGCAAGCCTACAGTTACCATATGATCGACAAATCACGACACCTCAAGAGCTCTATGAATGGGCATCACAACCTAGTAATTTGCCGAATATAGAAATAAAATATTCGACACAAAATGATTATGAACGGAGGACGACAAGTCTCCAACCTCGATATATCAGAGCTAAACCAGTGATGGGGACTCAAAAATTACATTGTGTGATTCCAAACAAAACCGAATCACTCACAGTGAAGCGTTTTTCAAGCTCTGTAGGAGAAGAATTACATAAATTGTTTAAGCGACCGAAAAAATGAATGTAATAATATAACGAAAATAATGATCAAAGGAAAGTATAAACTTGAGAATATTCATTCCCTCTTTTTCCCATGCAAAATCCATTATAGAACTTATTACTTCCCGAACTATCCGTTGAAATATCTCTTGACAAATAGTGCCAGTACTTTGAAACAAAATATCAAGTTCACAAGGATTTCATAAATAAGAAAAAAATAGCAAATATGGTCAGCCCACGATGAGACCAAGCTTAATAGCTTCCAAAATGAGTTAAGGTTTTTTAAAAAAAATTTCAAAAAAATCGACCGACCCACACATCTTAAAAAACGGAATTTTAATAGAAAATTTATTGAAACATCACAATAATTAGAGGAAAAATTCATTTTTCATTTTTTCCCAAAAACTACGTTGAAAAACAAAGGATTTGAAAAAAAAAATGTCCAAATCGATCAATCCATTGAAAAGTTATGCACGATCCAAGAAAAAAAAGTCAAATATTTGAAAAATCGATATCTCGAAAGCTGGCAGTCAAAAAAAATTGAAAAAAATCAGAGAAGTACCTCTGAATACATTCAGAAACATATCCCAAATTCAGCAAGATCGCAGATACAAACTCATTTGATAGGTAAATGTGGTGTGGAATGCCCCATATGTATATGCAAACGTGGAGAGGAATGCTACAGGGGCGCGTGGGCGCCCCCTTCTCTCCTTTTCCACCACTTGAAAAAGACCAGACAGAGACATTGCAATGGGCAAAGAGGTTAAACAGCTGAACCCACTGCGGGGTCTCAGCTCAGGTCAAATGCCTAAATTGCCGCGTCACACAAGGCCAATGGTGCTTTATACTCCGTAAAGACACATCACACGGACTATGGCGTTTATCCGAGCGTGGTATTAAAGAGTGCATCAGGGAGGAAAAGACGAGGAGGTCACACGAGCTTCATCGTTTCTTCCATTTTTTCCCCTTTCTCTTTGCTCCTCTGCATTCCTCTCTTCGTCCTTTTCTTGTGAAATACCCGATTTCAAGGAGAGACCTTAAAGGGTATACCGAAAGGGTAGACCTTAAGCATTGTTTGTAATCACCACTTTACGGTTATTTTTAATTTTCGGGGGAATGAAAAAATGAATGCAAAGAAAGCGAGGAGGATACAAACAAATTGTCAAGCTCATCAGACAGTTGCGTCATGGTATTTTTCACTCTGTTGAAGACACAAGGAGAAATAAAAGAGGAAATAAAAATTCTTTTCTTTCTTTTCTATTTTGTTTTGTTTTTTTTTCCTTTTTTTTTCGTTTGAGAACAAAAAGAAATGAATCTCTGTTGATTCCCAGTGAGCATAAACCTTGGAGGGCAAATTAGCCACTGAATTGACGCTGAGTAGTGCCTGGAGAAGCCCCGGCTGGAATGCTTTCCAGACCAAAGAAGAGAAAAAGGACGAGGAACAAAAAAAAACGAAAAAATAAGGGAAAAAAAGAGAGAAGGAAACAAGAAAAAGCAAACAAAAACAAAAGAAGTCGCGTTAGAATTCTTCCCACTGGGCTTTGATCTACAACAGGGAGAGAGAGGCAAAGCCCAGGGTTTATTTCCAACGGAATGTCGAAAACAATCGTTTGGACCCTCCAAGGATCATTAGAATTCTCAAACAAAACGTGAAAACAACAATAACTGAAAATAGGAGGGAAAGAATGCGAAGAGATATGAAGCAGTATAAAACAATGGAATTTAAGAGGGAATAATAATAGAGAAAATTCTTTTTTAAATTTAGGAAAAAAAAAACATTTTTTTTCCTATGGATTAAGGGAGCTTTCCAATTTACGAGTTAATTCTTGCGTGAATGTTCAGTTTTCAAAAAAAATGAATAAAAAATTGGTGGAACCTTTTTCCAGTTGGAGACTGTGGAAAAAAATGGGAATTTGACATTTAGAAGAGAAATCAGGAGCTCGGAAGGATCGAGGGAATGCCCTCTAGGCGAATCTCTTCTTCGCCCTTTTTTTTGTGCCTGTCTGGTTTGGTTTTCAGTCTTCCACGTAATTTTCCCTTCTTTCTCTTAACTTTATTCCTCCACGTGTATCTTCTCGGCATCACGCGATCTAAACTGAGTCACGTAATACACTCAGAACAGAGGAGGAATCTCTCTTCCTCTTCTTCATCGAGGAATTTTTTTTTATTATTCATTCGAAAAGTTGGGGAAATTCATTTCAGCCATTATCGATTCACAAGTCATCTTAATATGAGGGTGCCTTGTGGTAGTTATTAGAATTCATGGCATACGGTCATTTTCGACAAAATTTTGTGATACACTATTTGTGATATTTCCGATTTTTGTGAAAAATTTGAAAAAAAATTGACTACATAATTAATGAGATATTCAATTTTCCACTGGAAAAAATGAAGTGGTAAAAACAATAAAATATTGATATTACTGATCCTAAGCGAATATTTCTTCAAAATTACTTTAAAAAGTTGTTAAATTTACTGAATTTAAATAATTCAAACAGTTAATCTGTTGTGTGAAAAAAAATATTTGCTTAGAACCAATGGTATCAATACTTTATTGTTTTCACCACTTTTTTTTTCTCAGTGCAAAGTTGGAACTTTCAACACATGTGAATGGCAAAACCTCAAAAATCAGCAACATTTGGCAGGTTTTCATTTTTTTTTCTCAAAGCCCTTCCCAGGAATTTTGATGACAAAATATGTAGGGATTTTTTCAATATGCTGGAGTAATCGGAAATTGATTCAAATTTTTTTATCACGTATTCTTGTTTTCTTCAATTTTGAAGGCAGGGAAATTTGGTAGGATCTATGATTGAGTAGAGTAATTAGCTGGCGCTACTTAGACCTAATTGGCCGTTTCATCCGGCATAGTTGTGTGCATGTTCTATCGTCCTATATATACAATCAATGTGTCAAATTTATAATTAGATGCAAAATTTCATACTTCAATACTGAATAAATGAATTTTGGATACATCAAAAGGAAAATTAAGGCGTCTTATAAAAAAAATTCGCAAAAAATTCACCAACGATTTCCACATATTGGAGCATCTTCTCAATTTTTCTCCAAATTTTTCCATAAAGTCTTTGACTCTAAAAAAAAATAAATGAACCATGTTACCCTGAACGTTCATTTTGCCCCCAGCCTCCTTCATAATATATGGACCGAAAGCTCTCTCTGCATGAAAGACCCAATACCTCAATTTTCATAGACCCCGTCCTTATAAAACTACCTTGAAATGCCCGGAGACGAGTTAAAATGGAGGCGTGACACTTTGAACTGCAGTTTTCGGAGCTCTCAATATGAAATTTCCGTGTGTTTGTGAGCGGTGAATTTGATGCCATTGTGTCCGGTGGCCACGACACGCGGCCATCAGAGTCGATATTGGCCTGTCAAGTTTGTAATAACTATTGGTGAGAGTAGGTGGCTCAACCGTTCCACTGTCAGCCTGTCGTTTTCCCCTAGTAATTGTCTCGTAAAAGGAAGGCCTTGTGTTTTATCTCTCTCTCTGCATTTAATTCCTAGCTCTAAAAATCATCAGGTTATTCAGAAAACTCAGTGCCACAGGACAGCCAACACGTTGAACTAACATCCGGGATTGGATAAAGGCAAGTTCTGACGTGACCGTGAAAATTTATTGCTCAAGACAACCGCAATTTCTGCTATTTAATTGCATCGCTGAGTGACATTCCGGTTTTCTCAAGCGTTTGAGTAATGTTGAATTAAATTAGATGATTAAAAAAAAATACACCTATCCTCAAAGATTATTCCATAAATCCTGAATTCTGAAATAGGGGAAAAAGAGAGAGAGAGAAAAAAAGGATAATGTGCCTGTAATCATGTAATTGAGTATTTCCTATAAAGATTTGATGGGAGTAGAGAAAAATCGATTGAAAGATGTGCTAAGTGAGGCTTTGGAAAATTTCCAGTTTCCTGCAAATCAATTTGTCAATAAAGACTAGGAAAAAGAAGCAACTTCTTATAAAGGCATAATCAATTATTTTTGCACTCGAAAAAATTCCAATAATCTTACTTCAATAAGATTAAGGTAAGTATCCCACTAAACTCGTTATTTTTTCAATGCCATATGAAAGTTGCTATTTTTTCCACATATTTCTGAATTTTTTTCATAATTTTTGTCTGTCCAGGATTATCAAAGTTACTGGAAAGAGAGGTGGCGGAGATGAAACACCCTAAATCGGGCAAAAATAACGAAATTACTAAAAAACCACACAGTTGACCCATTATTCAAAAACAATTGGCGAGGAGAACAGTATTTTAAGTAAATAATAAAAGAAAAAAAAATTCAATTCTCCGTATAGTCATTGAGAAATTTCAATTAGAAGGTCGTCGTAACTATTTGCCTCTCTCTCTATCTCATGTATGTGATAGGATATTAGTAACGTAAAAAAAATTGGAGAAACAAAAAAAATTATATTCACAAGCTGAAGATATGACTTTTGAATAGTTTAATCATTTTTTCGGGTAAATGAACGCACCTTTTCCCGAAATTATCACCAATTAATTGGAAACTCACCTACAAATCCACCTTTTTTTCTGTTTTATCGATCGTACTCTGGAATACTATCTTAAGAAAGAGCCTCTTAATCTCTTCCAATTTCAAGAATCCACGAAACTTCGTACCGTTCTAAAGCGACAAGTAAAGTACAAAATGAACTTCTCTAGTTTACCATTCATTTCGCTGAGTTCCTTCATTTCCGTGAGCTATCAATGAAATCCAACAAGGAAGTCAACCTTTAATGTGTCTACGTGTATACACTGTATCTCAAGGAATAGCGCATCAGTGAAGGAGGTTGGAAGGAGGCCGAAACTGTTCAAAATGATGGTGGGCGTTTTCAAGTAGATGAGAAAGAGAGAAGAGATAGAGTGAGATAGTGAGTGCTTTCGTGGTTGTCGTAAAGGAGTGGAAATGAAGAAGAAGTTGAAAAAATGAGAGGTAAAAAAAAAAAAAGAAAAAGAAAAGGGGTAAAAGAAATGAGAATGAGAGAGGGAGAAAATGGTGTGGGAGAAAGAGCTCCGGCAGTTCGCTCACAGGGATATAGGTACCGGACGAAGAGTTATTTGCCGAGCAATTCCTGTTTCAGGATTGCACTCGGGGCGATGTGGCTCTCTGCTAAAGCTAGTACACTATCTGTCTGATAGAGAGAAAGGATATGCTTTTTTCTCTCTATCTCGCCTCGACTCCTTTCACCCATGTCCGGTTGAATTGTGAAACGGTTTGTCAGAGTACGACTACGACGACGACGACGACGACAACGACAACGCCTCCCCGTCTTTGTGTGAAATGCCGCACTCAATTGAACCCAAAATTATTTTCGGTCTACTCTACCGCAACCGCTCTCGTATGTTACTCGTTTTTACTCTTTTTTCCAATGGAAATGAAAAAAAAAAAAAAAAACTCGTGGAGCACAGGATATAGTTTGAGAATTAAATTCTTAACAGCTTTACAAGGGTCACTGAGATTGAGTAGAATTTTATTTTCCGTTAAGAGCTTTATAAACACGTGATATATAGTATTATTTGAGAAAATTGAATTTTGAAATATATATTTATCAAACACTTGAGGATAAAATAGAATTTTTTACTTTGAAAGTCTGTGAGGATAAATTGAGTTCAGAAGAGACATGAAAAGTGTCTGGGGAGATATTCATTTTTTAAGATTTAACAAAAGGTCACGTAGATTTGATGAATAAGAGGAAGAAAAAAATTCAAAGTAAGAGGTTCGCAAACATAGCAGTGATAGTAGACGTCACATAATTATAGTACACGTAACATAATTTAACAATTTTGCACTATTTATATCTATAGAAGCAATCAAGTGGCAGAAGTGTATTATAATTTTTAAAGTTATTAATATAGGTAGGGGAGAGTGGGGAAAATGGGCCCGGCGATATGATCGAGGAATTTTCTTCGAAATGAAGGAATTGATGCAAAAATTCAAAAAAATTTGCGTTGATGCTCCAATATGTGTACATTGTTGATAAATTTTTGCCAATTTTTTAAAACACGCCTTCACTCTAAAAAAAACCGGAATCATTTTGACAACAGGTCCATTTTGCCCTAGTTCTCCTTATATGTATATATATGCAGTCACCTTAGGGTCTAAGGGACGTAAGTGATATGCTTATCCAGAGCACTTACGTCACTTTATTTCTAAAGCGACAATATATAAACATAAATATGAATGCATCATAATTTTTCCTTTTTTCGATTAAAGAAATTTTGTCTTCATTTCAATAATTAATTGTTTTCTTTCGATTTCATAGCATTTGGCAGCGCTTCTGTTCATAGATATAAAAATAATGTTCGACCTCTATATTTTTCAGATTTCTATAGTTTATCCGTTCTAATAATTGTTATATGGATGTTTAAATACTCATTAGATTCATGTAATTTTCAAATACTAATGTAATTTAAATTGTCGTTTGCAAATGAAAACAATCAAAGTTGAAATCATTCAGTAATTCCGAAAAGATAATTATCTAAAAATGTCTATAATTGAATCATTATTCACTTCAAAATTGATTTGAATGTGGTTTTTTATAAAAAAAAAACCCTTATTTCAAAAATTTGTATTGATTTCCATAAACTTCAAGCTTGCACTATAATTTTCAGAACCTGGTCACATAATTTCTTTCCTGAAGTCTGGTAACACTGAAACATAGTATGTCTCGAAGTTTGTGTTTCAAAATCACATGAGATATTTACGATGAAAATTGAAACAAGAACATATTTATTTCAGTTACCTGTTTTCGAAGGATTGTTACAATGTGAAATAGGTTAATTTACGTTGTGTTTCATATTGTGTTTTATACATTTCATTCTTATAAAAGTTTTTCCTTGATATAAATCAGTGGAGGCGTTGAAAAACAGTATGTTAAAGGACAGAATCGTGTTTAGAGTTTTAGACGTAAGAGAAAGAAAGAAAGAGATAGAGAGAGAGAGAGATGAGTTTCCGTTTGGTGTCTTGTGACTTTGTGAAATCCCCTAAGAGGTTTGTACTCGGGTTACTCTGTACCTCATACTTTGTGATAGTGTGGCGCACCCCCTGGAGGCAGAACGAGGCAATACGATCGAAAGGGCAGTGTATATAACCATGAGACAGACGTGAAATCGATTCCTACAGTATTTTCCAAACACAAGAGGAACAAAAAAGGAATTTAATAAAAAAAAAAAATTGGATAAATCATTGATTTATCTTTTATGCAATACAAGAGAGATTGGATGGTGCCATTTGAGATTTATTTATAATGCATGAAAATTCTGAATTCATGAATAATTTTTTCTCTCAAATTCACGTATTTCCTTGATTTTTCATTCAAAAAAAATTGAAAGTATGTTTTACAATATTATTTAACAATAAATCAATTTTAAAAGTTTTCTCACGCTAATTTGCATCATCTCACAATAATCGTATTAATGTCTTCATTTAGTCGAGATATTAAACAGCAAAAAACATTTAAAACTTCCTGAAGCAAAATACTTTCCAACATCGATATAAATTGCCCACAATTTCACAGAAACTTTCTCAGTGTTAATTAAAATGAGAATAGTTGCAATTCACGATCTAATTACAACCAAACTAACTAGGCCATGATAAACTCTGTAGCAGACAATAATTTTGAGAGCTGTGAAAAATAAAAATAAAAAAGGAGTAAAAAATGATTTTTTTCTTCTTTTTTTTAACCAGAAGAATAGCTAGAAGTACAAAATAACTCGTGGATTTCAGAGGACGAAATGGTTTTATTCGCCATTCATGGAATGTCGGATCAACAAGTTGGAATGTTTGCAACTACACGTTAGAGAGTTCGTTCAAAAGCTTTGGCTCTGGTTTCTATGGAACGTGGCATATTTGTCTCTTTATGAAGTAAGACTATACATTAACAAAAGTGAAAAATTCAAATGTGAAGATAAACTGTGAAAGTTTAGGTGAAATAATTTAGATGATGCTTTTCATGAAATTTCAGTGTGGGAAAGATGAGAAGATGCGCACAGTGAGAATTTCTTTGAATGAACATGTTGATAATCATGACACAGCATGTTTGAAGATGATGACAAGGGTCTGAACGTTTGTGGCTGTGTTTGGATGGCATTATTAATAGGGATAAATCAAAATTGTTTAACATCCTTGAATACATTCAATGGAATATCCTATAGCTTGTTAGACATCATGAAAGGATTCTCGAAGAGAATCCGTCTAAGAAGCCTGACGATATTGAAGATATCCTGCAAGCAATGTAACTAGAGATAGATTAATCGTCACCTAAAGCCTGCATTAAAGTTGGATGAATTCGACTTATTTGCATTGATAATAACCAAAAGCAAATCGTTGCTTTAGAACCAAAGTGGTGTAAGTACTAATGTAGAAAGACTTACGCATAGGACTGGTGCCACTTTGACTCTAAGGCGACAAAATATGTCAAACTGACTTGACTTCCTTTAATAAATCAAAATCTACAGGAGCTCCAAATTCTTCGACTTTATGAGGACCTCCTCTGGTTGAAGCTATCTATTTATTTCATAATGAATTACACAATTTCTCTCACAAGATGCTTCGACATGGAATAACACCACTGAAATATTATTTGCAGTGGATGTATATCTTAATACACGTGGGATGAAGTTGGAATATCCGGAAATCCATACAGAAATAGCGCACCTGTTTCCAAGACAGGCCAAAGATAAATTCTGGATTGCATCATGGCCATCAATAAATCAGGTTAAGAGGGGCCCACCACAGACGAAGGCAATAATGCTGGAGAAAGGGGGGGGGGGGTGGGGGGTTGGAGTATTGCAGAGGTATGGGTGAACAAACGTTGCATACTGCTGCGTGACAGCAACCGTATACCACCTATAATCGTGATTTATAACGATGGGTTTACGTGCTCATGTCACTCTTCAATCATGAGCCATTGTCACTTCAAGTTTTCTGGATCATAGTTTGATTGAAGCTTTGAGTTATGAAATTATTCTCAATTCAAAATGGGAGGAAATTCCATGATTCTCTACTTGTAGTAGTCTTCTTATCTAAAAATGTCTTTTTTTCCTGGATTTCTTCTCGTCCATGCTTGTTTTCCATTGCAATGAATTACCGTTTTGCTACATTGTAATGCATACGACTAGTACACATGTCCTCGCCAACAATGTTTTCTTATGGTTGGTGAAATAATTCATGGTACCACGTCGTCCGGGTGGTAATCGGCTTCTTGCTGGCTCTGCTGCATTGCACTACAAATGCCAAGCAATGTCGCTCGAAAGCAATAATTCAAATTACAAATCTATCTTACTTTTTACGTTTTTTTTTCTTCCCTCCATCTACCACTCATTCATGTTTTTATCGCCCTGACAATTCGTTCTTTCTTTTTTTTTTTTTTAGGAATATAATACCCATAAAATGAGTTTTTCAAGGTAATGAAAAAGAAGAAAAAAGTCGATCTTCGAGTACGTACGCTCTCGTAAATTCGCATTAGTTTGAAGCAAAGTAGAGAAGAATATACGTGATACTTGTCGATGGTGACTTTACTGCGTTCAATATTGATCCTAGCATCATATTACACGTAGAATACATATATTTTCATGGAAATATGCGATTTTATACATTATCATTGAACGTTGATCAGTAAGATGCATGAAAACTACGTTAGTATATAGTCTTCAACAGTGAGGCAACATTCCCCACGATATTTCCTGGAAATTATGGGCCCGCCTCTCCCTTTCGTCCATCCCAAGCAATAAACCCAATCTAGCTAACTTCCGCTCGTTTCGGGCTTAACGATCGGTACTTTGTTCTTCTATGCAGACGCGCGAGAGAGATCCCCAGCACGAAAGCAATATTAGCCGAAAGGTTATACGGAAAGGGGGATAAAAAAAAAATAAAAAAATGCCACACATTACGTTAGGAAACGAGTACCTGACAGAATTCAAGGAGGATAATTCTCTTATTCTTCATTATTCTATCCTCTAATCTGCAATTTGTCGTGGATAATTATGGCACAACTGCGAAGTGCTGAACTTTTTCACAGCTTTTAGTATCACTTTTGCTCTCGACTTGTGATAATGAAAAAAAAAAAAAAATAGAGTAGGGGAATTTGAAACCTGGCACTGTAGAATGGCGGAGAATAAGTAAATCGCATTAGGCATATTTTCTCGAGTTTCACGTTTATCCGGTAAAACCGGAATGCGCCCACGGTTAGGAGCAAAAAAAAAGGGGAAAAGGGGCATCGGGTGAGACGCCAAACACTGGGTGTGTGTGTGTGTGTGTGCAGGACGCACCACGTTTGGGTCATAAGTTAGGAAAGTTTGCGGCGACCCACGGGTACGCGTTCACTGAAGCTATAACTTTATTCGTGGAAATTACGGGCAACTTAAAAGCGTCTGCTACTATATACCCCTTCTCTATTCTTTTTTACTCGTGGGTTATGTGTACTAGGTAGTTGCACGATGGGTGGCCTTTACGCAGACATACTTCTCTTCTCCATGGGATCTCTTTAAAAACTTAGCAGGGAAAGATGAAAATATAGTTTTTTTCTTTTTTTTTCCTACTTTTTGATGATGATTAAGGGAAAAGTTTTTCATTGCTTCTCCTGTTAAGTTGAGAAAGTCATTGTACATGAAGGATTTCTTGAGGGGGTTTGAAAAATTTTTTCACTGAATTAATACACTCTTCTTGAGGAATCCATTTTTGGAGTTGTAATGGGATTCTTTTTGAATTAAGAATAAGAAAAGTTAAGAGGTTAAATTGAATGAGTTTTTTTTTTGCGAATTTTTATGGAGATTTTTCATTATTCGTTCAAACAGGTGAATTTTTTTTTGGTGGGAGGACTCTCAGCGTAATTGTACTGCGATTGCTTCAATTTCCGCTGGTTGATGAGTGGGAAAATTGATTTTGACGCAGAATCCAATTAACGCTTCCAATCTGCTAATGAATTTTGCGTAAAAAAACGTGGATAAAACTACGATTCACTTTAAATAAGTTTATAGTAAAAAATCAGATGTCATTGATAAATGGTAATTTTTGTAAATTTCATGCGAAACGATAATTTCTGTCTCTCGATGGATTTTGAAGGGAGAATAGAAAAAAAAAGTGCAATGACAGAAGAGAAAAAGAAAGAGGATACATTCTGGATTTTCACTGCTACGAGTTTTCTCAGCAGGATTGCATACATTTGGAATTCAGCCAGTTTTCTTGTCGAAATCTACTATATTACCAAGGAAAAAAAAAAAAAGTGGCCCATTGAAAGTAAGTTAAGATCACTGGATTTAGGGAAAATTCAATAATTTTTATATTCTCTAGCTATTCAAATTCATGAGAGCTTAAATTTCATTCCAACAGTTTTATTTCCATTTTCCTTTTTATCTCATTTTCTTCTATTTTTACCTTTTTATCACAAGTCCCAATGTTCATGTAATGATATTCTCACAGCATTCAAGAAAGAATATTGCGAATCTTCATGAGAAATAATTCTCAGTATATATCTTTCATAAAGTAAATCGCCTTAGTGAATATATATATATTTTTTTTATTATCCTTAAAGTCATAAAATAAATTAATGAAGTCGAGTATCCCGGAAGTAAATATGATTACGACGTAAGAATTACGCCAAAAAAACATTATTCTGATTTATGTGGGCTCGTGAAATGCTTTTGTTATCCTTTTTTTTTAATTATTTCTTTTACTCACTTAATTCTTTTCCTGAAAACAAGGAAGAGCTTTTTGTTTTACCGGCAGTTCCTTGATACAGTACTGTTTCCAAAGGCCTTTTTTGCTTCGGCAAAAAGAATAAAAAGACTCCCAATTAGTGAACAGGCCATCGGACACAGACTTGACATGATGTGTCTTTTTTTTTTTACCGCCCCCTCTTTTTTTTCTCTCTCTTTCAAAATCAAAAACTAGATAAAAGGAAGTAAGAGAATCAGTCAATTTGTACCTGATTGTCACTCTGACTTGATGACCTCGTTCGTTCAAAAAAAAATTTTCTCATTCTCGCTTTCTCGTTGATATTCGAGAAAAAATTTAAACTAGATTCCACGAAGTTTATTTAACGAGTGACTATATGGTACATAAATAACGAAGAGCCGCTTGAGAAATAACTGCGGCAATTAAGTAAAATTATCGCGATAGTCATGGCACGTTTGTGAATATATATGGCTGTGCAATTATGAAGAGTTTATGCCAAATATTCCTAGTTTAAAAAAAAAAAAGGAAAAAAAGAAGAAGGAAAAGAAGAAGAAAGGGAAAAATGGGGAGTGGTATTTTATAAGACCACAGGAGGGAAAAAGAACAGTTAATTTATTCAACCGAGATAACCGATTGTGTCCGAGTCAGATGGGCATTCACATGTGTGGTGGGCTCTATGTAGAAAAGCCATAATATAACGTGGTCCATCGAAATTCAAGCCCCTCGGAGATGGAATAATTTGCAGTTGGTGGTTGTACTCTCGCAGTCGCACATAGGGAAAGAGGAGGAGGTCAATGCAATTAACCCTCGCTTAACCTTTTAATTGCACAGAGTGAGGTTTGGAAGCGGGTTATAGCGTTGTGGATTAATGTTGGCCTACCGTGGGCGCGGTCTAGTTTTATTTGTAGCGAGACTCTGTGTATGTGACGATTTTTTTTGTCAAAATCCGATGCCATGAGATTACATGTCATAAGCTCTCTTGCGGTAGTATTTCAGCAGATTTGAGTATGTTAACCGTTCATTTTTATTCTTCCGTATCAAAGATGATTTTTTCATAATTTTTGCCCGTGTTTATGAGATATGAATGATTAAAGTTGCTGAAAATAGCAGTGCTGGAAATAAAACGCCCTAAATCGGACGGAATTAGTGGAATTACTAGAAAATCACACAGTTGACCAATTGTTTAAAAACTATTGGCGAAGAGAACAGGCATTTGAACTAAATAATAAAAGAAAAAAATATTCAATTCTCCATATAGTTGTTGACAAATTTTAATTAGAAGGTAGTCGTAACTATTCGCCTCTTTCTCTATCTCATGCATGTGATAGGAGATTTTTTTTTTTTTTATTTAATAGAAGATTAATGCAAAAAAAATCGAGCGATAAAAATGATATTCAAAAGCTGAAGATATGACTTTCGAATAGTTCAATCACTTTTTCGTGTGAAATAAACCACGTTTTCCCGAATAATTAGCAACTAATTGGAAACTAACCTAAAAATCCTCATTTTCTCTGTTTTAACGAATATTTTTAATTAACGATCTAGAATTTCCGAAAATAATATTCCAAATACTTTCACTAATTTCAATCAATTTTCATTATGTAAAACATCAAAACACTGTAATTATACGATTTATCCTCTCTGATCACGTAATTTTGCACAACCAAAATGATAATACTGATTATCATTGAAAACAACATTGTTGCAACGTAAAATTTTCAATTATATTTCACGTAAGATTAATCGATGCCCTTTTTTTTTAAAACCCACTGTCGACAATATTTTATAAGGATTCAATTCACGATAAAGTCCACAAGGCACTAGATTAATGGTCAACCATAGTGCTATTTGTATCACATCATATATCGTAACTTGGTATAACACTATGGTCGTTGTCATTTTCTGGTGCACGATATCATGCCGACGATTAGTTCACGATAATGCTAAAATTTCAGTTCATATGTGTGTATATATATATATGTGTGTGTATGTGTGTGTGTTGTGTATTTAAACGTGTGACTTATGACTTGTTATTGGAAAGTACTTTGCAGCAGTAGCAAATCGAGTTTGAAGGTATTGTGGTGGTGTTGAAAAAAAAAGACCAATTCGGACGAATAAAGCACAAAAGGCAGAGAAAGAAATACAATATAAATCAAATGAATTTCATTGAGATGAAATAACGGACAAGACAATAAAATATGATAGCGCACAGATTGTATACGTGATGGTGTGTAATACACATGTATTGTATCTCATAGAGCTCAGAATCATTTGAGCTGAAGTGTATTCCTGCAATATAATGCATACACAGAGGTGGTCTCTCCCATTCTGAATTGCAATATAGAGCTGGAGCAAACTGTCATTGCTAGACGTGAGATGTTATATCCTATATTGTATATCAAGAGCACATATACTCCCTGGAGATGTGAAACACTAGGAACATTTCTGTATGCCTCTAGGTAGGCGTTCCTGTGGGACGTGAAGACAGAGCGTCATCGTCATTTGCTTCTTTTTTTTTTCTTCAAAACGGAAATAAGAAAAACCTATCTTCACGGATTATCACATATTATTAGAAGAACTTTCACTTTTTCAACCAACGCCTGAATTCATTTAACGTTCTGTGAATAATTAAATGATTCAAAGTTTATGATATCTAATTTGAATGAATAATATTGTGAGATAGAATTCAAACATTTTAGAATTTTTATTCATTTTTTTTCTTCCGTTATTTTCATGAAAAATAAGTGAAATATTGTACAAGCACAAATTTCAGTGGGTGCTGGAACCTCTGATATTTTTAACGTCTAGTCAACTTGAATGCGCGATAGCATTTGTGTGTACCATCGATATCCGTTGTTATGTGTAATTTGGCAGGTGACGCTGATCGTATGCGACAGAGGCGGGTGTTTGTTTGCTACCCCTATTTCTATAGTACAGAAACAAATTTATACATCAAGATACACTCTCTCTGTACATGTGTGCAATCGTTCAAATGTCAGTATTTTTGACAAGCGTGAGTTTATCAAAAACAATGACAATGCAGAGTGCGTTTATTTCACGAGTTGAGGGATGGAGGCATTTGTTTTTTTGGATGTTCATAACTGTATTGTAACAATTTCATGTAGATTCTGCTACTGAATGAGCTTTTCCGAATGCTGCATACATATCCGAAGGCTTGTCTTCAATGCTAATTCATCATGATTCTTCCTTTATTTTTATTATATTCAGTTATCTCGAAGAAGTTTCTTTGTGAATATAATGAGAGGAGTCAGAAGTTGGTTGGATGAGTTACCGGGACAACTTCATTATCCAACCAGGATAATTAGCCAAAGAGTCTTGCTAATGAGTGCGGATGAACAGTGAGAATGAAAGAGAAAAGAGAGATTACAAAATGGTATTGGACTTTGGTGTTCACTTGGCGTTGAGGCCTAATCGATTAGCCAGTAATGTTTATCATTAACCCCTGTGGGTTAATTTTATGCGTCAATTACGAATCCATTGATCTCCCTTCGTAATCATCAGTTTAAAAAAAAAGTTGAATATAGATATCTTTCACGTGGTGAAGGGAATGGGGAGAAAAGTGGAGTAACACGCAATTGGCAAAAACGCCTTCAATCATCCAGATAATGTGTTTATGGTTAGATGACGAAATACGATTAATTTATATTCAAACGTGAATGAATGCTCAACTTGAATGAAACATTAAGGATTACGAGCAGTGTGGGCCTAATAGTGTGGGGTCATTTTGTAATGGTGAGTTAGTCTACTGGACGGTAGCACTGGTGAATGTCGACGCTATCGTGTCATTGATATATTGCACTTTCGATATGACATTAAATATATTATGATCGACACGGAAATGATATAGCAGTTGGTTAGATTATAACTGTGGCATGCAAACCAGTTGGTACAATCAGTTTTCTCATTAGTGGAGGTGCTTTAATTTATCATTTACTTTCTCACTTTGTCTGATCAATCTAAATTATAATTCCATGACGTATTTCTAATTAATCATAATTACATAAAATTCAAAATAGAGTTGTAGTATCTGGTGGTGAATTTATGGATGAAATTCCATCAGTTTCGAGCAATTTTCATCAAAGAGTACTTTGTGATGGACGTAAAACAAAAGAGTCTATCGTTCCTTTGTCGACGGACAGTAGTGATATATCTTTCAGTCCCTCCAGTAGTTCCTCCTCTCCAACAGTTGGCTTCTTTTCCCGGAATTGCAAAAATAGATGAAAAAAAATAAATAGTACAAAAGAAAACCAGAGTACATTGGTCAAGACAAAGCTTTGTATCAGGTAAACCATGCTCAGTACAAGTGCCGAGAAATATCTCAGTGACACCACTGAGTACATATAGTCACATAGCTCTGTTTTAGACGGTCTACGGCATAAATTAAAACTTTTTTAGCTTCTACCAGGCTAGCGTTAGGATCGTTAATCCATCGTGTCAGCCCTCCCCCTCCGGCAAAACTCTGGGTAGAAGCTCATTTCTCGTTCTTCATGGTACTTTGGAAAGGTACTACCGTCCAGAACTAGAGTGCTATATTATCCCAAGTATGCCACCTTTATAGACTACCTACCCAACTTATTTTTTATCAGCAGAGGAAAGAAAAAGTCGTGTTATATCAGATGGTAATTAGTACTTCATAAGTTCTGCATTCCTCAGTATTTTTGACTCATCGGAAATATACCAAAGTAAAGTAGCTATAAATTAGAAATAATGTACAGTTGTCACGTCAACATCCACTTTCCAAAATTCAGGGGTTTAAAGAATCGATAATGACAATTCTAATACCGTTAGAATCAATGCAGTCAGATAGGAAGAAATTTAATGACGACCATAGGCCATCAGAATTTATTTATTGCAAAATCGAATGCGATACTCGCAGTGATACCAAATGCGACAATTCTGGTGATATTGAATGGAAGAATTGGATGTATGGATTGGATTGCTGGATGCAGCAATTTCCAAAATTACAGAAAAAGTTCCCTTCGTCACTATTCACATGAGTGTTTTTCAATTTGATTAATTTTTGCACCATTGGAATTGTCGTTTCTTATTCTTATTTCAAAAATTTATGAGGTGGGTGGTGAACCCATGTAGGGTTTCCCGACATCCACGGGGTGGCCGATGTTCGGGTCAAATTATTTTATACGATTTTAGGCAAGTCGATCAAAGGCCAAAGTACGAAACAATATCGGGGCGTGGATATTGGTTTCGCGAATAAGTCCGATATTCTTCCCAACGTCGAACCCTGTATATAGAGATGGTGAGTTAGTATCGTAACTCGATTCTATATCGAGTAGCCGAATATCGGCAACCCTATATCTATCCGAAATTCGGACTGAAGTCATGACACCCATATCGGCACAACAAATTCGAAACGATTATCGCACGTAATTCGCGTAACCGAAGTTCGGCTGCTCTACTTTTGACAAACATATTTCCAGCATCGCTCCCCCCAATTTCGCAGTACGAATTTTTAATAATTTTTCTTTTTAATTAATTTTTATAGTTTTTTATACCCTAACATAACGATTGAAAAGTCACGCCATAATTGATTTTCCTTCAATTATTCTTCTTACTAATGATTAATTCGTGAACTAAATTTTAAAAAATATAAAAATAATAAATAAATGTAAAATAAAATAGATAGAAAAATTGATCAAGAAAAAAATCTTCTCTTTCTGCCATCAAATGATTCGATTATCAATAGAGGAAGAAATAATACTCAAATAAAAACTTTAATTTTCAAAAATAGAAGAATTTTGTGTAAAAAAATGAATATTCCATTGTGAGAAATATGTAGTTTTGTTTCTCGGATCTTACTTCACTTTTGTTATTATACGCCTCTCAATAAGGATATCCATATGAACAATATAAATATCGATATGAATTTGAGATCAAATGACTTTTAGATTCATATAGACAGTACGATTCTGTCAAAGTCGAATAGAGTGATGGTCCAGTCGGCAGCGTGCAAGTTTCATCATCCGACGATCGAGGGTTCAAAACCGCCTCTGGGAACTAAAATTTGTAATTTCTAAAATGACTTTAAAATGATTAAAATTGAAATATAAATAATAGAACTATAAAATTATGGAATCTCAGAAAAAAGAAAGATAATTTTCTTTTTATTTTATGTTTAAAAATTGTTTTTATATTATTGAGCGTCTGTCGAGTTCGATATGGGATTCGATATTGGGCGTATATCGAAGCGCTAAGTCGAAATTCGTCACATTGAATTTAGCCCGACGTTCGGGCCGAACTCGAAATCCTATATCTGGTCGAAATCGGATGCGATATACGCCCTATTTAGTTTTCGATTTCTTGCCGCTGTGACATGCCATTATTGGGTGGAGTTCGAACCAATATAGTTTCCCTATATCGAAACTCGGCAATTCGACATTGCCCCGAATTGCGGCCCATTTCGGTTTCCTACATGGGAAGTCAGCTTATTTAAACAACACCATAATTCTGAAAAACCGCACAAAATAAGAAATGACTATTACCCACACGCGTCAATTGAGAAGTTTTTCGTTATTCAAATTTTTTAGCACTCCTGTAAAATAGTTTTATTGAAAACCGGAAACACCACAACTAACACAGCCTTTGTGGTACTTGAGGTGTTGTACTTGGCACCTAGGGAAATGCATTTTTCGTTACGTAAAACGATCCTCAGAGGGAATACTGAGGCGTGTAAAGAGAGCAGTTAATTTCCTTGGTAGGATAGCATGTGGCAAACGCAGAGTTCTGTGTACAAATACAAAACTCATTCCACCTTTTGACTCTACTTGTCATCGTACATATTGCATTCTTCTAATAAAAAATACACAAGTTTAAAACCACGAAATTGTTTATCATGAAAATATGTATTTATTGCTCCGGTTCTGCGGTAATATGGTGATATTGAAAATTCCAGACGACGTAGATCAAAAAAGTCAGAGGTCTTTGAGAGTGTTCCGAACATGATGAGTTAGAATCTCATAATTTTAATGCATTCCTTTTTCCACGTTATAAGCGCAAATCTACAGTGCATAGTGAACTTTATAATGGCCTCGAAATATTCTCACGTGAATTCCTCTTCAAGATATTGCGAATATACATTGATCAAAGGAGGTGGATCTGAGAGCTCTCCAGTGTGTTAGTAATTCCAAATTACGATGCTATGTCATTAATGCTTGACTTTGACAGTATTATAAGATCCAACCGCACAGTTAATGAGAAGATGATGTTTGATTCTGGATTATTGGTTCTCCAATGTCATATAACTAATCCGGTGTTATTGCCTATTGATTAATGGATAATTCTCTATGATAATATCTTTTATTTGATTATGCATAAACGTCAATGCTCGAAATGAAGAAAAGGGCAAATCAATGATAAAGACGTCTTAACAGAAGACTGAAAGTAGTCTGAGGAAAAATCTCAAAATGAATTTGACTGAAGGATTTCCAGAGCTTCATAGAAATGTAATCTCGTGAAATTGAAGAAAAGATGTCTTGCTGGCGTACTGACTCGAATAGTAAGAAGAGTGAATTATTCTTTGAATTCAATGAGCAGAAGTATTCCTCTTTACTTATCACAAGATAGATGTATAGATGTCACAGGAATTGAAGAAGATTCACGGTGAACGAGTTGAAGTTCAATCTCTTTTCTTTTTTCTGGTGAATTCAAAAAAACGTAAGGAACATCTGTTCACTTGGAAATATCTTTATAATGCTCGAGAGAAACGTGGCAGTGAGATGAATTTTTCTACTGGAAGTAAGCTTGTGGTAAACCGAAGCATGAGACTACACTCATGTTAGTTATCAAATTCACTAACTTGTCGGAATCAAGTTCAAAAACTTGCATACTAGTATGAGAATAATGCGCTAGTACGTAAAATTTCCTGAAAACCATAGTTTCAAAAGTTTAAACTTTACAATTTCAAGTTTGTTACATTACCTCTCATTCACACAGTCTGTTCTGTCTCACAGAAGCGTATGATTTAATTGAAAAATATGACTCATTCAGTGACAGTGATGAGATATTCTGCAACATAATTTCTAATGATGCTCAACGCTACAGAGGCTGTAATTCAATCACCATATCATTTGCCTCAACTTTTGTAGAACAGATACGAATGTAAGTGATTGATAATCACGTAAATTATCACAATTTATCATTAAAATGATCTAATTAATCAGCGTTTATGTGATGACATATATTATTAGTCTTGAAAGAATCATTTCTTCTAGCTTTCAACACTCTACTACAACCTGAGTTTCATGAAAAACTTTTAATTAACGAGATTCTCAAACTCTCATGTAGATGCTTTGAGAATTCTTGATGAGTCATAATTAACTTTGTAATGATGCTTTTCCTAATGTCATGAAATGAGAAGAGTGATGTAATTCCATATGCTACATTGTGCATCGTTAGAAGTCTATGAACTTTATTTTGGTATTTGCATTTGTGAAACTGCGAAATTCGTCAAACTATTATTTAAGAAAAGAGAATGCCTGGAATCCAATCTCTAATATATCTCCTTCAATTATCTCAAATATTCTAACCAGCATGGAAATCGAGACAATACAATATCGTATTTACCTCAACCAAACTTCAATGAGTTCCACACGATATTGTTGTACAATTTGTGTGTTCATTATCGTCTGTTTGAGACTTAAATTTCAAGGATCAGAAAGCTTGTCACAGTGGAAACGCTTGACTGGCAATGGGTAGATGCCTGGATACGTGTCATGAGCAATGTTATTTGCCGCTTCGTCGAGCGATACAAAATACATAGTGTAGCTTTGCGCGTATATGTGTGTATATAGATATAGATATATATATATTTGTCTGATATTGTTGGAACTGTCGTGGCGAGAAAATCCATCGAATGATGGCTTGTAATGTGCAACAGTTCTGATAGGTTTGTGTGCGTGCCAGTGGAAAAGGAGTGGAATCCCTATGGTTCTTCCTCAGAACGACAGAGCGAGTTACAGTACTGCGATAAGGCCTTGGGAGATTGTAAGAGAAGGAAGAAGGGATATGGTTTTGGCTGAGAGGAGTTAGGGCCAACAGCCGAGGCAAACTAAATGTGCGCTCTGAATTACGCGGTACTTAAATCCATCTGTGAACACGAGATCTGCATACCGAAAGCTTCAGCGAGTATTACGAGCCAGGTGGCTGTAAAAACTTTCGATGGCATTACCCAGATATCTCTTATGGCCTATACTGCTTTTGTAAAAGTTTTCCGCTGTACGTTAATGCTGTAACGGATATCATGAGATAAAATTCCTAACAATAGACGGAAAAAATTGTGATTAAAAACCATATATTGTCCATTACATGATGTTGATACATTTCACTGGGATGAAAGGCTCTCATTGAAGAGGAAAAAATTGGTAAAATGGATTGTCGCTGGAATTATAATTTAAAGTAGTATGGACAAAAGACAGTTGAGTCGTTGAGTGCTTAGGAAGAAAAAAGGGAAAGAACACCTAAAAATGATTATTTAGAAGCAAATTCGAAGGAGATTTAGTGGATTGTATCGATCATTTGTCAATTATGACTTGAACAATAGTATATAAATTTTTGTTTTTTTCCCTTTTTTCAAAAACATTTTCTAGATTTCAATCTTTTGCTAAACCTAAAAGCGTGAAATCTTGTATTTGCTCATAAAATGCTATGGACTATTGCTGTTTTGTTATTAGTTAATATTGACCATACAAAATTCTGAGGCGTCAATTGCCTCAGAATTCCCCAAGATAATTCAAATTCATATGAACATTGATTTAAAAATTTTAAATTTTGATCTTCGACTTCAATTCACGACCAACTACTTGAAACATCAAATATAAAAAGTGGTCAACAGTAATAGTTGAAGGACAATAGTTTAAGCAAAGAATGAAATGAAGCAATTACGATTCACTTGGTGACTGGCTGATGGGTAGTGTGACATTCGCGTTTGGCCACAGAATCCGGAGGCGTTGTTCCCGGGAGGTTTCATTACATGGCTGGCTTCACGGAACAAACAGAGGACTCTCGGCATTACGGCCGGATGGTCCCTAGTTGCCTGCTTCTCTAGTACAGAATGTCTCTCGATGCCATGTACACTCCTGTGGGACTGTGCATACTCATTGTATAGTAGTAACACAAAGGAGAATGTAACTTCCCTTGTTCTTTTTTTAATCGTTTATTTGGAGGACAAAGAGCGCGTTTTTCGAGGTGATGATGAAAAATTATTTTTTTTGGGGGGGGGGGGGGCAATTCTTGGTGTCAAGGAAGTGCTGGAGATGCATTCATGTGTTCTGACGCTTTCTGGTATAAAACGAGAAGAAAGAGGGTATTCCAAACGATTGCTCCGAGTAAATTGCGGGAGATGAAACGAGAAAATTCATAACGTGAAAATAAAAAAAAAGTCTTTTTAGTACGTGTGATTTAGTGGATAGAGGCACGTCTTTTGAGAGGAATTACATGAGGCTGAAAATCAGCGAGACAAGACAAACGGTATTTGACGTAGAGACAAAACAAGCAAAAAGGTTTAAAGTGTGAAAAGACATGGCAGGAGGGCGTAAATTCATTCATGAAAAAAAAAACGAAGTAGAAAAGACATAGAGAGAGAGAAAGAAGAGAGAAGTAAAAGAAGAAGAAAAAAAAATGAGAATCCGGCTCTTGGTGAGAGTGGCCCCGAGTGAGTGGCTGTTCTCTTCGGACCACGTCCGCCCACGGGCCGGGAGAGAGATCCCATTCACGGAAAAGAGCATAAGACGTTGGGCACACGCGGATGAATGGAAATGCTCGTTGCCAGTGTGCCAGTTGCTTGTGGCTCTACAGACATTGAAGCCAGTGGTTGGATAACAGAAACTCTTCTTCTTTATAACCAAAATGTCGAGTACCATTTGGTAGAAATCTCTAGAGTACACGGGAGAATTGTAAAAATAGAAATGAATGAAGAAAAATACGGATTTAGTTTGTATACGGAAATTCAATGTTTTTGGATACATGGTTACATTTGATTCTGAACGACTCATGTGATTTTCATTGCTCTTCACTAGAACAAAGAATCAAATCAATTCGACTCTACTGAATCGCTATTGAAACCTAAATTCACACACAGCTGTATCTCCAATTCTTTGAAGAGGGAAAATACGTGAATAATTCAAAACCCTCTCAGTATTTATCTAAATCGAAAAAAAAACCACAAAATGTTTCCTCTCATTTTCATCTGAAAATCAATAAAAGCTCTTTTTAAAAAAAAATTTTCATCACTTTCGTAAAATGTCTTCTTTTTTTTTTTTAGAATATCTCGATTTTTTTTCTCCTGTCAGTTGTAAATTTTCCAGTTTTCATCAAGCAATTCCATGCTTCCATAAAAAGCCTTAATTTTTTTTTTTTTTTCAAATGCTGAGTCACATGATGAAAAATTACGAGGAACCCATGCAAAATGCAGAGTTTCGACGTGCAGTCGTATTTTTTTTCAAAAAAAAAGAGAGTTCTTTTTATTTTACCACGCTGCGCTTTTTATTTTACCTGAGGACGATTCATTGTCAGCAGTGAAGAGTTCCACTGCGTAAAAAAGAGCCCTTTTATTTACTAGCAGAGGCTATAACTCAGATTCATCCCCTTCCTACTCCTACCCCTTGAGAGGCCCTAGTGCCGATAGTACTGTGTGATTGCCAACATCAGTGTGATGGAAATGTTTACTATGCTCACATACATACATGTGTATACTGTACCAGTACTATTACATGCCTTTCTACTGCGTTGATCCTGGTGAGTAACTTTGTCTCCAAGAGAACGTAGCCAGTTCATGCATATCAAAGAGTTCTGGATCGATCATGCACATATCGAAATAAAGTTTAAAATAGAAGAGATAAAAGACATTTTCACAATATGATTTTTTTCTCCTCTTTTTTTTTTCAGACTGATGCAGATAAGAGAGATTTATATGAAAATTACAGTGAGTCTTCGTAGCCATGGAAATAATGATATTCAAAGTAACATCGTTGATATCACAAAAATTTATCATTTATAGATATTTTTAATTTTTATGAAAAAAAAGAGAAGAAATATTGCAGTAAAATTGATTTTATACATTGAAGAGATTGAATTACGGTAGGAGTAAATGATCCATTCATAAAGTGAACTGGTAAATTCAACAATATTTTATTTACGCATGCACATACACATGTTTTAATATGTATGCAAAAACCTGTTCACTGATTACAGACGAGTTCACGTTTGTAAAAGCTGCCTGTAAACTCTCTGTTTCAGTTATATATCTGTATATATATACATATATATATACATATATGAAAAACCGTTATGTATAAATTCTTCAATGGAGGTGAAACTTTATGATCGTTGAGTTCATTAAAGTACTTTTTTCAATTCAATAATTACTGGTTTTAATGAAAAATGTTTTTACGTTGTGATGCACGTGAAACAGATGATGAGTAAAAGAGGAGGAGTGGACAGATATTTGCTTGTTTTTTTTTTTCCTTGCAAAAAAAGAAAAAGCAAATGTCAATTATTTTTTATAGACTTTTAAGGGATATAGATGCCACTGCAATCAGACGTTTTGCATGAGTGAATCGGTGAAAAGTTTCTCTTTGTAAAGTAGAAAAAGAGAGAAAAGAAAATTAAATTAGAAATACTAGTGACATTACATTTCTACACTCTATTCAATAGAATGCGTGAGAACAAAAAAGAATCGGGGAGAGTTGACAGAAAAAAAATAGCAGATATATGTAAAAGAAGAAACGGATTCGCAAGTAAATGAACGTAAATTCGTTGACGGGAGAACGTGTTAGTTGGCTCGATACAAATTGAGTAAAGCTTTGTGATTCGTACGAAACGAAAATGAAAAGCGCCTGTACCTAGAGGGATAGATCCATGGTTCGATGGATCTGTGTTACTCCAACGGGCAACCATACAATTGAAATGCATATGTTGCAAGTGCTTTTTTTTATGACAAAAATAACAAAAAAAAAATTAAATCCCAGGTAAAATTAAAAAAATAGATGGACTCTAAAAATGGTAAAATTTTATACACATAGTATTTAGTATGAATACTGGAAAATATTGAAAACTGTATTAAGCCTCGTAAATACCTGAAATAACTGAGAGTATTTTTGAATATAAAAATTTTCACACAGAGTGCAATTTTCCTGCATCAATCAAAAAAATGAAAAAAAATATAGAAAAAAATTCATCGAGTCGTGCAAAATATTTATCGAAATGAAAAAAAAAAAAAAATATACTGAAAATACCGATTTGTACGAAGGGATAAAATGAATTTCCGCACAACATTCGAAATTTCGTTCAAAGGAAACAATCATTCCAAATATTTGACTGCAGAGAATTGGAGAAAGCAAAAAAAAAGAAGGGGGAAATGAAAGAGTAAAATTGAGTAATGTTATTGGTGAATTTGAAAATCACTTTTTAAATTGACATTACGTGAATTTGTATTCACTGTATACATGATTGATTGAGTTTTGGTAATTAACTAGATCGAGTCTAATTATTCCAAGTCCAAATGCACGGATGTTAATCGCTTTTATGGAAATAAACGTCGAATCCATAATGGAGTTTTATCATCGAGTAGAACTGTGCTGGACTTGACGAGTTACGTCACTGCATAAATTGTGTTTGGTAAGCTAGTCACGTTCAATATTTGAGTGAGAATCGGATGGATTGCCCTGCAAACGCGACTGATCGTCAGTTGCATCGCTTTTCTGTTCAATCCTTTTTTTTTTTCTTTTTTCTTTGCATTTCTCCTTTCATAAAACGTAATGACAACTTTAAAAACTCGCAAATCTTTTTTTTTTCCTCCTTCTTCCGCCTTTTCATTCTGCTTTTATGCAATTTTTATTCAAGTGAGAAACGTTTTTCCATGGAATATAATAAGCTACACAGTCATACGATAGTCTCAACACGTAACGGGGTTAATCGTTTTTCAGGCGTACAGGAGAGCTAATAATTGCAAGAGCTGTTGAAAAATATTGGCAATTCGTTGCGATCAGACACACGTTAATACTGGAACGAATGCAATTTACCACGCACGAATGTGTTCGATACTGTTTCCTCCTGCATGAGATGTGTATAAACCCCTCCGTGTACATGAAAATTGATGAATATTAGAGAGAATTATTTTGTGACATAAACTGGTGAAATTACTCATTTTTCTTTTACTCCCCCCTTTTTAAATGACTCTATCTACCTCAATTTTCTGTGCATACAATGTTTTATCAAAAAATTATTTAAAAAATAACTCAATCGCTTTGATGGAATTTAATTCACTTTATGAAAACTTTTCAAAGTTAAAAACAATAATTGTATTAAAAAATATGAGGTTCTTTGAACGAATTATTTCATTTAATTCAATTACTATAATTTCTATTCAACTTTGTAAAATTACGCTTTCTTTGAAAATTTGTTTATAGAAATTCTTTGAGCAAAACTTTCTTGTTCGAGTCTTTATTTTCCATATTTCTGGTAACAGGAGCAGAAAAAAAATACAAGTCAATTATAAAAGCAATGGAAAAAAAGAAGTTATTCATTAAAAATATAATTGACAAGTGAAAATAATGGCTGATGTTTGGGCGTTTCTTTCTTTTTTTTCATGTAGCTGTTTGTTAGATCAGGGTTTATTATTAGACATCTAGTGACGGTCCTTTATGTCCTCGATGAGTGAAGGCTTTTTGCAACGAGCGGAAGATAATAATTGGCCTCTGTCACCAAAGACACGTCTGACAAAGAAGGTAATGCTCCCCCGCTCCTTCTTCAAAATGTGACAAGAAAAAAAGAATGGGAGGTATCAAGATTGAGCGCTTTCTCAAGAGTCTCAAAAAAAAAAAAAATTTTTATTTCCCTATTTAAAAGAGGAGGCGAAAAAAGAAGAAAAGGGAGAAATCCACTCAACTCAGTTCCTCCTTCTATTTTCCCTTTTGTCAACCAGGAAATATTGTACCGTTGAGAATTTCTCTCACTCGCGTGACACTCTGCAATCATCAATGGTGTACATCTGGCTACCAACTACACTGGCGCCACACCATACAACATGCTAAGTTAATTCCACTCCTGATAAATGCAACACACGAGGATTCGCATTCTGACCTCTCCGTGATTTTTTTTCTTCAATTTTTATATTTGACAAGAAATACACTGAGAAAGAAATAATGGCAGAAACAAGTTAATATTGATGTCATTGGTCCTTAGAAAATATTTTTTTGAAATAATTAGAAACAGCTGTTGAATTTTCAGAATTTAATCAATTCAACTAGTTAATTTGTTTGAATTGATTAAATTCAATAAATTCAACAACTTTTTGAATTATTTCGAAAAAATATTAGCTAAGGACCATTTGCCTCAATATTTAATTGTTTTTACCACTTTTTTTCTCATTGAATGTGGGATTAATCCTTCTTTTTTATCGTTTTAATTATAGCCCTGAAGTGAATTTACTTTTCGTGCACTTCATCTTTGAGAAATTATCTGTACAACACTAAGAAAGGAAAATATTTTCGGAACTGAGCTTTTAATGAATAAAATTAACTTAAGGAGATCAACTACGTTGAGAGAATTTTTCAAAGTCTCGAACTAGAAAAGTATGGTAGAAAAAGAATTTTGACTGTGAAAATATTGTTAGTAAAAATTGTGATCAGAAATAGGAATTTTCGGTCTGGACATGAATTTTATTAGCGCCAAGTATAACTATCAGATAGTAGACATGAGTATGAACGATTTGTCCTCGTTATGGGAAATTTGGCTGTCATAATTGTAGTATAGAATTGGTTATGGTAACGAAAAAAAGGCAATTTATAATTTTTCACTCTTTCTAGATTTTCCGAAGTTCTTTATAATCATTTATTTGCCAAGGGACTCTTCAGAGAAATTTGAAATTAATGAAACATTTATATATATGTAGAATTTCCCCTCACTCAATCATTAGTAGTTCAAATATAAATTCATGGATTCTGTTCTATTTCAGTTAAACGATCCTTCATTAAGTGTGGGTTATGATACGAGAATTGTTAACAGAACTGAAATATTATAACGGGTATGTTACACCTCTTGATTCAATGTAGTTATCGAAAATAGTAACCATGATAGGGATGTGCGAATAATTCTCGATCACGAATTATTCGTAACGAATCGAGTATTAATATTCAATTCGAAATTCGAATTTTCTAATGAGTCGACGCTCTCAAATCATTCGATTCGAATTTCGAACACTATTCAATTCGAACACTATTCACACCCCCAAAACCCTAACATTATAACTCTGGGCGCGATAACTAATTTAAAATAGTCCATTTTGACATTGACTATTGAACAGATAGTCGTAGCAGTGGAAAAAATCCCTTCAGTGTATGAATTATACATAACAAGCTGATAATTGCAATATCATGCGAAGTTCGAGACATGTTTCGAGATTGATTTTTTTGAGTTACTGATTAGAAACATGATATTTTGGGAAACTGAAGATTCTCAATTGAACGATTCATGAATTTGTTCTAATATGAGTTATTTTTCATGAAATTCTGAAAATATTTTAGTCTAATATGATAGTGTCAGAACTGACCCGACAACATCTGCGATTGGTAGAGATAGAACGTTTTCGGTAAAGGGGGAGTAGAGCTCTGCCAACAAAAAGTATTTATTTTGAACATTTAGAGTCCGAATTTTTTGATCATTTTTTAGCCATAGCTAGTTTCAACTGTCGCATTGATTATAATAATTTAAAAAATTTAACTTTATTAAGGGGAAAATATGTTTTTTGAATATCATGCTTCGAGTTAAATAGCTCGAAGTAATTTCATTGTTTTCAACAAATCAATGAATAAATTTCAGCTTTTTCAAGGTTTTATTTCTGAAATATAAGAGGAATAATAATTTAATTTAAATAGAGGAGAGTATCATTGTTTTGATTGAGTAGGGAGAGAGGGAACTTGATGAGAGGTAAAGAGACAATGAAATAATCGATATCTTCCTGACAAAGACAGTTGGTGTGAAAACACAATGATAAACAGAGACCAATGGTCTTAAGAAAACGGTAAATTTGGTAATTCAACCACATGAGCCTTTTCTAGGCCAGTTTGATTTTGGTTGTCTGCAGTGAAACATCAAAACTGTGTGTTTTGTATTAAAAGTTAGTTGCCACCACTGCGGGTGTTTTTCCTTGGAAAATCCAGTTTTCAGATGAGTATTTCGAGTTTTCATTTAATCCGTATTAAATTTATTGAGTTTTTTTTCGCTTTGGTTTTTTTTCTTCTCGTTTCAATTTTATGATATTTTTTGATTGATATTGTTCCACGCGATGTGTACAAGTTATTGACTAAAGGAATAGGTACGCATTTTAATGCTCAATGTACTTATTTTCTTACTAAGTTAAAAAATTAAAATTTTTAATGCTCAATGAAGGTGAGCGGTGTTTGAGTCAATAAATTTCTTCATCAAAATCCCGAGTGTCGCATAGGGTAGGTCGTGTTAGGTTTTTTGAGGCCTGTGCACCACTACGTCCCCGTCGTGGCCTTGGGTTACGCAAAACGTGGTGATAATTTCAATTATATTCAATGGTTGTTTTTTTTTTCATTCTATTGGTTACCAACTTCCAGCAAAAGTTACATGTTTTTGGAAAAATTTAATTAGGATTATGTCTCTTAGCCTTGAAATCTTGTGACCGACCTTTGGTCAATCAAGATACACCACATTAAAACAAAAAAAGTCAAAAAAATCCGGGGAAATTTAATTTGGTTTGGCAGAGTGAAACTACCCCATTACCACGTTTTCCTTACATAGTGTTATAATGTATTAGTCATAGAGAAGGGACGATTAAATCAGAAGTTTTCAATAGTGAAAAGAATTTCTCCTGAGCTATTCAAAATTTCTCTATTGTAGAAAGATTTCACTTTATATCAATGGATGATTTTTTGTACAGGATCGAATAATTCCTAAAAAAAAAAGGAAATTCAATGGATTGAAAGAAAGACCTACTAATTTCTCCAACAATATTTGGGAAGAGTCTAACAGAAATTTAGGTATCCTTCCCACAAACTGTCTTTTGTCTGTCTTTCTGTTTTTCATAGACTTAGATGAGAAATTAGTTGATGGGAGAATTTTTAATAATGGGGGAGTAGAGCTCAGCCACCCGAAAATATATAAATTGAGCATTTCTACTCCAAATTTTTTGATCTCATTGAAGAAAAAAATCCAGAAAAATTTAATTCTACTTGGCTGAGTGAAGCTAACCCATTACCGGATTTTTTTTTTTTTTAATAGGGAAATATTCATTTATTTGAAAGCGGTATTTTTTTTCTCAGTAAAAGAAATAGTATTTGATGATATGTTATACAAGAATTCATACGGAGCATTCGACATTCTGTTTGTCCGAGGCTTTACGATCCCTGTCCCTATATTTTTCCTCCAATTAATTAAGCGAAATACAGTGATAAACATGAGAAATAATTTGAATAAATTCATGATTAATGTGCAGTTTTAATTGCAACATCGTGTGCTCCACATTGAAAATTCTTTGATTACAAATATTTTGAAATGATGGAGTATTTTTTAATCATCATCTCACGGAATATCGATATCGCACTGTATATTTTGAACAGAGTATGAGGTATATATATATAACCACTGATAAATTACATGATCGGCATAATTTCGAGATGAAGTTTTGGTTGTACACACACTATGAAATGGGCCATTGGACATGGATTTTGGCGTGAGGTAACGAGACGCGTCCGCGAAGCTATAACGAACTCGTCGAGGCGATGATAACTCGAGCTTAATTGCATTCCTTGCCCTTGCTGCGTGACGTTGTCTACTGGGCCACGAAACAATTAATGACTTCCGGTTGTGTGTGCAGTGCATACACATACTTCTTGTGTAACTGGTTGGTAACTGATGTGTTTGATGCTCATTTTAGAATGATAAAAGAGAGAGCTGTGCTTTTTTTCGCTTCAAAAATTCGCATTTTAGAGTAAAACAATTAAGAAAAAAGTTTAATATTTGATGTTCTGCGGGATTAAAAGTATTTGAAATGAAGAAAGCACTCGAGATAGGATGTTTTTGATGTTTTTATCAGAAAGCTGAAGAAATTCCAAATGAAAAATCTGTGATAAAATTTATTTTTATGAATTTTTTTGAGAATTAAACTCATTTGTGCAGAAATTAAAAAGATAATCCTCTCCATTTCTGCAAGTTTTCAGTTTTTTGCGAAAATTTGATAACCAGTGGCAAGCTGAGCTCATTCTATATTGATTTATGTAGTTTTTAATTCATTTTTATCAATTTTAGAATTGATTATGTTACCCATTTCATAAACATTCGTTTTCTTCCCATAAATACGTCAAAAAATTACGAGAAAATCAATAGGAAATGAGCAAACTTTTCTGTTGAATAATGGAGAGGGTGACAGCTTCAATTTTTACCCAAAATTGTAGAATTTTCAAAAAATTTCTAAAATCAATTCAAAAATAAAAAGAAAAGTCTGAAGAATAATAAAATGAATTGTTTCAAGAGTCCTTAAGAAATAATTTCTTCCAACAATTTTGTTTATTCTTATTCCAAAAAAATCTAATAAAACGGATGATGAATTACCTGATTCACTATTTATTTCATTAGTTCCAAACAAATATATGTTTTCAACACTCAAAATTTTTTAAAATTTTTAATAAATTCACAAAATTCAAACAATTTTCAATCACTTGCAAAAAAAAATTTAAAAAATATTGAAACAATTTATTTAACCATTTTTATTCCTATTTTTTGTTCAGTATGACACATGTTTTCCACCTGAAATTTTCTCAGATTTTCAGTAAAATCTTTAAAAAAAATCAAACTCCCACCATTTCCCCAAAATTCCCATTTTCTCCCAAATGAATCAGGCACTTTGCACTTGACAAATAACAACATAACAATTGTTGTGAAATACTTCCTCCGAAAATCTCAGCAAGTCGCAGTTTCATGATACCCAAAAACAACCACCTTGTTCATGTTGCTGTCTCAAGACCGCAAACATTTCTAACCAGAATTTTCGTAAGATTAATCATTTCGTTACCGCATACGTTTAACGTCAGCAGTGTAGCTGTGCATATTCTCATTCGTCCGTTAGACCAGAAGTAGTAGAGAGGTAGCTCCGCTCAGTTGAACCTACACCCGTGGAATTAATAGTGTTTGCTACAGATCGCTTAATCATGCCACTGTGTGTTGGGTTATACCTTCATCCAGAGAACTCCGAAAATTCCGATTCTCCTTTCTCTCTGTATAATACCTCTCTCTCTTCCTCTCATTGTCGCGGTAAGATCAGAGCAAATGTAGTGCAGAGTTAGAACTATTGGTTTCAGTACTTATGTAATGGTATTGGTAAAATGCAACTTGATAAAATTTATAACTCCTCAATATTCGATACAAGTAACTGGTAAAATGTGGAGTTTCTTTGCACAAATTGAGTTGTATATTTCAATATAACTCTACTGGAATACTTGTGGATGCTAGAAATATTTAATGAATGCAATAAAATGCGAGGAAATGTACAAATTATGTTGCATTAAACTTGGAAATTGTAGGAAGTTAAATTAAAAATTGATAATCAGCCAATTAAGAATGTTTATATAAAATGTTGGGTATGAATGAACTCTCTCTCTCTCTCTCGACAATTTTTAACCACAATTTTTTTTAAATTTTAATTTTCTACTTTTTTCCTGCACTTATTCATTTGCTTTTTTTTCTTCTTCTTCTTTCATAAACTCAAATGAAATAGCACGGTTACGTAAATATAAATTATTCTGATGGAGCTGTGTTTTCATTTAATCTGATTTAACCGTACTACCCTATTATCATCCAGTGTGCTTAAATTCATACCAGCTTTTGAAGATTTTCATTTTGGCCTGTAGCACCATGATAAACAGATTTTCCACCGGGAATACTTTGCCACTTCCCGTCACACCGAAGCTCTTACGAAGTATAAGGAAGAAGAAAGCAGTGCAAAAAAGAAAATGAAAAAAAAAAAAAAAAAACCTCTTTAGAATTATTGATGAGGAAAAATTGTGATAGCAAGAGAGTTGAAAAACGCTTATGCACCTGTGTGGGTGTGTAAGTGAAAATAAAATGTCAAAGGCTATTGAAATATTCTTGATGAAATGACTTTTTGCTGATTATATTCAACGAAGTGCATAGAGAATTATGGAAGCACGGGATATTAGCTGCAAATCGACGTGAACGTACTCTGGCTTTTTAAGAGTAAAATGCCATGAGCTGTGAAAATTACGTCTTTTGTGTGTTAAAAATTCAGGAACGACAGCGAAATGCAGTTTTTTTACGAATTCCATTGTCAATTTTTAGGATGATGAGTAAAAATTATCGACAAAAAAAAGTGCCCGAGGTGAGAATTTACATAATCGAGAGAAGAAATAATTTGAGATTCTCACAGAATAAACTATTTTCAAAAATAATTTGAGAAAACCAAGACATATGGTCAATAATTCGCTTTGTCCTGTTCATGCATTTCCGTTCAATGTTTCATATAGAAATTTAGGAACCAATCGCGTGTCCTCGACAATGGTCTCCATCATTGTTTGTCATAACTGCTATGAATGAACAGGAAACATTACGATGCGTTGGCAAGCTGCGGTAAGATAGAATATATTTGAGGCAACCGAGTGAAAAAAAGGGAGAGAAAAAATGAGTGAAAAAAAAAAGAAAGAAGGAACTGGAAAGAATGAAGAAATGAAAGAGAACTGTAATACGACATCAACTTGTGTATAAATGTGGTGGAACTATTGAAAGCATCTGGAGTAAAGGTATAAACGAGAGGGAAAAATGTAGAAATCGGAAACTGAAAGAAGGAAACGAGGTCAGATGAAATGACGGGGGAGGGGGAGGGGGCAAGGGCTGTACTACTTCCTAGTAGAAGAGGTTTGCTGCCTCTTTTTCAGACGAGACAGGGAACAAAGCAATTTGAACTCGATGAAGAAAATTCAAAAAAATAAAATAAGAATGGAAGAAAAAAAAAATTGAGTGAGTAAGAAGAAAAATGTGGATTAAGAAATGGAGAGAAGGAGAATTATGAGCACTTTCTTATTGCACAGTGCCCCTTAGTGTGTTCTACAATGAATTATCAGCTTATCGGTGCAGTAAAGAATGATCAAAGAAGGTTTATAGTAATTGGGGCGTTGGCAGTGGTGATCGATATACATTGGAAGCAAAAGGCTGCTTTTTCATGCGAAGAAATATGCAGTCAAAGTGCACTTGCCTCTTTGGCCTCGTAGCTTTGGATACAAAAACGCATATTGATCGATTATTGAAGTCAAGGCACTTCTACTTGACAAAATAGAATCATACAAATGTGGAGAACACCGATACTGAGAATAACACGGGACTCATAAAATGTGCAGAAGAAAATTGTCTATTCTCCTACGTCCACTTTTTTTTAACCTTTGGAGACTTCTTCATTGTAGCTTATTTGGTGAGACACAGAAATAGAAGAAAAAAGAAAATAATTCAAGTTTATACACTAATTTGTCGATGTGTACGTAAGTTATTTTACAGGATTTTGCCATAAAAACCAACCTATCAGAAAGCAACAAAGCATGTGGTTAAACGACTTTTTTTTGTAAATCTTCAATCATTTCGATCATTAATCCATCAGTTATTTATTGATGAAATTATAATTTCACTGTACCCAGTTGTTACAAAAAAAATTAACACTTATAAAAAAAAAGAATTTCTGACATATCGTCACCTTAGAAACAAAGTGGCGGCAGTGTAATGATTATACATAGCACTTACGCCACTTTGTTTCTAAGAAAATGATTCGTTTTGCGATTCTTTGGATCCTTTTTCTTCATCACCTCTTCTTCGGACCCATCTTCAAAAGATTTCAATTTTTATGGATTTGTATGGATTTTTATTAATCCCATAACTTCTGGTTTCGCTAGAAACATCTCAATACAGAACAAAAGGGCGGAGGGGAGCCTTTTCACGTCCATATTTGTCCTTATTTTTTTGTACATTCTTGAAGCTTAATACAGACGGATTTCGATCGTCTTGCTATTCATGATTGACCGAATCTCCACCTTACTTCAAGAATAGGAATTCGCAATATTCTCCAAAAATTTCCAGGTCACTGAGACTCAATAAGAACTAGAAGATATACATGTACCTATCTTTTTCATAAAGTCAGTGAGAAACTCGAAGGATTTTCCTTCAGATTTTGCATATCCATGGAGTACTTGACTTTTATGCTACAATTCTTCTGAGTTACGCGCAACAAATCCCAGGGTTTTTTTTTTACCATAAATTCTTCCCTTTTCTATGTGAAGAGAAAAAAAGGGAGAATACACGTAGTATTCATGCAAAAACTATCTCAATGTATAATCAACGAGTTCTACCCACTCACATTGTAGATCATAATTTTGAAAAGCGACACGTTCAACAGACAAAACTCAGGTCCCATGTACATGTCAATACAAACCACTATTTTGGTGGAGTTTTTTTTTTTGTTTTCAGCTGTAGTCTCATACACACTCTTCCTCTATTTATTCATTAAAAAAAAAAAAATCCTTTTACCCAGTAAAATTCTGGCTTTTCACGTATCTACAGTGTACAATACTGGCGGGCACACCTAGTTCAAGCAGAGTCGTATAAAATGTAGCACAAGTGTCAGTACTATGACAACTGTAACGACCCACAGAGAGAGAGTGAGTTCACGATTGTTTTGATTTTTCTCTATAGTATATATTCCATTGAATTGCGAGTGAAATGGAATGAAAAATGGAAATACAAAAGAGAAATAAAATGAATATCGCACATCAGGTGCATCCGTTACTAAACTATTATCTTTGAGAACTTATACTCTTTCAACTGCGGTGAAAAAATATGCATCCGAATGTGTATATTTCTGTTTTTTTTTTTTTTCCTTTTAAATCCGTGAAGAGTTTGAATTGTTCCAAAGTTTTATTACTATCCCCCCCCCCCTTTTTTTTCATTCATTCATCTCTTTTTCCACAAATACTTCACCTCTTTTCTCTCAACTTGCGTTTCGAATGTTATTTCCTTTACATTGTTTTCATAAATTTCTCTTGTACAGTATTTCCCACAGCAAAATCATCTGTCAAAAGGTCAAACGAGAATTTCATGTACCACACAGCCCCAAGTATATACATTCTCCAATTTCATCGTATATTTCATCTATGATAAAATGATGAAAAAGAAAAGAAATTGATAAATAAATGAGATTTCATAGGTCATGGAATTTTTCGGTAAATTTTATATAAATTACTCCCCCCACGCCTTTTGTTGTAACAAGGTAAATGTGTTGCAAATAATTTGTAAAATCATAAAAATCATTGACGCTTTTGCGCCCTGTGGCTGATTTTTCTTGTGTAAAAAGAATACGTTAAATTCACATCCTCCCTTGGCCTTTTTAACAGCCATTGTTCTCTCACACGATATACCTTTCAGAAGGTTACCATTGGGGAATATTGCCTGCAGATTCACGTGGCATTAGCATAAAACAAATGTTGATCTCCCGAGAGGAGAGAAAAAAAAAAGGAAAAAGGGGAAAAATCGAAGAGTCCCTCAGGCAGAGATCCAAAGATTTAGCGATTGGTGTTTTGCCTTCGAGAAGAGAAGAATTTACGTTAAAAAGAAAGAATACAAGAAATAAAAAAGAAAAAAAGAATTAAACTACAAGAAAAACCAATACCTCATGCTCAGGACATTGGAAATCTAAACAAAAACATTTATTCATATTTCGTTACGTTTCTACGGCGATAGAAGAAGAAAAAAAGGGTGAAGGATGGAAAAGAAATAAAGTAAAAAAACAAAGCTAAAAATAAAAATGTAAAGAAAGAAATGAAATAAAAAAAATGAATAGAATATGAAGTTTCGTGCCAGGTGAATCACGATACTCGTGGTACGTGGACTGAAAAACAATTGGTTATTCCATCAAGCCATTGAAAATATATTTTTCGGCCGCAAAAAAAGCCCGCGGGAAAACATCTACGTCTCGTTGTGCTTTTTTCCTTTTTCCTCCCACATCTCTTTCATTTTTCATCATTTTACTTTTTTTTACATTCATTTTAATTTCATGGGGGCCTGTAATAAAAAATAATAAAAAATAATACGAGGCTCCTTTCATGAATTGTTTCACTGGCAGTACCCGAGACTTGATATGTCCCTGATGGGGAGATGTTACGAGTGGACTTATCTGTCTACTATCACAATGTAACACGTGACAATGAAGGTACGAGGCATTTAATTTCCTCTTTATCACAGCACTGACATTTAGAATGTCAAGTGAATTTTCTGAAGCAATGCACCACTTCTCTCTTTTCTCTCTTGCTGCAAGTTATAATTTCATGCTGTATGTAGTACAAAATATGTTCTGTCATAAATGCAAAACAGTTTCTCACTATGTGTATTGAAATTGTATATTTTCCATTAGTAGTTACTTCATTTCGTAATTAACATTTCTAATGAAACTCAGTTAATTCAATTTCTTGGGAATGAGAAGAGTTCAACGGTTTATTTTGATGAAACCCTTTTTTTTTAAGATGAATTTAATCATTAAATATTTTTTGGAATATTTTCAATGTTTAGATGGGGGAAATTGCGAGATTGAGATTTGTGCCAGCACCAGAACATGGCAATTTTCTCAGCTTCAACTAATTAACCTTATTTTTTATTTTATTTTTTTTCATCTCGACCTTTCACGTGGCTTTGCCACCTGCGATTCGCAACGACGTTGCAACTGTCGAATCAATCGATATCTACAGCTACAAAAACCCTCGCAACTGTTCCAGAGCTTAATTAAAGTACTGCCTTTTCCCACTAACCATGAGAATTTAATCGTTTTTTTTTCAAGTCTCAGTTGCCGCAGTGTTGCTGTGCGTTCGTTACTCTTTGAAGCTTTTTTTTTTATTTCCTGGGCTCTATCGTAGTACTGGGAAAGGTGGAGGAAAGTGGATACATTTGATTTTAGTTGGAATTTCATATTTTTTAGGATGAAAATTGTTTAAAAATTTTCGAAATGATCCAATAATTTTTTTTTGAGTGTAGGACTTCATTAAAAAATTGAGAAAGTGCTGTAGTAACTCTCCATTATTGGTGAATTTTTCCGTTTTTCTTTTTGGAAGCTCTTTACTCTCAAAAAAAATTTATGCAACAAATATGTCGGAATTGATTTTCATCAATATTTTGAGAATAATTTCGGTTCTAATTCTTTTTGTTTATTGAAATATTGAAAAAATTCTATCTTTTGAACCATTGCATCAAAATATTAACCATTCTTTATTGAGAAAAAAAAGTGGTCAAAAATATTAAATACTAAATTTTGTTCATTCGAACAGATCAACCGTTTAAAGGAACAAAAATCGGTAAATTCAACAACGTTCTTAATTATTTAAAAAAAACGTGTATCAAGAACCAATGGAATCAACATTTAATGCTTTTTCCACTTTTTTTTCTCAGTGTACCCCCACCCCCCGCCCGTAAAAATGAAGAAAAATAAATGAAAAAACAAAGAAGAAAGGGAATGAATCAGAGTCAAGTGAAACTATAGATAAAAAAAACGTTGAGTAAGTCTAAATTTCTCCTGCCAATGAATATCAGGTATAGTACTGGATTGGTAAAATGTAGAACGATCTCATCGATAAATCATCAATGCTGATTACGCATATATCAAAAATGTGCTACTGAAATACACTTGATCTACGAGGCACTATAACTCAGAGGATAACCATGGCAAAACTGCTCTAAATTCATTCGATCCATGACACATTGATTCTTTCTCTCCGAGCGCTCGTCCCGTTAAAAAAACGAACGATTTTCATTTTTCCTTTTTTTTTGTCTGTAATATCGTGGCTCTCTCTCTCTCTCTCTCTTTTCATCTCTACCCCTTGCTCACTCATCTACAACAGTGGTGCTTGGAAAATTGTCTGGAGTATTATAGGAAGACGCGAGAGCCCGCATTGGCTCGGGGGAATAATTCGTTTTCCGCTTGGTGTCGTAGCCACGTGATAAATCGTGATAGTCTAAAAATGGTCTGACTTTTTCTTTATCTCATTCTTTTTCTCTTCTATTTCTCATTCGTTTTTTAACCTCAACCGTTGAAATTAATATTATTGAAAATCGAAGCATCATTAACGCTCTTGAATAAGCATTTTAAAGTTCATTGTGACCATATCGAAGTATTCTTCAAGTGTAAAAAAGGAAATAAAAATAAAAAAAAAAAATAATCAAAATATTCGAAAACTTCCAATTATTATTATTTCATCAAATTGGATTCATTAGTTACTTGTGAATGTAATTCACAGCTTCAAACTTTCAGAGAAATAGCTGAGTCAAAACTTTATTCACAATGATTCTAGTTCTTTCGAAGAATAAGAATGAAGAAAAAAACAGAAAAAAAACAAATGAAAAAAAGCACGAAGCACCTCTAACTTACTTTTTCAGTCTCTTCTCGTCGACATGTCCCACCGGCATATCAATGTGTACCCACTTCTAGATGCATTTGCATACTCACTTTAGCCTCAGAGGCATTGATGCCTCGTATTCATCGTAAGAGCATTCAACACACCTTACAGAGTATTTTACTCTTTGACATAAGCAAAGCCGATATAATTGAATTCAAGTGCCAGAAGACAAGGAGCAAAAGGGCCCAGAGAAATTCCGTATAAAATCCGCTCTCTCATTCCATCAATTTGATAGGGTAAAGGACCGTAAAATTTTTGCTCCAACGGATTTTCATTAACACTGATGGCTTTTTATATCAATTTTTTTTTTTAACCCTCCTTATCGTCTCTTCAGAGATTAAACTTTTTTTCCCCCTCCCTACACTGAGGAAAGAAGAAAAAAAAAAGAGGAGAGAAGATGATGCCCGTCCTTATCACCTTCGATTTCAAAATTCTAACGTTCAAACTTGGAGAAAAAGAGATATAAAGTTCGAATCCTATATGCAGTTAGGTTGGAAATTGCACCTACTGTTGAAAAGTTAGTGGTTACGTTTCAGCTATATGCGAAAAAGAAAATGAAATGACCCTAGGATAACGACAAAAAATGAATTTTCCAGTGACGTTTTGAGAATACACATTATACCGCATTATACAAAGCGTCATTGCATTAGGATGAAGTGCAAATAGATGTAGCGTAAAATAATATAATATAAACGGTGAAAAAAAAGGATAAAAATTATAGAGAAATTTTAGTAACGAGATTCATGTTGAGTACCAACGACATTGCAAATTATTCAATACAATAAATACACAAATAATTATGACTGCATTTGTCTTGGACAATTTGAGCGCCACATCCTGTATTTTAACATTTTACATGTGATGTATATCTATATATATTGCACTCCTTTTGATCCCTTACCTTCTACCCCTAATCAATAGTGTAACATATAATTCCTTGTGTATTTATTGTATTGAATAATTTGCAATGCTGTTGGTACTTAACATAAATCTATTTAGGATTAATCTGATTAAATACTGAAAAATGTCAAGAACCTCAGAAAGCTCAAATTATAAGCGAGACGTCTCGTATTGACGATTATTTAATATTGGTTTTATAACCTTCCAATTTCCCATGATACTGTCAATTAATTATTATAAAACATGGAAATGAATCCCTCTATCAATTTAGTGAGGAATTTAGACAGTCGGTTATTAGAAATTGATCTTGACTGGCCTCAAAAATTATTAACTAGAATGGTGAAATTCACTAACCCGAAAAATAATCATTCAGGATGATGAAAATTAACAATTAAACTTTAAAATTCAATTATCTTGTCTCGAGTTTTCAATTTTTTTCTCGATGAAATGCACCTAACGAACAGTATGGCTACTGAATTACCATTGTGGAATTGTAATTTTCATTAGATTTTTATCTCCATGTAAAAATTGTAAAATTTATCGTACTTTAATAACATGCATGATGAGACGAGTTCTCGGGTACGACTATAACTCGTCGATACTTCGACACACGGAGTGAGTAGATTCTCCAACTTCTCGTACGGACACCATAAATCCAAATACGAATTTATTTATGGAGCCCAGTGGAATCGTGAATTTTGCTGGTGGAAGAAAACTTTTTTTTTTTTTTCCTTTAAGAGATTCGTACGTCATTCGAGGAAAGAAGAGCCCAAGGATGCGCCAGGGAGGTAATATTCCTAGAGTTGGATGCACCTACTGTGAAAGAGGAGATGGGAGAGAAGTACAGAATGTGAAAAAGGAAGTTGCTGAGGGAAAAAAAAACGAGAGGAAACAATACAAAGGGAGGTATTCTTCTTCGGTTCCAAGACGCTGAAGATCGTGACCGATAAAAATCTTCAATCTACTCTGGTTGGAGGACACACGTGGAAAGTGTTTTTCCATCTGTACACACACACATATAAAATCCACAGTTATATACGTAGTTTGTTGCTCTTTGGGCTTTTTTTTTCTCCTTTCAACCCGGTGTACGTGTGATAGAAACGTGAAACGAATGGCTGTTACTATCTGGTAATCCTTCGTATGTGGCAAGGTCGACAGTAGAACATCAGTTAGGATCAGTTGGGGAAAAAACCGCATTGGCAATTCGTCAGTAGAAAATTAATTGTTCACCATGAACTTTCTACCTTCGTTATTTTCCCGGGCAAATAACCTAAAGCTGAATGTATAAAATGGGCTAAGAAAGGAGAAGAACAACCCGAATTAATAAATAAATATTAAATCTATACTCATGAAAAACAAAATGTTCTTTCTCACATTGAGAAGAAAAAACAGGTGAAAAGTACGAAATATTGATGCCAGGGGTCCTTAGCAAATATTTTTTTTTGATATAATCAAAAAAGTCTGCTGAATTGACTCAATTCAGTAAATTCAGCAACTTTTTTAATTATTTCAAAAAAATATTTACTAAGGACCAATGATATCAGTATTCGATAGTTTTTACTACCATTTTTTTCTAATTGCAAGAGAGAAATTTCTTGAAATTGGGAAAAAGAAAAAAAATTATTAACTTTAAGAAATCATTCATTGAAAGTCATGATGTGCTGCTTAGATTGAGAATCTCCAATTTGGAATCAACCCATTTTTATCGATTGTTTGAAATTAATTGAAGATTTTTCAAGCTGATCATCTCGATTCATTGTTTCAATAATAAGAATACTACTTTAAGATAGAATTTTTCACATAAATGAGTGAGTTACTTGATCGAGAACAAACCTAGAGTTTATGTCAAACTAAATCATGAATAACTGCTAATAATTATCAATCTTTTTTCCTTCAATTCAAATACAAATTCTTTGATAATCTAATTTTATTTTCTCACTGTATTTATCAAGAATTTGAGCGTAAACAATTTGTCCAACAAAGCACCACATAAGATATTAAAACATAGTACCTTTGGCAAGTTAGTGAAGCGTGCCCTAAATAATTCATGTAAAAGAGCCCTTCTCCACAGGTATTTGTGAGTGTGTGCATTTTACAGAAGAGGCCAAAACTCAATATTTGCTACGAAACCTCGAGTTTACCAGAGAGCCGTTTGCAATAAAAATAACCTCATCGACCTGTGTAATTACGTTGAACAACGTTGATTCATCAATAATAACCAATACCCAATGGTTGAATTAGCTCGATGATTAGAATACCATTGATTCTTTCAGTATTTTGCAATCATCAGAGAAAATAATCATCGATTTTCCATTGCCAAAGATACCGTTACTCGATTCCCCTTTGTGTTCGTGAAAAATAAAAATAGACGAGAGAGAGAGAGAGGAATCAGTTGAACGATAAAATATTTGACCAAGAGGAAGAGAATGAAAATTGTTTGTAGAGATAGAGGGAAATAAAAAATGGTAAAAAAAAATTTGAAGAAAAAAAAACCAACAAATTCAGGCCTTTGTTGCAGGCACAATCTATTGCTATTTCCACGTAAATTGGTATTACGAATTCAGAATCGAGACTCCTCTGGTGGTCAATGGCGAACACTCCCCCCTCCCACTCACCTCTATACGTGTAGTTTGGGACTATAACTCGAATCGTTTCCGTAATGTTGCACTGTGTGCAGCGTGAAACCACGCTAACGGGGTAATAGCACTACACCATTCGCGCTAGCATTGGATGCTTCTCATTCTCATTCTGTAATGGGATATAACCCTGTGTAAGAGAGAAAACAAAATATATATAGAATGAGGATATGGGTGAGTACAAATGCCATCCCTGAGACGCCTCTAAACCCGTTTTCAAATGTCCGGACTTTGTTAGTATCTGGCAGAGTGAAGTATGTATCGTTATATGCGCAGTGGTATACCTTTACACGCGTCCTCTCACAATGTAAGAGGAGAGGACAATTGTTGGTGCTTGGATATATACTGTGTATAGAGAGCGTTATATTGCCTCACGAGTGTCTGCTCGTGCTCGCATACCAATTCGTTGGTAACTATCCTGTGGCAACTCCACCCCTCTCTGTCTATGTATTTCTCTCTCTCTCTCTCTCTCTCTCTTACTCCTCTGAAAATCCGCGAAATGGACCAACCCAAACAGCCAACTGACTGCTCCAAGATATACGATGAGGAGACGAATTCGAGCCGGGCGTGGTGTGTACTAGCGGTGTATTCACGTTGATTCAATAAATTTTCAGTGCTACAAGGATTACCTGAGATGTTTGGAGGGAAGAAGGATTCTAATTTACGAGAGGCTTAAACGATACAATGATTGTTTTGGAGAATGAACTCTGAACTCGAGGGGAGAGAAGTAGAAGGAGACATTCTTGCTAGTTCAACCTAGATTGGTCATTTTTTGAGGGATTCCTAGCATTCCGCAGTTATCAATTCGGAATGATAAATCGGTTGAACGGAATATTCTGAGAAATTTTGAGTTAATTCATTGAAGTGTTCAACTAATTATTAGGGGTAACCGTGGAAAAAGCGACCTGTTGGGGAAAATGAATCTAGGTTTTTCTTTCGGAATGCATGAAAAAATCTGAAGAAATTGTGACATTTCCTTAGCATGTCTATACTGTTAGGGAATTTTTCCGGAATTGTTTCATGAAGGCTCCCTTCTCAAAAAAATACTGGTCCATTTTTTATCCTCTTGATCCGATTTGCCCGGATTTTTCTGACACCGAGAAAAAAAATGGTAAAAATAATCAAATATTGATACCATTGGTCCTACACAAATATTTTTTCTTTCATACTTCGGTCACAAGTATGTACTTCCGGCATCGATTCCAAAGCAGAAAGTCTAACTTCCATACATTGATAAAACTACACCCACGCCCTCTGTAACAACGGGAAGAAAAATTTACGCGCGCACCGATAACCGATAGAGTCGTACTATTTGTAGTGTAATATATTATTTTCAAATAATTCGGAAAGTTCGTGAATTGACTGAATTTGGTTAATTCAAACCGATTAACTGTTTGAATCAGCTAGATTCAGTTAATTCAACAACTTTTTTAATTATTTTGAAAAAAATATTTGCTCAGGACCAACGGTATCAATATTTGATTGTTTTCATCACTTTCTGATTCTCAGTGTCTATTTTTTAAATTACATATCCAGCAAAGTTGATAAAGCAATAAAATAAATTCTACACTGTTAAAAGAAGTGTCTAACCAAGTGTTCCAGACTCAGACGCAAGACGCCAAAATGGCATCTCATGTCTGCAATTAAGCTATTCGGATGAACATCTTGTAAAAATTCAAACACTCTATGGATCTGCAAAACAATAAAGGCATTTTATCTGTCTGAAGCACAGTCTGATGATGATTGATACTTTGAAAATCTTTGTGAAGTTGAAAGTCAGGTGGATGCATCAAAATAATCTCATCCGTAGATTCGAAATAGCACTGAAAAATCATGGCTACCTAGCTACTCCGAAAGTCACTCAAAGCGACTGAAAAGAAGATGCATTATGTGTCTTGGAAAAAGACCCATGAAGTATTCCGAAAGTTACTACAAAAATGTCTTGCAGGTGACTACCGAAATGTCTTAAATTCAAACACTTATTTTTGGGATGTAGGAGCTAGCGATATTCTTTTCATGCTAAGTGAAGTTGTCCGTTGATCGACGTTGCCGAAAACTCGTTGAACGCGTCCGAGCATTCTAAAGGGGATTCAGCAACATCGCAGCCGAAATAACACGAAGGGAATCCCTCATTATGCGATCAAAGTCGTTAGGTCGCTTAGGATGATCAGTTTAGCGTTAATTTTACGGGAAAATGGCTATTTTTTTATTGTCAAATATTTGCACATTACAGTAATTATCTTGACATCAAACGCACTAGTAATTGAATTATTCCTAGAATTAAACGTATTCATTGCAATAAATGAAACGATAAAATTCCAAATGAAAATAAAGTTGCAAATAACTGCATTGGAGTTAGAACCGGATAGGATATCCATAAGTGGCCACTTGATACCAATGGAACGATGACAAGCATTTGATGTTAAACTCGATAGTACTTGGTTTACAAGTGATTACGAGTGAATGCACTTGGCGATATACCGTCAATTCGAAAATCCTTGGTGAAATACACAATACGAATATGTATCGTAGTTAAAATTCCATTGGTCTATCAGTATTTTGGGAATGAGAAGCGATTGCATCGTGATATTTAACAATGAAAATGTGGGAAAAAATGAATAAATAAACGGTTAATACCGGTTACAGATATACAATGGCTGAAGCATGAAATCGCATTTAATGGCTGATAATCGGAATTATTATGTAACTCCATATCTATTTAATATACTTGCATTAAAAGGAATCGATAACTGTTACCAACTAATAACCAAATGGAATAAAGTAAGATATAACCAATAGATACAACTGGATTTTGCCAAAATCATTGTGTAAACGCCTGCAGTCCATCCACCTGTGTTCATTCAGCGTTAATTGGAAAATCACAATTATCACTTGGTGTTATTTTCATTTGATTGGCCAATTGCGGCTTAAGCTATGTGGCTAAAGAAATGTCTGAAACTGTTGTGCACGTATTTGGGGAATTGTACTAATTAGATTAATCAACCGACTGCTTTCAATCCGGAGAATTAACGTCTAATCAATGGTAGATCGTTCTTTTTTTTCTCATTTGTTTTTCCATGTTTTATAATTAGCGAAATACACTGTACTATTTCAATCGCATTAAATAATGATAATAATAATAAATAGAAGATCGTTAAATGACAGACGGAATAAAAGAAATTGTTACCATGACGTGAGCCTGTACTTTCAATTCTGTTCTATCATATATTTTTTTCTTTTTTTCTTTCTAACGTCAAAGAGATTTGAAATGGCAGACATATTGAATTTAAAAATAATATTTAAAAGAAATAAAGGAGAATGAACAAATGACACACTGCTGAATACGATATGCTGAGCTTTTTAGCTGCATTTGAATGCACGCATTGAATGTGATTTTTTATCATTCGATCCTATCATCTGCAGATGATATATAACTTGCAGACTTTTTTTTTTCGAACATTCACGGTATTTCTCACGCGCTCATGCGGTAAAAAGAATCTGCAGAACTTGGAATGATTCTATAATACACAGTTTATTACATTTTCCGCATTATTGTACAAAATTGAATGAGGGATTGGAGAAGGAAGTTGCAGGAGGTTTTTTTTTTTTTTTTTTTTGAAGCAGCGCATATTTTGGGTGTAGCGGAGTGATTGGCTCGTTATCTGTTTTTCCGATATTGAAAAGTTTTGGTAGTTGATACGAGCGGATTATGTGGTTGTTGAGCATGACTTTTTTCGATATTTTTTTTTTTTGGTTATTTGATAATTTTAACAAGCAGCTCATTAGCTGGATGAGAAAAAAAATGTAGGGAAAATAGGAGAAAACAAATGGGATAGACGTAAATCTGTGGGGCCGTTTTGTTGAGAAATGCTCTTGATCTTCTTACGTTCATAGAATGATTACGGCTTTTACGGGGAATAAAAGGAGGAGGAAGAGAAACGGAGAAGGGAAAAAAAATCACTTCTGCATTACCTTCGTCTGGTCTAAGAGACTGGTGAAATAAATAAAAAAAAATCAGGCCATATCAACCCTCACATTTTCTTCAGCTTCGTCAATGACGGCATGTGTGCACATGTATATGTGCGATTTTAAACGCGTTTGAAACCGGTTTTTGCGATCGTTCTACGAACCTGTATGGCATATCGGATCCGGGTAGTTGCTCTAGAGACGCCCGCAGGATCCCAAAGGTTCTTTTTCCGTCTTCTATGGACTTCCGTGACTCACGGATGTCTCCCGGATTTCTCCTCTTCTACCTTTTCTTTACTCAAGCTTCTTTTTTCCATTATTTTCTCAACATTTCCTCCTATTTTTACTCACGTATTTTCAATAAGTACGATGCAGCCATTAAAATTGTCATGAGCCGGTGAGAGAAGAAGAAGATTTAATGGAGAGGATCATAGAAAAATGTGGCGAAAAATGGAAATTCATAAGGGAACATTTTCTGAAAAATTTCAAAAAATCCCAACATGAGAAAAACTTATTTTTTTTTTTAGATAGAATTTTTCTTATGAATACATTGAAAACATGTTGCAGAATTAATTATTGTATTTCTTCTTTGCTCTTCCAGAAATTCCAATAATGGAAGGAGTCACTCCTTCAATTTTTGCCCAAATCAGTTGAATTTTCAAAAAACTAATAGAAAAACACGTTTTCAACACAAGTTTTTTGCAGCTTTTTTCAGTAGCATCATCGAAAATATCCCATTTCAAGCAATTTTCTATTATGTATAACCTTTCCCTCCGCAGAGTTGCTGAATTTCACAGTTGAACTCACGAAAAAATTTTCAATTCAAACGTGAGAATAATCTTTTCCAATACTTCATGTATTTTTTATTCAATCTTCCGACACAGTTTCTGCCTGATAAAAGTACATTCGTCTCAGAGAGTAGCTTTTACCATGCTTCGTGCAGTATTCACACCGTATTTTGCCAGCCATCAGAAACTCTGAGGCCTCCTCCCCTTCCCTCCTTTCTCTCTCTTTAACCCCTCCTTTCTATACGATAAAAGGGATGTTTTTCACCCAGTTGAGTTTCCGGTCCGTCGATTCAACGAACACACAGACACATACATAGCTCAATTCTGATATCTTTTGGGATTGAACTTTTGCACGACCACGATTGCCAAACACACACCCCCTCCCCCATTTCTCCTTTCAAAAACGGTTTTCCCAGGGCCTTATCTGCTTGGATAGAAAGAGAAAACTCTCTGATACTTCACGTCTGGGGTAGAGAGAGGGTGGGGGGGGGGGGGGGGGGGGTTGAGGCGTTAGGGTTGGCTGAAGAGAAGAGAGACAGTACGAGAAGAGAAGAGTGGCTCGTATTTAATTCACGCTTCGACGATTTCTGTGGCCTTTCCAAAAGACATCCAACTGTCTGAAACCCCTTTTTTTCCTTCCTCTTCTTGTCCTATTTTCGTTTTTTTCTTTTTTTCTTAACAAACATTTTCAAGTGTCTCAATATTCTCTTGTCTTTGGTCTTATTTTTATTTTTATTTATTTTTCTGGTATCGAGCAATAAAAAATTACTGCCTACGCGACCTGACTGGAATTCTGCTGAAAGGTAGATACCGGTTTTTCACTGCAGCAATTGCTGACGCACGCGGGCGGCGGAAGTGACGTCACGTACAAAATAAGAAAGGGGTAGGTAGGTGAACTTATAGATACACAAGCTCAGGATGTAGTCTAAGACAATATTGCATTGTATGCAGAGGATATAGGTGTTTTGGGTTTCCTCTTCAAGTCAACATTCCTAACCTTCATTTCTAAGCGAATATTTTTAGATTTTTTTTTTTTTAACTAAAATCAAGATGATCTTCGATACTTTTTTGGAATTTATAAGACACGTTGCGAGGGTTATGAGGAAAGCTATGGCGCCAAGATAAGCGGGCTTAGCTGTGCTGTGTCATTAAGGATTCATGCAGAAGATTTGTATGCAGGAAAGTTTTGGCTGAAATCTTAACGTATACACGTGTGTATGTGTACATGTGTATGAATACTTGTATCAACATTGCCCAGTGGGAGTTGACACTGTTTTCATACGAACTCACTCTCTATCTCTATCTCTGTCTCTCTCGTGTGTCTCTGGTATTACGTGAAATTTAATCGGATTAATGTACCGAAAAAAAAATACACTCATATCAACTTTTTTTTTTTCTTACATTTTTCATTCTAATGAATCAAAAGAAATTCAAGAGGCGCATGAAAAATTCTTGTGGCAGATACAGATCACTCGTGAAATGAGATCCTAATGGATTAATGTGTCTTTGACATTTACCAATGTTATTCTGTGAAACACATCGTTACTCACTCGAACCGTGGTGAAAATCTTCGAAGAAGTAAATTCTATAAATAATTGAGTTTCACAGTTGTTAGCAAATTGACGGAATGAGAAAGAGAGAGAGAGGTAGAAGAGACAGAAAGTTTCATTATTTTTGTCTCTCTCTTGCTCTAGAAATTCGATTGGGGGTTACAGTGAGTCTATAGTTTACTACTGACTTTTCCAATGGTATAATGTTGATGTTTAGTCTTCGACTGAAGCTCAAGCTCAATAAACAGTGAGTACGATAACATGTGGAGTTCTTATATGTAATATTTTCCGATCTTTTCAGCTGCTAAGGATAATAACAACAGAATAATTTTTATCTAAAGAATCCTATAGTTGTATTAAAATTGTGTTTTTCTTTTACCTTCGAAGTAATAGAAAATTTCTTGAGGAAACCAATTACCGTTCACTTTACTTTTATATTCATTTTATGTTGTGCTTTTCTGTTTCTCTCGTTTTTTTTCTTAATATATTTTTTAACATTGCAATGCTGATGTTGTAGTGCTGCTTCCGTGCCGCGATATTGCTTCGCGTTCACCTTTTCCCTTGGATATATATATATTTTTTTCTTTATTCTTCATGTTTTATTGGCTTTTATTGGGAACATTGTTGTCGTGGAGTGGTCTTTTTTTTCATCTCTTTCTTTTTATTCAATGAGTGGATTCACGGTCCATTAGAATCCATGCACTTGCTCGGAGATTTAAAGAAGAAATACGTACTGGGATAATTCTATAGTGATTTTTTTTTATCGGTGTTTTGCAACAGATCGTTCAAAATAAAGCTCACTGGAATATTAAATTCTCTTCCGTAATAAATGCTCTTTTTCTTCCCCTCCCAGTTTTTATTATTATAAAAGAGAGGAAAATATTTCTAGACTATTAAAAAAAATGTCTCGATGGTTCTTCAGAGTAATTCAGAATCCCTCTCTCACCGTTAAATAATGATAAAATAGTGAATATAGATGTTATCCAATGAATGGCAAGCGTGTCTATCACGTAACTACACTGAGACACGTTAGAATGAAAGAAATTCAATAGATACAATGGAGAAACAGCACTAGGGGGGATCGTCAGAGTCCGATACGACTCCCAATGGAATCATGCTATGGGGTTTGTGGATGCTGACACACGATCACAAAAGAGCCAGTGACTCAAACGGATTTCGATTTCCTCTCTTCTAAAAGCAAGATTAAAGGTAAACTAAATTATTTCAATAAAGAGTATAAAAACTTTTGAATTAATTCATGCAAATTAAAAGAAAAAAATTGAATAAATTTGAATTATTGAGTTATTCAATTAGTCTGATATATTTTACCTGATTGAAAATGCAACAAGCTTGAGAAGTTGCTCAATTTTATCAATGAAAAAAGGGACAAAAGAAAAATAGAAAAATTGGAAGAATGAAAAAAAAAAGAAAAAAGACTTACGGCATTTCTGTGACGATTTGCGGTATTAAACTAGTCTTTTTTATGGTTCATGAATGATTCATTGGTTTGAGACTAACGGGAGATCTTGGTGATTAAGCTAAGTGAAGTAAATTAACGAGAACAGGTAGAATACAGTATCCCAACACATTGGAGACACCAAAGAGGAGTAGAGAGACACAGGGAGATGAATATTATAAAGAAAAAAGGGATAAAAGTCAGGGTGGCTTTTATATATTATATATGTATATAGAATGTACATAACGCACATAACTCGGTAGAGTGCTGCGTTACCGATATGTTGCCTATAATACACGAGTGACTTATGAATATTTACGCTCGTTTGAATATGCATACAACTGACAATGTATTATTTTTCCACGACGGAAGATCAATATTTTACGGATATACAGTGTATATTGTGAAATGTGTGTTATACACCTAGGTTTCTAACAAACGTTGGTGTACAGTACTCGACATTTCGGTGAAGTATGGGAAAAACCCACGGACGTGACCGATTCGTGGACGATGGGCTCGTGGTCTACGTCCCTCCGTTCATTCTCTCTATCTGTCTCGTCTCTCTCTATTTTTTATTTTTAGTTTTTTTATTTATTTTTTTTCAAAATCCCTTTTCGCTGCTTTTTTTCCCATGCTTTATCGCTCGAAATGTACGACTGGGTATCGGGGGCGTCAGCCTGATAAAATTTATCGTTCATGTATTCTCCAAAGGCCCATTATTCCTCGATGACCATTAGTGAGGGACACAAAAATTGAAATCACCCCTTTCTTTTATTTTTCATTTTTTTTTTCTAATTCTTCCCTCAACATTGATGCTCTTATGAGAATGTCATCCAAGTTTTTATTTGCAAGACCGCATGATTTACGTGGTCTGGCCGTTTTTTTTTCTCTTTTTGTAGTAAGAAAAAAACGAATGGTGCTATTTTTTATTATTATAATGCATCCTTGTAGTCATTAGGAGAAGTGACGTGCATATTTTCCCCGGGTAGAAAGGACTGAGAGCAAAAAAGGGCTCTTTCGTGTGTCAAGGCGCAAAAGAAGCGAAATGGGGAAAGAGAAAATAAGAGTGGAGAGAAAAAAAAACCGGAGGATTTGACGTATGAATAACTATTATCACGAAGTGCAGGCGGAATTATTTCTTTCAGCATTTAAGAAAAAAGAAAAAAATGTATATTGTTGCAAAAACAACTCACCCTCGTCGTCTATGCTGAAGAGGCCAACGCCATCACCACCGCGTATACTGTAGGCAATTCTTGAATCAGGTCCAGCTGGATCACCATCCTTGGCACGTACAGTTGTCACTAGTGTACCAACTGGTTGATTCTCAAAGACACTTGCAGAAACAATTAAATCATCGAATACAGGTGCTTGAAGATTCTCATTAACGTCAACTACTTCGATAATTAACATTGTCTCACTCGATAACGATGGTTCACCACGATCTTTTGCAATAATTGTCAAAGTGTGCACTTGACGTTGCTCAAAGTCAAGATGCTGTGTTGTTCGTACAGTACCGGAAACACGATCAACTTTGAAATATCCATCACTGTCCATAGCATCCGACAAAAAATACTCAATTTCACCACCAGGACCTTCATCTGGATCAGTTGCTTCAACAATAGCAACAACACACCAAACTGGCACATCCTCACGTATTTTAACAGAATAACTCGAGAGTGCAAACTTCGGTGGATTATCATTAATATCATCAACTGTAACACGTACCAATGCATCAGAATGTAATCCAGGAAATTCACTACCACTATGACCGCCATTATCACTAGCGCGTATTTTTAATTCATAAATTTCTTGTCTTTCACGATCTAATTTACCAAAAACACTCAAAACACCAGTCAATGGATCAACTCGAAAATCCTTAGTTTCCGTAACTAATGAATAAGTTATACGTGAATTTTCACCAAGATCAGCGTCAGTTGCATTAGCACGAAATACTTGTGTACCATTGATAGCATTCTCTGATATTTTAAAACTTGCTAATGGTTTTTCAAATTTTGGTGCATTATCATTAACATCAAGTACAGTAATTGGTAGCATTCGTGATGCTGATTTTTGTGGTTTACCAAGATCATAAACACTGATATTGAGAAAATATTCACTTTCTCTTTCACGATCCAAATGCCCAATGATATTTAGATCACCAGTTTCTTGATCAATTCCAAATACTGAATCACGATCACCACTTGATATTCCATAAACGAGTTTACCATTGTAATCAAGATCACGATCTTTGGCATTTATTCTCACGAGAGTTGTACCAAGTTTAACAGATTCATTAACTTTTATTTCATTTGGAAAATCAATGAATTCAGGTGCATGAACATTGCCACCGTATCTTCTTGGTGTTAATGATTGAGTGTCATCCTGTGATGGTTGATTATTTTTTTCAGCTAGTCTTGCTGCATCAGTCGAACGACTTGCTGCATCTGTATCGTGGCATCTGACAGCACCAGTTGTATTGTCAAGTATTTTTCCACTCGTTCTTAGACTCTTCTTGTCATTAACAAGCTGAAGATGAATGACATTGACATCGGCAAAGTGTGTTCCGTCAGTAGCAGTTACATTAACAAACATGTCGTTGACATTGACATCAGTCAAATCACAAACAACTGATAGTACACCAGTAACTGGATCAAGTGAAAAACAAGTGTCCTCATTTGATGACTCAATACGATAATTAATAATACTACCAACATCAAGATCAATAGCTGATAATGTTATAATTTCAGATGCTATTGGTATATAGCGTGATACACGTATTATGCAATCAATCTTTTCAAATTGTGGCCTATTGTCATTCACATCGCGTACTTTGATACGTAACTGCATTTCAGTTTGTCGTCTGTATGGTAATCCCCAATCACTAGCTCTGACTGACAATATATAGTTCCGTTTCATTGTTTCATAGTCAATTATCTGTTTAGTTCTTATCAATCCACTGAATGGATCAATCTCAAATGGTACTTTTTCAATATTATCAATTGAATAAGATATGTAAGCATTTTCACCAGAGTCTTTGTCTCTTGCAGTTACTTTAATAACTGTTGTACCAGGTGGTTTATTCTCATCAATCTCAACATCCATCTCAGTCTCATCGAATATTGGATCATTGTCATTGGCATCGACAACGTTAATCGTGACTTTAGCTGAGGATTGCTTTCTAGTACCAGTATTTCCTTGATCAACTGCTGAAACAGTTAGTGTGTACAAGGCTTTGGTTTCAGCATCTAAAGGTACAGCTGTGTACAACATACCAGTGTCAGCATTAACATAGAATTCACCACCCTGATTACCACCGACAATTTCCAATGAAACTAATGCATTTCTGCCTTCGTCAGCATCTGTAACTTTGAGTTTAATAACTGGTGTATTGACTGGTGCTGTCTCTGGTACATTGACATCGTAAATTTCACGACTAAATACTGGTGCATTGTCATTAACATCGGTAAGATGAACTGGCACTATTTTGTGACTAAAACGCTGGGGTATACCCCTGTCAATGGCACGTAGTGAGAGATTATAACCCTGACGTGCTGTTTCACGATCCAATAGATGAAGTATTTCAATACGATATTCACCCGGCTTTTGTCCTTGTCTTATTCTAAAGTGACCATCAGGATCACCACCAACTATATCTAAGCTCGCTATTTGTCCATGTATACCCTCATCTCTATCAACAACTCGCACGATTGCATAGACATCGGCATTTGAATTTTCAACAATGTCCGGTAGATGATTCACGTATATCTCTGGGGCGTACAGATTTACCTGCTGTACTCTGATTGTGACCTGTGCTGTACTAGCTCGATTCGTGCCGACCCCACGGAAAAGGGCACCCCGATCCTCAGCGTAAACTACCAACTCGTGAATGGCTCTCTCTGCATACCTGTTGAAACAAATTATTATGATCACAATAATGGGAGAGTGAAAGAAGATAAAAGGAAGAAAAAAAAATCATAAAATACTCGAAAACTATATATATAAATAAAAGGGGCAAGCAATGTTTTCCTATGTTAATTCGTGAATATTTAGCAGTATAATGGTTATAGCCATGAAGGTAGTAAACGTGTTATTTCTACTGGTACAACTAATTTTATAATCTACGTGACTTTTTTCAATGATATTTATTCAGTTAATGTAAAATGATAATAAAATCTGACCTCAATGGCCTGGTGAGCGTGATGACCCCACTGACCGGATGTATTGCAAACTGTTCAGTCTCTTCGGCAAAGCTGTAATATATTTCACCATTTCTACCTAGGTCAGCATCTTCAGCTATCACCCTAAGTATGCTTCTGTGCAATGGTGTATCCTCTGTTATTGTTTCTTTGTACTCAATTGGAAAAAATAATGGGTTGAGGTCATTTGTATCAAGTACAGTAACAACCACTGTTGTTTCAGTATCAAGTACTATTTGTTTATTTCTACTGTCTCTGTATGTTTTTGTTGCACGCACCTCAAGTACATAACGATCTTTACGTTCACGATTTAAAACATCAACATTACCAGTACGTGTCCTTATTAGTAAAAAACAAAAATCACCAATTGTACGTTCTTCAGCTTTAAAAAATTTATCACGATCACCACCAACTATTTTAAATTTAATATCATAATTGTGATGAACTAATGATGACAATTGTATTCCCATTTTTTCTTCAGGCACAACGTATGTTTTGCCAATTGAATTTTCAGATATTGAGACATTGTAGAGTGGTTTTGTAAATCGAAATTCCTGAGGTGTACTGTTAGGCAGAGATGATGGTGTTATTGTGGCAATGCTTATTGGTGGAGTGGTTGATGGTGTATGGCCACCGGAAGACGCTGAACCAAGTATGGCTGCCATAAACCACAGCCATAGCCACATCCATGACCAGGCGGATAAGCCATCCCGCTGCATCCTCCACATGTTGCTAGCTCATCCTTCCCCAATACCCCGTTGCCTCTCAGAGTCCTTCTACCTCGGCAATTTAACCTATCCACCTTCTCTCTCTCTCTCGCTTCTCCTTCACCTGCAAAACAGAAAAGGAAATACCAATATAATCATCAAATGATAACGTTAAATTATATCCTTATCAATTTAATGTGACAAGGCACATACACCATAATGCAATTACAACTTGCTTCAACTCATCTTGTAACTCAATTATTCGATTTCAAATGTGTGTGTTCATTGGATTAAGTAATTATTGTAATGATAGTACTGTTCTAACCCTCCTGATCTAATCTCTGGGACACTGACAAACGATTAAATCCACAAGGATCATTAATCGCGTAAACTCTAGATGGAAGTTTAATGAATGAAACGAATCACTAGGAAACTCTCTCTCTCTCTCTAGCTGTAGCATCGTAGGAAGATGGAGGGCAAAACATATAACCCTATCTATATATTAGTTTTCTCAATATCGAAAAAGCGATTGGTGCACTCACTGGGTTTGTATGTGCCCAAACAGATTAACCAATCGCATTAGCCTACTGAACTTCTATTACGTAACTTTTCCACTTGGCCAACTTGATGCTCTGTATACTTTTTCTCTCCCTACTAACGCGTTCAATCGCAATTTCCGATAATCGTCTTTGCCTATCTTCCGAATAATTGCTTCTACCAATGTGCTTCACTTTTCAGGAAATTAAGAAAGAAGGAAAGAAAATAAATGTGAATGGTCAGAATGACTCAGGATTTCTTCTTTTGAACATGGATTCTTTATTCTCTTTTGCGTGCATTTGATTCTTCGTTGTATTGCCAGTGAATCAAGGAGATTTCGAAAGCTCAGTAATTCGTGTTCGTGTTCTTTTTTTTTTCTCTTTATTTAAACCATAAATCGATTAAGCACTGGAGTTCGGCAGAGGGAGAACGCAGAGCAGCTGGACACTAGAGATGAAGAGGGGAAGAATTGGGGAAGAACTGTCGGCTGAAAACGAGTTACACGGGAGCTTCGATATTTTACGGCAATCGTTAACTCGTGAAACACGGAACGAGTAAGTGCATGATTGCCGCACGTCCCCGTGTGCGTTCAAGGCTTCTCTCTCTCTCTCATCTACTCTGTGTTCTTCACTGCCTCTACATGCACACAAAGAGAAGTGCAACTGTAAAATCATCCGCAATTCTCCGAGGCAAAAGCGATATGAAAATAATAAAGTACATAAAATAATAATTCTTCGAGTTTGTATACAGTTTTTTTTTCTCATTTCTTTATTTTTTTCTCTCCTACACTGAATCCTCATGCCTAAGCCTTTATCTTCATGTGAAAACCGGGTCAACAGTAAATTACGAGTGGCCCACAAAACTACGCTTCTCTAGTGAACCGGCTCACGTACAGGGGCTCCTCTTACCTCCTACAGAATCTAGTAAAAACCAAAAAAAAAACAAGAAATAACCTAAAAATTATTCAACTCCAGAGTGAGATGAGTTTGAGAAATGAAATTAATTTACTTCCATTTCCCTGAAGCTATAAAAGTTTCATTTCAAATTTTCCACCATTACTTTCTACAATTTTCCCCATTCACGAAATATTATTCAGACTTGTTCATACAATTGCTCGAAGGGATTTACGGGGAAATAATACCAAGACCATTGTCATTTTACTGAATAGACGTATTAAAGCAATTAATCGTCTAAAATTCAATTGTTGAGTACCCGTGAAGATTCTACTCGTCGTTTCCAAGACCATTGTTATCCAGTGATGTTAGTCAATTCCTTCCTTTATTTGAAGAGGTTAAGGCAAGAATTTTTATGGAATTTTTTTTTTCTTTGCCTTCATCTCCCTTCACAAGATTAATATATTGAAGAAAATATCTTCATCATTTCTATCATTTATGGCTGTCATTTCTTACACAATAAAATCAGTCTAAACTGCGGGTGTCCCTTTCACATTTATGATGGCAGATACTTGGAAGAATCATTCCTATCCTAAGTCGAATCTAACCATCATATTGAAACGTTTTATCGTAAGAAGGGAGCAATTCTACTTTTTGTCTGTGTGTGAAACTGTGTCAGTGTATTTGTGAGTGTGTGTGTGTGTGTTGGTTACGAAGAAGTAGACACACACCTGTTGAGGCCTCTTCCAAGTGAAATATAAATATGATTGTGATAAAGAAAAGGGAGGAGTCACAACCTCAGCAAAGTACAAGGGGACTATGGAGTCAGCTTGGAGTAGCACAATTTCACTCAACCTCTGCATTTTTCCTCTCTCTCTCTTTCTCTTTTTCTTGGGGTCTTGAAATGTGTTGCACTTAAGTGTGGTTAAAGTTTATCTTTAAATGTTAACGTTTTATCAGTAAAACCATTGTAGCTTAATACCAAACACAGAGTTTCACATAAACCGGAAGATTCTGTGGAATAATATATGTTTATTTCCTGAAATTTCGTTGTTTTGATAAGGAATTTAATTTAGGTGAATTTTTAAAATTGAAATTCTATTCGGTTAATCCTTGGCGAATATACAATTGAATTTCTCCTCGTCAAAACATTGGCTGGATGGATAAAAAAAGGAGAAGTAACACAAATTACATGTCAGGGGAGTACGCGTGTGCATTCAGCATGTATATTCACTTTTTTTCTTTTTCCAAAACATGATAAGCGAGAGAGAGAGAGAAAGAAAGAGAAGAAACGGCAGCTGCGGGCGCACGCTGAATATTTAACCGGTTTCCGCGCGCGCGATATACACAATGCTTGAAAGCCAGCCCTCCCCAAAGGTCTCGGGGTAATCCGGGGGTCCATATTTAATAGATGGCAAATCCAACCAACGCGACTCCTCTTTCTCTGTATAATATAAAAGCCGGCAATTCATTCGGACCGACGAATCATCCTGTCACTAATAAATATATATATATTTCGTGCAGAGAAAAATGGGTGAAACGAGGATTCGAGTGAAATAAAGACGAATTTTTTTTTGATGATTCTATTGAAAAAGTCAGCAGAATTGCAAAAAAAAATCGGTCGAGACTTGATTTTTTGCCCAATTTTTTGAAATTTAATGTTGGTGATCTCTTTCAATTTTTTTAAATTTGCAGTTTTTTGGAAATATCTCTGGTTTTTATCGTTTGCAACTCAAAAACTCGTTTACAAGCAGAAATGTGAGCTCATTCTCTATAATTTATGTGGGTTTGAATTAATTTTTATCGATTTTTGTGTTAGCTATGATGTGTTTTATGTAAATCAGTTTTTTTTTCTACAAACTTTGCGAAAATCGATGGAAATTAATTGGACACCACACAAATTTATAGCAGATGAGCTCATTTGACCACTGGTCATCGAGTTTTCATGCTGTGACCATTGAGACCAGAGATATTTTTAAGTTAATAAAAAATGTCGAAAATTGGAAGGATTTCGCTTCAAGTTTTGGTGAAAAGGGTTGAACTTTTGATTAATCTCCAAAAAAAGATGTTTGCACATGATTTTTTTTGAAAATTTTTCCAGTTTTTCAATGAGACCAACTGAAATATCCTATCTCAAGTGCTTTTGATCATTTCCAGTAACTTTCATTATATGAAACATCAAATTCCAACTAAATTCCCCTACATTATCTTTTCTCGCGTTTCTCCTCTCTTTTCACCACAAATTATTTACCAGAAAAATCCTTAAATACATACTGAGAATTTGCGTGGTGCATTTCGTCGCGTGCACGAACTTATTGGATGGCTTTTCAACAACTTGTGAGAAGAATAAAGAAACAGAAAAAAAAAACAAAAAGTAACTCCAGTGTCCACTGACTTTGTTTCAACTTTTCTGCCCCTTCAAACTTTCCATTCTCCAGTTGGCTCTGTCGGCCAACACGCGCGTGCATATCCACCATGTTATACAAGCAAAAGAGTATTATACATTGGTACTTTCATCCAGTTGCAGTACTTTTGTGTTCACGCAAAGAATTCGTAATCTGAGAGGGGAACAAAAAAAAATTGTACTCCAGAATTAATCTCAACTCAGTTTCTAGCCTTTTATGCTGTTGTAAAGAAAAATAATAATGAAAAGAATAAAAAAATATTCCAACCAGATGAAAATTCGAGGAACATTATGCAACGCTCGAGCTCAAAATTCAAATAGCCGCACGTAGTGAAAACTTGAAAATTAATTGCTGCTATCTCAAATAAAAGAGTGAAAGAATCGTGAATTGTTTCGTTATTAAATGCCGTCATTCTTAAAAAAAAAAAAAAAAAAAAAAAAAAAATTAAATTCAATAATATATTGATTCATAATGCCATAACTTCTCCAAGAACTCCAAGAAACTTTAGAATAAAAGTATTCGCAGCAGGACTTCCTGCCTCTTGTGTCCATGAGATTGTTAAAATTCTGGATTAATTCTGTATAAACTTCTATTTTTTCCCTCCTACTGCTTCAGTAAAACTTTTAACTGCAAGTATTTGTATCGCAAGAAGTATTCTCGTTTTTTTCTGAAAAATCCAGCATATTTCACAGCTTTCAACTGTAATTCACCTATTTTTTTTCCCCCGAAAAGAATAGACCAGTACGTTTGCCAAAATGTTGCCCAAGTATAACGGCAATCTTCAATACCCGCAGACTGTTGTGATTATGCAAATTTTCTACTGCCAAAATGCCTTTTTAATACGTTTGAACGTTCCAAATATATTCTACCCCTGTCTACAGCATACATTTACTCTCTCTCATAAATTACAACGAATCATGCACAGTTTCATAACAACACAATTAATCAATAATCTAAAAATATGTCAATATTTCTCTACACAATTTAACTACGTGAGATTTATTACACTGTAACAGTATTTCCCAATCATCGAAAAATGATTTTGAAAAATTCAGTTTATCGATTACTAGTTTCCTTCATCATACAACCCCGTTGTGTAACGAAGGTGCGGTCACGCAGACTAATGCACGTAATTTTCCTCCATACACTGGGAGGTAAAATCACTGGATTTGCTTTTCCAATGGTGAATCCGATTTTGATATTGACATTTTCGTTAGCCAGCCCTTTTTCAATACAATTCTCTGCACTGTACCTATTCAAACAGGAGGCTTTAATTAAACGTACCAATTTACGATCGTTCACCATGGTATAATCTCCAATTCCTGAATTTTCTCTATCTCTTTATTCTCACCACAGAATTCAAAAAAAGAAAAAATTGAATGATATATCCTTCAAATGAAAGTGAAAAGTTTTAAAATTGTCCATTTAACCACGAGATAGTTGACTTTACAGGTTTCATATGCAAAGTAATCCTCCTCATTAATTTCATCAGTAGAAATAATTACGAAAGTAAAAACATCTTTTAATGTAAGAAACACGATAATCCTGTAGGCATTGCTTGTAGAATATGAATTCCATTATATCACTTTGATAACTCGTTCATTTTATCGCAGTCTCGTTATAAATGATCAACACAACACATCTAGACATCAAAAGCCTCCTTCCCTCTCCACCAAATCCAAACTTCAAAGTTCCATTCACGTGAGCTTCATGAAAAGCCCATAATAATGATAATCAAATTAATCATAAAACTTTAATAACTATAACTTTAAGAAGGATAGACTTCATCAAAACTCAACTCCAAATGACAAACATGAAACTAAAAACTTCTATAACATTTTGGGATGAATGTTTCACTGTGAGGATAATCTTCTTTGAGTAGGACTAAGAGCAAAGTTCGTAAGGGGTCGAGAGAGTGTATGCTTGGATTTCGGCCAGGATCAACACTGAGTGAATTCGAATTGACGTATTCAGTACAGGAATAGATATACAGTAGTATTTTGAGAGCTTGAACAATCATCAAACTAGTTGGCATTGATTCACATGTTATTTTCATGTAACTGCATCAAATCTCTGACTAACTGAGGAATATTGGAGGAAACACAATTGATTGCCCAGTTGCTTCATTGCGTACAGGAGAAGATCTGGAGATGTTAGCTCAATGGTATTACAATCATTCAACTATGTTTGATCATCGACTGTGTCAAGAACACATGCTGTACGCACGATTATGGCATGTAAACAATTGTATTGTAGCTATTGGATCCCTGGTGAATATACTAGTGCTCTGTCCCTATGTAACTGGGCCAATGGTCCAGATGCTTTGTAAGGCTGACCCTGATTGATAGTATTTAGAAATCTTCAATTTTTTTTTGTTCCAGAATAATAAATAACACAATTTGTGTGTATTTTATTGCTGGAACTGGATGCAGATGGTGTTAAACCATCTGTGTGTGCGTGTGTGTGTATTTGTGTTGGAGAGCACAGTCGGGGACACACAATTTGAATGCTTCCATAATGTTAAATGTGCCAATAACACGTGAGACATGACATCAGTAATTTTGTTCACCTGGGGGAAATTGCCTTGTTAGTTTGAATTGGTAGAGAACCAGAGATGTGTGTTTGTAATTTGAACGATGCACATGCTTAATGATATTCCGGTAGGTGAACGAGTGCATCAACATAGCAGGATGATACGCTATTCATTGTTACATTCATAGAGCATGAAGGAAGATTGTTACATCTTCATGGAGGGGCTTGAGTGTAATGGTAATATAATCCACAATCTTGATATTATTCAGAGTGTCGTTGATTCACCAAGAGCAAGATGGTGTTACTTGCAATGAGCAATAAAATTTCATTTGTAATGGATGAATGCAGAGTGGATAATGGTGAAACGTATCAGGGAGGATGTAGCTATTCCAGTTGTTGAGCGTATATTGTGTAGTTGACAATCGATTTTGGAGGAAAGCCCTGACAACACAACTTGGGGGTGTGGAAGTACTGAGTAGACGACTACGACGATGGCATTGTCACTGAGCGTCCATTGATCCCAAGGAGAGTAGCCGACGAGGCAGCATTGCAGACGTTTGTCATGTATAATACTGTCGACTTGGTGGGCGCCTCTATACGGGCGTCAGAATGGTTACATTCGTACCAGTTTATATATCTATCTCTGTCTCAGTCTCTATCTCTCTCTCTCTTGCTCTTTCACAAACGACTTTGTACCATCAAATGGCTGAGTGAGTAGCAACTGCGGCTGCATAACGTCGGCATGCACTAAACTGAAGGTTTTCAACGGATACATGAGCAACTGTGAAAGCCAAGGCAACAATGAAATATCGAGGGCACAACCGCAACAAACATACGTTTCATATGTAGGTATTCTCCATTGTTACGACTTACTTCATCAGGCTATTCAGATGAATATCTATTATGCATCTTTTCTGACAACATTAACTATTGATAAATGCAAACGGCGAAATGGGGTCTCCATTAGTTCCTGTGGTGTCTCGAGAGACTCATTTAGGTTTATAGCTTGGGGAATTGTTTTTTCTTTTTTTTGCTTCAAGTTGCATATGTCGATGGACTTGATTGCGCAAAGGCTTGTGTGACACTGTGCAGATTTATTCTGAGGTATGTTCATTTATATCGGGGAGAGAGAGAGAGAGAAAAGAAAGCATGTCAAATGCATTTCTGTTTTTGTACTTCATCACCTTTTGTTTTTGCTCGTCTCTGAATTTCTCATTTGAAATGAGATTCATTCAAATTCATACGGATTTTCGTGATAACTTATTTTTGAAATCTAGCGAAGCGAGAATCATGGAAATTTTCAAAGCTTGAATTCGGAAAAGCTTAAAGTGCTTAGCTACGGTAGACTAAATGCAAAGAGGGATAAAGAACATGGATTCACTACCGCACACGAATTGGAAATCGACTGCTAACGAATTCGACTGGAGCACAGTCCGTGACGAATCTTGGTTCTCCTTCTTTTTTTTTATTTTGCTCATGCAGAAAAAAAGGGGGGATTTGAGACATGCAGATTGATTTGGGGTATGAAGGAAGCGAATTCATCGGTTATTGGAGGGAAAAAAAGTTTCAGAAGTAAATTGCAGAAAGAGGAGAAAATGCCGAGGAGGCATCGTTAAAAAAAATCCTTTGATTGTTATCGACAAGATTCCATCAAAAAAGCAGATTTATTCGGAATTCAGAATAACGGTTTGACTATGTCCAAGTTTTTTTTTTTTTTTTTTTTTTTGGTACACAGACAGTAAATTTTTACAGGGTGTGACGATTTTATTTGGTAGGGCAAATTCCAATTCATCTCGTGCAATCAATCTTGATTGGAAGTTTAAAGTTGAACAAGACGCGCACATACATACACACATACACTGTGACAAAGTGAATTACACACACACACACACACACACACACACAATTGCAATGTGGATGTAGTAATGTCCAAAGTAACATTGCATGTCTTCTGCTTATGACTGTACACTGTGCCATTAACCTTTACTTAATATCTTTTTATTGTCAGTAATTTTCAGTTGTATAATGTTTTCTTTCGGGTGTATTTCAAACAGGCACAAATGTAATAGACATAAAATTGGGGGGAAATTCGAACCATCATTTTATTATTCAAAGTAGTAAAAACGAAGAGTCTACGGATGGAATTTTCGGTCTACGAGCATTGAATCACAGAATTTCAAACTAAACACGCTTCATATCCTAAAAAAAAAAAGAGAATTTTTTTTTTTTTTTTTTTTTTTGAATTCTTGATGAAAAGAAAAAAAGAGAATCATCAAATTAGTATGGAAAATACTATTTTAAACAACCAAACGTGTTTTGAATAATTCTTCTTCACTCGTGTTACATCCTTTTCATCCACACTCGTGCGTCACGAATCAAAGTGAAAAGAGCAACTAAGTCTAGTCATCTACCTGTCGTGAATGAATATTTATATTCCTCTAGTATGAGTTGCGTCCTCCATACACTTTGTGTATTGAATCTACAGCGCCAAATACACGCCGGGTATCTAGTAGTTATATGACTAACGTTGTACACATTTCTCTCCTCCATTTTGCCGTTCACCTCAACTCCCTCGTGCTACTAACTTGGTGCGGGTAACTTCCGAAGGCGTGTTTTAAAAGTAAAGAACAACAAACATGAGAGAGATAGAGAGAAAAAAAAGAGAGAAAGAAAGAGTTAAAGAGACTTTATGAAGGTTGGTGAGACACGCGGGACACTCGACGCCAGTACGTGACGGTATTGTACATGAAACTGTGAAAGATTATCCATTTGCGGACATGGGCCCCTAGCGCCCTATTGTTTTCACGGTACCAACATGCCCAGAGTGTGTGGAGTGAGATTGAGAAAGAGAGAGAAAGAAGTGGAGGCTCGGTCGTGCCTGTCCGTTGGTCACTGCGCTTTTGCTTTGAAATGTGGCCTTAATCCCCACTTCCTCTCGTACTCTTTTGCCCAGCATTGTCATAACTGAAATGAAAACTTTTTTTTTTCGGTTGAAAGAAAAGCCTTTCATTCTTTTTTCTCTCTCTCTTTTTTTTTAATATCCCAAAAATAGAATATTTTAAAAATTACTGAGGTACTCCCCCCCTCCCAGTACGCGAATACATTCCGTGAAAGACTCAATTTTTTGCAGCCTCAGTTATTCACTGCATCTCTACATTTCTCGGCTGTTAGACAGCTATCATGCAAAATACAAGAAGGATAGTTAAAACAAAATGAAAAAAGAAATGAAAAAGAAGCGTGTATATAATGGAAGAAAAAAGTTTTAATCACAAGTCTACATTTTACGATGTGGAAATTTTTTTTCATTTCACCAACCCAACTGACGACGTATATTTCTTTGTAATTATTTTCCACAAGTGTGTATGCATCTGTCCCTATTCCTGACACTTCTCGCCTCTCTCGGTTTTCAGTTTACTACTATCCCATCTCTCTTTTTCTCTTTTACAGTCATTACTGGAAATTCCCCACGTCATGATCATTCCCCTCCTCCCCTTTCCTGCCAAACTGACAATCCTTTAGTTGCTAGACTCGTGAAGACGTGTCTCCTCACACAGGCGCTTCAGTACAGTATGCCTAGCCTAAGTACAGAGTCACACTGTGGACGAGGTTAATTGCTATTTGACCCAATTTTATTCACGCCCGCCTTAATGCACCATGAAGAACAATGGCGTTGAGATGAGAGGTGGAGGGGGAGGGGGGGGGGGGGGGGGGGGTGAATATGTGCCCTGATACGTACTCCCCCTCTTTTAGGATAATGAACAAAAATAATGGATTGATTTCAATGCTATTTTCAATAAGTGATCCTTTGGATTTTAATTGAGTGCACACCACTGGGTTTATCGATTTTATCGTGAATTTTTTTTCTTTTTCAGCAAATACCGAAGAGAATGAATAAGAAGAGTAAGAAAAAAAAAAGGGAGGGGGGAGGGAGAAGCCGAAGGAACAAAGAATTTCAAGGACAAAGGAATGCATTGAGAATAATGGGGATTGAAGGAGAAAATACAATTGCAAAGAGTTTGTGAGATGAGCAAGAAATGAAACAAGTAAAACAGCAAAAGGGAGAGGCGCGTAAGGGCCTATCTACAGAGTCCACACTGTAAAAGCACGAAGTGGGAGGGGTCAATGTTCTCTGGACGGTGCATTGCCTCTCTTGGACTGTACGTGCTACAGTATGCACACGAAGTAGTATATATATATATATATATATAAAAGAAGAGGATGAAGGAGAAAGGAAAGAGCTAAACCACGAAGGGCAAGATGGTGGACGAGGGAGATGAAGAGTACAGAAAGAGTGGGTTAATCGGCAAGAATAACTGCGGGAAAAAGCAAGATGGAGAGTTCGAAGTCTCTGAGTGTACCATGTCTATGCAACATCACAGCCCGATCGACTGCAGAGAGAAGAACTATACACAAAAGGTGGAGAGAAATATATACGAGATAAAAGGCAGAAGAGAGAGAGAGAGAGAGAAGGATGCTGGGGCACTTCTCTCTCAACGGCAGGTGCATCGGGCGAATGAGAAGGGGCAACAACACGAGCATAATTATGTCTGCTCATGTAGTATATCCAAGCTCTCTCGTTACAATTCCGTGAATGTTTATCGTAAATATTTACTGCAAATGTGAATCGAAAGATTTTGAAGGAAAATAACGGATTATTTATGGAAATTATAATGAATTTATAATTCGCGGAAATTGGAGATTGAAAATTAGAAATCACATTGAATAGACGCGAGAATTAGAGACTTCAGTACTTTCACTTGTCGCAAGCGATTTAGAGGGGGGAAACGAAAAAAAAAAAGAGGCAAAAACACGAGAGCGACACCCACACGTGCTCTGATAGCTCTCAGTGCTTCTGTATAAAGCACAAAACTGTCAAGTACTGAATATTGTTTACGATCGATGGGGATAATGCCAGAGCAAACGAATACACGTTTGGCACGAAAAAAAACTCAACACAAGTATCCTGGCAAATCCCAGGCAAAATGCCAACGCTCTTGGGGTTAATTGCACCAGGACCTCGACGCCCCGTGGAGATTCTTCTTCTTGTTCATCTCAAGCGTACGTTTTTTCTTTTTCCTTCCCTTTTCTTTGATATCACAGAGACCATGATCAGTAGCTTCCTATCCTTGAAAATTTGTAGCCCCAAAAAACAAAAGATTAAGTAGGTACATACACATACATACATAGAAAAGCGAGGAAACTTATGAATCATGAAGATTTTCTACTAGAATTTTGTCTTGATGAAAATGTTTTCAAACAAACAACCGTCAACGTGAAGTCTGGCATTACTCAAAATCATGCAAATATGATATTTCACTGTACGAAACAAGTTTTCCCAAATAGTTTGCATATTCTGTGTGTAGACTCCACCTTTACCAAATGAACGATGATATACATCTCCATCGTATTTTTGTATGAAAAATCGAAACATCAGTGATGCCATTGGAGTTTGAACATTGAAAAATGTTCTTCAACGATACACACTCACTCTCCACTCGATAGAATGACTCATGCTTTGATGAAAACGAGTCTGGCGAGGTTTTTGCTTTACTGGGGATCGATCGATTGATTCTATCCATGTATAATCATGTTTATGTATTCAATCTGTATTTCAAAATTATGCAATCAAGTAAAAAAGGAAGAATATTTTTTGTTTTTTTATTTTCACAATTCATTAAAATCAATACGGTTAATTAATTGAAAATGAAAAATTTTAATTTACCAAAAAAAATTTTAATCCTTCGGATTTATCCAAATGAAGTGAAAAATTGTGAAATGCAGGGAAAAAAAAAATCTCAACGGTTATCGTATTCATTCAATTAAACTCAGCGAAAAATAAATTAACAGTTGGTTGCCCGTACGAAAATGTCAACTGCCCGAGGCGTCGTATTTTCAAAATTCAAAATAATTTCTTTTACCCAGAAAATCAAGTGAAAATAGCGTTCATAAGCATTATAAATGTCACTAAAACGTCACTCAATGTAAAACTCATGATAAAAATGAAATTAAACAAAATTTAATTAATTAAATACTTTTTTTCTTTTAAACCAATTCAATGTTCGTACGAAAAAAATTACATTGAAACAAATGTTATGTAAATTAATGTTGCACCAGGGTAGAAAATTTTCATTTGAATACCACAGTAGCTATTCGCAATGGAGCTAAAGGAGCTCACTGGAGCATTTCTACTGACAGTAATTTGAAACGACAGCCTTCTCCAAATTAAAGCTCCTTTTGCCTTAACGCTGCTACTACTCCTCCCTCTTCTGCCTCCACCCCACCCCCCTCCCCTCCCTTTTCTCTTCTGCCTTATTCGACCGTAAAACGATGTTGTGCGCTTTGCAAAAGTAAAGCCAGAGATTTTGATCCCACCAGTGAAAAGCGAACAGTGCGAAGAACAGAAAAGAGAGAGAAAAAAAGTCCAGAATAGTTAGACGACACGACTGCGATTTACATATCGCGTTATTACGAACTAGGAAGCAAAAAAAAAAGAGAGAGAGAGAGGAGAGAGAGAAAATGGAGAGAAAGAGGAAGAGTGAGTACCAAATTCAATTGAATTTAATCAGTGCACCGCACCGGTAACGTAAACATTTATTTACCCGTCCTCCAGGTCAGAGTTTCATCAGGTATGATATACGTAGACGCATGCGTTGATTACAACAATTCTCACGCGATTTTATCAACCGTAAGACCATCAAACTATTTGAAGCAATTTGTCGTACTCGTAATTAGCCAGTTTACTGTATTTTCCATTGTTTATTTATCCTATGTAGCACTTTCCATTTGTTTTTCGGAATAACAATAGCAATTGGCTCCTCTTCTTTTGCTTGAGAGGGGAAAATAATTTTAAATAAGAGAAATTCGTTTTAGAGTGAAATTAACATCATTGGCTATTTCAACACACAGTGAGACACTGTCTCAGGAGACTCGTTTAATTATCCATTGGGAAAAGATAAATAGATCGCTTTTAATACTATGTCTTTATCGAGTTTCTAATTATTCAAATTCTAAGTGGAGAAATTCATTTGAATTAAATAACATCGGTTAATGTATTTAAGAAGGAGTAATTTTATTGGATAAAATAAAATTACACATTTATTCTGGTAATTTTGTTGATACAGGAGCTGAAATATGGGGATGACACTGGATATATTGTGACGAGTTGATGTTTTTTTTAACGTGAGTTTATTTCGAGCCTGTAAATAGTGGACATAATGACGAGGAATTATAATGAAGCAAACACCAGAATAGGGAAGAGGGAAGAAATTCCTTATTATTAAGGATGATAATAAAATGAGCATACATCTGAATTTTTTTCAACAAATAAATTGTTATTTGAAAAATACAGGGTAGAAAAATCTGAATTAATCGGAAATTACTCCGAAATACTAGAAGAGTCCTTACATATTTTTTTTATCAAAATCTTGAAACTGGATTTTGAGAAAAAAGAACTAAAACCTGCCAAATTTGATTAATTTTTGAGGTTAAGCCATTAGCTTCGGGTTAAAAGTTGAAATTTCAAGACTGAATATCTCATTAACTAAACGATCAAAAATATTCAAATTTTCCACAAAAATCGAAAATAACATAACTAATTATTTTCCAAAAATTTGAAGACAATTTCCCAATTACTTGAAATCCGATGAAACTACCTTAATAAGAATCAATGCTGGTGAACTCAAAATCGTATAAACTCTGACAGAGTCACGTGCGTGTGTTTTTAAAGTGTCAGTGAAAACCGGTCCTCCGTCATTTCGCATCGCTGACAATGACTCACCGCTCACTTTGACTCTTACTAGTCAATGTATTTGCCTTCTTCTTTATACCGTGCAAAGAGACACAACGACGAGTAGACAGACGAGTCGATCGATTCAGAAAGAGATTTCTCCCCCTCTCCTCCCACCTCTCTCTCTCTCTCTCTCTTCTTTTCACGATGCGGCTGAATGAGAAGAAACAAGTCAGGCAAAAGAAATCGCCCTCGAAGTGGTGAAGTATAACCGCAGTTGACTATATAAACCTTGATGCAATGGACTAAGAGAGAGAGAATAAAGGAGGTTATGGATGATGAAGAAGGGGAGTATAATGTAGTGACGCCCGCGGCTCATTAACCCGTCCAGACGATCGCAACGCCATTGGCTCTCATTATACTCGTATCTCATGGCGTGTGAATTTCAATTTTTTTTTCTCTTCCTTCCTACTCTTCTTTTTTTTTTTCATCATCATCCATTCAATTATTTGCTCTAGGTGTCAGTTTGATTTTGTGATTACCGAAAGATTGTCGAATTGAATTTTCAGTGGGTGAGAATTTATTACATGGAAAAATATTCGAATTTTATTTTAAAAAAAAACCTAAGAGAAAAAAAAATTGTTAAGAAATAAAACTTGACATTAAGAAATGTATTCTTTTGATCAACAAAGTTGTTATATTTCATTTTTTCATTCTCTCTGTGAAGAAGAATTATGAAGGGGATAATTTAAATAAAAAAGAAGAAGAAATAATGAATTCTACTTCTCATTCGACTGCATAAATTACCTAAAATTCATTTTTTTTCCAACCAGCCACATTTCCCTGGGGGAATTATCCATAATAATAAAGGATTATTTAATTATTTTTTGTCGCTATGTTATTTTTTTATGCATCAAATTTAACTGGGCTTTGAAGTAATAAAATTCACGGTAGGAAAAAAAGGGAAAATTTAATTATTGTAATGTTTGATGTGTCTCAGAGATTTTAGTCGTGGGGTTAATAATACTGAAGAATTCAGTGATGGAAGGTTGACACTCGTGTTTGACACAGCATTGGTGCATTAACCATCAGAAATTACAAGCCAGTGTAATTAGCGTCAGCCAGTCTGACATAAATGAGAAAGCATTATCCATTGCAATCAAAGAGTACAAAAATGTGTATTTTCCTTCGGGGTAAATTACAATGAAAAAAAAATAAAAAAATTATCAGTCAGAGAATAAAATTGTTCATGATGAAGTAGACACGTGAATGAATTTTTTTATTTTTTTTTAGTAGAATAAGAAGTGTTATGCATTAGTACAAATATGATTTGATTGACAGTAGTTTGAAATAGCTGACTGTATTATTCTCTGAGTATATTACACAATCGATTGTGCGTGTGCTTCGCACTACGACGAATACCATCAATCACAATGCCTCTTTAAGAGGCTCACGTTGGAGTATTGCATAAGGCAATGCATTTCACGTTACATTGAAGAATAAATGGGATAATGCTTTTCTTATATATTTTATACTGAAAAATCCCACTAGTCTCTCTCCTCCTCATATCCCTCCACTCTAGCAGAGTATCATTCAAACGAAAAATTTTATTCAAACTTGCTACTTCAGAATTTATCTTGTCAGACGTAAGCCAATAATTCATGATTACTCAATATCATTTTATACAACTCAACAAATTGAGTGTTTCTGAAAAATAAATCATGCACATTCACGTTCATTTCAATGGAAATCCACGTACATTGAGGCAAAAAAAATGTCCGTGTATGTTTTTGTGTGTTTGAGAATAAAAAAATAAAATGGAAAAGGATTTTTTTTTTCCTGAAAAAGTCCTCAGTTCAAAAGGATAAAAGAACCAGCGAAGTGTGTGCGATTACCCCTCAATGTTGAGGACGAAGTGTGGTCCTTGGAATCACAGGGCTTTTACAGAAAAAAAAAGATGATTTTTTTTTCAAAAGAAATGAAAAAAAAAATACAGAATGTGCATACGTGTCTTTCATGGACCATTCGTTTTTCCCTTTCTCTCAGCAAACATGAAACACGAAAGTAAAAAAAAAAAATAAGGGGAAAACCAAAGCAAGAGGGCTATCTCATACTGTACAGGTCAAAGAGCATGGGTAATACGCTGCAAGGGATCACGAAAAACTTTAACAGCCATAGGTCCTTCTCCTCCTCCGTCAGTGCAATGAATCTATCGCGCTAGTATGAAAAACATGCGGCAAGTGAGAGAGAGAGAGAGAGTAAAAATTCAATGTGTTTGTTCTCAGTCTGAAGTCTGTTTCTATACAGTTTATGCACACAAACACATACACTCACACACAAAAGTATGTGTTTGTGTGTGTGTGTGTGTGTGTGTGCAAGGTGACCAGCGTTGCCAGCGGCGCGTTTCTACCGTCTTTCTACCTGTTTCATCGTTCATCCTGAAGGAAGTAGTCGATAAAACTGGTTTGACGGGTGAACCTTAGCGTCGTGTTTTTCTTACCTCCTCCCCCCCCCCCCCTCCCACCTCTTCTCTTTCGCCATTCTTCTGCAAGTCTTTCGTGCGACGCCCAAGAGGCTACCTCCCTTTAAGAGAGAATATATAGCATCGTCTCTCATCGACAAGCACCAATGATTTCTTTCACCTCAAGGGCAAAATATGTGTCAAATCTACTCTGCAGTAATAATTCATCCTAAAAATCGTAGCTAAAGAAACACACGATTCATTGTGATTTTGAGATTTTGTGTAGGATCGATCGCGATGGTGGGGGGCTACTGGAGTAGGGATAGGCTGCTGCCCTGGTGCGGTCCAAGGGGAATCTCATAATAACAATTTACGTTTATCTAAAGAGCCTGGAGAAGCTTCTAATCAGAAGCGAAACGTTGCTATTTTAGGAAATAAATGTGAAGATTGACTTCTACTATTTATTCATCTTTCCAACATCCCACTTAACCTCAAAATTCAATATTTCTCAATTTTCTTTTTGTGGTTATTTCACCGGTGACCCACTATTTTTTATTTTTATTCTGATTGCATGAAGCTCAAATTTTATTATTAAAATATAAACGAATTTTCATCTATCGCGGAAATAACAGAAAAAAAAGTTTTTCACTGATATCCAGAGGGGGCAAAGTATTTTGCTAAAATTTTGGCAATGTTAGTCTTTCATTACTCCGTGATCCACTTGCGGCAATTATCTTTGTGAAAAATATGAGATGCTCATTTTCTTAGTTTAAGTTATGTATAATGCATAATTGATTGTAAATTTCTTCTTTTAGAAGTTCTTGTAATTATGTTTGCAATGTTTGTAATTTGACCCTGTCAGTGGCTTCGGCTGTTGGGTCTTGATAAACTAAATAAATAAAAAAAAACTATTGAAGAAAATAATTAAATAATAAAGAATTTCTTCAGTAAGCTAGCCTCAAATTTTTACTGGTAACTCAGGATAGATTCATTTACATTTATATAAAAAAATTAGATTTTTATCTATTGAAAAAAGGTCGTGATCGATCCTCCTTAAGCTGATGAATAAGCAGACACATTCGGACGAGGTTCCATGATAAATGGAATTTAGCAGATGAAATTATGCCCGAAAAATTTTTTGAATAAAGAAACGGGAGGGGGGGGGGGGGTAGGAGGGAAAAAAGTACTTGCGGTTTTAACCCAATGTACATGTACTATGTTATCTCAGTGAGCCCATCTAATCAGAGACAGGGATACATTGTTGTGGCAAGCCTGATGAATTACAAACAAGAAGCCACACTATTTTCAGTCTTAATAAATTATCTCATACAAACACACAAAATATAAATCTCATTTCATGAAATTTACAGTAATTTAAACGACAAATTGACTTTCATGCTCGATGAAAAATAGAGAAATTTGGAATTATATTTTACAGACTGTATGAAAACTGAGTAATACGAAATAACAAAAATTTATAGTACTAGGGTTGTGTTTTGCAGTACTAGTAGATTTATACGCTTGATTAATGGCATACAAGAGAGGATAGAGATGAGGTACAAGTTGCTAGAAGATATCAGCGTGAATGTCAGTTTTCGGTACGTAAGTTAAAACGAAAAGTGGCAGTAAAGAGAGAGAGGGAGAGAGAGAGAAAGAAGGAGGAGTAGATGGAGACGTTAATGGAATAAAAATATCCGGACGAGGTCGAGACGTTAGACTGATCCTCCGCAAAATATCTTCATCCGTACCGTTAGCCCAACCGTCTTTCTATCCCAGTAGCAACGTAATTTCCGGGGCGCTACATTACAGCAGTCTCTCTTCGTCATCCTTCCTCAACATGTACATCTCTTTTATGTGACTTTCATAATATTAAAATATTTTTATTCTCGACGTAAATATAAATTTGAATGATCGAATTTGATCATTCAAAAAATTGCAATTTCCCCTCGATTAATTTTCAAAGGATGAAAGAGCAATAAATCAAAATGGATTTTAATAATGTTCATAAATTACAAAATTATGAGAAATTAAATTTTCACTGGGTCTGGTGAAAATGATTATTTAATTGTATATTTGATGTTACAAATTAATTTGCAATTTCAATGGGCAAATTGATAGCAATTATAGTTAATTTGATTAAACTATTTCTTTTCTGTGTTACCGACAAATGCCCCTGGAGGGTTATACTGTCCATGTTTGCACAGTATTATCCCCCTATTAATCAGGATTGCGAGGCGTGAAGCGGGAAGGGCCTGAATGCCCACAGACATCAAGTCTTTACACACTAACACATTGGCATCATCATTTCAATTGAAATAACACGAACACACATATACACATAAACAGTATAGAAGTGGGTGGGGGAACGGTAGGGCAGAGGAGAGCGGCTATTTATCACGAAACGGGGAGTCTTCGAAATTCAAACATCGCGAGGATATATACCATGCGTGAATCAGGCCATTATATATACTCTTTCTCTTTTCTCTCTCTCTTTTTCAAATACATAAATGGAAATGTTGTTTTTTTCTATATGTTATTATATGAATGCGCAATATGTCACAATGAGCCACTGTGTGTACGATTATAGAAGTTTATATTCTCAGAATATAAGCTTCATGGGGTTATCTAAGAGTAAAGAAAAAAAAATACATTGCCGATGATAATCGTGTATTACCCAAGGTAGAGGTCTCATAAAATTGTCCGTAACTGGGTACTCCTCACACGCAATTATGCACACTGGTTCTCAGTTGAAAAACCTTACCTGTAACAGACAAATAGGAATAAAAAAATTAAGTGGAAAATTAGCTGTTGCGTGTGAATGTGAACAGACAGTTTTTATTCAATAGATACGTAGAATACGGAAGAGAATAAAAAAAATTAAGGAGATGCGGTAGCGTTCCTCGCCAAGTACGCGTTTATTTCTCACATATATATACAGGAAATGACAGGCGAGAGGCTACCGCTTTACTATACAGCGAAAGTGAAATGTTGAAATTTCGATCTTGAATAACTTAATTAATTTCCAATATTTCACGATAACGTGGTTTTGTCAGTCGATTTTAAGTAAATGTTTAATTTTAACAAATGTTAGCTTCCAGTATTCAATGCAGGCCTGTGCGATCAGTGATCAAACCATATTATTGATGTATCAGCACAGCCACGCACGTCTTTTGACTTTTCATTTTGGCTCTGATTTCATTTTTTGAATCATTTCCTTCTGGATTTGGGATTTGCATTTTTTTCTTCTGCACTGAATACTTGTGGCTACCCTGCATTGCGCAACTTTTTTAGCCCATTTAGAATACACTCTGCGATGTATACTTGGCGGATTTTTTATGAGAAAAAAGCTACCCAAGTTTTTTTTCTCCCCTTTTATGAACTCTGTGGCATGAATAAGAATTTGATGAAACGACTGTTGAAATACTGGCAAAAAGTTTAATCCAAATGAATATGCAGATTAAACTTATGTACTAGGACTATTGGCTGAAAAAAAAAATATCTGTTTTCACTGTATAAATTCAAATAATCTCGTCAGAACGATAAGATGGCCATATGGCTAACAGATTAATGTCACAAACCGCGCGCGCTTGTATGTGTGGATATATGCAGGGTGTGTACGCGATCACGCTTGCTTCCCATCCCCCGCATTCTACCCCCTCCCCCCTCCTCTTGCAGCCTCTCTCCTTGGTCCTTCGATTTATTGGACATTTCGTACGATCCCGTAAATTCTCTACGGTTTGTTACTTCCTATGATTTACTAACGTACCTACCACTACCATTGTACCACATAAACTCAACCAAATCATTTCAAGGTTTCGAAGATGTACATATCCATCTATTATGGCACACAAATACTATGATAAAACTCGTGGACTACAGAGGCACTGGATTGCTGGTGTATAACTACATGAGAGAACAAAGTTATCCGTTGGATGTAAATTACACCGCAAAACTTTCGGCCCAGTGTACGTAATAGAAAGGTAGTAGTGATGGTGGTAGAGAGGGACTTTTGAACCATGTCGATTAATTATAAACTGCATGATTACAAAATCAGGATAGTCCATTGGCTCTCTCATAGTTGTACATAAACGAACTGAGCCATCAAATTATCGAGGGTGTTCTACTGTAACATGCCCCAGTGCACTTGCTATAATTAATATTTCATGCATCATCAGGTATTGCCGATCATGGGCTATTTTTAATTCATTAAATCCCAGATACTTTCGATTCTACACCAATAAACCATGGATCTTTAGTAGATGTGGTTTTAATGTAAATTCAGTTGGTATCGAAATTCAACGTTTCATGCTCACTCACAGTGGATGCAGAAGCACCAATTGCTTTATGTATTGCATTTAATTTAAAGTTCTGAATCGATTTGAACATAGTACCTCTAGCTGTTTTGGCAAAACTCAAGTCCTTCACACAAAGGTGTGGCGAGTTGCCATTGACGATTTCTAGCTTCTCTATTGCTGCATTTAATTCCAACTTTACTGAGTTTCGTAAGGAATTCTGAAGATCAATAGAAGAAGTGTTTCATGAATGCGTTCTGCAACCGACAGTTTGAGTTTTGAGCTACTCGTGGACTTGGAGAATCGATCAAGTTGAGCAGGCAAATAAAAGTTGACAGCTGCTTGGATGGGTGACCGCTTGCCCACATGTGGGTTCGAACAACAAATTGAGCGGGAGGTACGCGTACAAGGGAGCTAGTGGGCTTTTCTCGTCAGTGTCTCAGAAAGGTACATTAAGATCCTGCACAATCGATTACCTGTATCGATCGAGATTTTCCATAGTTTCAAATGATCCTAAACGAATGTGGTACAGTAACTTGGAACTCGACCAATGAAGTCTAAAAATAGGAGAGTTACGAAAGATGGGATTAGCATACAATAGGGCATACAATAGATGAGAGGACTTTTGATTCTGAATCGCAGGAAATGAATTTGATTCTATTTACAAAAATTTGACCCAGTGATTTGTTTAATGACTGCATGATAATAGATTATGTGCATTAGCTTCTTCTATTTTTCACGATCATTAAATTCGTAGTTGGTTCACCAATACTCATGTACTCTAACGATCCCCTTAAAGTGGTACGTGTAAAAGAATTGAGCAGAATGAGGGAAAAAATGGGTTAAAAAAGGGAAAAAAACAGAGAGGTTGGAATAATAATTTGCTCTGAGACAGAAAAGAAATGCCGAGAATTGTAAAGCACAGTGGTAGATACTAGGGAGGTAAGTATCGCGGGTTTTCTAGGAAGATTCCCTTGTTAATCCGTCCAGGTGTTTCTGAGACGCTGAGAAATTGTAACAGAGACCCAATCCCTAACTTGTGAAGAAGAAGCTCCACAAGGTATTCTTTACTATGGGAAATACAATGACTGCTGGCTCTTGAGCTAGATTGGTGAGTATAAACGAATCTTTTCTCAGTAACACGCTGCAGTAACTTTAATAAGTTTCACTCGAGTGACTGTAGGATAAAATGTTTTCAGTAGTCTTTCATTATTTTTTTCTTCTCTTTTTCTCTCTTCTCTTTTCTTTCTCCTGATTACTTCATGTACACAGCATTATTCTTTAGTGTTACCAAATTGTGTGACGCTATGTTAAAACACTGGTTTAGGTAAGTGCAGTGTTAATGCTAATTGAAACATTGTAACACAGTGTTTAACCTGAAAATTACAATGACACAACTAATTTCTCAGTGAATTAATGTTTGTTTGTTGTAACATTTGAGCGAAAGTTTTTCCAAAATCATGTTGTTGATTTCAATGGAGCTTCCTCTGAAAAGGAATCTCACCTGCCCTTTACTCCCTCAATTCAAAAACGAGGAAGAAGAGTTAAGTGCAAAATATGAAGATACAAAATCATATTGAATACATTCTTATCCATACTAGAATAATAATAATAATATCTTGGGGAATAACAGCTGAAGTATTATTGCACGAGTTTCCAGAGCCCATAAGCTCAGTTGGTTGAGTGTTTGGCTGGCAATCCGTATCTAATCTTTACCATACAAGCACCGAGGGCCGCTGGATGATGCTGCAATATCCAGGGTATGCTCCTTATACTTCATGTGACTACGGCAAAGATTAGAGATAAGGCTCCACAGTCCAGAGGCATGCCGCGTTGTGAGGTTATCAACGGCCCCACAGCCCTCCCAGCAGACCGGATGGTGAGCTGAATTATATCATTTTTTATTTCTTCCACTGAATTGTTTTTATCATGATACAACCGAAGTGTATGTCCAACATTGCTCTTCCTTCGAGAGTGCGTCTGCTCGTTTTTCTAACGTTTTTTTCTTTCTTGTTCATTGTGAAAGACTCGGTGCGAAGTTCGGAAAAATTCGCTGTGGATTCTACAAAGCGGAAGTGAGAAAGATAGCTAAGCTGCAAGAGGAAACTTTTCCAGCTGCCCCATTGGGACGCTACAGGAATGAGGAGGGCGTGGAGAGGTTACGTACCACACGCGGAAACGTATTCCCAAGCTTCTGTAGAAACGATACAATGGAGTACCCAGTGAACAAGAACCTTGGAGAATGAAAGAACCTTCTTTCTCTCTCTCTCTCTCTCTTCAGTAACAGCTGTCTCTGACTTTCTAGGTTTTTGCGCTTCAGATGGAGTTGGGCTTTTGCAGTTCTCTTCTTCTCAAGAGGGTACAAAGTAGAATGCACGTCTCGATTTACTTTTCAAAAGAGGTTGCAAAGTGAATCGAGTAGAGATACACGTGGGGTACGTGAATGCATTTTCCAATGCCTTCTGTCGATAAGAGGTATTCTGAATTCAATGAGTTATGGAGATTGAAGAGATAGAAATATATGCGTGAAGAAAAATGACGAAAGAATACGGAGGACACATACACAAAAGTGAGGAGATTCTTGTGTGTGCCTAATGACGTAGGATCCCTCTGGTGTTACCGCACGTCCGGTAGTTTTCAAAAACTCGTTCTCTGTCCGATATACCAACGGGGGACTGATCTTAACGACTCTCGGTGCCAGAGAACCCAGCGTTATGTCTGTTTACACCCATTACTGTCGTTGGATTGAAGAAAAAAAACGTGGGTGGGTTTTCACTACGTGGGACGTAGAAATCGTACACCAATGACGATTGCCACTTGGGGCGTTTGCAGGTTTATTTGATGTGCTGATTCTTTATTCTTTTTGGTTAAACTTTATTTGAGATAGTTGTTAACACTCTTTTGTCACGCGAAATACAGTTTGTCCGTTACTTTTACCGCAATTATCTTTATTCAGAATGAAATTTGAGAATGAAAAATACGTGAAGCGAGTTTCTTTTTTTTTTATATCTTTCATTTCTTGGGGTTTCCGATTGCCACAGAAGAGTAGTAGCAATGAGGTGTTATTGCTTCTAGAATCACGAGATTTTATCTTCAATCTGTAATTCACAAAAGAATTGAGAGTGAAGGGATTTCTTGTTTCTCAATGGCTATTAAAAGACAATTGATGCTTGTTCTGAGAAATGAAATAAGTTTAATCGCCGTTTTGCTCCAATTTTCATTCAATGTATTATGATGGAGGGGAGGGACATTAGCTGGTGAATTTATCACGAATACTCGAGGAATATTGAGAGGAGCGTGTCCCAGTGTTGAGGCAAAGATGAGATTCTGGAAGATTGTTGGAAGACAACGAAATGCGACTGGGTAATAAGGACACTTCCCGTCGTTTCCACCCTCCCCCCTCTTCAGAATAATAGAGGAGGAGAAATAAGGTAGATGTGGGAGGATGGGTCATGCTGGAACATCAGCCTGGAAAAGTTGGCGAATCCATATGATTTTTGTCCTCCAGCCAACTGAGGAAGTCGAACGCCCAGGAAGTCAGAATTGTCGAGTTTCTCTATATACTAGTTCCAATATTATTTTTCTCCTCATTCTCTTAAACATCAATTAAATTCCCCCGTAATTCTTTCTTACATCCTCTATTCAGAGGATAATTACCGGCTGATTGAGAATTTTACAGCACGGTTCTTTTCATTATCTCGAGCAAAGTATCTACAGCGAATGGGGAAACAAGTTTGAAGAAAATCTCTCGCAAGAAATAACCGGAGAAAATAGGTACAGAGGTTAATATAGAACTAGTATAACTTAATACATAAAAAAAAGAAGGGGCGGAGGGAAAAAAAAAAATAGTGGAGAAAAACTTGGCCAATTTTCAGGAAGACACAGACGAGAGTATAAGTTTTAGCTAGTGCCGTTGGGTTGTGGCATCTTGGAAGATATTGTTTGCAACTTGGGAAGGCGCCTTATTTGCTTACCTCGCCCTTTCACTGTGGCGAACCTTGGCTCCCCGTTGATCGTTACACAGTACGCTGTATCCCCGATTCACAGTCTGAAGTAGGCTCAATGAAAAGCCATGGAAGAGCCCCCTTATGAAACTCTTGCCACAGTTTATTTTATTATTTGCCGCAAATAAAGATTGAATTAAATTTCACGGAAAAAAAAGTTTGAATTTTATTTCAGAATATTTCGTTTCTCTCATCTTTCGAGAAATGAATTTTTTACGTTTAATTAATTTCACCATCTTGAATTATTAATAACCGAAATTAATGAAATTCTACGTTGAACTCTACTTCGCTCAATTGATTATTTAGGAGAGCAATTTACTGGGGTATTTATCAAACTCTGGCATCCGGAAACACTTAACTCGTGCTCTGTGAACAATGTCCCAAGAATTTCAGGACGGGATAATGCTAAACGACATGATGCGTGTCACAATAATTTCAAAATACGAAATACCTACGATGTATTGCAGTATAATAACAAAGTTGTATCTTTGGTTTACTCTAGGTGGCTCTCTTCCATCCCATAACTTTCTAGTTTCGTGGTTCATTGCACCAGGGAGTCCGTGCGTTGTTACATGCACTAACGTGCATTTGGTTGGAGAAGGCTGAAGAGGATAGGGCTAGGAATATTGCAGCAAGGATGACAACTATGATGCATTAGCGTGGCTTTCATTAAGGATGACACATCGAAATGCCAATACGAATATTGGTGGTATGCAATTGCATGGAGTTTGAATTTCAGAGATGGTAAATTTGATGGATGCACATGAACTGTCGATTATCAATTTAACATGATCAATTTGTACTCATCCACTTTTTCTTAGTGAGATAAATTTCCTTTCTCCGTTTCCCTCTCCTCCACCCCCTTTTTTTTCAACCCTTTTTTTCCATTGAACTGTTACCCAGTAAGCATTCCATAAAGATCAAGTGATCGAATAATCGACCACGCCCAAGTGCAACACATAGTTACCTCTCTCGATGTCCATAAACCCCAAGCAAAATGTTATTCATTAACATATTATAAATACATGTGTATAGGAAAAAAAATAAAGATAAACGTTTTATCGATTGACTGACTAAGTGGAGGTAATTCGGCGTAACGAAATTCTTTACTCCTTCTACTACACAAATAGTTGACGATACCTGAATTTTTGATGAAGTTCACTGATGGAATTGCCCTGATAACTCTATTCCACATTTTCACGTGAATTTTGAATGTAAATTATCCAGAGAAGTGGGTGAATTTCAAAATTATACATTTGGCTTACATCATTTCAACGCCGTATCTTTTTCAACATTCCTCTTTTTTTTTCTCTCGAAGTTGCTGAGGAGAGAAAAACAATTTTTGATCAAATGTCATAAATGTTTCATAGAATGTTCCCCATAAAATTTGAATATTACACAGAATATTCAGTTGAATACATTAGAATGAATCTATCTGTGATATTATCCCACATGATTAAATTTTTCATATGAATTGAGCGAATATTCTAACCGCAATGTGTCAACAAAGCAGTGCTTTAATTCCCCGAGGTATGCAGCACTACAACATCAATATTATACGTCCAATTTAATGATCATGTAGACATTAGATCAATTATATTAGATTGATTATTAATTGTGGGTTAAGAATAGAGGGGAAAATGCATTGTGGGAATCATACAATAGTACCAACTAATAACTCGTCCATGTCACACCAGTGGTGCAGACGTAGTGGACCTGTCCACAGCTGACAGGTAATAAACTCGTATTTACGTTGTTCCGCAACGTACCAACGGAAATGACGAAGTTATAAATTCGTGGTTATGGGGATGTTAATATTTCAACCACAAATATGGTTAATAAAATTATTAAGCTGGACATCCAGCAGCGAGGTAAACAAATCCCGAAATTTCGACGCATCATGTTCCGAATGAGAAATCTCCAATTTTTTCGGCACGACATCAAAAGAATCTATTGAGAAAAAGCAAAAGGAATATTGAATAAAAACTGCTCTCCATTCCTTTCTGAAACACTCCATAATTCTCCAACCTATCTGTATCACCTCGAGGAACTATTTATTGACGCGAAAACGCCTGCGGATCACGCACATATGCGTGCTAACCATCGAAACACGCTTTTGGTCCAAGACGAATGGTAAGAATGCAATTTCCATTAGGTACGAAAGAACGATAACGAGTTACCAAGGGGTTTCTGACTGCTTGGCTCGTTCTCCTTGCGTGCACGCTTTTCCGGAATTCCATCGTACCCACCACTTCAGCCTCCCCACCCCCCTCCTCATTTCTCTCATTCTCTTTCCGCTTCATGTCAAAAGATTGACGAAGATTAATACTAGGAATCCCCCGAGGTAACTTCATATATCGAGTATAAGATGTGTTACATGTCAAGTATCTCGAGGAGTGGGAGGGTGAGGGGTAGAGGAGAAGGAAGCCATTGCAACTGGTGGAATCGTTTCTTACGATTAAGATCAGTGGCATTACATGTCATATAGCATTTGCATTACCAAGTTAATCTCGATCGGAGAGAGAGAGAGAGAGCAAGAGGGAGCCTTTAGAAATTGTTTATTGCATTACCGTTGGAATTCCACTGCTGATATGTCTGAAATGTCAGTTCTGATAACAGAGCAGTTGTTCATAGTTGGGTAAATCGAGTAAGCAAGCCCAACCAACCTATATGGTCAAATGTCGTTTCTCAACAGGGGTCCCATCCCGCACATATAGTAACTGGCACGGCTGGACGCCCGGAACTCCCATAGATAACACGACAGTTTGTGCACACTCAAGTACCCCATGTGCGACACCTACACACAACCTCCTCTCAAGCAGTTACTGTTGAAAGTGTACAATGTAATATAACTAGTTTTTAAAAGGGAACGATAAGAATCTTGAATAATCCGTGGATTCTCCATTTTGTATTTGCGTAGTGCAACAAGTGCGTAAGAGTGATAATCGTAAATATTTTTTTGATTTAATGAGGGGAAGGGAATGGATTGATCTGCTCGTGGACATTCGTGCATTCGAAGTACTTAAAACTCAGAACACAAGTAATTAGAGAACAATAGGATTATCATGTACAATAATGAAAATTTTTATACAAACACCACCGACACAATGTCCAATAGTAGCCAAAGTGAGAGGAGTTTTACTCATTCTCCCAAAGCCTCTGTGGAAAATCCTTCACACGTAAAGAGAGACAAGCCAACTAACTCGGTTAATCTAATGCTAATTTGATACGTTGGTAATCCGGTATTTCAGTTTACAATGGTCCTTTGTGTGAAACTCTTCGGTTATACGTAGAGAGAGAGAGAGAGAGAGAGTATAGTGCTTTACAACTCAAAACTAACTGACGCATTCGTAATAATTACAAAACTAATTTATAACTGTTCTGAACACTAGACATTTGTAGATTCTATTTGCAGAGGAAGTGATGAAAATTAACTTAATTAACAGTACTAACATCACACAATTGTCACTATTGCATTGACTTTTTCTTTTCTTCATTCATGGAATGACACTAGGTGGAGTTGGGTGGGGTCTATTTCTTTGATATTCGTGGTGAAAAAACGTGGAGAATTTAAATTTCAAAGTATTCCTCATACTATGTCGTGACTTCAAGACATTCAGAAATTATGCAGGCCACCATTATCGTTACAGTTGGCACATTGAGCATCGAAACACGATAACAATACATCTTTTTTACTCTTTTTATTCCATCATTCTCTGCGATTTTTTCCCTCTGCTTGCGAAAGAAGTCAATGAGGGTGAAATACATTTATAATGTTCTTTTTCTCAAGAGTCAGTTGGGATTATTTTTTACACAACTGTTGGTTGGTGGGAAATTTATGACAAATTTTTGTGATTGTTTTTGGGTGGGAAATGAAGGATTACGTACTGAGTAATCTGACACGCGACAAATAAACGCATTAGGGTGAAAACAAAAAAAAAAAGGTCATCACTCGAGTGGTTTCAGTGGATGAAGAAAGAAATGACAAATAGATGGTAAGTTTTATCAATTTATCATGTTTTACGAGAATTATATATTATGAAGAGGCAAAAAAAAAGGAATTCCACTGAGGAAACAAAGAAGTGTGAATATACACGAAGGAGTTGGTGCTCTATGAAAATTATTCACTTACTCGTACTATGAGGAATAGTGCAGAGAGGGCGAGAGAGAGAGAGAGAGGGGAGAGATGAGCTTTTACCCTCATTCTTGTGTTCACCTGGGACCCACTTTGTTGAGCTAGAATATCAGGTAACGATGGAGACACCAATTAGCACGCTTTCTAAAAAGAGGGTGATGGGGAAGGTTGGCTTAGAATATCATGCACTCAGACTCTAATTGCATCCACATTTCTTAATATTTCATCAAAAGAGTAAAAAAAAAAGGGGATAATTTTTTTTTCTTAGCATTGAACAAATAATTAATGAAAATCATTATCAATCGCATGCATTTCCAATTCTCCAATTACCCTCAATCCACTTTGAACTTTATCATGCAAAACCAGTGGATAAAGAATAAAAAAAAGGAGGGAAAAAAAGAGGAAGAAGATGCATTAAACTTGTCGAGAATTTAAATAATTTTACGGTGCCGTAATTAATTTGGCGACAAGACCGGGTAATTAAGAACCCAGCATTGCAGAGTCACGAACATCCTTTCACTTTCTGATCTTCATTTACGACAAAATGTCCAACTTAATATAATTTTTTCCCCCCTCTCTTCTTTTTTTTATTTTTTTTTTTACATTCCTCCTTTTTCTTTTTCTTCTCTTTCCTCCTCAAGACGACAGAAAATTTAATTTAATTTCCAAGAGCCCAAGATGTTCACTCACAACTCTACTGCAATTCTCATCGCAAAAGTTCGTCACTGAGAGACAGGGAGAATGAGGAATTTTAAAAAAATTGAAAATTCACGAGTTAAAATTTTTACCTGTGACTTTTTAATTTACACTCAGTCACAAGGAATTCCGTTATTCTTCGCGTGAGTCACATTTACAGAACACTATTCCGCATTTATCTCAAATACATATATATATATATATCTTCGTGATAAAATAAGCCGAGTGCAAGACGAATGTGTTATATATAAGTTTTTTGCGATTTCATTTTTTTTCCCCTCGACAAGCGGAATTCCAGAGTAGTAGACGGCTTGCGTTCTTTCAACAATTCCCAAGAAGTCTTAGTCACTGCGCGACATCTCGGTACCAGGGACGTTGTTCCAAGGCTCTTAAAACGCAAACAGAATAACAATAGAAATATATGTATTTTTGTCTCTATCATCATTGAAAATGGCCTTTTTGCTTGAAATCTTGATATCTCAAGCTCGTGAAATACACGGCAGACAAATAACATGAAACATTTGAGTTAACTTTATTTGTAATTAAGGAGGTGCAATCGAAATATACATGGCATATGAAGTGTAGCACCCAAAATTTTACAAATCACGTAAAATATCAATCAAAAATAATCTCATCCATAAATAAATAGTTTGCAAGGCATTCATCATTGAAATAAAAAAATGTTATTTCGACAGTTCAAATTTCGCTATGTAAACCACAAAAATCCATGTATGAGAAATGAATTTCGTCAAATGGGGGACAAACAAAATGTCAAAGGCCGATGGCTATACATACGCTGAAAAAAATAAATAGAAAATGCTATTTAAAAAAAACAGTTAAATACAACTTTGTGAAACGTTTCAACTCCATATGAATGCAGGTTAACCTCAAATTTTATGTGATTTTTCTTCATTGATTCAATAAACTTCAAAGCAAGGCAAATATTTGATCGCAAAAAAAAGGAAATTTGTATATTTCAAAAGCTAATTTTTTTTTCCAATTCCATCTAATCGACAAATCATAGTATAATTCAAAAGCAAGTACCAAGATCCTCATTTTTCATAAAACTCTTTATAAAATTTACATTTTTGAAAATTCATTTCTCAAAATTTTACAAGATAACTGTCAATCGAGTCAATCGGAATTCCGCGATAGTATAGATAACAACTTGATCCATTATAAAAAAAACTCATCATGAACTAACACTTTCTATTTAACATAGACATCAATACCTCGTTAAAATATGAAGAATATCATTAATTCCCCCTGACTTTAACTACATTAACCTCAAAAAGTTAAACCCGTGGACGGCCTCAGGGAAATGGTCTATTGGTACGGAAACGTTGGTACTACAGCATTACTTGTTAGAGCGATTAATTAGTGCAGTGGGAGGATGGGGAAAGAGGAGGAAAGCCATATCACCTCATACTGTGCTATACCAATAGGATCAAACGCCTTAGACCGTTGTCATGTAAATTTGTGGGGTACCGTAAACCAGTCGACTATTGTTCACGGGCGACGAGGACGAACGGTATGCTTTCGGCATTTGATTCGATGCTAGTACCGATGGCACACATACATACATGGACACACATATATACATATATACTGGTTAATAGAAGGGGGTTACAACTACAAACTGCTATTCGATTTAGCATGATGTCATTTTTCCATCTGTATTTTTTTTCTTCCAATGAATTCGCAAAAATCCATTGCTTTTGTTATGGATTTAAATAAAAATAAAAAATAGACGAAAAATGAAGAACTATAGAGTTCGAATTGAAAATCAATTTCACCAATAGCTGTGCGAGTAGCAAATAAAGTAAAACATTTCAGTTCTCTCTTCAAGTATTCCATCCAAAATCGTTCACCAATTGGTATTTCAATGAGAAGAGGAAAAAAAAGAACGTTTACTTATCGATTTAAATGGCAAAGAGTAAAAAAAGAAGAGAAAAAGAAAAAAGAAAAATCGTATTCATTTGTGAGACTGAATTAATGGGATTTTCACGTTAACAAAGAGACACATCTCAATTGAATACGTGAAAAAAATATTTAATTTCAAGAAGAAAAAAAATATCTCCTTCCAACTGATACCATGAATTATACGATAGATTCAATGCCTTCTTCTTTCTCTTCTCTCTCTTCTCTACCTTTCTCGTGAAAATAAAGAAAAAAAATTGAGGAAGAATTTAGTGTGAGCAAATGATAAAGTGGGATTACACTTAATGCAACAAAAGACGAATCATCGATCACTGGCCTAGTAGATACGTACCCAAGTACGTGAAGCCAATGAAAGTGCAGCAGCCACGCGCTTACATACACACATACTCCAAAAGTCTGACTCCGAACGCCCCATTGCACTTTACGGTCTGCTTCACCGACAACGCTTGGCCAAAGTGGAATTCAATTCGTGCCACGTTTCCGGCCTGTCCAGTCACTAGTTCCCTGGGTGGTTTTCAGAATTCACCCCACTATACCTCCCCTTTCCTCCCCCCTCCCTTGCCGGTTCCCAACAAGTCTCCGAGGCCTCAACTACTATCTACCAAATACTATTGTACACTGCAATTCAACCGTCCGTACCATCTCTCGATCATTTACCTCAGAAGAGGTTACGGAAATGTACTATGCTTTTGTTGCAATAAATCTCATTTGATCGAGAGAGAAAATACCATTGTCGAGTTTTCATGTACACCGAATGAAGTCAATTCTGAGCTCTACTGCAGTACAAAAAACTACATGGATTATTTAGTTTTTCATCGGATAAGGACACAAATGTACACAGTCGTGTTTCTCTCTCTCTCTCTCTTTCGTGCATTTTATTCACGTTTACCTGTCTAAACATCCCACACTATATCTCGCACACTCCATCGCACGAGTAAAAAAAAAAAAAACTAGTGAAAGTGTGACTTTTTTTTATTCATGTTTCAGCCAATCGTTGATGCAGTGATGCAAATATCAAATGGAAATAGAGAAATATAAACTCCCAATTTTAGAGCTGACGTCAGTTTTACTCAGACAGAAAAATTTGATTAGCAATCTTTTTTTTTTTTTTTGATTATTATTCTCTTTTCTAGACAGTGAATTCAATTATTTCACTCGTTAATTCATTGAATGTCTGACACTGAGTATTTTTTTTTTTTTACTAAATTCGACATTACTTCCTCTTCATACTGAAATTAGGCTGATCTTTCCCCGACTTGGCGCACAAGTGGTCCTCTTTCAGTACAATGACGCAGACGTGTCAATTCTAATTTCCAACAGTGCATTGCAACAACGATATTCAACGTTGTCAGTGTCAATTAACCCCAACCAGTGACAATTCATCCGATCGATCGTTTTAACTTGAAAATTCTCACTATCTCACTCAATCCCAGTGGGTTTTTTTTTTCTCTTCGATTATACAAATATTATCATAGCCTACATTCATTCCTCGTATTACAATGAAACTTTTCAATGAGAAAGAAGAATAAAGAAATCTGTGACGAAGAATAATCCCCGAAGGATTTCACATAATTAAACCAACTTTTGATTCAATAAAAAAGTTTGTTACCTAATGAAATAAAAGAAATGAGGAAAAAGATGAAGGAAAAAATGACAGAGCAGTTGCTTTAACCTAAGCTAGAGTTACTTTTCTCCTTTTTTTTCAACTTCTGTAACTGTCATCGTACTTTCACAGTACAATGTTAAGCTGCATTTGACATTTCTTCCGTTAAACTTCTCGTAAAGCCTCTACGGTGGCACCCATCGTTCCATTTTCCTATTTATATATTTACACTATCCACCTATCTGACGATTCCTCGATAATCCAACGTAAAGTTTATCCAACCGGAAGTTAGGATATAGGCTAGAACGACCCGTAGAGCTTAGAGCTGCCACAGAAATACACATTTCAATCGTTTTTTATCCTTTTTTATTATCATTTCAGTTTGAACTTACTATCAGGATGACAGTTATCAATGTATTAGTTCAAAACTCTATCTATTTATCTGTCGGAAGTGGAAAAAAGTGAAGAGGCCAACATTAATTCATTGCAGTGTTAGTTGAGAGAGAAATTTAGTTTCAAGATGTTAGATTTCATTTGAATTTTAAGAAGGTACATTCATTGTCTATTTTTACATAAAAAGTATTAGATCATGATGAAATTATTTTTTTTCTGTAATAATTCAAATCACTGTTTATATCATCGTGGAATTTTGATTGACGTTACCGTGTGAAATTCGGAAAAATGAATTTCCAAAAATACTAAATTTCATACGGAGTCTTATGGGAAATCAGGATTTCGGCAAGCTCTTCTAAAATATACTATCATTTGTCGATTTTATGAAGTTGGAAAAAGTTGATAATTAGATTTTTCGATATACAATTTTTTTTTTCTGCAATAAAATAATGAATTAATGAAGAAAAATTAGATAAAATTTAAGGTTAACCTGCATCACAATAAAGTTGAAACATTCGTCAAATTTGTATTTAATTATTTCTTCAAAATAATATTCTCTATTTTGATGATAAAATTTCTTGCAAATTATCTATTTTTCGATTAGATTATTCCTTATTAATATTTTAATATGGTTTTTCAGATTTTAGGCGTTGAACTTCATATAACATCACTGTAAAAAGAAGAGTTTGAAATTAAGATACTTTTGCAAACACTTTTAAAACACTTTGGGAACGCTGTTGTTAGTGAATGGCAGCTTTGAGATATTTTTTGATTTTAAGATATTCTTTTCCAACTGATATCTTAAATTAAGGTGCCTGTTTAAACAGTGATATAAACATCGCATGTATCTCCTCAATTTGCGAAACCATCATATAGAGCTATTTACGATATATAATATACGAATATTCACAACGAGATATCTAAGTAATCAAGACGCGTCCTTGTGTCAACATTTCCATAAGAAAGTGCAGGTGTTTTTTTCTAGCCTTTAATTCACAAAAAAACAGGAAATTTATAGACCTACTTTGGGTCAATGAATATTTAATAATTTCTTTAGATGTTCAGTGAGAAATTCTCTAGAAAATTTTCAGCGAAATATTATGGAAAAATCTGCCTGCCTAGAGGAGATGAAGCAGATTATCACAAAATATTAAATTCCACCGCAAATTTATGTTTTCCCAAGTGTCATAAGAAATAGAAATTTATGAAATTCATTGATTCTCTCATTTCCAAAGAGAAATAGTGATAAAAGACAAGAGGAAACATTTAAACGCGTGGGATAATTGCATAATTTTTCATTTGTCTCTGAATGTGTTCTCTTTTTATCACCCATCGAATGGTAAAAACACGAATATGTAGCCCTCGTTACCTCGGCTTTTACACTGGCCACTCGACACACCAGGAGCGCTTTACAGCGTGGGTTATCCACTCTGTAAATAACTCTGGCCGTCTCGAGGAGCGCGTGGATTTACGCCCGTGTCTGTCTGACGTACCAGAGACATGGGGAGAGTGTATCAGGGATGTGGTAAGTGTAGGTACAGTTGAAGTAGGGATAAACAGAGGAAGGAAGAAGAGAAAGAGAGATAGCAGATTGCTCGGTGCAAGTAAGTTTGTTGTGGTCTCTTCGTGTGTTTCGCAACTGTGCGTCGTCGTGAAAGCTGTCCACGTACACACAAACTCAAGAGAAGGTCATGATTCTATTCCTTTGAAATTACGTGTTTTCAAGACAATTTTAAAGTTTCTAAGATTTCCTTGAAAAGAAGGATTTATCCAAGAGTACTGCAGCAATTCAGCAGATCATTACTATAAAAAGAAAAAGAAAAAAAAAAAGAAAAATGATATTGCAAACGCGTGGGTTTAGGAAAAGATATGAAGAGACTTTATTTTTACAGAATTTTATGGGCCACAAAAAAGGTCTCTTGATGAATTTTCGTGAAGGCAATAGTTTCTGAGATATTTGCAAAATCATCAACAGTGAAAGTCAGCACTGAGAACATTTTTTTCATTAAAATCAAAGTTTTTCAAAGTAGGATTTCATGTCTGCAACGTTTTCAATAGCGGAAGAGTATTTGATAGGGTAAAGAAGTGAAGAGGAGAATATTTCAAATTTAAAAATAAGCATGCACAAAAAGAAAATGTGAATTACACAGAAATACCTGCACTTGAATAGCCGTTGAAAATAACGATAATTTGCTCGTTACGTATATATGTAGTGAAGGCTTATACAGCCCATCGTAAAGAATCATTTTCCAAGTGGCTGGTATTTTCAAGCCAAGAGGCGAATTGAGGAACTTGGAGCAATATGCAACGTGAATATATATATGTATATATATATATGTATATATATAAATATATATATATATATATATTCGTGTGTACTTGAGGTGCAGTCACGGAGAGGTGCAACGAGCATATCTCAGTGAATACGAGTGGTTGTTGGATACAGAGGAGGGAGGAAAAGTGGTGGAAAGGTAGCTCTCTCGAAGGCACGGGCATTGTTCTGAGACCCTCGTCGAGACGAGGCGATAAAGTAGAAGAAGAAGAAGAGGAGAGTGAAGAGATGCCGTTTGAAGAGAGTGGGGGTAGCTCTGCTTCCTGTCGGCAAGGAAGAAGAAACGTGTAGTACGATTGAAGAAAAAGAAAAAAAAAAGAGGAGAAAAGGCCGAATGTGTGTGTACCACGTAATGGAAACACAGAGGGGGGAAAATACGATGTATGGAAGTGTATATATGTGGAACAGTTGATCCGTGACGAGATTGAATTACCGCTCAAGGGCGGAATGTGTCTACGGTTGAGGTTGGCTTGTAAAGTTTATTGCAATCTCGATGTTTTCTCGGAAAATGGGTTGGTATTAAAAAAAAAAAGAATATATCAATCAGTTTCTCTATCTTCTAGTTGTAGAAAATTGTGTGGGATGATTTATTCTGGCATTATTCAAGGTAGTATCCCAGCGAACTCGAATACAGTTAACCCTTTATTTTTTTGATGCTGTATCAAAAATGATTGTTTTTTTTATATTTTTCTGAATTTTTTCATGATTTTTGCCGGTAGTGGGGATGAAACGCCCTAAATCGAACGGAAATAACGAAATTACTAAAAAACTACACGGTCGACCCATTATTTAAAAACTATTGGCAAAGAGAACAGCATTTTAACTAAATAATAGAAGAAAAAAATATTCAATTCTCCGTATAGTTATTGAGACATTTTAATTAAAAGGTAGTCGTAACTATTTGCTTCTGTCTCTATCTCATGCATGTGATAGGAGATTAGCAATGTAAAGAAAATTCGAGAAACAAAAAGAAATTATATTCACAAGCTGAAGATATTACTTTCGAATAATTTAATCACCTTTTCGGGTAAATTAAAGCGCGTTTCGCCGAATTATCAACAATTAATTGGAAACTAACCTACAAATTTTCATCTCTTTCTGTTTTATCGACCGTACTCTGGGGTACTACCTTAATACCATTGAATTTCTGTTCTTTAATTATGGGAGAATAAATGAAGAAATTGTCAGATGCAGTAATTTTCCTCGGTGAAGTCAATAAAAAATTTTATTATCTCATCTTAACATTGATTTAATGCACTATTTACTCATACTTCAGAGATGATTTCAATGGCTCTCCAAGTTTCTGCAAATTCACACGGAAATGCAAATCTTATTTGTCATTCTATCTTCTATTTTTTAATAGGTTCAAGGCAAAAAAAAAGGGGGGAATCAGTTCAATATTTGAAGTGTTATGGTTACGCTACTGCTGAAAATTTAACCGAAAGAATTTTCAAGGTGAGCTTGTGTGCAAGAGTATACATACGTGACCCAACCAAAGGGGAAGGTCAGAAAGGAACCCAGTGAAAAGAGAAAGATGCCGTCAGCCATCGAGAACCATTATATTGGCACGCTGGTTTCATACTTCCATGTATATATAGATATGTGTGTGTCTGTGTATGTGTATCTATATAACCGTGAATGCATGTGCGCCAGCAAACGTTACAAGGAGCGTTTGGCACGAAGAAAACTCGAAGACAAAGTAAAGGTGGCGCAGACACGTTAAGTAAACCCATAGAAGAGAAGTATAGTCGAGACACCTTGTGCATGCTTCACCAGAGTATTTTGTCTGCTTTACCACGTAACTCACAATTAACGGGAAAGGGTTAAAGAAACCAAAAACACAAACACATAAAGTTTGCCGTTGAATTTTTGAAACAATGAAAGCAGAATAAAAAAGGAATGTATTTTTAGGATAAAATTAATGAGTGCAATTTTGCTTTTAACGCACTAATTGGATGAAATGTTCTACATGCTTATAGCTGAAATATTTTAGTGAGTAATTCACTAATTAGTGTACTTCATGAATTTTTTCCCCCAAACATATACAATAATAATGAATGAGTTTATTAATAGAGTTTATCATCACATTAATATGATTTAATTATTAATTCCTTTCATGAAAATTAATAAAGACCCCTCCAGGAAATTTATTCAGTTGAAAATTAATCTCCTATGATATCGTGATTATATATTGGAAATGAAGAGAAATGGACATCACAATGAAAACGGTTTGGGAGAGGATTTTCCCAGTAATTCCATTGAAAAGTTAAAAAGACGAAAGAAGGCAAATTTCAAAAAAAAAAAAGGTAAAAATCGGTTCTGACACATGTTTCCCATTTCAATTTGCAAATGATCTCAGCTTCAATAGCTCCATCATAATATCTGTATAACCTTTTTTTTTCTCTGATAATTGGTTGAAAAATATTTTCTTAAAATTTAAATAAAGTATTGAAGCCTTTCCTTTGTTCTCACAAAAGCATCATGAATATATTGTTTCATCTTCTTATTGAATCTCATTCAGCTCTGAATCATTCCACTTCAAAAACTAAGAACAAGAGCTAATGATGAGAATCAAGTATCGGCATCACGAAACTCAAAGCTTTGACCTTTCCCTCTTCCATCTTATTTTTCTCGTCCCTCTCAAAGAAGCCCCACGTTTTACAAATTCCCATTTTATTATTATTATTATTATTATTATTCTACTTCGTCTCAGATTTAGCATTGTCCGCATTGTCCAAGGGACACAGAGGAAGAACGAATGGTGGTTGTAAGTAAACAAAGGAGATACTGGGTTCAACGAGGCGTAAGAACGAGAGGAAATCGCGCAATGCGGTTTTTCGGACGTTGGAAAATTCCTGGGTGTGGTATAAAAACCCCCTCCTCTTTTCTCGTCACCAGTTAGATACTCTGAAGCAGAATCGAGCAAGTGAGGCATTTCAACCCTCCTCTTCCGTTAGGTGGATATAAACGCGTCTTTCCTCCCTCTCAATGTGTATACATTTGCAGTGTTAAGGGGAGAAACGAGGCCCCCTCTCAAGTACGAGGTAAACTTCAGCCCTAAACGTGCACTATAACGTAACTCACTCACTTTAATACGCAATAAGCAAGCGTACAAGGATACGATAGAGATGCTCTTCAGTTTTCCCCAATGTTGTAAACAGGTCATGTAATTTTAAGGATATGGGGTAAAATGGGCATTATGAGGAAACGCTTTGAGATTGGATTTTCCTGATGACTCCATTGAAAATCTGAGAGAAATATCATTATGGAGCTTTTGATAAATAATTTATCTTAGGAATGACAAGTTAGAAGAAAATTTCATGAAATCCTTTGTAAAAAATACATTAATTTGAGGTTTAATTGCATAAACCCAGATGAATAAGAAAAAATGTATTTGTTTCAAAATATCGTGCATAATATGTTACATTTCTCCCCATTAACAAAAATAATCATTGATGATTTTTTAAAAAAATCTAATTTTCTTTTCAATTTAAAAAAATGATAACACATGAAAAAATAATAACGCATGAATATGAATTTGGTTAAATTCACAATTCGCACGGTACGCGTCATCATCCAGTTCGTAGAAAAATGAGATATTTAGTGTACGATTGTTCATTTATTGCTTCAAGAGATAAGAATTCATCGATTGCTCAATTCGTGGCACTCCGCAACATTGGTTTGCTCATTGCCATTACGTCGTTTCTTATCACGATTACAATTCTGTTAAAAAAAGGTGTTTTTAAAAAATATCATTTCTTCACTATTCTTACATTTATATTCTGAGAATAGAGGAGAAAATTCACAGTTTCACTTCTCTAACACTCTCGTGTGAAAAACCAACGGTGACTTAATCGAGCCTCGAATCTCAAATACTGGCGACGAAAATTCCTACGCCCAGACTGAGACATCGAATGAGAATCAACCCAGTCACCGGAGATAATATCTACTTCTTCTTTGGGGAGAAGACACGTTCTCTTCATCTCCGACCCGGAAAAGAAAAAGAAAAACCTAACGTCTCTGAAGTGGGAAATTTCTTTTGTATGCCGAGGGAAATAAAAGTTTTCATCTTGGCAATTCGAAGAGAAAAAAAAATTATTTTCCCAGACCAAAAAAAAAAACTTGAAGAAAAGCCCGAATATATTTCTTCAACCCAATGGCAAAATCTGGAATTGAAAAATTATTCTTATTTTACTATGTCTTTAAAAATTTAGAATATTAAAATTTCCTGCATTTTTTGGAAATATCTCGAAGCCTTAAATTTTTGTGAAAATAGTATTTATGGAGCAGAATACGCTCTAAAAAAAGAGCATCACAAAGAAATTTATACCCTGAGGAAAAACATAATGGTAGAAACTACGCAATATTAATACCTTTGGTCCTGAGCAAATATTTTTTTGGAATAATTTAAAAAATTATTGAATTTACTGGATTTAGTTAATTCAAACAGATTAACTACTTGAATTGACTAAATTCAGAATATTCAACAGCTTTTTTAATAATTTCAAAAAAATATTCGCTAAAAACCAATGGTATCAATATTCGATAGTTTATACCACTTTTTTTTCTCAGTGTATCTCTACAAGATTTTTAAATATTCTACTTCGTCTCTCCACTACTCAATTAATGAGAACTAATTTTGGCATAACTTCATAAATTTCGACTCAACTGATAAGTCTTTGATGACTCCTTATTATCCTATGAATAATATATAGGGCCATTGAGAAGCCAAAGTTCTATGAGGATATACTAATGTATAAGGGGTTTCGCAAGAGGACCACGTCTCTGTATCTCATGAATAAAAGCGACCCGTGACTCTCAGATTATATGCTCGTATGCAGTATGCGTGTAGACTGCGTTTTCTACGTTCGATATATTTTATGCATGCAGAGTGCACACATCGATTCCTCGGTTTTTCCAACCTTCTCTTTCTTCATTCCCCTCTTTTTATTTCTCCCTTTTTCTTCGTAAACGTGCTTACATCCCGTACGATTTCGCATAAAGTCCCCAACCCACAAGCAGCTTCCATTTTCCCAAATCCCAAGATTTGACTTCTTAAGCATACTTCGTGTATTCAGCAGATACGAAACCGCATGTTTTTGCACCCTCATTTCTTTTTTCTATCCACTTATTTCTCTCTAAAATGAAGAAATTTGAATGAAAAGAGGTGAATTTATTGAGCCCTTTCATGATGAAATTGGGACAAATGTAATCCTGTAATCACAATTCTACCTTTTACGTTGAACTTTCAACACTCAAGTTTTTTTTCCATCCATTGTCGCCAATTTCATGCTGATTCTCTGAATGGAAAAAGAAAATAAAAAAAAACTTTGATTCAATCATTACCAGAGTTCAAACGTTATTTCAACATTTTCGTCGGGCTTCAAAGGTATTCGAAGCTTTTGACAATTTTCCTGCCAATGACAAACGACTTTTTCAGTCAACGTAAAAATCCCAACAGTAGTTACACTTAAATACGAGCTTTTCAGGGGAAATGAACTCCCGTGGCAATATGGCTTTCCAATTAATTCCGCCTCCAGCAATTGCAAATGACTGATTTAATCGAAAAATATTCGTCGAAAAAATCACATCCAAGAGACTGATTCAATCGAAGTCGAGAGAAAAAACAATTTCATCCATGACGCACATTCTTTTTTTATCCAGAGAAATAAATGCTCGTAATATCCACAGATTCTCCTGATTACATCATATCATATAATAATAAAAAGGTAACAGTACTAAAAGAAAAAATAGGTTTACGTTATGCCTCTTACATTTCAGAGATCAATCTGCTCTACTCCACTCGAATGGCAGCCCTGGGCTTTTAAACTTTTATCAAACACGAGGATCTCTGTTTTCTGATAGATACGTCAGTACTGTTGGCTCATATCCATTTCATGTACTACAAAAAAAAAGATTGAAATACCGCCGACTGCAATTAAAATGTAGAAGAAAAAAAAATGCGCGCTAGATAGAAGCTCACCGGAGATTTTGTGATTAAACTGAAAGCGATTAACTTTTTTTTTTCATTTTTATGAAACACTAGTTATAATTAAGTTGAGGCATTATTTCCAAAAATGTTTTAGAAAAGTTTCCACTTGGAAACTCACGTCTCAAGAAAGCTAGCCTGACAGCTGAGTGGTGGATCATGAAAACTCGGACTCAAAGATAATTGAAGTGTAATCCTATGAAACCACTGGATTAAATGGGAAGTATGTGTTCTGAAAAACTCCTCGTGCAAAAAGTTTTCGATAGTTCTTTTACTTTTTGTAATGGAAGAGAGGAAAAATGATTGGTATAAGTTTTGGCTTAACCTAGCTTACGAGTGTGTCACTCGTTTTGATAATAATAATAAAAAATAAATAAAAAAAGAGGAATGAATCCAATATAGGAAACGATAAGATAAAGACGTGTATATACACAGCAATATCCGAGGCGCCACAGAAAAAAGCGTTGAGTAACAAGACGTTACCAGACGGTAATACAATATCTGTGCTCTGGCCAACACATACACACATATACAGATAGCCCATACGCCATGTGAGAATGATAATATCTAAATATATCTTGCGCGCATTCAGGATTTTATGTTGAGCATATGGCAATGTAAGCATTTTTCATATAATGCGATACTTTCTTAGGTACTCATATTGTTTTTTTTAATTCAATATATTAATTCAGTATAAACCCAAGGAGGATTGAGTGTTGGGCTTGATGAGGTGAAGAATAATCTTAATGGAGGGATTCGTAACTCGATACGAGAATCTCAGTTACTAGATGAACACAAATTTGATTGAAACATTGTGAAAGACTATTTGATGCTTCAAAAAGTGCTGCAGAAGATGTTCCCCGAAATAATTAACACGTAATTCTCCTTCTCACATGATCTGTACAAATATTGTTCTTTCAATGAATCATTCTCAATTCATTCATAAACTCTCTGAATGAGCCTCAAAAAAAAAAAATTATTAGAAATTATTCTCTCATGATTCGCCTTAATCGATGAATGAAATCGTGAAATTTTGGAGGGAAAAAGAAATTACAAAAAAGATTAATGAATCTGTTAGATAGGCCATATTGATGCTGTTTGATTCATGCCATGAAATACGATCTTTGAGTTTGATGCACAGAATGTTTACAGCCCCTGTGGGAGGGGGGTGAATCATCATTCAACAACTGGGGGCCTCCTTCTCCCTTTATATCTATACCACCCTCCTCGTATTGGTTCATATTGAGGTGGTAAAAAGAGGGGAGGGGAAATAGGGTCCAAGGCAATAAACCCAACACCCTTGAAAAGACGTCTGCTTCTGTAGTTAGGTGGAGGGGGAGGGGACCAGAGGGGACAATAATTTGGGGGATGGGTAAACCGTGGTCGGGAATAGGAAAAATCCGTCTGTGCATGACCTTTACGAGGGGTGAAGAGGATGACACAATGGGAAATGCTTGGAACAGGCCGTAGAAGGAAATTATGAGGGTGCATAGAAGGCATGCTGCCCCCCTTTTTTCTTTCTCTCCATTCAGAGTTCAGTGAGGGAGACTTTGGAATTTTCGTTCTAGATCTATCCTGGTTAGAATACGAGATCAGTTAAATAGGAATATTTATTTCTGTAATATTCCCTAATAATTCTCTTTCTTTGCGTCATTCCATATGAGAAAAAAAACCGTGAAATCAAAGGAAATATAAATATTGGAGAGTCGAGGTACAAACGAAATGAGAAAAGAATAATAATGGCAAATATATCAAAGGACATCATTCAAAACATTATTATCGTTTCCATCAACCCTGAAAAATTTCAAACCCGGAAAAATCTCTTTTTCATATAATAAAAATAAAATAAGGAGGGAATAATGCATACACTGGCTTCTCCCTACTCGAGGTAGAGGTAACGAATAGCGTTTCTATACCAAACGTTACTTCTGACGATCGCCGAAGGCGAACAAATAGCTCCCGTCACAGAAACGAAAGAAAAGAGAAAAAGCTCGGGCATACGGTTAGAGAGAGAATAAAAGAAATAAAATAAACCTTTGAAGTTTAAACGTCAGCTCGATATTCTTCCAACGACGATGAGGACCATTAAAGTCAGCGTCGTTCCATCGAAAGTAGAAAATCTTGGGAGAACAACGAGAAATAAGGAAGAAAATGGAGAGAGACTGAAAAATGTAGAGAGAGGACCAGGTAGTGCAATATCTGTGAGTATTTATTCATCGGAAAATCGGGAGCAGAATGAAAATTCTTTAAGGAAGAAAGTGGGCGGAAAAATTGGAGTTGAGCTGAGGAAAGAAATGAGAAAGAGGTACAGAAATAAGCGAGAGAAATAAAAAAAATTGTACGAGGTATAGAAATAAAGCCGTAAAATGGGAAGAAACTCGAGGTGGATGAAAAGACTGGAAGAATCTCATCCACACTTGAGGAACTTGTATATAACTCTTATATATGTAGATATATAATATATGTATATATATCTGTATGAAGACGGGACGTATGTACTTGAGGTCTCCCCCCCTGAATATAAATGAGACTAACGAGCTCTGTAATGCCGGTAATGACGCTAGATTGCCACTGTACTTGGGCACTATACACTATCCAACGGTCAACCCAACTCGCTTCAACAGATTCTCCGACAGTACTGTCACACTCAGCGCATAAATCTAGAGTTGTGTATAGCATGTTTGCTGCAGAAAACATGCTACATTTCTCACAGAATCTTGGAAAGAACGGATTTTTATTGCCCCTTTTTATTTCACTTGTTTTTTGCGTCCAAATGGAAGCTTTGTAAACGTGAAAATCTTCGACCTGCATTTTTTTTTTGTTGCAAAACACTTAAAATGATCTGAAAAGTTCAAAAATTGTATTCAGAACAAATGTCTGTATGTGTGTGTATGCACGTATGTATATGTGCTGTGTAGATTATATTTCTCATTCAAAATTATAAAAGTTACACCTAAAATCTCATATTTTGAGTGTTTCTTTCTCATGATGTGTTTTTTTTCTCAATATAATAAATTTTGGGATGTTTTGCTTATTAATTTCTCGAAAAATCCTTAATTCATTTCGTCTAAATTGAGTTATAACATTTGACATCATAGTTTATAACTGCGTGATTTTTCCTGGATTTTTCTCGTAATTGACTTTCGAGTTATTTTGTTTTTAAAGATTTTTCATGAAAAATGTTGTCCCCTCGATAATATTCAAAATAATAAAGATATGAGTTTCAAATTTTTTAATTATTTATTTTTTCGTTTTTTTGTGAATTCTTGTCTTTCCTATTGCACACCATATCCAACTTTTTCTCACTGACAAAGGACCAAGAGAGCCTCGTCTGAATTCCGAAGAAAATTCAATATTTTTACTAACTCAATTTCAGTATTTGAACAATTTTCTCTCACGTGAGAATTATGAAACAGGAAAAAATATCTCAAAGAGACTTCTCATACCAACTTCATCCACGACGTATATTGCAAATGAATAATAATGAAGCTGCATTGCTAATTATCACTCTCCACATTTTCAATTCCTCTTTGGTTTTCATCTAGCTATTTTTTTTCTTCCCTCCTTTGCATTGAATAGAGAATAAAAAAATGGGTTGATGAGAAAATTTAATGAATGTAGGTTTCACTTACATTTTGAGGAATATATAGTTTGAGGTAAAATCAATAGTGATCACAGGCAATGAAATGCCTGTGATATGATTCGAAGGATTGTGTGGAAAGAGAAGAGAGGAGAATTGAAGTGGGCAATCGAATGAAGTGAAGAAAGATTAGGATCACGACATTCTCAAGTCCTTACCCTACCTATATCTTTTTATTGGTCTACTATAGCAGTGGATTTAGATGGATTACGTTTTTACCTCAGAGTAAATATCAAAGACCGATGAATTAAGCTTTTCATATATACCTTTACATTCAGAGTCCTCATATTTTTTTTTTGTTAACCAAAGAAATTGTATGAATTACGTGGGATCTAAAAATACATAACCTTCGTACCAAGCAGTGACCACCATATATACGTAACTGGATCTAGGTAGGGAAGAGAAAAAAAAAAGAACAAATATGAGGATTGAGATATTCTCGCGATAATATTGTATAAGCTTTAGTCAACTTTCATTTCTTGCATGTAAACGTTTTCAGTGTCTTCTCAATAGTAAAATAAAAATAACGTTATTTGTTTTCTCATATTTTTTTCTCTCCCCCCCCCCCCCCTCCCCACCCATCTAAATTTCTTTCTTTTTCTACATATTTTTCTTTCGTTTATGATGTGCAATAAATCTGACGGCGAATTGACGCTTTAGTGAGTAGAAAGAGAGAGCTCCAAGCGCATACCAGGAATTCCGATAAAGTGAATTTCACGTGAATTGATGTTGCCGTTGTTGACAATAGAATGGACAAAGTGTAGAATTTCAAAATGTAAGAAAATTGATTGACACGTTAGATTTTTTTTCCCCTCGGCAAAAAAAAGTTTTCTTCGTAAAATCTCCGATTCCCAAGGGGCAAAGAAGAAATGAATAATCGTAGTTTCATGTTTCTATCGGACTAATTCAGCAATTTTATGGCTCCCCTTCAAAACTGTAGATATTCTAAAAATATTACGCTACTGAATTAATTCTCCTTGGAATTGATTATCTTGAACTCAAAGTGTATCAAATTACGGAGATAAAATCAAAAACATATTAACAAACTGAAATCCGTGCTGCTGTCCTCAATCAACCGATGACCTTCAGCAAATAACATCAGAGAAGAAAGAAATATTGACACGGGAGAAATTGTGTTTCTAAATGATTGTGTAAACGTAACAAAATACTTTTACAATAGATACACGTGTAGAAAAAAAATTACAAATTGTTATTGAGAATTTAAGGCGAAAAAATAAGAAAGAAGGTGTGTGTATGCACATGGTATTGTGTGTACTTAAGGACCGCCATACACCGTATTATAGAAGCTTATTAACGTGCCAGCAGCTGTGGCACCAACGTGTATTAATCCCAACTACATATCCAAAGTTGGATACAACATTAACGCTCAAAACCGCAGTGACTTTGTGTATTAAAGGGTAATGGAAGAAGATCCAGTGAATTTTAAATTCGCAAACCCATTGTTCAACAATAATTATGATTTTTTTCGTGAAAGAAGACAGAAGTATTGATTTTCTAATTTTCTTCGTTAGTTCTTGATGCTTTTCTATGATAAAAATATTAATGGATATGATCGAACAATTGCTCTGAAAGTTCAATTCGTATAAAGCCTTCCATTACCCCTTAAAGAAGTCCAATTACTGCCCACGTTGAATAAAGAGTATTAGATGATAATAAAAACTGATTTTTTCTATAATAGTTTGAGTCGTTATCTATATGTACTATCGCGGAATTTCAATTGACGTTACCTTTTAAAATCTTGAGAAGTGAATTTTCAAAAATGTAAAATTTTATGCAAATCTGATTCGAATCTTATGGGAAATCAGGAACCTGGCACTTTCTTTTGAATTATACTATCACTTGTCGATTGAATGAAGTTCAAACTAAAAATTAACTTTTCAAAATATAAAAATTTCTTCTGCTACAATTGAACATTTGCCTTATTGTGAAGTTTATTGAATTAATGAAGAAAAAGCACTTTACATTTGAGGTTAACCTGCATTACAATGGAGTTGAAACGATTAGCAAAGCTGTATTTGATTTTTTTGAGAGATAATATCCGATATTTTAATAGCGAATGTTTTGCAAACTATTTATTTTTGAATTAAATTATTTTTTATTAATATTTCAATTCAAGCTGTCAAATCCTGGATGTTACATTTTATATGACATATATATATTCCTACATAGTGAGAAGCATATATATAGAGAAGGTCCAATACTTCCTTAAGGGCTAACGGAAGAACCAGTCAATTTTCGAATTCTCAAACCTATTATTCAGCAATACTTATCAATTTCTTCATGAAATAACAGAAATTTCGACTTTTTAATTACCTTCCTCGATCTTTGACACTCTTTTATGATAAAGATAATAATAAATATCCTCAAGCAATTGATTAGATGATTCAATATATCGAGGCCTTCCGTTACCCTTTAAGGGAGCTTCTCTCCTTCAAAATTTAAACCAATAAAATATCGTATTTCACAACCACATACATGCAAGGAAATTCACTATCATTGTCTCTAATTCAAATGAACAATTTCCTGCTCTGATATCACAGTCCCGTGTGTGATCTTCTTCATGTCGGTTATCATTGGAGATAGTCGTGGACTTCAAATGATTATTTTTTCTCTCGAAAAAGAATGGGAAAGGAGAAAAAAAAATTGAGAGACGCATGGGCATCGTCAGCTGGACTCGAGCCAGAAAGAAATAAGTGGTTGGAGCGTCAAAAGAGAGGAAACAGTTCGCTTGGAATCTCCCGATTATTACCGATGCACTCAACGTACACATTCTACAATTTTTTTTATATTCTTTCTGCTTGTTGTATACAATTTTCTTCTTTATTTCCTCGTTGCTCCTTTTTTTTTCTTTTTTGGTACTTAAATAAAAATAAAAGAACTGCGTTGGGCCATCCGCCAAACGGACGTTCACGATAGATTATGAAGAGACGCAGTAAGGCGTGAGAATGAGGGTCAATTCTTGGTGAAGTTAAATGTAACAAGCGTCTTAAGACATCATCCGGTTGTAACTAAACTCGAGTAATTCACAAAGTTTTTATGTATCCTACTTGACTCTTTCCGTTGTAATTGTTAGTTTCTTTAATTCATTTAGATACAAAGTTAAACTCAAAGTTTTCAGGAAAATCTTTTTTATTCTAGAGCAGAATGACCATACAAAATGTCCTCATTAAGGATATCCAAGTAGCTCAGATAGTGATGTTTTTCTTTTTAATTTTGGTCACTTATGATAGAGAAAAATGTGAAATTCTTCTTACAATCAAAAATCATTTTTGAGAAAAAAGAAATTAACACTGAACTCTATAAACAAAATTCAATTTTAGTTTGAATGCGAAAATGTATGGTCACAGACCATTTTTGCCTTTAAGTAACCCTCAATATATCCTTGTTCCTCAGAATGTCTATCATTTTTTTGAATCATAAAAAATGCCTGTTACTAGACAAATAATCACGATTAATCTAATTAATTACATGGAGAAATCAACGGCAGCCATATTGAATGTTTAAAATTCGAGCATCCTCCAATCCACAGTCTTAAAAGCTGGGAAGACGTAAGTCAAATGCAGAGCAATATTAAATATTCATCGTAATAAATAATATTTCATAACAATTAGAATACCGTGGACATTGTTTTGATATCGAAAATATCGTAAAAAATTGAGATAATTACCGGGGTGGACCTGTTTTCTGACACTTTAGGGCTATATTCTGACAGTATAAATCCAAGGCAACAACTATTTACTTGTTGAATGTAATTTAATTATATTAATACATATTTATTGCGGTAAATGAATTCAGCAATTGAATATCGAGCAATATTCTGTACATTTAAATATAACTGAGAAATTTGCAAAATTTGTCAGTCACTAGGGCACTGTCAGAAACCTTGGACCACAGCGGTACACAATAATTTCGAAAACATAGAAAAAGAAAGTAGATAATTTGGATCTACTACTTGCATTACCTTAAAATAATTGAATTTCCTCTTTTGTCTTGTCACTAGAGAATAACAATGTCTCGAATACTATTTTGAACTATGAAAGGGGATAATATTGTAACCATATTAATTTGATAACGTGTCACTTCGCTACTCATTCCAATCCCTCGACACTGTATTCACAGTCTAAATATGAGATGCATACATTAAATGCTGCACAAACCAAGAGTGGAAGAGACCAAGGGAGAAAGAGAGAGAGAGAGAGAGACAAAGAGAGAGAACTCGTAGACTTGGAAAATTAACTGTCAAAACAATGGAAGTTAACCGTCCTCCAGGTTGAGCATACGTACCCCAACAAAAACACTTGTTGAGACACATGCATTTGCATATGATGATGTAACACGGGAGAATAGATATTTCACAGTTAAATTACTGGAATGAAAATACATTTGCCAGAAAAGAAAGAGCTATAGAGACAATTGAAATTCCTCGAATTTCTGAAAATGAAGTGGATGAAAATTTTTTACATGCGAGCATTGCGAGGAATTTCGGAGGACTTTGTGCTTTGTTCCCATAGTTTTAGGAAGTAGATGGATGAGAGGGAGGGGGGTTCTCCCCAGGTGAATGAGTGGATTATATATATGCCTGTATCTGTAGAATAGAATCCTGCACGGTCGAGACCTGTTACTGACCGAGACCACAGGCAGCTCATACCGTGGTATGTCTATTAAATCCATGGCCGACCCTTGCATACCAGAGCTTGTTTAGTATGAAATAATTTCTGGTATTAAAAATGTTAATTGTCAAGGGAGTTCATTTTCTCAAGTGATTACTTCCAAATTTATTAATTTTTAATTAGATAAAATTGTGAAATAATTTTTATTCTGCAATGGTATTTACATGATTATTAATAAATTTCAATTCTACAAATTAACTGTTCTTTAATACTTCTTTTTTTTTTCTCCTTCCGGTAGATGAGAATTTTAATAGAATAATATTGTCCGTGTTGAATTTCTTTTCTTCTTTTTTTTCAAGACTCAATTTTTTCCTGTCGAGAGAACTTTTTTTTTTCTCCAGCTTTTTTTTTCGAATTAGTTTATGACGAACGTCCAGCTGTACATTTTGTTCTTTCGCTCAGGTTAATAACTTCTCTCTTTCTCTATTTCTCTCTTTCGCTCTTCAGTGGACGAAATTCAACACCGCCCAGTATGAGTAACGGACCATGAGGCCTATAGAACAATGGAGACAGAGTGAACGAGCCGGAGTGTTGCCCCAAGGAGAATACCCAACAGGGGCGCCCAGGTAGTTATGAAAAACATACGAATCTCACTCAAACATTCGCTGCTTTCTCTCTCTTTCTCTCCCTCCGGTCTACGCCTCTCCTTTTTCTCAATGCCTGGCAGGCCTTGGCATGCCTACCCAGAATTTTTCACTCGTCTCGTTCTGCACTTGAGGAAGGCGAGAGAGAAAGAGGCAAACAATAAAGTTTGAGAAAATGAGAAAAAAAAAAAAAAAAGGAATGAAGGAAGAAAAAAAAATCCCCTCTGCGATATAACAAATAAAATAAAACTTGGAGAAAAAAAAATAAAGGAATGCCAATGAATTCTTCATATGCCCTCAATATTTACACAATTTATTTTTTTATATTCCTCCACGTAAAGGGGAAATTGTCGGTGAAAATACGCGGTTAAACTTCAAACGTGCAGAAACGAGAAAGAAGCCGATATTCCACATACCAGCGGAAGAAAATCTCCAAGGCGAGTAATAAAAAAAGAGACCATACAGTTTGCAAGAAGAAAAAAAAATGAAGTGGATGACACTTGAGATGGTTTGAAATAGGGCAATCGTAACTTTATGCATCAACAAATTTTTGAATACTCTCAATTCTTGCATAACGGTGAACAGCTTCGTAAATACGAGTAATGCAATATTTAACATTCCCCTCATTTAATTCCTCCAAGAATTTTTCAACTTTTCGTTTTTTTTTTTCTTATAACCTCGTATTACCCATAACGCAGTTGTTTTTTTCGTTTCAGCATTTTTTCTTCTTTTTTTTTCAGCAAAACGAAAGCGCCGTAATTATTCCCCCAGTGTGCCTTTGAAAAAAAAAAAAAGTGACGCAATAGCCGCAGGTCAAAGTAATAACGAAATAATAATCATGAAAAATAAAATAAAAATCACAACTTCATGGATTTCTCATTTCTTTTGAGATTACCCACGTATTCCTCTCTCTCTCTCTTGCTCTCTCTCACTCTGTCTAGCTACGTTATCCAGTTCGTATATCTACTCTGGTTTTTTCATGCTCTACTTGTCTCGAGTTCACGCCAAGACGGTAGGTGTTTTCTTGGGTTAGTGGCTGTAATACGCACCACGCGCGTTGTAAACCAGGCTCAAACGATTTAAAGTGTTTACACCAGCCGGGTATGAGACGACGTTGACTATGAGCCACATCTTAAACGTGTAGAATATAACGTTCACCAGCTACTTGCACTTTGGCGTTATGCATACTGACTGGTTTTAATGCTCAATACAGTAGCTCCAATGGAATTTCCTCCGACTTTTATTAATCATTGTCTTCATTTAATTATTTTTCTCTTCCCCTATTAATTCCCACTTTGCAAGTTCTCCCTACTACGTCGAGAAGGATTCAAAAACTTTTATTCCCCGTCTAGAACTGAACTTCCTTAGTTTTCATCCCTTTTGTTCTTTCTCCATGAAATCATATTCAATGACAACTATTAAAAGTTGGATGAATTTTTAAAAAAAATTTAAACGTTGAAAGAATGACTTTTACTTCCACTCGATTGAAGGATGCTTGGAGCACTTGTGGAACGTCCAGAGGGAACGGAGAAATATGGGGGTTGTACGTTTTTACTTGTTCCCTTTTCAGCTGCATCAAAACAATGTTTTTTATTGTCACTAGATCTTTTAAAGGGGCACATACACACATACATACAAACAAACATTCTGATCACTGGGAAAGAGCCACATAAACATGACATTAAAAATGCAAGATATCCGACAATTTTTTTCCCTCAAAAAATGAATTATTTCTATAAAAGTTGAAAATATGCACATGTTGAAAATTCAAAGAACTACAAGTGCAAATTTTTTTTTTTTGATCCATACATAAACGGTAATTTTTCATAAAGCACTGCTTCGAAATTTTCAATCCATTTTCTGTCATTAAAGTTTTGAATAATTACGTGATGTTCATTTTTTTCCCTCTTTCATCTTTATACTTGACATCACTTTGTCGGCTACAATTTGTTAAACAACTTTTTCTATTTTTATTTCTTTAACAGTAAAAGCCTCACTTGACCACCTGTCGCCCTTGTAATCGTCCCGTTTTTTTTTTCCTTCGTAATTAACGAGAATCCGTTAACTCTTGTGAACTGACACGTCTCTCACGATTCCGTCACAAGTAGAAAACGAGAATATTATTTTGTTAATTTTTCATTTATTTTTTTATTCATATTCTTTGACTTTTGTAGAATTAAAACTAATTACTTTCAAATACTCTATGGATTTCTAGAATTTGGGCAAATAAATCTGTGTGTTTGTCTGTGTTCTCTGTGCATGTGCGTGAAATGAAAAATGTGAATTTTATTCGCGCACCGGTCATCGTTTTCTGGCCCTATCGAGCTTGCATATTTATTCGATATTTCCCCCTGGACATTGTGTGAGAATAGAGTGAATATATATGATCTATTTTTTTTAAACTTTTTCTTTCCTCTCTCTCTCTCCTTTTTTTTGGTCCCCTCCAGGGAAATTCTGGCATCCAGGGCCGATATCCATGGGAAATTAGGACTATATACAGAGCCTCCTCTCCTCTTTTCTACCGAAATATTATTTCATTGAATTAATCCACAGGGCCAATTGTGTGTGTGCATGTATGGATGGATGTATGTGTTGTATATCTCGGCTTTTATATTCCCCCGAAACATTCTCAACAAAGAGCAAAAGATTTTTCCATTGTAAATTCAGTAGTGAATAAAAGAAAATGAAGCCACACACACATGATGTAGAGAAAAATTCAAAAGAAAATTGCGCATGCATGTGATAAAAATAGAGTGTTTTCACCCTTCATTTCTCCGCCTTAAATAAATTCATCTCACAAAAAATCATCAGGGTTAAATAAACGTTGAATAAACATCTGCTCAAACTTGCAATCATCTAAAAAATTATCGTCTACTCTAATCTCTATTGCCTTTATTTTCAATAGGATGTTTCAATTCACCTTGAAATGTCCTTTTTTTTCCTGAAAGACAAGAGTTCGTGGAAAAAAAATAAAATCGAGATGAATAAAATTGGGGAAAAACCGGTTTTCTCATAGACACAAAGGTTATTCTCAACGTCATTACATCCCAAAGCGGGACGATTATTGTCCCACAGCGGTTAGTCAGTGAGGAGTGAAGTGCGATTTAATTATCCCTCTCCTCTCACTCCCCACTCTCTCTCTTGTCTCCTCTCTTCCAAATATCCTCCAGTGCATTGTTACGAGTAATCCTGTACTATTGTTAACAAAATACGTAGGTATAGAGAGGCCAATACAGATAATCTGTATCACCCAGTAACTCTAAACACCAGTTTGTAATATAACTCACGTTAATCCGAGTGAACCGTTTGAAATTGATAACGCACTATCCGTTACGGTCTCGTCGCATTCATAGTAATTTCCCCCTAACAATTCTCCTCATTGCCAATGTACATTTCTGTCTCTATCTCTATTGCGCTCAATCTGGGCATTGACGTCTCATTTTGGTATCACTCAAATGTTAACACTCTACTCATTTCATTCATAAATAATTCATTGTCGTATTCATTTGCACGATTAAATATTCAATTTTACCGGTTGTTCATAGAGATATTGGAAAAAAATTGTTAACAACACGAAAATATTGTCAAATCACGACATTTCGCTGGACAATGCCAACTTTTTTAGGCTCTGAAACACCAAACAGAGTTATTTTCTTATTTCTGATTACACTTTCTTCAAATTATTAAAAAGAAAAAAAGATAATTGGAGAATTGAGGATGATACTGAAAATATCTGATATATGACAATTCTCATAATTTCTATTTTTTTTTAACAAATGAATTATTCTTACAAAATTAAAAATATGCATATGTACAAAATTTAGAGAACTCTAAGTGCGAATTTTTTAAATATTTTTTCATGATCATTTATTTTAAAACAAAATGTAAAAAATTCTGAGATGTGTGTTAATTTCATTATTATAATTGAGGTTGTATTGAAATCTGACGTTATACATGAAATATCATCCAAACGTTTTTCCAATATCCCTGTGAACAACTAGGAAAATTCATAAATAACATTTAACAAAATCATTCGATGCACTAAGTTAAGATTAGAGAGGGGGGAGGGGGGGAAAAAAATTCCCTCCCTAAAACGTCAGTTTGTTATTACTCCATTTCGACCTCCCACGTGTGTCTGTTAGCAATTCAACATCAGGAGAATGTGTGAAAAAAGCTGAAAAAAAACAAAAATAATAATCCTGAAAAGGAGAAAAAAAAATGGCAATCATAAAGACAATAAACAATTGGATTTTACGATTATTTTACGATTCTCTCGTTCTTTCATCTCGTTTTGTGTGTCTCTGTATGTATAATCTTTAATTCACAATTACAAATTCCACATGTGCGCAAGAGACACACCAAGTACAAAGAAAAGATTCACTAAAAGAAAAATTGTGTGTCTGTAAACAATGAAGAAAAAGAAAAAACTTGTGGAAATATAGTGATAATGTTGGTAAATAAAGAGTCTTGGAACTAACCTCATGAAGTGTTCTCCATGCAATGGATGATCCTCAGAAAAATGTGGTGTATAATCCAATAATAATAAAAAATTTCACTTTTTTTTTTTTCAAAATGATAAACCAAGGTAAAAAACTTTTGACAAATATACTTTCTTAAATGAAAGGTAAATTCACTGTTCACCAATACAAAGAAAAGAAAAAAATGCTTTAAAAAAAAAAAGAAAACAAGTGAAAAAAAAAACAACACAAAATGAGAACCCTTGTGCACGCACTGCCTCTCTTTCTCCAGAAACTTTGAAGAATGCGCTTTCGTTCTTTAAACCAAATTCAAGTTTCAATCGCTATTTAAAGACACACACACACACACACATACACACATAAACACACACACAGATATGTACTCTCAAACACATTTTATCAGCATGGCTTTGTGTGTGTGTGTTTACATTTTACACTTTAAATTGAAAAAAAAAAAAAAAAAATAGACAAATGAAAAAAAACAATCTTCAATGAGGAATCGAGAAAATAACATGAAAAAAAAACTCATACACTGTTTTGCCCGATTAACGTATTATTTGTATCTTCCACGTGGAAGTAAACAAGACGGCTTTGTGTTTGTTGGAATATCTTCAACCGTCACGACTGAGCGGCAAGCCGAAACTAGCGCGTCATGCGGCTGGCGAGAAAGGCGAGCCTATACTCGGTGCCCTCTCCCCTCCCCTTCACTTGGAGCGCACACCGGTGATGCCAACGCCGTTGCTGCTTCTCTCATTCTCTCTGTCCCTTCCCCTCCCCTCCGTCCTTTTCTGCACCCCCCTATTTTACCTATTTCTTCGTCTCTCTCTTTCTCTCGTTCATCGGCATACCTATCTCGCTGGCAAGAGACATGCACATACACACACACACACATGACAGTGCCGAGCCCTTTTTTGCACGAAGTCACTCTTCCTCCCGCCCCCCCCCTTCCCCTTCTTGCTCTTGTGGATCCTGTCCGCACGCTGTTCTTCCACTTCACTGAGATAAGACTTCCCCTACTGAGTATGGCTTAGCTTGCAAATCTCCAGTCATCACTACAACGTCACTTTTATGCTTCAAAACGATTAGGTAAAGATAAGAAAAGAGAAAATATATAAGGTAACATGACCAATAGATGGACGGTTAAGGAAATATTAGACTTTATTAATTCATATGAAATAGGCAAATCACGTTAAAAAGTTGCAGAAAAGAATGAAGTACGGAAAAATATACAGTGAATCGACTAAAAATCAATTAAACTTGAATAATATAGAAATAATTAAAGAAAATCAAGGAAAAACTGGAAAATAAGTTAAACCTCCAATAGATGGACAGTTGCATATTTGCAGTGGTATGATTTTAAATTTTGATCAATCGGTATGTAATAAATATTTTATAAATCTATATGAATATAATAATCAGGAATTGACGTGAAAAGTATAAGAACCATTCACATATTTATGAAAATCCTCAATAATAGAAACCGTCCATCTTTTGGTCAGTGTCCATCTATTGGTAGTGTGACCCTAAAGGAAAATGAAAAGAAAACTTTACAATAAATTAAATCCACGGTTTTTAACACTTGAAAAATAGACTAGTCTTTTTATAGCAACTTTTTTTTTATCTTCTTTTGTTTTTCTTGGTTTTTCACTTGAAACGGTTTGAGTACGAAAAGAACATACAAGTCTGTTGGCACGTTGAGAGCCATGCAGTTCGGAAAGAGGGGCAGGAGGAGGAAAGGGACTAGTGTGACTTTTAGGAGGATTCAAGGAGCAATGTCGATCATGGGCGCGCACTCTTCACCTACCGCAAAAGTCGAAATGTTCGATCACGCTTGAGAGCACCCTCCCGCAGAAAAACTTTTTCAAGGATCATGACGAATACCTTCCGACTTGTGTTCTCTCGTGCATGATCCATTGAATCTCAGAGTTGTTTTTTCTTCTTTTGTTTTTTTTTTTCATTTTATTTTTAACTGGTGTTATTTAAATGTAGATTTTTTTTCTCGCAAATGATGATTTTTTCTTCCATTTTTCATGTGGAAATAATTCATTTTACTGTTATTTGATCAATAAATTATTATGCGAATCGAGTTTACGGATTCGTGAATTTACGAGTGTAAATTTACTTCTGTCAAATAAAGTTTACATGGTTTGGATAAAGGCAGCAATAGTGGTTGGTACTTATTGATGAGTTTGGAAGCCATTCCCTGGAGGTTTGCTAATCAATTAGAGCGAATGATGTGGAGATTATTCAGAGAAAGAGATAGAAATGCTTTTTTTTTAATTCTATGAGAGATGAGAGATTTGGAAGAATGTCATTTGATTATTCACTTTGTTTTGGAATTTTTTCTTTTTTTTTTGTTGACGAAGCATTGCTTGTAATTAAGGTAATCCTAGTGGTTCGGGCAATCTATTTTCCCTTTTCGATTTTGGTCACTTTCGATAGAATAGCATGAGGAGATTTTTTAAAATTCAGTTTAACTCATGTTACCGGACAAATAAGGGCAGAATTAATTTTTGAAAATAATTAAATTAAGGTATTTCAGTTACGAGGGATCGTAGCTTTGTAGGGGTCTAAGTGGGGTTCATTTCAAGTTAGAATTAAAACTTGGTTAAAGATGTTATCACTCCCAATTGAATATGAAAGTGATTATTCGGAGTTATAAATATCTTTTTTCGACTTATCTATTTGATTAATGAAATTAAAAATCATTGTTTTATCGGGCGCCCATTACTGACTGAACCTGAAATTCCATTCGTCCCTGGCTAAAATACTTCAGTTTTGTATGCATGAAATCAATTAGAATATTTATGATAGCTCAGAAAAATAAAAAATTAAAGTAGATAATTTGGACCTGCCACTAGGATTACCTTAAATGAGTGCACATGGCAGTTTCATCGGTGTGATGAAGTGATTAACACTTTTTAGTCAATGTGTGAGTTAATGTAAATTCACTTACGTTAAATAGGAATCAAAGTGTCCAGTTTTACTATTAGGGAACAGAGTAGAGTCTGTAATGTAACAGGTATTTTCCAGTTTGGCAGGCCAATCACAGTGAATAACCTATCAGCAATTCAATAACGAGTTTTAGACGAGATTTCTTATTTTTTTTTGCATTTCCAATTTCATCGACAAATGAGTTAATCAAGTGGGTGAGTTGGAAGAAAAAATTTATGTTATTTTACTTTTTATCATGTTGACTTTTGACTTGCTTGTGATTTAAACGATAATTCATGAAGTTATTCTAATACGATCAAAAATTCGGCATTCTAGTGATGAAGTGGGAGAGAATGAGCTTAAGAATTAAATACAGATTATTTTTGAGAATAAGTAAAAAACTATTGAGTTTATGAAGATTTATGAAGAAATCTTATTTGTTATTATTATACAATTTTCAGAAAAATCGATTTTATTCCTTCATAAGATGTTTGGAGATATCTCGGAAACTGAGCGAGATCGAACGATTTTGCCCTATTTTTTTTGTGGCTCTTAGAATTCTGTCTAAAAATAAAGGATGAAGATAAAATTGCTCTATCTCGCTTAGTTTCTGAGATATTCTCAGAAAAGAAACTGATAACAGAATAAAATCGATTTGTCTGAAAACTTAATATTCTCTACACGTAGTCAATAAAATTCTTTACAAAGAAGGTATTCACAAAAATTCTCGTATCTCGTTTTGATTCCGGGATATTTCACAGAAATGAACTCGAGAATAAATTCGAATTATTCCATTTTGCCTCTCTCCCCCCTTTTTTACTCCTACATACTTTTTTTTCGTTTTTTTTTTACGAATAAGCCACACACTCTCTCATTCAGGATTTTTAAAAGTTTAAATTTATTTTGTTACTCCAATATTTTTCTGCCATCAATAATAGCCATGGGATTATCGGAAAAAGTTATTTTGTAGAATTGAATTGAGAAAAATCTCACGATTAAATTCTACTTTGTAACATTTTTATTGTGAAGGAAAAAAAATCAGAGAAAAATAGAAAATATTCCGAGTCAATACAATTGAGAAATCAATGGCTTGAGCATTCATAGAAATTAATCTCTGGTAAATGTCCAGAAATCTCTATCTTCTCCGTATCGTACATGAAATTTTGCATGTGAATACCTAACGTGAAAGATCAAATAGACGCTTGTGTGTTTGATGCGTATGTGATTCTCATCGTGTTCGATTAAATGTTCCTTTTGGGACAAAGCGTGTGGAATGTATTGTTAGATCGTACGGGTTATCTACCATTAAATTCCATGCGCGTTTCACAAGTACAGAAAGCTCGTTTGAGAATACGATCTTGTATTGTCAACACATTATGAATACATCCTACTCCTTGTGAGTCTAGGATGACAAATAATTGACGAGCAAAAAAAAGAAAATGCGGAGGTCAGATTAGCAAAAAATTTGTCAGTTTCTCACACTTGTTGATGGATTGAATGTTCGAAATTTTAATTTTTAACTCCTTTTCTTACATTTCAGATCAAATTTTTTTGAGAGAAAAAAGATAAGCCAGCGCCCTATTAGCCAATTTTTAATCTGCTATTTCATTTATCTTATCTACTTTCACTCCGGAATATTTCATATTAATCAAGTTGTTACACATTCTGTGATCTCCGAGACGAAAATTTCCAAACAAATTACCCACGGTTAATATATATATATAATGTATATATATTTTCGTGCAGACTGAATGAGGTACCAAGTGGCAAGCCACCTTAATAAATGATGCCCCATGGAATACAAGGAATTACCGACATTAACAAAGGATTGTCACTGTCATGCATTCGCGACTTTAATCCTTTGATACTTGCCGTTGAGAATTTTAAATATTTTTATCACTTTTTTCTCTATCTCTTTTTTTTTCTTGCAGTTTCCTTAATTCTTATCCACATTTAATTTTTATCCATATTATTTCATAAACTTTCGTATTATCTTACCACCCAAGGCAATATTAATTATTTAAAAATTTTACGTTGACAGTATAATTTTTATATTTAAAAAAATGCACCGTAAGAGAAAGGAAGAATGATGATTTTCAATTTGTGGACTCAATTGTTCAAATGCATTGGGGGATATATATATGAGCTATTGGAGATAAATATATACTACTCATTCATCGATTTGATCGTGCGGAAAAGAAACGTGTTTTTCGATGAATCTAGGCCACGATGATATTTACATTTAACAATGGGAAGTTAAAAAAAAGGGGGGGGGGGAGAGAAGTTAGAGAGAAGGTTGAAGGAGTTAACTGCTTGAACAAGTCTTCTTGCCGGGTGTCCAATAAAAATCAGCAATTTTTCTGCTCTTCTATTATAGAAAACCTTATTTCGAGGACTGACGTAACGTTAGAGAGTGTCTTGGTGTTTCATTGGCCAAAGTCAGGCTTCGCGCGTTTCATGCAAACTTCTCCTGAAAATTCTCCCATCATGTTTTTCACCGATATCATCGAAACTGGTAAAGTAGGGGAAGATGGGGTAAGACGGGCATGAGGAGTGAAATGGGAACATTTTAGTTTTGATGTTTGACATTATGAAAAACTCTCAAAATCAATTAAATTATTCGAGATATTATTTTTCTGATGGTTCTATTCAGAAATTGAGGATTTTTTGATGAAAATCATGTCAGAATCGATTTTTTTTAAATTTTTCCAAATTTTTATTTTGGTGGTTAAGATTCAAAGGCGAATCCTTCTCGTTTTTGGAAAATTTCACCTTTTCGGAGATATTTAAAAACTCCACCGAATCTCTTGCAATTTACAATCCCCGATTTTTTTTTCCTGATCATCTCATTAAATATCAGCCCAGGCCGATGCCAATCTAAGACATGAACATGCGCACGTTCTCTTGTTATTATAAATGACAATGAGTAACACAGATTTATGTGCATGACGATTTCAGAGATTTATGCTCATCAAGAAGACCATTTGAATTGCCCCATTCACTCGTGATTTCTATACAAACATTCGTGTTTGCCAAATTACAGCCAGAACATCGATGATTAAGCTTGCTTCACTATTGTACTGACACATCCATTGGGCCCAGTTGGTATGAACATTGCTCAGTGCAATACTTTTCCCCATTTCATCGATGTTTTATTTCTTTCTCCAACCGAAAATAACGAATGTACGAGGAGTTTGTAGTTCTGATGAATTTCTTTTTTTCTCATGAAAAAGTACATGGAAAAAGTTTTGCTCTTGTCATAATGAGACTTTGATTTTCCGAAAATTATACATTGACTTATTTGCATAATGAATGGCAGTATAAATACAGCAGTAACTTTGAAATCGACGTTTTCCATGTAAAATTATTATTTCTCATAAATTTATTACATTAATGTAATGAAAAAGCTTTTTCCGATTTATTAAACCATCGAACTCAAACAAGAACCATCAATTTATTCATGAGTACACGTAAATTGAAAATAATTTGATTAAATATAATTTAAAAAAAAAATTAATTAAATATTAATCTGCACTTAACAAAATATTCCATTAATATAAACAAAAATCCCTTCCCAAAAATTTGAAAAACTTTTCAATCAAATTAATGGGGAAATTATATTTCCTCATTAAAGTCTTATTGAGGGGATTTATCACGAATTGAGGCTTGTAAGTGGATTGTTTGCAAAATTGTGATGGTTGATGCTTTTGGGATGAGGTGCACGTGGTCTAATGGCTAATTAGACGTTAACCGCGCTTGGGAAACGCACAAGTATCAGTTTCCAAACGTTACCAACAGTGATTTCACGTAAACACCAAATGCCTATATTCTGTACTACTCTCAGTACAGAGAGATATCGTAATTATTATCGAGCGAATGGGGATAATCGAATCAAATGTTAGAGGACGATGCGTCGTAGCGCGTCCCGGGTCGTATAACGGTGTGATTCTCTCCATTTCAATCTGACTCTCTCTATCTTTCTCTATCTCACTTGCTCCTTCACAAGTTGTACAAAAGGCCTGAAATCCAGTCACGGATGACATCCTCCGGAAATACTGAGTGTGCTTATCAATTTTCCACCTATTGAGAGACATTTCATCTCAATCTTTTCACTCGTTTCTTCATAAACAGTTTTTCTTTTTTCACTCACTTTTTCTCTTATTCTTTTCTTTTTTTATCCTTTTTTTTTTTTTACTCAAGATGGTTTATTTTCTTTTCACCACTAATTCTATCTTTGTGGAGATAAAATCAGCAATCTGAAACGACCAACCGCAATGTAAATAACATGACTAACAAATAAGTGTAGTTTGAATTTATATCTGTGTATTTGTGAATAACAGCATTTTCAAGTATATATAAGTAATTTGTAGGTTTTTCTCTTCTATCGGTTTGCGAAGGATAGGAAAAAATAGGGAATTTATGGAATTGATTATATATTCGTCGAGGAAAATGATTAATGAATTTTTATTGGAAAGCCAGAGAAATTTCCCGTTGAAAGGATGCTTCGAGAAAATTAATTTTATACTAATTAAGGAGGTCTCATCGCTATATGTAGGGACGCTATATGTCATGTCAAGTGTAGCACCTAAAATTTGACAAATTGAATCAAAATATTAATAAAAAATGATCTAATTCAAAAATGAATAAATTGCAAGGTATTTATTATTAAAATAGAAAATATTATTTTTCTTAAATAATTAAATACAATTTTTCCAAACGTTTCAACTCCATTGAAATGCAGGTTAGCCTTGAATCTTATGTGATTTTTCTTCATTAATTCAATAAACTTTACGATAGGGCAAATATTTTATTGCAAAAAAACGAGTTTGCATATTTCAAAACACTAATTTTTAATTCTTTCCTAATTCATCGAATCAATAAATGATAGTATAATTCAAAAGAAAAGTGCCACGATCCTGATCTCTCATAAAATTCTGTATAAAATTTTGCATTTTTGAAAATTCATTTCTCAAAATTTTACACGGTAAAGTCCATTGAAATATCGCGATAGTATAGATAATGACTTGAATTAACATGAAAAAAATTATTTTAATTATGATCTAATATTTTCTATTCAACATATGCAACGATTCGATCTTCTTATGTTTTCAGCTCGTAAATACGAGTGTTAATAGGAAAAAATTCAATTGAATCGTTATTATTTGCAATGAATTCACGGAAATAAACGAAAAAATGAAACAATCCTATAAATAAATAGAGACGTCATCTCTGTGGGTCTATTGGAGAGGATGATCAGTGGAAACCACAATTCGAATGATCGAAACTACATAGCAATATGGCCATTTAAATAAATGCAATTTTCAACTCAGTTGAATATGTATTGTCCATTTTGGATAAAACGATGGGTGAGCTTTCATCCCCGGTTGCCAGTGTTACCAAGGTTTATATGTATTCAGTGTACATGCGGTCATTTCGAAACTCTCTCCCAACACCGTTACTCATCACGTACGTATTTCAGAAGGGGGGAAAGGAGACGAGAAGAGGTGGAGGAGGATTGGTACCAGAGCTTTGGTTCTTTGTGGGCATTTTGGTATACAGGGTTGGGGGGATTCCAGGCATGAGTTTCGTAGTCGGCTATGTGCGATTGTGAACCACAGGGACGAATTGTGGCAAATCCCCATCAGCATGGATTTTCAATGGGTAACAATACTGTTACGCTCGATACTATCGCTTTGATTAAAATGACAATATTCTTTCAATTTCAATTTAAGTGTTCCATTAATTAATTTGATTGAATGCATTTTTTTTTGGCCATAAAAACTGTCGGCGAAGTTGATGAAGAGTTTAACTGGAATGAAGAGAAACTTTATTAAGCAGAGAGGATTCAATTTTTTTTATCATGATTATTGTACTCAATCATCGGAGTTATTGGAAGTGAAAGCTGTAATTCCTCTACAATTACAAATTTTTACAATTGTCATTGCGACGTACTATTAAATTTTCAAATTTGAATTGTGCAGTAAATTCATATTTACGTGAATTCAATGTAAATTATAATTTTTCAAATTTAAGTTGAAAATTGAGAATGTCAAGTTACTACGAAAATTCCAATATTTACATGGAAAACTTCATGCTGATACCAGAGAAAAACAGAAAAATTCAAATTATTCCCTCGACCCGAGGATAAAAATAAAGTTGAAGCACAAACTATATTAAAATTTTCGAGAATTCTTTTTTTTTTATTCTCTCTTTCTTTCTTTCATGAAAGTTTATGAAAAAGTCTATAAATATTGGAAAAAATACATTGAATTTTTCGAAAATTCATCGGTTACAAATGTACGTAAAATGTGTTTCACAAATTTCCATAAATAAACTTCAAGCAAAAAGCAATTAATTCTATCCTAGAATTCATGAAAAACATTGGAATAAAGTTGTGTCCACTAGTTCTGACGAATTGTGGTATTTTCATATTGGACTAGAAGAATCAAAAAATAACTATCTCATTGGAGACAGTTAACTAGTTTTATACTTCTGATGAATTTTGAAAACTCAAATATCGTGTATGATAAAACCCCCGTTTATTTCTTATTTTGAAATGTAACTTGTTTATTTATTGATTCAATGGTTCTAACTAGTACTATCAAATGTTGGAGTTACGAAAATTGCTATTGCTATTTATATATTCAAGTAGTTGTATGATTAAACGTTGAATACTGGATGGGTTTGATCAATGTTAAATTGTAGGTGAAAATTGCCACGTGATTCTCCAGTGAATCCGGGCAGAAATGCATATGGATCACGTTGCAATAGACTTTGTTGAATTCGAAGGATCCATAATGAAGTAGAAGCGTGCAATTGGAGTATCAAACTATTTGAACTGTATGATTACAATCCTAATACTACAGGAATGTAATAAATATCATAATTTTTTTCTGTCCTCATCACAGAGTAGCATTCAATAAATAAATAGAACAATATTTGACATGTGCTCTGTCTTGTGCTAACCAGCTTTGCATTGCAGTTGCGTCTATTGCAGCAGTTGCCTAAAGCTGAAGCTACGAGGTACGCAAACACAGGCAGTGCAGCGTTATGTAAGCCAACACTGTTTCCAAATAGTAGTTCACTCATTTGATCCATATCGTATCTAAAATTGTAACAAAAACAAATTCCAGCCTTTGAATTACGTAGTTTCCCTTAATTTTCGTGTATTGAAGCATCACCCTTAGGCTAATCATCTTGAACCTCTGAATCTGACAGATCTTCTGTGTGATGCCAGTGAGAATTCGTCAAATATCCGAGATATGTTAGGGATTCCCAACTGATGGAGGTCAAAATATGTTGCGGTATCGATAATCAAATGAAGTTGATCCACTTTGATACAAATTGGAGTCCTTGGATAAAGCACAAATTATGAATCTATCATGATCATGAATTCCTGACATTCTGACTCCTTCAAACAGGTGTAAAAAAATCACCCATCGTCATATTCACCCTCAATTTGACCATTGCACCCCAACCAGCTGTTGTAATACATCCAAGCTAAAAATTACCATAAATTACATTCTCCTATTTATACGAGATTATGATATTTGAATATTCACCACTAATTATCCATTAAATATTCCAGAAATCACTGGAGCTATTATATTCCAATTAGCATTAGTGTGTCGAAATAATGTGCGATCTTTTTGGAATTGATTCAAAATTTCTATCCCGAAAATTTAAAACCACGGGTTGAATCATTGTGATACGTGACTGTGGGCTCATTGCCAGTACTGGTTTTGAATCATAATTTTACTAGACGAACACTGTATGTGAGATCAAATGTATTTAACGTTTTTGGCCATTATCACCCGTTGGGAATTTCCTCACTGAACTTTCGCCTGCAAAACCTATAGGATGTGACTCAATACCTCATACTATGTGTAGTTCCAAATACCATACCACAGAGTTCAATATACTTCCAATCGTGTTCATGGTATGGCACGCAGTGTGCCATCACGCGAATGCATCACACGCATTTAGGTGAAGAGAGGGGGGGGGGGGGGGGGGGAGGGAGGGATCGTGATCACAGTTCTATCTCTGCCTGTTTCCATCTAACTGAAATTCTCTGGATCATCTGGCTTGACGTTTCAATGCTCCAATAATCATGTAAAATTTAGCCCGGGAAAATACAGTGATAATTATTCTCCTCATTATGTAATGAAACAAGTAATTGAGTACAAATGGTAAAACCAACGAGAATTTAGTTAATAAATTTATTAATTGCATTATTATTTATACTTCTATTGATACCATTGAAATCTATTATTTGAAAATTTAAATTCGTTGCAATTCATTGGAGCCAGTGTTAAATTGGCCGTTAAGTTACAAACACTTTGGTGCTCAATAACTATCACACGACAAAACCCGTTTGTTAAATTCAAAATATCTCAGCCATGTCAATTTATTTCTGTAATAAATGCGTGAATTTGAAAAATTAAAACACCAGACTAGAATATTAATGAGAATTGACACTAACATTTATTAATGTATATATATATACATGTATATGTATATATACATGTATGAGTACAATCATTGGGCTTTTTTCTTATTTAAAATTGACGACTCATGCTAAATGAATAAAGAGAGACACACCATTTGTGAGATATTATCGTGATGAATTGATGGCAGCATATTTTCACATTGATTAGTTTTGAGTTAACAGTTTCTCGCTATTTCACGTTATGATTCAATATCTTTGAACCACACACACATACACACATTTACACAAGTACTACATACCAGTTTATTGCAATTCAAATTCAGGAATATTAACCAGGACGACTGGAATATTGATTGATTGGAATAGAGGAATGAGTTGAGCGAATAGACTACACGCATACAGTTTAAATTTACAAATTCAAGAGCATTCATATTATTAAATGATGAAAAAAAAATTCAATCAATACGTAGTAAAGTAATTCGATACAATCGTTGATAAATGCATGAAAAAGTAGAAAGAAAAAAAAAATCTAATGAGTTTTAAACAAAGAGGGACGAGAATAAATCCGTTCGTGGAAAAAAAACAACGAAAATAACGGCTCTGTTATTTTCACCATTGAAATGCAATGCACGTGCTAATGGAACTTTCATTTTTACGTTTTGTATTTATTTATTCTCCTCTTTCCTTCATTCCTCCTTTTTTTTTTTCATTTATTTATCGCAAACTGTTTTTCATTTCAATTACAATCTATCACACTTATACATTTGCCAATCGTTGAACAAGGTGACGAGGCAACATCGCGTGAAACGTTTCACTTTTCCGTCTCCGCCTTTTTCTCCTCTCCTCGCCTCTTTTCCTCTCGCTTGTTCCTTGAAGAGTGCTTCAGGGTGAATCGTGTACCGTGATATTGAAACATAACTGTATGGTATATAAAAGGATGAAATGGCTGTTTTTGAAAAAAAAAAAAAAACTCGTAAATTAACCAGCATTCCTCTCTCTGCAACAATACACGATCGATTAAAATAACCAATAAATATAATTAGATGCTTTTTTTCAAGTTTATTTAATTGCAGATATTTCATTAAAAAATTTCTCGTTTCCTTTACTATTTTTATTCTCTCCTCTCCCGTGAGAGCAGTCTACCCAATGTAATATTAACGAATGCAATATAGAAATCTATTTGCGGAATTTGCATTTCATAGAATGCCGATACGACCAACGGCGAATGTTTTCACGCCATTGTTATGGAACTTGATTTATTCGGTTTGCCTATACATCACACCCAACCCACCACATCTTTCGATCTTCATATATAGATGTATATAGATGTATATATAGTTGTACCGCCTGCAACGTACTGGACTGAAAATCCGCTCTCTCTCTCTCTTCTCCTCATCTCCAACAGTATCTCCCTGTCGTCTTGCCCATTCTCTCTCTTTCTCTCTTCTCTTCTACATTGCTTTTCTCTACCGTTATTCCCCGTCTATTTCACCTGCTCGAGTCCGCTCTCGTCGACGTACCCATTGTTGTGACTTACCAAGCGCCGCACGTACGCGAAAATTTGTACGACAAATCGATACGACTTGCTCTGGTACATTGAGTTTTTTTTTCATGTTCTTTTCATCGTGATTTCGTCATTTTCTTTATATGAAACGAGAAATTGAGAAGAAAAAAAAGGAGATTACGTTGGTTATCTCTGCTGAAATGAAATGTCATTCTATTTTATGAATTTTGTTTGTTTTGATGATTGCAAACGCAAGCTTATCAGATTTTTATTTTATGGAAGAGACATTTCTGTCGGAATTTGAGGTTTTAGAGTAGGAAAATTGCTAAAAATTTATGAACGGACTTGAAATCCTTCATGAAAAAATACGTTGGGAGATCAAGTCTAGCTTTGATATTCGGTATAGAAATCCTTTCACGCTTAAATTTCATTAGCTGATTAGAAATCCAACGCGGGATATTTAAAAGAACTGAATATTGTGTATGCTTATGTAGGAGAAACAGGGGCAAAATGGATGAATGAGGTAAAATCAGGAATTTTTTTTTGAGTCAATGATTTAATGAAAAAATTGAGAAGATGTTCCAACATTTCTCAATTATTGGGTACTTTTTTCAATTTTTCAAGCATAAAAGCAATCACGTTCCAAAAAATCGTAGAGCATCCCGGGATGAAAAAATTCGAGTCTTTCAGTGGTCGAAAGACTCCTGTCCCGGTCTCTGACAGAGTCCCTATTCGCGCCATGGCAGGGACTTTCTAGAGACACCTTGCTGTCTCTCCGAACGGGACACGTGTCTCTCTTACAGGGACTCTCAGTCCCTGCTCTACGAACCAGAGTCCTTACTTGAGAGACTCACAGTCTCTCAAATAAGAACTCCTCCAGTCTTTCTTCGAGAGCCATCAGTCTCTCAGATAAGGAATCCTCCAGTCTTCCTTCGGGAGCCATCAATCTTTCTATTTTTCAAAAAAATATTTATTTTTATCCATATTTTTTTTTGTCAAAAAATACATTAATCAATATTTTAGATGATAATAGATTGTTGAATGCAACTTAGTTTTCAATAATCCTTAATATAGATCGATTCCAGTTTTAATTAACACAACTGCATGTTTTTCTTTAAATTTTCATAACTTTCTGCACTTCATCTATAAAAAAGATTGATAATATAAACATCAAAACTCAAATATATCCATTTTACCCCTATGTCCGTTTCACTCCACTTTCCGCTAATATTGAGAATTTTAATTAAAGTCAAATATGAAAAAAATGATAACTCCACGCTTTGCAAAATTATAAAAATTGAAAACTTAGAAATTATTAAGTTGAAATGAAAAAAAATTCATTTCTCGATCTCTCTCATAAGGACTTATGTCTTTGCAAAGATTTATGAATCTAATAAGAGCCCAGTAAAGATAGAAGTCCTTACGGGAGAGACACGCGAAGATAGAAGTCTTTACGGGAGAGACCAGCAAAGATAAAAGTCTTCATGGGAGAGACCCGAGAGACACTGTAGAGACAGTTGCGGGACTTGCGAGACACTCTAGAGACTGAAAAGTCTTTCTGGGAGTCTTTGAAGACCGTAAAAGACTCTCCAAAGACTCAAAAATTTTATCCCGGGATTTTACCCCAAAGGTTCATTTTACCCCGACTTTCTTTATGTCTGTTAGAAAAAACAGTTTTGCATGAGTTTTAAATCATACGCGATATGATTTCTTAGGTGAGATTTATATTAAATTATTATAATAATACTGATTCTGAAATAGAGAAGAACCATGCTTGTTTGCCATGAGATTTTCATGAGAAATGCGGAAGAAAATCACATGTAACAACGACTCAATCAGAGCTACCCTCTCGCGGCACATTCAAGGTTTCATTACCTGAACATGGATAAACAAAAAATTGAAGTTTTGCATCAAAATATCGTGCATAATCAGTTCCATTTCTTCCCTTCAATAGAAACAACCATTTATGATTTAAAAATAGAAATTTCCTTTTCAATTGTAAAAAATTACGACACACGAAAACATGTATAAAGGTTGATTTGGTTAAAGTCGATTTTTTTGACAAATCGAGAAATCAATTCTACCGTCATTTTTCCAATAGAATCCGCTTTTCATTGAAATATGAATTTCATCCCATTTTCTCGTTCATCATAATTCGAACTTTATCGTTGAAGGGATGTATACACTTACAACAAAATTCTCACTAAGGCAATGCACAAAGTTATAATTGTTATGGGTCGTCGTAGGTAACGTTATACTAACGACAGTTAAATCAATGTTAGTGCACACGAGAATTAACGCTACTACATGAAATTTCCCCAATTCTCCTGTGCTTCCTGAATTTTCGTGTTATCCATCCATTGAATATTCCCCTGTTCTTTATTTTTCGTATTAAATTCGTTTCGTAATTTGAAGAGAAAAAGAGGAAGAGAGAGAAAAACATAAAGTAATTTCAAGTGTCCACTTAAAACATAAATTTCCGTGTTTTTTTTGTAAGAAAATTGAGCATTTGAAGGTATTACTCAAAGCAGGTGCTCTACTCTCACTTGTGCACGCAGGTGGTAACGGCAGTACGATAATTACAGGCCCAGACACGGGTATATACTGTACTGAGTGCGAGAGGGAGGTGAGGGGGCTAACCAGTTGTCTGATATGCACAGGGGTTTATACTTGTATTCTATCGACATTTACGTATGTACCTAATGGAGTTTGCAGTACTATGCTACAGGATAATATACGTGTAAATGATTTTCAGCTAATCGCCACTACATTTGAACGCAATTATAAACCGATTAGTGTTTAAGTACACTGGTCTAATTTTCCATGTATATTTTACACGAAAATTAAACAGTGATAAAACTTTATCAATTTCAATTGAAATTTTGTTTATTTGAATCAGAAAAAATTTATTTTTAAAAATCAATTTAAAATTTAACAAACGAATATTTTTATGATAAAGAGAAATTTGAAAAATCTCATGCAGATGTTCGTGAAAATATCTCAGGAATTATCGAGTTTATGGGAATTCCTCAGGAGACTTTTCTTGTAGAGAATTTCATGAGCTACAAAAAATATCTCTTGAGAAATTTCCAAACACCCAAAAGCTCTTCAGATATTCATAAAATAATCTTCCCTCTATTTTTAAACGCTATAAAATCCCTTTCATCTACCTAGGATCAATACTCAGTCACCTCACGCCTGCATGAATTAGATTTGAACAATAATCCCAATTAAGATAGTATCCCAGCGAACTCGAGTACCGTTGAACCTTTTTTTTTTTGATGCCATATCAAAGATGATATTTTTTTTCACATTTTCCAGAATTTTTTCCCAATTTTCGTCCGCGTAGTTTATGAGATATGGATTATTAAAATTACTGAAAATAGCGGTGGTGGAGATGAAACGCCCTAAATCAGACAGAAATGACGGAAACACTCAAAAACCACACTTTCGACCTATTATTTAAAAACTATTGACAAAAAGAACAATATTTTAACTAAATAATAAAAAAAAAATATTCAATTCTCCGTATAATTATTGAGATATTTTAATAAGAGGGTAGTCGTAACTATTTGCCTCTCTCTCTATCTTATGGATTTGATAGAAGATTAGTAATGTGAAAAAATTCGAGAAACAGAAAAAAAATTATAATCACAATCCTAAGATATGATTTTCAAATAGCTTAATCACTTTTTCGGGTAAATTGAAGCACATTTTCCCGAATTATCAGTAATTAATTGGAAACTAACCTACAAATCCCCATATTTTCCTGTTTTATCTCATATCTTCTGGGATATTACCTTAGGATATTCAAAGAAAATTCCGAAGATTCCAATCAATTAAAATCTAATGAAAATTAAATTTCTCTGTTTCAGGAATGTCCGCACTTCCAGCTTCGTTCCGCTCTTCAATTAAGGAAGCAGCACGAAACGAGGAATCCCAAAAAAAAAACGATGGTACGAGAGACAAAAGGAAGTGGTATACGAGTGATGAATGAAAAGGAAAAAAAAAACACCAGAATTACGTGTGCTACGATCGAAGGTGATAATTCAATCTAACCAATGTTGAATGGTTTTGGTATGAGGTGAGGTTTCAACCCAGGAGCCCACACATACAGGAGCTCTCTTATCCATCGGAAACCTCTGGTCTAGATAGGGTGGTCCAGATCGTAGATAGGTAGGTGCCAGGCTAGCTTTATCTCTTATTTGTGGCCCCGTAGATCGAGCCCTGACTGTAGCCCCTCTCGCCCCATGTTAGATAGCCTATCCACTGTAAGAAACTCAAACTCCCCTACCCTTCACCTCAAATCCAATAGCTCTGATGCACTTCTACCGCAAGTTTATTTGGCTGCTTCATTTTTTTTTCCTTCTCTTCTCTCTTCTGTTGCGCTGATTTGGGTCATGTGTACTTACTACGGTCCAACTACTGGAAAAAAAAAACGAAAAAAATACAGAAACAAAGGAAAGATAAGAGAAATGAAGAAACAAGGGGAGATAATAAAAGTGAAAATGTTTGAAGTTAAATTATCTTCTTTGCCAACCCAACAATTGTGTTTTACCTTGGATATTTGGATTGGTTACTACTGGAAGTGCATTAAAATTCTCAAATGTCTTCGGAGAAAACAAGAAAGTGAAAAGCAGAAGAATAACTATAACCCTTTTTAATCTTCTTTTCTCTGTTAAAAATCGGGAATTAGAGTCCAGTGACTCTCTATTTCATCGTTTCTCGATCTCAAATGTGCCCCTTTATTTCCCTCATCTTTTCAAGGTTTATAGCTTTGAGAACACCTTTCTGATGATACTGACAATAGCGAACATGAACATCTGACAATTCTTATTTTTTTTATGTTTTTAACAAATAAAATATTGTTGAAAACATGAAAAGTATGCAGATGTAGAAAATTCAATTAACTAGAAGTTCTAATTTTTAAAATATTTTTTCATAATAATTGATTTGTTTCAAAAAATTCAATTTCTTTCAGATGCGCGCTAATTTCATTACCATTTGTTTTGTGCAGTGCAATTCCCCTATATTTGACCCCTCTAAATTTGACTGCCTTTTATATTTGACGGAATTTTCACTCTGTCTTGATTATCCTGTCTCCTATCACGATTTTTTGTGACAAATAGGAAGACCGATAAAAAACAAGCATTTCGGTGGGAATTTTCAAATTTTCAAAATTCAACTCATTTATTGGCCAATTGGTTGCGCAGATCCATGCATACGAGTCAAATGATCCATGGATCCGATCCATGGACTCACGAGTCAAATATAGAGGGTTCCCACTGAAATCTATAAAAGAAAGTCTTTAATAAACGTGGCTCTTTATCATTCATCAAATAATGTCTGGAAATTATCCTGAAATATGTGAAAATGGATTATAATCACGTAGAGACAATGGAAATTTAATAATTATCAGACCAAACTACTTCCCTCAACACCAGTTTCCCCGGCTTTTCTATAAAACTCAAATGCAATTTCGGAATTCCACCAACTCCATAAACTCTCTCGAAAGAAATTCTCATCAGTGTATTATGTTCATTGAGCCCGTAAAAGAATGAACGACCATCTGGATGAGGTTTAATGTTTTTGGTGAATTAAGAACGATTAATATTAACGAGGAAGGAGGCCTCGACAGTTTTACGGTTTGCGTATTTCATCGTCATACATGAAGCCCACATATACAAGTTTAAAGTGCGTAAACCTGGCTGCACATAAGAGCATCATCTTCCGCCCCCCCCCCCCCCCCCCTCAACTGCATCAACCATATAGACTGCTAAATTCCAAAGGGATCACATAAAGAATTGAAATGTCGTTAAACCAAAGCCATTATCAACTCGTCACGTCTAAATTATTTATGAAGACATTGCTGAAAATTTTTAACGTTACCATTCACGTGTTATTTACAACGAAAAAAATATCTCCAACCAGTTCGAATTTATTTCCCAATCAAAAGAGAGAAAATATTGAAAACATTCAAAATCAGTTAATCATTGAGACGTTAATATAATTTTATAAATTTATTATTTATAAATTTACAAATGACGTGATAGAACAATCTTCGACACGTAGAGTATTGCTCTTGAACGTTTAACCTATGATGCTGAAGACATTAACTCATGTACAACTATGAAAAGGTGGCCATATAATCTTACTAACGGCTTCACGACTTCTCCACTTCAATTGACTGTATTACAAGATATTAAATTTATGATACAGCTATATGGCTCTATTCGTGAACTTATTTCAAACATTTAATTTTTCATTTTACTATGTTAACTTGGGTGAAGTGTTAATATCACGTTGGGATCATAGAGAATTGGGTAATTTTCTCAGAGTAATGGAGAAATTTTAAATGTGAAAAATAACAGGTAAAAACTGATATTATACGAGATTTTTTTTTTGCTCGAGTCTCAAGCGTTGTAATAATTTTTATCACGTAAAACCGTCTTTCGTATTATACCTAATGCACATGATTGCACATTGTGGAGCTTCTGCACGACAGATTCCAATTTTTGCATAATACTTTTTATATTACCACCTTTTTTTTCCAAACATTAATATTGATTTTATTCTTAAAATGAGGCATTTAAGAAGCAAAATGCGTTTTAACAATTTGTATTAATATTCATGTGGTAATAGCATTACATAACCCCTAAATTTTCCACTTCTCTTCGTAATTTTCGGTTTCTCCCCTTTTTTTTCTCTTGCCACCAAAAAAAAATTTCTCCCCTTTTTTTTAAATTCAGAATGGCGTTTTCACGTGATCTCCACATCTGTAATTTTACGTCATTTAATATAATTAGTTCTTTGCGAGAGAAAGAGCATTTATTTCTTTCTCCATTTTATTGCCTTTACTGGCTCATTTTACAGATCCTCTCATTCTCTCTTTCCTCTAACACACACTTTTGTATGATTGTTATTTTTTTCTTTTTCGTTTATTTATTTATTTATTTTTTATTGCCATGACAAGGCCATTTTACTAGCATTCACAATACTTCGGTGAGGTAGAGAGCCATTCTTTTATACTTTTATTTTCAACTACTCCGTGACTCCTGCTGAACAGGGTGGAGCAGTTAAAAATGAACATTTCGAATGATTACAATGTGACCTTGAGTACTTTAATATCCGTCAATTATTTTTATCTCTGCTTCTATTTATTCCGGCAGAGTTCCAATAAATTTCAAATTACGTGCGGCATTACAGAATGAAGGGAGACAGAAAGAGAGAGAGAGAGAAAGGTAGAAAAAAAAGAAAAAAAGGGAAATACCTCTTTGTTTGAGTCGACATTGTTGATAAATGAAATATGCATTTTTTCAAAATTTAATTGAAGCCATTTTTTTTTGTTTTCAAACGTTAAAATTGCATATTTCACATGAAATTTTCGATAGAATTAAATTCTTGGGATTTTTTTATTTCACTATTTTAATTACGCCGAGTTATTTCTTTAATAAAATTGTTATTTGCAAATAACAGAGACAATAAATTGTTACTGTGACGAGAGTAGTAAATGAATTTATACGATTTTTTTTTGATTGAATAATTCAGTGAATATAGAATTAATAGTTAATAAAATTTCATAAGCACTGACATTTTTTTTTATTATTTACTTTTTTATTCTAAAAGAATTCATCACATTTTTATTTCCTAAAAAAACGCAAATCTCACGGTAGAAAAGTGGTACCCGTTGTTTCTAGTAATTTTATTTTATTTCATTTTTTTTTTCCTATTTTTCTTTTTTTACCTCCGTTGTGTTGGCTCACATTCTGTAAAATTTTCGTCTGGATTAAAGCATGCGAGATACGCACAGTAGAATAGAGGCCTCCGCGAATGAGGGAATGAGAGAGCACCGAGAGTGGGTGGGGAAGGGAGGAGGAGGGGGGGGGGGGGGGTTGTGGGGTATGAGGGGAGGAAACAGACAGAGAGAAAGAGAGAAACAAAAAAAAGAGAAAAAGGATGGAATAGGATTGTCTCTGCAGTGGTGGCGGTGGCCAGGAGTATTTATTTATTTTAACCCAAAAGCACAGAAACTGGGCAAAATGCCAGCGTTGAGCCTTCCACGTTTTGATAATAATGCGTATTATATGCAGGGTGTTTGGTAGAGAAAAAATGAAAATAAAAAGAAAAAAGAAAGAGAAAGAGAGAGAGAGGATAAAATGAAATATGAAATAAATATAAAAACAGAAGAGAGAATTGAAGGATTTAAAGTTTTTCCATTAAATGTGCACGTCTCGTGTCAAGCGTCACTCTTCCTCACGTGACAAATGAAACAGAAAAACGAATAAAAAAAAAGAATCAAGGATCACTTTGTGTCCCTTTTTTTTTTGTTTCACTCAAGTGTATGTCAGGAAGGGCGTATACACGCCTAAGGATAAGTCACGTTGTTACGTCTGGACGCCGAGACGACCCCATGAGACTCGAGTGAGATTGAAGAAGCTCAGGGATATATTATAAAGTGTATGTGTACATAGGTATATATGCACGTAAAAGAGTAACACAATGTGAAAGAAAAAGAGTTTGCGGATGTGGGTGGCTTTTGCAAAGATCCAGAGATATTCATTGTGAATTATGCCAAGATGACGAGAAATTGCATTCTTCAGATTTTATCATTATGTTTCGAGAAATGAGAGAGTTCTGCAGATGGTTAAAAATCTCTGCACTTTTTTTTGTTGAGAGGCTTTTACGTATGTTCGGTATTTTACGAGCATTGTCTACGGTGGAAATGTTGGCTTCAAAAAATAAAGGATATTACACTGGAAATTTTCGAAGATGTAAATGTTGTGTACCGAAGTGAAATCTCACTTTTTTTGCTACTAATTAATTATTGATCAATAATATTTTTACAACTTGAACAATTGCAACTTTACTTGGAAGCTGTGATTGACAATAACGTTAAGGTTCATAGCTTTTCAACCAAGTAACTGCATTTTTTGATAGTCGAGGGGTATTTATCTCGGTTTTGAAGATAGTTGGAGAAAACCTTATTTCAAAGGCTTCTTGGGTTTTCCTTTATCATTATTTATTTAGAATATTTGGGAACAAACTTGTGATAGGAAGAGTTTGGACTCCTAGGTCAGTTTATGTGTGGACCGTAGATAATTTCAGGGTTGTTCAAGGTTCATCTCGAATGGTCGGACAAACTTGGGATAAATAATCTTTTATGACATAAGTGCGAAAAAAGGAGATTTTTCACACTTTCATACCCAGAGGAATGCCTCTTTCTCACTAGTATCATAAAATGTCGTAAGATACATATGAAAAAATTAGTTTCTACCTCATGAGCGTGCACGTTCGTCAAAAACTACTTTTTTGCATAGAGTGCTGGAAAAATGGATGCCTAACCTCACTTTCCTTGGTTTGAAACGCATTTTTTCTAGCACCCTTGAGCAAAAAAAATACTATACGCACCATAGGTGGGTACGCACCATAGGTGGATACGCACATAAGTTAATTTCGACAAAATTTTTTCACCCTCGCTTCGCTCGAGAAGAAAATCTTGTCGACATTGGTTTTTTTCCGTCCTAGGTGCGTAATGTACTATTTCTTGCACTTGTATCGTAAAATCCTAAAATAACGTACGTTTACAATGAACATTGTCTTATAACCATCAATAGTAGACTATATCTTAGTAAAAAAATGTAATATGGTGGATCACACAGCTCAAAGCATCGCACATCTCCATCATAACCTCCATTTCGCCCCTTCTCCGGAATCAATAAACGCATTGTTCTCAATTTTCTTCCTTCGAGCAATTTACGAATAAAAATTCGAATTATCCAGAGAAAAGCATCTCTTTTTCATTTATCTAGTTCTTCTATTCGGTTTACAGTAATGCAATGCAACTTAACCTGTGGCCACAGAGCGGCAAAACGGATAAGCAAAGGCGCACAACTCTCCACATATACATACTCAGTTTACAAATCCGAATTGTTTTTTACGAGGGGGCTTCAGCAGTGTAGATCGGCCAATTTGATAACCGAATGAGGGGTGGGGTAGACAGGGAGAGAGAGAGAAAGAGAGATAGAGAATTTCTAACGAAGTCTGTAATTTGTGCACGGGACCGCCGAGCGCGTACAGAAACAGCATACACACACTGTGTGTACGCGGGGTGCATTAACAAGTGCGATGGATCCACGATTTAAACCAATCGCTAGAAAGATAAGAGTGGAAAGTTTGATTCCATTCGCTTTTTCATTTAATTGAATTTTATACTTTTTTTTTCTCTCATCTTTCTCGAGAAGATTGAATATTTTTTTCAACTATTTTTTTTAAATTCTTCGATCATAATTTTGTTAGAAAACACACCCTCACGAAGGGTGGAACTGTTCACGATAAAATTAATTTAAAAAGAAAAAACCAATTATTTCAAGTTGTTTTTTTAAATTCAAAGCAGATAACTTGAATCATTTTTAATAATTATTAATAAGATCAAAAAATCTTTAAACAGAACTCAGTTTGAGTCTAAAAACAGCCTAATGCTTCGACTGGACCAAAAAATTAATAAATAAAATGCTGAAAACATTATTTTCAGGTGTCTAAGCTATTCTTCCCCTTTACCAAAATTTGTATAAATTTGTTTTCACGAATTCTTGAAAGAAAATTCAATAAAATCGAAAAAATGATTATTCTCAATTTCTTGCTCTTCTGCTTCACGCTCATAAAATTGTATTCAATATTATTTCCTCCATATTTTCATGCAACGGAATATGATAACTAGCAAAGTAAACGTGTACAGAGACTGTTAGATTCGTGCATTGTATCGTAGGCAAGTGTACGCGTTAAATTGTGTATATTCAGACAAGTATTCGATAGGCAACAATTTATCTTGTATCAGCATGGCCATAGTGAGTGTACCAACGATCATTCCCTCGCTTCTCCCCCAGCATCATTCTCTCTCTCTCTTTCTCATTCTCTTCGTCTATTCATTTTTTATTTTCTCCTTTCAACTGTCTCCCTCACACTCTCATGTAGCAAAGGGAAAACTACATATAGGGGGATCGCGTTACACGCTTGTAAATAGATACATATACCTGCTGGGCCTGGCCCTTATCTCCCTGAGGAGGAAGTTTACCCGATAGAAACGTTATAGTCGCGCGAGCCAAGTTCACGTGTTTTTTTTCATTATTTTTTTCATCCTCCCCCTTACCTTCACTTCCCCTACACTATTTCATTCTCTATTATTTCCCGATGTTTTTTTTCACGTGTCTCGAATATTCATGAATTATTACACCTGTCAAATTGAATTTTCTTGATAAATGAATAGGATGATGTCTTATGATAAAATTTATAACATTACCTTCTATTATTTACTAAATACAAAAAAAAATTTCAATTCTTTATACAGAATTATTTTCCGTGTTTATTCATTCGGAAATTCTAGAATTACACATTAACAGAACCTGAAACTTCGTACATCGTCATTTTCAAATTGTTTGGATCAATGATGTGTGTAGATATAAGAATTAGTACTCGCGAGTAAAGTAATGCAGTAAGTGGTTAATAAGAATTGATGGGAAAAAGGTCCAAAAATTATTAAGAGAACAAAATTCAAAGACATGAAGAGGAGAAATAAAGAAGAATTAATTGAGAGGGGAAAAATTTCTGTATCAAGATTTTTTCAATCTTCCTCAAGTATTTTCAAAAACGACTTGAGGAATATTCAAAAAAAGGGTTAGGTGAATACTCAGAAAAGACATGGAGAAAATCCAAAAAAGGACTATCAAAAAAATACTTTATGGAGAGTTTTTTTTTTCGTTCTCAATTAAGTCTCCTTCTTTTATCTTTTGTTTTTGTTTTATTAATCATTTTCGGAGCTTTCTCCAATTTTTTTTTTACCACCTACTGCTCTGTTTCACTGGCGAGTACTAATGCTTATATCCACACATACCACGGGTTCAATCAATTTAAAAATTCCATTTTGAGCAATACAAATGTGAATGGCATGGGTATTAAAATTGAAATTTTCATTGTTTATTCCCTCTCGAAACCAAGATATTAACAACAGCCTCTGATACATTTAGGTGTAGAAAGCCGCCAGGCCCTTGCACATTAACTATAAATTTCACATTGTTCATCAAAAACTTTGTGCAGATCGAGGCAATTGAAATAATTCAAGTACAAATTCTATTGTATTTTCAATTAAACAGAGAAATCAAGTGTCCTTCGTAAATTTGCATTCTCATTAAACTGAGAAAATTGATTCTCACCATCACACTCACTGGAACCAGAGTCACCCACTAGAACCACAAAAATCTGATATCTCTTCAAATAATCCTCTCTAAAAAAAAAAGACACATGAAACATTTGGGTCGAGCGTTCGATAATGAAAGCCCGTGTCATGTTTTTCTTGATGAGAAATCCTGATTGAGATAGAATCAAAATAAAACAGATACAGGAACTCCTGAATTTGCAGAAAAAAAGGCAACTCCCCCGGACTCTGAATTGCAAAATACAAAAAAGCGCATCATCAAATAAACAATACATGTCTCCTCGAGGCGAATTTCCCTCTCCCCCTTAATCTCTCCAAGTAACCAGTAATTCAATACATAACTGTAGAGCAAAAATTTTTAAATGTGCCACAGAGCAAAACTGGATTATTCTATCGTCAAACAAGTCAATTAAAACGCCATAAGCCCCCACTGAAAATGTGAAATTCCAGTTCTAGCCATTCGCGCCTCGAAAAAAGAAAAAATAGCGACAAAATGAGAACATCCCACTGCAAACACAACTCGAACGAGTGTAATAGTAATTCTGCATGTTGATGCAGTTGGAGACGAATGTTATGTACAACAGAACACAGAATGGGGCGCCTCTTCCTCCGTTAGTCCAAATGGATTCTGCATATAACCGTTGTCGATATATCCAGCCACCAAGTATATCCCCTTCTCCTGATTCTGGTCAGGCACTAGCCGATGCATCTCACATGGGCGCATAACCAGTGGACCATCTAATGGGTGTACTGTGTTAGATCAGTTGATTCACCTTCTCCCCCCTCCCCTTTCAATCTCACGAAGACGTTACGTGTCGTCAGTATCCAGAGTTAACCAACATTATCTGCCTATGGTTTCCCAATGTATTGGTACTCTCTTCGCAAGTCGGAGAGTTGGAACCATGGGGGAGAATTAATTATGATCGTTAGCACCCGACAGGACTTGGACGTTGCCACGCCCCTGAATTACATGCCACTGTTGCAAGATTGGCATCGATCGTAGAAATAGGTACATGTATCGATCGATTCCACGTCTACTTGCTGTGAGGATCATTAAAAATGATCAATCTGATTGATGCCTTCTACACAGGTGTTGAAAAATAAGGAAAATAATAAAAGCCTCTTCTTTTTTTTTGTTTGCAGAATGGAGAAGGTGAAAATGGAGAAAAAACAAATTGGAAACAGGGAAAATTGTAAGTGATATTAGATGTCGGGGAATTGTAACGGGAAAGTGTCGTTGGATTATCTAGGTACGTGTCTCTGAATACATTAGCTATTTTCCGCTCGTCTGCCTGCGACAGTACCTCAAATTGCGTGTAGTTTATTTGTTTTTTCTTTAAATTTATTTCTTTTTATTTCTTGGTTTTATGGATATTCTTCGCGCTTCGATGAATCGAATAATGAAACAGAAATTGCGGAGGATTCATTTTACTGACAGGCATGGTGGGTAGAGTGATGAATATATATATATATATATAGGGTCAAATGCCTGAGGAAAAGAATTCAGTTTTTCGTGAATATTTTCGAGGTTTACATCTCGGGTTCAACCCAATGTCAGAGCAGAACAGATATTCTCCATCAATTTCAATTATGTTGAAGCTCATTTTGTCTGCTTCAATTTTAAAGGAAATAATTAATGAAAATACATTCAATAGAAAACTTTTCGCTAAATTATAATTGAAAATTGCTATTAGAATTTCTATTTTCATAAATCGAATCATATAACAAGCTGTCATGGGTCGAGTGTCAGCCTAAATAACATATGTGAATGTTAACACTATAAACTTCAATATTTTTTTGAAATGTTATCTAATGTCACGTTTTTCGACATCGTAGTTAGGTGTATTTTGCGACTGATCAAGACTCTTTGTATTGGTTAGATCTCACCAGAGTCACCGGTGGGAATCGAATCTGAGTCTACCACGTGTGAATCATTGACTATAAAATTCAACATTAATTTTAACATTTTATTCCTCAACATCCGCATTTACAACATTTCATTATTAAACATTTTGGTTTACTACATTTCAATTTTCAGAATTCCCATTCTCGACTTTTCTTCATGACACTCTTATTTGGGCATCACTAATTAACAGTCGAATCTCTTCAAATTTCCAAGAACGATATACTTGCACACTGAGAAGGAAAAAGTGGTGAAAACTATAAAATATTGATACCATTGATCCTTAGTCAAGATTTTTTGAAATAATTAAAAAAGCTATTGATTTTGCTAAATTCAGTTAATTCAAACAGATTAACTAGTTGAATTGACTGAATTCAGTTACTTCAACAGCTCTTTTAATTATTTCAAAAAAATATTTACTAAGGACCAATGGCATCAATATTGGTAGGTTTTAACCACTTTTTTTTTTCTCAATAGGGTTACCAATTTCAATATCCTTTTGAGAAGAGATAACTAATTGTATTTATTATATTCATTTTGATAGAGGTATGTAGCATTTGAGTGAATGTTTGTGTGTTGATTGTCCCCATGCGATTCATGCATATGTTATTATGGCCAGTGCTGAAATTTGTGCGTTGTGTTTGTTGTCTGTGTTATTTAGACATGTATCCAATATATCGATATGCTAAAGCTGAAAATAGTATTTTCCTCTAGAAATACCACATGTAATAAAATAAAATGAATGAAGATTTAAACATAAATTTTGAAGAGGTGAAAAGGCCCAGGGATGATAGTACTTTATGCATTATACCATGATTTTCAATAGAAAATTTCCAATGGGTGAAAGCTAAAGTATAATGACACGATACGATACGGACGAGTCGTGGGAGAGCATATCTATTATTTACCCCGTATACCTCATTGTATTGAGGAATGAGAAAATTGAATAGGATCGCACTGGTCAGATAAGAAACAAAATGAGGGAGATGCATTTCTTGAAAAAAAAAAAAAAAAAATTCGATCTATGGTTGTTAAACCAAATCAGTCGTACAACAACAGCAACAGTCTTATACCGTATTGTGTACCGTCGTGAGGTTATACTAGTTGGTTAATACCAAAGTGGAACACAAACCTTCAGTCATCACGATCTTCCGCTAGTGCTGTGCATCTTGGTGCATATTGGTGATTTTATATATGTTCATGTATTGGTAAATTCACCATGTATGATACTAATCGCAGTATCTACGTTGTATTATTAAAGAGTTTCCAACAAAATTTATAAGTACTGTTACATGAAAAAACAACATACCACATAACTGTATGAAAATTGATATTTTCATAATATAATTTATTGAAATTCAATTATTTCAAATAAATTGTTTGTCGATTATTGTTTTAAAATCAATTTCCAATATTTTGAATAAATTAATTTATCAGAGTATAATGAGGTTATGAATGTGGCGTCTGTGTGTGGCGGTAAATTCAAACTCAACCGCTAGAAATACACGAGTACATGCAATGTTGTCACGTTTCAAAGCTGAACTGGATTCCGCTATTACATGTTTTTCGTCCAAAAAAAAAATTTCTTACATAAATAATATATTATTTCAAAACATTAGTAGCACCATTAATACCGAAAAAAAATTGCATCTCAAATCATTCACACACAACTACCAGGAAAAACAGAAAATTAATCTCAATAAGCATACCGCTCGAGATCTCGTTCAATTCGTAAGAAATAATCGAAAACGGTTATTTTCCATTGGCATAGAGTCTCTGTGTGTAACATATTGCCCGTGAGAAAAAGTGTTTATACCCATCATGGTAATAATTACACTTCTCTCCCCGCCATGATGCCTCTACTTCTCTTCTACTTTTAACTGTGTACAAGCTTGAGGCGCCGTGTGGCTCTTGTGAACACGTTCAACGTTATTATGTCGTTATGATTTATGAGCCCATGCGATTCTTGGGCACTCACCTAACCGCGCACACACAGTGTTCTGATGCCGTTGGCATACCGCTATTATTAAAATGAGAGATTAAAAAAATGAGGGAGGAAGACAAGAGTTAGAGCACATCCTTCTAGCATTAACGATCCCTCCCTCATTTTCTCGTACACATACTCCATTTTGGTTAGTTACGTATTTTGACTATTGAATTCTACCAGAAATTAAATTTAACCAGTAGATCATCAATTTCTGTTAGCCACCATCTTTGGTATGAATCAGTGGCTCGTTTCAGGATGTTGAAGATTATTACTGCCTTTTTTTTTCATCTTCTTTTTCTACAATTTATTCTGCACCTCTTGGGGAGGAATGGTTAATGATTTCTGGGTAAAATTCACCACGACAATTCGTCACTGGCTAGATGTGTTGACGTGCCGATTAACTTTCCTCTCATACACTCTGTTCATTGTTTTCACGTTACAGGTATCAGAATGATAGGCATCTCTTTCTCTCTCTTTCTCTCTTTTTTTCCTCTCTACAGTATTCTTCAGATTTTATCACTACTATTGTTCTGGTGAATCAATCATTTTTTAGTGAATGAAATTCGTTTTATTTGATAAATTGAAATGGATGAATTTTGGGGCTATTTGATTTTATATGATTTTAATGTGAAAAAATTGAGTTACAGATACTGAGATATTAGTGAAATTTGAATAATTATGATTTATTTTCAATTATCAACATGATGAAACAAAATTTAATATTCATCATCATTTTATTTGTAATTACAAATTTATCATTATGAAATTTCGAATAATCTATTTCAATTTATATTCTGTTATTATTAATTTTAATCATTACAAATAAATGTGAATGTGAAATTTTGCTGAGTTAAAATTTTTTTTTTTATCAAGAAATTCTTCAGCAAATCGGGTCATTTTCAGTATTAAATAGAAATAAAAGAATTCAATGGAAAAGAGAATAAATGATAATTGTACAGTTAATGCAATACTCTGGAATGGAGGTGGGATTTACCTGAATAAAATAGTGGTCAAGAGAGCAAAGAATTTTCTTGGATTTCTGGTGAATGATACAGCTGAAATTAGTAGCCCATCCCATGATACCGATGTAGTGACATATAATTAGACTAATGACAGCTTGCTAGTAACTTCAGCAAACTTCTTATATGACCAGTCAGTCATCTCTTTGTCACTGTACTGTGTAATTATACGTGAATTATATGGCGTTTCCATCGTTGTGCATGTACTGAGGAAATGTTTCTATTCGAGTTGCAATGAAGCTGATGGAATTCATGGATTCGCAATCATACAAGAAGCTAAGGAAATTTCCACTGAAGAATACTTCAATAAGATTGATTCTTGATTCAATAGCTTCAGAAATAGTTCGAACAAAATTATTTACTCGTTCAGAATGAATCAATACTTGAATAAAATGCTTTAAGATAATTCTTTTTTTCTAATGTGGCAGAATGAATTTTCAAGTCTTTTCTGGGAAATTTGACAGTTTTTACCCAAAATGAAACGTCAACATGGAGTAAGACAATTTGAATCAGAGATTTTTTCGAAGCTTGAAGAAATTTGAAAAAGGGCCTCAATTTTTCTGAGCAGAATAATAGAATTCTTCAAGTATTTCTAAAAATTAAAGTCAATACGTGTTCTTCACTGGGAATTGCGATAGCTTTTCAATGGAATCGTCAAAAATATCGTATTTCAAGTACTTTCACCAATTCCGAGCAATTTTCATTGGATAAAAGTTTGAATCCCGACAAAAAATCAATCTAGCCATTTCACATCTGATTTCCATTTTTCCGACTTTTTCTGTACCAATTATTAGTGAAAATATTTCTGGCTTCTCGATGATGCTGAGTTCCCGCAGAACTCAACATCAATTTTATTCCAGTTCAATAAAAAACAATAAAAACAATTCGAATAAAAACCTCAATTTTCTTTTCAAACGATCGAAAATCGTAATAACTCTTTTTTTTCCCTCATCCCATAAAATAAAAGAAAATTAAAAACAAAATCGACAAATAAAAGTTATGAAAATCCAATAGCCATATAACTGATGAAATTGATCCCTGGAACATTCACTAATGGTCTTTCACTGGCTTTATTAAACATGAATTAAATTGAGCAACCAAAATGTGTTGTGCATAACGAGTCAATTTATTGGTCTGTTGGTACTCAACAGGGCCAGTGAAAATGTTTGCAAATTAACTTCTATCCTCTATGGTTTTCAAAAGATATTTTTATACTGATTATTGATAATTTTGTAGCTACTATTTACGTTTGTAGAAAATGAAGATACACTCACACAGTGAATCAAGTGAATCCATTATTTCATGATTATTTCATTCGCATTGGTACCATCCAAATGTAATTATAATGCGGTTGAAAAAAAAAAAGAAGGCAAAAAGAAAAATATTATTTCATCTCTCGTTGAGTAGTAATAATAATCAATTGCACATAATTATAACATATACCGAGGCATTTCAATTTCACATTCAGTGATGATATATATTTCTACATTTCATATTCACACTTATTCGGTGATCATTCACTCTCATTTCCCTCGGTAAATAATCAATTTGTAATTACTGAAAAATTATCTGATTCGTTGCATAATGAATGCATTTCTATATTGACTTTTTTTTCCATCTCGTGCAAAATTTCAAACATTAAATATTCACAAACTGCATACGAGGTGAATCCTTTCTCTCTACGTAAAAGAAAAAAAAACGAACTTTTTAGTTCGATGTATTTCCTTCGATTTTTTTTTCTTTTCTTTTCTATTTCTCTTCTTGAAGAAGACGAAAGAAAAAGTGTCGTTACAGGTGAAACAAGAGGGAAAAGTTGTTCCATCTAGAGTCTCAGAGGTAGCAAAAGGTGTTGATGAGACTGTCCTTCTGTAGAATAGTAGTTGGACGTTGGTACCCAGGTGATAGTAGTCCAACGACGGAATGATACTCCAATCTAAAGTTGTACTCACGTGGTTATCAACGTTGACAGCAATTGTTGGTAAACTGCTATTCCACAGACATAAGCCTCAAGAATGAATTCTCATCATTTGTCAAGAATTGCTTCCTGATTCTAGTTATGAACACATTGATACTTACGCCTTTCTGACTCCATAGTTTCATCATAATATCTGTTAGAAATCGAATTATTTATTATCTACTTAAATAAGTTCATTTGACAATTAATTAGTATTGTTAAATCAATTTTTTCCAACGTCCCATGATTCCTACATAATAATTATTTGAATATTTGTTAATTTATTTCGATGAGCCGGAATCGCTGAAGTTGAAGTCGCAGCCGAAATAATACGCCGAGAAATTCTTCGATATTCGACCAAAGTCGTTAGATCGCTCATAATGACCAGTCCAGGACAGGGATGTGAAATGACGGTCGATTTGGAATTGGGTCAGGTCAGTCGTCAATTGACTGTTTTGTGGCCATTCCTGCCATGACCGCAAATTTAGTGGAAATTTTTTTTTTTTTTTCATTGGAATATAATTATGTCATGGAAATACGAAAACTTAGTTACAAAAAAAAATCATCTGTCTATTCAGGCCAAATTTGATCGACAAGGCGCTGTCTAGTCAATTTTCTTACTCAGGTTTCTTTCAATCATTATTTTCCGACCAAAATGATCAGCCATTACATCAACATTTCGTCACTAACGATCCAATGACCGTCAAAGACAATAATTTTTTTTCGTTCCATCCCTAATCAGGGTTGATTTCCCCAACGGCATCAATTTGAAAAAAATTCATTGACCCTCACATTATTAATAAAAGAAAAACAGTGACAATGCACTAATTGAATGAAACTTTAAGAGTTTATAATTGATTAACATGCGATTTAAGGGCAAAGTGCATCGTCGACATAAACCGATGGGTTACCATGTAATAATTTATAATCGAGTGCTACGTCAGCATAGTATCTTAAATCGATTCACGTATAACCAAACTCGATCTCTAACCGCTCCTTTCCAACCCTCAGCCCTTTCCCCCTACAGTTCACTCTCCCCTACTCGTTCTACTGTACCTCGTTCACCTCAATCTTCTCCTTTTATCCTAACCTTAATACCCAAGCCGTCTAAATTATTGCACTTTGTGAGAGAGAGAGAGAGAGAGAGAGGGAGTACCTCCTCTTGCTCCTGCTCCTTCAGCCCTCTCTCGCAGTTGAATATAGTCAACGGGGGCGATTGCAGGCTTTAATTAATGACTACCTGACATGAACGAGGCCGGACGGTTTTACCTTTAAATCATCGTGCGGACATTTCAACGAGTAAGTACCGTGATAAGGAAATTAGCAGTATGTACGCGAATAAAAATAAAGAAAATCAAGATTGTGTTAAACAAAACATTAAATTTTTCGATACACCGATAGCAACAAAGAGAAATGCATATATTTCTAAGATTCAGCACTACAACAAAAACGTCGATTAAAATTGAGCAGAAAATGACGTCATTCACTTCTCGTTTATTCGCTTTTGAAACTTAACCTGAATAGACAAAGATTCCGTTGACTTTAACGAAAACTGTCAGGATGCAGCATCAGCAAATTGTCGAAATGTCGATGGTCTTTGCCTTCAGAACCTCTCATCCGAAGTGAGAACACGAGAGAGAGAAAGAGAGACTTGAGTTAGAATCTAGTAAATTCAATAGGTCTCTTTATTCTGCTGATTAAGTTTAATTAAAGAGTTTTTGTTTTGTGTATAGAGAAGAAGCAATCTGTCGTGACACATTAACCGATCAAAGTGTTTTATGTGTACATTGTAAATAATCCCAATCAAGTTTAAGAACATTGTTACAATTACAAACAGATAAATTATGTAGTTGAAGAAGATTACTGTGGATAATTCATTACATTGAATTAAATGTTTAATGCGAGGTATTACACGGTTTTATCTGAGTTTGTGAATAGCAATAATTAAGATTGCATTTGGTAATAAAATATATGAAGCAGTTATATAAATTGAATGGAAAACGGTAGCTTCTGCTAACAGAAAAGGGGAGATCGACAATTCCGATGCATTACCCATCTATATTGTCCAATTAAACGTTCGGAAAATCAATTATCAATGGTTAAAGTGTCCCTTTTTTTTATTTTATATATTACATTTACATCTGTGCACATACACAAATATTCATGCACGATTTATCCATGTACATTGAACGGTAGAAATTTACTTCCGCCCAAGAATGAGAGAGAGAAAATTTACCAAAGTCGTAAAATGGAATCTATAAAATTCAACCGACTATTTCAAGATGTTGCAAGGAGTGATAATGTTACGGTGAATTCCAAACCCCCAAGTTTAAAGATTGCAATCTCTCTGCTCAATGTTTTTAGTGTACAGTTGTATCATTTCAACCTACTCTATCTCTCTCTACCCGCCTTCTTCAACTTAAATGGAGAGAAGGAAGGGGAAGGGAAAACCATTCAAGTTTCTCATCTTCTGCAAGCACAACTGCCAACAAACTCTGATTAATGAGTATGGGTGAAATTTCAAAAGATTGTCTCATAGATATCAGTGCCACATGATATGTTGCGTTTATGTTTGAGCTGCGAATAGATTTTTAAAACTCCTATTATGGATAGATAGAGGTAAGTGAATAAATTATTTTACTTCTATTTAATGAAATTTTCTCAACAATTTATTCTCACTGAGTAGCTTCTAATGATTCAATTAAATTAATCTTGAAAATAAATTTCTACAGTTTCTGAAGTGAAATTTCTTATACGATGTCAGACCGATTTAACGCTTGTGTTAAATTTCCACGCATAGAATGTTTCACGCCTGGGGCCTTATTCTTGACTATCAACGAATTCTTTCCGTGGACAAAATTCAATCCGTAAATGGAATGATTCTGTCTAAAATAAAACTTCATCGACCGATTGTAATTAGTCATATGGTTTCCTTTGGTAGACGGATGATATTTACAATCTTCATACAGATGTAGACTTCTCCTGGACGAGGGTATATTTATTATATGCAAGAGAGTGTATATCTCACTGGTCAATTATTATCATTTTTTTCTTTAATTAATCTCACTTTTTTGATGACAATCGACTTATGCTGAATCCACTGAGACCACATTGATTAGTATGAGAACTCAATGCAAAATCTATCTACGGATCAAGCTGTATAAGAGATTGAAATTCACTATTTTTTTCCCTCACCTAAACATTCCGTTGACGGACCGAATTCCGTATATGGAAAGAATTCTTTAATAGTTGGGACGAGGACTACTGAGGGCCTATTCCCAACGTATGAGAACAGGATCCGTGGACTGAAATGGTGTTTTTATTCAAGAACATTCAGTTCACGGAAGATATTCTCACAGGAAAGAGTTTTGTTGACGGATACGCTTTTCGATTCGTTCATGGCTGTCACTTCCTCATGTGAGCATTCATAAAGACTGCATAGAATCGTTTTATATCGAGAGTTACTGAATTGATAAAGAGTTGAATTGAGAATGAGGGACAAAGAAATGAAGGTGACAGGAGAAATCACAGAAGAAAATGCGAAAAGAGCTGGAAATGTGAGTTATTCTCAAAAAAGTGTTCTTAATTAAATACATCCATACGAATTTGGATTTGCTAACTTGCAAATTTAGTAATGTTCTTGATAGAACTGCTTGAAATTCATCGAGCGACGAACGTGATTCATATTCCGCTCACAAAAAATTCAATAGCACTCCAGCGCAATTAATAGTCTCACGCTTAAAAATTATAGAAGGGTTATATATTCTCTGCCGTACGAGGACTTGCATTTCCGTTAAGAAAGTAAATCTCGATTCGTGAACGAAAAATTTTTCGTGAGAAAATCGTTAATCTGTTAATGAAATTGATGACTGAATCTTCATATTCGATCACGGATTTCATTCCGTCAACGAAAACGGATTCTCATGAGTCGAGAATAGGCCCCTAGCATGAATCGGGTATGGGACAGGGAGTGAGAGAACCAAAAGCAGTGACAGTGGGGCGACACATGCGCGCAAGGCACCCGGGATGGAAAAAATCGAGTCTTTCAGTGGTCGAAAGACTCCTGTCCCGGTCTCTGACAGAGTCCCTATTCGCGCCATGGCAGGGACTTTCTAGAGACATCTTGCTGACCTCCCGTACGGGACATGTGTCTCTTCCACAGGGACTCTCAATCCTTGCTCGACGAACCGGAGTCCTTACTTGAGAAACTCACAGTCTCTCAAATAAGGACTCCTCCAGTTTTTCCTCGAGAGCCATCAGTCTTTCTATTTTTCAAAAAAACATTCATTTTTATACATATTTTTTTTATTAAAAAATACATTAATCAATATTTTAGATGATAATAGATTGTTGAATGCCACTTAGATTTTAATGAAACTCAAATATATCCATTTTACCCTTATAGCCGTTTTACTCCACTTTCCGCTAATATTGAGAATTTTAATCAAAGTCAAATACGAAAAGAATAATGATTCCACGTTTTCCAAAAATTATAAAAATTGAGAACTTCGAAATTATTAACTTAAAATGAAAAAAATGATTCATTTCTCGGTCTCTCTCATAAGGACTTATGTCTTTGTAAATCTTTATGAATCTACTGAGAGCCCAGTGAAGATAGAAGTCCTCATGGGAGAGACCAGCAAAGATAAAAGTCCTTACGAGAGAGACACGAGGGACACTGTAGAGACAGTTGCGGGACTTGCGAGACACTCCAGAGACCGAAAAGTCTTTCTGGGAGTCTTTGAAGACCGTAAAAGACTCTCAAAAGACTCAAAAATTTTATCCCGGGCAGTCCCAATAGTTTGCACAAATGAATAGTAAATAGCGAAAAATGGTTGAAACTCGTATTTTTTTTTAACTTTTTATTATTCGTGCTCTTTTCTGCATCTCATTTGCACTCAAGCTGACGCCGTCAGTTGAGTAGCATTAGAGCAGTGCCACTCTGATAGCGCGTGTAACGGAAGGTTAAGAAAATCTCGAAGACTATGGAAAATAGCGAAATTTTTATAGAGACTTTCCTCATAGCTCGTCAAATTCTCCATAAAGAAAGATTCGAATAAAATTACAGTGTCTCACTTCTTCTCAGAAATATTCTTTGAAGAAGAAATGGACAAGAAAAATATCATTTCTTTGCTACTAAATTGAATATTTTTTGTCAACCTTCTTCTGAAAATATCTTGAAAACTATAGAAGATGACAAAATTTTTTCGAGAAATTCTTATTGTATCTCTTGAAATTCTCTACAAAAAAGCATTAGCGCAAAATTTCGCTCTCTCGCTTTTTCCGAATGCGTAGTCAGACGTTATTCACATTGCGTACTGTATACACTCAGCAAAAAAATTAAGGGAACGCTAAATTTTGTCAGTTTTTTGCTCGATTTTCAAATGGCTGTAACTTCGCCAAAAATCATCGTATCAGGATAAAAAAAAATGGTTGGAAAGCTTGAAGTTTCTACTCTTGAAATTTCGAGAGGAAAAATTTTTTTGACCATCCGTTATAACGAGATAAGAGGGTTGAAAGCGAGAAATTTTTTTTTTTTTTTTCATTTTTTCAAATTGTTCCACGGACTTCAAAAAAAATTCCGACTTAACCCTTATCAGGATTATGTAGCCTGATCTTTCAACTTCAATTTTCTTTTTTTTTTTTTTCCCTACGACCCTTTGTTCTTGAGATATCGTCGATTGAATCAAAAAACACCCTTTTGTCTTTAATTGTCGATATCTCAGGAACTACTGATCGCGCAGCGAGCGGGTGATGAGATTCGTAAACTTGAATAAATTTCCTATAAGATTCTTGCACTGTTTAATTGAAAAAAGAATTCCTTCCACTTTTAACATTGGTTCGGGAAAGTACCGAAAAATTGAGTTTTTTTTTCTTTTTCGAAAATTGCCCTGCATTTCGCGAATTTTGTGGAAATAGCAAATGTTTTAACGTTTTTCTTCAGTTCAATGTGTGCTGAAACAACCCCCTAAATTTTCAAGCCAATCGGCCTGACCGTTTTTTTCCCGAATGAACAAAGTTTCCGCAAAAATTAAAGGAACACTTTTTTGTTCCTTAAACACCAATTAATGATGATCAAGGCCGAAAATGTTTTTTCTCCGTTATTTCTTTGTGATTTTTTAGGCAAAATATGTTGAATTCCATCGAGAAAAAAAAATCAAAAAAAAATCAGAAAAAAATTAAAAAAAAATAAAAAAAAAATAAAAAAAAAAAATTTTAAATCGAAAAAAAATCAAATTTTTTTTTTTTTGATTTTTTTCAATCATTAAAAAAAAATCGATTTTTTTTTTATTTTTTTTTTCGATGGAATTCAACAAATTTTGCCCAAAAAATCACGAAGAAATAACGGAGAAAAAACATTTTCGGCCTTGATCATCATTAATTGGTGTTTGAGGAACAAAAAAGTGTTCCTTTCATTTTTGCGGAAACTTTCTTCATTCGGGAAAAAAAAACGGTCAGGCCGATTGGCTTGAAAATTTAGGGAGTGTTTCAGCTCACATTAAACTAAAGAAAAACGTTAAAACATTTGCAATTTCCACAAAATTCGCGAAATGCAGGGCAATTTCCAAAAAATAAAAAAAACTCCATTTTTCGCTACTTTTCCGAACCACTTTTAAAAGTGGAAGAAATTTTTTTCCAATTAAACAGTGCAAGAATCTTATAGGAAACTTTTATTCAAGTTTACGAATCTGATCACCCGCTCGCTGTGCGATCAGTAGTTCCTGAGATATCGACGATTAAAGACAAAAGGGTGTTTTTTGATTCAATCGACGATATCTCAACAACAAAGGGTCGTAGGGAAAAAAAAAAAAAAGAAAATTGAAGTTGAAAGATCAGGCTACACGATTCTGATAAGGGTTAAGTCGAAAAAAAAATTTTAAAGTCCGTGGAACAATTTGAAAAAATGAAAAAAAAAGAAAAAAAAATTTTCCGCATTCAACCCTCTTGTCTCGTTATAACGGATGATCAAAAAAAAATTTCCTCTCAAAATTTCAAGAGTAGAAACTTCAAGCTTTCCAACCATTTTTTTTTCATCCTGATACGATGATTTTTGGCGAAGTTACAGCCATTTGAAAATCAAGCAAAAAACTTACAAAATTTAGCGTTCCTTTAATTTTTTTGCTGAGTGTAGAGTTAGGGAGACACCACAATGGACGCAAACGTAATGCAACATAAATTGAGTGCGCAGCGCACCTTAATGAATGTATGCAATTGGTGCGTCCTTTTGTGAGGTTATTTGGCTATTTTCAACTGTCCATGATAAATTCTAAATCATTGACAGGAGTTTCAAAGCTAGCGCGAAAAACTGATTGAGATTCGAAGATGTGCAGATCATCAAAAGTGATATCTATCACATTATCCCTGCTTACATGGACGGAAATGGACCCAAATGACTTGTTGATATTATCTTATGGATGTATGTCTTCAAATTTAGTTTCTACAGGTTCATACATTTTGTGTTTTTAGAAGAAAAAATCCTTCTAATAAATTTAGAGGTTAATTGGGCTATTGATTGACTTCAAATATTTATTTATCAGTCCAATATCCCAATTAACCTCTAAATTTACTATTTATCATGATGGACGATAAAAATAACAATAATTCTTTTAATGATTTGGAATTTATCATTGGCAGTTTAAAATAGTCGAATAACCTTAAAAAAACGACACACTGAGAGAAAAATTTACTTCTGCCAAATGAATTTATTTGGCAAAAATCATTTTCTCTGATTTCTGCTATATAAATCAGAAAAATTTATTTTTGCCAAATACATTCATTTGGCAGAAGTAAATTTTTCTCTCAGTGCACCAATTGCGTACGTTTATTCTGGGGCGTAAAGTGCGCTGCGCACACAATTGCTGTTGCGTCGTGTTTGCATCCATTGTGGTGTCTCTCTTATCTACTACGCTTAAATGTGACAAAGAAATTTCACTTCTAGCGCATGACATTCCACGCACCCTCTTTTTTTTATTATCTATCTTTTCACTCTTCATTTTATCTTTCTTCAAAGACTTTTGAAAATTCTTCCATGGGGGTCGTAAACGAACTCTTCTAGCATCATACGTATTCAGTTGTGAAATTGCTTCAACGCATCACGTAGGTACTTCGTGTTATTACTCCTGGTAGCGCCCCAGTTGCATCCAAAGAAACCGCGTGAGCCACAAAAGAATACGAGCTTCTGACAGTTCAACAAGTACTCAGTAGCGTATATATGAAGATGAATTTAAACTCGAGTGTCCGAGAATGTGAATAAAGGATAAAAAAAATATTCGGGTAAAATGAGAAATCTCAAAGTGTAATTTACGTTTTCTTTTATCGCTGTTAAAAAAAATTATTGTCACGAATTATTCAGTTTTTCCTGCTTTCTCTCCCTCGCTCTATGCCGCAGGAGCGTCGTTTCATTCAAAAGAGAAAAATGTGATTATCGTAGTTTTTATTGTAGTTATAAAAGCACATCCGGATTTATGTGTACGTCACTGAGCTGTACAGCACAAATTCTTCATGGATAACCGCAGGAGTTCGCTCTACGGTACTGCCGTGGTGTATGTATGCGTTGTAACTTGGGGAGTGATTTTTGCCTGAACTTTCTACTCTGAAATGAATCACTGAATTTTCAAAATTGTTTCATTTGTATCTTTTTTAGGAATTTTATAGTTTGAAACGTTCCATCAATTTGAGAAGGGATACGTGTTTAAATAACACAAACGAAAATAGTACACAAATTCAACACAGGCAAATAACATTTGCTTACATGCCATACACCTCAACCAAAATCAAATTAAAAATAGTAATATTCTTTTGTTATTTTTTCAAAGAACTTTAAAAAAATTAAAAAAAAATCACGGTCGATAATATCAAGTTCTACACACTTTTTTCATCATATAATATGAAAAATTGCAATATGACATCCAATATGATAAAAGCTATGTTGAGGATAAAATGTTCAAGAATAAATGTTGAAATTAATGTTGAATTTCACAGCGTTAACATTTACATGTGTTATTAACATCGACGCTCTTTAGTAATCCTCGAATATTTTTTTCTTTACCTTATTTCAGTGTTTCTATTTTATTATCATTGTACGAAATTTATTGATTTTGTGAACAGACCATTTAAAATTTTTCTGCATAGCTTCACGGGGAATTGAAAAATTTACCGGAACTAAACGTAAGGCGATGCGCACTGGTAATAATAAAATTTTCTACCGAAGACGACAACTATTTTCTTTATATGTCGTTTCGATCAGCCAGTATACTGCTCATAACACCAAGTTTCTGTGTGTAGCAATTTCACCTATACATGTCCTATAAAGAGATAAACATAGTGAGTGCTTTTATAGGATTCTCACCGAACGGTAGCGTTTACGAAGAGAGCTCACGATACTTTTTAGAGCTTGAAAAAGTATTTCAAACCTTTAGCATTCGTTTTCTTGTCTTCTTTTTTTTTCATTCACAATTTTATATTACATTGGAAACTTGGGAAATTGTGAGTTGATTGTTTGCATTGAGTTTGAAAATGATTGTTTTTAATGAATCTACAGTGAACGTGTGCAAATGGTTTGAACACAGATTGATTGGAAAACTAATAATATAATAAATGAATATTTAAATTCAGGATGATGTCAATCGAATATTTCGTTCAGTTTTAAAAATGCTATTTTTCTCAAAGGAATACCTCTGTTTTATTTCATACGAAATTAATTATCAAAATACCAATTGTATTTCGAAAGTGGCATATACGCATTCCATTGAACATTCCATTTCAATCAAAATTATTTCAAAACAAAAGCAAACTCCAACTCTAAATTTTCAATGGGACTCAACAATTTGATTTAATTCCCAAAATATTCGAGGAATTCATAAACTTTAATTATTCAAAACATCAAATTATTAATTTCCACAAAGGATTTAAAAAAATTTCATCAAGCTCTGAATTGGACAAATTCCTCTGAATAATTGATATTGACAGACATATGCAGAGAGCGAGCAGTTCTAAAAATTTGTAGTAAAAATATAATCCTCCGAAGTCTGAAAATAAGCATCACAAAATATTTAATGAAAATTCCAAAATTGAAATGTTCATATAAACGCTAAAAAAAGGCGCCGAGACCATCCAAATTTTCCGGATTAAAAAAAACGAAATAAATTACTCAGAGGATTGACCCAAAATTTCCCTTCAACAAATTAGTCATTAATTCATTAAACTAATGGATATTGCCGTATGTAAAATAAATGATAATAGCTGTAAATAAGACACCCGATGATTGTTGAAGTCAGACGGTGTTAATATATGTTGTAATACAACGTGTCCTCATAATACCATACAAATAGTAGTACTAGTATAAAAGGGTTGAGTGTGTAATTATGTCGCTTAGTAAAAGACATTAATGTATGAAAGAAAAGGTATTCCAACAAATGTGATTTATGAGATATTTGGACACGGCAATGGACTTTACCTACTTTGCAATTGTTGGCTTTAAATCATCTGGGCGGCTACTTTTGCACGTGGAAGCCCTTCTCTCTTCTCTTCACGGAGCGACAAACTCATGTCGTTAACCCTCAACCGGTTTTTCGCGGGGTCACGAAACGGTCATAAATACATAAAGAAACGAAAAAAAAAACCTAATGTTCATGGGTACGCGCAATTTTTCTCTTTTTCTGATCCTTCCAGAATAATTGAAGATACAAATTGCCCCTTCCAGTTGTCTTCTCTCAGTGGCCATTACAACATTACAGACAAACATTTTACTAATAGTTTAAGGTAGTATCTCAACGGACGGTCGATAAAACAGAAAAAATTACTATTTCTAGGTTAATTCCCAATTAATTGCTGATAATTCAGGAAAAGGTACTTTTCCGTAGTTTGATCATGTGTCGCAGTAGTCATTGAGTGTGTTGTGAGGAGCAAACGAAAAAAACACCCGAAAATTAATATGCATGATTAAAAACTTATTTCCGGGTATGAAAAGCAAATTCGAAGAAGAATTGGTGAATTATATTAATTACTTGTCCTTTATTGTTATCTTTAATTTTGACAATATAAAATGGTCAATCGACTTGAAATTTCACGAGATCATTTTTTTCATTTCTTTTCATTCAATGCATTTGATTTATATTGTTCATTTTTCTAAATATGTATATTCATACGAGATCATTCAGATTCCTATAAACTTTCTTTCAAAATTCATTCTATATTTCAATCGTTGAAGTCGTGTAGGCATCAAACTACGTTAATTTACCTGACAAAGTAATTAAACTACTCTAAAGTCATATCTTTAACTCATGAATATCATTTTTTCTTTTCGATTTTTTTTTCACATTATTAATCTCCTATCACATGCATGAGATAGAGAGAGAGAAGTAAATAGGTATGACTACCTTCTAATTAAAATTTCTCAATGATATACGGAAAATGGAATATTTCTTTCTTCTATTATTTAGTTGAAATGCTGTTCTCTTCGTCAATAATTTTTAAATAATGGGTCTACTATATGATTTTCTAGTAATTTCGTTATTTCTGTCCGATTTAGGGCGTTTTATCCCCACCACCGCTATTTTCAGTAACTTTGATAATTCATATCTCATATATTAAACGGATAAAATCATGAAAAATTCAGAAAAATGTAAAAAAAATATCATTTTTAATACGGCATAGAAAAAATGAGGATTTAACTGTACTCGAATTAGCTGGAATACTACCTTAATCAGAATAATTCTATCACTCTGTAGACAGCTTTTTTTCAATGAAATACCATTCTATTTTTTTTGATAAATCAATTCCCCGATAAATTGCACAGAATTTCAAATAAAAAGACGGGATATTACCCTCCAGCAATGCGAATATAATCCCCACAATAGTTACGAAACTTATGAAATATTTATAAAAATAATACCATCAAGATATCGGGTAGCATCTTAAGACTGTTGAATCTCATTTATGTTATATGAAAAAATATCAATGTCGTTGAAGTCACGGCATTATTGCCAATATTATTTGCCATTGGAATGTTCCGTTATCAGTAGAATATTTTCCTCCATAATTTCATTTTTCCCCTCAACTCTGTTTCTTCACTGTCTCTCTCTCTCTCTCTCTTTCCCCTCATTCAATTCTATTCCCCCGAATCATTTGCTCCCCCTTTTTTCCTCGCCTCTTCCTCCTTCACGATATTACAAGCCAGATATCCGGTAATCTTGAGCACGAGAGGGGGAGAGATAAGAAGAAAAAAAAGGGCGATAAATGATAAACCCGAGAGATGAGATATATCGCTTCTATGCATCGTTATGCTCAAGATATACTCCGTCTCTTTACTTGCCTTACCACGTGTTTGATCATTTCGTTTTAACCACCAATGGCGTTGCCGCTGTGATCGATCTATAGAATTAAAAAAGAAAAATGCAAAAATGAAAGACATGAAAAACAGAAGAAAAAAAAATTGTGTAGACACACACACACACATAGAGAAATATAGGGTCTTTCAGAGTCTCAGTATGCGTTCATGAGATTACTCGCTTGGATAAAGTCATTCGTGGCACATGTTACCGAAGGAATGAATCGTGAACGAAAAGATGTTTTCTCTTCTTTCCCTTTTTTTTTCTCGTTCCAAACGCTACAAGAAAGTATCAACGTCGATACATTTACCTCCGCAGAGCGCAAGAGGAAAAGAAAAACGATAAAATTCAATGGAAAATGTTTTTCCATTAGCTCTTAAAAAATTTCCCAAAGTTTTGCGGGAAAAGCTCTTTATAAATGGAGACTTCAATCGGTCCACCAATTAGGTCTTGTTTACGAAATTTCCCTGTAACCTCCTGTTCTTCTAAGCGAAACGCTTCTTTTTATACTTAAACTCTTTTTTTTTCTCTCTTTCTCTCTCTCCCTTTCTCAGTGGAAAGACGGAGAAGGGACGTGAGGTGTACTAGATAAGAGTGGATGAACGCTGAAAGGCTAAAAGTTTCTGAAGAGTACGTGTAACCAAACTCAAGGGGTTTCATGGCTTATGGCCAATGCAATAAGTGCGCTCTGTCGTCTTTTTTTTCCTCTTCCTCCGACATCTACTTCTTTGCCGTGTTGGGCCCTGTGCCTACGTTAGGTTAGGAGAACACTGTCTGCATAATCCAAGAGAAGGGATCATAAAGGTGTTTTACGTGCAGCGTAGGGCGAAGGAAGACGATGATGGAGGAGAGAAGAAAAAATGAGAGAAAAAAGAAAATGGAGATTGTAAAACGGTAATTTCTGCAAGGTAGCCTGTGACGAGAAGAGGAGAGATAGTTCTCTGCTTTTCGTTGATGACTGCCTCTATTGGAAGGGTGGTAGGCTGCCCTTGTGAGAGTGAAATCTCAGACAGAATCTTGAAATTTTCTACTCGAGTCTTAAACTTCATTGTACTGATGGAAAATAGATGGAAATGCTGTGAAAATCAGAATAATGTTGTTGTTTGATTGTATACCGTTGTTTTATTTTAATGGAGTTAGGAGTGAGGAGAAATCTGGGAAGGCAGAATTTCGGAATTGGCTGAAAAAAGAGACAAATAGAGACGGTATGGAGATAAATCACCGTTATTGATCATCATCAGCCGAATGTCAATGGCTAATCATTTTCATCAGAAAATAAGGAACGAGATGTGAGGTCAGAAAATCGATGGGACATCATTTTGACGGTCAAACACCATCAAAATAGACTGATAATTTTTTTTCATAATAAATTTTTGTATTTCTGGATTGGAAATTGATTCATCTTATTTTACAAATCCATAATCAAGATGAGTTCGAAGCTTATGTAGAGTTCATAATTTTCGGAAGGAAATAAGAAATATTTCCATGACATAATTGTAGTCTGATTTTTCAACCCATTTCATCCTTGAAGATGCCATTCAATTGAAAAATGATTTAAAAAATTGGCAGAGATTTTCCATCTAGAATAGCTGAATTCTAATATTGATTTTTCATATTTATTTTTGAGCTGGACAGTTTAATCACAGTTTTTCTTCCAGAAAGAAAAGAAGTATTGCATGATTTTTGGAAATGAGTGATTGCTTCAAGTTTTCGCATCGAAAAAAAAAAATTGCCTTAAAATGATCAGAAAAGTGATCGAGAATAAAATAGACGATCAATTTTCATCTATTCAGATGAATATTGACATTTATCACTCCTGACTGGTCATTCGAATTTCTAACAGTTAATTTCTAACAAAGTTAGCGATCAAGTCAGAAATGGTCACAAGACAGTCAATTGACGACTGTCCTAACCCATTTCCAGATTGATCCCCATTTTGCATCTCTCGGCACAAGTGATTACAAAAGAAGTGAGAATGAATGAATAGACAGATGAAAAAGAAACAATTACCGGATCTAGAATGCATCGAACAATTTATACGAGTTTCATGAATTGTGAAAAATCACTGATCCATAAGGACATTAGCGTCAGGCTTAATCTCCCCCGTGTCATTCCCAATTGCCAAACAGTTTGGGGAATGTGCCTGTGAGCACCTACGGAAATCTCGATTTCCCCGGAGTTTCAGTGGCAATTAGCACGATTGCCGTTGACCCCCCCTCCCTTTTGCCATTGTATATATATGTCCATCTCCTCTCATGACTCTACCTCTCCTCCTCCTTCCCCACCCATTTCTCCTCACTGTCCCGCGGCTTTTCACCGGGTTTACGTGCATAGTAGTCACTCACCTGCATTTATTACCGCGGATTGGAATCCATGATGCACCTGTATATACAGAAACAGATGAACTGTATTTATGTGAATGAGTGTTTGAACATTTCACGTTTGTACGTGTGTTCATCCATCCAGCTAGGGTTTCTCGTCATTAGCCGAAGTCGCGAACCAATTGAGCCCACATACGTGATCAGTGAATCAAGTTATCCGAGGATTTACTCGTGGATATTGAGCGTTGATGTGTATGTGTAAGTGTATGTGTGTGTGTGTGTGTGTGTATGTGTGCGAATCGTATAATTGTAATTTGATCATACTGGAATCTCCCACGTCAGGCGTTAAAACTTGACGAGTATGATTATTTATGACTCTTTGTTTTGTTTGTTGTTGATTTTTACGAATTTATTATTATTCTTTGCTTTGACACGTAAAATAAATTGATGTTTTTAATTGCCTAATTGATTTTTAATTGAATGCACTCACTTTTGCTACTGAAATTATTGGGTTGAGAAAAATAATTACATGTACCGAATATTCGACCGACTAATTGGATGACGAAATGCATATTTATTCATTTTTTTTTCAATTAATACTTCACTTTATACATACATCATTTCTAATTTTATTTATAATTGGATGTTTACTCTCGAATAATCTGCAAAATTAATTTAAATAAAAAATATTGTGAAATTGAATAATAAAAATTTTGCAAAGAAAAAAAAAACTTATTTTATTCTCAGTTTAAGAAATATAGTGTGTTGATATTTTTCACTTGTTGTAAAGTATCAAAGGACACGCGTAATAAAAAAATGAAGGTAAATGTGAACCGGATTTATTCTTTTTTTCTTTCTCAAAAGTGTAATCGAATTAAGGAATCGTACGAACGAGTTCTTAATTAAATTCTTTTTGATGGTACACCGGCGTGCGAAAACGTGTCGTTTCATATTTAACCATATGCTTGAACCAGTAGCGGTGCTAAAATTCTCAAGGCATATGTGACACTGAGCGTAATAAATCTCAAGTATCAGCTTCCCCGTGATATTCGTGTGTGTAATCTTCAAAGTTCATGCTGCACTTTTGCTGTATTAAATCCATCCTTTTTCTTCTCTCGCTCTCTTTTTCGGTTATTCAATAGCTTTATTTTTAGCTTTATCCGTGAAAAAAATACAACTTTCTCGAGAAAAACACGTGGATAATTAAACCACTGTATCTCTGTCATTAAATTGATCCACCAAAAATACCGAGGAGGTGAGAATAAAAAATGAGAATTTTATTTTTTAAGGTAAAAAACGTGAAAATAAAAATGAACGACTTTTTTTTCAAGATAAATTACTTTCCCATGCGCTATATATATTCATTACCGTCACTTTCACCGCATTTAATGGCTTATCGATACATTGTGAAAAGAATAAAAGAACTCACATATTTATTGATCACTCATCTTTAATGAGTGTAGTTCGAAGGAAAAAAATGGTCGAGTGATACCCCATGGACGCATCATAAATTATTGTTACAATTCAGTTTTTCCATGTCAATTTGAGAAGTTATAGTATATTTTGACTATTCGGAGGGTCGCTCACACAATTGCAAGGTTGAAAAGGAAGAATCCTAATTAAATTGATTGAAAATCACACCCAACTTTTTCCCGGGAAGTTAACACATTCAATCGAAAGAAAACCACAGATAAAAACCAAGAATTGAGATTAGCACTAGGTTTTGCATGACCCGAGGCCACGACGGAGATGTAGTGATGCATAGGCCTCAAAAAGGAACCTATCACGACCCGTCCTACTAATGACACTCAGGATTTTATTGAAGAATTTCATTGACTTAACCACCATCCACCTTCATTGGGCATGAAAAATTTCTTCCATAATGTAACGAAAATAAGTACATTCTGGACATTGGACTTATAAAATGCACTTTATTTCCAACATTTTTGGTCAATAACTCGAATCACACAGAAAACACTGAGCGTAGAAGACGCACAGAAGTGCGTAATCACTGCACATGTGTGCGTACTTCACGTTCTTACAATCGAACGTGATGTACGCACACTCGGTGCGTGATGTACGCACACGTGTGCGTGATGTACGCACTCTTTTTGCGTGATCTACGCACACTTGTGCGTGATCTACGCACACTTGTGCGTGATCTACGCACACTTGTACGTCATCTGCGCACACTTGTGCGTGATCTACGCACACTTGCGCGTGATCTACGCATAGAAGTGCGTGATCTACGCACAGCAGTGCGTGATGTACGCACAGAAGCGCGTGATGTACGCACAGAAGTGCGTGATCTACGCACAGCTGTGCGTGATCTACGCACAGCTGTGCGTGAAGTACGCACAGCTGTGCGTGATGTACGCACAGTTGTGCGTGATATCGACACACGGTAAATAAGCGAAATAGACGTTAATATGGGATCAGGAGGGAGTTTTTCTAGTTTTTCGTGATTATCTCGGTTAATAAACGAGATAGAGCGAAATAGATATCGTCGCCTTAGAGTGAAAGGGGCGTAAGTGCCATTCTTCCCGATTTTTTTTTCCCAAAATAACAAAAAGGCGTATCTCCACTAATAGTGCGTATTGCTCCAATAGGCTTTCCAAGGCCTTTTACGCAATATTAGTAAAAAAATAAAAAATAATAACACATAAGCGTAAGTACCACTGACTAATAACAAAGGGGCGTAAGTGCCGGAGATACGCCTCTTTGTTTTTAGTGTTTTCATTGGATTTTCCCTAATTATCGGGAAAAAACTAATAACAAAAAGGCGTAAGTGCCGGAGATACGCCCCTTTCTTTTTAGTGTTTTCATTGAATTTTCTCTAATCATCGGAAAAAAATTAAAAACAAAGAGGCGTAAGTGCCATAGTTTAGATACAAATCGCTAAAAACAAAAAGGCGTAAGTGCCAAAATCCAGATGAGAAAACCTAAAAACAAAAGGTCGTAACTCCGAATATTCTCATGAGATAAAAAAAATTATAAAAACAAAGAGGCGTAAGTGCGGAGATACGTCCTTCTCACTTTAACTTCAACAATTATTCAACATTTGAAAAGGAAGTAACAAAAGGGCGTAAGTGTGGAAATACGTCCCTTTCATTTTAAAATTGGTAGTTACGCCACTTTGTTATTTCAATTTTCAATTATCCAAATAATGTTCCAGAGGCCATAAAAGAAATTTTGGAGTGATAAGTGGACATACGTCCCTTTCACACCAGAATTTCGTGTTTTTGGCACTTACGCCCCATTCACTCTAAGGCGACGATATCAATATTGAATCAGGAGAGAGTTTTTTCAGTTTTTCGGTATCATCTCGGTAAATAAGCGAGATAGAGCGAAATGGACGTTAATATGGGATCATCGGGAAGTTTTTCCAGTTTCTTGCGATTATCTCGGCGAATAAGCGAGATAGAGCGGAATGGACATTGATATGAGAGCAGGAGGAAGTTTTTCCAGTTTTACGTGATTATCTCGATGAATAAGCGAGATAGAGTGGAATGGACGTTAATTTGGGAGCAGGAGGGAGTTTGTCTAGTTTTTCGTGATTATTTCGGTGAATAAGCGAGATTGAGCCAAATGGACGTTAATTTGGGATCAGGAGGGAGTTTGTCCTGCTTATCGCGATTATCTCGGTGAATAAGCGAGATAGAGCGAAATGGACGTCAATATGAGATCACCAGGGAGCTCTTTCAGTTTTTCGTCATTATCTCGGTGAATAAGCGAGATGGGGCGAAATGGACGTTAATTTGGGATCAGGAGGGAGTTTTCCCAGTTTTTCGTGATTATCTCGGTGAATAAGCGAGATGGGGTGAAATGGACGTTAATATGAGATCACCAGGGAGTTTTTCCAGTTTTTCGTCATTCTCTGAGTGAATAAGCGAGATACAGCGAAGTGCACGTTAATTTAGGATCAGGAGGGAATTTATTAGATTTTTCACGACTATACCGGTGAATAAGTGAAATAGAGCGAAATGCACGTTAATTTGGGATCAAAAGGACATTATTTCATGTGAAAACTTCCTCATAATTCCATATGTCTACTTCGCTCTATCTCGCTTATTCACCAATATAGCCGCGAAAAAGTTAAGAGACTCCCTCCTGATACTACACTACTCAAAAAAATTAAAGGAACAAAAAATTTCCATTTTTTTCAGTGATTTTTGGAAGACTGTAACTTCATGAAGAATGGTCGGATTGAAATTTAAAAAAAAGCATTTTGAAGCTTGAAATGTCTAGTTTTGAAATCTTTCAAGGGAAAATTTTTTGGAGCATTCCCTATGATGCAAAGAGAGGAAAAGAAGCGAAAGAAAAAAAATCAAAATTGTTTTCATTTTTGAAAATGGTCTACAGGCTCAGAAAAAATTTTTGCAACTTGACCAATGCAAGGATCATTTAGCCCAACTCTTCAGCTTCAATTTTTTTTTTTCTTCGTCCAATCATTTGTCTCTGAGATATCGACTGTTGAATAAAAATTTGTCTTTTTCTCTTCGATCATCGATATCTCGTGAACTACTGATCGTACAGCGAACGGATGGCGGGTTTCACAAACTTGAATAAATGTTCTAGAAGTGGTTTTTGGAATTTGATTTTTAAAAAAATTAATTTTACACGTAATATTGGTTCGAAAAGTTACCAAAAAATAACGTTTTTTCACTGTTCTCGTAAGTCTACCTAAACTTTGTCATTTTTTGGAAGACTGCTACTGGAATTGTTTTTTTTTAGCTGAATGTATGCCCAAACACCCTGGAAAATTTCAAGTCAATCGGTTCAGCCATTTTTTTTCCCAACCGATCAAGGTTGTAGCAAAAATTAAAGGAACAATATGCTTGTTCCTTAAACCCTAATTAATGAAGGTTTTTTTTGTAAGAATTTCGTCTTAAAGGTTCACCTAATGATCGGAAAATGAGGAGAAAAAGACATTGGAACATTGGATATCGGAATATTTCGTTTATTAAAAATAAATTTGATAAAAACTGAAATTTGCAAGAACATGTGTATGCGTGTGGAACGAAATTTTTACAAAAAAAAAACCTTCATTAATTAGGATTGAAGGAACCAGCATATTGTTCCTTTAATTCTTGCTACAACTTTGATCGGTCGGGGAGAAAAAATGGCTCAACCAATTGACTTGAAATTTTCCAGGGTGTTTGGGCATACATTCAGCTAAGAAAAAACCCAAAGACAATAGCAGTCCTCTGAAAAATGACAAAGTTTAGGTAGACTTACGAGAACAGTGAAAAAACGTTATTTTTTGGTAATTTTTCGAACCAATATTACGTGTAAAATTAATTTTTAAAAAAATCAAATTCCAAAAGCCACCTCTAGAGAATTTATTCAAGTTTGTGAAACCCACCATCCGTTCGCTGTACGATCAGTAGTTCACGAGATATCGATGATCGAAGAGAAAAAGACGAAATTTCATTCAACAGTCGATATCTCAGAGACAAATGATTGTACGAAGGAAAAAAAAAAGAAATTGAAGCTAAAGAGTTGGGCTAAATGATCCTTGCATTGGTCAAGTTGCAAAAATTTTTTCTGAGCCTGTAGACCATTTTCAAAAATGACAAAAAATTTGATTTTTTTTCTTTCGCTTCTTTTCCTCTCTTTGCATCATAGGGAACGCTCCAAAAAAAATTTCCCTGAAAGATTTCAAAACTAGACATTTCAAGCTTCAAAATGCTTTTTTCTTAATTTCAATCCGACCATTTTCCATAAAGTTACAGTCTTCCAAAAATCACTGAAAAAAATGGAAAAATTTTTTGTTCCTTGAATTTTTTTGAGTAGTGTAAGTTAACGTCCATCTCGCCTTCTTTCGCTTATTCACCGAGATAATGACGAAAAACTAAAAGAGCTCCCTGATGATCTCATATTGACGTCCATTTCGCTCTATCTCGCTTATTCACCGAGATAATCACGAAAAACTAATAGAGCTCCCTGATGATCTCATATTGACGTCCATTTCGCTCCATCTCGCTTATTCACCGAGATAATCGCGAAAAACTGGAAAAACTCCCCGATGATCCCATATTAACGTCCATTTCGCTCCATCTCGCTTATTTACCTAGATGGTAGCGAGAAACTGAAAAAACTCTCTCCTGATTCAATATTGGTATGAATCTCGCTCTATCTCGCTTATTCATCGAGATAATCACGTAAAACTCCCTCCTGCTTCCATCTTAACATCCATTCCGCTCTATCTCGCTTATTCACCGAGATAATTGCGAAAAACTGAAAAAACTCTCTCCTGATTCAATATTGGTATCAATTTCGCTCTATCTCGCTTATTCACCGAGATAATCGCGAAAAACTGGACAACTCCCCGATGATCCCATATTAACGTCCATTTCGCTCTATCTCGCTTATTTACCGAGATCATAGCGAAAAACTGAAAAAAACTCTCTCCTGATTCAATATTGGTATCAATTTCGCTCTATCTTGCTTATTCACCGAGATAATCACGAAGAACTGGGAAATCTCCCTCCTGCTCCCAGATTAACGTCCATTCCGCTCTATCTCGCTTATTCACCTAGATAATCGCGAAAAACTGGAAAACTCCCCGATGATCCCATATTAACGTCCATTTCGCTCTATCTCGCTTATTTACCGAGATCATAGCGAAAAACTGAAAAAACTCTCTCCTGATTCAATATTGGTATCAATTTCGCTCTATCTCGCTTATTCATCGAGATAATCACGTAAAACTCCTTCCTGCTCCTATCTTAACATCCATTCCGCTCTATCTCGCTTATTCACCGAGATAATCGTGAAAAACTGGAAAAACTCCCCGATGATCCCATATTAACGTCCATTTCGCTCCATCTCGCTTATTTACCTAGATGATAGCGAAAAACTGAAAAAACTCTCTCCTGATTCAATATTGATATCTATTTCGCTCTATCTCGCTTATTCACCGAGATACTTACGAAAAACTGGAAAAACTCCCTCCTGATCCCATATTAACGTCTATTTCGCTTTATTTCGCTTATTTACCGTGTGTCGATATCACGCACAGCTGTGCGTACATCACGCACAGCTGTGCGTACATCACGCACAACTGTGCGTACATCACGCACAAGTGTGCGTACACCACGCACTTCTGTGCGTACATCACGCACAAGTGTGCGTACATCACGCACTTCTGTGCGTACATCACGCACAAGTGTGCACAGATCACGCACAAGTGTGCGTAGATCACGCACAAGTGTGCGCAGATCACGCACAAGTGTGCGTAGATCACGCACAAGTGTGCGTAGATCACGCAAAAAGAGTGCGTACATCACGCACACGTGTGCGTACATCACGCACCGAGTGTGCGTACATCACGTTCGATTGTGAGAACGTGAAGTACGCACACATGTGCAGTGATTACGCACTTCTGCGCGTCTTCTACGCTCAGTGTTTTCTGTGTGATGCTTCGCGTGAAACAGTATCAACTCAATTATATCATGCTGTAAAATTTACGAGAAAAAACCGTTGGGAATTTAATACGGATTAATGGAATTTCGAAAATACTCATCTTGAATTGACGATCAGATGGTATTTAGTTGAGACGCAATACTTTTTCACAAAATTTTCACTGTCTAGTTGTAACCCAGTAGACCACAGAGAACACACTGATCAGGAGGAGGCTCAAGTAGTTGTTATGCCAGAATTGCCCTACTCCTTGACCATTGGTCTCTGTTTTTCATTTCTGTTCATCGTCAACTGTCCGTGTTATTAAAAAATATCGATTTCCTTATTTTCTAACACACCTATCATTGAGTTCACTACTCTCCATTCAAGTCAAAGCAATGGATTTTCTCAACTTCTGTCTCTGAAATTTCATTTCAAAAAATTTACTGAATTTATTCATTCGACTCTCAATATATGCACATTGGGAGCCAAATATTCTAAAAAATTGGAAAATGCAAAAATAAAAACAGAATTATAACATTTTTTATGAGGCGTCGTCACAGTATCCCCGACTAGGAATTTCATCTGGCACGCCTGCTGCCACACTTGGTACGGATCCAGAATAAATACGGTTATCCTGATTAGGCACGCCGTGGCTGCGTCCGATCAAATCCTGATCAGGAATGAGTATGACTATTCTGATCCGGTATAGCATGGGCATGCGTGATCACAGATGGCCTTGATCAGTATTATATCAGGATAGCCTGATCAGAGAATTCTAGAGAGAACGCTAACTCCAATAGGACTGGCTTTGTCCGGCCCTGACATCTCCCGGATCTGGGGAATCTGATCGGGAATTGTGAAAAACTCTAAGTCCGATCAATTTATCCTGTTCCGGAAATGATCAGGACCATATCAGGTGCCCCGGATGTTCATTAATCTTTATTAACTTTATCGTAAACAACTCAGTAATCATTCTGAATTCCCCACAGATTTATGATCTAATCTGAAAATTATTAATATCCCTATGGAAGAAGTTTATGTAAATGATCAGACCGAGTGATGCTATAACTGAACTATAGGCGAGTGGATAGCGGGTCAGCTTAGTGTGCAGAAGGTTCCGAGATCGATTCCGCCCAGGTGCAAGCTAATTTCCTAATTTAAAATCTCTAATTTCAGTGAAAAATGTCAATTCATGTGCAAATACAATGATCAATTACTTGAAAGTGAATGAATAAAATGTTTTTTGTTATTGCGTTGATTAGTTGATGGTTATAGTCTTTTGGATCATGTATGGAATTTCTCATCCGGCACTCATCTGGAATGCCTCGGTAGCCGGAGTTTTCATCCCCGGACAAAATATCTCCGACGAAATATCCCCGACAAAATATCCTCAGACAAAATATCCTCAGACAAAATATCCTCAGATGAAATATCCTTATCCTGATGTGAATATGTTCACACACATCAAATTTATTAACAACGCACCCTTGTTTATGAGGAGTGATTTCTCAGCAATGAGATGTTATTTCTCAGCAATGAGATGTTATTTAATTGAGTGGTATATGATGGATAGCGGGGGGTTCACGAGGAGAGTCCTTTTATGAGGGGCTGCGCCTCAGGAATGAATCTTTTTTTTTGTGTACAAAAAAATCTGGTTTCATGTAAAACAAGTGAGAATTCGAGATTCCTAGGTTTCTGAGAAGAATCCTAATTTTTTATTAATGGCTATTAACTACTTTCCGAAGAATTGTTATCCACATTTTTCGTGTTGCAATCAATCATTCATGTTGGAGTTTCGAAAATCGTTGAAGTATTAATACCCTACATTTTCTCATGACCATTTTTTTATACTTATTTAACGTCACCATCTTTACGCTAAGATTATGCCAATTAGCGACGGAGGGTCATGGTGTGTCAGTGGACAGGGCACTTGTTAATAATTCTACAGTGGTGCTCGTATCATTCGGCAGGGACTAGGATTTGAACTCGGAGCTTGGAGTTGGCAATCCGATACTCTAACGAAAGAGCCACCGTTCACCTCTCTTATGACCATCAATGAGTATTTTCTGGGTTGAAATTATTTTGCCTAAGAATATTGTTCTTTTTGGCGATATTTTGTCTGAGGATTTTTCGTCTGAGGATTTTTTGTCTAAGGATATTTTGTCTTGAGGATATTTTGTCCGGGGATTAATAATCAGGGAACCGATATCGTGAGATATCGCATCGATTAATCGTTATTTAAGAATAATAGATCAGAAGTCGATATATCAAAAAGTGAATTCTTTTTTGTAACCGTTTTTGAAGAAATAGACACAGGCCTGCCTAATGCACTTCTAATTGCTAATAATTAATGAAAAAAATTTGAAATCTTTGAATTCAATTGATTGATTATTCAACAAAGTATTATTTGTACAATGATAAAAGCAATATTGATTCAACATTTTTTAATGCATTGAATTTTTTGAATAATCGCGAGAGAATGCGTGACAAAAGAGAGAGAGAGAGAAGAGGGAGTGTGTGCGCAACGGAGGAGTTATTAGACTCTCGGGACAACGCTAATAATTTTCATCGGCTGGACGGTACTTTTAATCAAGGTTCGGTCCAAAACGAGCCGCATGTGCGTTATTTATGATAAAATATGGTCAGGCCCTCTCTTCTCCCTCTTCACACATAGTGCCAACCAAAATACACACAGGCCTCATCTCTCTGTTGCCCTCTCTCCTCCATCCTCTTTCACTTTTTTCCCATATATTCATGGTCTTGTGTTATGCATGCCAGTAAATTAATTGCATTCGATTCGAGAAGAATAATAAAAAAAAATATATTCTCATTTGTCTTTTTTTTTTTATAACATCAACAGAGTGGCTGTAATTTATTTTTTCATTCACGACACCGTTTGACTCTATCCCACTATCGAATTCCTCATTTTCTCCCCCTTTGCACACACTCAAACCACAAATTATGTACAACACTCCCCCCCCCCCTTCCCATTATTTCACAAAAGAATATTAATTCAAGACTCGCCGTTAAGAGGAAAAAAAATTAACATATATTATCGATAAAAAAAAGAAGAAAATATGTATCTCAATGGAGTTATAATTTTAGCTGTCATTATTATCATGAATAGTTGGGTATTTTAAATCCCTGAAAATAATATAATTGTTCCACCGAAAGAGCCCACACGAAGTTTTGATATTTTTACGAGTATCATAAAGGCCACGATCACGAGTTACATCGGTAAATTCACAAGGATGAGCCATTAAAACCGGTTCAACAGTTTATTATACGTTTATTCTTATGAGAGGAATGAAGTTTAAAGAACAAATAATATGAAGTAAAAAAAAATGTATAAAACAATACGAAGATGAAGAAAAACGAGAAAGGAACTAGGGGGGTAAAATGACACCCACAATGGGTTGCAGTGGATGAAACTCCTCGTACGCTCGTTACGCGGTCTCACTGGGACTGTCGTTTCGTTAAATTGGCACACAGCTACAAAGTTCCGACACCCCAGTGTATACGAGAAAGATTTTCTCTTTTTTTTTCCTCATTTTTTTTGTGCCTTTTGTTTTATTTTTATTTTTTCAAGGAAGACGGGATAAAAAAAATGAGCACTGTTGGCCGGATGAACGAAATAGCTCACGAAAATGCTACTGGTAAATACAGAGAGCTCAAACCTCGGTCTGCCCCAGAGGTAAGTCCTCTTTCTTTTTTTTTTTTTTTTGTAATTTTTTTCCCTTATTTTTCAACGTTTTCGTCTTTCTCCAACGTTTTCATCGTGACCAGTGTCTATATATGTATAAAAACCCAGGCACAGAGTAATCCAGCATCTTCAGAGCAAGGAAGATACTCCTCTCCCTTTTTACATTGTTTGTCTCCACAGAAAGCATAAAAGCTTATACACCTCAGTCCATGCCTACCGCTGCTCTTTCATTATTTCTTTCTTTTTTTTGAAAAATGAAAGGGGAAAAAAAGAGGAAATGTTTTATTTACGGAGAAAAAATGAGGAGAGTTGATGAAAATTATTCACGTAACGAATTATACTGAAATCATGGAGAAAATATTAATGGAAAATAAAAGAATGATTTGAGGTAGTGTTACAGCAAACTCGAATACAGTTAACCCCTTATTTTTTGATGCCATATCAAAGATGATAATTTTTTTTTACATTTTCGCTCTTTCAGCCATTTCATTATTGATATTAAATTTTGAGGAACCCTGGATACTTAATGATTTGTGTTCAGGGTCCCATCGTGGCGAATCATTTGATTTTTTGTAAAATACTTGCGATCAGCAGTCAAGAATACGTGTATAAATCCAATATTAGTCTCCGGGTTGGTGGGTCTGATCGGCAAATTCTGGAGTTTTGCACACTCAGCCATTAAACAAATAAATTCATTAATAAATTAATTTTTATTAATAAATTTTTTAAGAGAATCAAATTTCGGAAAAAATATGTAATGCGCAAGCAGGATTTGAACCCACGACCCTCTGATTACATGTCAGGTGCTCTGACCACTGAGCTATTGCGAGTTACTATATTTACCTTCGAATTTTGATTCTCACATTATTGAAATTAAATGTTCGAGACCCCTGGATAGTTGATGATTCATGTTTAGAATCCCATCGAAGCAAATCAATTAATTTTTTTTTTAATAATTACGATGAGCAGCCAAAAATACGTGTAAAAGTCCAATATTGGTCTCTGAGTTAGTCGGTCTGATCGGCAAATTTTGACTCTTCACTCTCTCGATATTCTCATTACAACAAGTTTGAAGAATTCTGTTTGAATTTTATCATTGTAATTTGTTTTAATGGAAAAACATAAAAATACATGCATGTTCATTTCTCTGTGAGTCACATCCAATAAATTGTTTCTCCAAAATTCCCCCTCCCTCCGATAATTTAGAGATGTGAAAAATTACGTTTCTAAATCATCGGAGAAATTATATTTTTGAATTACCATAACGCTTAAAAGCCCAGATGATGATTCAAAAAAATGCGAAGTTATACTTAACATTCCCGTCATTCTCGTTAACCTGGAATCATAAGATCTCGTAATTTGTCGAATTTTATTATTGATTTTTATGGCGATTATTTATTTTTCCTCAACTAATCACAGAACGGATGAATGTGTACGGGGCTGACTCCATTCTAGCTCATCTACTTCATCATATAGGGATTGAAATAAATTTATTGAAAAAAATATAAAACACAATGAAGAAGATAAATAACAAAAAATAAACAATGAAGTAGTTCAACGTCTGAGATCACAGTATAATTACAGATATGCATCAGTAGTATACTCTAGTCTTGATCCAAGAAGTGACTCTTGATCCTTGACCTAAATGACAAGTGTGACAGACCGAAAAAATCCAATGACTGATAGACGTCGTCAAATTGAGGCACATTTTCCCAAATTATCCGTAATTAATCAAAAACTAATCTACAAATTTAATTTTTTTTTCTGTTTTATCCACTGTACTCTGGGATACTACCTTAAAGTAAAATCATGTAAAAATTTTGAATGAAAAATAAAAGGATGATTTAAACGTTAAAAAAATGAGAGAAAAAGGTGTAACCGATAAAATCAGGTTTTCTCGCGAGAAATTCACCCTCAGGTGAATTAAGCTCACTTGGGCGTGCACCAGATATACGAGTACTGATACGTGGGGGTCCACGATTATACCGATTATGGCTCTCTCGAAATACGCTGAGAGATAATACTGTGGGTAAAAGGAAGTTTACATATGGTAGCTTTTGTAATGAGAGAATAATTAGGTATTTAATATGTGTAGAGACATTAATACTGTATGTATATATATTTTTTTATTTCATAATTTTTATCGTTTTCACCTTTTTCGGGAGGAAAATTGAGACTAATTATTTGAGTTTATGGAGCCAGGAAATGGCTGATTCAAATTTAAGTATCATTATTTTTTGATTACACTGAGATGAAGACATTACACTGAAATTCAGCAAATTATTTCGTTTGCAATCACTTTTTTTTTTAATCGAATTTTTTTCTGCGATGATGACAGAAGCGCATCTTCAATGTTACTTTCCAAGTATATGATTTTTTCCTCAGCAATTCCACTAATTTTAACGCATTTTTTTTTGCATTGAAAGAATTGCAGTTTTATGAAGAATTTCCACAAAAACGATTTTTTGAGAAAATGAAAAATTTAATATAATGCACTTAGAGTCTCCAAAAATAGACGACAATGAAGAGACACGGTAGGACGTTAGAGTTAATTTATGAAGGTCACACAGCGTGTGTAGATGACAACTATTAATTACGCTGAAGATAACTGAGGTTGTCCAATATACAACTCCAAGACTAGACTATATCATTAAAATTTTCCACTTTGACAACATTTCCCCGTAAAATCAAGTGAATTTCACTTTTGTTTTCTCTTCTCTCTATACTTGCCGCAAATTTTCCCCTGTAAACACTCCGCCCAAAGCAAAACTTCACTGCATTCATATACAGATTTATCTTTGAAATTTATGTCTTCCTTTGCTCTGCCTCTCTCGTCGCACATTCGCATCGAAATCAATAACGCTACAGTGACGTAAGGCCCATTAATATCGATATGATAAATCCCGATAAATGATTTGTTGGATAAAAATGATTGAGCTTTTTATAAAGCAGTCGTTAAGACTTTATTTTCATATTATTTTTTAATTCAAATAATAAAAAAAAATGTGCAGTATCACCGTACTGAATTGCCTGTGAGACAAATTCACAGATACAGTTAACCAGTCATTTGCGCTGGTGATCCATTAACGTGGTTTGAATCCATAACAGAATGCAGTTATACTATACAGCAATGCTTTCTCCCTCTCACTCCCTCTATTACTTCCTCTTCATCTCGAAAACTCTACGGTGTGACGTTGAATACGAGTTCTCTCAACTTTCCTGTGCCAGGGGATGAAGATTAATAGTTTTGGGACAGGTGAGGAGGTGGGTGGAGGGAGGTACAGAGACAGGATATATACAGTTTCCACGGTGGAACTACGTTTTGTAGAGCCGAGGAGAAACAGAGGACCGCAAGTAGAGAAAGTTTTCAAACGAAATATTATACCAGATTTTTACTGTATGATATTTAAATCTCTATGTATACGGATTTGAATAGAACTTTTTTTTGTGATTTTATTAATCATATTGTGAATTTTTTAATTATTCATTTCAAATCATGAAAAATCCATTGAAGAAATAGATAAATTATTAAGTGGAAAAGTAATATTAAGAAATATTTTGAACCTTTGAGGATATGGTCAAGGAAGCTTATCACCTGGAACCCATTTTCTCTGATTGAAAGTTGAACTTCTCTCCGAGCATTTATTTCTATTTATCATGGAGGCCCCAGTTTCTGACAGTGCTCCAGTAACTGACGATTTTTGCTAATTTCTCAGTTATATTCAAGTGTACGATATATTGTTTGATATTCAGTTGCTGAAGTTGTTATAAAATAAAAGATGAGAAAAATAAAATAACGGATTTCAATGATAGAAAATTATAAAAAAGACATGGGATCAGCATTCTTGGCTGCGAATAAGAGTCTAGTCCATCTTTCGAACTGTTTGACTGTGAGAATCTGCTTCGTCCATCATTTTCATGTAGAAGACTAGCCCAAGTTGTGGGAATGCTTATCTACCAATTTTTCGGTTATGATGTGAGTAGAAAAGCAAAGTTTAGTCACTGTGGGGATTACTCTCGACCAGCGGACATTTCCGGATGTCCACTGGAAAGAGACCACAGATTGACTTCAGAGCGAGCACATCGCGCAAAATATTAGCTTCCAAAGCAGACTCAAACCAACTCCTGTATCCATTCATCCCATTGAACATCAATATATCGATTGTGATTCATATCGATGGTTATCATTAGAAAGTTATCCTCCGATATCCTTTGAAATCCCCCAAAAAAGCGAGTGGATCCACCTGTAAGCTCTCTTCTGTTGAGCTTCACAAGGAGGCATCATCTATATTGAATTGGGAGTTTAGTGAAGGTGTATGTGTGAGTTGAGATTTGGTTTTTGACTGAACGAGAAACTTCAAACGTCACACCTTTATTTCCCTCTTGAAGAAAAAATTTTTTTTGAAGCGGTTACAGTAGTGTAATTCCTAACTGATGCTAATATATTTTCAATTTTTTCGTTATTTTTCATCACGAAAGGGAATTTTGATTTTTATCACTTATAAAAATTGATTATTTCTCAAGTGCAATTGATCGATGTGATGAAAAAATGATTACTGGTGCAAGAAATTATTGCCGACAAATAGCATTTGATTATCCAATCAATAAATTCTTTGAGACCAATCCAACAGGTTTTTCTTTTTTTTTTTTTTTTCGTACTTACAATTAATTTTTATCTATCAAGTTGAATAAGAAAATTGACGGGAAACAAATTACACAATTGTCTCATTATTCCTCAATTACAATTAATCACTGAGTCAATAATCAATGATAAAATTTTAAGATTGCGGAAGTAATTAAGTAAATATTTTCATTTCATGAAACACATTTACTCTTTCTTCTCAATTCTCTCTTTAACTTCAATGTACACGCTTTTGAAAAGCCACGAATGTATACAGAATGGCCGTTTAACCGCAGATAGCCTCACCTTCGGGTTGAAACGAGGCTATACACACTGGCTATATTTGCTAGGCAATTAACTCAGAGTATGCATATGCATATTGCATCATAAACAGTACTAGGGTAGCTAGGGCAATGTCTCAATGAAAACTTAATGGATCTCTACGGTTTGACAAAACTTCCCAGTGTATAAACACATATACAGATACATGCAAATGTCCTTGTGGATGAGGGGAGATGGAGGGTTTTGTGTAGTCAAATAAAACTGATCTTGACTACTCGATCAATTAGTTTGAATATTGAAGTTTGTTACAAGTGGTGAGTTTCTGGAACTCTACAGATTTCAGCTGAAAATCTTCGCAATTTCTCTAAAATTGAGGGAATTATTTGATTTGCCACTTTTTTTTTACCAAATTATTAAGATTAAGTGAACAATTAGTTGTAAAGAGGTGAAATATAAATTGATTTTTTTGTGGTTCGTTTCCTAAGAATATCTCGGAACAGAAGCGAGATAGCGAAGTTTTGTGGATATTTTTTTTGTAGATCTTGAATCTCTGCAAAAAAAAGGTATCAAAATGAATCTTAATTTCAAAGATATTCCGTTATTATGAATAAAGAAGTATCAATGGAAAAAAAAAATATATCAAGTGAAATTCAGTCATTTTTGTCAGAAATTTAAAGTCCTTTTCATTTTCTGAAATTCTGATACTATCAAACTGATTTTCACTGCTCGATCCATTAGTTTGGATGGTCTGTGACAAGTGGTGAGTTCCTGTAACCCTATAGATTTTAGCTGAACATTATCGGAATGACTCTACATATATATGTGCACTGAAATTACGATATTGAACGAAAATCGAGGAAATTATTTAATTTCCTTTTTTTTTTTTATCAAATCGCAAAGATTAGTAACAGGTGAAGTTGATTTTTTCGTGGTTTGTTTTCGTGGAACTTCTCAGCAAAAAGCGAGGTAGCGAAATTTTTATCGATGCTCGTTTCATAGCTCTAAAAATTATTGAGAAAGAGATATTAACAAAAATCCCCTTATTTCGCTTAGATCCCGAGATATTTCATTGTGAATAAAGAAATGTTAATGGGTAATTTTTGGCTAATAATTGAAGCCTCTTTCCATTTCCGCTAATTTTCGATAACTCCAGAATAATATTGACAACTTGATCAATTAATTTGGATGGTGCAGTTTGTGACAAGTGGTGAGTTACTAAAACTTCACAGATTTTAGCTGAGTTACTCCACTTGGCTGCTCCAATATATAACATTTTCGTAAAGTCTCACTATATATACATACGAAACATTGTGGAACGAGCACGAAAGTCGTTCTGCCGAAACCATTCCCCATTGGGAATTACTCACTCTCATCCCCGAGAGACTTCTGTCAACTATTTCACCAGGCGGAAGAGTTTGTACGTAGGTTTCACTATTAACCTTCCCCTTTCTTCTCAACGAAGAAGATTCACGGAGAAGTTACTTCTAGATGCTGAAATGTTGTGAAGTGATAGAGGGAAAGGAGAGAAATGGAAAGGAGTAATGCGATAGTATTCGTGAAACTGTATCGAATTATCGATGAGATGTCGAGTGACTACTCGAATAAGAGACTATTTTCCATCAAAATGCATCTTACGGATAGAGGAGTGCCTTTCAGTCAGTGCAGTCGAGAGACAATCTTCCGCTATCTTGGGAAATTGAAAAATTCCACATATCGCTTTTGAGAGTGTTCAATTGAATTTTTAAAAATTAATATTTGGACGCATCCTTGTTTCCAGAGTGATTCAAAAGAAATCCTGTTCGAAATTATTATTTTTTTTTTTGGAGAGTTTAGTTATTATTTTTTCTTCATCCAATGCGCTTTAAACTATACAATTCATTTCGCTGATTACAAACTATGGAAAAAAGGAGCATTTATATATATTTATATATAATTGGAGGAGAGGTGAAGAAAAAAGAAGAGAAAAATAATAATAAAATTATGTTTATATACATATCAATATGTAAGAATTCACTGTTAATGAATTAACTGTTAGTTAAACAAATTAATTAGTTGAATAGACTGATTTCAGTAAATTCAACAGCTTTTTTACTAATTTCAAAAAAATAATTCCAAAGGACCAGTGGCATCATTTACGATAGTTTTCACCACTACTTTTTTCTCAGTATCAGATTTCGAATGAGAAACTCGATTTCCCCACAACTCAAAATTTCCACCAAATTCCTCAATTTTCCCATTCTAATCCAACTAGTATTTAAACTCCAATGTTCTACCCGAAGCCAAATAATGCCTTTGCCATTGCTGAAATCTACAAACAAATAATTCACCAGTGCAAGCAAAGTTACAATATTAATTCCCGAAAAAAACTTCCGTTCATTCTGACCAACAGCAGTTAACCCAACTGTTCATAATGCATTTGTTTTTGATATCCATAATCCAAAAGAGAAACGAAAGCATTGGACAGGTTGTTCCGCTAATAGCTTGCACACGTTCCTCTGATGCCAAAGTGATTTATTCAACTGCGGTGTGAATAGAATATCCCCATACACTGCCATTAAACTCGTTTCACGATGAAGACTAGTTTCAAAACCATGCCTCTGCTATTCCTTTATACTTCTTATTTTTTTATTCTTTTTTTTTTTTTTTCAATAAAAACGACAAATGAAAAAATCCCCATGCCATTCTTTTTTACCCCATGATCTTCATCATCGGTATCCTCATTTATTCGCTTCCTCTCTTTTCTCTTGCAAAAATATACCGTTATAGTAAAATAATTGATTTCTTCGTCATTAGATACATTGGGGCCAAGTCGATAAGACTATTTTATCCACGACGTGTATGTGCTTCGAGGCAACCACTATGTATACACCTCTATCACCTTCTTCCTCATCATCTTCTTCATCTTCGCCTCTTTCTCCTCCCATTGGACTTTCTTTGATCCCCTACAGACACTTGTTCCACTCGCTGCAGATAGGCTCAAGCGTATTAATTACGTTTCAACTTTTATGTCAGCAAGAAATAAAAGAGATATCTTTTTCTTTTTTTTTTTTTTTGTTGCAATGAATAAACAAAAATAATCATAATAATACGGAGAAGTATAGTGTGACAGTGGGATAAAAATATATTATTTTCATGGTGCAGAAATGAGAAGAAATAAAAGAAGAAGAAGAAGAAGAAAAAAATCGTCAGGAGTAAATAATTTATACTTTCATTTCATTTCTTTGGTTTGTGTATGCCGAGTTTTTCCACTTCTGCTGTGCCTCACGCTGTTTATAAGTCTCTCGTGCTCTTTCCTTCCAGGAGGAGAAGGAGGCAAGGAAGATTAAAAAGGTCCGAGATAATGAGAACTGCATAGCACCCGAGCTACATCCAACCCAGAAACTCTATATAATCCTTTACTCCTCATGACTTCTTTTTTTCCTACTATTTTCTTTCATCTACTTTTTCTATGAGATATTTTTTATCTCGTCATACTTATTCCGAAGTTTAGAGTCTAATATGTATAAAAATTTTCTTCTTCTCTGCTTCCTTTTTTTTTTTTCGTCATTTTTCATCTGCGAGGAAAAAATTGCGATCATTCAACACCAGAGAAATACAGTTTCTTGTTAACTCCAAAGATCAAGGATAATTATTTCACGTAAATTCTTAGAACAAGCTGCTAGAATTATTCACAATAGTTTTTGAGTGAAAGAAAAAAGAAATGTTTTTGAGTTTGATTCATACTAGGATGTGCACAGAGTCGACTTAATGGCTCAAGCGTATTCCTTCGTTTCATATTCATTTGAGAGTTTGAAGTGAGGGAGGGAGAGAGAGAGAGAAAGGGTGAAAGAAAGTAATTTCGCTCTGTCTCCCTCACTTCTCACTATTTGAATAGAGTTAATGGTTTTTGAATTATCAAGACTTTGCAACCCTTGGAAAAGTTGACTCCACTGAGTTTACCCAGATACGCCCGTACGGCGAATAAAATGAGATAATCATTGAGAAAAAAAAAGAGGGAATTTAAAAAAATCCAACAAAACTTCATCTTTTCATAAAGCGGAAGAAGAGATTTTTTTATTTTCTCATTTCTTTTTTCGCCTATGAAAATTGAAGTACACTGAATTTTATGCATTCAGGGGTGACGCCGTGAGAAAAGGAGTCCTCTCACTTGACCGTTATGCAAATTCTGATTGCAACTGACCTCTCTCCCCCCTCTCTCTCTCTCTCTCTCTTGCTTCCCGCGTCATTCCTAATCTCTAGCCGTGGACAAAATGATACGCCACATGCGGAGATTTACGACTAAGCCTAATTGCATCGAAACATATATATATACATATATACCCACTAAAGTACCATCAAAAGCTCTCTGAATACATAGACGTTAGTTGCTGTTGCGTTTTACACATAGGTATACGAAAAACGTGTCCCATGTACTTTACGTGCCGTGTCTGACTACGCTAGATCTTCGTTATTACGACATTCATTTTCCATGTGAATATAAACTTCAGTGAAGGAGGTCATCGTGACTACTGCCTGCCATGACCCATCACTTGTATGTTGTCATGTTTTATTATTTTTTTTTTTTTACTAAATGAAAATTTTACCATTTCATTTTTCAATTTGGAGGAACGAGAAATTCATGAAGAACAATTTTATTTAATTGATGTGAAATTAAAAATTCCCAGTCATTACGAATTTAATGAAAAAATTGGAAGTGAAAAAAACAAACAAATGTAATGAGAAAATTTCGCAAAAGTATTTTTCTCAATTTTAAATGTCTTTTTAAAATTGAAAAACAAAGAAAACACAATGAATTATGCAATCGGCACCGAATCGAAAGAAGCAGCGCAACAAATAAAATAGAAATTAATCAAATGGAAAAAAAAAATGAAATTGACTTTAATCTCGAAGGACAAAAATACAATAAACAATCATCGCTATATCTATATATATATGTATATATATTGTGTACCTGTAAAACCCGTGGGCTTTGGTAAATTATACCCGCAATTGGTTAGTAACAACAGCCGTCTATATATGAATAAAGTAGACGAATGAGATGGAGATGGAAAATTATATCTGCACATACACACACGTACTATCTGTGCTGAAGGTGCGCTAAGAGGGAAAGAGTTTCAAAAAAAAAAAAAAAAAAAACTTTACTACAACGTTATATAGTGAATTGTACGGTGGGAAGGCATGTTTGGCTCGATCGATTTGCCTGAGGTGAAAAGAAACCTGTCAAAGAGCACACGGCTTCTACCACAACACTATATGGTTTTTTTTCTCTTTCTTTTTTTTCTTCTCTTGTCTCGGATAAATTAATCAAGACTTCTTCTTTTCAACCGCATCAATTGCGAATTTCACTTCACGTTAAAAGTACAGAGAGAGAGATAAGTGATATTGAGGTTTATGATTGCATCAAAATTATAAACGATGATGGATCAAATGACGATGAATGAATTCAATTAAACAATCAAGTTTGTTGCAATTAAAATCATGAAAATAAAATGTTTATGTTTTTGATGGATGAGAAGTGTCGATGGAAGAGTGATCGTACCAACTTGAATTGATAGGTTTCAACTTAATTGAATTTTCTTTCTTTAGTTAATTAATAGTCAATGATTTTAACTCAATTGGAAAATCTGCAGGATCGATTCTTCAATCATGAGAATTCCAATTAAATTCGTTCAGATTATTTTTTGAAAAATTGGATTTCCCAAAGGAATTTTTTGGGGTTGATATTTTTTATTCAGACACTGGGAAAAACTATCAAATTTTGATGCCATTGGTCCGTAGCAGATGTTTTTTCGAAATAATTGAAATTTTTTTTTTGAATTTACTGAATTTAGTTGATTCAAACAGATTAACTAATTGAATTGACTACCTTCAGTAAAATCAATAACTTTTTTTAATTACGGTGAGTTGACCAGTGTTTGGATTCGTCCAGTGATCGAACTATTGAACGTATTGATCCTGGAAAAAATTGATAAGCCACCGAAATATCATTTTTCTAATCATTGAAACACAATATAATGTTTATCAACTCAAATAAAAGTATATGAAACTGTTAAATATTTTACTAATAATCGAATGCCTCATGTTCGATAGCTATTATTCTGGAGAAAATATTTGCTAAGGACCCATGACATCGACATTCGTTTGTATCACTTTTTTTCTCTCAGTGGAGTTGTTAAAAATATCCGATAATAAAAATGAAATATTTGATGTAAACATCATATACATCGGATATTTATTCGAATGTATAATGAAGTCCCTAGATAGTCATATCCGCATTTTAAACGCAAATCCGTGGATCCATAAAGTTATTAAAAAATACATAGTCAACTAAAAATGGCAGACATCTGTAATTTCTTTAATTTTTTTTTTCCATCAACTTCATGGTAATTAATCCAAAAAGAACTCAAGAATTCTTTTTAATACGAGAATTCCAAACTACTTCAAGATTTACGTAAGTGATTTTGGGCTGAATAAAACGACAGACACACACATACAGTAGTTTGCAGATAGCTCAGGGTAAATGGATTCCAAGTGTTGTAATACGAAACTCGATTAAAGTGAGACCCTTTTCGGTATACTGAATTTAAACCAAGGTACATAGACATTAAACGTAATACAATATTCTAGAACATTGCCGGAAGTTGAATTCAGTGGCTCTCTTTTGTAGGTTTTTTTTTTTAGTATTTTTTTTATTTCGTACATGAAACCGATCGACTCGTTATTTCACTCTGTAAGAAGAAAAGAAGGAAGAGAGAGAAAGAGGGGAAAAATTCACAGAGGAATGCAAAGTGTTGGAGAAAAAAATGAGAAAGAAAATTATCGGGAAAATCATTGGTTGCATAGGAAATACTTGACCCTGACAGTAGGATCAAATATCCTCTCTTTCTTCTTCTCTTCTCTCACTCATTTTCTCATCCAATAGTACACTGAGAGAAAAAACGCTGTTAAAAATGACTAAATAAAAGTTTCATTTAAAAATCTCGATTGTTTCAATAGTTCTAAACCAATATTTGGTTGCGACCCCAGAATAATTGTTTGAATGTATTTTTTCAAATGAAAATCCAGATTCAATTGATTCAAAGTAGTAATATTTCGCAATGAAATAAATAAATTTGTTGACAGGGAACATTCCTCAGTTAAATCGAACAAATAGAACAAAATTTTCAAACACTTATTTAGTACAATGAAAAACTCAACGTTTAAAAACAACCATTTTTATTTTTGTACCGAAAACATTGCCATGTTTCATTAAAAAAAAATTTATTTCATGAAAGCAAACATTTTTTCAAAATAAACAATTTATTATAATCATTTGATGATATTCTAGAGAAAATTAAAAGAATAATCTGTCACTTCAACCAAATGTTGTTTCAAATCAAAATTATTAGAGATATAAATGACAAACTGTGTAGTCATTTTAACCAAATGTTCAAGTTCCTCTGGCCGAATATGTAATTGCATTGATCTCATTATTGATAGATTCAAGCAGAGATAATTTTGAAAGAAATAAGTACTATAATTGTTATGAGAGAACATTTTTTTTTTTATTATCAAATTATTTTTTCAGTATTACAAAATACATGGTTAAATCATACAATCATTTTTTTGATACAAATGAGATATCAGTTACATTAAACATTTGTTTTTAACCTACATTTAAACAAATAACTCTTCACAGTCTTTATTCCTTATATTTTCAACGCATAACTACTCGGTCAAAGTATTTTTTATCACACTCCAGTTTCATTCATCACCAGTTAAATTCATCTTGATCCTCCCGGGATTTCTCTGCCTCCTCCGTTGATTGCATATTAGTAATTTCTACTAACGGTGAATTGTTCTCCTGCCTTGGTGAGTGCGTAGGTTTCTCAGTTTCAGCCTCACTGAATGTTCGCAATTCACTTATAATTGCAACAGTCGAGGAATCCCTTTCTGATGGCATCAGAAATAACCACTCTTCAATGAGACACCATAGATGATGGCTTTGAACTGGATAATCAGCATTTAAAACGTGGAATACTTGAAAGCACACTTGTAGTCCTCTCAGTACACTTGGTATTTTGTACAGGATTTGCTTGACAGAAACGTAGGAATCGTTGATAGATGTCCACGAGTCTCCAACAACAATGAGGAAAGGCTGAAGAGGTAGCTTCAGCTTGGCTGCCTTTGATTCTACTGCTCTAATGCTCGTCAGTCTGAAAAAAAAATTAGCCGAATGCCATTATTAATTCATTGAGATTATTGTATAGTAAATTTTTACTGAGAAAAAATTATTAAAGAGAAGAATGAATAATTAATCAAGAAAAGAAAATATTCATAAAGATGACGATGTTATAAATAAATAAAGAAATATTTCAGCTAATCAAAATGCAATGAGGATTAAAACTGAGTTCATATCAGTGAATACATCCTGTGCGATTAGGCAGAATTTTTTTTACCTGCACGCGGATGATTAGGCTCTCTTGCGCATCTGCAATTGACGGTTTATAATGCCTGGTCACTTTGATTTTTGGTGGGAACAAATGAGGGAGTAGAAAAATCCCTGTCGCCACCTTGGAATTCTCATGAACATTCTCTTGAGTCATAATTTCAACCAGCTCCGGAATATCCTTACTGCGCTGATTACCGCTGTGAGTGCTCATTGTCTCTCGCATGAAATTTTCGAACTGTTCGAAACTCAATTCGAACTTTTTTAATTTCTTCAACTGCAGCAAATCTAGCTCAATCAATTTGTATCCTCCGGGTAGTTTGAGGATTTGCCATTTTTCAATGAAATCTGCCACTGTCTTGATCGCTTTTGATTTTGCGTCAATGTAACGCAAAGATCTCGAAATCGACCAATTTCTCACGATTTCTCCCCATGGTTGGACATTGACTAGAAACCAAGATTTCGCAGAAATCGCATCTGGATCATCTGTTGAAGGAAGGAAATGTGCTATTGGGGAACGTTTTCATAATATCATAAAATTAATAATTACGAGAAATATTTACCAGGATCATTTCCATCAGTAGATTCAAGAAAACTCTTCTCGTATTTTTCCATTTTTTTTAACAAGTTCCTGTATTTGCCGGGGATTTTCCCTTTGGATGACTCTGATTTCTGATTTTTTGAATTTCTCTTTGGTACTGGTGCACGATAATAAGTGTGGAGATCTTCTTTTTTGAAGATTGAGATAATTATCCGTCCAAGTATCTCAAAGGCCAAGTTATTCAGTCTGTACATTGAAAAAAATTGTTCATCTAATTGAAAAATACCACGTAATGAAGAGAGGACTATTTATTTCAGTCATTCGTTAATTGGTCGAATGATAAAAAATAATTAAGAAAAAAATCAGGCTTTTCTTCAGAATTGAAAAAAAATGACCGCAAGTACAATTTATTAATTAGAATTTGAATGAAAAAAAAAAGAAAATATTATATGAAAATTGTTATCAACGTTCAAATTCTTCTTCGATAGAATTTATTAATTAAAAATTCTGTGGTGAAGAAGTAAAACATGAGAAATCTCGGAAACTAAGCGAGATGGCGCAATTTTTGCAGAAACCTATTTTATAGGAAATTTCAGAAGCTCCGAAAAACGTTTTCATGATACTGCTCTATCTTGCTTACTTTTCGAGATATTCTTCACAAATTATGGAAAAATAGAATTTTTTTTGTTTTACTTTTTCACTATTGAAGAATTTATTGTTGATGGGAATTTCTTATATTGTAATATTTTGCTTTTCTTCTAATTTTCTTCTTTCTTTATTAGTCTTCTAATTTTTAAAAGAGCTTTTCATCGCCAGGCTTTATTCATCAACGATTCAAAATTAACGAATTAAGTTCTTTACGCTGCAATCGTCTTATGTATCAGCCTCGATTCTAATTTCTACTTAGAAAAAAATGAAGAAAAAAAAAGTAAATAAATTGAATCATTCACAAATCATAAAATCAATGGAACACACACTTGTAAACACACACACATCAATAGATATTTAATATTTTTAATTTAGAGGAAAAATATAAGGGAATTAATTTTTTTTTTTGAGAAAATAAAAAAACTGAAGATTCTTTTCAAGTTTTTTGTTTTTGAAAATAGAAAATAAAAATTGGAGAAAAATAAATTGAAAAACTAATATATGGAAAAAATTACTTGAAAAAAAAAATTGGCAAAAAAAATTAATCGAAAAAAAAAAATTCTCAGTAATTTCTAATGTTTTTACTCTATTTTTTTTTCTTTAAATCAAAGAAAATGTATTTTATTCCTGTGATTGTATTTTTTACGTCTTTTTCTACTCTTCTAAATGTATTGTTGTACCTTCAAATGAACAAATTACGTTCTGGTAATCTTCAAGAAAAAAAAAATTATTCACGAATTTCTTCTATCGATTTTGTTGTAGATTGAGAGAAAAAAATTATGGTATGTCTACACTGAGAAAATAATAACGGTAGGAACAATCAAAAAAAAAATATTGATGCAATTGGTCCTTAGAAAATATTTTTTTCAAATAATTAGCAAAAGCTTTCGAATTAACTGAATTTAGTCAATTTAACCAGTTAATCTATTTGAATTAACTGAATCCAGTAAATTCAACTCCTTTAATTATTTCAAAAAAATATTTGCTAACGACCATTTGCCTCGATCTTTGTTTGTTTTTACCACTTTTTCTTATTCTCACTGTAATTCGAATTAAAAAAAAAAAATGTAATTCAATATACAACACTTTTTTGTAGAAACGAATTTTTGAACTTTTGAATCAACAATTTTTTTAGTTCCTCGAACAAAATATTTAGTTAACGCCAATACTTCTTCCTTGAAAGTAAATAAAATGTGTTGACTTTACTAATTTTTTTTTTCAATTGAGACAAAGGTAAAAAAAAATACCGTCTGAATTCCCTCATGGCGACCTTGATCACAATATCGACTACGATTGTCCGCAAATGCTCGTCGAGTACTCTTTTTTTGAGAATTTCTTTTCCTTCGAATTGAGCTCTCAGTTCTTTCTCGATTGTGAAAGATTGAATTTGAAACATCGTTGTGCCGACGAATACATTTTGTCTTTCCAGAAGATAATTCTCAGCATCTTCCTCTACGTCATCCCTCTGATTCCTCCGTCTATCTCCCAAATCGCTCATAATGTATTTACTGCTATTCAACTGATACAAAAAAATTGTTTCGTTTTTAAAAACTTAATAAGAGAGGGTGACTTTGTGAAAATTAATGAGAAAGCATATGTTATTACTCACCAAAAATGATCAACGCATTTGAAAATAATTTTCGGGACCTCAATTTTCAGAACACTAAATTCTAATTGCAATTATTATCGGAAAAAAACTTTTTAATTCTTTCAAAATGAAACACTTCCGTACACAATGCGAGTCCGGCACGCAATGAGAACGACACGTGGTATGCTGCAACTGATTTACGCGGACGCCAGGCAGTTCTGTGGCTAAATCCAACGAAATATTTGGTTGCTTCGATCAAATGTCGTTTCGACGATCGATGAATGCATGTGCGAAACAGTTCTATTGAATGAACTGAAAAAATATTTGATTGTTTCCACCAAATGTCGTTTTGACAGAGTAGCCAAGCGAGATTAGTTGCGCATGCGTAGGTGTCAATCTTGAAAAAATTTATTTTGTATAAATATTGAGTTCGCAGAACCAAATAACAATTTTCAAACTAACTCCTGAAAGAAATGATTTGTCAAGCTAAACAAATTGTTCAATTCAACCAAAGGACTTGATTGCGAAATGCCTAATGTGCGCATGTGCTTCGCATTTTCATGGAGGAGTCAACAAATCATTTTGTAGATTCGACCTGAAAAATGGGTAATAGAAGAAGTGTTGAAGATTTGCTATGCATGCGCAGAGCTCGATTGAACAAGAAAGTTCTTTCAAGCAAATATTCTCTACATACAACAATGTAATCAGTCAAACGGTTTCTCTTAAATAAAATATTCACTTAACTTTACTAAATGAGTAGTAATACAATATTTTGTACAATCAACCAAAGGATATTTAGTTTGGAGAGATTCTTTTTCATATTAACAAATTGATCTGTTTCAATAAGCGAAATTCAGTAAAATGAACAACTTTTTTGATTATTTTAAATGAAATATTCTTTAAGGACCCATAGCCCAAATATTTGATTGATTTTACCAATATTTTTCTCTCAGTGTAAGATCCCTTATCAAAGATGTGAAATACGTTATTACTGTAATTGTAATTACTGCTGCTGTAGTTAACTGCTGTATACACACAGAAAAAAAAAGAGCAGTAATGAAAAATTTAACTCAAACGGGTAAAGATTTGATTTTATACTGGGATTTTATAATACACTAGTTCTAAACCGAGATGCAATTAAGAAAGGCTCGTTTGCTTTCTCGCGGCAATTCTCTTTTCGTGGTATTATTTACAACTGCATCAAGAATAATTGGAGTATTAGTGTTTGTGTGTGTATGTATGTATGTGTGAAGATAATACGAGACATTGGGCAGTTTACTGCACATGCGTGAGAGCCAAAGTACTGGTCCTCTCTCCTGTGCAAGTACCGCATGAATTCGCAGTGGGACACTATAATTACGGAACTAAAATTTTGAGTACTCTGACGATTTTCCTCCAGAGCAAGAATTAATTCACTAGTTGACCAAAGAATCACTGATGTTAAAGTTAAAGATATTTAGTATAGCTCCATTCAGCTCCATCCAACACTAATGATAAGTGTTTTTCGACTTTTTCAGAAAAATTCGAAAAAAATTTCGTAAATTTTTTTAATAATTTAAAAAAAAACAAAAATTAATCACTTTAAAATAATTTTGAAAATTCTAAGAAATCTCAAATATTGGAATAGAACTGATTTTTTTTATAGGCCTTGAAATACATCACTAATATATGTATATATATTTTATTAGGAAAATGTAACATTAAAATATAAATTTTCATAATAATGTCCTGTCAAAAACTTAAAAATAATGTATATATCGTTGCCTTAAAAACAAAGTGAGGTGAGTACTATATATAAGCATAGCACTTACGCCACTTTGTTCCTAAGGCGACGATCTGTAAAAATTCAACGTTCTATATGACACTAAATTAATTCTAATAGAAACTATAATAGTTTACTAAATAATAATAACAATAATTCCAATTGGTTACTAGAATTTTTTCATGGTTTTGGTGAATCAGAAACTGATAATCTCTCAAAGTAACTGATCAATTACTCATGTTTATACTTTTCATGGCTGATACAGATTTTTCCGTGAATATCTCAAAGAAGATCAATGAATTATTGAACTATAATTTCATTTTGGAAGAATATTCTCCTTGATCATGAGCAATCACAATTCGAGTGAAGGAAGACAATGATTTATCAACAATGAAACCTACGAAACAGTTGGATTCAAATCGCATCTAAAAAAAGCGAAATGAATAAAGAAATTTGTAAAAAAAAAAAAAAAGAGAAGAGGAAAGAATCCAATGGAGCTGCAATAGGGCTTGAAAGCACTCATTCACCAGAGAGAGCTTCACATGGCAATGGAAGAGGAGAAAGAGGAGGTGAAAAAAAAAGAGTCATTTTCAGGGTTCAAAACTTTTACGAGAAAATACACCACTGGCTACTTCATGTGAATAACATGTAATGCATTTCTGTACTTGAAAGCACACTGCACAATTCTTCTTTTTTTTTCTCTCTCTCTCTCTTTCTCTCTTTTTCCAGTAACTTTTTCCTCTTTTAATGTGACACCCCCGTGGACATTCTCTCAACATTTTTATTCAACACTGCATTATTTCCTCTCTTTTTTCATTTCACTTCCTATTCGTTTCTCTTCATTTATAGCAGTAGTGACCTCGATAAATATATATATATATCTCTTTGTGCCAAATAAATTTTGCTAAATCATTGAAATGACACAGTTATTAGTTGAGTATACAAGTATCTTGAGAACAGAGAAATGAGAAGTTGTCACGAGTTTTACAATGTGGAAAAACTTTGTTGAATAGTCTTTATCATCTTAGAAAGAGACAGTGGAAACTCTCGATATTTGGAATTCAACTGGAACTCTATGACAATACACAATACACAGACTTGAAAGTTTTCTTGCATTTATCGGGCAAGCAAACAATTCGAAATTTACTCAATACCAAACGATACATATCAAGCCTTAGAGCCTCGTCAATAATAAAATAGAGAAATAAGGAATAATGCAGATTTTTAACAAAAAATAAAAAATATTAGCTTTTTCTCCCTCTATATCATCAATGAATTTCTTACGTCATTGAGGAGGCACAATTGCTGCTTATGTTGAATAAAGAGTGTTAGTACATGATGAAATTATTATTTTTTCTGTAATATTGCGTGTCTCTATACATACGACCGTGAAATTTCGATCGACATTACCGTGTCAAATTTTGAGAAATTCATTTTCAATAATGTAAAATTCTATACAGTGTCTTATAAGAAATTAGGATCCTCATTTATGAGAAAACCTGGCAGGAATAGAGGTTGGACCATTGCAGATGTAATTCCTCGACCCAAGAACCACAGATCCTAGAAATGGAGCATTGCTTGAGCCTGGTTTTTATTTTTCCATGAAAAACCGATCAATTTCCCTTCATTGTATCCTGAACTTCCTTGCCTCCAAAAAAGAAATTATCATTCGTGATCATTTTCCATGAAAAAACCCGGCAGGAATGAATATTTGACTATTGCAAGTGTAATTTCTTGATCCAAGGACCTCACATCATAGAAATGAAGCATTGCCTATGTATGATTTTGATTTTTCCATGAAAAATCGATCAATTTCCCTTCTGCAGGTTCTGAACTTCCTTCTACCAGATCATCAGCGCATCGACACCAGATTCCGAGTTGGTTTCAATCTTACGCTTACGCTGTTTCGAGATATCGAGATATTTCGCTATCGATATCCTTTTCTTTCTATAGCAGGATAATATATATGTTCATAAAATGTAATCAAACGTGATCTACCTTGCAGCAGAATGAGCTATATAGTTCAAAATACATTAATTAAATAATTAAATAAAAGCATTAGTCGAATAATAATTTGCCATAAAGTAGAGAAAAATCAATAGTGCAGCAGCAAATAATAAACTGTAACCACTAATTACGTCGTGAAATTTTTAACGATCAGGTCAGTCAGCCCAGACATGCAGTGCAGTTTTTCTTCTTTTATTACAAGCGTTTAGTTTATAGGAATAACAAAAGTGAAGAGATGGAGAATTAGTCTTGGTGCTATGTGTTTTACAGCCACTGCATTCTAGGCCCTCTGTGGTACCCATGGGCTTCTCGTTGTTACTCCTGAGTACCCAACGGCTTTGTTCCACTTGGAAAGAGACAGAGAGAGGTGGTAAAAACAGTGGAAGAGAACAGGCCAGAGATCCAGTTGCTCCTGCAGTGGGGTTGAAAGTGCAATAATTCTACGTATAGTGTTGTTTCGCCCATATACGCGTGGCAAAACCACTACAAACTGTGTCCCCCTCTTTGTCCCACTTCTCTTTTCAGTATGGCCTAATACTAAATTTTCAAATGCCCTCGTAATACATGCTGTTAAGTACAAAAGAGTAAACACGAAATTATTATGATTCTGGACGTAAACTAAATTCGTATGTGGAACAACTCAGACGTATTCATACCAGGAAGAAGGGAAGGGGGTGGGACAAAGTGTACTAGATTGATGGGGAATGAAGGACGGTTCATACTTCATGAATTAATGGACTTTATCCTGGAAAATTCTCATAATTTCTGTGAAATCTTGGAAATGACTAGATTGGGAAGTATAGCACTGATTTTTTAACAATCATGCAAAGGAAGATTACTAGAGTTTAATTTGCGAAATTTCTGGAAATTTTTGAAGAAATATTGATATTATTGGTCCTGAGCGAAGATATTTTTCAAAATAATCAAAAAAGTTTCGGAATTTACTGAATTTAGTTAATTCAAACAGTTAATCTGTTCAAATTAACTAAATGAATTAACTAGTGAATTCAAAAATTTTTTTAATTATTAAAAAAAAATATTCACTTAGGGCCAATCGTATCAATATTCGATTGTTTTCGCCATTTTTTTTCTCTCAGTGTGGGATTTAATTTCAAAAAAACAGACACTTTTTGGAAAATTCTGGAAAATTCCAAATTGAGAAATATAACACTGATTTTTTAGGAACTACATGGACTGAGGAAGGTGCCAGCGTTCAATGTGGGTAATTTCTGGAAAATCTTGTAGAATTCCGAAAAATCCCAAAAGGAGAGATATAACACTGATTCTTTCATCTTCAGAAATAATTAAACTGTGATATTTCATTGAATGATAACTGCAGATTATTCTGAAAATTTTATTCATAGCAATATTATTATTATAATAATTATTTGTATAATTATTCGATTTCTGTTGTTACGCAGTCTAATGAAATTACATGAGATAAACATTGATATTGATGCGCAACGTGTGTAATCAATTATTTATTTCTCATTGTTAGCCAATACCAATGACCGGAAGGAAACCTAGGGAATATTGTTTGATAGAGAAGAGATTCATCCGTTGGAACGATAAATATTGATAGTTAATATCGTTCAAATTTAATGAAAAAAAGTTGGAAAAAAGAGGATATAAATTGTTTGATATTGGATGTACATGTGCATAATCTGAGGATAAAATCCATCCAATCATGTTGCCAGCTCCCTGGAGCGTACCGAGGGACAAGTACTTCCATATTGTCAATGGGGTAATCTACTTGAAGACATCGATCATTTTTTTTTTTTGAAAACAACGTCCATTATTGAAATACCTGAGGGAAACTTTAACGAAATTCCTCATTTTTTTTCTATCAAATTGTTCTTTTTTTCGATTATTTTCATGTTAAGGTATTGGATGAAAGTTCACTTGGACCAAGTGACTTGGTAATCAGAGCAATAAATCGGTAAATTTTATGACTCCCAGCGTGAGTTGTCATAAAATTAAATTTTAAAAATTTTAAAAATCAATCTTTTTTTTTTAAGACAGCATTTTTCCTGCCCACATTGAATTCTTTGTTCTCAATAATAAAATAGAAATTCCCGCATCGACTATTCTACATACTAGGAATGGAGTACGTCCGTTTGATGAACAAGTACCCAACATTCCATGAGCACACTGACTAGGAAGCCTTTGTAGAATTTAATATTCGACTCACATATTGACATTCACCAGAATTCTCCAACTCTTGAAATTTCAGACTTTATTTCCACGATGAAATTGATTTAAAAAAAAAAGAGAGAGAAAAAAACCTTGAAACAATAGAACATGCGGAAAAGGAAAAGAAAAATCAAAATTAATGAGAAAATAATTTTGTTATCCTTGATTTTCTGCAATACATCAATTATCACCAATTTCCTTTATCAATCCAAGATAATGACAAATTACGTGAGAAAAAAAAATTTGATTATCATTATATCACGCATTGTTCTCTAATATCCTCTAATTACAAAATTAAACCTCCAACAATTTCTCATTACATAAAACTTCCATTACTCCTTACTTCCCATCAACGCGTATCAAGGTTATCAAGATTATAAAAATGAATAAAAAAAATAAATAAAAAGAACCCAAAACTCATTGAAAATAATTAGATCCTGATTAAAATAATAATTCACCGTTATCCTTCATCAACTAGACAAATGATGTATTCATTAATTCAAGTAACACAGGTGTATAATCGAGATTATCAATGCGAGAACGTAACAGTATTCATCTTCTAACGAGGCAAATGCTTTAGAATGCCTCAACATGTCGTAGATCGTTACGTTCTTATTATATTCCCCTGAACCCGTAAAGCCGCCCTTTAAAGTAGCAAACTTTTTCATCATTAAAGCTCATCGCCTCTCGCTATTTACCATTGAAAAATATTCTCAATGATAATAACAGCAAAAGGAAAAAAAGGAAGTTTTAAAGAAAAAAATGCAGAGAGATTGCAGCACGATATACAGAGAAGAGAAATAAAAAAAAGGAAAAAAAAGAAAAATAATAATGAGACCGCAGATTTTACGATCGGCAAACTTTTGCCGAAAGGTCCAATTGCTGCTCGACTACAAAGTTATTCGTGAAACAAGCATTTACGAGCACAGCTTGGTGTATACAGACCCAAGGTCCTGTTATTTCAAGTCTACACTGGGATACAATTACGCGTTCGTTGAGCATTAAGTACTAAAAGTTTACAGAGAATAGAGTTACCATTAATCTATTATCAATAACCATTTTAACTTGATACAATGTGTCTTTACATACACTTTAAAAGGATAGCTAGATACACTGTGCTATTATGTCACGTTGTTACAGGAATAGGGAGGTGTTGGTGTATAAAGTTGATTCGAAAAACGATTTTGGAATGAGAACGTAGAGGAAGGAAAGGGATGTTGAATCGGTAAGACAGTAACGACGGTAATAACAGTTGGCCAATGCTGATCGGTAGAACGATTCCACATTGTTCTACATCCTCAATAAATGTCGTTAGCCAGCTATTCACGCTTCAAGTGGGTGATACATGATACGGAATGTGTTAAATAATTTTTGATCATTAAATTGGAAAAAAAAATTGCTTTTGCTATTTTTTATTACTCATGTTTTATTGGTGCATGTCAATCGGTATTATTTGATTTTTTTAGACGTTCATTTTATGATAATACTACTAATTAAATGCGTGCTACACGTGCCAGAAACAATATTTCCTTCTTCCAAAAACTTCAACTTCCGATCGAGAAATTTACAATGATTGATTAATCGATTCCATATCTCGCATTAAATTCGAGATATTACATGTCACTTGATAGTTCTGTGTCACTAATTTTAGTTGAAGGGAATTTCTTCCAAAAATAGCAATTTTGGATCGATCATTATCTAAACCCGAGTTGAAAAATTTAGTCTTAGACTAACTACATGAATTCATTGGTTTTTATTCTGAATTTGAGGTCGGTTTTAGACCTGGACACAAACCGACGATATTTTCGTCGAATTTTCAGGAGTTTCATCGGTATTTAGTCACCATTCCAATCGGAGTAATAGGTTGTTGGCCTAAATTTAAAATTAAACTTTTTAAATTAAATTTGAAAAAAATCGGATTGAAAGAATAAAAATAATTGTGCATTTGAAAATTAGGTTCATATATTGCTTTTCATTTATTTTATTTGCGAAAAATGTCTTATGCATACATATCAAAATATACTAATGAAAATGAGCTTAAATCATTGTTATGTCAGAATGACAATAACTGTTGATAAGATTTTTTATTTTATTGAGATTTAAAGAAGTTTTTCTATGAATTCCCAATTAAACAAGAATCCGATCAACTGAATTTTTCCCTGTTTTAGCCCTAGCCTTTCGGCCAATAGACTGGGATTAGGGAGTCGAAAGAAAAACACGGTTATTTTTAATAAACAACAATCTGATTTATATTTTAACTATTTACGCGATTTTACAAAAACATAAAACCCTTTTGTCGACTTGTTACTGTTAGTTATTCTGATTCAAACTTGATTAAAAATTCCACTTGTAATTTAATTTAAATAATTCCATTTAATATGACTCTCTTGAATTGAACTTGAAAAATGTTCATAATTATTTACTCGATCATTAACTTTTAGAACGGTATTCAAATATTCTTATTTCACTTAGTAATTCTTTTCTTCCTTTTCTTTTTTCTCATTTTTGTAGACTAAATCGGTTGACACTTGTAAATTAAACTTGACGGTTTCGGAGCTTAAACTTGACTGACTAAAAATTAAACAGTTCTGTAGTCCTCTGAATAATTTTTAAGGCGTTTCCTTATTTTTTAAGGGAGAGGAGTCTAAGACCAATGACGTAACATTTGGGTCTTAGATTTTCCTCTTAAAAGTTTCTGGACCAATGCTTCAGGGTCACTCCATCCCCTCCACATGGTTTCATCTTAAATTCCTATATGTAGGTGAACTTATATCTTGCTTTGGGGAGGCCCGTTCTCCCCTCTACAATATACAGTTTTCTAACTTTCTCGAGTCAAAAAAAAACATCTGTTTCAAATGTATTCCGTTAAATTTTTGTAGTCTCCAAAATTCTGAACACTTGTAGAAACGTCTAGACACTATTTTCAAAATAAAGTATTCAACGGACCCTCTGGACCAGATGAGAGGGTCGTAAAAAAAAAACAGAGAGAGACAGCGAGAGTGGGCCCGACGCCACTACGTCGCCTGTCACTTGAGAACCCATGTATGGTTTTTCTTTTACTCGAATTTTCTCTTCGTTAATTTTTTTTGTCATGCGTTTTTGAAATTGAATCTCTTTCCAAAAACGAGAATTTTCAAAGTGAGACACTTGAGTGGACGACACAGTGTTTCTAAAATTTATTGCTAGCCCACAGAAAACGTGGGAAAGCAACAAAAAATACTTCCTAAAAATCTATTCATTTGTTCAATAATTTTAATATTTTTTCATCTATTTATTTACGTAAAATGAACGACTGACGGACGTCACATCATTATAAATCATATTTGATTTACTTTTTCATTCAAAACACTTAAATTTAAAATACTTACGACACAATAATATTGAAAAATGCAATAATATTAATATATATAGCAAACCATCAATCTACAGAGCCTTATATCATTGTAAATGAATCATTTTTACCTAAAACCCTGACACTTGAAACACTCAAAACACAATAACATCTAAAAAAACTGATGATTGAACTATAGCGATGATAAAGTTTTATTCAAATATACGTATACCAAAATCACAAATAACACTAGAAACTTTGCACGTCACTGAATATCACTTGAAAGTTCAAAATGAAGTACATCCACCAATGGTTGACGCTGAACTGAAGAAGTTTTACTTCAAATTTCAACAGAAAGCTGAAGAGTAACAAAGAGAAAGCAAGAAATTTTCAGCAAGCTATTCAAAAAAAATTTCTACAAACTAAAAGACTAAAAACCAACGAAATTTTTTGACTCGGGAAAATCAATTAATCGATGCGATATTTCGCATTAAACTCGAGATATCGCATTGAAATCGATAGTTCCGTTTCACCTGTTTCAGGTTAAGGGGAAAAGCAATTTTCGATCGGACAATTTTCAAATATTCGATTAATCGATACTATATCCTGCATCGAATTCGAGATATCGCATAGCATTCGATAGTTTCACCTGTTTTGAGATCAAAGGGATCCCTGAAACTGAGCGAGATAGCACGATATTTGCAAATCCTTTTTTTGTAGAGGTGAATTAGAGCCACAAAAAAGGTCTTCACAGAAATTACACTATCTCGTTTGGTTTAAAAGATATTCAACCGGGAATTTGGGGCGGAATTTTTTTTTACTTTTCCCAATTTTCATTTGGTACTATCATATAAAAATGTATGAAATAAAGAGAGAGAGAAAAAGTCAGGTCACATCTGCCTTTTAATTGATATTCTTCGATAATTGTACGATAAATTACATTTTTTTTCTTCACAGTTATTTTATTTCCTTTTTATTTTTATTACCGCGAATTTCAGTAGCTTCCGTTATTAATATCTCGTAATCGACGCTGTAAAAAATACCTAAAACATCTGATAAATGTGAAAGAAAAATGTAATTATCAGTATCTAATCGAAAAAATTAATTCTCTTCAAAACTAAAAGATTTACAGAATCCTCTCTAAAGTGAGCAAAAAATAAAACTAAATTATGAATTTTTCATAGCTCCTGTTTACATCAAGTTGACTTTATAACCATCGCTATTACTCGTTTCAAATAAAATTTATAATGCAATTGTACGAGAAGTCATAAACTCGTATATACGATTTTCATACATTAGTAAAGAAGGGTCAAACGATAAAGTGCACGTGTCGCATCGCCAACTGGGGTTGGAAATGATGTTGATCGCCTTACGTGACAAGACTCTGAATAAGTTTGTTACCACTTACACGATTTACTAGTCATTGAACAGATGCAGAATCTATTTCTCCTGAGTGAGATAGATATTCCATTACCAATTTCATCTCCGTGTAAAATGTTTAATTTAATTTAAATTAAATTTTTATAGCCCAAAATCTACGAGACTCACTGTATAAATATGTAAATAGCTAAAGAACATTATAATCCTGAAGTAGAGCAATCAACTTCAATTGAATCGTCAAAAATTAATGATACTTCAAGTGAATAATTCGGCAATTAATTCATTAATAATGAATTTGTAACTACTCAAACGATTCACGAGTTCATTCCACAATAACCCCGTAATTCCATCCAAAGCTTGTTTATTATTAATTGAGAGATGTGGTAATCGACGATATAGATTCTACAGAATGGAAATCGAGTGCTGAACGAGAATAAAAACCATTGAAAAACAAAAAAAAAGAAGGGGAATTGGTTAAAATCCCTTTTATTCGCATGATGCACGACAAATCGGTTTTTCTCTCCTGCCCTTCAACCACTGCAGCAACTACCCCTCACACCATTGACCGTGGACAGCCTCTGCTTGTATCGGCGAGTGGCGAAGAGAGTAGTACTCTTCCTCTCTTCTTCTCTTTCTATGATCGAGCACGTAGTTCTCACCGTCATATTTTCGGCCAATAAATGGCCAACGCATAAATATTTCGAATGGGCGTAAAATCGAAATACCACTGTGTGTGCAACCAATTCTACGCGTTAGCAGTATCTGAATGTATGTATATATTACGCCATATATATATATTTATATATAATATGTGTGCCCACTACTTTTCACGTGTATTATAAAGTACATATATGGTTTTGACAGAAAATTGATGTGCATATTATAATAGATAAACCAAAACACGTTTATCGCTTGGAAATAATGGATTAACGATTCTTCACCGCATTTATAAGAGAAAAAGTGGAGTGAGTAAATTGGTTTGTAGATTTTTGGCTAATTCTGTGGGACGAACGGTTTTCCTCATATTAGCCCGTTGGACTGTATATTGCGGTTGAATTATATTCACTGGCTTTATTATCGGGATAATCAAAATATCACGTGGGCAAGGGAAAAAAATTACAATTAATCTCGTAATTTTAACACAAAATCAACAGCATATTATCATTAGGTTAATCATCATTTTTCTGCATTCCTAACGAATCATTGACTATTGATTTATTTGAAATAATGAGGATACTAAAAAAAAAAACCATTTCGATGGTACTCAATGCTTAATAATAAACAAACACAATCTTTATCAAAGACATTCTGCTTTTATGTGTGTAAGTACCCGCGTATACGTACAACACATGGCGCCTATCTGTGTCTCGTTAGTGGTAGATTCTGCAGCGTCCGTTGGTTCATTTACCTCCGATCGAAGGCGATACTGGCAAATGCATGTATATATAATACGTATATATATAAATGTGCTGCAAAGTGCGAGAGAAAGATAGAATCGAGACAGAGAGAAAATATATAACGTGAGCTTCCACACGATGAGTGTAAGCAAAGTTTTGTAAGTGTATATGTATGTGTCTTCATCATATCTCAGTGTAAAATAGCGATAACAATCTTTCGTATCGTACAATTCTGCACAATGCAAACTTAATTAAATGAATATACATGTTGTGTATGGGTCTTTGATACTGGTGAAAGCACTCACTTCAGTGTACACGAAGACACGAATTTATCCATCTCTACTGGCCTTTCATTTTACCACATTTAATCATTGATATATATATATACATATATATTTATCTGTATGTACGCGAATATATGAATGTAGCTTGAACCATCACCAGGGAGAGTGCACCTTATCGATACCCAACGGACCGTTAGAGTGATGCCACCCAAACGAGCGGAACTGATACCACTGAGAGTTAGTAAGGATTCACGTAACGGTGCAATTCAACTTCATCCGATACCTCTCCACAATGCCAAATGTCGAATTCTGAACTCAGAGCATAGTCACTTTGGCTTTGAAATTGAGTTAACTTGGCTTGTTCCTCCCTCTCTCTCTCTCTCTCTCTCTCTTTCTCTCTTTCCCTTTCTCTTTGTGCTATTTTACTATATTTCGAATCGTTACGGACAATATCATCACGTTCAATTTCTACTTCCTTCTTGTTTTGCAAAAAGGTATTTTCAGTGTGATTGAATTTCGTTGCTGAAATATATTGCTACCATCAGGAATAGATGGTGGAGTTTACTTTCAAATTTGTGTGAGACACAGAGTTTTGGAGTGAAGTGATAGAATTGCTGATACGATACTTTTTATTTTCATCGATAAATTATTGGGAATACAAGTTTCTTTTTTCTATTGAGATGATTTCTTTGAACAGAAGTCCTCGCAACCTTTTTGGGTGTGGAAAACATAACCACCACCGCATTTGCCATAAGAGTAATAAATACATTTTTGTTGGGCTGGATCGAAACCCCAAGCCATGGTACTCGGTCGACATGGACCACCTCTATACTTGATATTACACATATTATCTTCTACAAAAAGTGAAAAATTATTAATCCTAAGTGGAAATAATACATCTAAATTTTTTTTTGAGAATATCTCAAAAAATCAATTTTATAGCTCATAAAGTTCACTACAAAGAAAGTTCCTTGGAATTTTCCTCTGAACTTCTTGAAATTCGAAATATTCACAAAAAAGACAATCCTACTTCACCACTCCAGTGATAAATTGATTTCTTGAATTATCCTCTTCTTTCGGAAAAAAATAATTGATAAAAGAAATTTACCTGAACAACGTTTTTCGCAAGATTTTTTAGACGCAAAACGATTCTGATTGTAGTTGAAGCGGTTGTTCTTCAATCCACGGTAGGTAAACGGAACACATGCCCGTGCCTTCGAACTGTAACCCCAAGATGGAGTGCTTCCACTGCCGTTGCCCTCTTCAATTTTCGAGACACAGACATTGGATTCTGTAAACAATGAGGTAATTATACCATTACGCTAAAATTTCTTCTTTCGGATGAATTTTGTGATGGATATACTTCATACCTGGACGCTCTGCGGATGGTTGCTTGGAAGGAATCCACTGGCAGTTGCCAATTGCAACCCATAATGACAACAAAATTATGAAATTCATCGTTATTCTTATATTCAGTTCTGTTGAATACCTCGTACTATGGAGACTCGTTAGTTGCTTCACCAAAATATGACTGGTGTCTTATGACCTCTGTTAGGTACTTATACCCGTAATGTGTAAATATTTCATGAAATGGAAATAATAGTTGACATCAATAGATATGAAGTAGATCAACTTCGTACAATGAATTGCTTCAGGAATATTTTACTGACTAATAAAATAAATTTGCTTTTGGTTGTTGACGTAGGATGAGTTATGAGGTATTTTGTATTTGAGCTCAATTTGAATGCCATAATGCTATTGATTCGTCGAGTAAATGTATCATGTCTTAGATAAATTGGAATTAGAATAATACAAAGTGGATTGTGGATAACATTTGGTGGTAGTGTAATCGAATAAATTCGGAATAAATTATTCTATAGACGTATTTTCATTCCGAATGTATCTGCAAAATGTGGGAAGTATTGACCGCACCATATGGGAGATAATTCGATTGCTGTTTTTGGAATGTAATATGAGCTTTTATGAGAAAATTAATTTTTCTTTCGTCGTGAAGTTGATCTCAACTTTTTGGAATTCTGAAATCTATCGTATAATGGAATTTTCATATCAATTAATAAAGATAGAGTTGATTGATAAAAATTCAACATGGAAAAGAAATCAAGTTTTTCTATGAATGTACACTGAACTCGATTCTATTGCTTCAATAGTCCCAAACCACTATTTTATTGCAACCGCAGAATAATTGTTTGAATGTATTTCTTCAAATAAAACTTCTATGAGTTTAAAATAGTAGAACACATTATACATGAATGAGTACATGAAGCACGAAAGCTAATCATATATGGTTCAATATATTGCTACAACATCAGTCATATGTATGTGTGCGTATATTTAGCACATATTAATTTTGTCTATCTTAGAATATATATTTTTTCGTGGGGAAAACTAAACGAGAGGAGGCAAATTCACCTTGATCTTTTCTTGTAGATCTAGAAATTCTCTACGAAAATGAATTTCAATAAAAAGGGCATTTCCCTACTAGCTTGCGAGATATTTCATTGAGAATAATAACGAACGTAACTCAAAAAATGAAATCAACTTATAGCAGTTTAATTCGATTTTTCCTCTACCTATCCATGATAATATCTCAAAATTGGAGGAGATACACTTTTTGTGTTTAAATACTTCTTTGTTTGTCCTATCTCGCTTAATTCTCGAGATATTCATATAAAATGAGTCCTAATTTTGAGAATTTTCCTTCGTGCGGGAAAGGCACATGCAAGATTTTTATACGAGAAATTCTCTCTCGATCAAGAATCAATTCTCCATGAGAATAGATTTCCCATACGATCACAGTTTTTGGAATAAAATATGAATTTTTATGAGAAAATTAATCTTTTTTTTCTCGTTAAGTGGTCGTTCCAGTGTGACGGCCAAAAAAGTGCTCATTCTCGCAATTTTTCTTTCTTACAGTTAGAATGCTCTGATCAGGCTGATTTTTTTACCACAAATAAATAGACTCATGAAGAATAGAAAAAAAAAATCAAATCACATTCTATTTTTCGATACTTTTTCATTGAAAAAAAAGAAGTTTTTGGGAAAAAAAGAAAAGCCTCCATCAGGCGATAGCTTTATCTCGAACTGAAGCTTCTCTCAAGATTTGAGGTGCAGCCTTCAATTGAACTCTGTATTGTTATTCAATAGTTTAACTGCGTAAAGAAATGACCAATGATTAGTCTTCTATTCTAGGTTGGAATTAACATTGAGACAAAGCTCGATTAGCTCATTATTATTTATTTTTTTTGGGAATTTGTAATATACTTTCCCATTTTATTTCGGTTAACAGCCCCTTTGTACTTCAGTCTTTCCAAGATTCAATTACTTTGTTTTTTTTACATGATGAAATTTCCAACTTAATTTTTTATTATTATTTTTTTTTGCATTTAAATTCTTTCAATTTAAGATTCCCTGAAATTTAACTCGATCAGTTGATACTCCATCGATACTCCAAACCCGCTAGCTCGCCAGAACTTATGATTTTTAGGATGAAACTCGACTTGGAGACGAGAATCACTACATTGCACCCTTGCGTTGGGTAGTAGAACTAAGTTTTCTAACTAATCGAACACTGATCAAGGTAGAATCAAGACTGGTCCAGCAGCGATTCCCCAACCTTGATTCATGCAGTCTGTATCAATTATGAGGAAATTGTGCAAGTAACACCGATCCTCAGGCTTGGATCAGTCATCGCGACGACTATAGAACCAAGACTGAGTAAATTTTGGAATACTCATGTTTGGAGACTCAGTCTTCTTCAAGTACGGAAAAGCACTCGAAAGAGCATTGCAGATCGAGGTAGAATTTAATAATGATTCCATTTCCGAATCAAGATTGATCGAATATGAATTTCTCAACCTTGATCTATGCAGGCTCTACCAAGATTGGAGAACTGCTCGAAGGAACATTGGTCTTCAAAATTGTATCCTGATTTCATATGAGGAGGTAACCAAGCTTGTTCCAAGCCTGGATGTCCAGCGTTGATATTGCAAACTAGAACCAAATTGGATTCCTTCGTCAGCCTTGATCTTTTTTACCTGGGTTTATGAATCAATTCATCGGCTTATAACATATATTGCATTTTCGTTACGTTGCCAATTTCCGCTATTGTTGTGTTAGGTAGTAAAATGAGCAGAATATTGTTTTCGATAGTGCTTCCAAAATATTCATTCGAATAAAGTAATTTTTCACAGTAACAACTCATTATATGCTGAATGAAAAGAATTTATTTTCCATGTTTTCCAAATTTGGAAAAAGGTATGAGATTGAAAGCATTTGGAGAATTATTTTTCGAATCTTTATTTTTTTTTATTGATACTACATATCTGTGATTTATAGCCTCCAACTGCCTTTCTTTGCGACTCCATACGCTGATCTCTTATGACTGTACAGTGGAACTGCTAAAAGCGAAGAAGTCGATTTATTTGGCTCCTGTGTCCCACAATGTGAATTTCAGCTTCTGCATGGCTTTGGAGGTCTACTCTCTTTTGTCGACTAGTACGACCTTCCCACATTCCGCCAAGACCGGGGAAGATGATAGTAAGGTTCTGATTTTCTTAAGCATGTTGCTTCGCAATCTTCTTTAGTGTCAAAATCATTTCCTCCGGTATGGCATGAATCATACACTCTAAAAAAAATATACTAGTGACAAGCACAAACTAGTACTTGGGTACAGTAGTTTTGTGAGAAGTATAAAAAAATACTACACTGAGAAAAAAATCTGCTACAAACCAATGAGGGTTCCCTCTGGAAATTAGTGTGCTACTCACCAACGATGGGACATATCGGGGAGTACGTGAATAACCAAGATGTCACACTTCAATAAATGGAGGAAGTAATTCAGTAATTCCTAGGTGGCGCTGTACAAATTAGTGTGCTCAAGTTTTCAAAAATTAGGGTGCCAATACGCGAGAATATATGGGAAACTCACACTCATTTTTCAGGGAAAGTTTTTAAATTTTTTTGTTTTTCATTTTAATTTAGTGGCAAGCGAAGCAAATAAGAGAATTTATAAATAGTGATGGTTTGGAAAAAATAATAATAATGGAATTATATTTACCTCGTTTCGTCTTTGTGATTGCAGAAATAGAATTTGATAGAGGGATAATTCATTGAGGAAAATATAAAAATGAATGGAATGACTTTTATTCATTTAGAAACATTTTTTATTCAGTAACAAACTTATTAACTAATTACATCCATTTTTTGAAGAGAAACTTGCTAATATCAGGGATATCGACTGAATGAGTCATTACGATTCCCTGTAACTGAGAACATTTTAGCACTTTCCACAAGGGGGGGGGGGTAGCCATATTGGAGAAAAAAATATAGACTTAATGGAAAATGGTGATCTCCCACTACAAATTAGGCTACTCCATGTTGGAAACTGGAAGGTTGGTTTATTAACAATTTAATTGTCCTACCAATCGATTGTTTAGATCACAGAGGTCACCACTGACTGTTGGGCGGTTTATGAAAATTCAGTTAGTGGCACCCTAAAATTTTAGGAAGGTCTACCATATTTCCATGTCCGGTACGATGAAAGAACGGTTCCTCATATTAATTTTTAAAGGGCTGACAAAAGTAGGGTGACACATACGAAAATTTGTAGAGAGGTAGTTCGGATTGCAGTTGCCGGACTCCAATTTGTGCAGAATGCTCGCTACTTTTTAGGCCCCCCTCCGATACGTCCCATGCGTTGGTGGGAAGGCACACTAATTTGTAGCGGATTTTTTTCTCAGTGTAGCGATGAGTGTAATATGGTACTCATCATGAGTACAACGGCCACACATGAAGTATAGGAAAATACTTGTGACAAGTATAAAAAATACTCGTGACAAGTATTGCCTTGTACTTGTCACGAGTACTTTCTTTTACTTGTGACAAGTATTGTCTTGTACTTGTCACAAGTACTTTTTTGTACTTGTCACAAGTACTTTTTGTACTTGTCACAAGTACTTTTTTATACTCGTGTTGACTTCCCGCAGGCATTACTAGAATTCATAAGACATATTTGTAGCCCATACGTATGCGTCAGTAATTATTATCAGAATTAATTTAATAGGAAATTGCCCTACGAAATACGAAATACTGTAGTTTCTAGCAGAAAAAAATTAATGACAATAAAGACGAACAAAATTATTTTTTGGTAAAACTAATCCGAGATAAACAGAATTCAGTTTAATAAAAATAATTGAGATGAAATTTAGGATCAGCCATTCAAGAGCACAATGCTCATGCTTTAGCAGAAATCGTAAGGAAAAAATGGTGAATAACGCATCCAATGAACAACTACTTGTTAATGAGGAGGTCGGGGATAACGGACACAGTTGAGTTTTTGATGACTGTATTATGAAAAACTCTTTGAAATTAATAAAAGTATTGGAGATAGGTTTTTTCTCACCATTTTATTGAAGAGCTGAAAACATTTTCTGTAGAAATCATGTATCACATTATTTTTTACCTTTTTTTAGGAGTTCAATCTTTTTTTGTCAAGATTACAAGAGGTTCTCCCTCCTATTTTTGAAAAAATTAACTTTTTTCAGAATATCTCCTGTTCTACTGGTTGTAGTGTGGAGATTCTAAATAGAGCTAGAGATTCATGGAATTTTGCATTAAAAAATATGGATTTCAAGAATAGTTATGAGGCAAAAAATAATTTTGACAATAGTGCCTTCAAATATTTTGAAAGTCGATATTTTTGAATTTATACCCCGATAAATCGATGAGAAATTATCTCACCTCCCGCCTCCATCCGCAATTTTTATGCTACGACCATAGAACTGGAGATATTCTTCAGAAAGTAATTTTTTTTCTCAAAAATGGAAAGAGGGATCTCTACAAATGCTTCCCGAAAAAATCAAATCCTCAAAACATTCAAAAAAGTTCTGCCACTTGTTTCCCGCCTAAACTTTTCTCAGCTTTTCGATGCAATCTTAAAAAAAAATCTATTTCCAGCTGTTTTATCCTGACGCCCATTGCGTTCTATCTCCCCCAAATATTGGGGAATCTTGAAAACAAATAGACGTAAAAGCGTTATTAATTTTTGTCGTTTATTATTAATGTCGTCGCCTCAGAGTTAAAGGAGCGTAAGTACCAAAAATTCACAATTCTAGTGTGAAAGGAGCATACGCCGATTATCACTCCGAAATGGTTTTCATGGTGTCCTGGAAGTTCTTTGGGTACTTGAAAAGTCAAATAACAAAGTGGCGTAATTGCTAATGTTAAAATGAAAGGAACGTATCTCCACACGTACATATTTTTGTTTTTATAATTTCTTCATCTCATATGGGAGTATTTGGAGATACGGCTCTTCATTATTATCAATTCAGAATAACAAAAAGGCGTATGTGCAAGAGATACGTCTCTTTGTTCCTAGTTGGTGGTACTCACGCCTACATGTCATATTTTTTATTTTTAGATCAATATTCCATAAAATGCCAAGGAAAGCATATGGGAGCAAAAATGCTGAAGATATGATAATAATGCTCTTGTTATTTCGGAAAAAACAGAAGAAATGGAACTTACACCCCTTTACCTCTAAGTCCTTGCACTTGAGAAAGGGAAATATTGAAATATGAAAAATTCTCCTTGGGACTATTTTTCAGACTTGAATCAAGTATATTCTATACTCACATCAAATTTAAAAAAAAAAAACTCGATATGACTACTACTTGTACTTGAGGCAAGTACATTTAGTACTACTCTCCAGTATATTTAGTACTACTCCCAAGTATATTGTATGATAATCGAATATGCTTGCCACCAGTCCCCTCTGAGCTTATAGCAAGTATCAGGATGATGCCAGCTCAAGAATTAGTTAAGTACTTGTCTCAAGTACAAATTATACTTGCTTTGAGTATACTTTATACTTCCCATAAGTATATTCTGGATTAAGAAATGGACGTCAATATGAGATCACCAGGGAGCTCTTTTAGTTTTTCGTGATTATCTCAGTGAATAAGCGAGAGAAAGCGAAATGGACGTTAATTTAGTATCAGGAGGGAGTCTTTTCACTTTTTCGCGACTATATTGGTGAATAAGCGAGATAGAGCGAAATAGACATATGGAATTATGAGGAAGTTTTCACATGAAATAATGTCCTCTTGATCCCAAATTAACGTGCATTTCGCTCTATTTCACTTATTCACCGGTATAGTCGTGAAAAATCTAATAAACTCCCTCCTGATCCTAAATTAACGTGCACTTCGCTGTATCTCGCTTATTCACCGAGATAGTCACGAAAAACTGGGAAAACTCCCTCCAGATCACAAATTAACGTCCATTTCCCCCCATCTCGCTTATTCACCGAGATAATGACGAAAAACTGAAAGAGCTCCCTGGTGATCTCATATTGACGTCCATTTCGCTCTATCTCGCTTATTCACCGAGATAATCGCGATATGCTGGACAAACTCCCTCCTGATCCCAAATTAACGTCCATTTGGCTCAGTCTCGCTTATTCACCGTAATAATCACGAAAAACTGGAAAAACTCCCTCCTGCTCTCATATCAACGTCCATTCCGCTCTATCTCGCTTATTCGCCGAGATAATCGCGAGAAACTGGAAAAATTTCCCGATGATCTCATATAAACGTCCATTTCGCTCTATCTCGCTTATTTACCGAGATGATAGCGAAAAACTGAAAAAACTCTTTCCTGATTCAATATTGATATCGTCGCCTTAGAGTGAATGGGGGTAAGTGCCAAAAACACGAAATTCTGGTGTGAAAGGGGCGTATGTCCACTTATCACTCCAAAATGTTTTTTATGGCCTCTGGAACATTATTTGGATAATTGAAAATTGAAATAACAAAGTGGCGTAACTACCAATTTTAAAATGAAAGAGACGTATTTCCACACTTACGCCCTCTTGTTACTTCCTTTTTAAACGTTAAATAATTGTTGAAGTTAAAGTGAAAAGGACGTATCTCCGCACTTACGCCTCTTTGTTTTTATAATTTTTTTTATCTCATGAGAATATTCGGAGTTACGCCCTTTTGTTTTTAGGTTTTCTCATCTGGATTTTGGCACTTACGCCTTTTTGTTTTTAATTTTTTTCCGATGATTAGAGAAAATTCAATGAAAACACTAAAATCAAAGGGGCGTATCTGCGGCACTTACGCCTTTTTGTTATTAGTTTTTTCCCGATAATTAGGGAAAATCCAATGAAAACACTAAAAACAAAGAGGCGTATCTCCGGCACTTACGCCCCTTTGTTATTAGTCAGTGGTACTTACGCCTATGTGTTATTATTTTTTATTTTTCTACTAATATTGCGTAAAAGGCCTTGGAAAGCCAATTGAAGCAATATTAGTGAAGATACGCCTTTTTGTTATTTTGAAAAAAAATCGGGAAGAATGGCACTTACGCCCTTTTCACTCTAAGGCGACGATATCTATTTCGCTCTATCTCGTTTATTCACCGAGATAATCACGAAAGACTAGAAAAACTCCCTCCTGATCCCATATTAACATCTATTTCGCTTATTTACCGTGTGTCGACATCACGCACAACTGTGCGTACATCACGCACAGCTGTGCGTAGATCACGCACAAGTGTGCGCAGATCACGCACAAGTATGCGTAGATCACGCACAAGTGTGCGTAGATTACGCAAAAAGAGTGCGTACATCACGCACACGTGTGCGTACATCACGCACCGAGTGTGCGTACATCACGTTCGATTGTAAGAACGTGAAGTACGCACACATGTGCAGTGATTACGCACTTCTGTGCGTCTTCTACGCTCAGTGTTTTCTGTGTGTGGTAATTTTCAATGAACAGGAAATCAGGGATGAAATGGATGTATTGGTGTTTTTTTCGAATTTGCATAGATGGTGGAGTTTACTTTCAAATTTGTGTGAGACACAGAGTTTCGGAGTGAAGTGATAGAATTGCTGATACGATACTTTTTATTTTCATCGATAAATTATTGGGAATACAAGTTTCTTTTTTCTATTGAGATGATTTCTTTGAACAGAAGTCCTCGCAACCTTTTTGGGTGTGGAAAACATAACCACCACCGCATTTGCCATAAGAGTATTCAATACATTTTTGTTCGGCTGGATCGAAACCCCAAGCCATAGTCCTCGGTGGACATGGACCACCTCTATATTTGATATTACACATATTATCTTCTACAAAAAGGAAATAATTATTAACTCTGAGTAAAAATAATGTCTAAATTTTTTTTGAGAATATTTCAAAAAATCAATTTTGTAGCTCATAAAATTTCCTACAAAAAAAGTTCCTTGGGATTTCCCTCTGAACTTCTAGAAATTTAAGATATTCACGAACAAGACAAACCTACTTCACCACTTCAGTGATAAATTGATTTCTTGAATTATCCTCTTCTTTCGGAAAAAAATAATTGATAAAAAAAATTTACCTGAACAACGGTCTTCGCAAGATTTTTTAGACGCGAAACGATTGCGATTGTAGTTGAAGCGGTTATTCTTCAATCCACGGTAGGTAAACGGAACACATGCCCGTGCCTTCACACTGTAACCCCAAGATGGAGTGCTTCCACTGCCGTTGCCTTCTTCAATTTTCGAGACACAGACATTGGATTCTATAAACAATGAGGTAATTATACCATTAGGTTAAAATTTCTTCTTTCGGATGAATTTTGTGATGAATATACTTCATACCTGGACGCTCGGTGGATGATCGTTTGGAAGGAATCCACTGGCAGTTGCCAATTGCAACCCATAATGATAACAATATTATGAAATTCATCGTTATTCTTATATTCAGTGCTTCTGAATACCTCGTACTATGGAGACTCGTTAGTTGCTTCACCGAAATATGACTGAGGTCTTATGACCTCCGTTAGGTACTTATACCTGTACTGTGTAAATACTTCATCAAATGGAAATAATAGTTGAAGTCAATAGATATGAAGTAGATCAACTTCATTCAAGTAAATTACTTCAGGAATATTTTACTGACTAACAAAGTAAATTTGCTTTTGATTGTTGACGTAGAATGAGTTATGAGGTATTTTGTATTTGAGCTCAATTTGAATGACTTAGTGTTATTGATTCATCGAGTAAATGTATCATGTCTTAGATAAATTGAAATTGGAATAGAACAAAGTGGATTGTGGATAACATTTTGTGGTAGTGTAATAGAATAACTTCGAAAAGAATTATTCGATAGACGTATCTTCATTCCGAAAATATCTGCAAAATGTGGGAAGTATTGACCGCACCATATGGGAGATAATTCGATTGCTGTTTTTGGAATGTAATATGAGCTTTCATGAGAAAATTAATTTTTCTTTCGTCGTCAAGTTGATCTCAACTTTTGGGAATTCTGAAATCTATCGTATAATGGAATTTTCATATCAATTAATAAAGATAGAGTTGATTGATAAAAATTCAACATGGAAAAGAAATCAAGTTTTTTTATGAATGTACACTGAACTCGATTCTATTGCTTCAATAGTCCCAAACCACTATTTTATTGCAACCTCAGAATCATTGTTTGAATGTATTTCTTCAAATAAAACTTCTATGAGTTTAAAATAGTAGAACATATTATACATGAATGAGTACATGAAGCACGAAAGCTAATCATATATGGTTCAATATATTGCTACAACATCAGTCATATGTATGTGTGCGTATATTTAGGACAGATTAATTTTGTCTATCTTAGAATATATATTTTTTCGTGGGGAAAACTAAACGAGAGAAGGCAAATTCACCTTGATCTTTTCGTGTAGATCTAGAAATTCTCTACGAAAATGAATTTCAATGAAAAGGGCATTTCTCTACTAGCTTCCGAGATATTTCACTGAGAATAATAACGAACGTAACTCGAAAAATGAAATCAACTTATAGCAGTTCAATTCGATTTTTCTTCTACCTATCCATGATAGTATCTCAAAATTGGAGGAGATACACTTTTTGTGTTTAAATACTTCTTCGTTTGTCCTATCTCGCTTAATTCTCGAGATATTCATATAAAATGAGTCCTAATTTTGAGAATTTTCCTTCGTGCGGGAAAGGCACATGCAAGATTTTTATACGAGAAATTCTCTCTCGATAAAGAATCAATTCTTCATGGGAATAGATTTCCCATACGATCACAGTTTTTGGAATAAAATATGAATTTTTATGAGAAAATGAATCTTTTTTTTCTCGTTAAGTGGTCGTCCAGTGTGACGGCCAAAAAAGTGCTCATTCTCGCAATTTTTCTTTCTTCCAGTTAGAATGCTCTGATCAGGCTGATTTTTTTACCACAAATAAATAGACTCACGAAGAATAGAAAAAAAAATTTTCACGTTATTTTTATTGATTCATCACAGCTTCCTTTAACGTTTAACATTGAAAAAAAAAGTGTCTCGATGGTGTGGACGTTAGGGGTCGTAAATCTTGTCGGAAACAAAATTTCCAAAAGGATTATCAATCGTCATGGATACAGTTATTCCCTAATGAAGGTTTTTTTTCTCGAAATTGGAAAAATAGTGGCAGTTTAAAGAAAATCAAATGAGATTCTATTTTTTGATAGTTTTTCATTGAAAAAAAAGAAAATTTTTGGAAAAAAAAGGAAAGCCTCCATCAGGCGATAGCTTTATCTCGAACTAGAGCTTTTCTCAAGATTTGAGGTGCAACCTTGAATTGAACTGTGTATTGTTATTCAATAGTTTAACTGCGTGAAGAGATGAACCATGATTAGTCTTCTATTCTAGGTTGGAATTAACATTTAGGCAAAGCTCGATTAGCTCATTATTATTTTTTTTTTTGGGGGAATTTGTAATATACTTCCCCACTTTATTTCGGTTAACAGCTTCTTTGTACTTCAGTCTTTCCAAGATTCAATTACTTTGTTTTTTTTACATGATAAAATTTCTAACTTAATTTTTTATTATTATTTTTTTTTGCATTCAATTTTTTTCAATTTAAGATTTCCTGAAATTTAACTCGATCAGTTGATACTCCATTGATACTCCAAACCCGCTAGCTCGCCAGAACTTATGATTTTTAGGATGAAACTCGACTTGGAGACAAGAATCACTACATTGCACCCTAGCGTTGGGTAGTAGAACTAAGTTTTCTAACTAATCGAACACTGATCAAGGTAGAATCCAGACTGGTCCAGCAGCGATTCCCCAACCTTGATTCATGCAGCCTGTATCAATTATGAGGAAATTGTGCAAGTAACACCGATCCTCAGGCTTGGATCAGTCATCGCGACGACTATAGAACCAAGACTGAGTAAACTTTGGAATACTCATGTTAGGAGACTTAGTCTTCTTCAAGTACGGAAAAGCCCTTGAAAGAGCATTGCAGATCGAGGTAGAATTCAATAATGATTCCATTTCCGAATCAAGATTGATCGAATATGAATTTCTCAACCTTGATCTATGTAGGCTCTACCAAGGTTGGAGAACTGCTCGAAGGAATATTAGTCTTCAGAATTGTATCCTGATTTCATATGACGGGGTAACCAAGCTTGTTCCAAGCCTGGATGTCCAGCGTTGATATAGTAAACTAGAACCAAATTGGATTCCTTCGTCAGCCTTGATCTTTTTTACCTGGGTTTATGAATCAATTCATCAGCTTATAACATATATTGCATTTTCGTTACGTTGACAATTTCCGCTATGGTTGTGTTAGGTAGTAAAATGAGCAGAATATTGTTTTCGATAGTGCTTCCAAAATATTTATTTGAATAAAGTAATTTTTCACAGTAAGAACTCATTATATGCTGAATGAAAAAAATTTATTTTCCATGTTTTCCAAATTTGGGAAAAGGTATGAGATTGAAAGCATTTGGAGAATTATTTTTCTCATCTTTATTTTTTTTTTATTGATACTACATATCTGTGGTTTATAGCCTCCAACTGCCTTTCTTTGCGACTCCATACGCTGATCGCTTATGACTGTACAGTGGAACTGCTAAAAGCGAAGAAGTCGATTTATTTGGCTCCTGTGTCTCACAATGTAAATTTCAGCTTCTGCATGGCTTTGGAGGTCTACTCTCTTTTGTCGACTAGTACGACCTTCCCACATTCCGCCAAGACCGGGGAAGATGATAGTAAGGTTCTGATTTTCTTAAGCATGTTGCTTCGCAATCTTCTTTAGTGTCAAAATCATTTCCACCGGTATGGCATGAATCATAAGTGATGCATTCATTTGCCTTTGAATCATAGCCCCAGTGTTGCCGAAAATTTCCATAGCAAAGACTCCTATCAAATTGTCTGTAACAGTCTATGGAAATAAATGAGATGATTACTATGTTGACCAAAATGAAGTTTCATCAACATTCAAGTTCAAACCATTTTATTAACATGTAATATAATAACAGGATAACAATTCATATACAGTTTACGGCTATTGCATATATTTAAGTAGAGTTCCTGGGATTTTCCGAGCCTCGAGTAGCGTAGATGATTATATTCAGATGGTTTGGAATCAAGAAATGTATAAAATAAAAAACCCTCAGAATTTTGATCAACACAAATTTTGAGGAATTTGAATATTTACCATAATATCTTGCTGAAGATTCTCCCAATAAACAGCTGATAGCCATTTAAAAAAAAAAAATTGATAATTTCTCCATTTTCTATGTTTATTTTGAACTATCCTTTACTTTTTATTTCGTAGTCTCCAATCTGTAGTTCTGTGAAGCTTCTGAAGGCTTTTTCCAAACTCAACTGATACCCTACCAGTGCGATTCAATGATTTTATACCATTCGAATATTTGTCTTGTGTGATTGAATGTGTTAGTGAAAATATAATTTATTCTTCGGCACTACACTGTCGCTAGATATCAACTACATAACACAGAGTAAATTTGATCATCTTGTTGTTCATTTATTTAGGGTGACGTCAATTGAGCCCAAATTCTGATGTTATCTTGAATAATCACAGGTGTTCGCTAAAAAAAAGAGACTTTTTTGAAAAAAAATAGATTTTTCCGAAAAAAATAGGAAGGATGATGTGAAGAAAACCATTCGAATAATACCCCGATTACATTATTCATTGAAGTGAATCCTTATGAAATGATATTGAACTCTTGCTAATAAGCTTCAATGAACAGGAAATCAGAGATGAAATGGATGTATTGGTGTTTTTTTCGAATTTGCAATTCTGCATAATCCTAATTTCTCTCATATTTTTCAAATCAATATACAAATAACGAATACTCAGACCTTAAGAAAAAAGAGAGACTGAAAAAATCTACACATGTGTGTACTCGGGTGAAACACTGCCTGACGTATTCATTTCCGGGTAATTGGGACATTAGAATAGATAAATGATAACTATCATAGCTCAACACGACTGAAATTGAATTGAATTAAACTCAAGCGTTACATCCCGTATTGAAAAGCCATATAATGCAAAAATATATTCAGAAATATGTGATATCATACAACAGCAAAATTATACATATGTATCAATATATGGTAGTTCGAATAATTACAGTTGAATGAATATATATATTGTCACCTTAGAAACAAAGAGGTGTAAGTGCTACGTATAAGCATAGCATTTACGCCTTTTTGAGTCTAAGGCAACGATATATATATTGATTAATATAACCATCATTATATTCCATAATACATGCATCGTGATAGATGATAAAATTTGAGTTTAACGTCATATGACAAAATATATCACTCCTTATGCATTATTAATTATATAGGTTACGAAATATTACAAATTAAATTTTTTTCATATAGTATAAAATACAAGAATAGAATAGAGTTTATTCATTGATGTTACGAAAACTCAATAATGTTGTTCATTTCCATATTAATAAATTTAGATGTAGGGATCATGGGACGTTGGAATGATTGAGATATAACAATATCAAGTAATTGTCAATAGAACGACGTTTCGCCTGTTTAATTCAGGCTTCCTCAGGTTCTTGACATCATTAATATGTAGTCATCATAAAGTTAATGTTATCCAATCGGAAACTAAACATATGCACAAATATAATAATTAACATTGCAGTGTGCTCTTTTTTTTCTGCGAAAAAATAATAATAATAAAATAAATAAAATAATAATGAGATATGTTTCTTAGCAATGACATTATCTTGGGATAATATCTGCACGTTTCTCAAGTTAATTGCAGTGTCATTAAGTAGGAAAAATAAGGATTTTTTGACCAATTGAGGGGACTGATTCTTCTTGATTATTCCACTGATAAGGAAAGGATTTGCTCAAGTTTTCAAAATATGATTAAATTGAAAAAACTTGAACTGATTCGTTCCTTATCAGTGGAATAATCAATGAGAAATTAATCCCCTCGATTGGTCAAAAAATCCCCAAGTTTCCTATTTACTGACTCTGCAATTAACTTGAGAAACATGCAAACATTATCCCAAGATAATGTCATTGCTAAGAAACATATCTCATCCTTTTCTGGAAGAAGAGAAGTAAACAAAAGCGCTTAGTTGAATTTAAGAAAATACAGATAGAATTTGATTTTATCGACCGTTGAATATTTTTAAATTTTTAATTTTGAGTGGCTTTGCGGGCACAGAGAGGGCGCATTCGTTTATGACATTCTTCAAAGTTTATTTGGGACCTCTCCCGCTATCGGAACAGATGATTTCATAAACGAACGTGCCCTCTCTATGATTGCAGAGCAACTTAAAATTAAAATTTTTTAAAAACATATTTTGCTTATAATGGGAATGAATCGATAAATCAATATTGAGTCCTATAATTGTTTGATATAATAGAAGGTATATATTCAAATATAATTAACATATATTATAAATACATGATGAAAAATGTATTATTTAACATCATTTCAGCAAAATTATGTACAATAATTTATATATTATTATTCCATACATGGTCATACATGAGAAATATATTTTCCAGATAATGTTTTCTAGTATACGGTTTCTTTCGAACGGGGTCGTACGTTTTTCATCCTTGCGCATCATTCTCATCTCATAAATGTGTCGATCTTCTCCAAAAAGATACTCCACTTAGCAAGACCTTTCGCAAGCTTCTCTAGTCCGAAATCGGTGCTCGAGCCCACCACACCCACCATAGTTGTATTGAACGCATTGCTGTTTGGCTGAATCATATCCCCAGACCCGGAATATCGCTGGACATGGACCGTCAACCCATTCAATTGCGCACATCTTTTTTTCTAAAAATAAGAAAAATAAAAATAACGTGTCATGTTTTACGAGAAAAAATGGCGTTGATTTTACGTAATATTTTGAAGCATAAATTCACCTGAACAATTTGTTTCGCAAGCTTTCTTCGTCAAGAAGCGATTACGATTGCCACCACATCCACCGAAATTGAATATAACGCATTCTCTCTTCTCTGTATCGAAGCCCCAGAAGGGAATATCACCGCCACAAAAACCTTCATCAATGTCGAGGGCGCAAATGTTCGTTTCTATGTTCGGTTCTGTGAACAAGAAAAAATTGATCACTTGCTAGATAGAAAGATTTTTTGTTTCTCCAGATTCCGAAAAAAAAGATACTTACCTAGAGGCACAGCTGATGATTCATTTATCAACAAAATGCTTAGTGTTGCAAGACAAAGTGATGGGATCAGATTATTCTTCATTTTTTTGTTTTTTTGCTTCATAATAAGCCTCGAAAACGCAATCAAAATGTGACTGAAGTCAAACTGCATCTGACAGCATTTATATTCACTCAATGTAATTAAACCTATGAAAAATTTATCATAATTCATGGCAAAACATTGGAATATTAAAATTTCGCAAGAATCAAGAATTGTAACTTTATATCATCATTTTTTAAAAAATTACGTAATAGTAATATTTGTTCTTCTTATCCACTTTTATGTTTGCTCCCACTAAAACTGAGAAATATTATCAATTCTAGTAGTTTCATTTTTCATTTTTTTTCTTCATTTATTTCATGAGGATAAAAACAGTTTTACTCAAGAGTAAAATTATCCAATTTATCAAAAATTGGTCTCTCCATGTGGTCAGGGAATAAATTATATGAAAAATGCATGAACAATTGAGGTGAATGATAATAAAAATTTATTAAAGTCCCGTTTGCAATTTGGTGAGCTACTCTGCCGAAAATTGAATGAAGAAAAAGTAGCCATTACAAAGCACTCTTTTAGAGACGAAACATAAGAGAAAAGTAGTGATGAAACAGGTGGGTAGTGGTTCACCTTGGACAGAAAAAAAAATTACACCTGTCCACTGTGGTTTGACCAGAAAGATTGTGCGCCCTTTGTTGTATATCTGTATTGTTTTTTTTTTTACCTTTATTTTTATTCATTAAAATCCCACATAGTGCTTCCAGCAAAAGGTTTCTTTCTTCTCGCTGGATTCGGAAATAAAATAAAGTGAAACGACAGTTGACGACACTTTTACCTCGCAGAGTGTACGTCAAATGATCAGCGACGTGGAAATACAAAACATATACAGTAAAGGACATATGGAGATAGATATATATATACATATATGAATGAAAACATTATGTGGGATAATAATGATAATTCTGAACGGAGCTCGTTTGAGCATCAGTTGTTTCTCGCACCCTCATGAAAACACTGACACGTCGAGTTAATTGCCCGTGAAATCAAGAATGCTTCAGCGTTGGGTTCAAAATTTATCGCTGCAGTCTGAAATTCAATGGCGCAAAGGACACGATCTCTTTCTATAAAAATAGATTTTATCTATTTTTATCTGCATAAAAAAGTAAATTCTTCTGATTTACTTTTCTTTGATTTTCACTTGGTGAAAATAATCATCGGCAAACTAATGGCTCAAAGAATCTTCAGTATCTTTCGTAGAGAATGAGTGGAAGAAGGAAGCGTCTTGATTAAAGGAAGTGGTGAAGAAAATATGAGGAAGAAATCACAGACACCCCAAATGTAATTTAGAGGGGAATAGTTTATTGATCTCAACAAATTACAGCTTATCTTCGGTTGATAAAAATTTTGTGCTTATCTTCTGTAGGGAATTGAATTGTTCTCGTTCATGATTCAGTAGGAATCTGCAAAAAAGAGAAATTCGTAATTTAATCATTTTCCTAGTCTTTGAAGATGAAATCAGAATCTGGGTTCATGAGGATACTGGCAGATAGCGCTAATATGGTCTTTTTTGAGTGACCTTCGTGCTTTTTTTGGAAAAAGCTCATTGAAATCAACCAGAATCGATATCTAAAGAGATATCAACTTTTGAATCATGATGGACTAGTTCAAAATCAATTTCACTTTCATATTAGAAGAGAAAAAGCTCCGGGCTTCCCAAAAATACCCATCGAATTCCTTCCAAGTAATTGAGTACCCTTTTGCCTGTCTTTCGGAAAGGATTCATCCGAGTCAAATTCATACCATGATGTAAATAGCTGCAGCACATCTGATCGTCCAAAAAAATGCAATTGTTGGTAAATCTCCAACTTTCTAATATTTTTAATTTCTGACAAATATTACAGATGGCTGAAAACCTTTCTTTAATTTTTGAGCCAAAATAAGAATGTTTGGAAATTGAACATTTGTCGGCGTATACCGATCGAATCTTCTGTGTACTTTCATATGCGCTGGTTCAAAATTAGTCTAGATGGACACTTTCGGAGATATAGGTAAGAGATCTTGTTTCTAATGACATGGGAGGAATTCAATGGAAAATTTTCGAAGAACCCAGACCATTTTCATTTCAAATATTCATGAGAAATTCATTTTAGGCCAGTCCAAATTGGGGTACGAGCAGATATTGCTGTAAATAGCAGCTAAAATGAATTCGCGTTCGCCTATCTGATAAGACAGTTCCATTTTGGCCGAAAAATTATACACCTATCATTTTTGGGCCGAAAAAAAAATGTGAAGATTAAAAATTTCTCTACCGATATCAACAGTTTTTTTCCAGCGCTTTCATGCGCTAGTTCAGATTTGACCCAGATGAATTATTTTTGAGATATCCTTTTGGGAGTGAAGAGTGTGCTCGATGGGTTTCGCACTTACCTTTCATGTTGAGTATTTCCCCGATGCGCACAACTAGACTCCTCAGGGACACCTTGCTTGGCAATCGTTTTTCGTCAGGAAGCGATTATTATTGCCTCCACATCCACCGTAAGTAAACCGAACGCATTCCCCCACATCTTTATCGAAACCCCAGACTTTCGTATGTGTTCGGCAAGGACCTCCAACGAAGTCTAGATAGCAAGGATCATGTGATATGTCGTGTCCTATGAACACAAAAAAATTGATCACGTGCTAAATAAAAGGATTCCTTGTTTCTGTGAATTTCGAGAAGGATGATAGAAGCTCAGCAAAACAATTAAAAAGCAGAATCGTTCTCCATTTTTCAAAGGGGTGAGCTTCGGGAAAAATGATCAAATCGAGATGAAAAAAAAATGAAGCTGGGAATGTCTACTTTTGAAATCTTGAGACGAAATTTTTTTTGGGCATCACTTATGGCCCAAAGAAAGTTATCGATACGAAGAAAATTTTTTTTCGTTCCCAATTTTTAAAATACTGCACGTCCGAAAATTTCTTTCGGTTTAACCAATGCTAGGGTAATTTAGCCTGATTCTTTAGCTCCAGTTCAGTTTTTTGTCTCTGTACGACTATTTGTCACTGACTCATCGGCAGTTGAATGAAAAAGCATCCTTTGGTCTTTGATCATTGATATCTCATGAACTATTAATCGCCCAGCGAACGGATGGTGGGTTCCGTGAACTTGAATCAATACTCTACGAGTATCTTTCGATGTTTTGTCGTAGAAGTTTTGTTTTAATTTTTTTTTAATTGATTTGAAAAAGTGCTGAAAAATGAAAAATGACGTTTTTTCATGTTTTTGCAAAATGACCTGAACTTTGCAAATATCCGGAAAAGTACTAATTTTTCAAGGTGCTTCTTGAACTTAACCCTCTGAGATGAATCAGCCGCTCCCCACTCTCTCGCACGTGCATTACAATTGGCTTGTCTGACGTCCGACCGGCGATATTCACCTCAGAGGATTAAGTTATACCTCAACACCCTGCAAAATTTCATGTCGATCGATTGAGACATTTTTTTTATCCAAATGATCACGAAGCTGTAGCAAAAATTCAAGAAGCACGTTTTTGCTCCTTGAACATGAATTAACAATGATTAAGGTGAAACTTTTTTTCTATAATTTTTCTCGCACTTTGACATCAAATGCTCACCACATCTCGGAAAGAACCCATCAAGCATATTTGGGATGTGATGAGACGTCATTCGCGACGGGATTACCCCAATTTGCCAAAGTTAGCGGCTTTAGAGCGAACTTTTGTGTGAATTTGGAGAAATAGCCCGCGATAAAAAGCGATAAAAAGATAAATTAATACGGCGCAGAAATTATGCGCGTTAATTGAGGCCAAAGATGTTTTTTTTCATTCATTTTTTATTTTTTCTTCCAGATTTGATGATTTTCTGAGACGAGAGTGTGAGAAAGATAAGCATTTTATTTTTTTTTATCTTGATCATCATTGACTCATGTTTGAGGAGCAACGTGCTCCATAAATTTTTGCTACAATTTTGATCATTTGGACAAGAAAAACGGCTCAGCCGATCGACTTGAAATTTTACAGAGTGTTCATAGGCATACCTCAAGCTTAAAAAGCACCTTGAAACATTAATACTTCTTCCTACAATATGCGCAAAGTTCAGGTCGTTTTTCAAAAACATCAAATAACTCCATTTTCAACATTTTTCATAAGGATTTGAAGAATTAAAAAAAAAAAATTCCAAGAAAACATCAAAAGACATTCATAGAGCATTGATTCAAGTTTACGAAAGCCACCATCTGTTTGCTGTGTGATCAGTAGTTCACGAAATGTCGATGATTAAAGATAAAAAGGTGCTTTTTCATTCAGCTGCCGATATCTCAGTGACAAATGGTTGAATAGTGGAAAAAAAATCGAACTGAAGCTGAAGAATCAGGGTGAGCGACCCTGATATTGGTTGAGCCGAAAACAATTTTTTAGGCCTCGCGGAGGATTTCGGGAATTGAAAAAAAAAAATTTGTCTTTCTATTCATCGTTTTTTTCGCGCTATGAGTGATGCCTAAAAACAATCTTCATTTCAAGATTTTCAAAGTAGAAATCCTGAGCTTCATTTTTTTTTATCTCAATCCGATCATTCTTCGCAAGGTTACAGCCTTTTGAAAATCACTGAGAAAATGAAGAAAATAAATCTGCTCTTTTAATGGTTTTGCTGAGTGTACTTACCTAGCGGCACTGCTGATGATCCATTCATTAAATGGCTTGTTACCGCCAAAAAGAGTAAGGAAAATAGTATCTTCTTCATGTTCTTTGATGATAATGCTCGATAGGCAGTCAAAAAGCAACTGAAGTCAGATTATATCTGGCACTATTTATATTCACTCAATCCCAGATAGCAAGAAGCCGTCAATTTTTTGAAAAATTACTCTTCAAGCACCTAATACAATGGAGGCGTCTAATTGTCGGCACAGTGTCATAAAACATTTCCGATAACGAATTTATTCGAGTTATCCAAGTCTACTCTACTAAGTTATCGTCCACTTTTTGGACTAAGATTGCGTACAAATATTGCTGCATTATGAATGAGAATCCTTAAAAAATATTCGCCACCAAACTCAAGGCAGCATTGCAGCAAAATTTGATGACATCTTGGTGCAAAGCTTATTGTAATTTGACGAATGGATTTTAGACAATCATGTCTCATGAAAAACTTATAAATCATATTTGCAAAGCATTGGGTTAGAGAATAATTCTTCATTTTGCCAATTATGTAATCTGTGCGTTCTCTAGTGAAAATCTTTTGGAGTAGACAATTCTTTTGAATTATGTGAATGAATATCAACGAACCAGGAAGACTTATCTTTCGGCTCAGGTGACTTCATTAATTCCAAGTTCAAATATAAGAAATTCCGTGGAAAAAAATCTAGTATACATTTCAATGTCAAATTCCTCACATTTGAGATTATTTTTTTACTATTTTACACGTGCCCTATGGCTCACTTTTTTGTAGCGTGAGGAGAGACATGTACAGTCCCTCCCACTAGTCTCTCCACTGTTGGCTTTATAATTTCAGTTTTTCAATTTATGTACATTTTCCAAAAATTCAATCGAATAGAAAAAAAGGCTGACTGGATAGAATTGAAACTTTGTAGAATTTTTGTAGGTATATTGAACTGTAAAATGTACACTTTAAATTAGTGGTTTCCTCGATATTTCTGATTGAAACTTTAATGTTTCAAAAATTCACCAAAAGCCTTTTTTTCTTGCTTTTTCAAATTCATGTAAAGAATTTAGAAAAAAATTTCCGATGAAACAATGGTCAATTCTTGTAGAGAATTTATTAAAGTTTTTAAAACCCACTGTTAATTTTCTGTGCGATCATTGGTTGCTGAGATATCGATGATCAAAGACAAAGCGATCTTTTTCTATCCAAGTCCGATATCTCCCCGAAAAACGGACGAATTAAGCTAAAAGAAAAACAAATTAAAGCTGAATGAACAAGGTATCCAGTCCATATCGTAGTTGAGTTGGATAAATTTCTCCTAAGTCTGTAGACAAAGAAAAAAACAGAAAAAATTAGAAAGAAAAATTTCACGGTACTCATTAAAATGGCGCGATGCACATTACTTAACAGAAAATTTCGCCTCAAGATTTCTAAACCAGAGACTTCAAGCTTCAATTTTTTTTTCTTTACTCCGATACGATGATTTTTAGGAAAGATACGGCCACTTGAAAAATTACTTAATTTTTTCCGCTAGTGTATTAATATATCAATTTATTAAAATCGTTATTCTAATAGATCGTATAGACAAATCAATGAATGAAGCAATGAAGAGTGATAGAATACAACAAGACTGTTCTTGAAGTCCGATAATATTATGACGATTTACATTATCTAGAGAGCTTGAAGAAGCTTCTAATCAGAAGCGAAACGTTGCGATTTTAGGAAATGAATGTTGAGATTGACTTCTACTATTTACTCAACTGTCCAATATCCCGATTAATTTCAAAATTCAATATTCATCATTTTGGAGGATAATTAAAATAGGAATTATTTGGGAATTTTTTCGAGTTTTTACATGACATATTTCGCGTCAAAATTTGGAAAAATTGCCCAAAAATGTAGACGTGCTGAAGCGTTTCTGTGGGAGAAACTCGAACAATTTTATGATAAACTCTGATGGGAAGTTCCTCACATTTAAGATTATCTTTGCATTCTCTACAGATGCTCCACAGGCATCGATTTTAGACAATCATTTCTCATACAAAACTTACAGAGCATACGATACGTCGGGTTAAAAAAAAACGAAAAAATTCTCCATTTTTTCTGTTATATAATCCGTTTTTGTTTTTTTTACTGAAGCAATGTTTGAGTACACGATTATTGAAATTTTGTGAATAAATATTGGGAACATAAAGATAGGCTTCTCGTCGCGTTGCTATTGGGTGAAACGAAATGACGACTTATCTTTCGGCTTAGAAGACTTTATCAATTTTGATGTCATATCGAAACTTATCTAGTTCGTTAGCTCGAGTTAAAATTGTTGAATCCCCCACATGTAGATGTGACTTTGAAAATGAAAACTGAAATCACGTGTTGTAGCAATGCTCTCGGTGTGAGCAAGAAAGAACCATCATGATCCCAAAACTCATTGCCTGTAGATATCTTCCGCCATATGAGGCAAATGAAATTCTTTACACATTAAATTCTGTCTTACTTGATATAATAACTGAGTTTTTGACGAGTTGTAAAACCAAAGCCGAAACCGACATATATTGTAATGAGACGTAAAGTTTCTCTTCTATGTGCTATTGTATTTCTATTTCTTTACTCATATGATTTTGAGAAATGCCCATATTTAGCAGAATGAAACTACAGTTTGAAATGCAAACAAAAAAAAAAGATTCAGTGGGTAAATCTCCAAAAACTCTATGATAGACTTATTATGTTGGGATCATGGGACGTTGGAAGGAATTAATTTAACAATACTAAATAATTGTCAAATGAACGACGTTTCGCCTGCTTCATTGAGACTTCCTCAGGTTCTTGACATAATTAGCATATAGTCACCATAAAATTAATTATATCCAATCAGAAATTCATTGCATGCATAAGTCGCGTGAGTTGTGCCAAAAGGTCGTATACGCACTTTTTTGGATTTTTTCAAAATTTTGAGCCAAAAGGTCGTATAAACACTCATTTAGGGAATAGTAAATCTCCACGTTTCAGACGATTCTGAATCATCCTAGATGATCCCTGAATGAGGTTTTTTTACGACTTTTTGGTTCAAAATCGCACAAGTTGGACCAAAAGGTCGTATAAACACTCATTTAGGGAATAGCAAATCTTCACGTTTCAGACGATTCTGAATCATCCTAGATGATCCCTGAATGAGGTTTTTTTACGACCTTTTGGTTCAAAATCGCACAAGTTGGACCAAAAGGTCGTATAAACACTCATTTAGGGAATAGCAAATCTTCACGTTTCAGACGATTCTGAATCATCCTAGATGATCCCTGAATGAGGTTTTTTTCACGACCTTTTGGTTCAAAATCGCACGAGCTGAACCAAAAGGTTTTATATGTACTTTTTTGGATTTTTCATCTATTTCCTGAAATGAATAATGTTAAAGTATCAATTTCAAAAATGAACGAAAGTGCAGAGTTGATGAGAAAAAAAGATTTTATTCAATATCAAAACGCAACAAACGGCAGATAATGTTCTGAAGGTTTCAATGCCTTGAAAAAAAAGAAAAAAAAAAGCAACAGTCATTCGCCTCGTCTCCCTGGGATACGTGCTCGTCCATCTTGATTTGGTGCAGCATCACCCTCACCAGACGACTTCAAGGTCATGTAAGTCGCTCGTTTTTCTTCTGGAATGAGTTTTTTTTGACAAATCCTCTTCAAATCTCGCAACTTAACTGGGTCAATCCCCAGTTGATCCATATACAATGGACCAACTTCGGTAACTTTAAATTTCCTCTTCAGTGCAATTTTTTTGTAGGGTTTCGAAAACTGGGACTTGACGTAAATTGTCCCAGGAGTTTTTCGCTCAATTTTGAATTCTTTTACTGCGGACCATTTAATTGATGTCCCATCAGTACATTTGAGATTCTTCGGCATCGCCCTATCTTTCAGAGCCTTAAAATCTCTGAAATTATGAAAAAGAAGTTGCTCAGTTGTGTAGGGGTTACTCCCACATGCCTTCCTGATGACTGGGATCCAATCCTGTGGTATATCGATGCGGGTTCTCCTTCCCTCTTTCTCAATTGCTGAATGAGCTGTATCACACGGCATGTAGGTATGACCTGCTTCCAGAAATTTCAGCTGAACTGACTGAAGAGTTGGATGTCGGAGCAAGGCATGACCCAACATACTCACGACTGTTCGATTCTTATTTTGACCTACAAGATATGTAAAATAATGATTAGTTTAGAAAAAATCAAATGCCGATAAAACTGACTACTCAAGTTTACGAAACCTGCACAATTGTCTGCATACAAATTCAAATATTTGATTCCAGCAGGGATTTCTGAATCCAAATATCGCCAAAGGCACGTAGCAATTTCTTGGCTTCCTCGGTGTCCATTATTTTCATCCCAAACGTAGCACATCACTGAAAAAAATAGAAAAATAAATTCAATTGTTCAAATTTCTTGTAAATGAATTCTCCAAACATTAAAAATTTTCACTGAATTTTTCCTAATAGGGATTAATTGTAGATCATATTTGAAAGAAATTTGATCACTATTATGCCTCAACGATGTATATTCTCAATATTTTATATCAAAGTGAACAAACGTCATGATAAACGAACGGAGGAAAAATTGCCCTGTAAATATGGAATTAGAAAATAATTAGTTGATCATTTTACCTTTATTTTGCTTTGTCTCAGTGACAGTTAAATTGAAAGTTGCCATTTTTCTCAAGTAAAAAATGGGTTTGGCAAAAAAAAATGGAGCATAGAGAACAGCTTCCAAGTCAAAGAATAATGTCTGGGTGTCCTTCATCACCTTCGCCTCTCGTAAGTCTTTATCTTTCTCTAGTTTGGTCTCAGTTCTCATCATTGTGTGCTTACGATATTCTGTTCCACGATCAACTTGCTCGTTCATTGGCAATTTGTGAAAAGTTGCACACCAGCATTGGTCTTTTTTTGGCTGATGGAATGCAATGTTGAGTTTGCTGAATTCACGTTGATAAATGGCTTTCTTCACCGGTTCCAAGCCCTGCTCCCCAGCCCAGTCCAGATAAAGCTGGTAAAGCTCATCGAAATTTAAGTCTCCTTCAATGTATTTTTTCACAGAATCACGCCTACATAAGTGCGGGGGGACAATGGGCAGAAGATGAATATGCTCATGCACCCGTGCAATACGTTCTGCACTGATCTTATTCGCAGGTGCGTGATGTCCTCGCCGATCTGGTGACAAAGCTCCAGTGCTGCTTTGCTCTGCCTTTTGAAGAGCTACCTGAACCATTTTCTCCCCTATATCGAGGGTATTGAGGAAGAATACTTGACAGACCCAAGTCTGTCGAAATATATCTTCGTCCTTTCTTCAATTGATAAATTCTCGTGAATCTGTGGGAAAATTAATTTGTTTGACTATAGTTTCTTATTTACTAGATGAAGCTGTTGTCGAGTTGGAAGTAAACATTTCCGGAGAACATACTCCAATTCAAATGCTTTAGCTATTTAGAAAATAAAACCCCTTCGATTGTTTTAAGGGAAAAAATACTCACTTTCTCTTAGAGTTGTCATTAACACGAGACTTAGCACAAGGTTTTGCCGTTACTAGCTTTGCAATAAGTTCTCTTCTCCGATTAAAACATCCAAGATGCCAAAAGTCTTCCTTCAGTTTTTTCCTCTCACTTTCTTTAAATCTCCTGGAACATCGACGGTGACATTCACATGCTTCTTTCACCTCTCGTTCAGGTTTTGGCTTGTTTTTATGTCCAACATAGGCCTGCCCTTTATTCCTGTTCGTGCGTCTCTTGTTCTTTTTCCATTCTGCTGGAACTGCCGGAACACGATGAATTTTTTTAGGCCTAGGTGGTGATGGTGGGGTCTCCATGTTCCCCAAACTATGCTCTCGAGAATCGCATAGATTATTCTCACCCTCACTCGAATCATCTTCGATATTTCCTTCATCCTTGGAAGGCTCACTCATGTCTACTTCAATTTCTGATCCATAACTATTACTTCCAATACTTCGGGAGGACTGGTTAGTTATCCAGCTTCCTGGTGGTGAATTGTGGATTGAGTCGATGGAAGATTGATGTTCAGCAATGCTCGACAATTCACTCAATACTTGAGGAGCTTTCCTTCTTTTTTTCCCCAGAACAATGCTTGAATTTGTTGATAAACTTTTTGGAATGTTTCACTGGGAGTGTCCTCGAATACTGAGAGACTTGAAGTCTTCATTATCAAATTTTCCATTAAATCATTCGGTAATTCTGATTGATTTGATGGTTGGGAGAATTCTTCACATGCACGCATTGCCATTAGTGGAATACATCGATCAGTTGAGCTCTCACCATCTCTCTGAAGGAGTGAATCAAGATTTTTATCCATTGAGTGTAGTTGACTGACCTGGCTCTTAAAATAATTCTCCATATCTTCATTCGTAAAAACTTCTGGACTTCTTGAAAGATCAACCTCTTCATCTGGAGGTGTTGAAGGGGGATCTGTTTTCTTTTTCCCTCTTTTACTCTTCCTCTCCATTATTCACAAGTTCCATTCAATTTTAAAACAATCACCTCAAACCACACAACTGTCAGACAAGAGGAAGAAATTCTTCCGGAGAATATATACAATATTTACATTTGTCTTTTGCTGTACCACTCGATAAATTATTTTTTATCTTATATTTAAATTATATTTATTTGATGCCAAAAATTTGGTGAAGTAATGTGAAAAACAAAACAATTAATATTCATTGGTAAATATATGGATGCTCATGGAATAATAACTCTTCTTTAGTATTATGTGCTAAGTGCCGATACACGGCATCCCTATGAGAGAAGCTGTTGAGAATACGGCCTAATTCGATCCCTTTCCTCGGTCTTCTCGCCATCTTTTGGATATTTGGGAATACACGGGTCGCCTGCTGCGCAGTGAAAACTGCCTCTTATGTCATAGCGTTGAGTTTTTTCGGCCATATTAGACGCCTCAAAAATATTTACACTGTTTTCTTCAAATTTTTGTTATTTCAAGTTATTCAATAATTGTTAAACACGTAGTGACATCACCCTGTAGGAGAGGATGTCGAATTCAGATGAATTTCGTTACCCGAAGGGTTTATATGATGATGACACAGAAAGTTCCGATCACGATTCTGAGGGTGCGAGTGCGTACAGTCGTTACAAACGCAAGAGGTCGGATAGAGGTTTCGGCTTGGTGGACTATGGCTCTTCTTCAGAGGAGGAACCCCCAGCTGAAAAACGACACCGCTCAAGGTCGTCATCTCTGACTCGACTTCAAGATCAGGTTAATGTTCTTTCGTCGCTAGTATTTCAGAGACCTGCTCCAGCCGCCAATATGAATCCGTCTGTTGCCACCCCGCAACCATTTTTAATTAATCCCTCTGGCTCACAGTCGGCCAATGTCCGTAATCTTGACCTGGGTCTGGTCAAAACCGATGTGGATGAAAAACGTCGCATTCGTCCGGCTCTCGAGGATCGGCTTAAGGTTTTGAATAGCCTGCAGCACTTCGGGTCACCAGAATGGCAAGAGGTTAGATATGCTAACACACTGAAGAATTTCTCAGCTTCACCGGGTTTCATAGAACTCAAGGTCAATGAGGAACTTTGCCATTTGGATAGGAAGAAGGATTCCTTAATACCGCTGGATCGAGTTCTGGGCGGATTGTGCAATGCGGTTCTTGAACAAAGAGAATTATTACAAGGTGGTCTTCAGGAGATCCTGAACTGGGTCCACTCATCAGAATTCTCCAAGGAACTGATGTTTGAAAAACTGCTAACGACATTTGGACCCAACTCTCGTATGTCCAAAACATCGGACCAGATTCTGCAGATTATTTGCGGAAAGAGAGCGGAGACAATCGAGGGAAGGAGAGATCGTCTTCTGAATGAACTACCTGTGAAGGCAACTCAAGCAGCTTTAAAGAAGATTCCTCCTTCAGTCGAGTATCTGTTCGGCAAGGAAAACCTTCAGCCATTGGTTCAGTCGTTGGGTGGGACACAGACGTGGTTGAACGTCCCTGCATATGTATCAAGGAAACATCCGTCTAAGAAAGGACCATTTCAACCAAAAGGTTCCAACCAGCCCTTTCGTGGTGGGGCCAAGCAGTCACGATTCTCCAAGGATCCACCAGGCCCCCAACAGTTCTCCAAGCCCAGAGCCATGCAGAAAAGAGACCCCAAGGAGAAATCCGATGATTTCTCCCGTCAAAAAGGTAAATGACTATCTAACCCCTCGGACCTTCACAGGCGGCCGATTGGTGGGCTTCCTGGAAAGATGGAGAGAGCTCGGAGCTCCGTCAAATATTCTGAAATTGATAACTGGTACCAGAATCCCACTAACCTCGAAACCCAGACTAATCGGCAGCTGGAGAGACTCTCGGTTTCACACAAGAGTTTCGACCGAGATGTCCAAACAAGTAGAGCTTCTGAAGCTTCAGGGGATTTTGGAATATCCAAAAAGAGAAGGTCCGAGTTTTATTTCAAAAATGTTTTTAATAACAAAGACGAACGGAGAGCCTCGACCCATTTTCGATTTAAGAGGCCTAAACGCTCATGTAAAGACCAAGAAATTTCGATTAATCTCACATCACGAAGTTCCAGATTTCCTTCAAGGCAACGATTTCATGACCAAGATCGACCTCTCTCAGGCGTATTTCCATGTGCCAATCGCCGAGGGACATCGGCAGCTCCTCCGCTTGGTCTACAACGGAGAGCTGCTACAGATGACGAGCTTGCCCTTCGGCCTCTCATCTGCACCTCATACCTTCGCGGTAATATCGAATTGGGTCGCAGAGACTCTTCGATCGCGGGGTATGAGAGTGATTGTTTATCTGGACGATTTTCTGTTGGCCAGTCAGAATCAAACCAGACTCTCTGCTCAAACCAAGGAGACAGTTCAGCTCTTAGAGCATCTCGGCTGGCAGATCAACCCCGAGAAATGTGCTCTGCAACCAAGTCAGAGGATAGAGTTTCTGGGTTTCATTTGGGACACTCGACTCAACCAGATTTGTCTCCCAGAGAAAAAGATTCTGAGTATAAGAGCGTGCATCGAGAATCTACGCACCGCTGGCAGAGCCACTCTCAAGCAAGTGCAGAGTCTCTTGGGCTTCCTGAACTTCTCAAATTTTGCAATACACAGGGGCCGCCTCCACTGTCGCCATACACAGAGATTCTCCACAGAATTCAGACAAAGACGAGCTCGGGAGACTCGCCCGATCTCCGAGACCGTGGACGCAGAACTCAGCTGGTGGCTCAATGCAGTGACAGGCAACTCAGACCTTCACAAGAGAAAAGTAACGGATTTCTTGACAACAGATGCCGCGGACAGTGGATGGGGAGCCCAGTTAAATTCGACTCTCATAGCAGGAGACTGGTCAGAGGACCAGATGACGTGGCATTCGAATCGCAAGGAGATGTATGCAGTCTATGCTGCAATCAAGCAAGAAGCACAGTCCCTTCGAAATGCTCACATCCTTGTCCAGACAGACAATCGGACACTGGTGGCATACATTCGAAAGGAGGGAGGGACGAAATCCTTGGACCTTCTGAATCTAACTTACAAGCTACTGGAGCTGGTGGACAATCTTCAGATCGAGCTATCTGCAGTTTACCTCCCGGGGAGATACAATGCCGTAGCAGATCACCTCTCTCGCAAGGGCTCTCCCCCCGAGTGGCACCTTCTTCCACAAGCCACAGAGCGAATATTCGGAAAGTGGGGAGTGCCAGACGTCGATCTGTTCGCCTCATCGACCTCCGCCGTCGTCAGACCGTACGTTTCAATGGACTCCAGAGACTCGTGCGCCTTATTTATCGACGCCTTCAGTCGCCCATGGGACTTCAACCTGGGGTGGGTCTTCCCACCTCCGTGTCTCATGCCTCGAGTGCTAGCACATCTGAACAATTGCACCGGGCAGGTACTCATCGTAGCCCCGAAGTTCGAGAGGACCTTTTGGATGGCGGATCTGCAACGGCGCTGCCTGGAGCCGCCTTTGACAATCGAGAATCTAGAGAATGTCTTGATAGACCTGACAACCCAACTTCCACCGCCTCAGGTAGATCGTCTCTGTCTCCAAGTGTGGAAGGTTGGGTGTGGAACCACCTAGTTCAGGACTGGTCTCCAGAGGAAAGAAGTTTGATCGTTAATAGTTGGCGCCCTTCTACTGTTGAGACGTATAAGGTTCCGATTCGTCGTTGGCTCAAGTGGTCCGGAGAACATGGTGTCAGCCCAGGGCAACCCCAGGGCCATGAGGTAGCTAGATTTCTCGCGAATCTCTTCATCACAGAGAAGTTGTCGTACAGCACCATTTTGGTCCACAAGTCAGCGATTTCCACCTTTTGCTCGGGAAAAACCCCCAATACAATCGCTTCAGATTTCTTGGTAAGGCAAGTCCTAAAAGCAATCTCCGTGGCCAGGCCTAGAGAAATCAGATCAGAGATCTGGGATGCACAATTGCTCCTAGATTGGTTAAAGACGGAAGCCTCTAGCTTGTCCCTCTTCGAGATCTCCAGAAGGACGGCAGCCTTACTACTGTTCATCTCAGGCCGGAGAATCCACGACTTGACTCTGCTAAGAATCTCTGAGAACTTCTTGTCTAATCTCGGGGATGAGATTATCCTATGGCCAATATTTGGTTCGAAGACAGATCGTAGCAAGTTCCGTCAATCAGGCTGGAGGCTGTCCAAGCATTCCAACATTCGCCTGTGCCCGGTGACCTGGATCAGGGCCATGCTGAAAAAGTCGGAGGATAGACGTGCGACCCAGAAGCTCGATGAGCTCTTTATCACAGTTACGGGGACTGTGAAACCAGCCTCCAAGACAGTTATCGCCGGTTGGATTAGAACTGTGCTCAGAGACGCTGGGATCACTGCTCCTCCTGGGAGCATTCGATCGGCGGTAGCTTCTCGCAGTTGGCTTGACAACGTTCCAGTAGAAGAGATCCTGTCACGAGGAAACTGGAGATGTGCTGAAACCTTCAGAAAGCATTATTGCCGAGAGATTTCCGCGGCAAACAGACAGCGTTCAGACTCTATTTCCAATTGTTTCAAGTCAGTTTAGCCAAGAACACAAAAAAAAAAAAAAAAAAAGAGGTTTAAAAAAAAAAAAAAAAAAATGAGAAAGAAAGATATGGTAAAGAGAGAGATCGTTATGGAAGGTATATTTTCTATGAAGTTGCAATATGTTTCTAGTTTGTTCAACTGTTCATAGTTCTATGGAAAGATTATTAAATATTGTTTCAAGGACATTTTGTTTCGTCATTTCATTTCATTCTTGACTCTCTTTAGGATCACATAGCGTATTTCGGGTCACCAGCAGATATCAAACACGTCTCTCATAGGGATGCCGTGTATCGGCACTTAGCACATAATATTAGTGTTTTGAACTCCAACAAAACACTTGTTATGTGCGGAAGCCGATACACGGCATCCCGGCAAGCCTCTTGCTGGATGAGAGAGCTATGACATAAGAGGCAGTTTTCACTGCGCAGCAGGCGACCCGTGTATTCCCAAATATCCAAAAGATGGCGAGAAGACCGAGGAAAGGGATCGAATTAGGCCGTATTCTCAACAGCTTCTCTCATAGGGATGCCGTGTATCGGCTTCCGCACATAACAAGTGTTTTGTTGGAGTTCAAAACACTAATATTTTGAAAGTTTGAAAATAAAACATGAGACATACAACTCGCAGAATGAAACGCATCAGCTGAGTGGCGCGACGTGCCTACGACGGTGGCGACGCCACACTCAGGCCGCGAAGTTCAAATATTAAATGAGCGTTTGACTCAACAAAATTTGACAGAAACCTAGAAAGTGTTTAGAAGATATTTTAGCTCTTCTGACGCCATTTTCAGCCAAAAATTCATATATACATCTATTGAGGGATGATCCAGAATCATCTAAATCGTGGAGATTCGATATTCCCTGAATACGTGATTTTCTCACGCGATCCTCACGATCCTCACGCGATTTCGAACCAAAAGGTCGTATAAACACCTCATTCAGGGACCATCTAGGATGATTCAGAATCGTCTGAAACGTGAAGATTTGCTATTCCCTAAATGAGTGTTTATACGACCTTTTGGTCCAACTTGTGCGATTTTGAACCAAAAAGTCGTAAAAAAACCTCATTCAGGGATCATCTAGGATGATTCAGAATCGTCTGAAACGTGGAGATTTACTATTCCCTAAATGAGTGTTTATACGACCTTTTGGCTCAAAATTTTGAAAAAATCCAAAAAAGTGCGTATACGACCTTTTGGCACAACTCACGCGAAGTGTTTTCGTTGACATTGCAGTGTTTTTGCTTTCGAATGGAAGCTTTATAATTGTCATTTTTCTCGAGTTTGAGATTTGATCATAATATGACTGCAAATGACCCAAAACGTCAAGAACCGTCGTTTTCAAAAAATGTCTGTGTGTATGTATGTGGGTGTGTGTGTATGTGATGACGCATTTTCCGCTTTACTCTGAAACGGGGCTAGCTAGCGATCTGAAAATTTTACCATGTTTCCCATGCGTGCCCCAAGTTTTCACAAAAATTTCAGCTGAGTCGGCCGGATAGTTCTTAAGGTAAGACTATCGCTCACGTCACCACTAAGCGTGGGGGCAAGGGAGGTTAGGAAAAAATCATTTGGAACAACCAAAGGAGGGAGAAATTGTTCAACCTATAATGCTATTCAGCCTCAATAATTTCTTGCTTTCATATGAAAGCATAATTTAATCAAAATAATTATATCTACTAATATTTTGATTTTTTTTTCGAAGAACAATTTTTTAAAATTCTGATACGGGCCTGCCTACGCACACTAATGTGCGCGTATACGTATGCGCGCACACTAGAGAATACTCCTGTAGTTGTACACACATACAGAGCGACCGCATGTACGTACACAGCGGCGCTGGCCTGCCATTAATCGTTTATTTTTTTTTCTCCAAAACTATGGGTCAGAAATAACTGATTTTGGTCTTAAAAAATTCTTAAAAGTGGTGACTATGGACTACAATTTTTTCAGAAGCCCCGTAAATGCCGTTTTTCTTTAAATTTATAATGATTGAATCGCGACTCAATTTACTCGTTTTCTTATGGGAAAAATGCACTTTTTAAAATTTAATATCTCGGATTCCACGGGTCAGAAAATTTTTCACCATGAGGAAAAGTTGTTGGGTTTCCTGTGAAGAATATCTCTGAATTTTTTCAGATTTTTCGTATTTCAAGCCTCTGGTGATAGTCATACCTTAAGGAAAATGAAAATGTCGAAATATCGTTTTTTCGACTTTTCTCGATGAAAAATGAAATTACAGCGTCCATTCTCAGCGAGGAGATGCGCGCTCATGAGCTGCATCTTTGACCCCTGGTGTGGTAGGAGCTCAGATTTTTAGTTTATCCAGTATAAAACTTTTGAGAAATTTTTCGAAAAAATCTCGACACCTTCATAACTTAATAAATAATTAAGCTAGAGACCTCAAATTTCGTAAGGTTATACATCTGATGAGCACAAAGTTTGGTATTGAAACTGAGCGAAATCGGTCCAGTAGTTTCTTAGATACTAGCATAGAAACATTCGAAAAAGCAAGCTATATCTTCAAGACTATTCTACCAACTGCATTGGCAGAATACTAAATGTTAGATGTTCAAATTGCGCAGAAGTAGTGGGGCTCCTGCTTGTGACTCAACTGTAACCCTACTTGTTTACCCTATTCTACTCATCCGGGACTTGAGTAAAGGAAATGGTGGAAATAGTATATTTCGATACAAGTGCAGTCAATCTTTAACAAGTATGGAATTGGCGAGCCAAGGTGAAGCCGAGGTGAAACCGATGTTACGTTCTACGAGCGGCAAACTGTGCCTTTTTTCGTTCGCTAGTAGATGAAAAGGCAATTTTCATCACGAGATGAACGTAGCAGCAATGTCGAAAGAAAACAAAGGAAAAATTGCAGATACTTCAAATATGATTTCGAGTGGAACAATTTGTTGAGCTCAACAAATTCCAGCTTATCTTCAGTTGATAAAAGTGTCGTGCTTGTCGGCCGTAGGAAACTTGATTAGTTTTTTATCCTAAATTTAGTAGGAATCTGTAAAAGAAAAGCAATTAGCAATTTGATCGGTTTTCCAATCTTCGAAGATTAAAGCAAGATGATCATTCATAGAAACGCTGCTAAATGACATTAATATAAAATTTTCACAGTGAATTTCGAGCGCCATCAACAAAAGCCCGTCAAAATTAATCCAATAGAACCTAATGATTGAAGACCAGCTGCAACCAATCGCAACACAATTGAAAGGAAAAACTTTAACCAGAATCGATGTCAGACCGGGCCAAGATGGATTTCATATCCATATTTTGAAAAAGCATGATCCGCATTTTTCAAAAATATTAATTGAATATCTACCAATTGGGAATAATACTTGCTGCCTGTATCTTAGCGAATATTGACCCACACTGGCTTAGACCAGTGCATTTAATAGCCCGAAAAAATACAATTGTTGGAAAATTTACGAATTTCAGATATTTTTATTTTGACTCACAGATGATAGGAAGGGAAATATATGTAAAGAATTTCCTTTTTCTTAGAAAATAAAAATAGATACAATTTATTCTAGATAAATTTTTTTGACAGTGTGATTAGTCCTATTTTTTATCTTGATTTAAAAAATATAAGGGAAAATATGAAGATACAGAACTTCAAATCTAAACAAACTACAGATACTTTCTATTGGATTATGGGTGAAGGTTGTGAAATGAAACGCAGAGTTCAAGCAGAGCAATTATTCTTTCATTAATCCGACGTCTTTACTGATCGAGAGCAATCGAAGAACTAACTGCAGAATGACGAAATAAAATTGACGCGTTCTCACAGAACAAAGGGCCCTGCGTCTCGTTTTTTAATTCCTTTTTATCAATTGTATATTTTACGCTTTGTATATGTTTATAAGAACGTTTCGGGAAAGACTTCACACATTCTCTTTCTCCAGTCTATACACAGAAATAATAACATTTTATTGAAAATAGATTATCAAATTTCTAGATTATTTTTGCTCATATTCCAACACTTTCATTTCACCCTTGATGTCTTGTTAGTTAAAAATTGTTAACTATATCATTCCATAACGATTGATATCAATAAATATTCGGGTCATAGTGTTTTTCAAATGGTTTTCATTACATCATCATTCCTATCTTTTTCAAATACACTTTCTTATCTGACACATGTGGTTATTCAAGATTAACACCTTTATTTTGACTCGAGGTGCGTAACTTCAGCAAAATCAACGAGCAATGAAATGATCTAATTTACTTTGCATGACGCAGTTTATATATTTTGAAACTAGGGTTCTGAAGAAAAAATCGTATTTTGAATAAAACATTCAGTTACACTAATCAAATATTCACATGGTATAAAATCGTTCAATTTAACTGGCAACATATCACTCGCGTTTTTGTACAGCTTTCAAAAAGTGTGAGTTAGAGAATACGAGATAAAGAGTGAAAGATAGTTCAGAATAAACATTTGAAAAATGGCGAAATTATTAATTCTGTTTTTTTTAATGACTGTCATCAGTTTATTGGGAAGTTCTTCAGCAGGACCTTTGGGTGAGTATTGCAATTCCTTCAAATTCACGTAAATAAAGGTTCATTTTGTTCAACATAATAATCACCTTATTCATATTCATAGAACCCAACTACTGTGTCCTCAAAATTGATGAAGGTTTTTGCCGTGGAAGTCTGCGTTACTGGGGTTACGATTCAGAAAAAAAACAATGCATTCCTTTCAAGTACGGAGGATGCGGAGGCAATCGAAATCGTTTTATGACGAAAGAATCTTGCGAATCAAAATGCTTAGGTAAGTCTATTGTATTAAAATTTATTATGCATCAGTAATTTATTTTTTGAATTCAATGGGTAATGATGATTTCTATTTTCCAGAAAAAATTTGTAAAATTGAACGAAATGAGGGTCCGTGTCCAGGGAATATCGTTTGGGGTTACAATCCAGCTCAGAAAAAATGTGTAAAATATCATTACAGCAAATGCACAGGACTTGGAAATCGTTTCCACACTGAAAAATCTTGTCAAAAATCTTGTTCAAAAAATTAATCTCAATTGCTGGAGAATCTGATTCTATTGATTGATGTCTATTACATGGTGGCAGTTCATGATATTGATATTAAAATAATGAATACTTTCAATCTCATACTCTCTCTCCAAATTTGGAAATGTTGAAAAATGGAATGTTCATCGGGATCAATAATATATTCCTCTTTCCCATCGAATGAAGGATTAATCCGAATTGAAAGAAATACATTGGGCTATTGAACGAATAATGGGTTGTTACTGTAAAAAAAATTGTTTTATCCAAATAAATATTTTGAAAGAACTATTGAAAACAATATTTTATTCATTTTAGTACCTGAAACAATAATAGCAGAAGTCAGGAATGTAACAAGAATACAATAAATGTTATAAAGCGATGAATCAATCGGAAAAATGAATCACTAGTTTCTTATGTTTATGCTGCAATGTCAATGGTCATTTTTACGAAAGATTTCGATGTTTTATTATATAACAGAATATTTTTAGTACATTCCAGAGAATTTCACCTGAATAACACGATTTTTTAATTGTCAAGCCCTCGTATGCTACACTTATGGTTAGAAGAATTCTATTTCTCTCTCAGCATCAGTTTTAATTAATCAATATTTTTTCATTAATTTATACAGAAATTCCTCTATACGAAAGATTCCAGAATTTTAAGAACACGATACCACTTTAACAACGAAACCAAGATTCATTCCCTCATAAAAGCTCATACTTCATTCCAAAAATTTGTATCGAATTATCTCCTTTATGGCGCTGCGGTCAATACTTTCAACATTTTGCGAATTTATTCAGTTTATTCCATTATACTTCCACCAAATATTACTCAGAATCCACTTTGTATTATTCTAATTCCCATCATCATGAGATATGATAGGTTCACTCGATTAATTAATAGCACTGCGTCATTTGAATTGAACTTGAATTCGAAATGCCTCATAACTCATTCTATGTCAACGGTTGAAAGCAAATTTACTTAATTCATTAGTCAGTAAAATATTGCTGGAGCTATTTACTCGCACGAAGTGGATCTACTTCATATCTACTGACGTCAACTATTGTTTCTATTTGGCAAAAGAATGTACACTTTGTGGATACAAGTTTTTAACAAAGGTGATGAAACACCACTAATATTTCAATGGAGCAACTGATGAGCCTTGATGATACGAGGTATTCAGAACAATTTCGAATGAATTCATATGCAATGTGCTGGTCCAGAATTAGACCAAATGGACACTTTTTGTGACACAGATAAAAGGTATTGTTTCTGATGACATGTGAAAAAATCAATGGATATTTTTGCAATGCCCATTTTCATTCCAAGCGTAGCTGGGAAAGTCATTTTCCGCCGATCCACATTGGGCCACTAGCTGATATCACTGTAAATATGAGTTTAAGCCGATTTCTATTAGCATCTTTGGAAAGAGCAGATAATTTTCCATCAAATTGAGTATCGACATGCTATTCTGTGTTAGTTGAAATTGGGCCATATATATCTGTATCACTAAAGGAATGCATCTGGACCGAATTCGGAATAGCGCATCTGGAAGCGTGGGAAAAATGCTATTGATGTAGAGGGGAAGAATCTCTATTCTCCAACATTTTCAGTTTGGCCAAAATGAAAATTAAAGCAAATGATTATTTTCAAAAGATACAGGCATATTCCACACTTCACCGAATTGAATCTACTGATCTTAATATCATCGGAAAAATCACAGTCCAATCGATAGAACTGTGACGATACCATACTTTGTAACATATTCATGACTAAATATTGTCTAACAAGAACAATATGTACTCATTGATCACATCCTTTCCTCCTCCTAATTACTGTGAGAAACTCCAAAGTCGGTCGATTAAAGTTTTTCATTGCATTTAGAGGTAGAATATTGAAGGACAGATTTTTTATCAAAAATCCTGAGCGACCATTGCTTGATTTAGAAATTTCTGGCACTTGATATTTGACCAAAATATTAAGGAAGACTTCAGAGAAAAAAAGGAGAATCCGCAAAGAAGATCCTGTTTCAAGTGAAAAACATTTCTTGATTCCCTTCTTACAAAAGCATTATTATAACATGAAGAATATTTTCTCTATTTTTTTCTGAATAAATTTTTCATGCAAAAACATCACATTTTCAATTATAATAAACCGGAAGCTACCAATGACGTCACTGAAGACGACTGTGGCAGTACTGGAGATAGAAAATTGATTTCGTGCCAGCACAGAATGCGCGGTTAGTTCATTTTTATAACAATGAATTTAGGCCAATTTCAATGAGAATTTTTAAGAAGAGCAGAAAATTTCCGCTACAAACACGCATAGACATGGGATTTTGGATAATTTAGAAGTAATCAATATTCATGGAGATACAAGCTTGAAGGCAATTTTCCACCGGGCCTTGATTCCCTGATAACTGAACTCTATTCAATTAAACGGAACCGGTACAATTTGTCTAATACCAATTGGTCCAATGCCAATTCGTCTAGGAAGACGATTCGTCTAAGAAGACGATTCGTCTAATGTTAACTGCTTCAATAGTATGATTCGTCTAATGTTAATTGGTCTGAGAGTTTGTTATTTTTTCCCTGCAATACATGAAATACACAATTAGCAAATAATATTTATTTTTCAAATTTCATTAGAAATTATAACTGAATGATACATGAATGAACGACTTCGTGGCATTGACTTGTTAATTCGTACTGTTTGTTTCCATAAGGTATTATTCAGAGATTCCTGTTGTTATGTTTGTTGTGGGATTTTTCACACGTATTATCACATTTCAACAAAGCCTTGTATGTGAGAAGCATCTGTTAACATGTGATAATGCCTGTATGTATGTGCTGGTTAAATTCTTAATTATAGGAAATATTGTAATATAACTTTTGGACTAATTGAATCTTGGACCATTTTATTGATTAGACCAATTGAATATTGGACGAATTGGCATTAGACCAATAGTCATTGGACCAATTGAAATTGAACGAATTATACCAGACCCGTGCTTGTATATAGTAGTATCGTGAGAAGTATAAAAGAATACTGGTGGTGAGTCTACTCATCACAAGATGAATGAAGATGAGCCAAACTTGTGACGTGCTGACTCAGCGGCTGCAAGTACTATTCTTGCTCGCCACGAGTATATTTTTCTTAGAGTGTAATATCGTTATTTTTAACTGACATTCAAAATGAGGAATGGATTAATCTTTATTCATTAAAACTATTTCTCCGAATTCTCCTTGCACGTCTTCAATCCCTTTTACTTGGATATCCTGCTGATAATTTTTGAAATACATCGGTAAACTTCGTAGTAACCTCATGATCTTCCTGTATAAGCCTTTTCGCTGAAAATTAATGTAATTAAATAATCATAGATAGATTAACAATTAAGAAATAAGTTTCTCATAGAAAAACGAACTTACAAGGACAATATATTTCGCACTCTGCTTTTGTCTTGAATGAATTGCCATGGCTTATATGCATTGTGAACTCAACGCATTCATTTTTCAATGAATCAAAACCCCAAAATGGTACATTATAAAGGGCAACACTACGCTCGGGTTTGACGAAGCAGACCCAAACTATAAATTGATAGAAAAAAAAATATAATTATTTTAGAAATTACTATCATTATTTTTATTTGAGATTCAAAATGAAGAATGGAATCATTTTCATTTGTTGAAACCATTTCTTCAACTTCTCCTCTCACGGCTTTAATCCCTTTTACCTGGATATCCTACAGATAATTCTTGCAATACATCGGGAAACTTCGTAGTAGCCTCATGATCTTCCTGTGTAAACTTTTTCGCTGAAAATTAATAAAATGAATTATAATCAGAGATAGATCAACAATTAAGAAGTTGAAATCTCATAGAAAAACAAACTCACGCGGACAAGATTCTTCGCACTCTGCTTTCGTCCAAAAAGAATTGACATTCCATATATGGTGTGTGAATTTGACGCATTCATTTTTCAGTGAATCAAAAGCCCAAAATGGTACATTATAGAGGGCAATACTACGCTCGGGTTTGAGAGAACAGACCGAAGCTATGAGTAGATAGAACAGAATTATAATTTCTTCGGAAATTACAAGCATTATCTTTATTGGAGATTCAGAATGAGGAATGGATTATTCTTTATTTATTGAAATTATTTCTCAAAATTCTTCTCGCACGTCTTTAATCCCCCTTACCTTGAGATTGCACTGATGATGATTCCTGGAATACACTGCGCACCGTCGTAGTAACCTCATGATCTTCCTGCGTTTTCGCTGAAAATTAATGTAATTAAATAATTATGGATAGATTAACAATTAAGAAATTATTTTCTCATAGAAAAACAAACTTACAAGGACAATATATTTCGCACTCTGCTTTTGTCTTGAATGAATTGCCATGGCTTATATGCCTTGTGAACCTCACGCATTCATTTTTCAATGAATCAAAACCCCAAAATGGTACATTATAAAGGGCAACACTACGCTCGGGTTTAACGAAGCAGACCCAAACTATAAATTGATAAAAAAAAAAAAAATTTTTTTAGAAATTACTATCATTATTTTTATTTGAGATTCAAAATGAAGAATGGAATCATCTTTATTTGTTGAAACCATTCCTTCAACTTTTCCTCTCACGTCTTCGATTCTTTTCACCTGGATAGCCTGCTGATGATTCTTGGAATACACTGATCATAACAGCAAGTATAATAAACAAAATAATTAATTTTCCCATGACTATATTTATGTATCGTCCCCTTTGATTTCACCAAAAACACTGACTATTTTCCAATTCTTTTAAGTTTTCCGTTTTCCACGTGACAGTTATACCACTGTCACACTATTTATTCAGTCGTTCAAATTCAAAAGAAACATCTAACGTGTCACCATGTACAGAGATAAGAATACCAACTGAATTCAATTTCCAAGGCTGAACCGTTTCGAAACTCGGATTCGGCGGGATCACAATTATTTGATTCAAAAAAAATCTCATATGGCCATCTGCCGATAAATCAGGTAAAATAATCTTGTGAGGGATAAGGATAGAGGTGAGTGTTTCGGAAGAAGGGACACTTCTCGCTAAACAATTGACCATACAATACAAAAATTATTTCTCTGATGTCACTGCGTAGATCGAATTAATTGAACTTATTCTTGAGACGGAGAGTGAGAAAATCGAGTAGCAGAATCGCAAGAGAGAATTGCAATATCAATCTTCAAGCCAATTTCCATTAACATATTTTGAAAAAAAAACGAAAATTTCCCATGAAATTGACTGTTAACATGGTATTTTGGATGAGTTGAAATTGAACCATATATTTGTATCTCAAAAAGATATTCATCTGGACCGAACTTGAAATAGTGCCTGTGATAACTTGGACAAAAATTCTATCGATATAGATAAGCACAATTTCAATTTTCAGACATTTTCATTTTGGTCAAAATATTGGCTATAATATTGTCACCAGAATCAAAATATCTGAATGTTGGAACTTACCCGACCCATATCGATAGGAAAGTTTTCGTATCTGCACGTAGTTCTAATGAAAACTAATGCGAATGATTATTTTCAGAGAGACAGGCATATTCCAAAATTCCCTGAATTGTATCTATTGATCTTAAAATCAACAGAAAGATTATAGTTTTATTGATAAAAATCTAGCAATACCATTTTTTGTAACAGGGGAGATTGGGGAAAAATGGACCTATGGGGCAAGATGATTCAGGAATTTTTTTCGGAATGAAGGAATTCATAAAATATTCCGGAAAAATTTAAGAAGCTGATCGCAGATGTCTAGATTGGTGAATTTTGTCATCTTTTTCCGTAGAAACCTTCACCCTCAAAAAAATCCTGAATCATTTCGCCCAGCACCTTCATTTCACTTTACCTCCTTTATTCATAAATACATATCATTCAACGAGAATACTATCTACTTATTGATTTCATCCTTTAACTCGTTCTCTTCATTATCATGGAACAACTCCGAACTCTATCGATTAACATTATTCATTGAATTTAGAAGTAAAATATTAAGCAATAAATTTGTCATATAAAGTTCTGAACTACAAATTTTTTTTATCGAAATTTCTGTGATTTAATGTTTATAAAAGATTTCTTATCTAAAAGTCTGAGTCATGATCCTTTGATCTTGAGATTCCAGTCATTTGATATCTTACCATGATTTTAAGAAAAATTTCAGGAAAAGAGAAGAGAAATGGAAAAAAAAGGCCATTTTCCTAAACCGTTGTCTATCATGAGTATATTACGTTACAAGTTGGGGAGGGCATTTTTGGTGATTATGATCACAATCTGTAACGTGTAGAGTTTTAGTTGATATATGTGTAAAAATGAGGTTTAAGCACGCGCGAGACGCGCGGTAAAGTCGAGGGGTTACTCACTCAAGGATTAAGTGACACCATGACTTCAAAATGAAGTCGACTTCACGTGAATTCAGTTGCTGACTTCAATGACTTCAACGAAATGTGAAGTCAATGACTTCAATGAATTCAACAAAATGTGAAGTCAATGACTTCAAGCGTTGATCAACGTGACTTCATGACTGCCAATGATTTCATCAATTTGTAGTCAGTGACTTCAAATAGAATAAAGTCATTGGAGTCATCTTTATCTTTGTGTTAATGGCATCTGACTTATACTGTCATCCGGCCGTTATCCCTCGATGAGGGACTTTTCATTTTTTCTTGTGTAGTTGTAGATAATTTTTTAGTTGTAGATAATTTTTGTTGGATTTTTTTTGGTCTTTTTGTGGTCAGTGCTCAACTTTTATGAGCACTCCCGAAAAACTTGTCCGGAGCCGGGACTCGAACCCGGGCCTACGGCGTGTGAACTTCGACCACTAAGCCACAACGCTACTAAGCCGGACTCATTGGAGTCACAATAAATAAAATTTTAAAACCTGAAGTACGTAATTTGAGTGACTTCAACTGATTTCATCGACTATCAAGTGATTTCAGTGACTTCAGAATTGACTCCAGAAAAATGAAATGATTTGACTTCAATGATTTCAAAAAATTGAAGTCACCTGACTTCAGTGACTTCAATTACTTCAACTTGACTTCAACGTGACTTCAAATTGACTTCATCGCGGTGTGGCACCATGACTTCACGAGTGAGTAACCCCTCGGGTAAAGTCCCATTTTAGCACATCAAGTAAAATATTTTCTTGTATTTCTCCATTATTTTTCTTGATTATTACATGGGACAGATTTTCATAGAATCATATACAAATTACAATTTTCATAAAATTACATTTGAAATGTAGGAAGGGTAATTAATCCAGTACATTCATGAATAATTTTAAAGTCTATATTAAATGTACTTTAAAAAATATAATTTCTTCTTCAGGGCCATAGTTTTGAAATATATCAACCATGTTATTCACAGAAAATAAAATGGTCTCATTGTTTGTTGATTTCGCTCGGGTGACCTACATCGAGTTCAAATAAAAGGGTTAATCTTGAATAATCACAAGTGTTTGACAAAAATGTATATTTTAAAAAGAATAGTAATGAATATGTAATGAAAACCATTTGAAAAAACATTGAACCAAATATTCATTGAACTGAATCGGTATAAAATCATATTGAAATATTTTGCACTTTTTTTTCTATTAAAATTCATTTAATGTCGCTTTTCAACTGCTAAGGTCATCAGCGACATATAAAGCGCAATACAAGTCACAAATTTTACAGAGTTTGTAAAAGAAAAGAAAATTGCAATATTTGATATATCTTATATACTGTTTATGATTTTTAATTCCAGAAGGCTAAATACATATGTTAGCCTTCATTTCTCAAACATCTGGGAATACTATTTCAACGGGAGTATTCACAGGTTCTTCATTATATTCCTGTGTAACCGGTTTCGCTGAAAGTTAATGTAATTAAATAATCTGAGATAGATTGATAATTGAAAAATTGCATTCTCGTACAATAACAAACTTACATGGACAATATATTTCACACTCTGATTTTGACTTGAAAGCGTTAGCGTTGACAGGATATCCAATGAGCATAACGCATTCATTTTTTCGGGAATCAAAGGCTCAAAATTTGTCGAAAAAAAGGGCTGTACCAACTTCGGGTTTGAGAGAACAGAATCAAACTATAAGTAGATAAAAGAAAATTTATGATTTTTTCGGAAATTACTAGCATTATTTTTATTTGAGATTCAAAATGAGGAATGAAATAATCTTTCTTGGTTTAAACAATTTCTTCACATTTTTCTCCCATACAACTCTTAAATCCCCTTTACCTGGATATCCCGCTGATGATTCCTGGAATACACTGATCATAACAGCGAGTGTAAAAAACGAAAAAATTAATTTCACCATGATTATATCTGTTATTTTCTTTTCGATTTCACTAAGAGCACTGAATATTTTTCCATCCTTATCACTATTTTTATACGTTTTTGTTTTCCACGTGGTAGTTATGTAATTCACACCATATTTGTTCAGTGATTAAAATTTAAGACATACATCTGGCATGTCTTCATAAATAAGTATAAAAGTTACAATACATTTGAATTTTCAAGGTTGAACCGCTTCAAAAAGTAAATTCATCAATTTTTTGTCATTTTAAATCTTCTTCGAATGAAATGGAAAATTATCGGACAAGCAGTTATTTGTCAAATAAGAACGTCACGGCACTGATTAAACAGTGAGAAAACTATTGTCACCAAGTGTAAACATGATTGTGGAAAAGTAATGAGTTTTTACTAAAAGAAAAAAGCAAACTTTTATGAGAAAATTTAATTAAAGCCTACATTATTATAGTAATGAAATGATAAATCATGATTTATCATAGCATTTTCTTATATTTCTTCATTACTTCGGATAGAATTTCATACAATTATATACAAATTACTTTTTTTGAAAGATCATATTCAATGTTTGAGAAAGGTGATTAATCTTTATTATCAATGCTTCTCCAATGCCTTAGCCAATAATTCATTCATCGATGTCAGAAGAACCCGAGGATCTTCAACGAGACCAGCTCCAACCATGGCGCCAGTGAAAAGCTAAAAGAAAAGTAGTTTTATATATCATCAAAAGAATTGAAATTTAGTAATAAAGATACGAAAATAGAACAAACGAAAATTTATTATGCAGACCTTCTCCTAAAATAAAAGATCTGAGCACTTTAATTACCTGATGTGTAAGAAGTTCTGCAAGTTTCGGATCTGAATCGATAAGAGTCGTTAATTTTTTCATAATGGGATGATTCGTATTTATTTCCAAACGCGGCTGCAATAAATTGTATCTCGTCTCTTCATTCAACTGATGACTCTGCGTTCGAATAAAGTGCCTGGCACTTGCCATATCCTGTACTGTGATAACACATGGATGTGATTCCAAACGATTTGTGGTTTTGACCTCATGCGCTTTTTTTGCGAGTACACTTTTCATGTAGCCAAGAACTTTGTCCACTTCTTGCTTATTGATTGCATCTAAAAATCATCCATCAATTGAGTTAAAGTTAAATGTTTTATACAATTCATTTCCAATTTTTTGTTGCAAAAAATTACCGATAGTGCTTTCACTCGTAGAATCTTTATCGTCACGCATTTCTTTTTCTACAGATGTAAGAAAACGAGACGTATAACGACCCAATTGCATTAGCACCAATTCGTCGTATGGCTCGTAGCAAAATAATACCTCGTAATTACGTTTCTTGAAGGATTCGTAGTATGGCGATTGTTCCGCCAGTGCTCGACTGCCAGAAAACAAATGTTTGTTTATTAGTCCTGAGAGTATACACCCACAAACAGAATTTCAAAGCACACTTGGTCAAATTGATCCAATTCTATTTTTTAAGCGTTATATCTCGAAAACTATGTATTTTCTTCGAAATTCCGATCATGCAGTTTTTTATCGATAAAACAATGTACTTTCGCATACAATTATTGTTGGTTCGAATTAATTAGTTTTCAATGATGAGAAAATTGATGAAAATTGAGCCCATTTCATAAAATGAGGCGTTTTGAATTAAAAAAAAAGTCTCAACTTCGAAATTGGGTGTCTCGGATATTTTTATCCATTCAAACATATCTTAGGGCAATAATTTTTTTGGGGGACCACATAATCGTCTGTGTGCTTTGAGGATTAAATTAGAATTCAAAATAATTGTTTTAATGGGAAGATATGAAATACCTTGGTGCTGCGAGGTAATATATATGTTTCTGATCTTGTGATAGTCTCTCGCAGTACTGAGGCAAACTTACAAGTTCACCAGGTGGTCTTGCAGACGACTCGAATCTGAGTAGTTTACCAATTGCCTCCTAGTATAAAAAATGGAGATTGATCAAGAAAGAAATAGCTCCTTGAATCTAGATAATTCTTTGAAAATAAAGTACTACCTTTTCTGATTGATCGTGATTTGTGACGATGCCTTCTTTCAAAAATAGACCGTAATCTTTGTAGAATTCCTGGTATTCTTCAGGCTGTTTTGTTGATCTCTCGTGCAAGTATTTGAGTATTCGCGTTGTCAAAACATTCCTCAGTTTGCTAGAATATATTTCCGTTAATGAATCGCAATGAAAAGAATAAGGAAATTCATGAATTACCTGATAAGTGCACTATTCTGCAACAGTTCACGGCTTAAATTCAATGGAATATCCTCGGAATCAACGACGCCTTTTATAAAACGCAACCATTTTGGTAGCAAATTATCTGCTTTGCTTTTTATCAATATCTTTCTACTATAGAGTGATATTCCAACAGATGTATCTCTACTCATTTCGAAAAGACCTGGTTTGTCATCTGGGAAGTAGAGGAGTGCTCGTATACTGAGAGGCACGTCAGCTGTGTAATGTAAAATGAATCTCGGTGCATCAAATGAATTTGAAATGAAACGATAGAATTCAGCGTGTTGTTCGGCAGTTACTTCTTTCGGATCAAGCATCCATAACGGCTAAAAAGCATGGATTATCCGATTATTCAATTTATTCACCACGAAAATCGATATTTTTGTAGGTTTTTGTTCTAGTACTATTAAATTTACATCTTACCTGAATGACATTGACACGCTTTCCATTAACGAAGATTGGACTTCCGACGAAATTACTGTACTTCTTGATTATCTCTAATGAAAAAAATTATATGTGATTAGTAAGGCTGTGCGAAAATTCTAAATATTGAATTATTCCTTGCCAATTGAATTCGAACATTTGAAAATGATTATTGATATCGATATGAAAAAATAATAATTAATGATAGAAATTGAATTAATCCTTGAGAAATTAGAACTTTTGATTGTTTTCATTTTGTATTGGTAACAGTTTCATAATTCAAATGTAGATATGTTTCTAAACGTAGATATGTTTATCCATGTGTTGAGTAGTTGGAATAATTTGATTTGTACCAAAATAAGGAAAATTCATGAAAATATTTGTGATATGGCATCAAAAATTTTATCTAGCTCATGAATTGGAAATGAATTCTCACTTTCCGATGACGAAAGAGAATTATGATGCCACCTGAAGAATATTCTCATAAATTTTCCTTATCTTTGTGTAAAAAGAATTATTCCAACTGCTCTCCATGTGAACAATCGCTCCTAATATCAAACAATGTAGAAAATTTTTCATACCACGAAAAAGGTATGTTGATGAATTTAGCTGAGCCTCATGGTTCATGAATCAAAAAATGGATAATCTGCATGAAATTTTTGGACTTTTCTTATTTTACCTGTTCACCACGGTTATGGAATCAATAAAACTTGCAGATTATCCGAGGGAAGCAACCAAATTATCCTAATTATCTGAACTAATCGAATCAATCTTACTTCGCATGATTCGAACATGATGTCAAATCCGATGCATCGATTTACTTGAACTATTTAAATATTTCAAAGGATGTATATTCAGATATTCTGATTCGCATGTTTTGAGTTATTTTGGATATTCCAAATCATTTGAATTATTCAACTACAGGTACGGCCTTATGCAGTCATTCAATATTCATTTTCAGCGATAAATCAAGTCACGTGGTAGTCAGCGGCAAAGCTGAAAAAATCGAGCTCTGTTGCTGGAAAAGGAGAGCGAGGAAGTAACCGTCTCTGGAAGTAAATCTCAGTCCATATTAGACAACGAACATATGATTTTTCGATAATTGGGACAATTGGAGAATTGAATACCGATAGGGGCTTTTTATTCACGCATTAAATGAGTGCTAACAGCCATGTTGGCACTGCTGTTTAACCCGGCGTCTTGTTGACGGAAAACTCAAAATAGTGTCACGTGACTTGATTTGTCGCTGAAAACGAGCGTCGAGCGTCTGCATGAGGCCGTACCTTACTACGATTATTCAAAACTTTCGTACTATTCGGATATTTTGAATTCATTTTGAATTAAAACTATTCATTTTTCGAATATTGAATGCGCATCTCGATGCATTTATTATTAGTAAACGTCTAGTTATCAGTAAGCTTGAAGAGAGATAGATTGATGCGTATGGAATGCTTACGATTAACTGTTTCCTCATCACTGAATTCTCTCGATTCAGCCTTCAAGTGCATAACTATTTTCGTTCCAGGCTGTACACCTTCTGCCCGAGAGATTTCATAAGTTCCTGCTCTATATTCAATAAAAAATCAAATAAAAGAATTATTTCTGCTTAGTGATTAAGGAGTTTGGGAGGTAAACCCAGAATGAAGGGATAAATTTGATTTTTTTTCAACAGGGATGTAACAAATTATTTTGAATTACCTCAATTTATTCCAAATTTTTTATCCGATCAGTTTTAAAGTGATTAACCTTTGTTACCACCTGCAACTCAGGTGGTAGCAAAGGTCTCGTGCTAAGACAGGTTCAATGCATAAAAGAACATGTATAAGACCCAATTCTGATCGTTAATTATTTTACAACCGATCGGATGAAAAATTTGGAAAAAATTGAGGTGATTTAAAACAATTTGTTTCATCCCTGTTAAAAAAAAAATCCCTCCATTCTGGGTTCACTCAAACTTCTCAATTGATTCCAATAAATAATAAATACCCAGACGATGACCAATGCAAGCCTTCAGCATCTTTTTCATAAGATTTCGTGAAAACTTCAACTCTATCAGCTACCATAAAAGCACTGTAAAACCCAACACCGAATTGTCCGATAATATTTGCTGAATCTCCTGCTGCCTGTTTCTCTTTCAATTGTTCTAGAAACGCCTGTAATTGGATTGAAATTCAAATTTATCAATGAAAAATTATTTCATCAATCATAACAAATTCAATAAGGGTAATCGTGACTCACTTTCGAACCAGATCGTGCAATTGTTCCTAAATTGGAGACCAATTCCTCTTGAGTCATTCCGATTCCTGTATCTTGAATTGTTAACGTACGATTCTGCTTGTCTGTCACAATATGAATCTCCAATTCACGATCACCACCCTCTTCCGATGATAAATTTCTGCTTAGTCTCACATATCTCAGTTTTTCAAGAGCATCACTTGCGTTTGAAATCAGCTCACGAATGAATACCTAGATATTAATCGAGTAGTATTAATTAAATGGATCTCGATGAGTTTGATGATGAAAGGAATGGAAGAATTTACAGCGAAATTTTTGCAAATATTTCTGAAACTTTTCTACAGAAACTGCTATGAATTGAAAAAACGATAGCTCCAATTTCTCTAAAGTAAATCCAATCACTGCCCCTCCAATAAAGTGTAGTATCCAAAATTTGAGAAAGTAGATGACAATATTATCAAAAAATTATATAATTTAGAAATAAATAGTTTGAAAGATATTTCATCATTGGAATAGAAAATATTAAAAAAAAAAATTGAATACAATTTTGCCAACCATTTGGACTCTATTCTAATGCAGGTTAATCTTAAATTCTATGTGATTTTTTTTATTAATTCCGTGATATTCCCTTGCAAGAAAATAAATTTCTATACTTCAAAAAGCAAATTTTCATTTTTTTTTTTCAACCTGATCCTATCGATAAATGATAGTATTATTCAAAAGGAAAGTACAAAGATCCTGAAATACCAAGACTGTGTAAAAAATTTTACATTTTTGAAATTTCATTCTCAAATATTTTGCACGGTAATCGAAATTCTGCCATTGTTTGGGTAACCATTTAAACTATTATAGAAAAAAATAATTTTCATTATTATCGAATCAGAATATTTTTTAAATAATAATTTACTTATTTCAAAAAAATGCAAAAAATTGTTAGTTGTGTGCTAATTTCATTATCATGAATTCCTGAAGATTTCTTCCAGAAGTAGGGGGAAATGGAATGGATTTTAATAATAAAAAGGATTTGAAGAGTGGCTTTTCATCTTACCTCTTTATCAGAGTACAATGACTTCGCAACAATCTCCAACAGCATTCGCGTTTCCGACTGGAATTCATGCTGAGCAGCATCACCTGAATATATATCATGCCGAGATAAGACTAGTTTATTGAACTTAAGGGGTTACACCATTGTAGGAGACTAAAAAAAGGCGTTTTTCGGATATTTTTTTTTCTATAGAAAAAGTGGCAATAAAATAATGATATTTGAGGGAGTGATTGAGCATATATTTAAATCTTCAGAAAAAAAAATTCATCAAAAAATATCGAAAAATGACGACCAAGAGCCATTCCTGCGAGGCTCCTCAAATTTAAAACACTCTGCGGCGCGCAGTGTAACTGGTGCAAATTTCAATTGAAAAAAAAACTGGCTCAATCTAGATACACATAGCTTCAGAAATACGTAGTGGATTTCAAAAAAAATGTTTTTTGTGCGATTGGTGACCATTTGTATGAAAAAATTCAAATTTCGGCCAAAAAACCGACAATTTTTTATCAATAAAAAATGTGCAAGTCAATTTTTTGAAAATCCCCTACGTATTTCTGTTCGAAATATTGTCTTCAAGATTCTGTGGGGAAATTCAAATGAAAATAATGAAAAGTATTGGAGTTATGCTGCATGCCAATTTGAAAAATCATGTTTCGAGAAAAACACGATTGAAGTTTTGACTTAGGCTGTAAATATGAAGAAATGCCTCAGGAAAAATTCAAAATTTCATCAGAAAGAATGGGTTTCAGGTGGTAAGTTTTCTTGCCCGTATTCTGGAAGGCCCAGAGTAATTTTTAAAGCAAGAAAAAAAAATCGATTTTTTGAAAATTCTACAGTGGTGTAACCCCTTAATCACAATTTGGAAGATATTAACCGTAAGGGAACGTGGGGCAAAACGGACATTGTAATCAAACAGTGGGAGATAGATTTTTTTTTAATGATTCCATCGGAAAGCTGAGGAAATTTTAGTCGAGAAACATGTGCCAGAACTAATTTTTTCCATTTTTTTGAGAATTTCATTTTTTCTGGCATTCTTGAGGGGTAAATAAATAAATCCCTTTCGATTTTCGAGCAAATTCAGTTTTTTGGAAATATCTCTGGTTCTATTGGTTGTAGCGACCTGGGACCAATTCCAAATGAAAGGTGAGATCATTTCCCATCGATTTATGGGGTTTTGAATTTTAAAACATCGATTTTTCAGATAGTTATGGGAACTTTTGTGAAAAATTATGATCATCGGTTTTTGTCCTATAACTACATAAAAAATCGATATTTCTGAATCCAAAACCCCATAAACCGATAGCCCATGATCTCACTTTTAATTCAAAGTCGGTCCTAGTTCGCTGAGATCAATAGAATCAGGAATATTTTCAAAGAACTGAATTTACCCAAAAATCGAAAAGCTTTCACCGCTCAAAAATGGCAGGAAAAATCGAATTCTAAAAAAATTGAAAAAAAATTAATTCGGGCACATTTTTCTCGACTAAAATTTCCTCAGCTTTCCGATGGAATCATTCAAAAAAATCCATCTCCAATATTTTCACTCATTTAAAGATTTATTCATAATATATGCATAAAAACTCAAATGTGTCCATTTTACCCCTTATGTCCGTATTGCCCCACCTTCTCCTAATTACCTGTTGGTTTTTCGGTATTTTTAATAATATTATGATATTCAGTGTCAGTAGCAGTTTCAGGTGCGGCTTGAGAAGTCAACAATCTTGCGTTTCTCAAAAGAGCTGAAAATACATCAATCAATAGCTTTAAAAATTAACCTCAAATTCCTTTCGGTAAAAGTTTTAATGAAATCATGGAATATATTATTTGACACTCATTGAATTATTATATATAACCTACCTGGTGAAGATTGGAATCGATTCTCAAGAATACGAAGTTTGTGATTGTAATTAATTGATTTGGAAAATAATTTTCCGCAATTAATTGCATGCCGGAGTCTACAGGCCGCTGCCATTTTGTTTTTTTAATGGAGCAGAGCAGGAAGGGAGGGGGGATAGAGTCGTAGGAGAAAATTCCATCAGATGGCGTAGCGCGGGAAATTACAATTCAAACTAAAAATAATAAGGAAATAAACATTTATATTCGCATATAAATTCGTTTATTGTTATAATCATTATCTGTATAATATATTTGAAACAATATTATTTCTACAACATTGCATAAAAATATACAAAGACATGAAAAAATGTCTCGACTCTCATACAATAAAACATGTTTGTGAATAATTTTCCCATTGATCATTATTTTATAATTACTTCATTTTTTTTTTCAAATTGTGACCAAATTCTTTTAAACTCAGTAGTTTTGGTACTTTTTTTTCTTTTATCTCATTTCAATATTTAAATTTCATCAAATTACAAATGATTTTTTATCAAATAACTCATATAATCCTTCATTATTTACTTAATAATACAACTTAAATATTTTGCGACTGTTTTTCATCCCCAGAAATGAATGAAAAGAAAATGTTAAATTTTATTTTCAGGAAATTTTAATAATAAGTATCGAAATCAGTGATAAAAAAATTGATAAAATTGTTTAATTATCCCTTTTTTTTCATCTCCTCGTGTATCATGTTGCAAAATTTTTCATGAATTTTTCTTTCTCCTTCTCTTTTTTTTTTGGAATGCGCTGTACTTCAGATATAAATTATACACTTGTAATGCGGAAATATAATGCATTATAATAGGCACAATTGAAATTTTTTTCTCATTTTCCTTTTTTAAAAGATAATATTGAGTAATATTTTTTTTTCTTCATTTCTCAATTAAATAATTAATTGTAGGCTTTTTATACTACGAAATCGAAGTGCCCGCGACTTTAATTTCATTCCAGCGTGTAAATAACATAATAGTTATTAATAATTTCTGTTTTTCCAGATGAGATCATCAGCCAAATAATAACAATTAAAAAAAAATAAGTAATGTTCATGGTAATAATTATCGACTTATATCAATGAAAAAATGAAGAGGAAAAAGAAATTATTCTTAACTAATTTTTCATTTATGTTTTCTTTTTTTTCTCTTTACATACACATTGTGTATTATTTTCAATTATGTTAATTTTTCTTTCATTCAATTAATTATTACTATACTTTTCATTTTTTTAAATAATAATTTTTTTTTTCATTCTCATTAGCAACATAAATAATATAATGCTGATATTTACAGACTATCCTCACGATTTTTTTTTATCATCCTTATTTCTCTATTCATTCATGTAATTTACGCCACTTTCTCTCACTTTCCTCACCATTGCAGAAGAAAAAAAACAAAACTCGTGCAATATAATAAACTTTATACCATGATACGTTGGATGTTACACGTGTTCGTAAATTTTTCACAATAAATTTTCTGTTACTTCTGTAAATTACAATGAAAAATCATAAATAAATTACAATTATCAGACGAACTTCTCGCATTTTTGCCGTTAAAAGAAAAAGAAGAAGAGAAGAAGAACAAAGTGAATACATTTATTATTATTATTTTACAACTATATATCACAATTATTTGAAGATAGGAAAAAATAAAGAATTAACGAATTTATGGGAAACTTTGGATTTAATTGATAAACGGCAGATGCGCATTCTTTCAGCATTTCATTTTTCGATTTTTTTTCTAAATTTACTTTTCTTATTATTTACGAGAATTTATCAAGAGACCTTTTTCGAAGAGCGAAAAATTGTCTAAAAAAATGCTTTCTTAAAAAAATTTCTTCTTTTTTTTTTTACTAATTTTTGCACTCTCAATTTATTATGCGAATAAAATCATAAATGAAAAAATTACGCACACGTGTTATCTCTCAATTATCCCTCATCACTTGTAACAACCAATTTGTATTTACAAAAATAAACGAGAGGAAAATAATAATAAAGTGCCCTCTCTCATTTTTTTCCTTTTTTTTCACACAGAAATACTGATACAACGGGCAAGATGTATCGATCATGTAATAAAGTTGAGCACTGAGAATTTTTCATGATTTTTTTTTTTCGCATTGTTTTCATTTAATGATTACAATTACATGATAATTATTATTTTGAATAATTAATTGATTAATTCTCATGATTGTAAAAATTGTACAGATTTGCAAAATTTTACTACAAAATTTTTTTTCTCCTCCAATTTTGTCTTTACATTTTAATGAATCAACCGATATATTGGAAAATTTTCTTTTGCTACAGAAAATTGATGGATTTCAAGAATTACATTGAAAATTATTATAAAATGATTCTGGAATAAAATCTGCATCTCATTTTACGCTTTCGACTACTGAAAATTGCTCATTAAATGTCTCTGGAATCACTAGACCAAAATCGATTGCATCACCGAATTTTCCGATTTTTCCAAGGGAAAATCACGAGATTTCTTTAATCCATCAATTCCATCAGCAAAATGAAATAAATCTCAATGAAGAAGAAAAAAATTATCATTTCTCAAATTCTCCAAAAAATCTTTTAATTCATCGTAAACCGGAAATTTTCAAATTCATCTAAATCAATGCACAGTGGATCGTTCATCTCAAATCATAAATAATTTTTTTTTTTTTTAATACATAATGTTTCAGTTTTTTATTTCAATACAAAAAATGAGAAAATTCATTCCAAAGGATTTTCTCTCAACGTAATCCTCACTCTCTGTGCGAATGCTCTGGTACTCCTATTTTCGGGCTAGCTTCACTCCCTGACCGTGATATTGATCCTCCTCCCATTTTGCCCTCACACTACTTGGTAGACGGCTTTTACCATGCGACTCGACATTTTGCATTGGGATAGACCATGAAATGAGAAGAAGTGAAAAAAAAAAATGAGGAAGAGAGAAAGAATGAAGAGAATTTTCTCTTGAATTTTTTTGTTAAAATTCTTTAATCATTTAAGAAGAGAAAGAAAATAATTTAATTCGTGTTCTTTCATTTTTTATTAAGAAGCAACGTAATTGTTTTTTTTTTTATTCATCATAACAGGTAAAATGTTCAACATTTTTTACGCTATACACGAATGCCCAGGCTCAGTTTCTTCGTTTTTTTTTTTGTTTTTTTTTTCATTGTTTTTTCTTCGTATATAAAATTATAAATATTATAAATAATTGGATATCAATCTACATCCAATGAATACCATTAACTTTTAACAGTGAAAAAAAGGAAAAAAATTTAGAATAAAAAAATTTATTTAATTACAATAGAATAGAGAAATATGTTAATACGATCCACTGTAACATTCGACGAAAGCACCTGCCTTAATTTTTTTTTCTTTAAACGTTGGTCCCTCATGCTCAACTAAATAATGTCTCCACTTTTTTTTTGTTATTTCTTTTTTCTCTTTAATTTTATCATCACCTGTGTGTGTGTCTGTTCATTAATCAAGTGAGATGCTAATTTGAAATGAAAAAAAATTGAAACATTCACGTAATTTATCTAAGCTTTCAAACAATTCTGAATAACTATTTACCTTCGATTATCTAAAGTTTTCTCATTATTATTATTATTATGGTTTTTTTGATTTACATTTATACTAGATTGACGTGAGAATCAGAGCACCTGTCTCATTAATTCCCCGAAAATTGTGTTAACTTGATTTTTCTTTTCTTTGTTTTAAATTGTGTTTTTTTTTTGTTTTTTACTTCAAATTACTTTTTTAAGTTTTTCTTATCGTCGTAAAGATTATGTTTCGTGGCCCCAATAATTTACAAAAAAAAGAAAAAAAAAACGACAATTGTCAGCGAAAAATCGCACGTAAATTGTAATTTTTACTAGTGGCTCACGTTTGATACTATTGCAACTCTTTTTTTTTTTTTTTAATTAAATTCTTTAAATTCAGTACAGAAAAATGGTAAAACGGGGGACTTCTATTTTTTTTTGAGAATATCTCGAAAATTAATAGAGAGAATAAAAAAAATTTGTGGGCTTTTTTCTTTGTAGCTTTTCTTCCAATCTGAAAAAAAGGTTTCTAAATATTTTTTTTCGTGCTCTGCTTTGATTTCAAGATAATCACGAATTTTTTAATCAAGTGGTAAATAGAATGAGTAGTTTTTACAGATATCTTGACTAATTAATTCCTCAAATTTCCCCTCGTTTTCCATTCCCTTTACCAAAATTAATTAATTAAATCAGCTATCATTCATTTTTTTTCAACAAATTCTTCATTATCTATGCTTCTAAATTCTCGATAATTGCTATTGTTTTTGAATTAATGATAAACATTTTTTTTTTTCATTTAAATTTATCTCAGCAAGAGATACAGAGTGGAATCCGTGGAATGTATTTTATTGTATAATTTTCATTTTAATTCTGTATTTCTTTTACTTTTTATTTTTTTTTTTTGGGAAGATTCAGCCGCATTGCAGATCCGTCACTCAACGGCTACATCGAACTGATGAGTGCAATTTATAATTGTTTTCTCAGCTTTTTAATTTTTTTTTTTTTACTTAAATTAGTTTGAAGGATAAATTAACTGTGTATATGTGTGTTTGTATTTTTACCAACGTATCATGGAGACGAGGGTCATCTTCGAGAACAGGAAAATTATACAGAGAATTATTATCATCAAATCATTAATCATTTTCATGGAAAATAGAATGGAAAAGAAAAAGAAAAAAGAAAAACACTTCGAAAATAATAATTAGATGAATTTGTTTGTGTTCTTTTTTTTTATTACGCAGTTTTTTTGAGTAGCTGCGAGTCAGGAAGAATATAAACGTTCGTTGTGCCGAGAGTGGTAGCTGCCCCCTTTCCCCAAAATTACAATGTTTTATTTATTATTTTTCTCTTTTTTAATTTTTTTAATTTATTCAGCCACATTAATTTGTAATTATGATTGCGAGACAACGCATTCGAGGGCTTTTAAATAAATTATGGAAGAGTAGTCAAATGCGTTTTATCGCAGTCTGTGGACAATTTAATTGTTCAATTTTTTTTTTTTTTTTTTCTTTGTTTCGTTAACTTTTTTTTTTCTCTTGTCTTCAAACATCACGTAATGATATTACTCTTTTATCTCAACCTAAATGTAAATTAGGTTTTTTTCTTTTTTTTCATTCGAATAACTTGCTACTTAATTTTTATACGTATTTACATGTTTCAATATATCATTCGTTTAAATGTACTAATGTAATCCATACGTGACAAGTTTTATTAACTTTGTTCACGTGTCTCTGTGTGTGTGTATGTAATTTTTTTTTTTTTTTGTTCAATTATGATTATTAAATCTTCATTCAATTATTCAGAATTTTGTGGATTTTTTAAAAATTCATTCTCGGCAAGCACCTCGCAGCAAAAATTCATTTATTTTTCATCATTTTTTCTTTCTTTTCATCAAATTAATCAAAAAAAAAAAAAAAATTTCATTAATTTTAATCCTCTCAAATGTTTTCTCTATAATTGACTTTAATCTTAAACGTTAAATAATCTTTAGTGATCACGTTCACGAGTGCACGTGTCAATTAAATATTTTCTATGATAATTAATTATCTTTTATTTAATTTTTTTTCTTTTTATAATAGTACATGAACTATCCTCAATTATTATTTCTACAGTGACGAAAAAAAAAATATGTTTTTTTTTGTTTTCTTTTTTTAGAATTTTCGCTATCTCTTCGTCAAAAATTGAGAATAATTCCGAAAAAAAAAATCTTTCGTAAGATGTATTCTTTATTTATTAATTTTTATATAACTTATTATTTATAAGTAACACGATTTTATTATTATTAATTTATACGTTTCCTAGCTACTGTCAAACGGTGGCGCGTTATTCAAACACGAGTAAATAATGTGGAAAATAAGAAATTTTCCATAATTTTTTTCTTTTCTTTTGTTTTTTTTTTATAAACAAAAATAAACATAAAACGGGAAGAATTGCGTATTATTTTGAGTACCCGTCGAAGTAGCTAATCGTCGAGAACAGGTACTCTCCTCAAAGATGCCAAGAGAGTCGGGGGAAATTAAGCGTATTGAAATTCAGTAGTGAAGAGATAAAACGAGAAGTCCATTCTGTTGATCAGACTCATTGAATTATTTCGTAAATTAGAAAATTTAGAAAAATTTTCATATAGATATCTTTTTCAGAGAAAAAACAGACCTAAAAGAAGATTTCAATGAAAATTTCATTAATTCTCTCGATTTCCGAAATATTTAATAGAGAATGATCATAAAGATAAGTCCTGAAACTTTGTGCATATTTTTAGGAAAAAATATCTCCAAAATACCCGAGGTCATTAGAAATTTTCAGGTAAACTTTTTTGTAGGAAATTTTGTGCACTACAAAAAAGGTTTCTTGAAGAATTGTCTTGAGCCTCATTGTTTCCGAGTTATTTACAAAAAAAAACCATGCAGTCGTAATTTTTAAACTCATCCTACTCTACCCCTTCACCACTGAATTATTATTTAATTCATTAATTTAACTTTAAACGTGATTCTCCATTCACTTCATGATTAGGAATTGATTTCTATTTTTTTACATATCAAAAGAATTAATGTGCACTAATTTTTAGAATCCTCTGTGTTGCATCGATCGCTTGTGCCCTCTCTCTTGTTTCCCTTTTTTCCGTCCCTCTACGTTACAGTAAAAAAAAATAGTATAGAAAAGAACAAGAAGAAGAAGAAGAAGAAGGGAAAGGAGTAAAATTGACTAAATGTGATTGCCTAGTATATAACAGCCTGCCTTAGAGACACCCGGTGGTCTCAATAATCGATACAACCTAATTCGCCCATTTCTCAATATGATATTCACAAAAAAAAAAGAAGTTTAATCAATGATTCAATTAAAAAAAATTAAATTCCTTCATTTTATTTAATCAGCGAATTTTAAAGTATATCGAGATTGAAACCAGCCGTTGAATCAAGAGAATTCAGTAATTCTTGGGCACTAAAATTTGATGTATCACCAGATGGTAGATTCTCCAAAAATTCAAGACTAAAATCAGCAGCTGCCACTGATGCATCTGATGCTGTTGATACTGGCTGACTGTGTTGTTGTTGCTGTTGTTGTTGTTGTTGTTGCTGCTGTTGTTGTTGTTGAGGTAAATTTCTAACACCAGGACTGCCGCCACCATACTGTTGATGCGGATGCATCGGCGATCCTGCACAAGATGAAGAGACAATAACATATTATTTATAGTTAAGCAATTGAAACGTAAATTTTACATTTTTTTTATTTCTGAGAAAGAAAAACGCATTAGTTAAGGATACATACCAGTTCCGCCTGTCGATACGGAACTAACAGAGGACGACTGGGACATTTGCATTTGCATAGACATCTGATTGTTGCTCTGTTGCATTGCAAGCGTTTGCTGTTGATGCTGTTGAGTGAGTAATTGCTGCATCTGAGAATTGTTACCCATAGTACCACCGGCCATTCCACCGCTCTGCGATCGGATTAGCTGTTGGTGTTGCATTTGGGCTGCATTCATTTGCATACCACCTGTGTTACCCATACCAAAGCCACCTATGCAAATTTAAAAGTTTTATTATTATTATTATTATTATTATTATTATTATTATTATTATAGTGGAGTATATTATATTTTTTGTGAATATTGGTAAAACTAGTGGGTTTGAGGAAAATTTGCAAGAAACTTTTTGTAAAGAATTTTGGAAACTAGAAAAAAAGGTCTCCTGAAATTTCAGATTGCACTAGTGATCCTTCATTATTTCAGGAAATAATTCAACAGAAAAATACTACGGAATAACTCAATTTAACTTTGTCAGTTTACTAGAATATCTCAAAAATCAAGAGAGCTGAAAAAATTTTCGTTGAGATCATTTCTGTCGTCTTTATTGCCCTCAAAAGAAAGGGTAATCACAAAAATTTCACCATTTCTTTTAGATTCCGAGATATCCCATAGAAACTGACGAAGTTAAATCAACTTATCTCATTTTAGTAGTGAAGTGATGAATGGAGAAAAGTCGTAAAACTTCGAGTAATTTCTTCCGCAAATATCTTTGAAACTAGTAGGTTTGGAGAAAATTATTATGAGACCTTTTCTGTAGGGATTTGATGGGCTACAGGAAAGGCCTCTTGTCAAATTCCCTTAAGGATATCTAAGGAGTTCCGATGGTCTATTTTTCCTTTTCAATTTTGGTCACTTTCGATAGAGTAGTATGGAAATATTTTTTAAAAATTTACTTTACAATATGTTACAGGACAAATTGAGCCAAAAATAATTTTTGAAAAAAATTCAATGAACATTAGAACTCTATAAGCCACATTCAGTTCCAATTTCACTGCAACAATTCATGGACGCAGAACTATTTTTTCCTTATATAACCATATATATTGCTTGTCAGAATGTCTATTATTTTTTAAAATCATAAAAAATGCCTGTTACCGGATAAATAGTGACGTTTAATCCAATTGAAGATAATTGGGAGGTACAACAAAAAGATAAATTTTTTTATAAAATCTTTAATAACAATTCATACAAGATGAAATTCTCAAATCTGATTCAGTGAATCTGTGAAGAATGTCATGAGGAATAAAATGAGCCGTAGAAACAAAAAATTAATTGAAATTTGACAAATATTCATTATTTTTACAATTTTTTCAAATTTTTCAAGATTTAAAGAAATGTAAAAAATAATGGAAATTTTCCTATTTCCAATCAATTCTTTGTTTATAGGGCCTTCTTTCATTCCTCATTACATTTTTCACAGATTCACTGAATCACATTTAAGAATGTCATCTTGTATAAATTGTTATTAACGATTTTATACAGAAATTTAACTTTTTCCGATCATACCTCCCAATCATTCTTAATTATATGAAACCATCAATGATGGCCATACTGGAGGAAAATTGGATATTAATAATATTATTCAATAATAATTTACTATCGTAAACATCGTTTTAATATTGGTAAAATGTTGCAAAATCGAAATAATTAGAATATTCCTGATAACTTAGAAAAAAAAAAATTGATCATTGAACCTGCTACTTGAATATCCTTAAAACCTATCATTTCTGGAATATTTTCAAAATAATGTGTCTGATTTTCAAATTCATGTATTTCATTTAAATTTGGCACTTTATAATGTGCAAAATAATTTAATGAAATGTTCCGAATACTCTCATGTATATTGTAATGGTTTGCCCTCTCCACTCGTAAAATGATAAAAAAAAACACCAGGAAAAATAAGGAAACAAGCCTCAACCAAAGAGTAAAAAAAAAACATTTACATCTTGATGAATTATAGAAATTATTAAATGCAATTTCTACCTTGATGGCTCTGTTGATTAAACTGTGGTCGCATCTGCGCCTGAAAGCCCTGCTGTTGCATCAGTAGATGACGCCATTCCTGTTGTGCACCACGACCAGCAATACTGTTACCAAGACCATCGGGTGGTCCTACACTAACATTAGGCGGCCGTTGATTGTTAGTCCTTGGATAACTCAATCTCTGATGCATCTGATGCATTCCACCTATAGCTGCCATACCACCAGCTCCAGTACCACCACCTCCTGTACCACCTCCACTACTAGCCATATACATATTACCACCAGCAGCATGTAATGCCTGCTGTTGCTGTTGCTGTGCCATTTGCGGCCTCATCATCGGACCTATTAATCATTTTAATATTGAACTATGTAATTAATTTCAATTAAATTTATATGTAATTATTCCTATGATTTAGATAATAAGATAGCGGTATGAAGGATTTGATTGAATCCATTTGTCAGTAGCAATGGGAAATGAGTTTATTTTTTAGGGAAACTCGCGGAAATAAGGGGAAATACGAAAATTTTAGTAGAAATCTTTTTTTTAGAGGGGAATGAAATTTACAATAAAGCTTCCTACAGGAAAAAAACTTCGTATTTCTGACGAATTTTGAGATATTTCAAGAAAATTGGGGGATTTACTTTAAATATAGGGGAGACAGAGACAGAATGGACCTGCGGGGTAAAATGATTCGGAATTTTTCTTGGAAGTGAAAGTGTTTATGAAAAAATTGGAAAAAATTCAGCAACAATGTCCACGTATTGGAGCATCTTCTCAATTTTTTTTCCAATTTTTCAACAAAATTCTTCACTCCGAAAAAAATTTGTGAATCATGTTACTTCGAAAGTCCATTTTGCCCCACTCTCCCCTATGCAAAGGTGTTACACTATTCAAAAATCATATTTTACATTCTAAGCCACATTCTCGAATTTTTGTTGGCTCCAATAGTCATGCCAAGTTGCACGAGACAGAGCGAGATGAATGCAGCATGACTGCCTTAAAATTAACATTTCTCGATAACTCTGCGGTAAATTATGCACTTTTTTTTTCTTCGTATTATGCAACGGAAATCTTGCTCCTCCTTCCCAATAGTTTCTCGATTCATGCATGAACTTTGCAGTTTCAGTAAATTCTATATTTCTGGTTTAACTCGAGGCATTTTCATCCCTACTATCGCTAGTTCCAACAGTTTTAATTATAATCGCGTAAAATATGCGCTGGAAATTCACAAGTTAAACTGAAGAATTTATTTTTTTATCTCATTGTGAAAAGGGATCTCTTGATGAATTATCCTGAGCCTCATTTTTCCACAATATCTTGGAATTTTTGCATGATAAAATTTTTTTATAAATCAAGCAATAGTGCAGTGGTAAAGAGGTAAAACAGGTCAAATCAACTCATTTTTGCAATCATTTTCACTAAAATATCTCGAAAAGTAAGCCAGATAGTGATTTCATCCAGAATCACTTTTTGTGAAAAAATCCAAAAAATTTGCAAAATGATTGAAAAAAAAATTGATTTATTCCATTTTATCTCTTTGCTACTGAATTTGATTGTAAAACTCACCAGAAGGAGGCATTGGCTGTTGTGCTACCCTACGAATTGGACCCGCATTTTGAAATCTCGTTTGTTGACCCATACCAATACCAGCATGCATCATTTGCGCTTGTGCTGCTTTGTACTCTGGGGGTGGTGGTCTAACACCCGCCATTCCACCCGTCATGTGCTGCTGATGTTGCATCACCTTATAAAATGAGAGAGAAAGATATAAAAAAAACGTATTATATAAAAAATATTGCACATTAGACGGAAACGAGAAACGATAAATTTATGATATCGTTCGAAATTACGGAGAAGTTATACAGTGGGCCATTGAACGAACACACAGGGAGTGGTGGCATTGAACCGGTTGATATCGCTACTTCCTGCAGGAAGTTTACGCACCCGGTCTTGCGCGCTCCTTTTTTTTTTTATTCCTTCCTCTCACTCACTCTTTCACTCTTATTTCACTTTTCACTGGATATATATATATATATATATATGAAAAAGAATATGAAAAAAAAAATGAGAAAAAAAAAAAGAATGTTTCCATTCATTGTATCTGCGACCACTTCCCCTTCGTGCCCCTGGCGTGAAGTGACTCTTCTCTCCGATGGTTATAGTATCGCGTTTCTTTTCAGTTGAATGGAACAAAAGTTGCAAAGATAGAGAAGTGCCAGAGTAACCTGTTGCGTATTACGCGTATTTTCCTTTAATTTTTCTTTCTAAACTCTTGTAAATATTTATATATATATAGCAATAAAAATGTAGTTTAACTTTTGTATTTACACTTCTCGATATTCTCAACTAAACTGTTTTGGGTCAATAATTTGTTTTGTAATTGGAGTCATTTCTTTCCTTTTTCGATTATAAATTAAAACTTTTGGAATGGAAGAGAATTTGCCCAAGAAAGTTGAATTTTGTCAAAGAATTAAAGAAAATTAATACTGACACTCTTTTTTCACCGAAAATTTCCTCCTTTTTTCAATGAAATCGTTTAAAAAAATCCATCACAAGCTGTTCCACGGAAATGGTCATTTTTCGCACGCCGTGCGCAAAAAAGCCACTTTTCGCACGTTGTACATAAAAAAAACTGTATCTTACACGTGCGGTAAAGATATTCAGACTCATGAGACTACAAAACTCACCTTCGACTCGTTTTGCAACCTCACACTTGTCAGAATATACTTTTTTGCATCTAGGAAGCGAAAAACGACGTTTCTAACAGCACTTTGTTCTATTAAAAACGTCTTTGCCTCGCTTACTCAATACAAAAAAATATTGTACACACCGCGGATGGAAAAAAGTTGATCTCGACAAAGATTTGGCACTCTTGTTTCGCTCGGGAGGCAAATTTTTGTCGAAGCTAACTATTTTCCTCCCTAGGTGTGTAATATACTATACTTTTCAGGTATTATCCTATTTTTCCTATCTTTAAAAACATGAATTAACCATAAACTTACATGCTGCGCTCTAAGCATTTGCTGTTGCTGTTGCTGCAGTAATTTGGCATGCTGATGCTGATCAACTTGTCCCTGTGGTACTTGCTGCGGATGTCCCCTCGTATTCTGTGGACCAGCACCACCTTGAGGTACACCACTAGCAGCAGCAGCTGCTGCTCTTTGTCTCAAGCTCTGTTGTGTAAAATTAATTGTCTGTGACTGTGATACCGAACAATAAGTATCATTTTGGCCATTTGGTCCAGTTTGATTTTGATTCTGCTGTTGATTAAAGTACATTCCCTGTTGTGCTGCTACTGATACACCTGATTTTAATTCACCAGTTAACTGCATATGCTGTCCAGCTGATACCTGAATTTACGAAAATAAAAAAATCCAAATTATTTCAATATTGAGGATGAACATTCACTGACAAACACATTTAATAACACAATTTCCAATGAAACAATTCGCAATAATCACTTGAAATATCAAATGATTACATGACGCCAGTATTAAATCAAATTCTTGGCATTTTCATAGTTTGGAATACCATTGGTGTATTATTGTACACTGTACAGGAGAAATACAACAGGGCCCCCACAGACTATTGTAACAGTAGAGTATCCAACTCCCGTAGAATTTCACCATTATTTAACATAAATACGTAGAGAGGTAATCTTCAAGCGAATAGCGGGGCACGTTTATCCATTTTCAACGTCAACTTTTGCTGTTATTATATTGTGGCTAATATTCGCGATGCTGCAATCGTTAATAACAAACGGTTTTTACAACACAGTGGCAGTTTATACACTTTGTGTCATGAATAAATAATGGAATTTTTTTCCGGCATCCATTTTTTTGTAGGTAAAGAGAAAAATCAATGGAAAAATTTTATAAAAAATGAGGAACAAATTGATTATATGCTGAAATGAAATTAGTAGACATTCGACAATTTTCCGGATTTTTTTTGTTAATGAATAAATTATTACGAAAAAAAATATCCAAAAAAACTGAGCGTTTTTCTTCTCGATTCCTTTTTTTCAAAACATTTATCTTTCAAATTTTACGCCTTTTTCGAAATTAATTTACCTATTATCGGGGAAAAAAAAGAAAAAATAAACTGAGAGAGATACGGATTTTTTCATATTGACCTCTTTTTTATAGAGCAAAGAACTAGGAAAAAGGCATCATTAAAATTGTCATATTTTCCTCATTTTTCGAGATATTTCCTCAAAATAAATGAAGTTCCCTTTTCACCAGTAGATACAATCGATTCATTAAAATTCCAGAGTGATCGAATTTTCTATAAATAAACCACTCAATAATTAGAGAAGTTTGACTTTTGCAGAATACAAGCGTATTATTAACTGTATGTGTGTGTGTGTATTACACTGAGGTAAAGCAGATACAAGTTCTCTGCCCCCCCAAAGACTCGAAGGAGTAGAAGAGGCCAGGCCAAAGCAAGAGAGTCTCGGGCGCGAGACTCAGCGGCCGCTGACCTCTTCCACTCCCGCCCCCTCTTTTCTCATTCTGTCTCTCGTTTTCCTTCATGTATATATCGAGATGGAGCAAGTGTCCGTACAGTAAAGTCTCTTTCTACTAAACGTACCAAATCTACTTGTTCATAAATTCCTCGGGAATCTCCATTTTTTTTCCTCATTGCGTTTTTAGTGAAGAGAGATAAAAAATTCATCATTCTAGAGATAAATTGGAGTGAATATCGAGCATGAAGGTTGAAATCTGCGATTTAATATTTAAAAAAAAGGGGGGGGGGAAATAAAAAATAACAACAATGTTGCGAGCGTGAATGGCCTTATACTCATTTACAGTAGACTGTACATTTTATACTCAACATCAAGAGCCCGTGAAACTCACTACGATATGACAGCCACTAGTGAGAAAGGAAGGACACAGTAGAGGGAAAGAGAGAGAGAGAGAGAAAGAGCGACAGAGATTGCATAGCCACCGCCCGCTTTCGTTGGCATAAAACGTACATACACACTGATGTACACACATGTGTGTATGTGTAGCTTCGAGTCTATCTACAACCACTGAGAGTTCGACATTCTTCGACGAGCAGATAACGATTCTTATTCCAAAAAAAGGGAAAAAATTGAAATTCTTCAATACGCGAGAAGTGAAATTGTCTCTCTCAATTTTTACATCATCAATCATTCGTTATTTTTATGTTAAAATAATAATGATAATAAAAGATATAGTAATATGAGAATCGTGGAAAAATCTTCATATGTGAAGGTATTAATGGAGAAACTTGTGACCATGTTCACCAAACGATGGATGCATATATATATACAGGCAAATGCGGAATGGGAGAAAAAAAAAAGAAGAGGAGAAGTGGATGGGATGAAAAAGAGGCGGAAAAAAGGGAAAAATGAGAGAAGAAAAAGGGAGAGATGGGGTTGAGTTTAGGAGAGAAGTGGGAGAGAGAGAGGGAGGAGAAGAGGAAAAGCGGGCAAAAGAGTGGCTGTGTGGGCTCTCTATCTCTTTCTCTTTCTCTCTTTTCCTCGATATCGATTTCCGATAGCGGCATTTAGTGCTCTGTATATTCTGTCTGCTTCCATACGTGTCTGATACGCGAACGTACACTATCCCCCAATTCCCCTCCTCCTCCTGCCACCATTCTCCTCACCGAGCTGTGATAGGCGACGCGGTGAATAGGGTACACTGCAAATTGCATCCTAAAAGCACCATCCAGTGTACAAGGTGTTGCTGAGATCATTTCAAACGATCAGAATATAACGAAATCATTGCATCAAACTCAATTTTTTTTAAATCAATTTTTGTTAAATTTATTTTTAATGAATCAATTGAGTTCAGAGAGTTGAATCTTCTGGGATTGGTTATTGAAAATTGACTGAGAGGAGATATATTTTTCATTCGATTAAGGTAGTATTCCAGAAAACTCGAGTACAGTTAAACCCTCATTTCTTTGATACCGCATTAAAGATGATATTTTTTTACATCTTTCTGAATTTTTTCATAATTTTTGACCGTCGAGTTTATGAGATATGAATTATTAAAGTTACTGAAAATAGCGATCGTGGAGATGAAACGCCCTAAATTGGACAGAAATAACGAAATTACTAGAAAACAAAACGGTTGACCCGTTATTTAAAAACTATTGACAAAGAGAACAGCATTTTAACTAAATGATAGAAGAAAAAAATTTTCAATTCTCTGTATAGTTATTGAGAAATTTTCATCAGAAGGGAATCTTAACTATTTGCATCTCTCTCTATCTTATGCATGTGATAGGAGATTAGTAACGTAAAAAAAAATCGAGAAAAAAAAATTATATGTACAAACTGAAGATATGACTTTCGAATAGTTTAATGACTTTTTCAGGTAAATTAAAGCACGTTTTCCCGAATTATCAGGAATTAATTAGGAACCAACCAACAAATCCTCATTTTCGTCTGTTTTACCGATCGTACACTGGGATACTACCTTAATGTCATAATATTCCCTGAGTTTACCTTTCAATGTACTTGAAATGGTAATTAGCCATAACAATGGCCGCGGACAACGCCTGGTAAACTTCTCATTAATCAAATCTGCCCTGGTCTCGTGAACACCTCACTCACTCACTCTATCTCTCTCTCTCTCTCTCTCTTGATTCTCCGAGGCATTCGGCTCCTATGTATTAATTACCATGCCACAGTTGATGGCATTCTAGCTTTTGTTTGAATACCCCTTAAGGTTTCCACTCCATTCAGCTTCATTTCCCCGGCGAAGTTGACATTACATTTCCTTTTTTTTTTTTTCTCTTTTTCCTTTTTCTTCAGTTGATGACACAAACGTCTAGATTCACGGGGATATAATTTTTTCGAATGGAAAAAAAGAAGGTGAAGACGATGAGGAAAAAATAGGTGGCAAAAGGGAGAGAGAGAGATGAAAACTACGCCCATAAAAGCCGCACCTACATACAGATATAACATATAATACTAGAGAGAGAGAGCAAAAAAAAGAAAAAAAGAGAGAGAAATAGAAAAGTAGAGTGAAGTAGCGGCGATTATGAATGCCGGACCATCGACCCGAGTCTCTCTAGCTTCGGGCCTTCTAGCGCACGAAAGACCGATGTGCAAACTTGCCCCAGTTACGAAAGACGCTCTTCTCTCTCTCTCTTCCCTTATTCTCATCTGTGTGTATGTGTGTATGTGTGTGTCTGTCTATGTGCATGATAGTTGTACACTCATTTTTCGTTTGAATTGAGCCGAGAAAATTTGCCTCCCTTCCTTCCGTATTCGTTTGACATTTGAATTTTTTAACAACAAAAGAATAAAGAGAGAGAGAGAGAGAAGGAACAGCTTCCTTTTGGCAAGAAAAGGAATGAGAATAATTCACGATGCATTTAGAAGATTAATCGATACCATACGGCGTAATGCCGTATTCCAATTAGTAAAAGCAACCCCCCCCCCCCTCCTCCTCTCCCACAACCCCCTCTCTTCACCGCTTATTCCAACGGGTAAACGACTGGGTATCAACGAAATACGGTTTGTGCATCGAGAAAGAGAGAAATCGATCTCCCAAAGCAGGGTTACTCGCTTACCCCCCCTCCCCCTCTCTCTCTCTCTCTCTCTGCATTACGAAGTTTCTCTGTGTATACCCCAACACAGACGCACCACTCTCTCTCTCCCTCTCTATGTGTGAGTTCGAAGTTTAATGCAATTGAATTTTGAAAATTCAGAAACGGAATATCGTAGGTGAGTCTGGATATAAACAAAGTTTCAGAGAGGAAGGGGAGGGGAGGGAGGGGAGGGCATTTTCGTGCTTCAAATGCATATGGAGTTTCGCCTTCACCCCCATCCACATTTGACTTCGAAGAGTTAGATGCTGGAGCAAATAGTTTGCTAAGTTGGATGCTTCTTTTTTTGTTAGGGGGGGGGGGGGGGGGAGACATTTTCTCCTGGTGTAAGACCACTGGGAGTTGACTATCGACCAACTGAAACAGAGATGGACCCAATGTAACACGATCTAATCTACCGAATGATTCTCTCTCAGTTTTTCTTGATGTTACATCGGACTTTTGTCCCCTCTTTTGTTAGGATGAGAGAAGAAAAAAAAAGGGCAAATGAATAGCGCAAGTAGTACGTAATACGAAACGTTTGTTTTATGATGATAGGTGTATTCCAGGGAATAGATTTTTCGATGCGCTCTGAACACACACACACACAAAGAGACGCACACACACAAATACGATGGGATATTAACATACGAGTGGGCTTACGTCATAGTTTAACGGATATAAATTGTAAGTAGTGTTGGTAGTGGTGGGGGGGGAGAAGAATGAAGAAAAAAAAGAATGAAAAAAAAAAATAGGCATATCATCGAGAGCATCTCGAGGCAAGTCACGCCTTTAAACCAAAGTTTATGGAGAATCCTTGAAGATTCAAACATGCCTAGTAGAATTAAGATTACTGGTGCTCATGATGATAATGAAGCAACAAATGGTGACAGAATTATGACAAAAAATAAGAAGAGTAGGAGAAAGGAGGAGTTAAAAAAAAATTTTTAGCCTTTAGAGGTAGAGTCATTCTTATTTTTAACGCGACTTCCGGTGACCTGAAAAAAAATATATATGTATATATATATAAAATACAAAGTAATGAGACTATCTTATCGAAAATTAGGGTGGGGTTTTAGTGCGATGACTTGGTTAGCGGCTATGGTGAAAGAAAATAAAGAGAAGCACCGATTTCTTCGTCATGCTCGAAGTATCATGAAGTTTTTTTTTGGATAAGAATATGATTTTTTTTAACCCAAAAACATAATCCGTGTGAATTTTAGATCAAGTGGGACATTAAAAGCAAAAAAAAATTGAGCAACTGAGAGATAAAGAGAGAGAGCAGAGATTTAATGTTAATGTTGAAAAATGTGCTACGTTCGTCAGTGACTACGGGTTCCAAGAATCCTTGGTGTTGGCGTTGTTGCTCTTCGTTTTGCCTCTTCGATGCTTCAGAAGACGCAGATTAACTGAGAGAAGAAAAGAGCGGAGAGGGGAGAGGGAGGGAGGGGGTAACCAGACAGTAATATGAAAGTGCGAGATTTCTTTCGCACGATTAATTTTTAAGCAAAAAACAAGCAGAGTAGGGGGAGGGGTGGGTGGGGGGAGAAAAAAAAGTCAATGCTGAAGAAGGAGAAAAAAATAGTCAAGATTCGACGTCTACGTGATGATACAGACCAGATGCTTATTCTGGATGCACATATCATACGCTTGCTTGAGTATTTTCGAATACACAGGCCAGTGTGTTTATCTGGCCTGAATAAAGTATATAGTTGTGTATTATGAGTTCCAGAAGGCATGCTAATACGTATGAAGTGTTCTGATGATTCGTAGAATTTTTCAGTATAAAACTTATTAACTACAATTGTGAATCAATGGTGACGACAAAGGTATTGAATTTTAGGAGTGGAGAACAAGGAATATGAAATTTGCAAATAAATTGATTCCATTTTGTCACTATTTTTTTTGTTAATGTCTTCGGTAAACAATGCGAAAGGACATACGCCCTTTTTGCCCTTAGACGGTTCTGTAGAGAAATTCAAGAGCTACCGAGAAGAATTCGGACAAAACCGCTCTATCTCGCTTATTTCCTGAAATACTCAAAAAATTGATGATGGAATACATTCGATTTGTTTGAAAATTTCACAATTTTTGGGGAAAGAATGTGAAATTTAGAGATGAATTTATTCCATTTTGTCACTAGTTTGTTTTTTTCAGATATCTCAGTAAATAATGTGGATGGAGATACGCCCTTTTTGCCCCAAGACGGTTCTGTAGAGAGTTTCAAAGCTACTGAAAAGGATTCGGACTTAATCGCTCTATCTCGCTTAGTTTCTGAAATATTTCTCAAAAAACCGATGATGGAATAAATTCGAATTTTCTGTAAACTTGAAAATCATTGGATAATGATTTTGCATTTGCAGAGTTCAGTAGAAACTGCATTTTCATTGAAGTTTTTTGGAGATATCGTGGAATTTAAGCGAGATACTGAAGTTTTCATGGATGTTTTTTTCATAAAAGAAAATAAGAACTCTAAAAAAGGTTTTCATGAAAATTTCGTAATTCTGTTGAATTTTCGAGATATTTAAAGATAAACTGTATTTCCCAATTTTTCCATGGCTTTATGAACATTTCAAAAGAATCGAATGAATAATGAGTTTGATACGTCAACTTCAAGGAAAAAAACTGCCGCCAATGTTCAACCAATTGTTCATATACAACAGAATTTAATAAAAAGTCCATAATTTAAATAGCAAAAATTAATTTGTTAGAAATCATCAACTCTACATTCATCCAAAATGTGAATAAATTCAAACTTGAAGATGCATTGATTTAATAAGACACACGATTAAACTCCAACTACGACACCTGAACGAAATAATTGCGCGTGAATATATAAATTAAAAAAAAAAAAAAAAAAACATGTGTAACCGTGAGTGTGGAGTGTCGCTCACCGATGTCACGGTCGAGCTAAAATTAACTTCCTCACAGGATTGCCATCGCGAAGTTGAACGAAATGAGCGAATGAAAGAAAAAGAGAAAGACTTTGAGAAATTTTCGTTTGCGCATATTGCAACAGCCGCAAAATCATCGAGCAATGGAAGCACGTTATATTGCATATTGGAGCAGCAGAGTGGAAGAAAGAATTAAAAAAAAAGAAAAAAAAAGACAATTAATGCGGGGGAGGATATTTTTCTCCTCCATATGAGGAACAAGAGAGGATTTAAAAAAATATGGATGAGAGGAATTTTCGGGTTGGACTGTACGCAGGCGGACGTCGTGACGATGTAGGTTACAAAGGAGAGGGACATGGGTATTGATTTCAGCGCGGTATGCACAAGCATTGTGGAATGTGCCTTATACATTATGCCTCAGACGCACGTGCACAATACACAACCACACAAACGCACTGTGTTAAGGCCTTCATCAGCTGTATATACAAAGTACATGTATGCATATATATATAACTATTGAGTATGAAAATACATTTACAAAATGAGTGTAAAGAAGTGTCAATATTGTAACACAAATTGTCTGTAAAGTGTTGTATTACAATTTTGTGGATGTTATGTATTTTTAGTTTCATCTAATTTCTACGTTTAACTTTTTCTTCTATTACAGGAAAATACAATTGCAATTGTTTAATGAGTATTAATTTACAGGGGAATTTAATATTCCGAGTGAATACTTCAACTTCATGGTGAAGTTTTAACGAACGTAGGAAAGAATGGAATTTCTAGTGTACTCAATTTTTTTTGAATGGTTGGAAAAGCTCTCAATTAAAATTGATTTTTTCCCTTTTTCTTTTTACTATTGAAAATTGAAGAAATTAAGTGGATAACGTTTAATTTAAAGTGGATAAATCATGATGCTTTTGATACAGCAATTTATTTTGAATTCTCAACACATTGTGTTCTCTATTGTTATAAATAACAAAAGAGTATGATCCAGTCAGTTTAATCCTTTCATTACACACATTATCACGTTATAAATACGTGTAAATTTTAGGGATAAAATTGGATTTTCAGGCATACTACTTTTGGCTTTATTATAAATCACAAAATAGTTTTGTGATTCTCCAATGGTATAATGTAAGCTTTAACATGTATGATTATCATTCCACTTGCGTGTCGTCATCGGAAATTGGATCATAAACATTTTGTTTGAAATAATGCAGTGTTTGTGAGTGAATAAATGAAAGTATTTTCAGTAATGATGTTTTAATGACGAAAATTTTTTGATAGATGATGAGAGATTCAAAATTTTTTCATTGATAATTTTGTGAAATATGAAGTTTTTAGACAAATTAATTTCATTTTATCACCAGTTTTTTTAAGGGAATGTCTTGAAATCTAAGCGAGATAGAGCGATTTTGGCTTAATCCTTTTTTGTAAAAATTTGTAAGAGCTACAGTAGGATTAAAATCCAATTGCTCTACATTGAGAAAAAAAAATAGTAGTGAAAATGATGAAATTAATTGTTTCAATAGTCTTCAACACATTTTTTTTCTCAAGTGATTAGAAATTTGTTAAATTTGGTGAATTTAATAGGAAGAAACTTTTTTTTTATTGTTGAAAACAAATCTTTGTTTGGAATTACTGGAACAAATTGTAAATTATGTAAATTTCGTTGAAATAAGAAAAGAAAATTAGTTGTTGGAAAAAATCATTTGTTAAAGATTATTGAAACAATTCATCTTATCATTTTTACTACTTTTATTTTTTCAGTGTACGAGCTTCCACTGATAAAAAAGAACATTATTGTGGCAGGAAAATTTTTTCATAACAAAATTTTTATTCGCTATCTCTATATATATTGGAATTTTTAAGAGTGAAGGAAAATTTTCTATGAGTAAGTCAATTTTCTTGCGCCAAGAATTTTTTCATCTCAGGATAATTTCTGACATTTTTGTCAAAAAATTGATTTTCCTCAAAATTACAGTCCTATTGGCGAATAGCTTTGAGAACTAGTGGATTTAGAGAAAATTCAGGGCGAAAACCGAAAAAAGCTCTTCCGATGGATTTTTGTAAATTTTATTGTTATCGAGATAGTCACAGAATAATCTGTACATCATTATTTGACAGTTCATTTTGATTATCGAAGAAGGAAAGTGTTCGATCTTTTTTCTGTTCATTTCTTCGACCAAAAACAAATTTTTCCTCATTCTTATTGAGATAAAGGAGACAGAGAGGAGAAAGGGTAATTCTGTCGGAAAGAATAAAATTATCATTGGAATTGTGAGCTTGGAAAAATAATCTCAATCTTTTTCTTTTTTTCTTTCTTCTTATTTTCCTATTCTATTTTTCATTTCTTTTTGATGGTAATCGTGAACGAGATAATTTAAATATTTTGTCAATTAAACTCGACTAATTTACATAGGTGAAACTGTCGGGGTTACCAACCGACTCGGGGATAAGGTACAACAGAGGATAAACTAGTGTGTACCCTTGTTTACGAAGTAAAATCAATCTTTTCCGTTTCATCATTGACGATAGAATCGATTTTCTTTTTTTTCCTAGTGACACACAAGAGAATAATATTTTTCTTGAGTCAAAATAATTTTATCTTTCGGGAATGTCAAATGGTAAATCTTTTGAAGTTTATTTTGAAAGAACCTTCTGAATTTAATTTTATGAGAATAAAGGAACAAAAGTTTTGAGAATACATATATATATATCGTCACCTTAGAGTCAAAGAGGCGTAAGTGTTGTGTATAAGCATAGCACTTACGCCTCTCTACTTCTAAGGCGATGATATATATATATATATATATATACTCATTTTTTTCCATAATTTTTTGTATCTCATTCTAATAGATATATCTGTAAATTGAATGGAAATCATATGGAATACTTTGTGAAAAAGAATGAATATTATTTAAAACTGTAAGTAATAAAAATTGTAACCCTTGAACCGAATCAGAGTCCACGCAGACCAGTGTGGCTTACCGAATGACAACAACTTCCGGTGTTGAGCGGGGTGTTTGCGCGTGTACATGGCGTAGCAGCAACGAAGAAAAGAGGTGGATGAGGGAGGAGGAGGAGGAGGTAAGGCGAGGATTATTTGCATAAAATCGTAAATACAAAGAGTCTGTCCGTTAGTTTGTCGTGTAATCAGGACATTTGCATCGGAGACGGACAGAGTATATATATATATGTATATATATATATATTTATATATATATATCTATATATACGACTTGCCCTCTATTGAATTTCACTCGTAAAATTACGGAATTTAAATAATGAAAGAAGTATAAAACCAGAAGAAATTATCCGATGAATAGTTTTTGGATTTATAGAAATTTTAAGGTAGTAGAACCAGCAAACTCGAGTACAGTTAGCCCCTTATTTTTTTGATGCCCTATCAAAAAAAATGTTTTTCTACATTTTTCCGATTTTTTTCATAATTTTTGGCCGCGTAGTTTATGAGATGTGAATTATCGAAGTTACTGAAAATAGCGGTAGTGGGGATGAAACCCCCTAAATCGGACAGAAATAACGAAATTACTAAAAAAACCACAGGGCTGACCCATTATTTAAAAACAATTGCCGAAGAGAACAGCATTTTAGCTGAATAATATAAGAAAAAAATATTCAGTTCTCCGTATAGTTATTGAGAAATTCTAATTAGAAGGTAGTCGTAACTATTTGTCTCTCTCTCTCTATCTCATGCATGTTATAGAAGATCAGTAATGTAAAAAAAAATCGATTAAAACAAATTATATTTTTAAACTGAAGATATGACTTTCGACTAGTTTCATCGCCTTTTCGGGTGAATTAAATCGCGTTTTTCCGAAATATCAGCAATTAATTGGAAACTATTAGGTAAAACCTAAACATCCTCATTTTTGTTTTGTTTTATCAATCGTACTCTGTAATACTATCTTAATCTTAATCTTAATAGAATAAAATTCATGCAAAATAAATTTCTGATTTTTTTCCTAATCCCACTTGTGTTTCGAAGCTATACGCAACTTCCACCCTTTTAAAAAATTGATTTACTTTTTTCTATTGTTAAAGCTGATATTAATAGAAAGAACGTAATAATAATAGAATCAACAAATTCTCGACTTGAATAATCGCGGAAAGATTATTTTAAATTGTACTGATACGGGGGTTTCATACGCACACACACATACACACGGTCAAATCAAGCAGACGTTTGCGTTTCAGTAGGTGAGAGTGAGAGAGAAAGAGAGAAAGCGGGAGGGAGGGAAAGAGGGCAGGGGGTGGACGGACGCGACAGTGGCTGCGCATCGTGGCAATGCGCCGTGACGACAGTCAGTATATATACCAGTTTTGTACATATACACTGTGAACGAGAAAGAGTGAACAACCGTACGAAGGGGGTAAAACGGTGGAATGGGGGAGAGAGGGCTTGCACTGTAGGAGAAGGGAATATTCGCAAACTATGAGGGGTGGGAAATTTTAAAAGGAGAGAAAGAGACGAGGAGAAAAGTGAGTGAGTGGGGAAACAACTTGTTGCGCACCGGTAGTGCGCCACTGGCATTCGCCCCCGCGATGCGATTCTCCTCTCGCGTCTATTCGACGACGAAAATAGCCGCGTCGTCGCGACGCAACAGATATCATTCTTTTGCTTGGCTGAGGAATCTACAAACCAATTTCATACCAATTTTCTCGAATGTCAAATGTTTCTTTTTCATCTTTTATTTATTTTCTTCTTTTCCTTTTCTATAAAAACTCTTTAATCAATGCAAACTTAATTAAATTAATTGCCGTTGGTTTTAATCTGTTCAATGTCGTTCGAGTGGATTCGGTAATTTAATAAAGTTAATAATTTGTGGCATTTATGAGATGGAGTGAATTAATGTACTTGTACTTCTGATTTTAATTGGAAATGGAGAATAGAATCATTTTTTTGTACTGAGAAAAAAATAGGAGGAAAAATAACGGAAATAATTAGTTCGATAGACCTCAACGAATATTTCTTTGAAGCGATTAAAAAATTTTAATTTGGGAAATTTATTAGAATCAACAAATCTTTCAATTGTTGAAACCGAATATTTGTTTGAAACTAATGAAATAAATGGGGACTCAGATGAATTTCATTAAAGTGGAAATAAAAATAAATGTTGGACCAAATGAGTTGTTAAGGAGTATTGTTTCAATAGTCCTTAACAAATCATTTTGTCAATCATTCATTCAATTCATCATCAATTCATTCATTCATTCATTCATTTTTACTATTTTTGTTTCTCTGTGTGGTATTCTGCAATTATTCAACTGATGAGATGTCGATACTGAAGAAAATCTCAATCTTTGAAATATTAAGGATTTTCAATTTGACGGATTACAGTTCAGAGAGTGATCTTTTTTTTGCTGCTACGAATTTGTGGACTAGAGAAAGTGTTTTCTGAAAAATTCTTCTAAACTTAGCTGCTCATGAGATTTTCCGAAACTAAGCTATACATGGTGTTATTTAACTGAGTCTTTTTTTACCACTTTATTACTGAAAAAACTGAATTTTCCCGGATGAATGGCAATTTTTTCCTTTCATAAAAAGAACATGACATTGATTCACTTCAGACGTGTCCACAGTTTACTCTCATTCCTATTGGCTAATTCGTATTCTCATCGGCCAATAATAATCGTCGCAGTTAGTGCGCTCATTCACAACTCACTTCGAGTTGGAGAGACACCACAATGGACGCAAACGTAATGCAACATAAATTGTGTGCGCAGCGCACCTTAATGAATGGATGCATTTGGTGCGTCTTTTTATGAGGTTATTTGGCTATTTTGAACTAGTCATGATAAATTTCAAATCATTAACAGGAGTTTCAAAGCTACCGCAAAATTGATTAAGATTCGAAGATATGCAAATCATCAAAAGTGGTATCTATCACATTATCCCTGCTTACGTGAACGGAAATGGACCCAAATGAATTGTTGATGTTATCTTATGGATGTATGTCTTCAAATTTAGTTTCGATGGGTTCATACATTTCTTGTTTTTAGAAGAAAACGTCCCTTCAATGATTTGGAATTTATCATTGACAGTTTAAAATAGTCAAATAATCTCAAAAAACGACACCAATTGCGTACATTTATTCTGGTGCGTAAAGTGCGCTGCGCACACAATTGCTGTTGGGTCGTATTTGCATCCATTTTGATGTCTCCCTTGGTTGACATGAGTTTTCAAAACACGCGCGCTCCAGCGTGCGTTAGTTCTCGTCTATATAACAAGTCGGATACTTGAAAACGTAGTAGCATTTGTATTCATTCACACATATTTTGCGATAATGAACTCTCGTGAATTCCTTTGATCACTCGAGAGAACCAGATTGAGTGAGAAATTTTCTGTTTGAACCAATGTTTTATTTATGATTAGCGATTCCCCTGACCTTTAAGAGATATTAACTCTGCCTTGAACATTTGCTATGAATGAAAACGTATTTTCATTGATTGGCGGAAATATTGGTGGCAATAGAAAATGTTTTGATAGTTCTTGTTTCTAAGAAATTATTCCGTTTTTATTAATCATATGTATGACTCAAATGAACGTTAAATTCGCCGGATACTGGTATTAAAAAGATGACGTTAAACTCCGAATTTGTTTAAATAATATTTCTATGAAATTCTCCAAATTTATCGAGTTTATTTTTTCTCACAACCAGGTTCGTACGTTATTCTTTGAAATTATGAGGTCATTTACTCCCGATCAGTTATTTTCGTTGTAAAATTCACCATTTTAATATAAATCTTACATCAACCATTGATTTACCTAACATGAATGAAGCATTTGTTTAAAAGAAAAGGGCTTACCTGAATTTGATGCCCAGGATTGGAGATGTGGAGTTGTTGTGCCTGATTGATCTGTAGTGTAGAAGTACCAGGCCCAGATGGTGGTCTAGGTGGTGTTGAGCTCGTAAATGGTCCCTGAGCCGATGCACCCTGATTGGGTCCACCACTTTGTCCACCTCTAGGTGGTAATGGATAACCCGGACTACCATGATTTGGCATTGATCCTGGACTACCATATGGTGAGTACTGTTGTTTATAACCACCAGTTGGTCCAAGCATATTTGGTTTACCACTATTTTGCTGTGGCCTCTTCATATCTAATCCCGTAAATTGATTTTGCGCAAACATATCATTTGCCGATTGATTTGTAAAATTATTATTGCTATTATTCTTGTGATAATTTGTTGTATTCTGTTGATTTTGATTCTGATTAGTTGGTCCATTGCTACCAGGACTACCCAAGTAAGCCTCAGCATTGCCACCAAATTGCGTAAATTCAGCGTAAGGTGATCTTGATGATGGTCCACGTGCTGTATTACCAGCTGGATTAAAATTACCAAGTCCAAGTTGGCTCTTATGCTGATGCTGTTCAGCCATTTGTTTTAGCGTTTGAGCAGCTGGACTCATTTCAGATTTAAAATCAAGTCCAGTGTAGGGTAAACGGGCTGGTGAATACTGCGATGATGAGCCCAAACTTGGACTCGAATTCGATCTTATAACTCCATTATTTGTACCATTACTCGTTGGATTATTACCATGCTGATGATTGTCTTTGTCATCCTCAATCTTAATTTGTCCATTATTATTCGATAATGCACTGTTAACCATGTTACCTGCATTAGGATTATTACCCAATAAATCACTACCTTTATCATCAAAGTCAAAGTCCTTCATGAAATCTGGATTAATATCAGATATTTCAGAAATAAGATCTTTGAATGCATCTGATGGAAATATTTCATCACCCGTATCATCACCAATAAAGTCCGAGAAACCAGGAAAACCAACTCCATTAGTAGCAGCGTCTTTCTCAACTGCTGCTGCACACTGTTCAAGATCAACAAAATCATTGTCTGGCTCCTGTTTACACTCAACTAAATTACCAATATCAACACAACCAATACCACCACCACCTACACCAACACCACCGCCATTACCGCCGCCACCTCCACTATTACCATTACCAGGAACATTGTTCTGATTTCTCGATGAACCACTTGTATTGTCCATTCCTGATTTTGGTGATGACGATGAATTAACAAGATCACTCTTCACTGATGCATTTGTCAGTGCTTTAACCGTAACATTAGTTGATATTTGTTGCGCTTGAGAATTTGCTGCTGATGTTGTAAATTCTAATTGCTGAACAATCTCTACTTGGAATTTGGTTAGTCCCTCGTTATTTGGATTTGATCCACCACCTGTGCCACCACCATTTCCACCAGACTGCGGTACACCCTGTGATGTACCATTACCAGTTTGATGCTGATTATGACCATGATGCTGACCACCACCAGCACCACCACCTGATGATGTCTGCTGATGTTGATGCTGTCCCTGAGTACATTGAACTTTAACTGGTGGCTCTCCAAAACCACCATCACCACTACCACCACCAGAGGGCTCCAAGTCCTCTGCTGTTCTCTTCAGGAATTTTTGCTGCTGAAACAAATGAAATGAGAAAAAAAAACATCAATGATTGTATATGAACTCGTTTAATTTTCATCTATTGCATTAGTATTACGTATTTATCTTTCACCAACTCAGTATTGAGTTGTTTGATCAGACTTTTTCATGTTACCAACTGATGTTGGATTTAAAAATAAAGTTTAATCCACAAGGGAGTTACTCAATTTATTGATCTGTATTGCACTGTGGTTCATGTAACTTTCATTGAGAAGTGCAAATACAGCTCGGTATTGAAAATTACTTCGTTCTCTCCAAATGAGAGCGTGTTTGGTCTCAAGGCTTTTTTAGATGAATTAGAGCACAATGGTTTTTTGCAAAAATCTCTCGAGATCAGAGGGAGGTAGAGAAACTTCCATGATCACCTTTCATGTTGTTTTTCGAAATTCTCTATAGAAAAGGAATCTTGAGAATTTCCAAAAAACCTACTACTCACAAATAATTGCTGAAGAATTTAGATATAGGAATATAGACATAATTTTCCAAGTTTTTATATTCAACTATTCAATTCATATCGTCATTTACAGCGTTGAATATTGTCATTGAAATCATTACGTAACATATTTCGATTGTTCGTAATATGAAGGATGAGATTTACGCAATATTAGAACGAGGCAAAAATATATTTACATTACGTCGATCTGGATCGTGTCACGTACATGGTTTTGCGCTCTGTGTTCTTGCGCATGTCTAGTTTTCACAGTATTATATCTATAGATAAGGTGAGTTTTCAGCGTTACCAAGACCGCATATATACAGCTCACGTTATATTATAAAACCAGTGAGACGTCTCCTGGGGTTAATGAGATGCGCCTGATCCGTCGAGTTCTATTACTATCGCTCTTTCAAACTCAGGAGAATCGATTCTTAACTACAATTCTCATCCAAACCAAATATAAATGCAATTCTAATCAACTGTCATTTCTATTGTTAGTATTTGATTATAAATAATTCCAGTGATCTATCAATGTCTGCTATTTTCAAGTACAATTGTGGGAGTTCATTGGCACTGGGTATCGGTGCTCTTTAAAATGCTAATTTGAAATAATTAAAATAACAAATTCAAATGGTACGTGAGGCAATCACACGATTCGAAACAATGTAATCCTTGGGTTTTTGAGGATGTTCAGCTTGTAGGGAATGGAAATGGGTAAAAAAAATTTATGGAAAATAATGCACTTTGGAGATTCTGTCGTTCGGATAAATCGGTTGAATATATTAAATTAATTGACGGGAATACAGTAGTAAAACTTTTCTTCAGAAAACTTCAACAAATGACTTATTCTCTGTTTTATCCTATTCTCTCTCAATAAAGCTTGATGCAATTGAAGCAATCTTTCGATTATTTCTTCTCTCAACCTATGATCGAAAGATTCGAAAGAATACAAGCAATATCAATAAAAATCACAGCAAAAACTCAGTCATCATCATATCACGCGTGTGTTGTAAGGAATGATAGAAAAAACTGAAATACAAAAAAAAATCAGAATGCGTTATGCAATCGTCGTAACTCGACAAGTTGCATATTAATAACCAGTTCAACGTGGATATCTCTCAATTTCTATTTTTCTACATTTTATCAACTACCAATCACAATTCTTCACTAAGCTCCTCAAGGTTGCCTCTTTATTACTCTCCACAAATACTCAAAACGTGTGTCAATAGCCAAACACGTGGAATTACCTCGTTTTTTTTGTCTTCATTTTTTTTAGTGTATCTCCAACTGTTTTTTCTGTTTTGTTCAATAATCCTTCACATTCATTAAGAAGTATCATTACGTGAAACACAACCAATTATTCCTGTTGATTTCGAAATGTTAAACAAGCTATAACTATTTAAATTTATGATGAAGGAGAAGAAAAAAAAAGAAACTAAATAAATAAAACGATTTAAACGTTTTTCGATCATGTGACAAATACTGTTTGTCTGCACCCTTGAACTTCCGTACCCGGAAAGTCGGTGGTTCTTGTGCAGTGAAGACAACTTGCCACATCACACAGCAAGGTGGTTATTTACAATAAAACTTGAGCATTACATACAAAAGAACAGCCTACGTTTTCAACAATAGTTCAATGCTAATTTAAAATGATAATCATATACATGGACAAACATATATATATATATCTATATATATATTCGTCGATGGTAGAGTAAGATTTCAAGACGCTTTTGAAATTTCCATATTGAAGGAGATCACGAGGCAAATGGATATTGGGGCGTTTTCGAACACCATGAAGCTCTCGATTATTCTGGAAAAGAATTATATATATATCTCAGTAATGGTATATAGCTTGTTCTGTGTTGGATATAAAGCCCGAGCAACCGGAGTGGTTGGTGATATTGGATGAGTGAAGTGGGGAGATAGAAATGGAGAGGGGCACATAACCAGGGCCAGCCTTCATGCAAAATATTTCAGCACCTTGGCACGACTCCCATCGGACGTCGAATTGACTATTGAACAAACAAGTCTGACTACATGAGAGGGGCTCTTCTCGTATAAAACTCTCGTTTTTTTTTCTGCTTTTTTCTTTTTTTTTTTTTCTTTTATTTATTCACTCAAAAGCGTTTATATCCTCGAAATTCAAAATTTCTTTATCATTGAATAATGTAAATAATCCAGGAGAATTAAAAGGCCATGCAGGTGTCAGTATTGATTCGAGTGTTGCCTAGGCGGTGAAATAAAAATTTGCCTTTTGAAAGAATGAAAGAAAAAAAAAAGAGAGACCCTGACATTTAGTGTTATCGGTCGATCAGATCTGACAATGATAACGCAGTAGTATAATTCGAATGAATAACAACTGGATTATAATCAGGGAAAAAGTAAGGAAAGTTGAATTAAATGATTTTTTTTTTTTTCAAATTGTGATAATTGTGTTTTGAAAAGGTTTCCGAGGGCAATGGGGTATGTATGTACACAAGGAGAAAGGGGAGGGGGGCACAGTTTATGCACAACTCGGTGACGAAGGGTTAAGAGCATTTTGTGAGTGTGTGTGTGTGTGTGTGTGTGTGTGGGTGTGTGTCGGTGTGGGTGGGGGGAATGGGTGTTGAGAAGGGGTGGAAGGGTGAAAACCAAGTGAAGTGGGGTCGGGAAAGGGACGGCACAGGCCTCGACTTCCGTGACACCGCGGAGTGCTGGCAAAGTATCGATTGCCAGGCTCAAGGGGGGGCAACACGGTAGTAGAGAGAGGCTTTCAACTAGAGAGTGAGTGAGAAAGAGAAGCAGTGTGGGGGTGGTATATGTGTACCAAGCGTCCTCTGTCGTCCTCGGGCTTGCTTTCTCCTAGCATATATCCATTAGCCTTGTATTACCCAACTAGTCAAAGGGAGGGAGGTTGAGGGGGGGGGGGGGCTGGTATCTCGACACTTTTTCCTTCTCGAGAGTAAGCGCGAAAGAAAGCTGAGCGCAGTAAATGAGGGGAAGGGGAATGAACACGAGGAAAGAATTGACGACAGGAATGAAAAAGCTCATTTTTTTCGATGACGAGAGAGGCTCGGTTGTAGTGGTGAGTGTGTCTCGCACGAGCCAACATTATATTCTACATACAGTGGAAAACTACCCTACCCCCTCCCCCTCCACCTCACCCCCAACTTGGATAGCGCGAGAATCAACTTCTCGGCGCATTGCCTTTGACTTCTGCATTCAAAATCCTCCC